>CM024695.1:3150680-4499361 GCA_014182845.1 Corymbia calophylla
AAGAAAGAGTTGCCTCATCTGTGCGGGAAAGAAATAAAAAAAAAAAGAGTCCTCTTGGCTCCAAGTCTTTTTGCTTGTCATGTGAGAAAAACAATCGTAATAGTATGTGTAAGATTCTACCAATCATATATAATGTGTCTGATAATTGGGTGGCATATTTTATTTGCATGTTATATTTATACCACATTTTCAAATGAGTATGTCTCGAATTGTTAATTATCATTTTTTCGTGTTACCATCACCGTGCTTCCGTGCCCAACAACAATGAATGATAAATAATATCTACTTTGACAAGGAATTTCACTCCAAGTTCACATTAAGACAATTTTCCAACAAAAACATAAACGACCTAATTTTTTTATTAAAAATTTGAAGACATGGCATAATTTTTGCAATGCTCATAGCTTGATGTTGGATACTCACAACTGGTTCCCTGATTCGAAGCAGTGCAAAACCACACGGTTGGGGAGCATGAAATGACGTTTTCTTTGGAATAGAGACCAGTAAAAGCACTGTAGAGAATCCCACTTAATAGAGCTTTTATCTCTTGACTCTGTCTTTTGGCAGCTTTACTATTACTTGTATCCGTACCTGATTGGCTCTTTCGTTCCCAGCCCCTGATTTCCTCCGGGCTCAATGATTCTCCATTCCACAACTTCTTCATTTTGAACTGATAAAGATAAATTGGAGAAGTTCATCATTGGTGAAATTTTGATTTTTTCTGCCGATTACTTTTGAGGTATTATAGTTTGATCATTTTGACTTCCAGCTTCTTAATGATTATCATGATCTTTTCAAGTCATATGTCTATAAAAATTAAAAAATGAGATGACTGAACATCCAAGATTAAACTAGGGGATTCTTTAATGACATCAATCATTCTTGATAACCTTGCCTTTATCGCGTCTTTATCAGCATAATACTTGATTTGGATGAATCCCCTCTCTCTCTCTTATCTTGAAATCAATTTTGACATCCCGAGCATAATATTTTGACAGGTAGTGAGTATTTTTCAACTAAGTCCAAAAGTATAAATACTCCAATTCCATGCTATGTTAGAAATTTCAGCTAAGTCCAAAAGTATTTTACTCCAATTCCATTCTTTTTTTATGGGTAATCGTGCCCTTTCTTTTTCGCTGATTTCGAAAAAGGATGCATTGATGGTTGCAATTACAAAGCTTCATTTTCTATGAGTTTAAATCATTCCTAAGTAATCACAGTTTCTCCAATGACAGATTTCAGATCTTGAATAGGTCGGCTCGATGTGGCGTGCTCTCCTAATCTCGGCCTCCCCCGCAATTTCTCAATAGAAATGCTACTCTTTTGTGTATTTATTCCTTTATGTAATACAAGCAGCCTCTTTTGGTTTCAGTAAAAAAAAGAAAAAGAAAAAGAATAGCCTCTCAATTATAACGCACAACTAACAAATAAAAGGATAACTGACAAAAACTCACTTTTGTAAAAAAGTTACAGCAAAAAGAAAATTACTATCAAGTAAGCACATTAATGATGTGCATGTACATGTATAATATCTATATTAGAGGTAGACATGAGACAGGTACTGTTGTGACCTGCGTGCAACACGGAAGAAGAGAACATGCGGTTGACTCACGATCGGTGGAAGTAAACATGATTAATAGTCTTAATAATTATAATAGTTACCGGTGGCAGCATTGTTTCTTACACAAAAGATCAGTTTCGTAGAGCAAAGGACGTAGTAGAGAATGCGAATCCCAATTCTGCTCATGTATGCAGTGACGCTTGCTCTTCTCTAGAAAGAACACTAGCAATCTTTAGGTGTTTAAACCATGGACACCGACTACCTTGCAGTACAGTAACGATTACACACATTGCTAGTTTTGGGTCCAGGTGCACAGATTACCTATGGATTGGGTCTCGAAGGAAACCATAAGGCGAATAGCAGCAGCAGTGGGCTTGGCAACTCAAGTGAAATTTGATGCAAAGGGGTTTAGCTCCTATACAGGTGGAAAAGCTAGATTAAGAATTGATTTATTATCCCCCTTGATACCAAGGACATTTGCCAGCCAAGGAGGAAAGAAACTATGGGTCAACTTTAGATATGAGAGATTACAGCACTTTCGTTATGCATGTGGTCGCATGGGGCATTACGCCAAGTTCTTTGAGGAAGAAGAATATGACGAGAACCGGCAAGCTGCTCCATGCAAAACCAGAGGATATAACCATTGATGAGAGATTATTCCAAAAACTCATATCCCCACCATGCAAATGGTGTCCTATGAGCCTAGGGGAAAGAATCTGTCGGTTCCTAATAGTGGGAACAATCCGGAAAAGTCAGCATAGATTTTTGTAGAGGAGATAGAAGCAATTGGAAAAGGTGGCATCAGTCCATACAAAAACTAAGAAAAGAGCTTGATGCTGATAACAGCTCCAAACCACTCTTCAATGCTGGAAGGTAGCTATGTAGCAAGGGGAAGAAAACGGGCGGAAACAAAACACAGTGAAGGAATAGTCCTTATGCTTCTCAAAAGGTGAACTCTCTTGCCTTAGATGAGACCAAACTTTTGGAGACTCCAATTCAGGCTTTGGAGGATCCTAAGATATGGGTTTTGGCGGCTAGCACTAATAAGCCACTGAGATTCGCACGAAAATTTTATGTTGGAATTGTCAAGGTTTAAGCACAAGCTAGACAATCTTGGCATTAAGGCTCTGGAAAGGCCCAATGTTATTTTTCTGATGGAAACAAAGAATCAAGAATCTCTGGTATGAAGCACGAAGCTTCCAACAATTATCAAAGCACGAAGGTCTGGTAATGTTTCGATGGATTTGCTCCCTTTGATATCCAGTCTTTCCAAGTTTTTCAACCTCTCGAGGCCTTTAATTTCAATTAGATTGTGGCAATTGCTTGCCATCAATAGCTTCAGACGTGTTAACTGCAAAAGGTCCAGTCTTGTGAGGGACTAGCAGCTATATATTGTCAGCTCTTCCAAGTTTTTCAATCTGTCAAGGCCTTGAAATAGATCATCATTCACTATTGCACCATCAAACTGTAAATGTTTGAACAACTCCCTACGTGTGGATAAGTCTATCCCCACCATTCCCAAGCATCTCAAAGACTCCAGATGTTCAAGGTTGTCCAGGTTGGACAGCTTGTTGCATCCAATCACATATAGCTCTTTTAAGGATTTTAATCCTTCCAGACCTTTGATTTCCATCAGCTCCTTGCACGCTTCGATATCTAATATTGACAAGAGTTCCAAACTCAACAAACTTGGCAACTATTTCAACTGGAAACACCTGGAGACATAGAGCTTCAATATTCCTCAGGGAAGCTCTGGCATAGATTCCAGCAATTTGCAATCAGGAAAACTGAGCTGTTTTAGATGGATTAGATGAGAAAGTTGAGGCAATGTGCAAAGATGACAGATGATTACTAGATCTGTTAAACTAGTGGGAAACTTCGGTAGCGACTGAATCATGCTGCAGTCCTTAAAATCAAGTTCTTTGAGACAAGAAAGCTTCGCAGTTGCATTGGGGAAGCCAGAAATGCACGTATAACTTATTTGAAGGATCTTCAATGAAGACAACCCATCTATAGGAACTTCCCCTCGCAGACTCCGGCAGAATGAGGCAATCAATACTTCAAGTTTGCCCAACTTGCTAATGGTATTGGGTAAACAACTCGATTTCTTACAGTAAGCGATATTCAAAATTTTCAAGTTTCTCAAATCCCCGATGGATTTAGGTATTTCTGAAATTTCTGCACTTGAGAAGATCAGTTCAGCCAATGATTCATCACACCTTACTTTGCTGGCTGGTGCCAGCGGCCTTTGAGCCTGTGACATAAGCAAAACTTTGTTTCCACTGCTTACGGCATGCCCTTCTACATCCAGGACTCACAATTTCTATTGTGAAGTGTTCCCAGATGATGGACTTCTTTTTTCTCCGCTTGTTGGGCCGTGTTTCAAGAGTTTTCACATTGCTGTTTTCTTCTGGGGTTGCCATCTTCTATGTAAAAACAAATTCCGCCCCAACAAAGTCAGACATAAAACAACAAAAGAAAAAAGGCAGGTATGAAAGAGAAGACGATTTAGAATATTTTGACAGCATCAGGCAAGATATATTAGAAAAATCACTGATGAATGGACTTGAACCAAATATTAGAGTAAGATGGACCGAAGATCTGTGCAAGGGTTAAAAAGCTTTTAAAAAAAATTGAAAAATGGTGGCCAATCATAGGGAATTGATAAATTAGCTTTCAATATGATGATGAGAGTTTCGAAAAGTTTAGCTAGCAACAAAACATTCTTTTCCCCTTTTTATTGCATTATGTAGGTCAAGGATCCAAACTGTGGTGAATGTTCGTGCATAAAGTCCACACCAAAAGCACTCCAAAAACTAGAAGGCAGACTACACAGGTACCTGCATTTTATACTCAGGAAACACAATCTAGCAGTGGCTTTAACATTCAATACCTCATCTCACAGATCCAACATGAATTATCTTGGTTGGTGGTTGGTGATTTATGCATCAAGAAAGAACCAACTGTTGTTGGCCTGTCTTAGTTATAGAATTCCAACTCTCGATCTAGCTGAAAAGTGCAAACGACAGTAGGCTAATGAATCTTTTTCACAAGCTAATTCAACTTCTCATAGTCAACTCACACGCAATCATCAAGTGCAGCCAAAGAAGTTACATCTTAATGAAAAGGAAGGGAACTACACAAATCACCTTAGTCTCCTAGATATATCAAACACGAAAAAGCATCCAAGCAGAGAGAAAAAGTGTTGAACAAAGGGAAAACTGGAAGCATATCCGAATTACAGAGAACTAACCGAGACAAGAAGTGAAAAATACCGTGATTGCTAATGCCCCTTTTTCAGTCGTCGAAATAGAAGTAAAAGCTTTGAGGCATCCACTGGAATCAGACTTGCACATACCACTTTCAACTTTTCAGTCAATTAAAAAATTTCAGAGGGTACCACACAAAATTCATTAAAAAGTCTGTCGGCATGTCACTACGAATTAAGCGAGAGGTGGTTGTTCTTTAGAAATCCTCGATAACTCACGGAACGAGCAGACACACATGTTGTGATTCCTCTCCACCGATAAGTGTATGCCCGCCCCCCCAAAAAAAAAAGCATAAAGAGAGCAAAATTTAGCTGATGATACGAGCAAAATTTAACTGATCAATGGAGTACCAACCAATTCCTGATGCCCATTTTGAAAGACTCGAACTTTTTGTAAGAATACGGTCCAAAGCTCTCAATCCTCCATCGAGCAAGGCACACAGCGTCTCCACCTTCGAATCGGCCACGGTTGGGTTGGTGGTCGGAGCTTTCTTCCTGGTTGCCGAGCCGCCGTCCGGTCGCGCGCCGCCAGCGCCACGGGACGTCAGCCCGATCACGGAGGTCAAATGAAAGACACGATCGAAACAACTTTTGAATTGGGGGCGAAGGCTTTGCGTGAGCCGGATTTTTCCTTTCAGTTTCTTTCCATATCCTTCGCCTTTCAACCCTCATCGCCGCCGCCGCCGCCGCTCCTTTTGTTGGATGAATGTTGCTGCTGCTGTTGAAGATCAAGCAATTGGAGCTCCTTCTGGCGGATGAGAAGCACACCATTCTCTCGTTCACGAGCCTATTTTTATGCGACTCTTTGTGCATTCATTTCTTCTTCAGTACCCTATTTTTACATGTAACCCAAGCAGCCCGTTTTTGTTTAATTTTATTAAAAAAGAAGAAGAAGAAGAAGAAGAATAAATAAGAAGAATAGTCTCTCAAATTATAAAAGCAAACTAACCAATAAAACGAATAACTGAAAAAACTCTCTTTTTTAAAAATAGTTTATCAACAAAACAAACACATTCTGTATGTACACTATCCAAATTGGAGGTAGAAGGAGACCTAGAGTGTCGTGACCCGCGTGTGGCAACTTGGAAGAAGAGAAGACGGGATCGACTCACAATCGATGGAAGTAGACTATTGAAACTCTACTCAATTCACCGTTGACTCGAAGTTAGTTTGGTTTGATTTGATTTTTCAGTTTTTTAGGGAGAGAGATTCTGTAGATTGTAAAGAAGAGATGCTGTTTTCCGTTCACTGAACTGAAATAAAAATACAGTTATTTTTTCATTATCTAAACTGAAAATATAAGAAAATTCAGTTCGGTGTGGTTTGATCGGAATCGGTTTCAGCTCCGGTTCGGCTCTAGCACCCCTACCTATAACTATGGCATCGGAAAGCCTCCTAATGTGAGCCAAGGGTGTTTCCCGATATAGGGGAAAAAAAGTAAGAGTTGGCTTGTCTATCGAGCATGTATTCGTGCGAGGTTATTTGCGCTGCATCTTCTTGTGGGTTGCACGAGAAAAGCAACCGTAACAGTAGCAAGGATGAGCTTTTGCTATTCATAAATAATGTGTGCAATAGTTTGTACGGCGAATAATTTATTAATATGTTACATTCATACCTCATTTTTCATTTAGGTATGTCCCAAATCGCCTACTATAATTTTATCATTTCACGCATTCTGTACCTAGCAACAATGAATTATAAGTGATGTATACTTTTGGAACGAATTTAACTCCCACGAAACCATTAACGACCTCATTTTTAATGTGCAATGCTCATTGCTCAATCCTAACGCTTCATTGACTCTAAGTTAAGCCCATTCCCGAAACCTTTTCGGCCCATGGGCGAGAGCATTACCCTCCTTTAATTGAGATGTTGTCATTTCCTCGGTCCGCTCGTATTTGGTAGGTCAAACTTCCAACTCTGTTCTGTTGCAGTAGCATTTGTAACAAAGTATTCCGATTTGATCAAGTAATAGTTCAAGAAAAGATGGGCATTCATGGATACAGATCAGCTCTCAAACGTCCCAGGAATGAAGTAAAGAACCCGTTTCCATTAACACGACGGACAGCTCCCATTCATAAAGCACGATGCAAGGCAATCGGCATGCTTAAAGAACGTCCCTGTTGCATCCATATCCCAGATATTTGGTTCGGATCTCACACCATTGCCAAAATTACAACGAAGCTCCTGGTCATTTAAACCATCATGGGGCATCAGAAACTGTCATCACCAAATGAATAACGAACAAATGGATGCAAAATTGATACGTAAAGACACTGACTGATGGCACGAACATGTGAGATGAATACAAGCATGTCGAAAAACAAGGAGCACAACCCAATTCCTACCAGACTTTCCACCGTACAGGATGTTACTAGAGAAAAATCAAGGCCACGAATCCATTATCAGATTGAGCAATCTATGTATCAACATCTCAATTGACAGACAAAGCTGCATATAGATCCATGGAAATTCATCACCTCAACATCGGTGTCCTGGATTTGAGAAAAGTAAAAATGTTATGATGGTGCCTCCAGTGGCTTATTAATCCATGACAGAATAAGTGGACATAAGCTGCTAAAAATGCAATCAAAACCACATAGACATGGATAGTTGCCATGATCAATCAATTATTAGAAGTGTTATCCCACATTGGTTAAATAAAGGGTTTCAACAGGGGTTATATATATTGAGTCTACCTCTAACTAATACTTTAAGCTTCTGGGCCGAACTTTTGCTAACAAGTAACTAAGTTTATTATTATTATTATTATTATTATTATTATTATTATTATTATGCATGAATGAATGAAAAAAACACAAAATGAACATCCTCTGTTCTAGGAAATGAACCTTAATAGAACTTGGTAAAACGTAATACTCTCTGTTTGCATAATAACACATTCATGTGATGTCAAGGATGAAGAGCCCTTTGTGACTGATGACGTATAATGACATGCAATGTACTTCGGAGGCATTCTTATCTATTTATATTTCTACCAGGACCACAAGCCAGATGATGCTGAACCATTGCATTCACTTAGTCAACCAATTTCCCCGAGATGAGTTGAGATAAGACAGGAAACAATAAGACATCGACACAACCCCACACCAAACTGAAATTACTAATGTGAAGTAGGTATTCTTAACTGAATATGATACTTTACCTGATATATTTACAATTACTAGGAAACACAGATGACCTCCAAAACTCGATCTCTGTCATGCTGCTGTCGTGCATATATTCTTCATAATTCTAAATGGGGCATATGCGTTCTCCATAATTCTGGTATTCTCTTTGTGTGAATGATAATGAAAGAACATCATTTCTCTCATCAGGATTCAGAGACATGAATCAAACTGTTGTGAAAATGATAATCAAAGAACATTGACTACTATCTTCCAAGTCGATTTGCATTCCTAATATTGCCAATGAGCTATTCCAATGCCAAGATTATAGTTATAGTTGGAAGTCCTTGCTTCTGATGCAGTACCAATTAAGCTCTCCACAGAATTAAAAATCATATGCACATCTCCTCCCACTTCATTTCGGTGCCATAAACAACTGGGTAATACCCAAGCTCTGAAGATTTTTTGTCCCTGCCATAAGCCTAGCCAAAAATGGTGCACATTTCTGGCTGAAACCACATTTATTCCAGGAGTGGCTTTCCAATTCCGTTCAGTGGCAGCCGTAACAATACATTCTGATTTCAGCTGTAGTTCAAGAAAAGATGGCATTAAGAGATCTAGATCAGCTCTCAAACATTAAAGGCCTTAAGCAAATCACCTTTATAGCCACCCATTGATTACTTGTCATGTTTATCCAATAAAACATGAAAGCAATACGGTTGATTTAAGGACTTCCTCCAAACTGCTGGCTTGGATCTCACACTGTTATCCACAATTCAGTGAAAATCCTCTGTTCGTTTAAAGCCTCTGGGGCATAGACATCGTCATCACCAAACAATGACCAAATCGAAGTAATAAATTGCAAATGATGTAAGGGTAAGAATTTGCAAAATGATTAATAAAGGCATGAAGTAATACAAGGAAAGAGTCGCTACATGATTTTGTACCGGGTTTCCACTGTTAATGATAATACTTTCAGCCTGATCAAGGCCATATATCTGCCTTTAGAGAGAGCAACCTTCACATTGGCCTATTAAACGATGAACAAAGTTAGATACGGATCCATAAGGATTCATCATCTTGACATCAGTGCCCCGGCTTTGAGAAAATGCAGAACACGTTTATGCTACCTTCACTGCCTACTTCCATGACCAAATAACGAGTTAATAAAATGCAATCGAGATCACATATGCATGAGCAGTTTCCAGAATCCATCAGATAGTGAATTTCTCTACTTCATAGAGGTTGGAGAGAAGTATTACTTTATTTAAACAAGTGCAGATTGATACCAAGTTGAGAATGAAGAATCTCGTACTGTTAGACTGAAGACATCAAATATTATTTTGAAGGCATTCTGATCTTTTTTATCCATATCATGATCACGAGCCAAATAACAATGAAGCATCACACTTACCTTGCTCAAATAACTTCCTCCAGTTCCTGGAATTAAGACAGGAAAACAATAGGGTGTCAAAGAAAAGCCCCCTCCAAGCTGAAAATACTAAGAAAGCAGGTAATATGGAAAACAGCACTATACTTGCTATATTTTTTATTTAGTAGGAGAAGTTATCGATCTCCAGAATCAGATCTTTGTCATGCTGCCACAAAATGGACTCTTCTCCATAATTCTGTCATGCAGAGCAGGGTTCTGAAGTCAATCTTTTGGGTGTTGCTCACATCAAATTGCATCCAGTACCATCAACCATTAGATCTGAGTATAGCCCGCAAACCTCAGTCAGCTTCTTGCTGTTTCTTCACTCAAAAATCATGGCCCGTTGTACGGTAAAAAGTCTGGTAATTTCGAGTGACTTGCACCCAACGCTATCAAAGCACCAGGAATTTTATATGGCAGCAAATTTCAACTAAGCTTTTGCAATTCCTAACAAATAACAGCTTCAGATGCTCCGACTTTGAAAGGTCCAGTACTTGAATGTGCTTGCCCCAGAGATATTCAACACTTCCAGGGATCCCAATATTTCAAGGCCTCATATCACATGGAGATAATCTGCCTTTTCATCAAAGTCGTCAAAGTAGGACAACTCTGGGCTTATGGATAAGTCCAACTCTCTTAGGGATTTTAAAGCTTCCAGTCCATCCAATTTCTTCAGCCCATAGCATTGCGCAAGCTCTAATTCTGACAAAAATTCCAAATCGGAAAGATTTGGCAACCTTTCCAATTTGGGACATTGCCAAACGAGAAGCTTCCGTATGCAGGAGGGAAGCTCTGGGATGCTTTGAAGAGACATGCAATTACCAAGGGTGAGCTCCTTTAGATGCTTCAGGTGAGAGAGTGATGGCAGCTCATTACTCCAACAGGTGAGCCACAGGGATGATAGGCTAAAAGGAGGTTTTGGGAGTGACTGAAGCTCTCTACAGTAGAGTAAATCAAGGCGTTCGAGAGAAGAAAGCTGATCTAAGTTTTCCAGCAAGCTAGCAATTTTTCTTTCACCTAAACGAAGAGTCTTTAGAGAAGACAATCCTCCTTTCTCAACATGAATTTGTCCTTCCAGGCGACGGTATCCGTCGGCATCCAACTCTTGGAGTCTTTGCAAATTTCCAATAGAGCTCAGTAGCCTTTCTATCGAGCTATTAGCAATCCTCAGAATTTTCAATTTGTTTAATTCCTCAATGGAATTGGGTAATTCCTTAACCCTTGTAAATGACAAGTCCAGCTCCAACACTTCTCCCAACTTCCCAATTGAAGAAGGGATTTTTAAGATGGGAACTTCAGTCAGTAGCAAATACCACATGGCACTAAGCGTCTTCAAAGATCCTGTACATGGGAGGGATTTCTGGCATCTTAGTGTAGTGTATGACAAGATCCACCAAATTTTCTAGTTCGCCTAGTTGTTCAGGTAACTTCTTGAGAATCCCACAACCCCTCAAGTTTGAAGGAAACGAGGCACTTGACATCTCCAATGCAAGGATCGATTTCTTCCAAATGGGCACAATGTACCAGGAATAGCACCTCTAAATTTTTATACGCAGAAAGATTAGAGGTGCTCCGTAAATTGAAGCACCTCAAAAGATTGAGAACTTTCAACATCTCCATCTACAAGAAAGAAACATGTTCTAAGATTAGCAGTTAGAAATAGAATGATGATAATGTTCTAAGATTAGCAGTTAGAAATAGAATGATTTATCATCAAATGTAACAAAAGAGAAAGCCTTTTTCATCTTCACCTTAATTGAACTCCATCCTCTCTAATTTTCACTAATATAATTTCCACTAATATGATAAATCTAGCGTGACCAATTTCTCCAAATGGACGTTGGTTGCCTCGAAAGAAACAGGACATCTCTCCCACTTTAGCCATCTTAATTGAGAAAGTGATCCTTCGAAAAAACCCCCAGAACTTAAATGAAAAAACTTCAGGTTAGGCATTCTTTTGAAGCTCTTTTGCTTCATGAACTCTGGAGCCCCTTCCATCCAAACGTAGTGCCTCCATTTTTTCATTTTCATCCTACAAAAAAGTAAAATAAAATTGAGAATTGTAAATAACATCCAACCTCCTTTTGTTAGTATACTCTGCATGTTATTGTGGCCAATGCATTTTGTCTACATTTGAAGGGAAAAAGAAATATATGTGATCTTTCATAATGACATGATCGTGTAATATGTCAATTTTCACTCGTATGCCCCAAATTTTGATGTTTTATGTGAAATTCCTACATGAAATCAGTCAAGTTTTCTCATAAATTTTGAAATAAAATTTTGTTACATCCATAGTATTGATGACTGACTAAATATGGCGTCTCTTCGACATATGTGAGAACCGTTACCCATTTGAAAAATGGAAAGTACCTAATCAGACATATGCATTCATAAAGCATGACAATTCATTCCCTCCCCGTTCATAAAATATTATTGGTTTTGGCATATGGCTGTATGGAAACAAGAAGTTGGTCTATTGAACTTTACTTTCATGCTTGGATGTTAAAGCTCAAAGCTCAACTAATCCTAGGACAGTGGAGAAATTGTCCAATCAATTCTAAACTTTTCAATTTTACCGATTTAGTCTTAGACCTATGTGTGAAATTCCAATGTAGTCATTCCAGCTAATTTTTACAGGAAATGGTGGTGTGCCATGCAGGACAGCCACAAATGATGGGATTTCAGCAAAAAAATTGGAATTTTGAGCAAAGGTTTAGGACTAAATTGGCAAAATTAATAAGTTTATGACTAGATGAACATCTGCACAATAGATTTAGGACTAATTGGGTAATTTTCTCCTAAGGTGAACGCACTAATCAATTAGTCACTGTTGAATTTGCCCCAATCAATCATAAAATTCGACCTGATCTTAAGAATTTGCTGGTCCATTTTTAGCCATTCACCAATTCATACAAAAATATATGAATTAGTAAATAAAGGATAGTCATTATTATCGTTTTCCATTTTTTGCATTCTAACATTTATCTTTTGCTCCTCCAGTTATCCTATTTGATAAGTCCATTATCTGTTTCTTCTTCACTAATGTATAACAATAGATTTTTGTCTCCTCTTTTCGGTGCGTGTGCATAAAGGCTAAATTAATCCGTACCAAGAAAGGCAGATAATGGACTTATCACACCAAAGGCAGATAAAACGAGAACACTATTTCTTTCCTTTCACTATTCCATCACTTACTTCCTTCAATCATTTAATCTCTCAATTTCGATCTTTGCTTTTCAGTTTTTTTATCGAAAATTACTTTGTATGAATATGTATGAAATCATATGCTGGTTGTTAGTTTCTTCTGTCGTAATTTACTGTTGTTTGATTTTGCACAACATTTGTTAATGTTGAATTACGTGCTCAAAATACCTATGACTAGATCCGTGCATAGCACCAGTATGAACACAAGTATATATTATGAACGCTGGGTAGAATAGCCTTATGCTGTTGCTAGAAAATTATGCGAAAACAACGAAAGAGCAAAATAGATGGAGTTAACAAATAAGCAGAGCTTGCATCATGACAAGGACAAAATGCAGCAACTGAAAATGCAAATTGAAGAGCTGTGGAAACAAGCAGAAATGTACTGGGGTATGCGCTCAAGAATAAACCGGCTGAAATGGGGTGATAGAAATGCTGAGGAAATGTAAAGGAATGAGCACATGCTGCTCACTCTTTTAGATGAGCAAATAGTCAATGATATTCTAGCTATCCCACTCTTAACAACACCAACAGAAGACAAGCTAGTCTGGACACGCAACCAAGCAGGAGGCTACACTGTTAAAAGTGGCCACAAACAACTCCAGGACATTGAGACTAACATGAAGCAAATCAAGCCTCATTGTCCTAACAAACTCCAAAAGCCCTCTGGACTAAGGCATGGAATCTAAAGACTCAACCCAAAGTAAAGGTATTCACGTGAAGTGTGTGCTAAAACACCCGACCCACAAGAGAAAACCCATTCAGAAGGAAGATTGTACCTTAGTTGACATGCCCTCTTTGTGGAAAGGAACCTTGAACCTCTGTTCCTTCTCTGTCAAAGGACGAAAAAGATCAGGTTGGCGTCTGAGATTGGCATTCGGAATTCAAATCAGGAAGTTATTTGAATTGAAGGATGGCTATTGAAGATTGGTAATCACCTCAAAGCCCCCGCCCTTCAAACTGGTCGCAGTCACTTTTTGGCGCATTTGGACATAAAGATATTCCTCTATTTTCAAGCATCAATTACAGAACCCACAACAACAATGGCGTCTATCATGACTACACATATGAATCTCTCGAAATGGAATGGCCGAAAATCAGTGAATAGAACCAACCCAGGAGACTTACCCGTAAGATGGAAACCACCAAGCAGAGAATAGAACCGACCCAGGAGCATTCTTTTTCATGAACCAATTTCTCAGCTGTAGGAGTGCCAGGAACATATAAAATTCCGATGAGTTGCATCCCTGAACATCTTGGTGATCTCCGCAAGTGATGCGAAATTTATCCCCCATCATTCCATTCAACCTTCGATAGTCGACAGATGTGGAGGCCTTGCTGTTGATCCCTTACTCTGTCATCTAACAACACATTTGACTTTCCCCAGGCCCCAAACTTTATAAAGCTTCCAAGACCTTTCAATATACAAAATTTCCAGCTTATGGAAGCACGAGAGGTCTGGTAACGTTTCAATGGATTTGCACCCCTCAATATCCAACTTTTCCAATCTTTTCAACCTCTCAAGGCCTGGCATTCCCTAGCCATTAATAGCTGTCAATTGTGAAAGGTCCAGTCTTATGAGGGACCGGCAGCGATGGATTCTCATCTCTTTCAAGTTTTTCAATCTGCCAAAGCCTCAAAATAGATCATCATTCACTAGTGGACTATCTGACTCCGGCATTCGTAAGTACCCCAAAGAATGTTTGTTCAACTCCCTGCATCCACAAAATGCTAACCCACCATTCCCAAGTGTCTCAAAGAGTCCAGGTGCTCAAGGCCGTCTAGGTTGGACAACTTGCTGCATCCAACTACACATAGGTTTCCTTTGGATTTTAATCCTTCTAGACCTTGATTTCTGCCAGCTCCTCGCATGCTTCGATACATAATTCTGACAAGAGTTCCAAACTCGACAAACTTGGCAACTCTTTCAACTTACGACACCAGGAGACATGAAGCTTCAATATTCCTGAGAGAACTCCTGCATGGATTCCAACAATTCGCACTACTGAAAAATGAGCTCTTTTAGAAGGATCAGGCGAGAAAGTTGAGCCAATGTGCGATGCGATAATGACTGGTAACTCTTAGAACTGATAAGCTAGCGGGAAGCTGCAGCAGTGACTGAAGATCACAATCAGTTAAATTAAGGAGTTGCAAAGAAGACAGCTCACTGATGCTTTGCAGTAGTGATAGAGGTACGTGTGCATTTCTAGCTGCCCCCCCAAAAAAAAAAAAAAAACAATTGAGAAGCTTTCCCATCTCCAACGAGAGCGCAGTGAAGAGAACCAATCGATAGGTCCCCAAGACTCTGACAGAATGAGGTATCTAATACTTCAAGTTTGCCCAACTTGCTCATAGTATTGGGTGAATTAGTCAATTTCTTAAATAAGAAAAATTCAAAATTTTCAAGTCTTTCAAATCCTCAATGGATTTAGGTTATTTCAAAAATGCTGAATATGACAAGTTCAATTCAGTCAATGATTCCGACTTCCTAATGGAATGGGGGATATGGTAGAGATTATAATCAAGCCAAAAATGATCACTAATAGCATTATAACGACGATGCTGAATGCCCATATAGCCAAATGACAGGCGCAGCAATCTCACAAGGGATCCTATGCTCTTTGGAAGTGTAACTAAACAGGAGCAAAGTCTCAAGTCAAGGGTCGACAGATTTACCAGATGGCTAATTGAGTTGGGAAGTCGAACCAATGATGTGCAATAACAAGCATTAAGCACCTCTAGCTTCTTCAAAAAACCTATACATATAGGAATTTCCTTTATAGCAGTCCTGCCTATTATAATCCTTCAGTTCTTTCAATTTGCCCATTTCTAAGGGTCAAGACAAAAATGATCACTAATATCATTATAACAACGATACTGAATGTCCATATAGCCAAATAACAGGTGCCGCAAACTCACAAGGGATCCTATGCTATTTGGAAGTGTAACTAAACAGGAGCAAAGTCTCAAGTCAAGGGTCTGAGATTTACCAGATGGCTAATTGAGTTGAGAAGTCGAACCAATGACATGCAATCACAAGCATTAAGCATCTCTAGCTTCTTCAAAAAACCTATACATGTAGGAATTTCCTTTATAGCAGTCCTGCCTATTATAAATTCTTTCAGTTCTTTCAATGAATATGCAAATACCATCCAACCTCCTTTTGTTAGTATACCCTGCATGTTATTGTGGCCGATGCATTTTGTCTACACTTATAGGGAAAAAGAAATATATGATATAAGGGTAAGAATTTGCAAGATGATTTATAGAGGCATGTATAAACAAGGAAAGAGTGACTACATGATTTTTACCAGGTTTTCTACGTTTGATATAATCCTTTCAGCTTGATGAAGGCCATACATTTTGTCCTCAGAGAGAGCAATCTTCATATTGGCATATTAAGTGATGAACAAAGTTTGCTATATAACCATGGAGATTCATCATCTTGACATTAATCTCCTGGTTTTGAGAAAATGTAAAAGACGTTACTGGGTACCTTCACTACGAATTACTAAAATGCAACTAATAATCACTTATGCATGAGCAGTTTCCAGAATCCATCAGATAGTGAAGTTTCTATCTGCATTCTTTTTGCATAAATGGGACAAACACATCATGCAAAAAAACCAATTTTAATAGAACTTGGAGAAAAGTATTACTGCATCTACAGAAGCGCAGATTGACACCATTTCGAGGATGAAGAATGTCATACCATTTGACAAAAGACATCTAATTTACTTTTGGAGGCATTCTGATATTTTTAATTTTCTACCATGATCATGAGCTAGATAACACTGAAGCATTGCATTTACTTGCTCTAATAATTTCTCCCAGTTCCCAGAATTGAGATGGAAAATAATAGCACGTCCAGGAAAAGCCACGTACAAACTGAAAGTACTAATGAAAGCAGGTGATCTCAACAGAAAAACAGCAATTTACTTACTATATTTACGTTCAGTAGGAAACCTCAGCGATCTCCAGAATCAGATCTTTGCCATGCTGCCATAATTTGAATCTTCTTCATAATTCTGTCACTCAGTGCAGTGTTTTCAACTCAATTTTTTTGGCGCCGCTTGCATCTTATTGTATCTATTACTATCAAATTTTAAATCTAATTTTATCTGTGAACCTCAGATCCTAGCATTTACTTGCTCAAATAATTTCTCCCACTTCCCGGAGCATCTTGCTGTTTTTTCCTAGAATCATATGCTAAAAGGTCTGGTAATATTGTGAGTGGCTTGCACCCATTGCAATCAAAGTGTTCCAGGGATTCTATCTTATCATGGCAGCGAATTTCAACTAAGCTTTCGCAATTATTAACAATCAATTGCTTCAGATGCTCCGATTTCGAAAGGTCCAGTCGTTTAATGTGCTTGCGTGCAGAGATATTCAACACTTCCAGGGATTTTAATTGGCCAATGCCTTGTAACTCATGGAGATTATCCGCCTCTTTATCATTCCATTGCAGACCTAATTTTGTCAACAACTCCAAATCTTCAAAGTCATGGAGGTTGGGCAACTCGGTGCTAGTAGATACGTCCAGCTTTGTTAGGGATTCTAAAGCTTCCAGACCATTGAATTTCATCAACCCACGGCATTGCAAGAGCTCTAATTCCATCAAGGATCTCAAATTCGAAATATTTGGCAACGTTTTCAACTTAGGACATTTCCAAACACGAAGCTTGCGTATGTTAGAGGGAAGCTCTGGAATACTTTCAAGGAACATGCAACAGTGAATGGTCAGCTTCTTTAGATACCTTAGGTGAGAGAGCGATGGAAGCGTGTTGCTCTGACAGGTGAGCTGCAGGGATGATAAGCCGGATGGAGGGTTTGGCAGTGACTCAAGCTCACTACAGTGAAGTAAATCAAGGTGGTCGAGAGAAGAAAGCTCACGGAAGTTTTCCGGTAAGCGAGAAATTTTTGCGTTACCTAAACGTAGGGTCCGTAGAGAAGACAATCCGCCTATATCACCAAGAATTTGTCCTTCCAGTTTATGGCAGCCTGAGGCATCTAACTCTTGGAGGCTTTCCAATTTTCCAATAGAGCTCGGTAACTTTTCTATCTCGCTATGAGGAATCCTCAGAATTTTCAAGTTCTTCAATTTCTCAATGGATTCGGGCAATTCCTTAATTCTTGTATACGACAAGTCCAGCTCAACCAGCTTTTGGAACTCGCCGATTGAAGAAGGGATCTGTTTCAACCTGTAGCAGCACGCTAAACACAAGCGCCGTAATTCCCCAAGAGCCTCGAAGGAGCCAAGTTCTTGCAATGTTTTACAGGTGGTCAAGTTCAGGGTTGACAAATTTACCAGATGGCTTATTGAGCTGGGAATCTGAGTCAGCAATCCACAACCACCAGCACTAAGCATCTTCAGCTTCTTCAGAGATCCTATACATGGAGGGATTTCTTGTATATCAGTCTTGTCTATGAGAAGTTCTTCCAATTCTTTTAGTTCACCCAGTTGTGCAGGCAACTTCTTTAGACTCTTACAGTACCTCAAGTTCAAGGAAACAAGGCATTTGACATCTCCAATGGACGGGTCGATTTCCTCCAAATTCTCACAATTTTCCAGGATTAGAATCTCTAAACTTTTAAATGCAGAGAGTTTAGGGGTGGTCTTCAAATCGGAGCACGATGAAAGATTGAGAACTTTCAGCCTCTCCATCTGTAAGAAAGAAACATGTTCCCGGATAAGCTGTTGGTTTAACATCAAATGTAACAAAAGAGAAATAGTTTCTCATCTTTACCTTGATTGAACCCCATCCTTCCCAATTTTCGCGAAATTTACCGCCTGGTAAATCAAATACGAGTAAGTTCTCCAAATGAACACTGGTCGCCTTGAATGAGTGAGGACAGCTCTCCCACTTTAGCCATCTTAATTCACGAAGCGACCCCTCCCAATGTCCCGCAAAACCCACAGCACTCAGATGAAGGAACTTCAGTTTAGGCATTCCTTTAAAGCTCTTTTGCTTCATGAACTTGCTTGTGCCATTTTTGTCCAGACGTAGTGCCTCAATAATTCGATTTTCCTACAATAAAAAAACCGAGGATTGTAAATATCACCACAAGGCATTCCCCAATCTTGACATGAATAAACTGTCATTAAACTAGGAATAGCATACCACCCAACCACCTTTCAGCATGAATTTGCATGTTATTGTTGCCAATGCATTTTCCTTATGCTAAGAAAAATATATGTGATCTTTTTCTAACAACATAATCGGGTAAATCGGGCCAGAAGTGGGCTGTTCTCAAATAAGGCATAAAGTGGGAGCATTTTGCAAATAGGGCTGTTTTCTTCTTCCTTCGACATGTGTCCTGAGGCACCCTGGCGCCCGATCTCACTTGATTTCATGAAGTCGCCAGTAAGCCTTTGTACCGGCATTACCTACCACCACTCCTCTATCTAGTGCTGGCTGACGATGTCAATGGCTGTTCTCTCTCCTCAGAAAGTTTAGCATACAACTGAAACAAAGTCCACTTTGAGATTTTGGCATCTCCAAAATTTTAGCACCTCTAAAGCATGAAAATTCATTTTCTCTCCGTTCATAAAATATTATTGATTTTGGCATATGGCAGAATGGAAAAGAGAATTTTTTGGTCGTTGTTTCCTTGATAAAGAAGGGAGTGAGGTCCATTCTCTTCTCAATGTAACAAACAGCCTGAAAAACGCATGGATTAATCTACGGAGCCATTTTCTCTAGAAATGCAGCCCTCGGTCTATGTATTTCTTTTTCAATATGCTATTTTTTATGCAACCCAATCAGTCTACTTTTGTTTCATTAAAAAGATAAAAGTCTCTCAAATTATAACCGTGAGAATATTCAAATCTTAGATCATGCATTCATCTAATAACCTAAGCTTTTAAAACAGCGGGCACTGGTCTCACAAATTTGCTACGTGGTATTGGAGCAAAAGTCCTGAGTTCGAATCTTTATAGGTCCCTTTTTGCATTTTCAATTACATGTTTCCATGCAAGTCAGCCTACGTGTGAGGGGCGTCTTAGAATATTTAAATATTAAACCATACCTTCATCTAATAGCTTCAGTTTTTAGAACAATTGATAGTGATCCCTCAAATCTCTTACAAAAACAATAATTGTTTGAGGGACTACCACAAGAGAACTTGCTTGGGAGAGGCCAAAAGTAGACATGATTGTTACCTCGCTTCCTAGAACTGCCATGGCTTCCTCGTCCCATAGTCTGCTACAATCCCAAGGCTTCTTATCCGCTGGACGGGCGATGCTTCTACCTAGATCTCTCAGTTGATCGTGCATTATCAACTCGTTGTTATCATTATACTTTATTAACGAACGTGCGAACATTTTTGCCAATCCGGAAATTGGGAAAAACATGAGATCATCCCAGTAGTAGGAGGCAATTCTTTTGTCGGTTCCAACGAAAAAACATGCTATATCTAAAAACATCTGTTGTTCCTCATATTCTAATGTGTCGTAGCTCATCCTCAACTTTTGTTGTATTGTTGTATTGGGCGCCTTCCTCAATTTCTTTAGCATCTTATTCCACACTATTTGATCTTCTTTTCCTTTGAGAAGGGAACCCATGACCATGAGAGCTAAGGGAAGCCCTCCTGTCGTGGCAACAATTTCACGAGAAAGCGCTGCGAGATCTTTCGAACGTGGTTCCCCTCCAAATGCATGTCTGCTAAACAGAAGCAAAGAGTCTTCCCTGTCCATTTCTTTGACTTCATACCCATATTTGGACTCCAACGTGGCCTTATCTCGACATGTAATTATGATCCTACTCCCTGCCTTAAAGCTGCAACCGCCGATCAAACTATCCAGGTGGTCCTTGCGATCGACGTCATCAAGAAGAATGAGTACCTTCTTTCCTTTAGAGCTAGACTGAATTGCACGAATTCCAGCATGAGAATCAGGCACTCGATAGTCACGGAATTTTAGCAAGTCTGAGATCAGTCGAGATTGAACATGCTCGATGCCCTTGCTATTAATTGTTTCTCTAATATCCTTGAGAAAGCTGCGGGACATAAACTTGTCAACAAGCTTGTTATAGATGGTCGAAGCCAGAGTTGTCTTACCAATACCGCTTATCCCATAAATCCCAATAATTCGAGTGTCGGGGTAAGCAGTATCCACCAATTTCCTAACCTCAGCGACTTGAACATCAATTCCAACCAAGTCAGAGGGAAGAGATGGTGGAAAATCACCTTGCTGCTGGCGCATAATTATTTCTACTATTTCTCCAACCAATTTAACTTCGCACCTGTCAAACGACTCAAAAGACGAGAACTTATTAATAGATCCAAGAAACAAAGATTAAGGATGATAAACAGAAAAATTCTTCTTCTGACAAGGATCTGTTAAAAGAAGGTAAATGACGTACCCGACAGCAAATTTCTCTGATTCGAATACTCTAAGATCAGCTGCTTTTCTGAGAGCTACCGACCCTTGTTGTTTGACATCATCGTTAAAAAGATGCATACTGGATCTGAAGGCCTTCCCAAAGGCCCCCTGTAGTTCTCGCACCTCATAGGCTTCCACCTTGTAAAGCACGGGCAAGACTATTTGTCCTCTGCTTTCCTTGCACTCCATTATATGAATGAGCTCGCGGAGGCACCATTCGCTGGCAGCATAATTTGGGGAGATGACTGGGATTGAAACCTTGGAGTGCTCAATTGCACCGATAAGATCTGCAGCAATGTCCCTGCCGAAGGGGAGGTTCTCATCATCTCTGAACACGAAGTTCGGATGGACCGGCAAGCCCACATCTAGGAGTCTATGGTAGAGGTGATCGACGAAGCCATTGCGAGTGTCAGGGGCTCTGAAGCTCAGGAATACATAGTAATCGTTTCCAATCACCGAGGTGGATGAAGCGGGGCCTTGTCCTCCCATTTCGCTGCTGGAAGAAGGGGGTGAGTACAGTGGTTTGCTTGCTTGTCAACCAGGAAGATGGCTCCGCTCGGCTGCTAGGGTTTGTGGTGAGATGGGTGGGAAGCGTCGCTGGTAAAAAGAGGAAGAAGGCAGAGCACAGGGGACAAGACCCGACTGTCCAGACCTTTTATGGACTCTCTCCAATTACTTTTGTCGTTTTCTATTTCATGTACTCGGTTGTTGGAGTGTGCGTCGCGCACACGCTGTGTTAATTGAGTAAAACTAATTCCCTTCACAGCTTTCTCAATGATTCTTCCATTCGCTGCTCCAGCATAATAATTATTTTATTTCTAGCAAATTTATTTCTTACTTTTCTATCCCTCTATCGGCTAGAAATAAGAAATAAAAATCACTTTCATTGCTCGTCCTCGCTATTAGTCAATCGCTGAAGGTCATTGTTGCTCGTCATTCTATAAAAAAAGAAATTTTATATCGTTATCAAATGAATTCTTATTTCAAAAATAAAATTTATATCATTATTAAATGTGTATTCGCTTATAAACTCGCCTAGTTTTTGTGTATTTTAGAGAAAATGTGCAACCTCATTCTTACATTTTAGGGAAATCTTGGTTTTACTTTCCCTGACTTTGAAGTTGGTGCATGTAAGATCTTAAAATTTAAAAAAAAAAAAAAAAAAATTTCTTTACCCGATGTCATTAACCTTTTCTTTAAGGGGTACTTGGGGTAAAGTCAAATGTCAACAAATATTGCAGTGATCATGTCAAATAGTCTACCACATCTATTGAAATCGAGACAGGTAATGGAGAGGGCAAATAACTAATAGGAGAGGCAAGAGGTGGAGGCAGTGGCTTGTTTCGAAGGAATAGAGACACCTTCGAATGGAGAAGATCTCTGCGTTCTTCAAACAAAGAATAAGAAAAAGAGAAAGCGGAGAGGAAGAGACGGAGTGTGCGTCACTAATTGAAGCGAGGGGAGAGAGAATATACGAAATTTTGAAAAACCTGAAAGATGAGACCCACCGTCATAAACTCGTAAAGAGGACAGAGTACCCATTATTTCTCCTCCCACTCCTTCTCATGAGTCCGAATCTAGGGGTGGGTGAGATATCCCTTTCATTTCTTGCGAGAACTATTTTTCTATTCTCGTAAACAGATTTGAAACAAAATTTCATTTGGTAATCCAGAAATAGATTTGAAACATAATATTTCTATTTC
Source organism: Corymbia calophylla (assembly GCA_014182845.1). NCBI lineage: Eukaryota > Viridiplantae > Streptophyta > Magnoliopsida > Myrtales > Myrtaceae > Corymbia > Corymbia calophylla. The sequence continues at coordinate 3,173,363 of CM024695.1, forward strand.
TAGAATAAAAATGAAAAATAAAAAGCTCTCATTATCATTTCGCCTTTATTTATTAGTCGGTTGTCATACATACCGCCAGTCAAAGGTTCATTCGTCGATTCTTGCCGATCGCCGTCCGTCAACTATCATATAAGAGGGAGAAATTTTATATTATTATCAAATAAATTTTTATTCCGATTATGAAATGCGTATTTTTCTCAAAAAAATCTATTTTGAAATAAAAATTAATTTTTGGACTCCATGGAATTTTCTCCGCGTGCCTTTTGTTCCTCTAATTTAAGATTTCTCCGCCTAGCTAGGGTATCAATTTTATTTCGACCAAAAAAAAAAAAAGTTTCAGTTTTATATAAATATATGCCCACTCTGGCTGCGGTGCTCTTTTCTCCTCGCTTATTTTTTAGGGTTTGAGTGGAGAGGACCGAGAGTTGGCTTTTTGATATTTTTTTTTCCCAGTAAAACTGGGTTTGTCTGCGAGTCCGATCGACCACTGAGAATGGACCGGTTTCTGAAACAGAATGTTGGATTTGGCTATCGTTGAAGATACGAAGCATTTTGCATTGAGTTTTACTCCTCAATTCACGTTCTTGGTAAGGGGTATGTTGTTTTCTTGATCTGGAGTTGGGCGTTAGACTGTTTTTTAGGAGAATTTGTTGAGTCGTCGAATCTTCTTCAGGATTCATCGAACGACATATCCGAACTTGAGCAGCAAATCAACTGACCCATCCATTCTGTACAGAGGGTGTTCCCACGACACGAACCCGCAACCTTCCTATCAGATTGGGATAACCCTGTAAAAATCGTAGTAAGTTCCCTTCCCAAACTACATCATCGTTGCCTTAGTCACCTTACCCGTTACTCCCTAAAAGAAGAGGTTGCAATTTTATCCATTCTCTTGAGTCATCCATTCCATTTATTACTATCGTCTGCTGTAAGATCATCAGTACGCATGAATCTAGAAATCACTACTTATTGTAATTGTTGGTGAGGTAGACATGCTAATGATTGCTCTGATTGGGGAATTTTGAGTTGTTCACCACTCACCATTAAGCTTATTAGATGAGAAGCAAAGCACTCTTCTGCTAAGGAAATGCTTTTTCTCATTTTTTTTTAGCATGGTTGTGAAATTGAGGAATGTATCAATGCATTCGGTATTCTCATCCTATAAATTCATGAATCTTTCTTCGAACTGAATCATATGATTGAGTGGAGGTTCATTTCATTTATTAACCATGCATGTTTATCTTATCGGAATGACTGTATTTGACCTCTATATGTTGAGAATATGAGTCGATGCTTATTCTGTTTCAATGCTCATTGTAACTTCAGCAAGTCTAAGGACTCTGCTCCCCACATTTTTACTGGACACTGTTGCGGGTCGATCCGTCGCCTCCCTTTTCACGTTATGGTTCAGAAGACTAAGATCAGCAGAGCAAGCGATGTGGCAGGTTCTTCATGTTAAATGGTCTTGCTGTACCAAGCATTTATCTTTTTATTTTAGTGGAATGAGAAACTTATTAAGCAAACTGGCACTTGCAGGTTTTGTATCTGGAATGATGTTGGAAATGCAGGTGCGTCGTTAAAAGTGGCTTTGTCTGTGCAAATCCGATCAACCTCTGAGAATGGACCATTTTCTGAACGTTGGATTTGGCTATCATCGAAGATATGATAAATTTTTCATTGAGTTTCACTCCTAAATTCACAGTTCTTGATAAGTGGTATGTTGTTTTCTTGATCTGCAGTTGAGCAGTAAACTGGTTTTTTGGAGACTTTGTTGAGTCGTCGAATCTTCTTCAGGATTCATGGAATGCCATATCCGAACTTGAGCAGCAAATCAACCGACCCATCCATTCTGTACAGAGGGTGTCCCCACGGCACGAACCTGCGACCTTCCTATCAGATGGGGATAACCCTGTAAAAATCGTAGTAAGTTCCCTTCCCAAGCTACATCATCGTTGCCTTAGTCACCTTACCCGTTACTCCCTAAAAGAAGAGGTCGCAATTTTATCCATTCTCTTCAGTCATCCATTCCTTTTATTACTATCTTCTGCTGTAAGATCATCAGTACGCACGAATCTAAAAATCACTACTTCTTGTAATTGTTGGTGAAGTAGACGTGCTAATGATTGCTCTGATTGGGGAATTTTGAGTTGTTCACCACTCACCATTAAGCGTATTAGATGAGAAGCAAAGCACCGTTCTGCTGAGGAAATGCTTTTTTCTCATTTTTTTTTAGCACGGTTATGAAATTGAGGAATGTATCGATACATTCGGTATTCTCATCCTATAAATTCATGAATCTTTTGTTGAACTGAATCATATGTTTGAGTGGAAGTTCATTTCATTTATTAACCGTGAATGTTTGTCTTATCGGAATGGCTGTATTTAGCACCTATAAGTTGAGGATATGAGTTGATGCTTATTCTGTTTCAATGCTTCTTGTAATTTCAGCAAGTCTAGGGACTCTGTTTCCTATTTTTTTGCTGAACACTGTTGGGTGTATCCATCGCCTCCCTTTTCAGGATATGAGTAGACAAGGCGACGAGGCATTTCATCATGACAAGGACTGGGATGAAATGAAGCAGGACATGAGTAAGATGGAGCAGTACGTCAAATTTTGCCGAGATGGTGGCAGGGCTGGTTACTATGACCAATTCATAGATGCAACGGATAAGGGTAGGTATGCAGCTGATAAGTGCAAAGAATCCCTCAAGGAATTTTGGGAGCATATGGATGAATACATGGAGGAGAATACTCAATTACGGGGCTCCCAAAAATGGTGCGATTGGCTCACTGCAGGGAATGAATTCCGGCGGTTAATCGAACCGCTGGATATAGCAGAGTTTTTTCACGGACGGCACCGAAATGATTACATGGAACGGAGAAATAAATGCTACAGGAACCTGGAAAAATGGGAAAACGAAGAATCCCCCCAGCCACGGGCTGGTCCTTCCAATTCGGAAGGGCAAAAAACCGAGCAGCTGACACGGGATTCGCTCTTTTGGGTACGCGTCGAGGAGGTGTGCAGATTGCTGAACAGCGGAGGACCATCAGACGATTCCGAAAGACAGGCATTGCTCGAGTTTGAAAATTATGTTATGGGCTTGATCGATAATTCCGCAGTTTCGCTGGACGTATTTCTGGAGAATAGCACCTTGATGCAATGGTGGTCAAAGTATGAGGAGATCTTAGAGAATCGAATGATGGGGCATGACTCACAATTTATCATTTTCATGAGGCACGAGCCTCACCGAAGTTATATGAACAGGTTAAATAGATAAGAATCTACTCGCAACCTAAGGGTCGGGTCCCCGCGACACGAGTGCCTTACGCCTTGTGAATGAGTTAGTGTGTTATATGTTTTCATGAAAGAAAAATCATTTTTGCACCTAAATTTGATTTTTCTATTCAAACCCAATGATAGCAATTTTCCACGCCATTGCAATTTTCAACAATCAATTGCTTCAGATGCTCCGACTTTGAAAGGTCCAGTTGTTTAATGTGCTTGCGCGCAGAGATACTCAACGCTTCCGTGCATTCCAATTGGCCAAGGCCGGGTATCTTATGGAGATTATCCGCCTCTCCATCATAGCTTTGCTCGTCCAGGCGACTCAACGCCTCTAAAGCTTCAAAGTCAAGGCTGGACGGTTCTGTGTCGATAAATACATCCAACTTTCTTAGGGATTTTAAAGCTTCCAGACCATCCAATTCCATCTGCCCATGGCATTGCAAGAGCCCTAATTCCGACAGGGAGTTCAACTCGGGAAGATTTGACAACCTCTCCTATTTGGGACGTTTCCAAAGTTGCAGCCTCTGTATGCCCAGGGGGAGTGCTGGGATGCTTCGAAGAGACATGCAACAGTGAAGGCTGAGCTTCTCCAGATGACCTAAGTGAGAGAGCGATGGAAGCGTGTCGTTCAGACAGGTGAGCTGGAGGGATGACAAGCGGGAAGGAGGTTCTGCTAGCGACTCAAGCTTTCCACAGTAGAGTAAATCAAGGTGTTCGAGAGAAGAAAGCTCATGGAAGTTTTCCCGCAAGTGAGAAATTTTTGCTCCCTAAACGAAGGGTCCTTAGAGAAGACAATCCACCTATAAGAATTTCTCCTTCCAGATAATGGCAGTCCGAGGCATCTAACTCTTGGCGGCTTTTCAATTTTTCAATGGCCCTCGGTAACTTTCTATCTGGCTATGAACAAACCTTAGAATGTTCAAGGTTTTCAATTTCTCAATGGATTCGGTTAATTCCTTAATGTTCATATATGACAAGTCCAGCTCAGCCAATCCTCCCATCTCCCCAATTGATCGAGGGATCTCTGTCAACTTGTAGCAGCCCACTAACGACAAGCGCTGCATTTTTGTACAAGCCTGAATGGAATCCGGAAGCTCTTGCAATTTTTTACAAGTGTTCAAGTTCAAGGTCGACAGATTTACCAAATGGCTTATTGAGCTGGGAGCTCTAGTTAGTTCTTGACAACCCACGACACTAAGCATCTTCAGCTCCTTCAGAAACTCTATACGAGTTGGGATTATTTCTATATTAGTCTCGTCTACGAGAAGTTCCTCCAATTTTTTTAGTTCACCAATTGTTCGGGTAAAATTCTTGAGCCTCCTACAATACCTCAAGTTCAAAGAAATGAGGCATTTGACATCTCCAATGGAAGGGTCGAGTTCTTCCAAATTTTCACAATATTCCAAGATTAGCATCTCTAAGCTTTTACACCCAGAAAGATTAGGGTTGCTCTTTAGCTTCGAGCAGCATGAAAGATTGAGGATTTTCAACCTCTCCATCTACAAGAAAGAAACATGTTCCAAAGATTGGCCGTTGGAAATAGAATGGTTTATCATCAAAATATAACAAAAGAGAAAGCGCTTCTCATCTTTACGTTGATTGTGCTCCATCCTTCCCAATTTTCACTAATAAAACCCCTATAAAGCAAGTACTAGTAGTTTCTCCAAATAGACGTTCCTGGCATAGAGAGAGTCGGGGCACATCTCCCACTCTAGCCATCTTAGTTCAGAAAGTAAATCCCCAAAATCTCCAACAAAATTCACTTCACTCAAATGAAGGAACTTCGGGTAAGGATTCTTCTAAAGCTCCCTCGCTCCATGAACTTCATTGAGCCATTTTTGTCCGATGTAGCGCCTCAATATTTCCATTTTTCTCACCGAAGTTATATGAACAGGTTAGATAGATAAGAATCTACCCGAAGCCCAAGGGTTGGCCCCCGCGACATGAGTGCCTCCCGTCTTGTGAATAAGTTAGTGTATTATATGTTTTCATGAAAGAAAATTCATTTTTGCACCTAAATTTTATTTTTCTATTCAAACCCAATGATAGCAATTTTCCACGCCATTGAAAATTCTGGCTTCACAATATCTCTTTGTCGCGAACATTAGATGTTTTCTCGAGGTGGTTAATGGATTGCCAAATGGACACGGATAATCCCCTCTTGGGAGGTGATGTTATCGTTTGGCTTGGGTTCTTCCAATCCCTATTGATCGTAGCTAGGATTTCTTGATTAAGTATGAAAATTGTTTTTACTTAAGAAGCCGCCATTAACTTAAAGAAAAGTATTCCTTTATTTTACACAAGCATAGATTGATACCTTGTTGAGGATGAAGGATCTCTAACCATTTGACTGATGACATCTACTATATTACTGGAGGCATTATGATCCTTGTTATTCTTATCATGATCACGGGCCAGATAACGCTGAAGCATTTCATTTACTTGCTCAACCAACTTCTCCCAAGTACACTGAACTATGATGAAAAATAATGAGACGCAGAAGAAAATCCCCATGCAAACCTGCAAATACAAAAGAAAAGGGCAATCTCAACAAGAAAGCGGCAGCTTGCCCGCTACATTTACATTAAGAAGGAGACTTTAGCAACCTCCAGAATCGGATCTTTGTTGGGGTGCCACAGCTTGAATATCCTTCACATTTCTTTCTTGCATTGCAGTGTCCTCAATTCAGTCTTTTTGGTGTTGCCGACATCGAATCGTATCCAGTAATGTCAAATAGGAATGTAAATTTAAACGGATTCACCATATCTTTGCAATCTATCATCATGCAACTTTTCCACCAAAATTTTACCTAATTGAGTTGAAATTCATCCTCTCTTGATGGGAATCCTACCCCAATGGCGGTAGTTTTCACCCAAAAAACCCTCATGTTCTTCATTGAACAAGCAGTCATTTCCTTATTCAACTTTGACCCTTTATCCAAAATCCCCAACCTTCCCATAAATCATATTCACTGTTCTACAAGCTACCCCAAACCTAGCTCTTAATACAACCCGATCTCCCTTCGATAGCATCACGCCCTACAAGACATCGAGTCAATGACCATCATATCCCGAAAGGAATAACCCTGGTTAATCCTCGCCCAAATATCAAACCCAAAATCCCCCACCCACCCCCATCGGCCTCCCCGAGCACTTTGCATTGTCTTTGGACAGCATTTTGCCATACGGTACATTGTGGTACAACCCCGAGAATGAATTTGCAGAAATAGCTGCTTCTGCTATACTTTTTCTCACGGGTAGTAGCTATCTGCTTCTCGTGCATCTTCGGTGGAAGAATTAGACACCTGAGATTCTCGAGTTACTATCCTCTGCAGAATTTGGGCAATTTCTGGTCAAAAAAAGACCTGGCAGAAATAGATGGCATGGTCCCAACCGAGAGAATATAAGAATGTTGTCTAACTATGCTTGCGCAATTGTTCTATAACCCTAATATCAATCTCCAAGCCTTCCAAAACACCACGAAGAGGGCATGGAGAGTGGATTAAGTCACCTTTGATAGGGTAGACCCAAGAACTTTAGCCTTTACCTTCAAGTCTAAAACTGAAATGAATAGAATTCTTGAGACAAGGCCTTGGTCTTTTTCTAGCAATCCTTTGGTGCTTAAACCATGGACATTGACTACTTTGCAGTATAGTTACGATTACACACATTACAAGTTTTGGGTTCAAGTGCACAGATTACCTATGGATTGGGTCTCAGAGGAAACCATAATGTGAATTGATGCGGCAGCAGGCTTCTTAATTGAAATGAAAATTGATACAAAGGGTTTAGCTCCCATACAGGTGGAAAAGCTAGAGTAAAAATTGATTTATCATCCCTCTCAAAACCGGAGACGTTTGCCAGCCAAGGAGGAAAGAAACTATGGGTCAACTTTAAATACGAGAGATCACTGTACTTTTGTTATGCATGCGGTCACATAAGGCGTTATGCCAAGTTCTTCAAGGAAGAAGAATATGACTAGAACTGGTTAGAAACTGATGATCCTAGTTATTTTGGAAGAAGAGCCCTCTTTGGAAGTTGTTCCATGCAAATCCAGAGGATATAACCATAGATGATGAGATTATTCGAAACTCCTACCCCCACCCTGCGAACGGTGTCCTATGAGCCTATGGGAAAGAATCCATTGGTTCCTAGCAATGGGAACAATCTGGAAAAGCCAACATAGGTTTTTGCCAAGGAGATAGAAGCAATTGGAAAAGGTAGCATCGGTCCATATAAAAACTAAGAAAAAAGCTTGATGCTGATAACAGCTCCAAACCACTCTACAAGGCTGGAAGGTAGCTCAAGCCCCCAAAAAAAAGTACCAAGGGGAAGAAAACAGTGGAAACAAAACACAGTGAAGGTATAGTACTTACGTAGGAGAACTCTCTTGCCTCAAATGAGATCAAACTTTTGAAGACTCCAATTCAGGTTTTGAAGGATCCTAAAATATGGGGTTTGGTGGCTAGCACTAATAAGTCTTTGAGGTTCCCATGAAAATTTTATGCTGGAATTGGCAAGGGTTGGGCACACCCTAGACAGTCTTGGCATTAAGGCTCTAGAAAGGCCCGGCATTATTTTTCTGATGGAAACAAAGAATCAAGAACATGTGGTATGAGCTTGAAACGAATCCAATTCCGAAGAGTGCGGTGGTGAATTCAAATGGAATTGCGGGGGATCAGCAATTTTACGGAATGATAAGGTAGCACTAACCATGGAATCAATCACAAATGAAACATTTGACGTAATTTGTACAAATGATGGAAAACAGATAAGAAACGATGAGAATTACGTTTGTACATGCTCCAATAATCAGCCTCCAAAACTAGCTTCCTTTGATTTTTTTTGGGGGGGGGGGACTAAACTTCAATGAAATTTTGTATCACTAGGAAAAAGTAGGCAAGCATATGGCGGAGCACCATAGGTTAGTGGCTTTTCAAGATATCGACATTATAAATGCATGCTTTCTAATGGATCTTGAATGCAAAGGATGCACATTTACACGGGCAAATAATAGGAATGGGGATGCCTATGTGAAAGAAAGACTAGATAGAGCTCCATGCAATGTAGAATGGAGAGTGACATCCCGAAGTGGGAGCATATGCATTACCTGCTATAGGCTCGAACCATAGTCCTATCTTGCTAATTCTCTCAGCGGAACCTGCAAAAAGATGGAGATAAATTAAGTTTGAAGCATATTAGCTTGAAGATTAATGAATGTGGTCACCTAGTAACCTTAGTGTGGAATACTAAAGAAGTAATATATTGGCATGGAGACGTACACTTTCTGAAGAAACTACAAAAAGTAATAGAGGCCCTAAACAAGTGGAGCAAGCGGAAGTTCTCTAATGCTAATAGTCAAATCAACTGCTTGAACGAGAGAGCTTTAGGAGTCAACAGATGAGCAGAGCTTGCATCATGACAGGGACAAAATGCAGCAACTGAAAATGCAAATTGAAGATCTGTGGAAACAAGGAGAAATGTACTGGGGTATGCGCTCGAGAATATACTGGCTGAAATGGGGTGATAGAAATGCTGAGGAAGCACAAATGAATGAGCACACGCTGTTCTCTCTTTTTGATGAGCATATAGTAAATGATATTCTGGCTATCCACTCTTAACAACACCGATGGAAGACAAGCTAGTCTGTACATGCAACCGAGCAGGAGGCTATGCTATTAAAAGTGGCTACAACCAGCTCCAGGACATTGAGACAAAGCATGAAGCAAATGAAGCCTCATTGTCCTACCAAACTCCAAAAGCCCTCTGGACTAAGGCATGGAATCTAAAGACTCAACCCAAAGTAGGGGTATTTACGTGAAGTGTGTGCCAAACGCCCTACTTACAAGAGAAAACCCATTCAGAAGGAAGGTTGTACCTGAGTTGACGTGCCCTTTTTGCGAAAAGGAACCTGAAACTATAAAACATCTGTTCCTTCTCTGTCAAGGACGAAACAAATAAGGTTGGCCTCTGAGCTCAGCATCGAGATTTCAAATCAGGAATTATTTGAATTGAAGGATGCCCATTGAAGATTGGTAATTACCTCAAAGCCCGTCTTTCAAACTGACTGCAGTCACTTTTTGGCACATTTGGACAAAAAGATATCCCTCTATTCTCAAGCATCACTTACCAGATCCTGCAATGACAGCGGCGTCTATCATGGCTATGCATAGAATCTCTCCAAATGGAATGGCCGAGAATCAAAGAATAGAAACAAACTAGGAGACTTACCCGTATGATGGAAACCACCGAGTCGTCAAGCTAAACATCGATAGAACTTTCCACGAAGGATCTTCCGAAGGTTCCATGGCGTGCGTCTGCTGTGATTTTGAGGGGAAACTAATTGATAGGTCCGCAATAAACTAATTGATGCCCCTTTTTCATGTAATTGGGCCCGTACTCAGTGAATAAAAAGCTTGCTTATGACCAAAAAAAATTTGTTAACATTAACTATAGAAAACTTTTAGTCGATAAAAATAAATTTCATAATGAAAGAAGTCACGAACTTACTAATTTATTGACATATTTGTAAATTTATTAGTGTTACACTCGTAAAATTTGAGAAAAAGTTGGTCGCTAACTTTTTCATTGGAATGTTGGTAAAATCATTTTAAGGTTTGTAAAATTTGATGAAGCACTATGAAATCGAAACGCCTCAAATGATCCAGAGCATGACTACCCCTAAAGCATTGTGTCAACTCCCACGAACTATTCAAAGACAAAAGTACGATGCATATGAAATGCTGATGAAATTGGCAACACATCTCAACAATGAATAGCGTGACCCGCTTTATTTACCTTTGATGGGAATCATGAATTGTTCTGACTTTGTGGCCAAAGTGATCGACTGATCGGAGCATTCTTTTTCACGAACCAATTTTTCTTTGTCGGAGGTATGTCATTAACATATGAAATTCCAATAAGTTGCGTCCCTGAATATCTTAATTCCTGAGCTCTGCGATCTCCACAAGTTCATGTGAAATTGACCCCCCATCATTCCATTCAATCTTCGAAAGTTGACCGATGTGGAGGCCTTGCAGTTGAATCGCTCATTTTACGATCTATCCACAAATTTGACTCTCTCTAGGTCTCGAACATCACAAGGCTTCCAACACTTTCCAATGCACAAAAATTCCAGCTTATCGAAGCACGAGGGGTCTGATAACGTTTCAATGGATTTGCTCCCCTTGATATCCAATCTTTCCAAGTTTTCAACCTCTCAAGGCCTTTAATTTCAATTAGATTGTTGCGATTGCTAGTCATCAATAGCTTCAAACGTGTTAACTGCGAAAGGTCCAGTCTTATGAGGGACTGGCAGCTATAGATTGTCAGCTCTTCCAAGTTGGTCAATCTGTCAAGGCCTTGAAATAGATCATCATTCACCATCGCACCATCTAACTGTAGATGTTCAAACAACTCCCTGCATGTGGATAAGTCTATCCCCACCATTCTCGAGCATCTCAAAGACTCCAGATGTTCAAGGCCATCCAGGTTGGACAACTTGTTGCATCCAATGAAGCGTTGGGATTGAGGGATGAGCATTGCTCGTTATATAATGAGGTCATTAATGGTTTCATTGGAAAAGTATACATCACTTAATAATTCAATGTTGCTAAGTATAGAAACATGGTGGTGATGACATGAGAAAATTATAGTAGGCGATTTGGGACATACATATATGAAAAATGAGGTATGAACATAACATGTTAATAAAATATTTATCGCACAAACTATTGCACACATTATTTATGAATAGCAAAAGCTCACCCTTGCTACCGTGAAAATTGCTTTTCTCATGCAATACACAAGAACACGCAGAGCAAATAAACTCATACAAATACATGCTCAACGAACAAGCCCACTCTCACTTTTTCTCTGTATTGGGAAACACTCTCATCTCGTGTTAAGAGGCTATCCAATGCTGTAGGTATGGGTGTTAGAACTGAATCGGAATTGAAACCGGTTCGAACCGAATTTTCATGTATTTTCAATTCGATTTGGGTTTCGGTTTGGATAATGAAAAAATAATTATTTTTTTATTCAAATTCAGTAAACTGAAAATAGCATCTCTTCTTAATATTACAATTTACACAATCTCTCTTCTTCTTCACTAAACCTTTTTTTTAATATTTCAAAAAAGAAAGCTAAAAAGAAAAATCGAACCAAACCAATTGTGAGTCAACAGCCAATTGGATAGAGTTTCAGTAGTCTACTTCCACCGATTGTGAGTTGACAGCGTCTTCTCTTCTTCCAAGTTGCCACACGCGGGTCACAACACTCCGTGTCTCATTTTACCTCCAATCTGAATAGTGTGCATTCAGAATGTGTTTGTTTTGTTAATAACCTATTTTCAAAAAAGAGTGTTTTTGTCGGTTATTCTTTTTATCAGTTAGTTTGCTTTATAATTTTGAGAGGCTACTCTTCTTCTTTCTTCTTCTTCGTCTTCTTTTAAAAAAAAAAATTAAATGAAACAAAAAAGAGGCTGCTTGGGTTACATAAAAATACGGTACTGACGAAGAAATGAATGCACAAAGAATTGTGTTTCTATTGAGAAATGCAGGAGAAGGCACAGATCGGTAGAGCACACCACTTTGAGCTAACCGCTTCAGGAAAGAACCTTTGTCATCTCATTGGAGTAGCTGAGATTTTCTAGTAATCAATTATCTCATGGAGAATGAAGCATTGTATTGCAACCGTCAATAAGTTCTTCTTCAAAATCGGTGAACAAGAAAGACATCGTATTATTTCTACCATTAGCAGAGTCAAATAGTACAATAGGAGAAATTTTTGTACCTGTTTCGAATTTATAACATAGCACCAAGTCAGAAATTGTATATCTAATTTTGAAATTTGCTAAAATGTACTAACTATCTATCAAAAAGATAATGCTCATGGTGTCAAAATTGATTTGAAATATAGAATTTAGATGCTTCCTCTAAGTCAAGTTCTGTTTTGATTAAAAATGTGGGAAGGCTAAAGTTATTGAGAATGATCCATGTCATCAAAGAATCACACAATTGGATTATGGAATGCCCAATGCCTCGAAAAGGCATTGGGCATTAAGAAGCTAGATATCATGACGATTAATCTAAGATATATCAGAAGTAGTCAGTAGAAATATAAAAAAAAAAATTATCAATGATGAAATTCTCCAATTATCTCTGTCGGTTTTAATAGTGAATTCGTGGGATGCACTAAATAGCTAGTTAACCTCAAATCAAGAAGACAAGGGAAGGGAGAATCACTGAGTCCGAAGTAAATCAGGTGTTGGAACGAAAGAGTAAACCAGGTTCGGATTGAAGTAATAGTAAAGCTACAGTCTAGAGATCAAGTTTGGTAACGAAGATTTTCTACCATGCTTTTTTCACTCTATTTTGGCCAATGAAAACGTCATTTCACGGCCTCCACCATGTCGGTTTGGTACAATTACAAATCAAGTAATCCGTGTGAGAATCCCAACTTTGACCAATGAGCATTGCAAATTATACCATTTCTTTATCTTTAATTAACAAAAAATGAGGTCATTAATGGTTTAGTTGGAAAATCCTCCAGCAGGTGAATTTGAAATTCATTCATTCTGAAAGTAGATTTCATTTATCGTTCATTGTTGTTGGGTACGGAAGTACAATAATGGTAATACGAAAAAATTGTAATAGGCAACTCGGGACCTACTTATAGAAAAAGACAGTATGTACACAACACACAAATAAAATAACCATCACACAACTATCACACACATAATTTATGATTCGTGAAAGCTTACACTTACTATCCCAATTGTTTTTTTTTTGCTGGATGCGTAAAAACATTTGAAAAAAACTCTTTTTTATTTCTTTTCCGCTGCACGGATAAGCCCACTCTTTCTTTTTCTCCTCCGTTTGAAGCCTTCTCCGACTTTGAAAGAACCTTAGCTCATCATATGACTTCGATAGCTCCTCCTCTTCATGTTCTTACGAGAGCATGGATATCTCCCAAATGGTTCCCTACTATTAACCCTCACTTACTGTTTCCCACACAATAGCCATGATAAGTAGACGTCGATTCATGAGATAGAAAGACTAATTTTTCCATTTACAAAATACAATGATAGAAAAAGCCACCAACCGATGAAGTGATTGCTTGGTAACTATGAACGAAGTGATTTGGTCATTCTTCAATCAAATCCACTTTTGCTCTCTTTACAATTCTCATATGTTTAGAAAGGTTTCGGATATTTCATATTTCACGTTAAGTAGAAAATGTGACCACCAAATTAAAAAAGAAGATACTTGAGAGAAAAATAAGATTAATTCCAATACTTCTTTACAAAGAAAGAATTTTAGATAATAATGAAATATATTTTTACTGATTTTTGGTAACCTTGCATTTTTGCACTTTTCTTACAAAAGTATAAAACAAAATCGACTTTAACAATAAAACCGAGTTTTTTTTATACAAAGAACGAGGTGGTGTTCATGTTCATCCTCTCAGTGATTTTGAAGACACACTCATCTATGTTGAGTATGATGCATTTGAAATTTGACTCAAAGTGAAAAAAAGAAACAGCAAACTCATGTTTCGTATAGGCGAATAATTTTTTACAAGAAATTGAAAGAATAGTTAAGGAAAATGAACAAACGAATAAACATTCTAATTTTGCATGAAAATATTGAGATGCCAATGAAAACATTTTTATTTGGTCAATTATATCAATGTATTATAAGGTGACTGTTTTTAAGTAAATATTAAATTCTAAAAAGTAAGAAAATATATTCAATTTTCCATTGAAAAGGTTTCAAGCTGGAGCTGAAAGCTGTCACTTTTGTTTCTCGTCGAGAGAGAAGAGAGAAGAGAGAAGGAGGAGGAGGAGGAGGAGGAGGAGGAGGAAACAACCCTCACCATCTCTCTCCCCTTGCAATGGCTTTCGTGGTTATTGATGCTGATTAGATGTTGCCCTATCTCTTTGGGGGCAACCATGATTTAGCATACTTGTTGATTTTACACACCAACTCCGCAAAATTTAGCTATCAACATTTGGAAATTAAACAGAAATAGATAATATGAGGTGCAATGGCAACGGCCGCAAGGACCCCTTCTCGCTCGACTCCATTTGTTTATGCTCATTAGAAATCCCGATCAATGCGCGGTCGCTTTGCCATGCGGGGATCTCACCATGCGAAAATAAGATTCTTGGCTCGCATTGAAGCTTCCCCAACCATAGAGTTTATATTCCAAAGCAATCCTGGAGTCAATGTCACAGGTAGGAGATGTTTTGAACTCTTCGCGGTCTGTTAGTGGGGTATATATCTGGTGATAAATACAAAAAATCTCAATCTGGGCCTAATTTTTGAGGGGCTCGGCCCAAGCCCGTCTAAGGTCGATCACGAATCTGTAAATCCCCCGTTGGTAATGGTATGGTGGCGGTATTGGATGATCGGACACTCATCGTGACTCGATGAACTGAAACTTCCTGGAGAAGGAACTGATTCCCCGCCCGAAGCCGGAACGAAGAATGTTTCGGTGGGCTGCTCTTCTCTTGCCTCGATCTCGAAACCCGAGCACCGCTTTGGACTTTGCTTTGGCGATCATCTTTGATAGACACCCAACGTTTCAATCAGAAGAAGAATGGAAGATTCCTGATGAATCGAGAGTCTTTTGCTCTCTCTACAACTCTCATTATGTTTTGTGAACTGAAGATTCGTTGATGGAACCCAAATGGAGATGGAGAGAGCCAAGCTCGAGAACGAGCGGAAGAGGGCTCGAGGACGAGAGAATTGGCGCTTCTCGTCTTCAACGGCAGGAAGAAAGCTCCGACCACCAACCCAACCATGGCCAATTCGAAGGTGGAGACGCTGTGTGACTTGTCCGATGGAGGATTGATAACTTTGGACCGTATTCTTACAAAAAGTTCGAGTCTTTCAAAATGGGCATCGGGATTTGGTTGGTACTCCATTGCTCAGTTAAATTTTGCTGGTACTCATCGGCTAAATTTTGCTCTCTTTATGCTTTTCTTTGGGCATACACTTATTGGGGGAGAGGAATCACAATATGTGTGTCTGCTTGTTTCATCAGTTATCGAGGATTTCTAAAGAACAACCACCTCTCGCTAATTTCGTAGTGCATGCCAGCAGACTTTTTAATGAATTTTGTGTGGTATGTTCTGAAATTTTTTAATTGACTGAAAAGTGAAATGTGGTATGTGCAAGTCTGATACCACTGGATGCCTTAAAGCTTTTACTTCTATTTCGACGACTGGAAGAAAGGGCATTAGCAATCATGGTATTTTCACTTTTTGTCTCGGTTAGTTCTCTGTAATTGGGATATGCTTCGAGTTTTCCCTCTGTTCAATACTTTTCTATCTGCTTGGATGCTTTTTCGTTTTTGATATATCTAGGAGACTAAGGTGATTTGTGTAGTTCCCTTCCTTTTCATTCAGATGTAAGTTCTTTGGCTGCAGTTGATGATTGTGTGTAAGTTCACCATGGGAAGTTGAATTAGCTTGTGAAGAAGATTCATTAGCCTACTGTTGTTTGCACTTTCCAGATAGATTGAGAGTTGGAATTCTATAACTAAGACAGGCCAATGCATGTTGGTTCTTGCTTGATGCATAGATCACCGACCACCAACCAAGATAGCTCATGTTGGATCTGCGAGATGAGGTATTGAATGTTAAAGCTACTACTAGGTTGTGTTTCCTGAGTATAAAATGCAGGTACCTGTGTAGTCTGCCTTCTCATTTTTGGAGTGCTTCTGGGGTGGACTTTATGCAGGAACATTCACCATAGTTTGGATCCCTGACTTACATAATGCAATACAATGGGGAAAATGATGTTTTGTTGCTAGCTAAACATCTCTAAACTCTCGTCATCATATTGAAAGCTAACTTATCAATTCCCTATGATTGGCCGCTATTGTTCAATTTTTTTAGAAGATTTTTAATCCTTGTACAAATCTTCTGTCCATCTTACTCTAATATTTGGTTCAAGTCCATTCATCAGTGAATTTTCTAATATATCTTGCCTCATGCTTTCAAAATCTTCTAAATCTCCTTCTCTTTCATACCCATCTTTTTTTCTTTTGTTGTTTTATCTCTGACTTTATTGGGAAGGAATTTGTTTTTAGATCGAAGATGGCAACCCCAGAAGAAAACAACGATGTGAAAACTCTTGAAACACAGCCCAACAAGCGGAGAAAAAAGAAGTCCATCATCCGGGAACACTTCACAATAGAAATTAAGGGCGTGTTGTAAGCAGTGCAAGCAAAGTTTCACTTATGGCACAGGCTCAAAGGCTGCTAGCACCAGCCAGCAAAGTAAGGTGTGATGAAT
Organism: Corymbia calophylla; assembly: GCA_014182845.1. Taxonomy (NCBI): domain Eukaryota; kingdom Viridiplantae; phylum Streptophyta; class Magnoliopsida; order Myrtales; family Myrtaceae; genus Corymbia; species Corymbia calophylla. Next base: position 3,189,954 of record CM024695.1, read on the forward strand.
CATTGACTGAACTGATCTTGTCACGTGCAAAAATTTAGAATTACCTAAATCCATTGGGTATTTGAAAAACTTGAAAATTTTGAATATTGCTCAATGTAAGAAATTGAGTAGTTTACCCAGTACTATTAGCAAGTTGGGCAAACTTGAAGTATTAATTCCCTCATACCGCCGGAATCTGGGAGGGGAAGTTCCTATGGATGGGTTGTCTTCATTGAAGATCCTTCGATTAAGTTATATGTGCATTTCTGGCTTCCCCGATGCAACTGTGAAGCTTTCTTGTCTTGAAGAACTTTATTTAAAGGACTGCAGCATGATTCAGTCACTACCGAAGCTTCCTACCAGTTTAACAGATCTAGTAATCACCTGTCATCTTCGCACATCGCCTCAACTTTCTCATCTAATCCATTAAAACAGCTCAGTTTTCATGATTGCTAATTGCTGGAATTTATGCCAGAGCTTCCCTCAGGAATATTGAAGCTCTATATGTCTGGATGTTATAAGTTGAAAGAGTTGCCAAGTTGGTCGAGTTTGGAACTCTTGTCAATATTAGGTATCAAAGCGTGCCAGGAGCTGACAGAAATCAGGGGTTTGGAAGGATTAAATCCTTAAGAAACCTATGTGTAATTGGATGCAACAAGTTGTCCAACCTAGACGGTCTTGAACATCTGGATCTTTGACATGCTTGGAAATGGTGGGGATCAACTTATCCAGATGCAGGGAGTTGTTCAAACATCTAGAGTCGGATGGTCCAATATTGAATGATGATCTATTTTAAGGCCTTGACAGATTGAAAAAACTTGGAAGAGCTGACAATCTATAGCTGCCAGTCCCTCATAAGACTTGATCTTTTGCAGGTAACACGTCTAAAGCTATTCATATGGCTAGCAATTGCCACCAGCTAATCGAAATTAAAGGCCTTGAGAGGTTGAATCGGTCGAATTTCGAAGATTGAATGGAATGATGGGGGGTCAATTTCACATGAACTTGTGGAGATCACACAGCTTCAGGAATTAAGACAGGGATGCAACTCATTGGAATTTTATATGTTCATGGCACTCCTACGGCAGATAAAAATTGGTTCATGAAAAAGAATGCTCCGATCAGTCGATCACTTTGGCCACAAAGTCGGAACAATTCACGATTCCCATCAAAGGTAAATAAAGCGGGTCACACTATTCATTGTCAAGATATATCACCAATTTCATCAGCATTTCATATGCACGGTACTTTTGTCTTTGAATAGTTCGTGAAAGTTGACACAATGCTTCAGGGGTATTCATCCTCTGGATCATTGGAGGCGTTAAGATGGGTCACAGTGCCTCATCAAATTTTACGAACCTTAAAATGATTTTACTGATAATCCAATGAATAAGTTAGCAACCAACTTTTTCTCAAATTTTACAAGTGTAGCACTCTAATAAATTTACAAATATGCCAATAAATTAGTAAGTTCGTAACTTCTTTCACTATGAAATTTATTTTTATCAACTAAAAATTTCCTATAGTTAGTATTAACAATTATTTTTAATCATAGCGAGCTTTTCATTCACTGAGTACGGGCCCCAATTACATGAAAAGGGGGCATCAATTAATTTATCGTGGACCCATCAATTAGTTTCCCCTCAAAATCACAGCAAACGCATGCCATGGAACCCTTCGGAAGATCCTCATGGAAAGTTTTGTCAATGTTTAGCTTGAGGACTCAGTGGTTTCCATCTTATGGGTAGGTGTCGTGGGTTGTTTATATTCTCTGATTCTCGGCCATTCCATTTCAATAGATTCCTGTGCATAGCCATGATAGATGCCATTGTTGTTGCAGGATCTGGTAAGTGATGCTTGAAAATAGAGGAATATCTTTATGTCTAAATGTGCCAAAAAGTTACCGTGATCAGTTCGAAAGATGGGGGGCTTTGAGGTGATTAAAATCTTCAATAGCCATCCTTCGATTCAAATAACTTCCTGATTTGAAATCTGAATGCCAATCTAAAAGGCCAACTTTATACCTTTCGTCCTTTGACAGAGAGGGAACAGATGTATGTTTAGCAGTTTCAGGTTCCTTTTCACAAAGGCGGCATGTCGAATCAGGTACAATCTTCCTTCTGAATAGGTTCTTTATTGTGGGTAGGGCGTTTTAGCACACACTGCACGTAAACACCCTTACTTTGGGTTGAGTCTTTAGATTTTATGCCTTAGTCCAGAGGGCTTTTGGAGTTTGGTGGGACGATGAGGCTTGATTTGCTTCATGCTTAGTCTCAATGTCGTGGAGTTGGTTGTAACCACTTTTAACAGCATAGCCTCCTGCTTGGTTGGGTGTCCAGACTAGCTTGTCTTCTGTAGGTGTTGCTAAGAGTGGGATAGCTAGAATATCATTTACTATATGCTCATCAAAAAGAGAGAGCAACACATGCTCATTCCATTGCTCTTCATCAGCATTTCTGTCACCCCTGTTCAGCCAGTATATTCTTGAGCGCATACATCAGTACATTTCTCCTTGTTTCCATAGATCTTCAATTTGCATTTTCAGTTGCTGCATTTTGTCCCTGTCATGATGCAAGCTCTGCTCATTTGTTGACTCCTAAAGCTCCCTATTCAAGCAGTTGATTTGACTATTAGCATTAGAGAACTTCCGCTTGCTCCACTTCGTTAGGGCCTCTATTACTTTTTGTAGTTTCTTCAAAAAGTGTTCATTTCCATGCCTGGAGTATTCCACACTGAACTTACTAGCTTTCAACCCAAAAAGAAAGAAAAACTTACTAGCTGATCACAATCATTATCTTCAAGCCAGTATGCTTCCAACTTAATTTCTCTCTTTCTTTTTGCAGGTTCCGCTGAGAGAGTTAGCAAGATAGGACTATGGTCCGAGCCTATAGCAGGTAATGCATATGCTTCCACGTCTGGGATGTCACTCTCCAGTCTACATTGCATGGAGTTCTATCTAGTCTTTCTCTCACATAGGCATCCCCATTCCTATTATTTGCCCGTGTAAATGTGCATCCTTCACATTTAAGATCCATTAGAGAGCATGCATTTATAATGTCCAGTGTCTCGAAAAGCCACTAACCTATGGTGCTTCACCATATGCCTGCCTACTTTTTCCCAGCAATAGAAAATTTCATTGAAGTTCAGTCCCCCCGTCCCCCCCCAAAAAAAAAAAAAAAAAAAAATCCAAATGGTAGGAAGCTGGTTTTTGAAGCTGATTATCGGAGCCTCTACAGAGGTAATTCTCATCTGTTTTCCACTATCTGTACAATTTGGTGAAACATTTCATTTGTGACTGATTCCATTGTTAGCACCACCCTGTCACTCCATAAAATTGCTGATCCCCCTGCAATTCCATTTGAATTCGCCACTGCACAGTTCTGGAATTGTATTCATCTCAAGCTCATACCACAGGTTCTTGATTCTTTGTTTCCATCGGAAAAACAATGTGGCGCCTTTCCAGAGCCGCGATGCCAAGATTGTCTTGCGTGTGCCCAACTGCTGACAATTCCAACATAAAATTTTCAAGGGAATCTCGGTGGCTTATTAGTGCTAGCCACAAAAGCCCCTATCTTAGGATCCTCCAAAACCTGAATTGGAGTCTCCAAAAGTGTGGTCTCATCTAAGGCAAGAGAGTTCACCTTTCGAGAAGCATAAGGACTATTCCTTCACTGTGTTTTGTTTCCACCTGTTTTCTTCCCCTTGCTACATTTCTTTTGGGGGCCTTTTGAGCTGCCTTCCAGCATTGTAGAGTGGTTTGGAGCTGTTATCAGCATCAAGCTCTTTTCTTATTTTTTGTATGGACCGATGCCACCTTTTCCAATTGCTTCTATCTCTTCTGCAAAAATCTATGCTGACTTTTCCAGATTGTTCCCACTACTAGGAACCAACAGATTCTTTCCCCTAGGCTCATAGGACACCATTTGCAGGGTGGGGATATGAGTTTCTGGAATAATCTCATCTATGGTTATATCCTCTGGTTTTGCATAGAACAGCTTCCAAAGAGGGCTCTTCATCTAAAATAACTAGGATCATCAGTTTCTAGCCGGTTCTCATCATATTCTTCTTCCTCAAAGAACTTGGCATAATGCCCTATGCGACCACATGCATAACAAAAGTGCCGTAGTCTCTCATATCTAAAGTTGACCCATGGTTTCTTTCCTCCTTGGCTGGCAAATGTCCTGGGTTTCAAGGGGGATAATAAATCAATTCTTACTCTAGCTTTTCCACCTGTATAGGAGCTAAACCCATTTTTGTCGATTTTCACTTCAGTTACCAAGCCCGCTGCTGCTGCTATTCGCCTTATGGTTTCCTCCGAGACCCGATCCATAGGTAATCTGTGCACTTGAACCTAAAACTAGCAACGTGTGTGATCATAACTGTACTGCGAAGTAGTCAGTGTACATCGTTTAAGCCCTAAAGATTGCTAGAGAAAGACCAAGGCCTTGTCTCAAGAATTCTGTTCATTTCATTTCCAGAGTTAAAGGTAAAGGCTAAAGTTCTCAAGTCTACTCCATCAAAGGTAACTGAATCCACTCTCCATGCCCTCTTCATAGTGTTTTGGAAGGCTTGGAGATTGATTTTGGGGTTGTAGAACAATTGCCCAAAAATAGTTAGAAGACATTTTTATATTCTCTCATTGGGATCATACCATCTATCTCAGCCAGGTCTTTTTCTGACCACAAATTGCCCAATTTTCTGCAGAGGATGGTAACTCGAGAATCTGAGGTGTCTAATTCTTCCACTGAAGATGCAAAAGAGGCAAACAGCTTACTCCCCGCGAGAAAAGTACAGCAGAAGCAGCTATTCCTCTTAATTCATTCTCAGGGTTTTACCACAATATATCATATGGCAAAGTGCTGTCCTAAGACAATGCTGTGCTCAGGGAGGCTGATAGGGTAGGTGGGGGATTTGGGGTTGGGGCTTTTATAACGGGTTTTGATATTTGGGCAAGGATTAACCAGGGTTGTTCCTTTCAGCTGATGTGATGGCCATTGATTGCATGCCTTGTAGGGCATGATGCTATCGAAGGGACATCAGGTTGTATCAGAAGCTGGGTTTGGTTTAGCTTATGGTCTATGGGAAGGTTGGGGATTTTGGGTAAAGGGTCAAAGTTGAAAAGGAAATGGGAGATTTGCATCTTGGTAGGAACTAGATGAAATCACTATTATTCAGCAAAGAGCATTGGGGTATGATTCCCATCGAGAGAGGATATCCACGAATTTCAATTCAATAAGGTAAAATTTTGGTGGAAAAGGTGCATAATGATAGATTGCCAAGACACGACAAACAGGTTTAAATTTAATAACTATATAAAGTTCTTATTTCTACAAGCCAAGAAAAATGCTGCAGGACTGGAAATGAAAATTTTTCCTTTCCATTGAAAACAAAAATTAAAAACTTTATCATTAACCATAAGGCCCTTGGAACTTCAGTTTGGGTTTTCTAGTTCTTTTCTTTAATTTGTAGTTTTCATTTTGGGCTAAAAACTTGAATACCGGTGTCACGTTTCATGCAGCAATAGTCGAGGCCACTGCAGGGTCTCGATCCTGAACATCAATCTATTGTATAGAAGCCATATCTCAGCGATGCGAGCACCATGTCATTTTTTATAATAATTTTTCTCCTGCACAGTAGTAGTTGATCAACCGTGGACATTCCTTCACTACATTATACTTATAAAATTGAATTATTTCGTGTAAGAAACCATGCTGTCACTGGTAATTATTATAATTATAGTGACTAATAATCATGTTTTGGTATGAATTGGATAGTTTTTAGTTGTCTACTTCCCCCGACTGCGAGTCAACAACGTCTTCTCTTCTTCCGTGTTGCCACAGCGTCTCATGTCTGCCTCCAATCTGGACAATACATGCACATCATTACTGTGTTCATTAATAGCATTTTTTTTTTACCGTAATATTTTACAAAAGAGAGCTTTTGTTAGTTATCCTTTTATTTGTCGGTTAGTATTATAATTTGAGAGGCTATTCTTTCTTTTCTGTTTTTTTTAATGAACCAAAAAGAGATTCCTTGGGTTACATAAAGGAATAAATACGCGAGTTGCATTTCTACTGAGAAATTGTATGGGGGAGGCAGAGATTAGTAGAGCTTGCCACATCAACTGTTGCTCTTTAGGATCTGAACGCTGTCGTTGGAGGAAATGAGATTTTCTATAATGGGTTAAATACAGAGAATGAAGCTTTGTAATTGCAACCATCAATGTGTCCTTTTTCAGATTCGGTGAAAAAGAAAGAGCTCGACTACCCATTAAAAAAAAATTCCATCCAAGTGATTGCATATAAATTTAAGGGAGACGTTCTATTATTTCTACTGTGATAGCTCAGCCAAATAGTAAAATATGTGAAATTTCTAACATAGCACGGAATCAGAGCATGAGAGAGAGGGAGAGAGAGGGAGAGGGAGAGGGAGAGAGAGAGGGAGAGATTCCTCTAAGTCAAAGTCAAGTATTATGTTGATTAAACATGTGGAAAAGCCAAGGGCATCGAGAATAATTGGTGTCATCAAAGATCATATGATTAAATCTTGAATGCCCGTCATCTCTATTCTTTGTTTTTGATAGACATAAAGGGAACGTACTGATTGGGGGGAACGTATTGATTGGGCTCGGTGCTTTAAGCTCTTTTTCTTTTTTCTTTTGAACAGTTGGAGGTAACTAGCGTGTTTGACACTTGACGCCAAATAGAAGAGGCTCGTGGCTTTGCGGACTTGGAAAGAAGAGCGGTAGGGACGGATGAGGAAAGTGACAAAGGTCCCCGGTTCATGAGATAGAAAGACCGATATTTTCATTTGCGAGATACAATGATAGAAAAAGCCACCAACCGATGCAGTGTAGGGTGTAATTACATGTTGCAATGCATTGCTTGGTACTTGATAGCCAGGACACCACTTTTGACTTGTGAGGTGTAATGTGTGGTCCATTATGCATACCCTTCTTTACTTAAACCCGTCCTTCTCATTTACACCTCATTTTGTATCCTTCCTTTCCTTCTTCTTTTCTATTTTCCTCTCTCTCTCTCTCCACACACCAAAGGTTCTTTCAGTGGGAAAGGAAGTGGGGGAATGGTAAAGAGAGCATCCGAATGATGATGTACCATTCATTTTGTAAATATGATTTCTACAATGCTAAAAAAGCCAACAAGTACTCCTAGATAAATTTGTAATTCATTGTGGAGGTGATGCAAGATGTGATGCATGTTTTTGTGCTCCTTACAAAAATTAAAAGGCCAGTAATGATAGAATGAGTGACTTTGACTTTTGATTTTTGCCCTTTGCCCATTTGATCTTAAATTTAAATGTTAGTTTTTTTTTTTAAATTAGAAGGATAAACATATTTATAATTGCGAAATTAGAACATGAAGAAATAAATATGTCACCTTCTAAAAGTATATGTGTATTAATATAAGAAAGGTAGAGCTTTGTTGGAGGGAGGGAGGGAGGGAGGGAGGGAGGGAGGGGAGAGGATGGGGTTGAAGAGGAGCTAGAGATTGCTAAGTAGTCATGGTTATTATGAATTTAAACATGAAAATCTAGATGTAAAAGATAATTTCATGAACAATTAAGTATTTAATTATTATTTAATTAATATACTTTGAATCTACTACCTCTCTAAAAGATATCCTATAAAAGATACTATGTATAGGCTACATGGTGGGTATCGAATTAGTAGCACAACCACTCTAGACTTACCAATTCTGAACTTTTGGAGCTTAGAAATTGCTTTGCCACCTCTAATGCCTATCTTAAAACTTACCGACAATGTCAATTTCATAGCAAATTTCGCTAATCCTCCGAAGACCTATTCACAAAGTTGAATATTTTTATGGTAGCACATATGCAACGAATAATGTCTCATTATATGAGTAATCCGTCACTAATTAGACAATTGACACTCGTCAGATTAAGAATCATTTAGCAAAGGTTTTTAGATTATATAGGATATGTAACTTATTTATCCCATAAAGACGTGCACCACACTTGTTAATGGAAAAAGTTTAGCAGTGTTAATGAGCCTAACAAGATAAAAGTTCGGGTTAGGCAGACAAGAGTCGCAATTTTTTTAAAGGTGTGACATGCACCAACTTCGAATTTATGAAGGGTAAAATTGAAACTTTCCCTAAAATGTTATAATGAGATCTCACCTTCTTCTTACAAGTGCATGGAGCTTGAGGAGATTTTCTTCATTGTAAGTGGTGTCGCTTTTTCCTTTGTACCAAGTCGGAAATACCAATATACAAACTTAACTAAAATTAAATATGAATGATGTCATATTTATAACTCGTCAGTCAATCAGATAGGGATTGCATATAGTTAGTGCATGGAGAGGGAGCCTTTAAGGTGTAGACATGTGGCCACCTAACTCACTTTGCTTTTTGGTTTTTTTTTCCCCTTCAATTTAAGATCATGTGATATTTTTTATGGCTTGCTTCCTCTCAAAAATTGAAAATTGAGACGAAAAATATATAAGACAAAATTCACATGTTCAGCTACGAAGATTGAAGCCTACAAATTTTGAAAGACAAAATCCTTAACTTAGGGTGCGTTGATTAACGTTCATTTTCTCTGTTTTTTGTTTTGTTTTCCAGAGTAAGAAAAGAATAGAAATCTATTTGGTAACGTCAACTAGTGTTTTTATTTTTCAGAATAGAAAATCATTCTAGGGAATAAATTTAGAACAAAAACAAAAAGTAGAAAAATGTAGTTTTTTATTCTCGAAAAGAATTTTTAGAATAAGTGTTTCTTTCTTTTCTTCTTCCTTCTCTTCAACCGGTGGTCGTTGCCACTTGTGGCTGTTGTCGAAAAATTTATGAATCGTATTAAACACATTTTTATTTATTTTTTATTTATTCTAAAAATGATTACCAAACGCTTTTTTTTTTTTACTTAAAAATTTATGAATCGTATTACCGAATGTGCCATGCTGAAAATAGGGGAGTGTGTTGTCTAGATCAGTCGAGGTATGCAGGATTATATCTTGAGTGCTGCTTGATCGTTAAACCGAAAAAATAATGGATCTATATTTTCCAAACCCACATAGACTTGGATTCATGCTAAAGAATGGATCAAATTTAAGTGTAAGTTATCTATTGATGTAAAAGCTCGTCATTCAAAATAAAAACTTATCAGTGAAAATAGTGAGTCACGAGTCAAATTAATAAATTTCTGATCAATGTTTGCTTTTTAAAATTTCACTTTTTCTTTTTTCCAACTTATAGATGTTTCGCTTCCAATATTACGAAAAGCTCTTATTTTCACAGTGATCAGCATACTTCTTGAATGATTATTTCCTATAATCTATTTCAGAAGACTTTTCCTCACGGGTCTATAGGCCACTATAATGGTAAGATGATCGTAGTGACAATGTAGCCATTAAGTTCTTTTATTCCCTTTTTTGACACGGTACTAACGTTGCGGTGAAAAATGACAATAAAATAAACCCAATGCACCCATGCCTAGCGCGGCTATACTGAACTGCTGATATAAATGGCAAGAAAATCAGCTCGTCTTGATTTCATTCAGCTTTGAGATGGAACCACCACCTGATAATGCCTAAAAGGCCATGACTAAGCACGCGTAAGAGGAAGACTCCGAGAAGTTGAAAGGAAAGGCGCGCCTGGAGCAGCGAATGGAATGACAATCCATCGGATATTGCCAAGAAGCTAACGTTGAGGATGAGGAATTTTGACCACAAGAAGGCAATGAGTGAGTGGTTGTTTTTTAGTCAATTTGAAGGCATCTTCAGATTCCTAGTGTGAACATATGAAATTGTACGAAACGACCAACGTACAATGAGAGATTAAAGGCGTGACAAGCACCAACTTCGAATTTATGAAGAGTAAAATTGAAACTTTCCCCAAAATGTTAGAATGAAATCTCACATTCTTCTTACAAGTGCATGGAGCTTGAGGTGATTTTCTTCATTGCAAGTGGTGTTGCTTTTTCCTTTGTATCAAGTTGGAAATACCAATATGCAAACTTAACTAAAATTAAATATGAATGATGTCATATTTATAACTCGTCGATAACTCGTCAATCAGATAGGGGATTGCATATAGTTCGTGCATGGAGAGGGAACCTTTAAGGTCTAGACATGTGGCCACCAACTCACTTTGCTTTTTGTTTTCTTTCTTTTTTTTCCTTCAATTTAAGAGCATGTGTGTAGCGCTTCCTCTAAAAAATTGCAAATTGAGACAAAAAAATATAGTTGGAGTTACAAATTTTGAAAGACAAAATCCTAAACTTAGGGTGCATTGATTAATGTTCATTTTTCCGTTCTTTTTATTTTTTATTTTTGTTTTCCAGAGTAAAAAAAGAAGAATAAAAATCTATTTGGTAGAACATCAACTAATGTTTTTATTCTCCATAATAGAAAATCGTCCTAGGGAATAATTTAGAACAAAAACAAGAGATAGAAAAAGGTAATTTCTTATTCCAAAAGAATTTCTAGAATAAGTGTTTCTTTTTTTTTCTTCTCCCTTCTCTTCAATTGGTGGTCGTTGCCACCCGTGGCCGTTGTCGAAACATTTATGGATCGTACTAAACGCATTTTTATTCTTTTTTATCTTTAAGAATGATTACAAACGCATTTTTTTACTTAGAAATTATTTAAAGAATAAAAATAAAAAATTATTTAAAAAATATTCACGAATATAAAAATGTTATCAAACACCGATAGAAATCTTAACTCCACATGCGACGTCAAGAGCTCCTTATCTTTCGTCTACTTGTGAAAGCGTTTATTGTGGTTCTACTGGAAGACGCCTATGGGCGTTGATTTCTAGATCCCGTGATGCCCACGCTGCACGGTTACTTCACGCGGACGTTTCAACCAACGTACTGATTTGTGTCGGTGCCATGAGCTTTTCCCATTTGCTTTTGGACCGGCAACCAGCGCGTTTCAGATTGACACTAAAAAAGAAGAGGTACATCATGGCCTTGGAGACCCCGAAAGGCGAGTGGTAGGGCCGGATGAGAAAAAATAATTGATGAATGCTTTTCGGTAAAGTGATGATGGTTGCCGTCTCTATCAAACTCTCGATTCAATTGGAAAGTTGGGATGGTTGACGGAATTGAACTCGTTATGTGCAAGCATTTAGGGAACACCTGAATTCATTGGGGATTGAAGGTGAGAAATTGGGCAGTTTACCTGTTACTACTAGCAAGTTCGCCAAAAAACATAACTGTCTTATTTTATGATAAAACCACGTAATTAGTTAGGTACACTGATTGTAATTTACAAACAAAGCCAGCAAATGCAATAATAAGTTATCAACAATTTTAGAAAATTATCACTCAAACAAAACCTGATGGTAAAGATAACAGGTTTCTAGTGAAATCGGTGATATACCAAACGACATTAAACTCCTTTAGGCATTGTATGTTAGGCGGGCTAGACAATACACGTTCGATTTTGCATGATGCTAAACTCAACGGTTATAGGTCGACGGCCCGTGACAGAAGTCCATGATGCATTAATAACGACCGCGGAGCCACTAGTGCACGAGTGTTCGGGCGGGGCGAAGCTCCAAGTTACTTCTCTGGGCTCTTGCGACCGGAACCAGAACAGCACGTGGTGCTTCCGGCGTCCGTGTCAGCCGATTTCTTGGGAGTAAAGGAGAGGACCCAAGAAGAGGGGAAAAACGATGCTGCCCGCATTCGAGTCACCCAAGCGCGCGGCAAGACGACGCTAGAACTATCTCTCCCTCTCTCTCATGAGAATCCAAAGGGGCAGTGAATGAATGAATGAATAAAATGAAATTAAGAAAAAAAAAAAGGAGGTAAAGAGAAAATGGTTGCCTCGATTCCGATACAAACCGTCGAGGGAAGACCTGATCATCTCTCTACTCTGCGGCTCTGCCAAAGAATGGATCCAATTTTAGTCGCGCACAAATGTTTGCATTGCTGACGTTGACCCTTCGGTGTTGGTCTGAACTGTCGAATTTGAAATCCATCTCCTTCTCTTTTTCCGTTTCTTGGCTGAAACTTCATGCCGAATTCCCCGGCATGGAATGTGTCGCATGCGAATTTGATTATCGAATGTGACTAATGTTGATGTCCTTGCCTCCTTGGAGAAAACGTACCTAATATCAGGACTCTGATGGTGCCGAACGAGCAATCGTTGCTTAGATAGCCCGAACTAGCACTGGGTTGAATGTGCCTCATGTTCGACCGATGGCTTGTCGGCTTCAATGGGGAGGGCATTTGCTAAGCCTTCTCGTGGTCTCAGTTTGGAGCCTCATCGAATAGAGCATTTCAGGATTTAAAAATCCTGAATGCGCCATGCTAAAAATAGGGGAGTGCGTTGTCTGGATCAGTCGAGGTACGGGAGATTATATCTTGAGCACCGCTTGATTGTTAAACTGAAAAAATAATGGATCTATATTTTCCAAACACGCATAGACTTGAATTCATGCTAAAGAATGGATCAAAATTAAGTCTAAGTTATCTATTAATGTAAAAGCTCATCATTCAAAATAAAAACTAATCAATGAAAATAGCGAGTCACGAGTGATATTAATAAATTTATAATCAATGTTCGCTTTTTAAAATTTCACTTTTTCTTTTTTCCAACTTATAGATGTTTCGATTTCAATAAAAGCTCTTTATTTTCACAGTGATCAGCATACTTCTTGAATGATTATTTCCTATAATCTATTTCAAAAGACTTTTCCCCACGGATCTATAGGCCACTGTAATGGTAAGATGATCGTAGTGACAATGTAGCCATTAAGTTCTTTTATTCCTTTTTTATCCCTACTTTTTGACACGGTACTAACGTTGCGGTGAAAAATGACAATAAAATAAACCCGATGCACCCACGTGTAGCACGAGCCAACTGAACTGCTGATATAAATGGTAAGAAAATCAGCTCGTCTTGATTCCATTCAGCTTTGAGATAGAACCGCCACCTGATAATGCCTGAAAGGCCATGACTAAGCAGGCGTAAGAGGGGGGCTCCGCGAAGTGGAAAGGAAAGCCGCGCCTGGAGCAGTGAACGGAACGATCATTCATCGGATATTGCCGAGAAGCCAACGTCGAGGATGAGGAGCTTGGACCACAAGAAGGCAACGAGTGAGGAGTCTGTTTTTTCAGTCAATTTGAAGGCCTCTCCAGATCCCAAGTGCGAACGCATGAAATACATGAAACGACCAAAGTAGTATGAGAGATTAAAATATCATTAATAGTCGAGGAGTATCATGACTTGCCTCCTGCTTTCCCTTCTACCTCTTTACGAGCGACGCTATAAACGTGGCGCAGAGATAGTCCAGTAACCATTTCCTGCTCCAGCCTATCTGTAGTGGTCTAGTAATCTTTCTGGTGCCAAGGAACTACAGTACTTTCGCCCACCTTGAAAGAGCAAAATGAGACTTTCCTGGTATTATTTCATTCCCGTTCTTTTCTTTGTGGCATGGTACTTCATTGGTAAAAAGAAGAAGAGGAGGACCATCCCTTGCGGACAACCCGAGGATACTGGAGCCTCTAGATCCTCGACCTCACCTGAACGAAGTGATTCTGAGCCATCTGCTTCGTCAACCTCTGTGATTGGAAACAATTACCACGTATTCCTGAGCTTTAGAGGCCCTGACACTCGCAAAGGCTTTGTCGATCACCTCTACCATAAACTCGTAGATGTGGGCCTGCACCGTCCAAACTTCGTGTTCAGAGATGATGAGAAACTCCGCTTTGGCGAGCCAATTGCTGGAAATCTTCTCAGTGCAATCGAGCGCTCTAAGATTTCAATCCCAGTTATCTCAGAAAATTATGCTGCTAGCGAATGGTGCCTCCGCGAACTCATTCATATTATGGACAGAAAGGAAAGTAAAGGACAAATAGTCTTGCCTGTGCTTTACAAGGTGAAACCCAAGGATGTGAGACACATGCTGGGGAAATTTGGAGAGGCCTTCAAATCCAGTATGCATCGTTTTAAGGAGGAAGTCAAGCAACAAGGACCGGAAGCGCTCAAAAAAGCACTTACTCTTAGAGTATACGAATCTGAGGAATTTGCTAGTGGGTACGTCCTTCACCTTGTTTTAACATATCCTCGCCGGAAGAAGAATTTTTCTATTTATCATCCTTAATCCTTGTTTTGTGAGCCATTAATAAGTTCTCATGTGTTGTATTGTTTGACAGATATGAAGGGAAATTAGTAGAAGAACTCGTACGAGTAATAATGGGCAAGCGGCAACATGATTTTCTACCATCTCTTCCTGGGAACTTGGTTGGAATTGAGTATCGTGTGGCTGAGGTTATGGAATTGGTGGATATTGCTCAGCTGGACACTCGAATTATTTGGATTTGGGGGATAGGCGGCATTGGTAAGACAACTCTAGCTATGAGTATCTATAACAAACTTTTTGACAAATTCAAGTGCTGTAGTTATCTCAAGGATATTAGAGAAACAATTAGTCGCAAGGGGATCGAGCATGTGCAATCTCGACTGATCTCAAATGCATTAAAAATTCGTGACTGTCGAGTGGATGATTCTGATATAGGGATTAATATGATCCAATCTAGTTGTACGCAAAACAAGGTTCTGTTTCTTCTTGACGATGTGGATCATCAAGACCACCTCGATAATTTGATTGGAGGTTGTCAATTCTCATCAGGAGGTAGGATAATTGTTACATGTCGACATAAGGCCATTAAATGTCAAGATAAGGCCACGTTGGAGTCTATACATTATTATGAACTCCAAGAAATGAGTTACACAAATTCTTTGCTTCTGTTTAGCATACATGCATTCGAAGGGAAACCACCTCCAAAGGAACTCGAGACTCTTTCTCGCGATATTGTTGCCACCACAGGAGGGCTTCCTTTAGCTCTTGAGACCATAGGTTCACTTCTCAAAGGAAAAGAAGATCAAAAAGCATGGACAGAAATGCAGAAGAAATTGAGCAAGGCACCTCATATGACAGTACAACAAAAGTTGATGATAAGTTACGAAGCACTAGAACCCAAGGAAAAACAAATGTTTCTAGACATAGCATGTTTTTTGGCTGGAACAAACCAAAGAATTGCCGCCTACCTGTGGGATGATCTTGAATTTTCCCCAATACTCGGATTGGCAAGAATGATTGACCTTTCGTTAATAAAAATTGATGGGAATAATAAGTTGAGAATGCATCATCAATTAAGAGATCTAGGCAGAGCTATTGCCCATCCAGAGCGTGAGAAGCCATGGAAATATAGCATACTATGGGACGAGAAAGCTATGAAAGTTCTAGGACGCGAGGTAACAATTATGTCTACTTATGGCCTACCCCATCTCCTCTAATGGTAGTCCTTCAAATTATTATTGTTATTGTTCTTTTTCTCTATATCTTTGAGCATTCTCAATATGTCGTTAGCATTTTCTTGGTAAAAGCTACGTCCAATTTTGGCCTTTTGTTATTGATTCTGTGTATGTTGCTCTTTTGTTGTTTTAACATCATTTTCTAGCAGATTTGTTACTGCTTCTTACTATATTACTTGTTGAAGACTTAGCATCGCACAGGCCTAAAATTTTGCTCTATGCCAATTATATATCCGGTTCATCACACTTTAAAATTTATGAAAGTCGTTATAACTTTAATAGAAACTTTACTGTTTATCATTACTTTGTTGTCTTTCATTTTATCTTCCCAAAATATATCGGCAATTTATTTTTGAAGTACGTTGATGTGAGGATAAATACATGGATTGATAAATGTTAAATAAGAATAAATAACTACATGTTAAAATCACATATCTACTTACCTTTTTTTTTTTTTTACTTAAATGCACCTGCTTAATTCATGAATCGCATATTATCCACCTTTTTCACTGTCTAAATGTTGCTTTAATTTTCAATCGTGAATATGCTCAATTTGCTCGTGTGCAGGTTCCACTTTATGGCAACAAACAGAAAAATTTCAGTTGAAATATTTACACCTCATAACTATTGGCTATCAACTTAAGATTTTATTCAAATTTGAAGTAATAAGATCTTATGCAGTGGTATTATATGTATGAAGAATTTTTACAATTTGTTTTCTAGGATTTATTATGCACGTGCACAATTTAAATCCAATATGATAATGTAAATGCATAAGTACATGTACCTAATAAAAAGATAATTGAAGGTTTAGTCTAAATGGTATTTGCTCAATGAATGTCATTTACATAATTAAAGAAGCACCTCGAAATATATCAAATTTTTGAATAATCTAGAAATGCATAACTGGGTTAGTTGATAACTTGAAACAACACTACATAAACTTTTATAACTCTTACTAGATAATTAATAGAAAATTCTTAATTATCTTGTCATTGAAAGGACTAGTAAATTTAAAAAAACTAAAAATTTAAAATTTCAATTGCAGATTTTACTTTTCTTTTATTGTCACATTTAATCAAATTAACAAATCACATAAAATAATGATGGAAGATTGTTCAAGATACATTACTTATAAATGAAGCGGCATAATTAATGTTTTTTTGTTTTAATTATGAGCCCCGCATGGGTACGATGGATCAATCATGTTCATTCATATGAAAGATGAGAACTCACGGGATTTCAACACTTTGTAACAAAATAAGGCTATTCTACCTACCCAGTTTTCATAATATATCCTACTGTTTATGCTGGTGGTGTGCATGGCTCTAGTCGTAGGTATTTCGAGCACATAATTTAACATTGTGCAAGACTTAGTAACAGTAAATTATGACAGAAGAAACTAAATAGTAATTGACGTATGTTTTTTTAACTTATTCACACAAGGTTATTTTCAACCAAAAACTAAAAAGCAAAGGTTGAAATTAAGAAATTAAATAATTGTAGGAAGTAAGTGATAGAATAGTGAAAGGTGAGAGAAATTATATTCTCCTCCTTGAATCTGCCTTTAGTGTAATACAATATCCACCTCTATTCTATAATGAGCGAGCCTTTCCTAGTAATGATTAATTGAGCCTTAACGCGCTCACACAAATAAAGAGGAGACAAATCTACTGTTAGAAATTAGCAGAGAAGAAACAGATAATTAAGTTATCAAATAAAATAAGATGACTGGAGGAGCGAAATTCAAATGATACAATGCAAAAAGAGGAAAATGATAATAATTGCTAAATGGGTGAATGCAAAAATGCATCAACAAATTTTTAAGATCAATTTTACGACCGATTGAGGCAAATTCAATGATGACTATTTGAGTTGTGCTCTCATCTTAGGTGAAAATTACCCAATTAGGTCCTAATTCTTCTATGCAGAAGTCAATTTAATCATAAACTTAGCAATTTAGCCCTAGACCTTTGTGTAAAATTTCAATGTAGTCCTTCCGATTAATTTTTTCCGTAAATCATTGTCATAGAGGCTTAATCATTTTTGGCTATCCTATATGACACACTGCTACTTCGGCGATTTGCTACGAAAATTGATCGAAAGAACTACACTGGAATTTCACACAAAGATCTAAGACTGAATTAGCAAAATTGATAAATTTTGAGTTGATTTGTCAATTTCTCCCTCATCTTAGGGTTGGTTAGTTGAGCTTTGAGCTTGAATATCCAAAAATGAAAACTCACGTTCAATAGACCAAATTCTTGTTTCCATCCAGCCATATGCCAAAACCAAAAATATTTTATGAATGGGAAGGGAATGAGAAGTCATGCTTTATGAGTGCATAAGTCTGATTAGGTACTCTTCGTTTTTCAAATGTGCAAGAGTTCTCACATATGTCGATGGGAAACCGAATTTAGTTAGTCGTCAATACTACGAATGCAACAAAATATAATTTCAAAATTTATAAGAAAAACTTGACTAACAGGTCACATATATTTCTTTTACCCTATAAGTGTAGACAAAATGCGTCGGCCACAATAGCATGGAAAATGTACTAACAAAAGGAGGTTGGATGGTATTTACAATCCTCAATTTTTTATTATTCTTTTTATAGGATATAAATGAAAACATTGAGGCACTACGTCTGGACGAAAGGGGCACCGGAGAGTTCATTAAGCAAAAGTGCTTCGAAAGAATGCCTAACCTGAATTTCCTTCATTTGAGCGCCATGGGTTTTGTTGGAGATTTCGAAGAATCACTTTCTGAATTAAAATGGCTAAAGTGGGAGAGATGTCCTGACTCTTTCGAGGCAACCAATGTTCATTTGGAGAAATTGATCATACTTGATTTATCTGGTGGTTATATTAGTGAAAATTGGAGAGGATGGAGTTCAATTAAGGTGAGGATGAAAAAGGCTTTCTCTTTTGTTACATTTGATGGTAAATCTTTCTATTTTTTTAATTGCTAATCTTGGAACATGTTTCTTTCTTGTAGATGGAGAGGTTAAAAGTTCTTGATCTTTCAAGGTGCTTAAGATTAAAGAGCACCCCTAATCTCTCTGCGTTTAAAAATTTAGAGATGCTAATCCTGAAAAATTGTTTCCATTTGGAGGAAATCGACCCTTCCATCGGAGATGTCAAGCGCCTTGTTTCCTTGAAATTGAAGGGTTGTGGGATTCTCAAGAAGTTACCCGAACAATTAGGCGAACTAGAAAATTTGGAGGAACTTATCATAGACCATACCAATATACCAGAAATCCCGCCATGTATAGGATGTTTGGAGAAGCTAAAGAGATTTAGTGCCGAAAGTTGTACGGAACTAACTGAAGTTCCCAGCTCAATAATCAGTCTCTGTCTAGTAAGCTTGTCGTTATCGGGATGCTGGCCGTTGCAACAGATCCCTTCTTCAATTGGGAAGTTGGGAGAATTGGTTGAGCTGGACTTGTCATGTACAGGTATTAAGGAATTACCTGAATCCATCGGGGAATTGAATAAATTAAAAATTCTGAGGATTCTTTTAAGTAAGATAAAAAGGTTACCGAGTTGTATTGGAAAATTGCAGTGGATGCCAATAGATGCCTTGACCTGGAAGGAGAAATTCATTTTGATAAAGGTGGATTGTCTTCTCTAAAGACCCTTAATTTATGGGAAGCAAAAATTTCTTGCTTGCCGGAAAACTTAGATCAGCTTTCTTCTCTCGAAAACCTCGATTTATTATTCTGTCGTGAGCTTCAGTCGCTCCCAAAACCTCCTGTTAGCTTATCATATCTGCATCTCACCTGTCGGAGCAATGAGCTGCCTCCGCTCTCTCATTTAAAGCATCTAAAGGAGCTCTCCCTTCGCTATTGCGTGTCGCTTCAAAGCATCCCAGAGCTTCCCTCCTGCTTATGGAAGCTTAACGTTTGGGGATGCCCCAAATTAGAAAGGTTGCCAAATCTTTCCGGTTTGGAATTTTTGTCGGAATTAGTGCTCCGGCAATGCCATGGGCTGAAGGAATTGGATGGACTGGAAGCTTTAAAATCCCTAAGAGTGTTGAACTTATCCGTATTCTCAATCTTCGACGATAAACTCCATGCGATACGAGGGCTTGAAAAATTGGGATCCCTGGAAGAGTTGGATGTACGTGGGCGCGAGCACATTCAAGTACTAGACCTTTCAAAGTCGGAGCATATGAAGAAGTTGATTGTTAATGGTTGCAAAAGCTTAGTTGAAATTCGCTGCCCTAGTAAATTCCTGAAGAGCTTTTATTGGGGTAGGGGGAAACTGCAGAAGAAGCCGACTGAGGATTGCTGGGGGCTATAGTCGGATCTTCATGAGGAGGAAGCCAACGAGGTTGCCGAGGATGTGAGATTAATCCATGCTCACATGTTCCGATTGCTTTGACCCTTGTGCTTCAGCTTCAAATGGAGCAACGGAGGAGTTCGACGATTGGGGGTGACTATGGAGGCGAGGAATCTGGTGAAGGCAGTGGTTCCTTCCCCTCCCGTTCACCATCCCCTCTCCTGGAAAACCTCCGGTCTACTCGCCTCGCTCTTCATGTAATCGCTTGAATCTCCAAAACCCTAAACCCCCCTCTCTCTCTCTCTAGACGTTGTTAAGGCCTAATGAGTTTACATTGCGTCCTTTTCTGGTCAGGCTAATGAGGAAGGATCTTCATGTTGGGTCTTCATTGCTTCCGGTTGCCATATCTTCAGAATCCAGGTGATTGGACTCTTTTTAACATTAATCCATTCTTGTTGCTGATTGATCTGTTTATTCATTGGTTGATTCTTGGTGTGATTGGTGCATGCGCATTGTGGTGATTCGAGGTTTTGAGTCGCGATTGTTGGTCTGATTTTGGATGTTCGATGTCTGCACATGGAGGAAATGAAATGAAACCACTTCGAGCTTTTCTGCATGTTCAGCGAAGGATGTTTAGTTGTCCGGTTATATTTATCAGCTTGTGATTCCTGTTAGGTGCAGAGATCTGCTTGGTTATTCTCTTCTACCAGTTTGCTATGGTGTAATGAGATAACTATAGTAGCTTTCGATTAGGTTTCATGTCAATGGTGGTGAATTTTCGTTATGTTATCTGAGCAGTAGCAGCGCATGTATAGCAGGATTATCGGGACTTACGAGCCTATTACAGGCTGAGGTTGATTTTATCACCCTGTCTAGGTAGCGTGGAAATTGACTGTAGAGTTGTCAGAACTATTGTGAACTAACTTACAGGTTGAACGGGAAGATTACCTTGATTGATGAGGTCTACTTTCATAGTCATTTCTTTCCTGTTCTTGGATCTTTAAGCACCATGAGATGTGTTTGGAAGAACAATCTCCTGTGAACCATTTGTTTATACCTATGATCCAAAGTAGCATTTTCTCCATGAGTATGTAGAAATTCCTTCTCATAAGATTCTCGAGGGGTGTCCTCACTCATCCCTGTTAGCTAATATCGTAGTGAAATGGTGTTGAAGGCTACTAATTTCACGCGGAAAAGGATGCTAGTGTCCGAATTGTTGTGATGGTGATATGGCCTGTTCATTTTTTTCCTTACTTTTTCTTTGCTAGCTTTCTAGTTGAATGGAATTGCTCCTTATCTCCTTCTGATTGTGGGAAAATGCAAAAGCTTGAGCTGCGATAATAGAAGTCCATTGGTTTCTTTATTCACCAGGAGTTATGGTGCTATGACATTGTGGTGTGTTTGGAAGAACTTTTGCTTTTAACTTTCATCTATACTATTGCTTTTAGCATTTGCAATGTGTCTTTTGTCCAAAACTCAGTGCTTCAAACCTTCAGAAAACATAATACTTTGCATTTTATGGCCAATTATAGCAAAATAATTCTTGTCTTGCTGACAAGGTCAGGAAGTACCTTTTGATTTCTAAAGTTGAAACAGAAACATCGTCAAATTTGTTTCTATTTCCATGGTCGGTTTTCATTCTTTCATCCTCTTCATGGATCCTCTATAATGTGATGGTCTTGCTTTTTGAAGGCTACAAACTCTATGCTAGTCGACTGTTGTCTGGACAGATGCCAAATTCAAAGTACAGAGCTGACCGAATCTGACAGTAAGTGGCTTTTCTTTTAAGTTACTTGAAGATTTCAGTTCACAAAAAGGTGTTGTGCTTGAGAAATATTTGGTCATTGGCTGGTTCAACTATGAATTTGAGGATTGCGTCTCCAGTGGGGATGGGTTATGTTTGATGCAGGGGTGGAGACTGCTTTGGGCAACTTATTGTATGTTCCTTAGCTTTTCAACGTTTTTCTTTTCTCATGTTGGGCAAGAAGGTTGGTCTACGATTGAGCCATCAATCACTGGTGCTGCATTGTTCCGTCGTGGAGTCTCTCCCTGATTGTGGAATGGTAAGGAAGAAGATCAATCTTTGGAGCTTAGTTTGGAGGCTTTAGACGTTGCCACCATAAAATAAGCGACATTTGTTTTGTTCGATTTGATTGTTGCAGATAATTATGTGTCACTGTTCAATTCCGCTGTTGAACAAGTGTACTCTATTTTTACATTAATACATAAAAGGTTGTTTGGGGTGTTCATTTGCAAGTTTAAAAGTTGAAGCATGCCGGTTGGTGTTATTTTTTATCCCTAGTAGTTTGGTGCGGTATGTTGGGCATAAGTACAGCGGGAGTGTCAAGGTCCGAATGATCAACTTTGTAATCAGTTGTTAGAATCAATAGGTCAACTTACAAAGCTGATGCACACTTAAGTCTGCCACTTTTAAAAAAAAAAGGATTATTTCGGTCTTGCCAAGTTGTCGGAACCTTACTTGGAAATTACATGTGGCGATTTTTTATTAATTTTTTTTGCCTACGTGGCTTGACAAAAATTGAATCGACAAAAAATTAGCGCAAAACGATGTCGTTTTTGCGACGTGAATTTTAAAAATTATTAATTAAATAATATTAAATAATTAAAAAAATATATTATTATAAAATTGATTAATTTAAAAAAGGGGGAAGGGGAACTGGCGAGGGCTGTGCAGCCCTCGCCAGTTCCCCCTTCCCCCTCCCCCTTTTTTATAAAATCGATTTTAAAATTTTGTTAATCTAACGTAGCAATTTTTTTTATTAAAATTGCCACGTGTATTTTTATTTTGAAAAAAAAAAAATGCTTTCTGTCAGCAAATAAAACCTAGGAAAATGGACACGTGGCGATTTGGCCGGATTTTTCCGCCGTTGGCACTTAAGTGATCCCTTTTCTTCGATTTTGACACTTAAGTGTCTAGTTTGTAAATTTTGGCGACTTAAGTGTCCTCCGTGCCAAGTTGCCAGAAGCACTCCTTGGGTCCGTACGTCCGGTATGTTGTAATCAACTTATCATGATGAAGTTACTGTAATACTTGGGACTGGACCAAGTAAAAAAAAAAAAAAAGAGAGGATTGAAAAGTCAACTAGACAAGGGAAGTGGACATAGGCTTAAGGGGAGAAAAAAGAGACGCTCGGCTCCCTCTTAAACTGAGAGCTTATGTAGAATGAAAATGGGGAGAACAGAGAAAGAAAAAGATCTGATTCTGGAGATTGCTAACGTCTCCTACTAAACAAAAATTATAGCAGGTATAGTGCCGTTTTCTGTAAAGATTACCTGCTTTCATTAGTATTTTCAGTTTGGACGGGGCTTTTCTTTGACACATTATAATTTTCCTGTCTTAATTCCATCAACTAGAGGAAGTTGTTTGAGCAAAGTAATTGTAATGCTTCAGTTTTATCTGGCTCGTGATCATGATACGAATAAAAAAATCACATTGTCTGTTGCGACCTCACCTCGAATGCACCATCTAGGGTTTGGCTAATGGATTACTAAGCCTAAACTTAGCTCGGGCTCTTTCTAGGGTTTAAGTTTTTAGTATGCAAATAATTTTTACTTAGAGTCACAACTAATCTATTTTTTGGTGGATCGATTAGAAACTCAAGTAAAGTATTCCTACAAACCAGAGACTATAGGATTAGGGACTTGATTACGTTAGATTTCTCTAACGTCATTTCGGTACATTTTCTCTTTTATTTAAAAAAAAAGATTTGCAAGCAATTTGGATTGATTTTAACCTACCTCATAACATGTAAGGTGATCAAGCACATGCGCAATCATTATTTAACACTCAATGATCAAAGCATTAAATAAATTGCGAGGAAAGGGAGGAAATTACTTACCTTGAGGCTACCCAAGCATCTGCAATATTAGTTAGAAAATCACATCAACCTAAAAGTCATTTCTAATTAACACGCGATCACACGAATTTTTGGATTTTCTCTTATTTAATAAAGCCTAAAATGTTTAAAATGACATGCGATATGCAAATCATATGACCTAATGAGATGACGAGAACAATGTTAGATGCGAAATTAAAATTGCCCAATAATTAAACATGCAATTAAATAAAATTTAACATCCTAAATTAATTTTTTTTGTATTTTTTTATTTAAAAGAAAATAATTCAAATCAAGCAATCACATCCACATCAAGCACGACACCAAATCACATAAGTTACCATTCATGTCCGTTTAATATAGAAATAAATTGATGAATCGTATCTCGAGCTTAAAATCGGAACGGCCAATTTTTTTAGAAAATCGTGAATCATATCTCGGGCATGAGATCACATTGACGATTTTTCCATGCAATTGCGAGTTATATTTCGGGCATGATATCGAATCGACAATCATATGCACGTGGTGAAGTTAGAATATTATCCTAACTCTTGGATACTCGCAAAATCTTTTTGGATATGACATATCATCAAGCATCTAATTAAGATCCATATATTCAAATTAGGCAATAAATTAATAATTCAAATTTGGATAGGATTTGTCACCTAATATCATTTCCCACTTGAATAAGTGACCGCGGGGGTCGCGACCTCACTTGGGTGCACCGCCTAGGGTTTGGCTAATAGATTACTAAGCCTAGACTTAGTTCGGGCTCTTCTAAGCCCATACTTAGTATGCAAATGATTTTTACTTATGAGTCGCCACTAATCTATTTTTGGTGGGTCAATTAGAAATCCAAGTAAAGTAACGGGAAAATTACTTCACTCCTACGATCCAGAGATTATGGGATTGGGATCGGGGGCTTGATTACGTTAGATTTCTCTAACGCCCTTTCGGTACATTTTTCTCTTTTATTTGAAAAAAAAAATGATTTGCGGGCAGTTTGTATTTATTTTAATTTACTCCCTAATATGCAATGTGATCATGCGAGTGTGCAACTATTATCTAACACTCAATAAAGCAAAGCAATAAATAAATTGCAAGCACAGGGAATAGATACTTACCTCGAAGCAACGAAAGCATCTGCAATGTTAGCTTAAAAATCACATCACTAATTCTAGATATAATTTCTAATTAACATGTAATCATTCAACTATTTTTTTAAGGTTTTAAATTATTTAATGATAAAAAAACTAAGTGCAATGCATGCAATGGCACATGAAAATGTCTAACTATAATAGCATGCAACGTGCAACCTAATATGCAAAATATATGTCACGCGACATTAATTATTTAACTTAATCTAATACTAGAAAATATTTAATGCAACTATCCTAGTATGTCACACATTCAAATGACCCTAAACATGCAATGACTAGATGACACAAATGGGAGATGACCTAATTCTACATGACACGAGCATGGCAATTTTTATGTTTTCTTTTTTATAATCAAAATTCGAAATTAAAAAATAACCTATATTTAAATATGCAAACTATCCTAAAAGAAAATATTCTAACAAGAATCACATTCAACTCAACTATATTTTTTTTGGGTTTTCTTTTATAAGCAAAATCAATTCAAGCAAAGGCATCAAGAACAGCACGGCAACAAATCAGGCAAGATATTATCCATTTCTGTCTAATTTTGGAAATAAATTGACGAATTGTATCTCGGGCATGAGATCGGATTAGCCAATTTTTTTAAAAGAAATTGCGAATCGTATCTCAAGCATGAGATCGGATTAACGATTTTTCCGTGTAATCGCGAATCGTATCTCGGACGTGAGATCGGATTGACTATTATGACACGTTAGAAAATTAGGGAATAATCCCTAATTTAAAAGGCTACTCGAGAAATATTGGATAAGATAATATCACGCAAGAATTCAGTCAAAAACGCAATTATTCAAACAAGGCAATAAAATATATGAATCTTGATTGAGAGGTGAGATTATTACCTTATTCAAACACTCACGCTCGCTCGCCAGAATTGGCCAGATTCGGCAAGACCATGCACGGTGAGTTTGACAATGGCTCGGTAGCGCTTGGAACGGCGACGACAAGATTCTCAATGGGTATTGCTCAACTCGGTTGAAGCGGAAATCTGCAACGAAATAAGTCAGCGGCTATGGCAACGAAAGCTTCAGGAGCCGCAGTGGTCCGAACAAGACGACGCCCCGACGGAGAACGTGCAGGAAAAAGTGTGGGACGTCGCTGATGCTGATGAAGCGTCGATGCCCGAGAGGGCCCGCGGTTCTGGAGCTTGGACTATTCAAGGCAAAATCCACCGCCTCAAAATCTCCTCTTTTCTCTGTATTTGGGCGTTGAGGAAGTGGAAGCGCAGCAAGTGATCCACAATCTCGAGCAAGAACTCTAATGGCTTATCTCTAATTCGAATATTTGCTTCCAAATTCTAAAGCGCGGATTTCGGCTTGGAATCGACGAGGCTTCATGGCAGTGCTTGACGGCGTGGCCGGCTCATGAGGACGAGAGTTCACATTGGTGCTCGAGGACGACTTGCGGTGATGGGAGGGAGATCACCCAGCAAATCCTTGGTCCAGTAGTCAACAAGCACGCTTGGATAACGTGCAAAAATAACTCGTCTTTGACCGCGAGTATGGATAAGCTTCCATTAACTCATCCTCCTTGGTACTGGTGGAGTGAAGCCGTGTCGATGCTGGCCGACGGATGTCTCGGCTAGGTTGCCTTGTGGTGATCGGTGGGATTCTTGGTGTGTGGACAATCACCGGAAAACCTGCAAAAAGAAGAGCACGGTGAACTCCATGAATTGAAGTGAGGCCACAGAAACCACAACTTTCGCTGCCTTCTTTCATCCATGTCTGGACGAAGACCAAAAGACGACAACATCAACCGCCTGTGCAAGTTCCCGTGTGTTGCGCCCACTATCCTCTTCGCTCGCGATCTGGTGTCTTTTGGTTTGACTGAGTCTCGAGCTCCACTCAAATCTCTTGAAGACCTCATCATATCCTCCCTTGGGCGTCCGAGACGTGCGTTGCTGGCGACGTCTCAATCGCAGGCTTGTGGATAGCCAGGGAAGCGCGGCTGTGATCGCGAGACTTCCGTAACCTGCAAGGGAAACAAAGAAACAAAACTCGTGCAGCAATCTCCCGTTGCCGATCGTCGGGCGAGGATTGGGACACGGCGAAGTTGATGATGGACTGCAAGCGAGCCGTTGATGGCATTGAGGAAGAAGGAAGCGCAGCAGCAGATGGGCTCGAGCGGCGAGAAAATTTTCGCCCTCACTTTCCACGTCAATTCTCTCTGTACGATGAAGACTCCTTTTGGCATCTTCTGCAAAGCGGTGAACCTCCAATGGGGGGGGTGAATTTCTCTCTTCAGTGCTCTCGATTGTCGCTGCCGTATATTCCATGAAGCTCCGTGCCGTGTGTGTTTTCAATCCCCTTTTCTTTTCGTGTGACCGTCCCCTTTTTATAAGCAAGACAATATGGTGCCCTCAAAAAAATACGATAATGACACGATGATCTATTTTCTTATCGTGGATGCACTGAAATATATCTTTTTTACTATTTTCCTATACAGATATATTTTACTTTTTGAATCAGCTACATCCCTTCATTTTCTTGACCATGCAGATATATTTTACTTTTTGAATCAACCACATTCCTTCCTTTTCTTGACCATACTTGAAAGATTATACTCCTAAAACTATATGCTATGCAATTTAATTCTAATATTTTTTGTTTATGGGTTAAAATTAATCCCTAAAGTTTTGTGCATTAAATTACGAATGATCAATCAAAATTTAGGTGTCGACAGCGAGTTTGAACAGTGGTCACAGTGGACGACCATGGTGACGCTCAATGTTGGTGATTCATCGTGATGGAGGTGCACAAGGCCAACAATCTGCAAGAAGAGTAATAGCACAGCAACTTGGATAACAATAATACTCAGAACTCGCCGAGCATGAGGACTTCAGAATCTCCTTTTTTGTTATCTCGGGCATATCCTATACATGACCAATATGAGTGGATCTCTCTCTGTTCTCGAGTTCCTCCCATCAGGCGTCCAATGTTAGTCAAGCGCAAGGAATCACGTAAACAGGTGGAAGCCTAGAAAGCTGAGGAGCTCGAACACCACCTTGAAATTCTTCGAAACGGCTTAAAGCTTCGTCACAATGAAGGCAGTGGCTTTTCTGTGCAACAAGGGTCGGGTCTCCACAGCTCACGGACGACCTCAGCAGGCGGTTGATCGGCAACAACAGCATTGCCGGGAATCCACAAGACAGCAGCAGATCGGTGGTTCACGCTGCAGTGTGCTCCTTAGGTGGTGGGGAGCTCAGTGGATCGCCAGTGGGGCTGAGAGTTTTAACAAAACCTGCAAAACAGAAATTTCTTGTGCTATAGAGAAGGCCTCCCGCGGTTTTGACGTAGTGGGGATTGAGCACGATTTTCCCGATGGACTCGTGTTCTTCTTCTCGGTGGCTTTTGTTCTTGTCCTCCACACTTTACAATCTTCACCAAGTCTCCCTTACCCTGGAGCTAGATTGAGGAAAGTGCGTCATTGGTGAGGTTCCCTAGGGGCGCATGAAGTGGCAATGAAAACCTGCAATAGAAAACTCCAGTGCGGGGACGGCTTGCTTGGTCCGTTGTGTTCTCCAAGGAACCTACAAAAGAAATCAAGTGAGATCACAGGACCAACGATGGCTCGGTTTGGTCGTGGAGGGCTGCGGAGCGGAGAAAGGCTCAGTTGCCTTTCTTTCTTGTGACTTTTGCGTTGTGCCCGTAGCCTCCCTTTTGTCTTTTCTACATATTGTGGCTGGAAAGAACTTCGCTTTGTAGGACTTGACCATGAGTGCACGTCTGACTAAATTGTCAAGCCACACTCATGGGGAGACTACAAACATCCCCGCTTCATCACCATCCCTAGCCATCATGAGCACTTACGATCCCTCTCTCTCCCAAAAGGCGGCGTGTCTTTTCAATATGTATGGCCCCTTTTTATAGGTAAAAGAACTATATATCCGAGGAAAAATGATAAATTTGCGTATCTCACGTGCAATATTTTTTCAATATTTCATCCGACACATTCCCTGAATATTGGAAGAATAATACGAATCTTCTCGGGAATATTCTCCTCTTCCAATTCACCACTCCTTAACAGGTTTAGCCAAATTCTCTTTCACCGTGAGCTTAGTCAAACTCGTTAAATTAAAGCTTAGAACTATCAATTGGAGCCCATCTACCATTGGTCCATTCCAAATGCAATAATAATAAATGCTCATAAAACTATATGCTATGCAATTTAATTCTAATATTTTTTGTTTGGGGTTAAAATACCCCTAAATTTTGTGCATTAAATTACTAATGATTAATCAAAATTTAGGTGTCAACATTGCCACCAAAAGGACATTTGATGTCTTCAGTCAAATAGTACGAGATTCTTCATGCTTGATATGGTATCAATCTGCGCTTGTTTAAATAAAGTAATACTTCTCTCCAACTTCTATGAAGTAGAGAAATTCACTATATGATGGATTCTGGAAACGGCTCATGCATGTGTGATCTTGATTGCATTTTATTAATTTGTTATTTGGTCATGGAAGTAGGCAGTGAAGGTCCATAAACATGTTCTGCATTTTCTCAAAGCTAGGGCACTAATGTCAAGATGATGAATCTCCATGGGTCTATGGAACTTTGTTCATCGCTTAATATGCCAATGTGAAGGATGCTCTCTCCGAAGGCAGACATATCTTGATCAGGGTGGAAGTATTATCATCAATGGTGGAAACCCGATACAAATCATGTTGCCACTCTTTCCTTGTTTTACTTATGCCTTTATTAATCATCTTGCAAATTCGTACCTTAACATCATTCGCAATTTCTTACTTCAGTTCGGTCATTGTTTGGTGATGACAATGTGTACATCCCAGAGGCTTTAAAAGAACAGAGGATTTCCACTCCATTGTGGACAACAGTGTGAGATCCAAACCAGAAGTATGGAGGAAGTCCTTAAATCAACTGTACTGAATTCATGTTTTTTGGATAAACATGACAAGTAATCAATGGGTAGCTAGAAAGGTGATTTGCTTTAAGTCCTTGAATGTTTGAGAGCTGATCTAGATCTCCAAATGCCATCTTTTCTTGATCTATAGCTCAAATCAGAATGTTGGGTTACAGCTGCCACTGAACGGAACTGAGAGTCGCTCTTGCAAAAATTGTGGTCTCAGCCAGAAATGTGCACTATTTTTGGCTAGGCTGATGGTGGGGACAAAAAATCTTCCGAGGTAGGGTATTAGCCAGCTGTTTTTGGCACAGAAATGAAGTGGGAGGAGCTGTACATATGATTTTTAATTCTGTGGAGAGCTTAATTGGTACTGCATCGGAAGCGACAACTTCCAAGTGCAACTGTAATCTTGACATAAGAATAGCTTATTGGCAATCTTAGGAGTGCAAATTAACTTGGAAGATACTAGTCGTGTTCTTTTATTATCATTTTCACAATGGTTTGGTGCGTCTTGAATCCCGATGAGAGAATCCATGTTCTTTTATTATCATATTCAGTTGAGAGTGCCTATTTCACATTAGTATTTTCAGTTTGGCGTGGGCCTTTTCGTGTCAATGTCTTATTGTTTTCTATCTTATTTCAACGAATCTTGGGGAAGTTGGTCAACCACATGAACGTGATGCTTCAGCATCAACTGGCTCGTGATCCTGGTGAAAATAGATAAGAATGCCTTCAAAGCACATTGCATGTCATTATACATCATTAGTCACAAAGAAAGACTCTTCACCATTGACATGATAAGAATGTGTTCTTATGCAAACAGAGTATCAGCTTCTTCCAAGTTCTATTGAGGGTGGTTTCCTAGAGAACGGGATGTTTATTATGTGGTTCTTTCATTCATTCATCCATGATGAATCAGAAATTCTTTCATTGTTACAGGTAGACTGCATGTATACAGCCACTGTTGATACCCTTTATCCAACCAATGTGGAATAACACTTCCAACAATGATTGATCATGGCAACTACTCATGTCTACGTGGTTTTGATTGCATTTTTAGTTGCTTATGTCCATTTATTCTGTCATGGATTAATAAGCCACTCGAGACACCATCATAAGAAATCTACTTTTCTCAGATCCAAAACACCGATGTTGAGATGATGAATTGCCATGGACCTATGTTCTGCTTTGTTTGTCAATTGAGATGATAATACATAGGTTTCTCAATCTGATGGTGGATTTATGGCCTTGATCCTGTCAAAAGTAACATCCTGTACAGTAGAAAATCTAGTAGGAATCATGTTGTGCTCTTTCTTGTTTTTCATCATGTCTATATCCACTCACATGTCCGTACCATCAGTCAGTGTCTTGACGGATTGATTTTGCATCATTTTATTCGCTCTTCAATTGGTGATGACAATTTCTCGTGCCCCCGATACTTTAAATGACCAGGAACTTCACTGTAATTTCAGCAGTGGTGCGAGATCGGAACCAAATATCTGGGATTTGGATGCAACAGGGATGTTCTTTGAGTCGATTGCCTTGCGTCATGCTTTATGAATGAGAGCTGTCTGTTGCAGTAATGATAATTGGCACTTTACTTCACTCCTGGAAGGTTTGAGAGCTGATCTGGATCCATGAATGTCCATCCTTCCTTGAACTATTACTAAACCAAATTGGAATTCTTTGTTGCAGATGCCACTGCAACAGAACAGAGTCGGAAGTGCTACCTACAAAATACAAGAGGACCGCGGAAATGACCAACTACGGTCCCAGCTAGAAATGTCTACTATTTTGCGTGCGATGATACTTAGTAACTTCTCTTTTTTTTCCTTTTTCCTTGAAGGATAGTAATTTTCCTCAAAATTTTACTTACGTTACTTATAAATTTTTTGAAAATATCAGGACTTCGGCTTCTAAATTTTACTTAATTTTATTTATAAAAATTCATAGAAAGATTGCAATTAATCTATTGTGTAACTAAAACTAACAATACCTACTGGTTAATAGTTTTCCCACAAGATCCTAATCCTCCTCAATCAGCCATATGTACCCAACGAAACCTATCATTAGCACCCCTCATTCATAAGCACAATAATCCTTTTTCTTTTAAAATGAAACAAAAAAGAGGCTACTTGGGTTACATAAAAATCGGGTATTGAAGAAGAAATGAATGCACAAAGAGTTGTGTTTCTATTGAGAAATGCAGCAGAAGGCACAGATCGGTAGAGCATGCCACTTGGAGCTAACCGCTTCAGGAAAGAACCTCTGTCATCTCATTGGAGTAGTTGAGATTTTCTAGTAATCAATTATCTCATGAAGAATGAAGCATTGTATTGCAACCATCAATAAGTTCTTCAAAATCGGTGAAAAGGAAAGACATCGTATTATTTCTACCATTAGCAGAGTCAAATAGTACAATAGGAGAAATTTTTGTACCTGTTTTGAATTTATAACATAGCACCAAGTCAGAAATTGTATATCTAATTTTGAAATTTGCTAAAATGTACTAACTATCTATCAAAAAGACAATGCTCATGGTGTCAAAATTGATTTGAAATATAGAATTTAGATGATTCCTCCTAGTCAAGTTCTGTTTTGATTAAAAATGTGGGAAGGCTAAAGTTATTGAGAATGATCCATGTCATCAAAGAATCACACAATTGGATTATGGAATGCCCAATGCCTTGAAAAGGGCATGATACATCATTAAGAAGCTAGAAATCATGACAGCTATATAAGATATATCAGAAGTAGTAAGTAGAAATAAAAATAAAAAATTTATCAATGATGAAATTCTCCAATTATCTCTATCAGTTTTAATAGTGAATTTGCAGGACGTGCTAAATAGCTAGTTAACAATCAAATTAAGAAGACATGGGAAGGGAAAATCACTGAGTCCGAAGTAAATCAGGTGTTGGAACGAAAAAGCAAACTAGGTTCGGATTGAAGTAATAGTAAAGCTACTGTCAAGAGATAAAGTTTTGTAATGAAGATTTTCTAACATGCTTTTTTCACTCTATTTTGGCCAAAGAAAATGTCATTTCACGGCCCCCACCATGTCGGTTTGGTACAGTTACAAATTAGGTAATCCGTGTGAGAATCCCAACTTTGACCAATGAGCATTGCAAATTATACCATTTCTTCATCTTTAATTAACAAAAAATGAGGTGGTTAATGGCTCCCTTGGAAAATCGTCCAGAGGTGAATTTGAAATGAAATTCATTCTGAAAATATATTTCATTTATCGTTCATTGTTGTTGGGTATGAAAGTACAATGATGGTAATACAAAAAAATTGTAATAGGTAATTGGGGACCTGTTTATCGAAAAATACAGTATGTATACACCACACAAATAAAATAGCCATCACACAACTATCACACACATAATTTATGATTCGTGAAAGCTTACACTAGCTATTGCAATTTTTTTCTTTTTTCGCACGACAAATAAAAGTATTTGGAGATAACTCTTTTTTATTTCTTTCCGTCTGTACGAATAAGCCCACTCTTTCTTTTTCTCCTCCATTTGAAGCCTTCTCTGACTTTGATAGAACCTTAGCTTATCATATGACTTCAATAGCTCCTCCTCTTCATGTTCTTACGAGAGCACCTATACATGGTACATCTCCCAAATGGTTCCCTACTATTAACCCTCACTTACTATTTCCCACACAGTAGCCATGATAAGTAGACGTTGATTCATGAGATAGAAAGACTAATTTTTCCATTTACAAAATACAATGATAGAAAAAGCCACCAACCGATGAAGTGATTGCTTGGTAACTATGAACGAAGTGATTTGGGTCACTCTTCAATCAAATCAACTTTTGTTCTCTTTACAATTCTCATATGTTTAGAAAGGTTTCAAATATTTCATATTTCATGTTAAGTAGAAAATGTGACTACCGAATTAAAAAAAGAAGGTACTTGAGAGAAAAATAAGATTAATTCCAATACTTCTTTACAAAGAAAGAATTTTAGATTATAATTAAATATATTTTTACTGATTTTTGGTAACCTTGCATTTTTGCACGTTTCTTACAGTATAAAACAAAATCGACTTTAACAATAAAACTGAGTTTCTCTTTTTTTATACAAAGAACGAGGTGGTGTTCATGTTCATCCTCTAGTGATTTTGAAGACACACTCATCTATGTTGAGTATGATGCATTTGAAATTTGACTCAAAGTGAAAAAAGAAAAAGCAAATTCATGTTTCGTATAGGCGAATAATTTTTTACAAGAAATTGAAAGAATAGTTAAGGAAAATGAACGAACGAATAAACATTCTAAGTTTGCATGAAAATATTTTTATTCGGTCAATTATTTCAATGTATTAAAAGGTTACTGTTTTTAAGAAAATATTAAATTCCAAAAAGTAAGAAAATATTTTTGGTTTTCCAACGAAAAGGTTTCAAGCTGGAGCTGACGCTGTCACTTTTATTTCTTGTCGGGAGAAAAGTGAGAGGAGGAGGAGGAAACAACCCTCGCCATCTCTCTCCCCTTGCTGTGGCTTTCATGGTTATTGATGCTGATTAGACGTTGCACTAATCTCTTTTGGGGCAATCATGATATAGCATACTTGTTGATTTTACACACCAACTCCGCGAAAATTAGCTATCAACATTTGGAAATTAAACAGAAGCAGATGATATCAGGTGCAACGTCGACGGTTGCGAGGACCCCTCGCTCGACTCCATTTGTTTATGATGATTAGAAATCTCAATCATTAGAAATCCCAGTCAATGCACGATCACTTTTGCCATGCCGGGATCTCGCCCTGCGAAAGTAAGATTCTTGCCTCGCATTGAAGTTTCCCCAACCATATAGTTTATATTCCAAAGCAATCCTGGAGTCAATGTACACAAGTAGGAGATGTTTTGAACCCTTGGCGGTCTGTTAGTAGGGTATATATCTGGTAATAAATAAATAAAATCTCAATCTGGGCCTAATTTTTGAGGGGCTCGGCCCAAGCCCATCTAAGGTCGATCCGAAATCGGTAAATCCGCCGTTGGTATGGTGGCGGTATTGGATGATCGGACACTCATTGAGACTCGATGAACTGAATCTTCCTGGAGAAAGAACTGATTCCCCGCCCGAAGCCGGAACGAAGAATGTTTCGGCGGGCTGCTCTTCTCTTGCCTCAAGCTCGAAACCCGAGCACCGCTTTGGACTTTGCTTTGGCTGATCATCTTCGATCGACACCCAACGTTTTAGTCGACGAAGTATGGAAGGGTCTGATGAACGAGCGGAAGAGGTGATGCAGCCCGCATTGAAGACTGATGTTACTAGTATAAACACCTAGAGGGGGGGTGAATAGGTGTAGAAAGATTAATCGCGCAAATATATATAACTTTTGCAATCTACAAACTGGAATCAAGTAGAGAGAGTTAGAAAAGATTGCAAACACTGTTTATAGTGGTTCGGTTTTAGACAAGCCTACGTCCACTCTCGGGGGTAATCGCCCAATCGGCTGTATTTCACTATATGATCAACGGTGATTACACACTCTCGAGTGTTTGTACTTGGTGATAATATGTCTCACTAAGTCACTCTCTTTTGTAATATCGAGATCACTCAAATACGCACTATGAACAACAGTTGAAGAACGGAATCAGCTTTGGAATTATGTTCATCTACTCTACCCCTAAGTCTTAGCCTATCCTTAAATACTCTCCAAGCCACACTCGACCGTTGGCTCTTTCCTTGAGAGTTTAGTCTTCCCTTTCTTGGATAGATTTTATAAGGCAAGTCTTTTTGACCGTTGAAGGTAGATCAGATCCCCTTAGATTCTGTTCGCCCATACAATCAAAATCTGGGCTTCCATAAGTGCTCTATTCTTCTTTGGAAATTGTTCACTAATTGATCCCGCCAATCAGATTAATATAACAGAATCAACTTAAATAAGGTAAGTGAAATAATTTACCGTTGGTGATTTTATCTTGTAGATTCATCTTAAGTCTGACAGACTTAAGTTCTGAGTCTGCCTAGATTTCAATCTGATACGGTCAGACTTAAAATCTTAGTACGGTGCGGTAGACTTAAAATCTCGATCACGTGTGCGGTCGGACTTAAAATCTCGATCGATCGAGTCTTCCGTCTCGGTATGGACGGACTCTAAGACATCTCATGCTTTATCTTCTCGCTACCAGTAGACTTTAAAACCTATGTCATTCTGTGACCTTTTCCTTAGAAAGATAGATATAAATATCATTCATAAAATGTTTTGTTAGCATCAAAATTAGGAGTTTTCTCAACAATCTTCCCATTTTTTATGGTGACAAAACTTTTTATGCATATGGCTTATTGTTCCTACAAAATATGGTCAAACAGAGCATACTTCCAACTATTTTTGCTCAACTCATAAAAATAGCTCATATCAATCCTGTTTAGATAATAATTTTAGAACAACAGCAACAGCCTAGATAATTTCACATCATAGCTTAACATGTTTCAGACTTTATCAGTACTATGTTATCAGCATATCAGAAAATATCATTAGCCATGCATACCATTATTTTCATATCTCAGCTCATCAAAATATGCATATGCATCAACAAAATGTCATGCATCATCAGAATGAGCCATATACTTCAACAAAATGCCATGCATCATCAGAATGAGCCATATACTCTCCCCCTTTTTGTCAATGTCAAAAAGTTAAGTACTGGAAAAGAGTCAGTAAGTTCAAAAACAAGTTTCTAAACACTAATACCAGAATAAGTCAAAAGATGTTTTTAGGATGTTTTCTTTTTTTAAACAAGGGTGAAATCCTCCATATCTGTTGCAGACTTCTCAATCCTGTTAATACATTGATTAATTGTCTTCTCGAGAGTCTCCAGTCTATTATTGAACGAGGTTTCCATTGCTACCTACTGATCTCTGATCTGTGTTAGAAGTGCTAAGATCTTCTAAGAATCAGCATTCCCAGACGAAGCTGCAGGTGCTTGAATTTCAATATTCTCATAATGATGCTCCCCCTGAGTTGATGCTTCATTCTGTCCTTGTTGCCCCTCTTTATCCCCATCCTCATCTCCTTCTTCTTCTTCTTCTTCTTCTGCTTCTTCTTCTTCTTCTACATCTTCTTCTTCTGGATCTTCCTCTGATTCAAATTCATCATTCTTCTCATGTTCTGTACTGAAAATGTTCTCTGCATGTTTTTCTGCTTCTGGTTCAGACATTCTGTGAGAAGTTTGACGCATAGTTACCAAGATTGTGGAAATGCTTTCCTCCTCATCTTCTTCATCTTCTAGTAGGAGCTGTCTTCTCCTCTTAGAACTTGGCTCAGCAGCAATTGATTATTTGCCTTTTCTTTTTGCTGTTTCAGCTCTAGCCAATTCTTTTTCCTTTCTTCTCCATGTTTCTGCGACGTCCTTCAGTCTCATCTTATTGATCATTTTCATATCAATGGCCATCGTAGGAAGAGTTTTAGTGCAGAATCTCCTAGGTATATCTATCTTGAGATGATCAAAGATTCTTGTCACCAAAGCTCCATAGAATAACTGTCCTTTGTCCTTAGACGCAGTCCGATACATATGCAATATAATTGTGTGAGGCAGTGAGAACAGTACTCCATTTTCAATAGCCCACATCAATTTGGCCTCAAATTTGGATACATCAGTCTTAGATGAAGCTTTTGGACGAATGCAGCTGATTATAATCTTATGAAGGATAGTTCTTACAAAAGTTAAAAGATGATAAGTTATACTAGCCCTCACAGACTTTGTAAGAAACTTACAAACTATCTCATAAGAAACGTCTATTGGCCTGAATGTACCCCTCTCAACTTTTATAATGTCAGCCAGAGTATCTGAACTAACATCATAGAACCTATCATTGACACTGAACTGCATTCTGTCTGGAGATAGAAATGTCAAGTTCGAGTAGAAATATGCTGTTAATTCAGGATAAACAGCAGCAGAGTCAGTGCAAAATTAGTCCATCTGCAATATTTCAAAGTATCTACGTAGATTCACTTCAGCAGCATCTAAATAATCAAAGTCCACAATCCGTGGTTCATGATTCCTCGATCCATCGGCCCGTTAAAGAAAGTCTTATGTTCTCTAGATCGAAATAATTTCCCGGTTGTGTTTTGTTCCATGCTACGGCAGCTATTCCCATTCTCACTTCAAAATTTCGTAAATCTTCTCATCATCTTCCTTCGCATTGTCTCTACTTCTCCCTGTGTCACTAACTCGTTCTCTACGAGCGAATGGTGGTTCTGTAGTCTGAACTGCTTGGACGAGACGTAGTTCATTTGCATACCCTTTCTCTCGCAAGAAATAAAGTTTAACGTCTTCCCTAGCATTTCGTTGGACTAACTTCTCATATCTCCTCATAACTACATGAGGATTATCAGTGGGTGTCGGTAGAGTTAATCCAGACGTACCTCTACGTGAGACATTCCTTTCTTCAAATTGTGGGCGGAGAGCTCTTGGAGATTCTCCATTATCATCTTCATTTCTTTGAGCGGAACCTCTTGGAGATTGTTCTTGAGTATCTTCAGAAGTTTGAGTCAGATCGAAATGCGTCTGCCCTTCGTCGATATTTCTATCTCCTCTTCCAACAATCCTGTTTGATCTTCTTCGAGGAGATGGAGATCTTGATCTGGACACGGAGGATCTCGAAGCCATGTTTGGAGAGAGTTGGTTTTGGAGAAGATTGATTTTGAAAACGTTTTGCTCTGTTAGGGTTTGTAAAAAGGCGTTCTGAAGAGTTGTGAAGAAAAGACCCGACTTTTTGAGGTTTTTAAACCCTTCGTTGAGAGAACAAATGAACAGTCGCAACCCAAAAATAAATTAAAATGGCAGTTATTCTAAACTTAACAAGAATATTCAATCATCATAGACATATGCTAGAAAATATGCAAATCAATCATGTAGATCAAAAACTTACTAATAAAGATTTACCAGATTTAAATAAGGAAATAACATACCAACCTAAAATACCATTATTTCCTTTTTCAATCTTCCCAGAAGATTAGTATGTCCAGACGATTGCTTCTATCAGACTTTGTCATGTTCTCATAGATTTTAAAAAAAAGGGTTAATAATATTTAATCTCCCACATATTGAATCGAATGTACCTTTGTCCAGCGGCTTTGTGAAGATGTCTGCTAATTGATTTTTGGAATCAATGAATTCCACATATACATCTCCATTTTGCACATGGTCTCTAATAAAGTGATGTTTGATTTCAATGTGCTTTGCCCTTGAGTGTAGAATCGGATTCTTGGTGAGATTTATAGCACTTGTATTATCACATCTTATTTCTGTATAGGATTCTTCCTTTCCATAGTCTCTTAGTTCTTTGTCTCATCCACGAGAATCGTGAACAGCAGTTTCAAGTGCAACATATTCTCGCTTCGCGTTGATAGAGCCACAGTGTTCTGCTTTTTTGAGAACCATAAAACTAGCATTTTCCCTAGAAGTTGGCATGTTCCTGAAGTACTCTTTCTGTCTACTTTGCAACCTGTTAAATCTGCATCTGAGTAGCCAAGAAGAGTAAAATCTGTTTCTTTTGGATACCATAGACCCAAGTGAGGATAAGTGGCTATATACTTGATTATGCGTTTAACAGTAGAAAGATGTGATTCTATAGGATTCACTTGAAATCTAGCACAAAGACAAACACTGTATAGAATATCTAGTCTAGATGCAGTAAGATAGCGAAGAGAACCAATCATGCTTCTATAAGTCTTCTAATCAACTTTCTTTCCCGTTTCATCCTGATCTAGTTTGATGGAGGTTGCCATTGGAGTTTCAATCTTCTTGCGGTTTTCCATTCCAAACTTTTTAATCAAGTCTTTGGCATACTTTTCTTGATTGATAAAAGTTCCACGTTTTGTTTGATTGACTTGAAGTCCTAGGAAGAATGTAAGTTCTCCCATCATGCTCATTTCAAATTCTTCCTGCATAGACTTTGAGAAGTTCTTGCACAAATGCTCATTAGATGAACCAAAAATAATGTCATCTATATAAATTTGTACAAACATTATATCTTTATCTTCCTCTTAATGAACAAGGTTGTATCTACCATACCTTTCTTGAATTTATTGTCTAGTAGGAACTTGCTCAATCGTTCATACCAAGCTCGAGGTGCCTGTTTCAGACGGTAAAGTGCCTTCTTTAATCTGTATACATGGTCTGGCTTTCTTGGTTCTTCGAACACAGGAGGCTGCTCTACAAAGACTTCTTCCTTGATAAACCCATTCAGAAAAGCAATCTTCACATCCATTTGATATAGCTTGAAATTTTGATAACAAGCATAGGCAAGTAGTAGTCTAATTGCTTCTAGTCTCGCAACTGGGGCATAGGTTTCATCATATTCTATTCCTTCAGATTGAGAATAACCCTTTGCCACGAGTCTTGCCTTGTTTCTGGTAACTTTTCCAAGTTCATTGACTTTATTTCTGAAAATCCATTTAGTACCAATGATGGTTCTTCATTTTGGTTTGGGCACCAATTCCCATACATCATTTTTCTTGAACTGTTGAAGTTCTTCTTGCATTGCCTCTATCCAACTTTCATTTTCCAAAGCTTCATCAATTCCTTTAGGTTCAATTTCAGAGATCAGTGTAACAATACCTGTGTCCTTTTTGTTCCTTGATCTGATTTGAATCCCCTTGTTGATGTTTCCAATCACTAGCTCCTTAGGATGACTAGACTTATGCTTCCAGTTTCTGTTTGGCACTTCATTATTATCAGAATCTTCGCGATGCGGAATGTCGCCGAGTTAGTCGTTCTTCATGAGTTGCTTCTTTGACTATTTCGGGAAGATTCTACTTCTTTGTTGAAACTAGATCTTTCAGAAGCAGCATTTGATTCTGATTCTTCATTAACTGTTCTACTTTGCTTTGAAACTTCTTGCTCCAAAAATTTTACATTCATGGATTCTTCCACTGTTTGAGTATTCTTGTTGAACACTCTATATGCTTTACTAGAGTTTGAATAGCCCAGAAAAATACCTTCATTTGACCTTTCTTCAAACTTACTAGGTTGATGATTAATATTTTTGAGGATATAACATTGACAACCAAAAATGCAAAAGTAGGAAACAATAGGTTTTCTTTCTTTGAAAATCTCATAGGGAGTTTTCTCAAGAATTGGTCTAAGAAATATTTTGTTAATGATATGACAAGAAGTGAAAACTACTTCTGCCCAGAAACGAGTTGCCACATTGCTTTCTATTAGCAGAGTTCTGGCCATTTCCTGCAAAGACCTATTTTTTCTTTCCACCACTCCATTTTGTTCTGGAGTGTAAAGAGAGGAAAATGTATGCTGTATACCATTTTTGTCACAAAAATCTGCAAAATCTTGATTTTCAAATTCTCCCCCATGATCTGTTTTAATACTAGAAATAGAGTAACATTTCTCATTTTGAACCCTCTTTACAAATGTTAAGAAATGTAAGAAGGTTTCTCCTTTATTAGCTAGAAAAAATACCCATGTAAATCGAGAATAATCATCTACTATCACAAGACAGTACTTCTTACCTCCAATGCTTTGAGTTCTAGTTGGTCCAAATAAGTCCATGTGAAGAAGCTGCAATACACGATTAGTAGAAATCTGTTTTATAGACTTGAAAGAGCTTCTTACCTGTTTTCCCAGTGTACATGCAGAGCAAAGCTTTGTCTTCTTGTAACTCAGTGAGGGCAAGCCACGAACAAGCTTTTTGCTAGCAAGCTTAGAAATTTGTTTCATACTTACATGCACAAGTTTGCGATGCCACATATCTGCTTCATCTTGGACTGATAAGAGACATTTTGCAGTATCTTCATTTATGTCCAAAAGATAAATATTCCCATGCCTTTGTCCAGTGAATGTCTGTGAATAGTCATTGCTTGTTCCGGAACATAGGTTCTCTTTGAAGTTAATTTTGAAGCTGGCATTACACAACTGGCTGATGCTTAAAAGATTGTAGTTTAATCCTTTGACTAAGGAAACATTGTTGATGATTAAGCTACCGATCTTTAGTTCCTACCCAATGATGTTTCCTTTGGTGTTTCCTCCAAACGAGACTGTTCCTCCCTTGATTCTTTCGAATCCAATGAACATCTTTGAGTCTCCTGTCATATGTCTTGAACATCCATTGTCCAAATACTATTTCTTTTTACTTTTGAAGCTTACCTGCAATGTTCACACATACTCATTTTTTCTTTGGTACCCAAATTTTCTTGGATCCATTGAAGTTAGTAGTATAAGCTTTTTCTATCCATTTCTTTTGAACAGGTCTCCAAACTTTAGGACATTTATTCTCAAAATGTTCTCTTTCTCCACAGTTAGAACACTTTAGATTTTCTCGACCAACAGATTTAACAAAATTCTTTTTAAAATGATTATTATAGGCCTGTCGAGGAAGTCTCTGTTTAATCATTTCCTTGACTTTAGGACAATCAATTAATGATTTGCTTTCCTTGCAAAACCCAAGTCCTAACTTATCATAGTGAGAAATTTGGATAGAAAGAATATGCTGCAGATTTTTCATCCCTTCAGAAAACTTTACATTAATATTCGAAATTTCCTTTTTAAGAAATAGATTCTTATTTTGTAAGGAACTTTGATTTTTCTTTATTTCCAAAAGTTCCTTTTTAAAGGACTCATTTTCATTTGCGATAGAATCACGACTTTCCTCCATTTCCGTAAATTCCTTTTTAAGATCATTAAATTTTCCTTTTAACGAACGATTCTGATGACTCAACTTACGATTTTCCACTTTTAAATTGGAGATCTTTTTCAAGGTAGATTTTAGATTTAAACACAGCTCATTTATGTAATTTGAGATTTCTATTGGAATATCGGAATGATTTACCTCGATTTTCTGTTTGAATCGAGTCCGATCTCGAATCTATTTCGAGTCCGATCCCGAACTGTTTGAGTCCGAGTCCGAATGTGCCATAAGACGAGATGTTTCCATATTCGTCTTCACTATCTTCAACTTCTGTGTCACTCCATGTTTCAGCTTTCAGGGCCTTCTTGTATTTCTCGAATTTCCCTTTGTTCTTTTTTAGCTTGGGACAATTCTGTTTAATATGACCATTTTTCTTACATTCAAAACAAATGACATCTTTGGCATAATCTTCATCATCATCAATTTGCGTTGTCGGTATGCATGTTTTGTTTCTGTTGTTGAACTTCCCGCCTTTTTCGTTTAACTTCTTCACTTTTTCGATCGGCGGTGCAAGTTCCTCGTCGTCCAACTCTTCCTCGAATCGTAACATCATAATCGGTGTTAGACTTAAGAGCAATGGACTTTTTACCTCGGATTCCACTTCCTCGTTCATTTGTTCTACTTCATAGACCGCAGTACCAACGAGCTCATTGACTGTCAGTAGTGAAATTCACAGAGTTTCTCTAATAGATGTCTT
The DNA here is from genome assembly GCA_014182845.1 of Corymbia calophylla. NCBI lineage: Eukaryota > Viridiplantae > Streptophyta > Magnoliopsida > Myrtales > Myrtaceae > Corymbia > Corymbia calophylla. The sequence continues at coordinate 3,232,802 of CM024695.1, forward strand.
CACATTGTTCCATTCTTTTGACAATCCTCTCAGAAGTTTGTTGACATTCATTGGTCCAGGAACATGTTGTCCTTGATACGCCAATCCGTTTACAATTTCTGTAAAACGACTGAACATGTCTCCTATGGATTCTCCCTGTTTCATCTTGAAAGATTCATATTGACCAAGTAATAAATTTACTTTGGTCTCCTTGACACAATCAGTTCCTTCATATGTCACATGTAGTCTATCCCATACTTCCTTTCTTTGTATCACAAGAAGATATTCGATTATATTCATTAGGTGATAAAGCACAATATAGAGAGTAAATAGCCTTTGCATCGAGAGTTTGTCTCTTTGTCATTTCTTCTGGAGAGATGGTGGCTGATGCTTCTGTTTCTTTTCCATCGTTTCTCTTTGACGTTTTTCCGGTTTTATCAGTGGGGTCAATTCCCCTCTCAACCACATCCCATTCGAGTGGATCTTTCGATCTGAGAAAGGCCTTCATTTTATTCTTCCAAATATTGTAATCTTTGCCGTCGAAGTAGGGTGGACGAGTGTTGCTTTGCCCCTCAATCAAACCTAGTGCAAGAATACTAGCCATAGAGGATCTTTAACTCAGAAGTAATAAACACTTCAAGATCTCGAGCACAAGGCTCTGATACCAATTGATATTACTAGTATAAACACCTAGAGGGGGGGGTGAATAGGTGTAGAAAGATTAATCGCGCAAATATATATAACTTTTGCAATCTACAAACTGGAATCAAGTAGAGAGAGTTAGAGAAGATTGCAAACACCGTTTATAGTGGTTCGGCTTTAGACAAGCCTACGTCCACTCTCCGGGCGATCAGCCAATCGGCTGTATTTCACTATATGATCAACGGTGATTACACACTCTCGAGTGTTTGTACTTGGTGATAATATGTCTCACTAAGTCACTCTCTTTTGTAATACACTGAGATCACTCAAATACGCACTATGAACAACAGTTGAAGAACGGAATCAGCTTTGGAATTATGTTCATCTACTCTACCCCTAAGTCTTAGCTATCCTTAAATACTCTCCAAGCCACACTCGACCGTTGGCTCTTTCCTTGAGAGTTTAGTCTTCCCTTTCTTGGACAGACTTTATAAGGCAAGTCTTTTTGACCGTTAAAGGTAGATCAGATCCCCTTAGATTATGTTCGCCCATACAATCAGAATCTGGGCTTCCATAAGTGCTCTATTCTTCTTTGGAAATTGTTCACTAATTGATCTTGCCAATCAGATTAATATAACAGAATCAACATAAATAAGGTAAGTGAAATGATTTACCATTGGTGATCTTATCTTGTAGATTCATCTTAAGTCTGACAGACTTAAGTTCTGAGTCTGCCTAGATTTTAGTCTAGTACGGTCAGACTTAAAATTTCGGTCTGGTGCGGTCAGACTTAAAATCTTAGTCTGGTACGGTCAAACTTAAAATCTCAGTCTGATCGAGTCTTCCGTCTGGTATGGACAGACTCTAAGACATCTCATGCTTTATCTTCTGCTAACAGCAGACTTTAAAGCCTACGTCATTCTGTGACCTTTTCCTTAGAAAGATAGATATAAATATCATTCATAAAATGTTTTGTTAGCATCAAAATTAGGAGTTTTTTCAACAAAGACTAGCTCTCTCGACCAAGAAGATCGGCCCGCATTCAAGTTCGATGAAACCGAGAAGCCGTATCAATATCCTGAGTCCATCCCGGAAGCTTGAAAGACACTTGGGAGCCCGCATGACGCTTTTACTAGTTTATAGTTTCAATGTTCTACCTTTACTTTCTCTTAGTTTCAATGTTTTGTCTTTATTTTTCCTAGTTTCAATGTTCTGTATTTATTTCTCCTAGTTTCAATGCTCTGTCTTTATTTCTTTGACGATATAAGCCATTCAATTTCTTGTAGAAGATAGACAACTTTTGATGAATGAAAAAAAAAAACTTTGCTTTGAAGCAAGTATCGTGAACCTTGTAGAGTTCATACCCTTGAAAACCTATAAGAGTTTTCACTCCGTCCTTAAAGAGTTGCAGTCATTGATCTAGAAGAATCGATGTCCCCTCAACTTCCTTGGAGGCCAAGAAGAGCAACCAACGAAGTTTCTCTCTTTTCCTGTTTTGTTCGTTATTTCCAACCCAAATTCGACCATCCTACAATGATTTCAGAAAACCCAAAACAGATAAATTGTAGATCCATAAGTCTTTGTTCATTTGGCTTTGGAATCTGGTCGATCCGATCTGTATCGACAAAGATACGACTGTTCTCCTGAGCTTGCACAGTGCTGAAATTTCTGTTCGTCCTGTTTTCCTGTGTGTGAGTCACTCTCCCGATCCTATTGTGTGAGAAAGCTTAACCCGGGCTTGCATCAAGAGGCCTCAGATGAGAGAATTGGCGCTTCTCATCTTCAACGGCAGGAAGAAAGCTCCGACCACCAACCCAACCATGGCCAATTCGAAGGTGGAGACGCTGTGTGACTTGTCCAATGGAGGGTTGATAACTTTGGACCGTATTCTTACAAAAAGTTCGAGTCTTTCAAAATGGGCATCGGGATTTGGTTGGTACTCCATTGCTCAGTTAAATTTTGCTGGTACTCATCGGCTAAATTTTGCTCTCTTTATGCTTTTCTTTGGGCATACACTTATTGGTGGAGAGGAATCACAATATGTGTGTCTGCTTGTTTCATGAGTTATCGAGGATTTCTAAAGAACAACCACCTCTCGTTAATTTCGTAGTGCATGCCAACAGACTTTTTAATGAATTTTGTGTGGTACGTTCTGAAATTTTTTAATTGACTGAAAAGTGAAATGTGGTATGTGCCAGTCTGATACCACTGGATGCCTTAAAGCTTTTACTTCTATTTCGACGACTGGAAGAAAGGGCATTAGCAATCATGGTATTTTCACTTTTTGTCTCGGTTAGTTCTCTGTAATTGGGAAATGCTTCGAGTTTTTCCTCTGTTCAATACTTTTCTATCTGCTTGGATGCTTTTTCGTTTTTGATATATCTAGGAGACTAAGGTGATTTGTGTAGTTCCCTTCCTTTTCATTCAGATGTAAGTTCTTTGGCTGCACTTGATGATTGTGTGTAAGTTCACTATGACAAGTTGAATTAGCATGTGAAGAACATTCATTAGCCTACTGTTGTTTGCACTTTCCAGATAGATTGAGAGTTGGAATTCTACAACTAAGACAGGCCAATGCACGTTGGTTCTTGCTTGACGCATAGATCACCGACCACCAACCAAGATAGCTCATGTTGGATCTGCGAGATGAGGTATTGAATGTTAAAGCTACTACTAGGTTGTGTTTCCTGAGTATAAAATGCAGGTACCTGTGTAGTCTGCCTTCTCGTTTTTGGAGTGCTTCTGGTGTGGCTTTATGCAGGAACATTCACCATAGTTTGGATCCCCGACTTACATAATGCAATACAAAGGGGAAAATGATGTTCTGTTGCTAGCTAACATCTCTAAACTCTCATCATTATATTGAAAGCTAATTTATCAATTCCCTATGATTGGCCACTATTGTTCAATTTTTTTAAAAGATTTTTAATCCTTGTACAGATCTTCTGTCCATCTTACTCTAATATTTGGTTCAAGTCTATTCATCAGTGATTTTTCCAATATATCTTGCCTTATGCTGTCAAATTATTCTAAATCTCCTTCTCTTTCATATCTGTCCTTTTCTTTTGTTGTTTTATCTCTGACTTTATGAAGTAGGAATCTGTTTTTAGATAGAAGATGGCAACCCCAGAAGAAAACAACAATGTGAAAACTCTTGAAACACAGCCCAACAAGCGAAGAAAGAAGAAGTCCTTCATCTGCGAACACTTTACAATAGAAATTGTGAGTCCTGGATGTAGAAGGGCATGCTGTAGGCAGTGCGAGCAAAGTTTCACTCATGGCACAGGCTCAAAGGCCGCTAGCACCAGCCTGCAAAGTAAGGTGTGATGAATCATTGATTGAACTGATCTTGTCAAGTGTAGAAATTTCAGAATTACCTAAATCCATTAGGGATTTGAAGAACTCGAAAATCTTGAATATTGCTTACTGTAAGAAATTGAGTAGTTTACCCAGTACAATTAGCAAGTTGGGCAAACTTGAAGTATTAATTGCCTCATTCGGTCAGAGTCTGGAAGGGGAAGTTCCTCTAGAGGGGTTGTCTTCATTGAAGATCCTTTGATTAAGTTATACGTGCATTTCTGGTTTCCTCAATGCAAATGTGAAGCTTTTTTGTCTCGAAGAACTTGATTTAAGGGACTGCAGCATGATTCGATCGCTACCGAAGCTTCCTACCAGTTTAACAGATCTAGTAATCACCTGTCATCTTCACACATTGCCTCGACTTTCTCATATAATCCATTTAATTCAGCTTAGTTTTCATGATTGCAAATTGCTGGAATCTATGCCAGAGCTTCCTTCTGGAATATTGAAGCTTTATGTCTCCAGGTGCTATAAGTTGAAAGAGTTGCCAGGTTTGTCGAGTTTGGAACTCTTGTCAATATTAGGTATCGAAGCGTGCCAGGTGTGACAGAAGAGTCTGGAAGGATTAAAATCCTTAAAAGAGCTATATGTAATTGGATGCAACAAGTTGTCCAACCCAGATGGCCTTGAACATCGTGGAGTCTTTGAGATGCTTGGGAATGGTGGGGATAGACTTATCTACATGCAGGGAGTTGTTTGAACGTCTATAGTTAGATGTTCCAATTGTGAATGATGATCTATTTCAAGGCCTTGACAGATTGAGAAACTTGGAAGAGCTGATAATCTATTGCTGCCAATCCCTCATAAGACTGGACCTTTTGCAATTAACACATCCGAAGCTATTGATGGCTAGCAATTGCCACAATCTAATCGAAATTAAAGGCCTTGAGAGGTTGAAAAACTTGGAAAGATTGGATAATGAGGGGATCAAATTCATTGAAACATTACCAGACCTCTTGTGCTCTGATAAGCTGCAATTTTTGTGCATTGGAAAGTGTTGGAAGCTTTGTGATGCTCATGGCCTAGAGAAAGTCAAATTTGTGGATAGATCATAAAATGAGGGATTCAACTGCAAGGCCTCCACATCGGTCTCAAAGATTGAATGGAATGATGGGGGGTCAATTTCGTATGAACTTTTGGAGATCACAGAGCTCCAGGAATTAAGACGTTTGGGGATGCAACTTATTGGAATTTTATATGTTTATGGCACTCCTACGGCAGAGAAAATTTGATTCATGAAAAAAAAATGCTCTAATCAGTGGATCACTTTGGCCACAAAGTCGGAACAATTCACGATTCCCATCAAAGGTAAATAAAGCGGGTCACACTATTCATCGTCGAGATATGTTGCCATTTTCATCAACATTTCATATGCATCGTACTTTTGTCTTTGAATAGTTCGTGGAAGTTGACACAATGCTTCAGGGGTAGTCATGCTCTGGATCATTGGAGGCGATAAGATGGGTCACAGTTCATCATCAAATTTTACAAACCTTAAAATGATTTTACCAATGTTCCAATGAATAAGTTAGTGACCAACTTTTTCTCAAATTTTAATAGCGTAGCACTCTAATAAATTTATAAATATGTCAATAAATTAGTAAGTTCATAACTTCTTTCATTATGAAATTTATTTTTATCAACTAAAAATTTTGTATAGTTAGTATTAACAAATTTTTTTTTTTGGTCATAAGCGAGCTTTTCATTCACTGAGTACGGGCCCAATTACATGTAAAGGGGCATGAATTAGTTTATCGCAGACCCATCAATTAGTTTCCCCCCAAAATCATGGCAGGCGAATACCATGGGACCTTCGGAAGACCCTTCGTGGAAAGTTCTGTCGATGTTTAGCTTGAGGGCTCGGTGGTTTCGGTCTTATGGGTAGGTGTCCTGGGTTGTTTCTGTTCTCTGATTCTCGGCCGTTCCATTTTGAATGCATAGCCATGATAGACGCCATTGTTGTTGCAGGATCTGGTAAGCGATGCTTGAAAATAGAGGTATATCTTTATGTCAAATGTGCCAAAAAGTGACCACAATCAGTTCGAAAGACGGGGCTTTGAGGTGATTAACAATCTTCAGTGGCCATCCTTCAATTCAAATAACTTCCTGATTTGAAATCTGAATGCCAATCTCAGAGGCCAACCTTATCTGTTTCGTCCTTTGACAGAGAAGAAACAAATGTTTAACAGTTTCAGGTTCCTTTTCTCAAAGAGGGAATGTCGACTCAGGTACAATCTTCCTTCTGAATAGGTTTTCTCTAGCACACACTTCACGTAAACACCCTTACTTTGGGTTGAGTCTTTACATTACATGCCTTAGTCCAGAGGGCTTTTGGAGTTTGGTAGGATGATGAGGCTTGATTTGCTTCATGCTTTGTCTCAATGTCCTGGAGTTGGTTGTGGCCACTTTTAACAGCATAGCCTCCCACTTGGTTGCGTGTCCAGACTAGCTTGTCTTCCGTCGGTTGTTAAGAGGGGGGCAGCTAGAATATCATTTATTATGCTCATCAAAAAGAGAGAGCAGCATGTGGTCATTCCATTGCGCTTCCTCAGCATTTCTCTCACTCCATTTCGGCTAGTATATTCTTGAGCGCATGCTGTAACATCCTGAAATTCGAGCCCTTTTGAGGAAGGAATGAACGTGAATTTCGTCAATGCATTGTTGGTTGATCTCACTCGGGAACCGATCACCCCGAGATACCGACCTTGAGGGAAAGGCTAATGAGGATAGAACTCGTGCGATTAAAGAACTTGACCTAGGAAAACGACTCGACCGTGAGACTTGCGTAAGGACGATCCTATAGTCATGCAGGCCGATTTCAGGGACGACTAGAAGTCGATTCGCGGACATAACATAATGGGACGACGGGTGATTCCGTTTACCGTTATCGAACTCGCGAATGGCCCTATGTCGATCCTTGGTAATCGTGTACTTTGAAATAAGAATCGATCCTTCGCAATTTCACGTAGTCAAGGACGTCCATGTGTCGAGAAGTCTTGAACGTGAATTGGCACGAGTCGGTTACGCGTGAATCCTCGAAGCCGCCCGTCGGGCCCGAGTAGTACCAAAATGGCATTCGAGCGAAATTGACATGGCACAAGAATCCAATATTGGACTTCGAATTTTCGAGAACGTTCGAGAAGGACTTTTGGACGATGCTTCTTAGACAGTCGACAGTGCCAGTTAAGCTGAGTATTTGGAAAAGGGATTTTCGGACCAAGAAAACGAGCCTACGAGGACGTGGGCCGAGAGAGATCAATGTGGGCCTCACGCCTAAGGTGGGACGTCGCCATGGAAGGCCCGAGAAAGCAAGTGAGCCCGTTGGGCCAAACCGACAATTTACCATCCCGAGCCCGTTCCTATTAATTTTCCGGCCTTTTCCTAGGCCCGCCCTTCATTTTTCAGCCCAAGGGCAGATTGGGAAATGTGCAAGGTGGAAATGACCAAAATGCCCTTGGATATTTTGAAGAAAAGTCAAAAAGAAGAAAGAGAAGATGAGGTCATTGTTTGGCAAGTGGGGCAAGCCTTGATGGCTTGGATAAGGCTCATCCTTCAGCCTTCACTTCACTCTCTCTCTCCTCTTCATCTTCTCCAAAACCGCACACCTCTCTCCCATGGTTTTCCTTCCTTCCTTCAGTTTTTCAGTTCTGACCTTTCACCGAAAATCGAGTTGTTCATTGCCTTCCCGTTGGAATCTCGTCTCGTGCCACCCGCCGTTGTGTTCAGAAGAGAATTTCCGTTCAAATAGCGTCGGCCGATCGCCGGAAAGAGCTTCCGATCATCCCGTATTCCGGCCGAAATCCGGCTGTCGCCGGACCGTTTTCTGACCGCCTGCTGCTGTTCTGTTTTGCTGTTTCGGCCATTTTCCTCCCTTTCCGACCCAATCACCGCCCATACCAGCCACAAGTGGTTCCCCCTCGACCCCCAGGTGCCGCCGGTTGCTGGCCCGCCGCTCGCCGGAGCTCCGGGCAGCCCGTTCAACTTCGGTCAGCTTCTTCCTCCTGTGCAGTCAGTTTTTCAGAGTTGCAGTGGGTATTTCGAGTTTGTTGCTGCTGTTCTCAGCCCGGGACCGCCTTGGATCGTCGTGGTAGAGGTCCCCAGGTGTCGGGTTCGTCGCCGCCGCCGCGTCCATGTCTCCGGCCCGCTTAACGGGTGAGTTTAGCTCCTAATCCCTATTTAGTGCCTAAACTTGCTTAGGGTTGGGTTAATTAGTGGTAAGATTGGTTTAGGAAGTTTAATTAAGTTTATTAGCCCTAAGATAGGTGGTTAGATAGATGGTTAGGATTAGATTAGCTTAATTTTGCTAATTGTGCTTAATTATTGCTTAAATGAGGATTATGTGTTTATGTGATTAATTAAGCATGATTTGATTTAATTGAATTGATTAATTGTTTTAATTAATGTTTTGTTTAATTTCTGGATTAAATGTTTTAATTAATTGAATTTCGGGGAAATCACTGTTCAAATTACCGTTCACTGACATCGTTCACTAATCACTGTTCACGGACATTGTTTACGAACCATTGTTCACGGCAGATTGTTCATGCGAAGCTAATTTTTGGCTTATTTTGATGTGTTCTTGGTTGTTATGATTTATTGAAGTGCCGATTGTTAATTATACTCGTGAATATTGATGAAATGCGTGATCGAATGCCGATTGGAAATTGGATTTTGGAATTGTCGAGTGAGATCGCATGACATGTTGCGTGGGTTATCCGAAATGGCATGTCGCATGAGCATGAGTGATGTTGCATTCACGATGAAGAGCAAAGATATAAATGGATTGCTTGATGAGGTGTTGCATGATCACATTAAATGAGAGAACCAGGCGTTGCGGAAGACCGCCAATCCCTATGGGGTTGTGCCGTGGCGTGGGTCGCCCGACTTCGGTCGGATGCCCGACGGGGAGGGGTTCTATGTGGGATCGCAGTATGGGGGCGGGTCCGGCCTCTCGTCGCAGCGGGGCTGCGGTAGTGGGCGAGTCTTGTGCTCCTTCGGGAATGCCGTCTTGGGAGTGAGCCCTTGACGTCGCCGTGCCTCGAGGTAAAGAGGACGAAGCTGGTTTAGCCAGAACCGCCAACCATAAGGTTGTGCCGTGGCCCAGGAGGAGGGGTCGTAATAATCGGAGCATGTGTGAGTGTGAGACATGAGAAAGCTGTGTGAGATGCTCTGATTATTTGCATGCTCTTAATGTCGTGATGATTGCATTAATTATGGTACGCACGCATGAGTTGACGGTCGTGCGGGGTGTGGCAATGGGGGTGAGATCGCTTGTGGTGCGACTCGCATGTAATTGATGAATCAGTATCATCCGACGGCCATGTGCCTTGCTTGCATTGTATGAGATTTGACGTGCGGGGTATGGCATAGGGTAAGGTTGCATGCGAACCGACCGTATGATTGTTGGTTGCACTGTCTCGTTGTTGACTGTTGTTTGGTTTTGGCTGTCTCGTTGTTGGGTTGAGTGAGGGGTGGTTCGGGAGAGATACCCCGGGTTGAGTTGGCGTACTAACCGGGGCTTAGGGGAGAACTCGCCGAGATTTTATCTCAACCCGTCGTGGTTAACCATTTTCGGCCCCTAGAATGGCGTACCCGCAATGGAGGATCCCGCCCCGCTCCTCCAGTGATCGACTCGACGGAGAGATCGAGTCCGATGGGTCCGAGTGACCGTGGTGTTGAACCCGAGGGTTCTTTGTGTACTGTTGGATTAGCCTAGTCTTTTTGGTTTGGCTTAGAGGATGGATCGGCCCTTTTTGTCGGGCTTGTAATTTGGAAAACGATCCTCCATTGGTTAATCCAATAAATTGAATAATTGAGTAGTTGTTGTTGTTCTTGCTATTCATCCCTCTATCCCTGTTTGATTGTATGTTTGTCTGGGGATGGTTCGTCTTCCGCTTGCGCTTAACGAAAGATTAAAATGAATGGTCATGGATGGGTCCTGGGACGTCGCTTTCTATCGACCAAGAGAAGGGGTTGCCGCGAGCTCGAGAGTCGGGGCGTGACACATGCCCCAGTACATTTCTCCTTGTTTCCACAGATCTTCAATTTGCATTTTCAGTTGCTGCATTTTGTCCCTGTCATCATGCAAGCTCTGCTCATTTGTTGACTCCTCAATCTCCCTATTCAAGCAGTTGATTTGACTATTAGCATTAGAGAACTTCCGCTTGCCCCACTTCTTTAGGGCCTCTATTACTTTTTGTAGTTTCTTCAGAAAGTGTTCATTTCCATGCCTGGAGTATCCCACACTGAACTTACTAGCTGACCACATTCATTATCTACTAGCCGGTATGCTTCAAACTTAATTTCTTTCTTTTTGCAGGTTCTGCCGAGAGAGTTAGCAAGATAGGACTATGGTCAGACCTATAGCAGGTAATGCAGATGCTTCCACTTCTAGGATGTCACTCTTCATTCTACATTGCATGGAGCTCTATCTAGTCGATCTTTCACAAAGGCATCCCCACTCCTATTATTTGCCTGTGTAAATGCGCATCATTTGCATTCAAGATCCATTAGAGAGCATGCATTTATAATGTCTAATATCTCGAAAAGCCACTAACCTATGTTGCTCTGCCATATGCTTGCCTACTTTTTCCCAGCGATACAAAATTTCATCAAAGTTCAGTCCCCCCCCCCAAAAAAAAAAAAACCACATCGAAGGAAGCTAGTTTTGGAGGCTGATTATTGTGGTATGTACAAAGGTAATTCTCATCTGTTATCCACTATCTGTACAAATTAGGTCAAACATTTCATTTGTGACTGATTCCATTGTTAGTGCTACACTGTCATTCCATAAAATTGCTGATCCCCCCACAATTCCATTTGAGTTCACCACTCCAGTCCTGGAATTGGATTCGTTTCAAGCTGATACCTCAGGTTCTTGATTCTTTGTTTCCATCAGAAAAATTATGCTGGGCCTTTCCAGAGCCTTAATGCCAAGATTGTCTTGGATGTGCCCAACCCAACTTTTCCAACATAAAATTTTCATGGGAACCTCGGTAGCTTATTAGTGCTAGCCACCAAAGCCCGTATCTTAGGATCCTGCAAAACCTGAATTGGAGTCTCCAAAAGTTTGGTCTTATCTAAGGCAAAGAGAGTTCACCTTCTGAGAAGCATAAGGACTATGCCTTCACTGTGTTTTATTTGCACCTGTTTTCTTCCCCTTGCTACATTTCTTTCGGGGGCCTTTTGAGCTGTCTTCCAGCATTGTAGAGTGGTTTGGAGCTATTTTCAGCCTCAAGCTCTTTTCTTAGTTTTTGTATGGACTGATGCCACCTTTTCCAATCGCTTCTATCTCCTCGGCAAAAATCTATGCTGACTTTTTCAGATTGTTCCCACTACTAGGAACCAACGGATTCTTTCCCGTAGGCTCATAGGGCACCATTTGCAGGGTGGGGGTAGAAATTTCTGAAATAACCTCTTCATCTATGGTTATATCCTTTGGTTTTGCATAGAACAACTTCCAAAGAGGGCTCTTCTTCCAAAGCAACTAGGATCATCGGTTTTTTTTTTTTTTGGTGACCCAGGGAACCCCCGCATGGTCGGCAGTTGGAGAGTAAATCCTGTGATGACACGTAAGCGGGAGGACCCACCACCCTCGACATCACACTTAAGAATCCCTAACGACAACGCGGGGATTTGAACTCCTCCCCTTCATGAGGGGGAGAGAGCTCGAAGCCAATGCTGCCGCTACGGGCGGTGGTACTAGGATCATCAGTTTCTAACTAGTTTTCATCATATTCTTCTTCCTCAAAGAACTTGGCGTAATGCCCTATGCAAGCACATGCATAACAAAAGTGCAGTATTCTCTCATATTTAAAGTCGACCAATAGTTTCTTTCTTGGTAAATATCTCAGGTTTTAAGGGGGGATGATAAATCGATTCTTACTCTAGCTTTTCCACCTGTATAGGAGCTAAGCCCCTTTGTATCAATTTTCACTTGAGTTACCAAGCCCACTGCTGCTGCTATTCGCCTTATGGTTTCCTTCGAAACCCTATCCATTGGTAATCTGTGCACTTGAACCCAAAACTTGTAATCTATGTAATCGTAACTATACTATGAAATAGTCGATGTCCTTGGTTTAAACACCAAAGGATTGCTAGAGAAAGACCAAGGCCTTGTCTCAAGAGTTCTATTTGTTTCATTTTCAGACTTAAAGGTAAAGGCTAAAGTTCTCAAGTCTACCCGATCAAAGGTTACTAAATCCACTCTCCATATCCTCTTCATAGTACTTTGGAAGGCTTGGAGATTGATATTGGGGATGTAGAACAATTGTCCAAGCATAGTTAGACAACATTCTTATATTATCTCAGTTGGGGCCATAGCATTCATCTTTGCCAGATCTTTTTTCTGACCACAAATTGCCCAATTTTCTACGGAGGATAGTAACTCAAGAATCTAAGGTGTCTGATTCTTCCATTGAAGATGCACGAGAGGCAGACAGCTTACGGCTGATATGATGACCATTGATTGAATGCCTTGTAGGGTGTGATGCTATTGAAGGGACATCGGGATGTATCAGGAGCTGGGTTTGGGTTAGCTTATGGAACACTGAATTTGGTTTATGGGAAGGTTGGGGATTTTGGGTAAAGGGTCAAAGTTGAAAGGGAAACGGGAGATTTGCATCTTGGTAGATTTGCATCTTGGTAGAGACCAAATGAAATGACTGCTGTATTCGGCCAAGAACATTAGTGTTTTTTGATGAAAACTACCACCATTGAGGTAGGATATCCACGAATTTCAACTCAATTTGGTAAAATGTTGATGTTTAAATTTATGTTCCTATTTGTTCAAGGGAACAAAAAACCGGAAACGAAAAATTATCCTTTACATTGAAAACAGAAACTAAAAAATTTATCATTAACCATAAGGTCCCTTGGAACTTCAGTTTGAGTTTTCTAGTTTATTTCTTTAATTTGTACTTTTCATTTTGGGTTGAAAACTTGAACGCTGGCGTCGCCACGTCGCGCATCATGCATCACTCATTGAGGCCATTGCAAGGTCTCAATGTTGAACATCTATCTATTGTGCAGAAGCCCACACTACTTGCCATATCTCAGCGATGCGGGCACCGTGTTATTTTGGATAATAATTTTTCTCATGTTCAGTAGTAATTGATCGACCACAAAAAAAAAATCCCCACATTAATGGACGATCCTACATTACATTATACACAAAAAGAAGAAAAAAAAATTGAGTTCTTTCTAGTGACCAGCAAGCATCACCGCATGCATGAGCAGAATTGAAATTCACACTCTGCTACGTCCTTTGCTCGGCAAAGCTAATCTTTCTTGTAACAAACAATGCCGCCAATGGTAACTATTATAATTAAAGAGGCTGCTTGGGTTTCACAAAGGAATAAATACACAGAGTTGCATTTCTATTAAGAAATGCAGGGGGCGGCAGAAATTAGCAGAGCCCGTCACATCAAGCTGACCTCTTCAAAATCTAAACATTGTCATTCGAGGAACTGACATTTTCTACGAATGATAGAAAATGAAGTTTTGTAATTGCAACCATCGACATGTCCTTTTTCAAATTCGATGTTATATAATTTTTACTGTAATAGCCCAGTCAAATAATAAAATATGTGAAATTTCTAACATAGCATGGAATCAAAGTATTATAGTTCACAGCCTGTCAAAATATTATGTTCAGGATGTTAAAATTGATTTGAAGAAAAGTGTCCCCCTGCGGGTATTCCTCCAAGTCAAGTATCATGTTGATTAAAAATGTGGGAAAGCCAAGGTCATTAAGAGTGATTGGTGTCATCAAAAGATCACATGGTTAAATTTTCAACTTCCACTCATTTCAGTTCTCTATTTTTCATGGACATATATCTTGATAGGTCATTAAGAAGCTGGGAGTGAAGATGATTAACTTATAATATCATAAAAGTAGTCGGTAGAAAAAATTATAACTTTACTAATGATGAAATTCTCCAATTATCTTTATCAGTTCTCGTAATGAATTGGCATAATAGACTTAATAGCTAATTAAGCTCAAAGTGAAGAATACATAGAAGGAGAATCATTGAGTCCGAAGGGAAACCCTAGGAACAAAAGAGCAAACAGGTACGGATACGAGTAATAGCAAAGCTGCCGAAAGACATTGTCAAGATATAAAGCTCTGTAGGTAAGATTTTCTACTGATGCAAAAACAAAAGAAAGATTTTCTAGTATGCTTTTTCTGGTCTTTCTTATGGCCAAAGAAAACGTCGTTGTCATTATCAGGTGTTGGGAATGAAAGAGCAAATCAGGTACGGATGCAAGTAACAGTAAAGCTACCGAAAGGCAGTGTCAAGATGTAAAGCTCTGTAAGTAATATTTTCTACCGATGCAAAAAACAAAAACAAAAAAAGGTAAGATTTTCTACTTTGCTTTTTCTGGTCTTTATTATGGCAAAAAAAAAAAAAGAGAAAAGCCCACCAAAAATTCCAAACTATGCCCATCGAGACAATTTTATCCCGAATTTTTTTGGATCATAAAAACCCCAAACTATGCCACTCGAGACAATTTTACCTTGAACTTTTTTTTGGATCATAAAAAACCCCAAACTATGCCACTTGGGACAATTTTACCCCAGACTTTTTAAATGAAGGGCATTTTCGCCTTTTCACTTTCTTTTTTTTTCTTTCTTTCTTTCTTCCCCTCTTCCTCTTCCCCGGCGGGGAAGCCGACGAGGGCCCTCGCGGCGGCGCCTGTCCGGCCGTGGCGGCACTCCCGGCGCGGGCGAGGGCGGCTCTCCCCGACGTCGGGAGGGACGCCCTCACCCGGCCAGCGGGCGAGGGTCGCCCGCCGGATCGGGGAGGGCCGCCTCACCCTTGGCAGATCGGCGGGGGCAACCCTCCCCGACGTCGGGCGAGGGTTGCCCCCGCCTGATTCGGCGGAGGCGACCCTCAGGCGAGGGCCGCCCGGCCGAAAGGCAAGGGTCGCCCCCACCCCCGCCGGACGGGGAGGACCGCGCCGCCCCGTCGGATCGGGCAAGGGCGACCCTCACCGACCGAGGGCGGCCCTCGCCGGTCGGAGGCGGCCTCGCCGGCTTCCCTCCGCCATGGCCGGCAGAGGGAAAAAAAAAAAAAAAAAGTGAAAATACGAAAATACCCTTTAGTTAAAAAGTCTCGGGGTAAAATTGTCCAAGTGGCATAGTTTGGGGTTTTTTGCCGAAAAAAAAAAAGTTCAGTAAAATTGTCCTGAAAAGATAGTTTAAGGATTTTGGTGGGCTTTTCCCAAAAAAAAAAACGTCATTTCATCCCCCTACCCTTCCCTCCCATGTGGGCTTGGTACTTATTCCGAATCAGGAGACGAGTGCGAGTATCCAACTTTGAGCTAATGAGCATTGCAAAAACCACGCCGTCTCTTTAAATTTTTAATAATAAACAAAGAGGCTGTTTAAGGTTTCCTTGGAAAATCATATGGAGGTAAATTTGGAGTGAAATTCATTCTGAAAGTACACATCATTTATCATCATCTATTGTTATGGGCACTGAAGTACAGCGATGATAACATGAAAAAATTATAATGCGCAACTCGGGACATACTTATTTGTAAAAGCAGTATAAATATAACATACAAAGAAAATAGATGTCAGCTAACTATCAGACATTATTTATGATTGGTAGAATAGAAGCTTACGCATACTATTACCTTTCTTTTTCTCACATGACACGCAAAGACACTTGCAAAGAAGCGAACTCTTTTTTATTTCTTTCCCGCACGGATGGGCCGACCCTTTCTTTCTTATCCTCAGTTTCGAGCCCGCAAACTTTGAAAGAACCTGGAGCTTTCGGGGACGACTTCGATAGCTCCCTTCATTTTCCCGCGAAAGCATCTATCGTACGTCGCTCGAATAGCTACCTACGTTTACCCCTTGCTATTTCCTATACAGTAGCCTCGACAAGTAGACGTCGATTTCTCGATTGTTTTCGTCGAAGACAAGAATTACGGTATCCCTAGTCAATCTCTGCGCGTGCTGCACACACAGAACTTGAATAAGAGTGAATAGAGGCTAATCGGACGAATCCTCATGCTGACGAATTCGGTGAATGTACTGACCGATGCGGGCGCTTTCAGCACTTTCCTTTCTTCTCTTTTGAACAGCTGGAGGACACCAGCGTGTTTCACATTGACACCAAAAAGAAGAGGCTCGTGGTTTTGCAGACTCGGAAAGAAGAACGGTAGGGGCCGGATGAGGAAAGTGACAAGGGTGGCCAGGGAGCGGTCAGATCAAATATCGTGTTGAGTTTCATTACAGCTAACTCAAGCACGGTGAATTCACGGTGAGACAGAGGAATGCGGGTTCAGAGAGTGAAGTAGAGGGGCCTCTGTGGTTCTCTGCATCTGCTCCTCCATGGGAGAAAGGGAGAGAGATAGACGTGCATCCTCGATCCACGAGATAGAAAGACTGATTTTTTTCATTTGCGAAAATACAATGGTAGAATAAACCACCGACCGATGCAACGCAAGCGTAATTACTCGTCGCAAGTCATTGCTTGTGACTTCACAAAATTACGGTTCATCATCCTTCACCGAATTAACCGTGATTGAAGTGATTCTGGTTATTTTCCTCTTTTTTTTCTCTTCAATTTTCTTCTTTTTTTTTTTTTTTTTTTTTTTTTTTTTTTTTGGTAAGGTAAGATTTTATAAAACAAACCGCAGAATCTGTACACTGAGTGGGAGACACGGTACCAACCAATGCCACTCATATCCGGACAAAAGTCCTGAGTAGAAGGGCATCACCGCGGTCTCAAAAGAAAATATACAAAATGCTAGAAGCCTAAGGAGCTAAGAGGACCTAGGCCATCCTACTAAGTCATGGACGGGTCCACTCCAAAAATCTGAGGGTCAATCCCCCAACTACGCTGCATCCTTCAATTTTCTTCTTATCGTCGTTCTTTCACACCCGAACATAACTTGTTTTTTTTTTTTTTTTTTTTGAATTTCTTCAAGAAAATCCACGATTACCTCTCTCTCTCTCCCCCCCCCCCTTTGGCCACCCACGAAAGGAGTAGTAGTTTCTTTCGGTAGGAAAGAAAAGGAAAAATAAACGAAAATAAATTAAACAAAAAGGAAGGATAAAAGGGGAGTAAATGGAAAGGAAAGCATCCGAAAGGAGACGTGCTATATGATTTCTACGATGCTAAAAAAGCCAACAAGGTGCTCCTTTAACTTAGCACAAAGGTAAATTTGGAATTCACTATATATGTGACACGAGATCCGAAACAAATGCAACAAAAATACATTTCATCAGTATGAGTAATCTATCACAAATTAAACAATCAAGGCTTACCGTATTAATAACTTATCTTTTAATAAAGGCTGTATATTATCTGGCAAAAACATATTAGATTGTATGGAATATGTAACTTATTTATCCCTTAAAGACATATGCACTGTACATGTTGATAGAAAAAGGTTAATGGTGTTCATGAGTATAATAAAATATGAGTTTAGGTTAAATAGAAAAGGGATGCAACTTCTTGAAATTTGAGATTTGACATGCACCATTCAAAGTTACGAAGGGTAGAATGAAATCTTTCCTAAAATGTAAGAATGAGATCTCAAATTCGCCTTCCAAATGCATGGAGCCGAGGGAGTGTCATCAAATGTATTTAAGACCATGTCATATTTTGTGTTGCTTGCTTCCTTTCAAAAATTGCAAATTGGCACAAAAAAAAATTATAAACTAGCAGAATATGAGGTCCCAAAGTTGAAACTGTTTATCATAAAAAAAATCATAAAAACCAATATTACTCGTAACAATTGGGCCGAAAGTTAAAGTAAAGAAGCAAGAACATTTTTTTTCCTCGCGGACGGACGAGCCAACTCTCTTTTTGTTTCCAGGAGCGTACACACCAAGAGCTCCTCATCTGTCATTTTCTTGTGAAAGCATTTATTGTGTCCCCCAAATAGTTCCCTATAGGAAGACGTGTAGTAGTAGCCTATTGACGTTGATTTCTAAATCCAATGATGCCTCGCTGCGCGTTTCAACTAGAGGACAAATACTCCCCCGGAGAAAATATTACGTGCAGCTCGTTTGCCAGCGTGGCAAACGGGAAGAGCCTTCAGAGATTGACACATGTCTTGCGGGGCCCATTTCGTCAGTCCAGGCCTCTGACCCTCTCTTTCTCTCTCCCTGTTAACGCCGTTCCGTTTACGAAGCGAAAAAAATTTCGCTCCATCCCCATTCAAAAATCAAAACTGTTTCGCGTTCTCTCTCCTCTGCCTCCGCGCTTAATCAATATGTTCCCTCTGTCTCTCTGAATCTGCTAGCGAGCCACCACGCCTTCGCCTCCGCCTCTGCCGCTGTTGCCTCCCCGAGCCACCGTGCCGACGCGATCTGCCGGGGGACCACGACGCCGACATGCCCCCGCCGTTGCCTCTCGCAGCCGCCGCGCCGACGCCGACGCCGACGCGTTTTGCCCTCACACTTCGCAACCTCTGCTTTCCCGACGCCGCCTCCGCCTCCCGCTGTCACCTCTCGAAGTCCCGCCTACGCCGTCGTCTCCCGAAGCCCTGTATACGCCGTCGCCGTCGCCATCGCTCTTCAGAGTTTGACCTTCCGATCTCTCCTTGCACGTTCTCTGCGAAGTTAGGGGTAAATTTTCATGTCCTCTTCCCCTTTATCGTTCAGATTTCGCTTCGAGTTCGTTGTTGCGATTAGACGTGGGATCGATTGGTGTTACATTGTGGGTCTGGTGATACTTGCCCCTCGGAAGGATTGCTGAGAGAAAGAGTGAATTTTGGTCAGACGTGGATGAAGCGAAGCTGCTTTTCTCCAGTTGGCTCACGGCCATTCCAAAAATAAAAGGGCACCCGTTTGCATTTCTGAAGTAAGAGGTAAATTTTCGTTTCCATTAGTCTTAGATGGCCTTATTTGTTTATTAGTTTCTGCAAAAAGCCAAGTCTCTAGACTGGCATTGGTTTTATTAACTTGCCCTAATCAATGCAAGTGAAAACCATTAGGTGCAAGCTTCAAAATGCTAAATTGGGCTAGAGTATTATTATTTTTGTGAGGTATTGTTGTTGTAAGAGAGAATAGGCCATGTTTTTCTCCTAGTGAGGTTCTCGGTTCATTTCCTATAGGGCCGTAAGACAGTATTTACAGACTTTAGAGTTTTTATACCGACAGTATTCAAAAGAAGGAAAAAGAAGAAAAAGAGTTAGTTGACTAATTAAGCCATTCCATACAGTTCTCGAGTTTCTCTAACATTTGATCATTAGTTAAGTTTTGTTGGTTAGGTTTTTGATCTGTAGAAGAGAAAGCTTACGAATGATGTTTGTATTGTGATAACTGCTTCGCTATAGTAGTACTAGTTGAAGCCCACACTTAGTAGTGGAGTACGGTTTTTTTCTCTATTAAATCTGTAGAATCATAATTACAGGAAATTCACCATATTGTTGGGTGATTATTATAGTTAGCTTTACTTGTGATAACCATATTCTTCAGATTTTATGTGCTGTATATGGTTCTTTGATGACCTAGCTAATGTTAACTTTTATTCAGCAGACATGGTCTATTATTTCAGAGCTAACTGAGGAGAAAACTTTAGCCTTGCAACAGATGCAGAAGTTATTTCAGGAACTGGTAGGTCGATAACATCATTTCGTATACTAAAGGTGTTTGTAACTCGTATTGCTCTTCGTGTAGATTGATGAGTTAAGGCAAATAGCAACTTCATGATGTTTCTAGGGTGCTACTGTGCTTCTTTGACTTCATGTTCTCAAGATCTTTATGGATAGTTAGGTTAGTAGGATGGAGCAAAGAACAAGTGAAACAGTTTTAGCAGTGGAACCACCTTTAGTCTCTTGCTCTGTTTAATGTCCATTCTTGAGTGTGACAATTGACATTCTTCATGAAGGCATGTTGGTAAGGCCCGACTTGTCACCTCTTTCATGTAATTGAAATTTTGTACTGGGTATATTAACAAATACATGGACCATCTGTATCCTAATTCAGGAGGTACTAGATAGGGTAATGGGTGATGGGGTTTTATGCAATTGGATGAGTTGTTTAGCAGTAAGATTCATTTACATAGTAATTAAGGTTGCTCTTTGACGATAGACTATGGATGGGGGTTTTTCATATGTTTCAGATTCCTAGGTTTCTCATATTTACTTCATTGCAGACCTTTGAGTATGAGATCCATGACTTAAAAGACACTAAAAAGATGCCAACACATACTTCTAGACTTGTCTTCTTCTTGTTCTTTTCTTTTTTTTAGTTTGAAAAGAGTAGGTCATTCCCATCAAAGTACTTAATACTCAGTAGTCATATCCCTCTTTCCTCTGCCATGGCGATTTTACTTGCTATTGGTCATTTGAGCCCTTTTGGGGGCATTTGCATTCTGTTCCTTCTGCCACATTTTGTTACATGGTGGTATCATATAGCAAACTACATTTATAGATATCTGTGCTTTCTATTAATCATGTCTCGGTTTTTATTTTGGTCCCTCAAGCAGGATTTGCTGAGAAAAGAAGTTAGGGAGAATCGTTCAAACAGCTACTTCTATTGCTTTCTGCATTGGTTGGTTTACTGGGCATCCTGGTCGGCTATTCCATAAAATAGGAGCTGAAATTGTGAATGAGAGGCTTTGGCCGTGGCTCAAGGTGGCCATATGAAGCTGCTAGCAAGTCACTAGATAGAGAGGCTTCTTGCTGCAGTGCCAGAAAAAGGAGAATGACAATGCTGGGCAAAAGAATCAAACAGAACCACTTCATAACAATGTTATCCAATACAGCTCTCTGTGTGATAAATACAAGAGAATTTTGAGATGTTCTTAAAAGCTGCATTTTGTTTATTTTGATAGAACAAATAGTCAATGTGTTCATCAAGGATAAAAAGGTAGGAAAATTTGGGGGCAAATGGTTGATTTGTTCATCGCAGATAAATGAGCATTTGCAGTAGTTCACTGAAGCATACTTGAGTGGTCTCTGATTAGCAGGACGCTAATGGATGTACTCAAATCTCGCTCTCAAAAGTAACCCTCAATGACCAGGAAGAATCCATAGATTTTATCTATCAAGGAAAAACATAAACTTTTCATACACAAATGTCACAAATTCTATGCATCATGATTGGTCATATTCAACCTACCCGTCTCTAAAATGAATCAAATGGTGTTTCTTTAGCTTGCCAATCAGATAGGTCTATCGCCCCACAAAAGCACAATTGGTACTACAGCAAGGTGTGCACGCACAAGCTGTTGCAAAGAACACCTCTGCATACAAGTTTGTCTCGTGGGGTGACCAAAGTTTAAATGACACTCCATCCTCAGTATAATATGACACAAATGACCATACCAGCAATGTGATCAAAATATTCGTGACGTACATAATCAAACACCGTTTAGTTTAGGGACAACACCGCAATGGACCAAACATGTATATTTTCATTCTCATGCCCCGCTCATCAGTCAAAACATTATGACGAGGGTTACATCATTTTTGGGAGAGGAACTTCTTTCACCATTCATCCGAGTGTGTATAATCTGCATGCGGTGATTTACAGAAGTAATCTCCAATTTGTTCAGCCATGGCAAGCCTTGAATCCTGTTTGCTTATGTTGGAACTATGGATGAAGAGCTTAGCAGCATTCTTGATTTGGAACAGTGCAGTAACATCATCATACCATTTTCCTGCTGCTAAACTAATTCAACGAACACTTAATCAATCACTAAGAGCATTGAGGATGAACTGAAGTGCTCTCGGGGTTAAGCATACCCTGCTTCAGGGAGTTGACTGCAACAGGTCATGAAAACTCTTCATGTTTATCTGTTTTTCTTCATGAAATGTCAAGAAATGGTCACTAAATCTCATTCCTTACAAGAACGACATCTTCACATTTCTTAATCTTTCTTTCCTGTAAAAGGGCTCTTCAGTCAAAGGGCTTCCACCAAATGAAAATAAATATAACGGAACATTTTATTAATCTTTCTTTCCTGTAATTCATGATTCAAGAAACAGCGGGAACACAACATTTCTGAAATAAATCAACCAGAAATGGAAGTTGAATTGGCACTGAATGGTCTTTGCCTGAACATGGACTTCTTGGATTGACTTGCCAATTGAATGGTCTTTCAGACATGATTACCAGTGACAGTAATGATCAAGTGGAGAACATAAGCTTTGCTTCCAAATTAGAAAATACTATCCGAAGTTCTAGAAGTCATAAGGAGCCCAAAGCCCTGACAAATGGAGGACTCAGGGATTTCTTCTGTCTGTCATAGCCATGATGTCGATCTCCAACAAACAATCCAATATTTTGTGGATGTGCCTACAATGAGCAAATTCATGACAAAATCAGCATCTAAAATAATGAACTCAAAGATTCAGAGAAATTGCTTCACCCTTGAAAAGGTAAAGATCTTTGGCTTTAGGAAATTTTCTGCAGAGTCAAGTATTTTCAGGCAGAGTGTGAGCCTTTTGTGGTTAACAAAGTATTCTTGGATACATGACATAGTTCAGCTGCATTCACTTAGTTACTGTGATTAAATGTAGCAAAGACACAGAACAACATCATTGTAAGAGCCTAATGCAGTGAGGGTGTCTGAGCAAAACAATTAAGGTGAAATTCAAGCAAAGTAAATCATCAGCTTGCAGTAATCATTGAGCATAAGATAAAGGCAGGGAGGATGCTGTTTACCACCGTAGCTGAAATATGGCATGCAAAGTAGGAGCCCTTAAAGGGTATATGCCCACTGCTATAGGCTTTAAGGGAGACTATGGCATTATCCTCCCTCCATTGAGCTAAGCTCATTGATCCTGCAATTGATATCATTATTTTCTACTAGGTAACTCCTTCCATCTTTAGCCAAAGACAGTAGATTCACCATAGATATTGCCAGCACCTTCATTTCATCGCAGATGTTGAACCCTGTCAAGGAAGTCCCAAGAAAGACGAATAAAATGGATCGTTCCTTGAGTCTCCAATTTGCCATCTCAAAGGTAATCATAAAGAATCTCAACAAGAACGTTTCATGAAAGACATGTTCTCTCACAGCAATTTTAAACTAGAAAGACATGAACCGTGAACATGACTGGAACAGTGTCTTTCTTTTCTTCTGCCAAGTGATTTAACAGTGTCTATCTCATGTAAGAATGCCGAAACGTGATGATCGGATTCTTATTCCATAATACAATAAATCATCCGAACTCATGTAGGTCAAAGTCCACCAGAGGATGTGCTATCAATGGTTTAACAGAGGAACAATGTCCAAGCTATAGATAGTTTGCATAGCGGGTGTCTTATCATATCATTGCTAAATTGCTACTGAAAAGCAAATCCACCAGCAAACAGAAAAACTGAAGAGCAACCCAGAAAAGCCACAGCCCCATCAAACTAGCATCACCCATCGCAGCTTCATACCCGACAAACTAAATAAACCATTATCATTCCCAGAGGACAACAAAGACCCAAATTTAATTGAATTCATATCGCTCTCGCGATGAAAAGAACATCCGACTTTTTCTCATACATTGTAAGCGGATGTACATCAGTTGAGGCCCCTGTCATGCGCTCGCAGCAGGGAGTACCTATCAACCTCGATGGAAACCGCAGAAAAGAAAGAGGTGGGTCGGCTTCAAAACTCAATCCTCGCCCTCCCTCTTGCCGCCGGGCTTGCGATAGGTCTCTAATGGAAACGAAAATTTACCTCTTACTTCAGAAACGCAAACGGGTGCCCTTTTATTTTTGGAATGGCCGTGAGCCAACTGGAGAAAAGCAGCTTCGCTTCATCTACGTCTGACCAAAATTCACTCTTTCTCTTAGCAATCCTTCCGAGGGGCAAGTATAACCAGACCCACAATGTAACACCAATCGATCCCACGTCTAATCGCAACAACTATCTCAAGAACTCGAAGCGAAATCTGAACGATAAAGGGGAAGAGGACGTGAAAATTTACCTCTAACTTCGCAGAGAACGTGCAGGGAGAGATCGGAAGGTCGAACTCTGAAGAGCGACGGCGACGGCGTATACAGGGCTTTGGGAGACGACGGCGTAGGCGGGACTTCGAGAGGCGACAGCGGGAGGCGGAGGCGGCGTCGGCGTCGGCGCGGCGGCTGCGAGAGGCAACGGCGGGGGCATGTCGGCGTCGTGGTCCCCCGGCAGATAGCGTCGGCACGGTGGCTCGGGGAGGCGACAGCGGCAGAGGCGGAGGCGAAGGCGTGGTGGCTCGCTAGCACATTCAGAGAGAGAGAGGGACCAGATTGATTAAGCGCGGAGGCAGAGGAGAGAGAGAACGCGAAACAGTTTTGATTTTTGAATGGGGATGGAGCGAAATTTTTTTCGCTTTGTAAACGGAACGGCGTTAACAGGGAGAGAGAAGAGAGAGGGTCAGAGGCCTGGACTGACGAAATGGGCCCGCGAGACACGTGTCAATCTCTGAAGGCTCTTCCCATTTGCCACGCTGGCAAACGAGCTGCACCTAATATTTTCTCCACGCGGACGCTCCTGGAAACGTACTGATTGTGTTGGTCCTTTGAGCTTTTCCCTTTCGCTTTTGCACTGGCAACCAGCGCGTTTCACATCGACCCTAAAAAGAAGAGGCTCGTGATAGCCTTGGAGACTCGGAAAGAAAGAGCAGTAGGGCCGGATGAGGAGCAATCGATGAAGCGTTCCCATTCACACCTCATCTTATATCCTTCCCTTCTTGTTTTCTATTTCCCTCTCTCTCTCTCTCTCTCTCTCTCTCTCTGGCCACGCAAGAAAAGAGAAGTATGTTCTTTCGGGAGGAAAGGAAGGAGATAAGGGGGAGAAACGGAAGAGAGAGCATCCGAATGGAGACGTACTATTCATTTTGTAAATATGATTTTACAATGCTAAAAAAAGCCAACAAGGTACTCCATTAACTTAACAGATAAATTTGTAATTCATTGTGGAGGTGATGCGAAATGTGACGCATGTTTTTTTTTTTTCCTTCAATTTAAGATCATGTGATATTTTGTGTGGCTTGCTTCCTCTCAAAAATTGCAAATTGAGACAAAAAAAAATGTAGTTGGAGGTACAAATTTTGAAAGACAAAATTCACACGTTCAGCCACGAAGACTGAAGCCTACAAATTTAGAAAGACAAAATCCTAAACTTAGGGTGCGTTGATTAACGTTCATTTTCTCTGTTCTTTTGATTTTTTTTTGTTTCTCAAAGTAAAAAAAGGAATATAAATTTATTTGGTAACGTCAACTAGTATTTTTATTTTCAAGACTAGAAAATCATTCTAGGAAATAGATTTAGAACAGAAACAAAAGATAGAAAAATGTAGTTTCTTATTCTCGAAAATAATTTTTAGAATAAGTGTTTTTTTTTTCCTTCTTCCTTCTCTTCAACCGGTGGTCGTTGCCACCACCTGTGGCTGTTGTCGAAAAATTTATGAATCATACTAAACGTTTTTTTATTTTTTATTTATTCTAAGAATGATTACCAAATGCGTTTTTTTTACTTAAAAATTATTTTAAAGAATAAAAATGAAAATTGATTTTAAAAACAAATATTCACAAAAATAAAAATGTTATCAAACACTCGTAGAAATGTTAACTCCACATGCGACGTCAAGAGCTCCTTATCTTTCGTTTACCTGTGAAAGCATTTATTGTAGTTCTACTGGGAGACGTAATATTTGCTACATAGTAGCCTATGGGCGTTGGTTTCTAGATCCCGTGATGCCCACGCTGCACGGTTACTTCACGCGGACGTTTCAACCAACGTACTGATTTGTGTCGGTGCCGTGGCCCTTTCCCATTTGCTTTTGGACCGGCAACCAGCGCGTTTCAGATTGACACTAAAAAAGAAGAGGTACATCATGGCCTTGGAGACACCGAAAGGCGAGTGGTAGGGCCGGATGAGAAAAAATAATTGATGAATGTTTTTGGGTAAAGTGATGATGGTTGCCGTCTCTATCAAACTCTCGATTCAATTGGAAAGTTGGGATGGTTGACGGAATTGAACTTGTTATGTGCAAGCACTTAGGGAACACCTGAATTCATTGGGGGATTGAAGGTGAGAAATTGGGCAATTTACCTGTTACTATTAGCAAGTTCGCCGAAAAACATAACTGTCTTATTTTATGATAAAACTACGTAATTAGTTAGGTACACTGATTGTAATTTACAAACAAAGCCAGCAAATGCAATAATAAGTTATCAACATTTTTAGAAAATTATCACACAAACAAAACCTGATGGTAAAGATAACAGGTTTCTAGTGAAATCGGTGATATACCAAACGACATTAAACTCTTTTAGGCATTGTATGTTAGGCGGGCTAGACGATACATGCTCAATTTTGCATGATGCTAAACTCAACGGATATAAGTCGATGGCCTGTGACAGAAGTCCATAATACATTAATAACGACCGCGGAGCCACTAGCGCACGAGTGTTTGGGCAGGGCGAAGCTCCAAGTTACTTCTCTGGGCTCTTGCGGCCGGAACCAGAACAGCACGTGGTGCTTCCGGCGTCCGTGTCAGCCGATTTCTTGGGAGTAAAGGAGAGGACCCAAGAGGAGGGGAAAAACGATGCTGCCCCCATTTGAGTCACCCAAGCGCGCGGCAAGATGACGCTAGAACGATCTCTCCCTCTCTCTCATGAGAATCCAAAGGGGCAATGAATGAACGAGCGAACGAATGAATAAAACAAAATTCAAAAAACAAAAAGGAGGTAAGGAGAAAATGGTTGCATCGAGTCCGATACAAACCGTCGAGGGAAGACCTTATCATTTCTCTACTCTGCGGCTCTGCCAAAGGACGGATCCAATTTTAGTCGCGCACAAATGGTTGCATGGCTGACGTTGACCCTTCGGTCTTGGTCTGAACTGCCAAATTTGAAATCCGTCTCCTTCTCTTTTTCCGTTTCTTGGCTGAAACTTCGTGCCGAATGCCCCGGCATGGAATGTGTCGCATGCGAATTTGATTATCGAATGTGACTAATGTTGATGTCCTTGCCTCCTTGGAGAAAACGTACCTAATATCGGGACTCTAGTGGTGCCGAACGAGCAATCATTGCTTAGATAGCCTGAACTAGCACTGGGTTGAATGTGCCTCGTGTTCGACTGATGGCTTGTCGGCTTCAATAGGGAGGGCATTTGCTAAGCCTTCTCGCGGCCTCAGTTTGGAGCCTCATCGAATAGAGCATTTCAGGATTTAAAAATCCCGAATGCGCCATGCTGAAAATAGGGGAGTGCGTTGTCTGGATCAGTCGAGGTACGCGAGATTATATCTTGAGCACCGCTCGATCGTTAAACTGAAAAAATAATGGATCTATATTTTCCAAACCCGCATAGATTGAATTCATGCTAAAGAATGGATCAAAATTAAGTTTAAGTTATCTATTAATGTAAAAGCTCATCATTCAAAATAAAAATTAATCAATGAAAATAGCATGTCACATGTTAAATTAATAAATTTACAATCAATGTTCGCTTTTTAAAATTTCACTTTTTCTTTTTTCCAACTTATAGATGTTTAGCTTCCGATATTACGAAAAGCTATTTATTTTCACAGTGATCAGCATACTTCTTGAATGATTATTTCCTATAATCTATTTCAGAAGACTTTTCCCACGGATCTATGGGCCACTGTAATGGTAAGATGAACGTAGTGACAATGTAGCCATTAAGTTCTTTTATCCCTTTTTTATCCTTACTTTTTGACACGGTACTAACGTTGCGGTGAAAAATGACAATAAAATAAAACCGATGCACCCATGCCTAGCGCGGGTATACTGAACTGCTGATATAAATGGTAAGAAAATCAGCTCGTCTGGATTCCATTCAGCATTGAGATAGAACCACCACCAGATAAATGCCTAAAAGGCCATGACGAAGCACGCGTAAGAGGAAGACTCCAAGAAGTGGAAAGGAAAGGCACGCTTGGAGCAGTCAATGAAATGATCGTCCATCGGATATTGCCGAGAAGCCAACGTCGAGGATGACGAGGCGTTTGGACCACAAGAAGGCAACGCGTGAGTAGTTCGTTTTGAGTCAATTTGAAGGCATCTCCAGATTCCAAGTGTGAACACATGAAATACATGAAACGACCAAAGTACTATGAGAGATTAAAACATCATTAATAGTCGAGGAGTATCATGACTTGCCTCCTGCTTTCCCTTCTACCTCTTTACGAGCGACGCTATAAACGTGTCGCAGAGATAGTCCAGTAACCATTTCCTGCTCCAGCCTATCTGTAGTGGTCTAGTAATCTTTCTGGTGCCAAGGAACTACAGCACTTTCGCCCACCTTGAAAGAGCAAAATGAGACTTTCCTGGTATTATTTCATTCCCGTTCTTTTCTTTGTGGCATGGTACTTCATTGGTAAAAAAAGAAGAAGAGGAGGACCATCCCTTGCGGACAACCCGAGGATACTGGAGCCTCTAGATCCTCGACCTCACCTGAACGAAGTGATTCTGAGCCATCTGCTTCGTCCACCTCTGTGATTGGAAACAATTACCACGTATTCCTGAGCTTTAGAGGCCCCGACACTCGCAAAGGCTTCGTCGATCACCTCTACCATAAACTCGTAGATGTGGGCCTGCACCGTCCAGACTTCGTGTTCAGAGATGATGAGAAACTCCGCTTTGGCGAGCCAATTGCTGAAAATCTTCTCGGTGCAATCGAGCGCTCTAAGGTTTCAATCCCAGTCATCTCGGAAAATTATGCTACTAGCGAATGGTGCCTCCGCGAACTCATTAAGATTATGGAGTGCAAAGAAAGTAGAGGACAAACAGTCTTGCCTGTGCTTTACAAGGTGGAACCCAAGGATGTTAAACACATGAGGGGGAAATTTGGAGAGGCCTTCGGATCCAGAAAGGACCGTTTCAAGGAGGATGTCAGGCAACAGGGGCCGGAAGCGCTCAAAAAAGCACTTGCTCTTAGAGTATACGAATCAGAGAAATTTGCTAGTGGGTACGTTGTTTACCTCGTTTTAACAGATCCTTGTCGGAAAAAGAATTTTTCTATTTATCATCCTTAATCCTTCTTTTGTGAGCCATTAATAAGTTCTCATGTGTTGTATTGTTTGACAGGCGGGAAGCGGAATTAATTACAGAACTCGTACGAGTAATAATGGGCAAACAGCAACAGGATTTTCTACCATCTCTTCCCAGGAACTTGGTTGGAATTAAGGATCATGTGGCTGAGGTTATGAGATTGGTGGATATTGCTGACCCAGACCCTCGAATTATTTGGATTTGGGGGATAGGCGGCGTCGGTAAGACGACTCTAGCTACAAGCATCTATAACAAACTTTTTGACAAATTTCAGTGCCATAGCTATCTCGAGGATATTAGAGAAACAATTAGTCGCAGGGAGGTCGAGCATATGCAATCTCAACTGATCTCAAATACATTAAAAATTCATGACTATCGAGTGGATAATCCTAATATAGGGATTAATATGATCCAATCTAGTTGTACGCAAAAGAAGGTTCTGTTTCTTCTTGACGATATGGATCGTCAATACCACCTCGATTATTTGATTGGAGGTTGTAAATTCTCGTCAGGAAGTAGGATAATTGTTACGAGTCGACATAAGGCCATTTAATGTCAAGATAAGGCCATGTTGGAGTCTATACATTGGTATGAACTCCAAGAGATGGATCACGAAAGCTCTTTGCTTCTGTTTAGCATACATGCATTCGAAGGGAAACCACCTCCAAAAGAACTCGCGACTCTTTCTCATGATATCGTTACCACCACAGGAGGGCTTCCTTTAGCTCTTGAGACCATAGGTTCATTTCTCAAAGGAAAAGAAGATCAAAGAGCATGGAGAGAAATGCAGAAGAAATTGAGCAAGGCACCTCATATGACAGTACAAGAAAAGTTGATGATAAGTTATGAAGCGCTAGAACCTGAGGAACGGCAAATGTTTCTAGACATAGCATGTTTTTTGGCTGGAACTAACCAAAGAATTGCCACCTACCTATGGGATGATCTCGAATTTTCCCCAATACTCGGATTGGCGAGAATGATTGACCTTTCATTAATAAAATTTGATGAGAATAATAATTTGAGAATGCATAATCAATTAAGAGATCTAGGCAGAGCTATTGCCCATCCAAAGGATAAGAAGCCTTGGGAATATAGCAGACTATGGGACAGACTATGGGACGAGGAAGCCATGAAAGTTCTAAGACGCAAGGTAACAATTATGTCTACTTATGGCCTACCCTATCTCCTCTAATGGTAGTCCTTCAAATTATTAGTGTTATTGTTCTTTTTCTCTATATCTTTGAGCATTCTCAATATGTTGTTAGCATTTTCTTGGTAAAAGCTACTTCCAATTTTGGCCTTTTGTTATTGATTCTGTGTATGTTGCTCCTTTGTTGTTTTAACATCATTTTCTAGCAGATTTGTTACTGCTTCTTACTATAATACTTGTTGAAGACTGAGCATCGCACAGGTCTGAAAGCTTGCTCTATGCCAATTATATATCCAGTTCATCACACTTTAAAATTTATGAAAGTCGTTATAACTTTTATAGAAACTTTACTGTTTATCATTACTTTGTTGTCTTTCATTTTATCTTCCCAAAATATATCAGCAATTTATTTTTGAAGTACGTAAATGTGAGGATAAATACATGGATTGATAAATGTTAAATAAGAATAAATAACTACATGTTAAAATCACATATCTACTTAATTTTTTTTTTACTTAAATGCACCTGCTTAATTCATGAATCACATATTATCCACCTTTTTCACTCTCCAAATGTTACTTTAATTTTCAATCGTGAATATGCTCAATTTGGTCGCGTGCATGTTCTACTTTATGGCAACAAAAAGAAAAATTTCAGTTGAAATATTTACCCCTCATAACTATTGGCTACCAACTTAAGATTTTATTAAATTTGTGGTAATAAGATCTTATGCAGTGGTATTATATGTATGAAGAATTTTTACAATTTGTTTTCTAGGATCTATTATGCATGTGCACAATTTAAATCCAATATGATAATGGAAATGCATAAGTACATGTACCTAATAAAAAGAAAATTGAAGGTTTAGTCTAAATTGTATTGCTCAATGAATGTCATTTACATAATTAAAGAAGCACCTCGAAATATATCAATTTTTTTGAATAATCTAGAAACGCATAACCGGGTTAGTTGATAGCTTGAAACAACACTACATAACTTTTATGATTCTTACTAGATGATTAATAGAAAATTCTTAATTATCTTATTAGTTAAAGAACTAGTAAATTTAAAATTTCAATTGCAGATTTTTCTTTTCTTTTATTGTCACATTTAATCAAATTAACAAATCACATAAAATAATGATGGAAGATTGTTCAAGATACATTACTTATAAAGGAAATGGCATAATTAATGTTTTTTCGTTTTAATTATGAGCCCCGCATGTGTAAGATGATCAATCATGTTCGTTCATATGAAAGATGAGAACTCACAGGATTTCAACATGTGGTAACAAAATATGGCTATTCTACCCAGTTTTCATAATCTATCCTAGTGTTCATACCGGTGCTATGCATGGTTCTAGTCATAGGTGTTTCGAGCACATAATTTAACATTGTGCAAAACTAAGTAACAGTAAATTACGATAGAAAAAACTAAATAACAATCGACGTATGTTTTTGAACTTATTCATACAAGGTAATTTTCAACTAAAAACTAAAAAGCAAAGATTGAAATTAAGAAATTAAATAATTGTAGGAAGTAAGTGATAGAATAGTGAAAGGTGGAAGCAATTGTATTCTCCTCCTTGTATCTGCCTTTAGTGTAATACAATATCCACCTCTATTCTATAATGAGCGAGCCTTTCCTTGTAAGGATTAATTGAGCCTTAACGCGCTCACGCAAATAAAGAGGAGACAAATTTACTGTTAGAAATTATTGGAGAAGAAACAGATAATTAAGTTATCAAATCAAATAGATAACTAGAGAAGCGAAAACCAAATGATACAAATGCTAAAAGAGGAAAATGATAATAATCGCTAAATGGGTGAATGCAAAAATGGGTCAACAAATTTTTAAGATCAATTTTAGGACTGATTGAGGCAAATTCAATGATGACTATTTGAGTAGTGCGCTCATCTTAGGTGAAAATTACCCAATTAGGTCCTAAATCTACTATATGAATGTCAATTCAATCATATAACTTAGCAATTTAGCCGTAGACCTTTGTATAAAATTTCAATGTAGTCCTTTTGATTAATTTTTTCCGTAAATCACTAACATGGAGGCTTAATCATTTTTGGCTGTCCTATATGACACGCTGCTACTTAGGCGATTTGTTATGAAAATTGATCGAAATAACTATATTGATATTTCACACAAAGGTCTTAAGACTAAATTAGCAAAATTGATAAATTTTGAGTTGATTAGTCAATTTCTCCCTCATCTTAGGATTAGTTGTTGAACTTTGAGCTTGAATATCCAAAAATGAAAACTCACGTTCAATAGACCAAATTATTATTTCCATCCAGCCATATGCCAAAGGCAAAAATATTTTATGAATGGGAAGGGAATGAGATGTCATGCTTTATGGGTGCATAAGTTTGATTAGTACTTTTGGTTTTTCAAATGTGCAACAGTTCTCACTTATCTCAAAGGGACACCGAATTTAGTTAGTCGTCAATACCACGGATGTAACAAAATAAAATTTTAAAATTTATAAGAAAAATTGACTAATTTCAAAGGGGAATTTCACATAAGAAATTAAATTTTGGGGTATATGAGTGAAAATCGACATATTACATGATCATATAATTATAACAGGTCACATATATTTCTTTTTCCTTGTAAATGTAGAAAAAATTGTATCGGCCGCAATAACATGCAGAATGTACTAACAAAAGGAGGTTGGATGTTATTTACAATCCTCAATTTTATTTTATTTTTTGTAGGATATAAATGAAAAAATTGAGGCACTACGTCTAGACGAAAGGGGCACCAGAGAGTTAATGGAGCAAAAGAGCTTCGAAAGAATGCCTAACCTGAATTTCCTTCATTTGAGGGCCATGGGTTTTATTGGAGATTTTGAAGGATCACTTTCTGAATTAAAATGGCTAAAGTGGGAGAGATGTCCAGACTCTTTTGAGGCAACCAACGTTCGTTTGGAGAAATTGATCATACTTGATTTATCAAGGGGTTTTATTACTGAAAATTGGCGAGGCTGGAGTTCAATTATGGTGAGGATGAAAAAGGCTTTCTCTTTTGTTACATTTGATGGTAAATCTTTCTATTTTCTAATTTTTAATCTTGGAACATGTTTCTTTTTTATAGATGGAGAGGTTAAAAGTTCTTGATCTTTCGAGGTGCTACAGATTAAAGAGCACCCCTAATCTCTCCGCATTTAGAAATTTAGAGATGCTTATCCTGAAGACTTGTTTCTATTTGGAGGAAATCGACCCTTCCATTGGAGATGTCAAGTGCCTCGTTTCCTTGAACTTGAGCGATTGTGGGATTCTCAAGAAGTTACCCGAACAATTGGGCGAACTTAAAAATTTGGAGGAACTTGTCGTAGACAGGACTGAAATAAAAGAAATCCCTCCATGTATAGGATCTTTGAAGAAGCTGAAGACGCTTAGTGCCGAGTTTTGTCAGCAACTGATTGAAGTTCCCAGCTCAATATTCCATCTCCATCTGGTAAGATTGTCTTTAGCGAGCTGCCATCAGATGTTGCAACAGATCCCTTCTTCAATTGGGAAAATGGGAGAGTTGGTTGAGCTGGACTTGTCATTTACAGGTATTAAGGAATTACCTGAATCCATTGGGGAATTGAATAAATTAAAAATTCTGAGGATTAATAATAGCAAGATAAAAAGGTTACCGAGCTCTATTGGAAAATTGCAGAGCCTCCAAGAGTTGAATGCCCAGCAATGTGAACTCCTGGAAGGACAAATTCATTTTGATGAAGGTGGATTGTCTTCTTTAAAGACCCTTAATTTAAGCGAAACAAAAATTTCTGGTTTGCCGGAAAACTTAGATCGGCTTTCTTCTCTCGAAAGCCTTGAGTTATTTGAGTGTCCTGAACTTCAGTCACTCCCAAAACCTCCTGTTAGCTTATCATATATGGGGCTCACCTGTCGGAGCAATGAGCTGCCTTCGCTCTCTCATTTAAAGAATCTAGAGGTTATCCAACTTACCAGTTGCGAGTCTCTTCAAAGCATCCCAGAGCTTCCCTCCTGCTTAGAGATGCTTGACGTTTCCTATTGTCCCAAATTGGAAAGGTTGCCAAATCTTTCCGGTTTGGAATTTTTGTCGGAATTAAAATGCTGGGCACGCCATGGGCTGAAGGAATTGGATGGACTGGAAGGTTTAAAATCCCTAAGAGTGTTGGACTTATCCTTACACTCAGACATGGACGATAAACTCCATGCGATACGAGGCCTTGAAAAATTGGGATCCTTGGAAAGGTTGGATATCTCTGGGCACAAGCATATTCGAGTACTCGACCTTTCAAAGTCGGAGCATCTGAAGTGGTTGAAAGTTAGTGGTTGCAAAAGCTTAGTTGAAATTCGCTGCCCTAGTAAAGTCCTGGAGCGCTTTGATAGGTATGGGTGCGAGTCACTGACGAAATTACCAGACTTTTTTACCACCCTATTAAAGTAGGAAGAAACTGCAGAAGAAGCCGACTGAGGTTTGCGGGGAGCTATAGTTGGATCTTCATGAGGAGGAAGCCAACGAGGTTGCCGAGGATGTGAGATTAATCCATGCTCACATGTTCCGATTGCTTTGACCCTTGTGCTTCAGCTTGAAATGGAGCAACGGAGGAGTTCGACGATTGGGGGTGATTATGGAGGCGAGGAATCTGGTGAAGGCAGTGGTTTCTTCCCCTCCCATTCACCATCCCCTCTCCTGGAAAATCTCCGGTCTACTTGCCTCGCTCTTCATGTAATCGCTTGAATCTCCAAAACCCTAAACCCCCCTCTCTCTCTCTCTCTAGACGTTGTTAAGGCCTAATGAGTTTACATTGCGTCCTTTTCTGGTCAGGCTAACGAGGAACGATCTTCATGTTGGGTCTTCATTGCTTCCGGTTGCCATATCTTCAGAATCCAGGTGATTGGACCCCTTTTAACATTAATCCATTCTTGTCGCTGATTGATCAGTTTATTCATTGTTTGATTCTTGGCGTGATTGGTGCATGCGCATTTTGGTGATTCGAGGTTTTGAGTCGCGATTGTTGGTCTGATTTTGGATGTTCGATGTCTGCACATGGAGGAAATGAAATGAAACTACTTCGAGCTTTTCTGCATGTTCAGCGAAGCATGTTTAGTTGTCCTGTTATATTTATCAGCTTGTGATTCCTGTTAGGTGCAGAGATCTGCTCGATTGTTCTCTTCTACCAGTTTGCTATGGCGTAATGAGATAACTATAGCAGCTTTCGGTTAGGTGTCATGTTAATGGTGGTGAATTTTCGTTATGTTATCTGGGCAGTTGCAGCGCATGTATAGCAGGATTATCGGGACTTATGAGCCTATTACAGGCTGAGGTTGATTTTATCACCCTGTCTAGATAGCGTGGAAATTGACTGTAGAGTTGTCAGAACTATTGTGAACTAACTTATAGGTTGAACGGGAAGATTACCTTGATTGATGAGGTTCTACTTTCATAACCATTTCTTTCCTGTTCTCAGATCTTGAAGCACCGTGAGGTGTTTTTGGAAGAACAATCTCCTATGAACCATTTGTTTGTACCTATAATCCAAAGTAGCATTTTCTCCATGAGTATGTGGAAATTCCTTCTCATAAGATTCTCCAAGGATGTCCTCACTCATCCCAGTTAGCTAATAACGTAGTGAAATGGTGTTGCTACTAATTTCACACAGAAAAGGATGCTAATGTCGGAAATGTTGTGATGGTGATATGGCTTGTTCATTTCTTCCATACTTCTTTGCTAGCTTTCTAGTTGAATGGAATTGCTCCTTATCTACTTCTGACTCTGGGAAAATGCAAAAGCTTGAGCTGTGATAATAGAAGTCCATTGGTTTCTTCTTTCACCAAGAGTTATCGGGCTCTGACATTGTGGTGTGTTTGGAAGTACTTTTGC
Source organism: Corymbia calophylla (assembly GCA_014182845.1). Lineage (NCBI taxonomy): Eukaryota > Viridiplantae > Streptophyta > Magnoliopsida > Myrtales > Myrtaceae > Corymbia > Corymbia calophylla. Next base: position 3,268,780 of record CM024695.1, read on the forward strand.
TTTTAACTTTCGTCTACACTATTGTTTTTGAAAGATTTTTGCAATGTGTCTTTTGTTCAATACTCAGTGCTTCAAACCTTTGGAAAACATAAAACTTTGCATTTTATGGCCAATTATAGCAAAATAATTCTTGTCTTGCTGACATGGTCAGGAAGTACCTTTTGATTTCTAATGTTGAGACAGAAACACCATTAAATTTGTTTCTATTTCCATGGTTGGTTTTTATTCTGTCATCCTCTGTATGGATCCTCTATTATGTGATGGTCTGGCTTTTTGAAGGTTACAAACTCTATGCTAGTCGACTGTTGCCTGTACTGATGCGAAATTCAAAGTACAGAGCTGACTAAATCTGACAGTAAGTGGCTTAACATCGTTTGCAATTTATTACTTCAGTTTGGTCATTGCTTGGTGATGACAATGTCTACGCCCCAGAGGCTTTAGAAGAACAGAGTATTTCCACTGCATTGTGGATAATTGTGTGAGATCCAAACCAGAAGTATGGAGGAAGTCCTTAAACCAACCATATTGCTTTCATGTTTTTGGGATAAATATGACAAGTAATCAATGGGTGGCTAGAAAGGTGATTGGCTTAAGTCCTTTAATGTTTGAGAGATGATCTAGATCTCTTAATGCCATCTTTTCTTGAACTACGGCTCAATTCAGAATGTTTTGTTACAGCTGCCACGGAACGGAATTGGAAATCCACTCCTGCAATAACCGTGGTTTCAGTCAGAAAAGTGCTCCATTTTTGGCTAGGCTGATGGCAGGGACAAAAGATCCTCAAGAGCTCGGGTATTACCCAGCTGTATATGGCAGTGAAATGAAGTGGGAGGAGCTGTGCGTATCATTTTCAGTTCTGTGGAGAGCTTAATCGGTACTGCATCAGAAGCAACGACTTCCAAGTACAACTATAATCTTGACATAGGAATAGCTCATTGGCAATCTTAGGAGTGCAAATTAATTTGGAAGATACCAGTCGTGTTCTTTTATTATCATTTTCACAATGGTTTGGTGTCTTTGAATCCTGATGAGAGAAATCATGTTCTTTTATTATCATATTCAGTTGAGAGTACCTATTTCATGTTAGTATTTTCAGTTTGGCATGTGGCTTTTCGTGTCAATGTCTTATTGTTTTTTGTCATATTTCAACAAATCTTGGGGAAATTGGTCAACCACATAACATGATGCTTCAGCATCAACTGGCTCGGGATCCTGGTGAAAATAGATAATCAAAGCACATTGCATGTCATTATACGTCATCAATCACAAAGAAAGACTCTTCACCCTTGACATGATAAGAATTTGTTCTTATGCAAACACAGTATTAGCTTCTTCCAAGTTCTATTAAGGTTGGTTTCCTAGAGCACACGATGTTTATTATGGGGTTCTTTCATTCATTCATGGTTAATAAATTAGAACTTCATTCATTATTACAGGTAGACTGCATGTTAGTAGCTTATGTCCACTGATTCGGTCATGGATTAATAAGCCACTGGAGACACCATCATAAGATATCTACTTTTCTCAGATCCAAAACACCGATGTTGGGATGATTAATTTCCGTGAATCTATCTTTTGCTTTGTTTGTTAATTAAGATTGGTAATACATAGGTTTCTCAATTTGACAGTAGATTTATGGCCTTGATTCCATCAAAAGTAACATCCTGTACGGTGGAAAATCTGGGAGGAATCATGTTGTGCTCTTTCTTGTTTTTCATCATAACGATATCCATCTCGCATGTTTGTAGCATCAGTCAGTGTTTTTACAAATCGATTTTGCATCATTCTGTTCGTTCTTCACTTGGTGATGACAATTTCTCATGCCCCTGATGCTTTAAATGACTAGGAGCTTCACTGTAATTTTGGCAATGGTGCGAGATCCGAACCAAATATCTGGGATATGGATGCAACAAGAGCATTCTTTAAGCCGATTGCCTTGTGTCGTGCTTTATGAATGGGAGCTGTCCATCGTAGTAATGAAAACAGGTTCTTTATTTCATTCCCGGGACGTTTGAGAGCTGATCTGGATCTATGAATTGCCCATCTTTTCGTGAACTATTACTCAATCAAATCGGAATACTTTGCTACATATGCCACCGCAGCAGAACAGAATTGGAAGTTCGACCTACTAAATACAAGAGGACCGTGGAAATTACCAACTTTGGGCCCAGTTAGATATGTCTACTATTTCGGGTGTAATGATACTTGGTAACTTCTCTTTTTTTTTTTTTTTTTTTTTTTTCTTGAAGGATTGTAATTCTCCTCAAAACTTTAGTTATGTTACTTAAATTTTTTTCATAAATATCATGATTTTGGCTCTTAAATTGTATATAAAGATTACAATTAATCTCCTGTGTAACTAAGACTAACAATACCAACTGGTTAATAGTTTTCCCATAAGATCCTAATCCTCCTCAATCAGCCATGTGTGCCCAACGATACCTATCATTAGCACCTCCTCATTCATAAGCACAATAATCCTTTTTCTTCTGCCGATCATTGCCATGTACATAAGAAGTATATATTCAGTGTAAATATTCAGGGAAAATTATGTAAAAATGTAAAAAAGAAAACGAAAGAGGGAGTAGCAAGTGGCATTGGAAGCGACTCTTTCCTTCATTAGATGCAGAGGAAGGCAGAGAGATTTGCAGAACACACCACTTGGAGCTAACTGCTTCGAAATCGAAGCAGCCTAGTTGGAGTAGCTGAGACTTTCTAGAAAATGGCTTTAACCCATCGAGGATGAAATTTTAATTGTTGCAATGGATTCATTTGCTAGGAAATCGACCGACATGCTTGGGACATGGACTTTGCTATGTGAATGACAACTTATCAAGTGCTTGAAGAGTTTCGAACATTCCATCTTGACAATAAATACATATCAAACACTCGACTTTGTTGAGGAGATAGATGTCATTACCATATAGTCGACCCCCATAAAAAGGGAAAATTTCAAAAAAGAGCCTCAAGTACTCTCAATTTCTTAAATAAGGGCTCGAAGTTGACTTTATTTCAAATAAGAGCTTGAAGTGGCTATAATTGTTTCAAATGAGGGCCTAATCTTGCCAGTCACCGACCAGCCACCGTCTGGCTAAATTTTCCGACCGAATCAATGGCATTTTTGTCATTTGCCACTTTTTTTCTTTCGTTTGTTCTTCTATTTCATCTTCTTCTTCATTGCCGGTAGTGGGCGAGGCGCCCCTTGTCAGCAGTGGGCAAGGAGCCCTTTGTCAGCCACGGACGAGGGGCTCCTCCCCCGCGGTCGGCGAGGGCCGACATTGCGGATGGCCGCGAGGCGGCCTCTTTAGGGCGAGAGACGGCCTCGCCTAAGGTCGGCGAGGGTGGCCCTTGTCGGATTGGGTGAGGGCGACCCTCGCCCAGCCCTCTGTGGGCGTCGCCGGTGACCGGCAAGGTCAGGCCCTTATTTGAAACAAAGTCAACTTCGGGCTCTTATTTGAGAAATTAATAGTACTTAGGGCCCTTTTTTGAAATTTTCCCCCATAAAAATTCTCACACAGCGCTTTCCTCAAAATGATTGTGCAACAGAGCTCGAGATGAAAAACCCTACTCGATCCCCAAACCTTGTGTCATTTTTCCAGAAAAATAGTTAAATTGGATGGAAAGCAGAGGGTGAATCAGGCAATGCGAGAACCCATGGGCTGAAAAGGTTTCGGAAATGGCTTAACTTATAATCAATGAAGCGTTGGGATTGAGGGATGAGCATTGCACGTTACATAATGAGGTCATTAATGGTTTCGTAGGAGTTAAATTCGTTGGAAAAGTATATATCACTTAATAATTCAATATTGCTAGGTACAGAAACATGGTGGTGGTGACATGAGAAAATTATAGTAGGCGATTTGGGACATACATATATGAAAAATGAGGTATGAACATAACATGTTAATAAAATACTTGTCACACAAACAATTGCACACATTATTTATGAATAGCAAAAGCTCACCCTTGCTACTGTTACAATTGCTTTTCTCATGCAATACACAAGAACACGCAGAGCAAATAAACTCATACAAATACATGCTCGACGAACAAGCCAACTCTCACTTTTTCTCTGTATTGGGAAACACTCTCAGTTCGCGTTAAGAGACTACCCAATGCCATAGGTATGGGTGTCAGAACCGAATCGGAATTGAAACCGATTCGAACCGAATTTTCGTATATTTTCAGTTCAATTTGATTTTTGTTGGATAATAAAAAATAATTATTTTTTTATTCAAATTCAGTAAACGGAAAATAGCATCTCTTCTTATTATTGGATAGAGTTTCAGTAGTCTACTTCCATTGATTGTGAGTTGACAGCGTCTTCTCTTCTTCCAAGTTGCCACATGCGGGTCACAACGCTCCGTGTCTCATTTTACCTCCAATCTGGATAGTGTGCATTCAGAATGTGTTTGTTTTGTTAATAACCTATTTTTTTAAAAGAGTGTTTTTGTCGGTTATTCTTTTTTATTATTTACTTTGCTTTATAATTTGAGAGACCATTCTTCTTCTTTCTTCTTCTTTTTAAAAAAAAAATAAAATGAAACAAAAAAGAGGCTACTTGGGTTACGTAAAAATCGGGTATTGAAGAAGAAATGAATGCACAAAGAGTTGTGTTTCTATTGAGAAATGTAGCAGAAGGCACAGATCGGTAGAGCATGCCACTTGGAGCTAACTGCTTTAGGAAAGAACCTCTGTCATCTCATTGGAGTAGCTGAGATTTTCTAGTAATCAATTATCTCATGAAGAATGAAGCATTGTATTGTAACCATCAATAAGTTCTTCTTAAAAATCGGTGAAAAAGAAAGACATTGTATTATTTCTACCATTAGCAGAGTCAAATAGTATAATAGGAGAAATTTGTGTACCTGTTTTGAATTTATAACATAGCACCAAGTCAGAAATTGTGTATCTAATTTTGAAATTTGCTAAAACACACTAACTATCTATCAAAAAGATTATACTCGTGGTGTCAAAATTGATTTGAAATATTGAATTCAAATGATTCCTCCAAATCAAGTTCTGTTTTTATTAAAAATGTGGGAAGGCTAAAGTTATTGAGAATGATTCATGTCATCAAAGAATCACATAATTGGATAATGGAATGGCCAATGCCTCAAAAAGAGCATGATACATCATTAAGAAACTAGAAATCATAATGATTAATATAAGATATATTAGAAGTAGTCAGTAGAAATAAAAATAAAAAATTTATCAATGATGAAATTCTCCCATTATCTTTATTGGTTTTAATAGTGAATTTGTAGGACGCGCTAAATAGCTAGCTAACCTCAAATCAAGAAGACGTGGGAAGGGAGAATCACTAAGTCCGGAGTAAATCCGGTGTTGGAACATAAAAGCAAACCAGGTACTGTCGAGAGATAAAGTTTTGTAATGAAGATTTTCTACCATGCTTTTTTCGCTCTATTTTGGCCAAAAATAACGTCATTTCATGACCCCATGTCGGTTTGGTACAATTACAAATCAGGTAATCCGGTGTGAGAATCCCAACTTTGACCAATGAGCATTGCAAATTATACCATTTCTTCATCTTTAATTAACAAAAAATGAGGTCATTAATGGTTTCGTTGGAAAATCCTCCAGCAGGTGAATTTGAAATGAAATTCATTATGAAAGTAGATTTCATTTATCATTTATTGTTGTTGGGTACGGAAGTACAACGATGGCAATACGAAAAAATTGTGTCGCGACCTCCTTTTTCGCGTCCGGAGGCTAATGGCTCTATTTGAATGCCTTTCATTAGATTTTTACTGCGCCTCCCAAAGCCCCCACCAATTCACGACTTAAGATCCGAGTTTTTAACTGAAAGTCAATTGCATTCAATAGGAGTCGCCACTAATCATTTTTGGGGTGGGTCGATTAGAAAACCCAAGTAAAATATTAGGAGAAAAATTTTTTACCATGCGCAACTGCAGTAAACCAGGATCGGGACTGATTACACTAGTTAATGCTAATCACTAATGCCCTTCCAGTCATCTAATCTTGTTTAAACCCTCATGTTTAATATTCTTTTTGAATTTTTAAAGATTTTCCATGCATTGTTGAAAAAACATTTTTGCTTTTTTTTTGATTTTTGGAAAATATAAAATATTTCTGGGTTTTCTGATTTTTTGAAAATAAAACATATTTTTCGGATTTTTTGATTTTTCTAAAAAAAAAATTAATATTTTTTTCGAATTTTTTTAAAAATAATATTATTATAATATTAAAAGGAACCGGGTCGGATTCCCGAGTTGGGATTGACCCAGATCGTCCACCACCAGCCCGAAACATGGGCCCAGCCCAATATTCTTTAATAAAACATCCAAGCCCAAAAAGCAAAACTGAGCCCACTTTTGACTTAAAAGAAATACCCAGCACACCAAGCCAAGTATGGCCCATTAGATCCAAAACCCTAGCCCAAAACCGAAACCCGTGTGCGACCCGGCTGCGACCCGAATCGCGGCTATCTCCTCCGCGGCGCCGCTGGAATAGTCGAGCGCGTCCCGGCTATCCCGGCCTTGTCGCGGCGGCCAACGCCGGCCATTGCAAGAGCGGCACACCGACAACGAAGCGACAGGCAGCAGCAGGGACGGCGGTGAGTCCGGCGGCGTGAGGCTCGGCCTCACGGATCCCAGCCGTCCGGATCTCGTTCGGGCATTTCCACGAACGCCTGGGACCAGAACCGAAGCTCTCGCCGGACCAACGGAAAAACAAAGGCGAGGGACAGGGGAAGAAGAGGCAGGAGTTCCCGCAAGCCGGGCGGCTACGAGCTCCGGTCCGCCGCGCGAAAAAGAAGAAGAAGGGCAGAATGAGGGAGTAGACAGTGGAGGCCGACGCTGTCCCCTACCTAGCTTGGCGACGTCGCACGGCAGACGAGCTCGATAGATCGGGCCACGTCTGTCCGCCTCGCTCTTCGCCGAACTAGGATCCTCGGGGATCGATTTCAGCTTCTCAACAAATAAAAGAAACGGGACAGCCCTTGAACGAAACCTACCGCAGTTCCGACGAGAAAGAGGATGCTGGTGGCCGGAGACCTTCCTTCGCCTGTTCTCGGTTTCCGCTCGGTTCTCTCTCTCACGGCTTTCTCTCTCCCTCAGATCTGGATTTGCAGAACCTCTGCTCTCACTCTTTCTCAGATTTCTCTCTTTTTCCTTTCCCTCACAGATCTCTCCTCTCTAACTCCGTTTTTTTTTCCTGTTTTGCTTTGTGTTTCGCTCTCTGCCCTCCTCCTCTCCTCGGCCCCCCTATTTATAGGCGAGGAGCCCGGTCGACGGAGGTGCTTCGACCGGCGGTCCTCGGCGCCCAGCCGGGCTTCCCTCGGCTGAACCGGCGTGACCTCAGCCGCCCGCGTGCTCCGCCACTTGCTTCGCATTGAAGACGAGTCCCATCCATCCGGGTCTCCCGCCGGTCTTCGCGCTGCTCCGTTGGGCGGCATTAATGGCGCGTGCGAGGAGTCCCCATCCGTCGCCGGCTACGGTCTCCTCGTTGCTCCGCTCTGCTGCTTCACGCGTGCAGGGAAGAAGAAGAAAGGAAGAAGAAGAAGAAGATGGAGAGGGCCGGGCCGGGCCGTGAGGGTGAGGGGGCCGAATGGGCCCGAACCCATGAGAAAAAAAAAAAAGGGGCTGGGCGCAAAGGCCCAGCCCGCGTGGGCCTCCCATCTTTTCTTTTTTTAATAATAATAATAATAATATTTATCCGAAAAATAGTGTAAAATAAGGGAAAATAAAACTTAGCAAAGGCAAATGATATTAATACTTAGGTAGTGCAAAAATCCTTTTTGTTAGGGCCAAATTAGTCCCTAATTTTCTAGGAAATTTAAATTTTAATACTTAGTCTAAATTTATGTGTCAACAAATTGTAATAGGTAACTCGGGACCTACTTATTGAAAAATACAGCATGTATACGACATACAAATAAAATAGCCATCACACAATTATCACACACATAATTTATGATCCGTGAAAGCTTACCCTTATTATTGCAATTGTTTTTTTTTTTTTTTTTTTCGCAAAAACATTTGGAGATAACTCTTTATTATTTCTTTCCCGCCGTTCGGATGAACCCACTCTTTCTTTTTCTCCTCCGTGAGAAGCCTTCTCTGACTTTGAAAGAACCTTAGCTTATCATATGACTTCAATAGCTCCTCTTCTTCTTGTTCTTACGAGAGCATCTATTTATGGTACGTCTTCCCAAATGGTTCGCTACTATTAACCCTCACTTACTGTTTCTCACACAGTAGCCATGATAAGTAGACGTTGGTTCATGAGATAGAAAGACTAAATTTTCCATTTGCGAAACACAATGATACAAAAAACCACCAACCGATGAAATGATTGCTTGGTAACTATGAATGAAGATTTGGGTCACTTTTCATTCAAATCCGCTTTTGCTCTCTCTACAACTCTCATATGTTTAGAAAGGTTTTAGATATTTCATATTTCACATTAAATAGAAAATGTGATCATCGAATTAAAAAAGAAGGTAGTTGAGAGAAAAATAAGATTAATTCCAATACTTCTTTACAAAGAAAGAATTTTAGATAATAATGAAATGTATTTTTATTGATTTTTGGTAACCTTGCATTTTTGCACTTTTCTTATAGTATAAAACAATATCGACTTTAACAATAAAATTTATACAAAGAATGAGGTGGTGTTCATGTTCATCCTCTCAATGACTTTGAAGACACACTCATCTATGTTGAGTATGATGCATTTGAAATTTGACTCAAAGTGAAAAAAGAAAAAGCAAACTCATGTTTCGGGGTGAATAATTTTTTATAAGAAATTGAAAGAATGGTTAAGGAAAATGAACAAACGAATAAACATTCTAATTTTGCACGAAAATATTGAGATGCCAATAAAAATATTTTTATTCGGTCAATTATTTCAATGCATTATAAGGTGATTATTTTTAAGAAAATATTAAATTCCGAAAAGTAAGAACTTATATTTGGTTTTCCGCCGAAAAGGTTTCAAGCTGGAGCTGACGCTGTCACTTTTGTTTCTTGTCAGGAGAAAAGTGAGAGGAGGAGGAGGAAACAACCCTCACCATCTCTCTCCCATCGCAGTGGCTTTCGTGGTTATTGATGCTACTTAGACGTTGCACTAATCTCTTTGGGGGCAACCGTGATATAGCATACTTGTTGATTTTACACACCAACTCCGCAAAAATTAGCTATCAACATTTGGAAATTAAATAGAAGCAGATGATATCAGGTGCAACGTCGACGGCCGCGAGGACCCCTCGCTCGACTCCATTTGTTTATGATCATTAGAAATCTCAATCATTAGAAATCCCAATCAATATGCGGTCGCTTTGCCCTGCGAAGAAGCCGATTTAGGTTTGCGGGGGGCTATAGTCGGATCTTCATGAGGAGGAAGCCAACGAGGTTGCCGAGGATGTGAGATTAATCCATGCTCACATGTTCCGATTGCTTTGACCCTTGTGCTTCAGCTTGAAATGGAGCAACGGAGGAGTTCGACGATTGGGGGTGATTATGGAGGCGAGGAATCTGGTGAAGGCAGTGGTTTCTTCCCCTCCCATTCACCATCCCCTCTCCTGGAAAATCTCCGGTCTACTGGCCTCGCTCTTCATGTAATCGCTTGAATCTCCAAAACCCTAAAACCCTCTCTCTCTCTCTCTCTCTAGACTTTTTTTAAGGCCTAATGAGTTTACATTGCGTCCTTTTCTGGTCAGGCTAATGAGGAAGGATCTTCATGTTGGGTCTTCATTGCTTCTGGGGTGATTGAACCCCTTTTAACATTAAATCCATTCTTGTCGCTGATTGATCGGCTTATTCATTGGTTGATTCTTGGCGTGATTAGTGCACGTGCATTGAGGTTTTGAGTTGCTATTGGTGGTCTGATTTTGGAGGTTCGATGTCTGCACATGGAGGAAATGAAATGAAACTAATTTGAGCTTTTCTCCATGTTCAGCGAAGCATGTTTAGTTGTCCTGTTATATTTATCAGCTTGTGATTCATGTTAAGTGCAGAGATCTGCTCGGTTATTCTCTCCAACCAGTATGCTATGGTGTAATGAGATAACTATAGCAGCTTTTGATTAGGTTTCATGTCAATGGTGGTGAATTTTCCTTATGTAATCTGAGCAGTCGTAGAGCATGTATAGCAGGATTATCAGGACTTATGAGCCTATTACAGGTTTAGGTTGATATTATCACCCCGTCTAGGTAGCGTGGAAATTGATTGCAGAGTTGTCAGAACTAAAGTGAACTAACTTCAGGTTGAATGGGAAGATTACCTTTATTGATGAGGTTCTACTTTCATAGCTATTTCTTTCCTGTTGTCGGATCCTGAAGCACCGGGAGGTATGCTTGGAAGAACAATCTCCTGTGAGCCATTTGTTTGTACCTATAATCCAAAGTTGCAGTTTCCCCATAAGTATGTGGAAATTCCTTCTCATAAAATTCTCCAACGATGTCCTCACTCATCCCAGTGAGCTAATAACGTAGTAAAATGGTGTTGAAGGCTACCAATTTCACACAGAAAAGGATGCTAGTGTCTGTGTTGTTGTGATGGTGATATGGCTTGTTCATTTTTTCCTTACTTTTTCTTTGCTAGCTTTTTAGTTGAATGGAATTGCTCCTTATATGCTTTTGACTGTGAGAAAATTCAAAAGCTTGAGCTGTGATAATAGAAATCAATTCAAATAACTTCCTGATTTGAATTCCGAATGCCGATCGCAGAGGCCAACCTTATTTTTTTCGTCCTTTGACAGAGGAGGAACAAATGTTTAACAGTTTCAGGTTCCGTTTCACAAAGAGGGCAAGTCGACTTAGGTACCATCTTCCTTCTGAATAGGTTTTCTCTTGCGGGTAGGGTGTTTTGGCACACACTTCATGTAAATACCCTTACTTTGGATTGAGTCTTTAGATTCCATACCTTAGTCCAGAGGACTTTTGGTGTTCGGTAGGAAGATGAGGCTTGATTTGCTTCATGCTTAGTCTAAATGTCCTGGAGTTGGTTGTAGCCACTTTTAACAGCGTAGCCTCCTGCTTGGTTGCATGTCCAGACTAGCTTGTCTTTCGTCGGTGTCGTTAAGAGTGGGATAGCTAGAATATCATTTACTAAATGCTCATCAAAAAGAGAGAGCAGCATGTGCTCATTCCATTGCACTTCCTCAGCATTTCTATCCCCCCATTTCAGCTAGTATATTCTTGAGCGTATACCCCAGTACATTTCTCCTTGTTTCCACAGATCTTCAATTTGCATTTTCAGTTGCTGCATTTTGTGCCTGTCATGATGCAAGCTCTGCTCATTTGTTGACTCCTAAAGCTCCCTATTCAAGCAGTGGATTTGACTATTAACATTGGAGAACTTCTGCTTGCTCCACTTCTTTAGGGCCTCTATTACTTTTCGTAGTTTCTTCTGAAAGTGTTCATTTCCATGCCTGGAGTATTCCACACAACTTACTAGCTGACCACATTCGTTATCTTCAAGCCAGCATGCTTCAAACTTCATTTCTTTCTTTCTTATTGCAGGTTCTGCTGAGGGAGTTAGCAAGATAGAACTATGGTCCGAGCCTACAGCAGGTAATGCATATGCTTCCACTTCTGGGATGCTGGTTTTGGAGACATTATTGGAGCATGTACAAAGGTAATTCTGTTTTCCACCATCTGTACAGATTAGATCAAACATTTCATTTGTGACTGATTCATTGTTAGCGCTACCCTGTCATTCCATAAAATTGCTGATCCCCCTGTAATTCCATCTGAGTTCACCACTGCACTGTTCTGGAACTAGATTTGTTTCAAGCTCATACCACAGGTTCTTGATTCGAAAAATAATGCCGGGCCTTTGCAGAGCCTCAATGCCAAGATTGTCTAGGGTGTGCCCAACCTCTAACAATGCCAGCACAAAATTTTCATAGGAACCTCTGTGGCTTATTAGTGATAGCCACCAAAACCTGTATCTTAGGATCCTCCAAAACCTGAATTGAAGTCTTCAAAAGTTTTAAGGCAAAAGAGTTCACCTTTTGAGAAGTGTAAGGACTATACCTTCACTGTGTTTTGTTTCCACCTGTTTTCTTCCCCTTGCCATGATTCTTTTGGTGGCCTTTTTAGCTGCCTTCCAGCATTGTAGACTGGTTAGGAGCTATCATCAGCATCAAGCTCTTTTCTTAGTTTTTGTATGGACTGATGTCACCTTTTCCAGTTGCTTCTATCTCCTCAAAAAACATATATATGCTGATTTTTCCAGATTGTTCCTGCTACTAGGAACCAACAGATTCTATCCCGTAGGCTTATAGGACACCATTTGCAGGGTGGGGGTAGGAGTTTCTGGAATAATCTCATCAGCTATGTTTATATCATCTGGTTTTGCATAGAACAGCTTCCAAAGAGGGCTCTTCTTCCAAAACAACTAGGATCATCAGTTTCTATCCGGTTCTCATCATATTGTTCTTCCTCACAGAACTTGGCATAATGCCCTATGCGACCACATGCATAACAAAAGTGTGGTAATCTCTCATATTAAAACTTGACCATAGTTTCTTTCCTCCTTGGTTGGCAAGTGTCCCGGGCTTCAAGGGGAATAATAAATCAATTCTTACTCTAGCTTTTCCACCTGTCTAGGAGCTATTGTATCCATTTTCACTTGAGTCACTAAGCCCGCTGCTGCTGCTGTTCGCTTTATGGTTTCCTCCGAGACCCAATCCATAGGTAATCTGTGCACTGGAACCTAAAACTTGTAATGTGTGTAATGGTAACTGTACTGCGAATTAGTCGATGTCCATTGATTAAGCACCAAAAGGATTGCTAGAGAAAGAGAAAGGCCTTTTGTCAAGAATTCTGTTCATGTCATTTTCAGACTTAAAGGTAAAGGCTGAAGTTCTCAAGTCTACCGATCAAAGATAACCGAACACACTCTCCATGTCCTCTTCGTAGTGTTTTGGAAGGCTTGGAGATTGATATTGGGGTTGTAGAACAATTGCCCAAAAATTGTTAGACGACATTCTTAAATTCTTTCAGTTGAGACCATCCCATCTATCTCTGCTAGGTCTTTTTCTGACCACAAATTGCTCAATTTCCTGCAGAGGATAGTAACTCGAGAATCTAAGGTGTCTAATTCTTGCATTAAAGATGCATGAGAGATAGGCAGCTTACTCCCTGTGAGAAAAGTACAGCAGAAGCAGCTATTCCTGTAAATTCATTCTCGGGGTTGTATCACAATATATTGTATGGAAAAATGCTGTCCAAAGACAATGCAGTGCTCGAGGAGGCTGATGGGTAGGAGGGATTTTGGGTTTGAAATTTGGGTTGAGGATTAACTGGGGTTGTTCCTTTCGGCTGATATGATGGTTATTGATTGCATGCCTTGTACGGCATGATGCTAGGAGATCAGGTTTGTATCAAGAGCTGGGTTTGGGTAGCTTATGGAACAGTGAATATGGTTTACGGGAAGGTTGGGGATTTCGGATAAATGGTCAAAGTTGAAAAGGAAACAAGAGATTTGCATCTTGGTTGAGACTAGATGAAATGAATGCTGTATTCAGCGAAGAACATTGGGGGTTTTTTGGGTGCAAATCAGGCTTGGATCCAAGTAATAGTAAAGCAACCGAAAGACATTATCGAGAGATAAAGCTTTCTAGTGTAAATCTTCTCGTATGCTTTTCCTGCTCTCTACTTTGGCCAAAGAAAAAGTCATTTCACGCCTCCCACTATGTCCGTTTGGTGCTATTACAAGTCAGTTTATCACTGGGAGCATCCAACTTTAAGCAATAAGTATCCACTATGTCTTCAAATTGTTAACAAAAAGACAATGAGGTAGTGAATGGTTTTGTCGGAAAATTGCCTCATGGTATGAACTTGAGGCGGAATCCGTTCTAAAAAGTAGAAATCATTTATCACTTGTTGTTGTTGGGTGTGGAAGTATTGTGAAGTATTGTGACAGTAATATTGGAAATTTGTAATACAAACTAGCTTGTACAGACGCACTCAATTTATCATTCTCTTTCACTCGGGGAGAGGCAACTCTCTCTTTTTCTCTTTATTTGTGAAGCTCTCTCAGCTTGCATTCCGAGGCTTTCCGATGTCCTATTTACAGGCACCAGTCTACTGCTCAATTGGAGACTGGCTGCTCCACTTACAGCTACATGAGGGAATATGTGTAGCCAAAATTCTTGAAAAACACAATGCTTAACTCTAGGAACCTTAGCTTCATGAATGACTTGAAGAGGTCCTCATCTTCATTTTCTTGCGAAAGCATTTATTCTATGTCTACGACTATGCCTTATTATTTGCTCCACGTTAGCCTAGGTGAGTAGAAGTCGATTGTTAAGAAATGTTTCGGTGGAAGACAAGAATTCCGGTAAATAATTTACTGTAAAGTTCCCACCCACTTCGTGCAATAGGCTCAGAATTAGAGGAGTAAAGGCTACACGGACAAAACTTTAGGCCGAAGATTCGGTGAACACACTGATTGACGTGGTCGTTTTAAGCTTTTTCCATTTTCCTCTTCAACTTCTCAAGGCAACCAGTGCGTTTCCTCCCATCGACATTAAAAAAAGAAATAAGAAAAAAAAAAGCAGAGGTTCATGGCCTTGGAGACTCGGAAAGGGCGTGGTAAAAATGGATTAGAAAGATAACTGACGAATGCTTTTTAGTAATGATGGCGATTGTTGTTTCTATCGTGTCCTTGATTCATTTAGGAAATTGGAACGGTTGATGGAACGAAACTTGTTATGTGCAGGCGTATTATGATAATTTGTCTTATTAATAAGAAAAAATCGCGAGACCAATAGTACTAGGAACATTTGGGTCAAAAATTAACAAAAAGAAGTGAGAACATGAGTGTCCGACAACTAAATAATTTTTCTTAGTTATTTATCAAAGCTCATAAGTTAATAAAAAGCAAATTGTTTAAAATACGGAAAACATTCATGAGCATGACGCCCACGGCATTTGGCATCATGCATGTGATCCTGCCTACCCATACGTGTCTTGTTCCCACTTGCCGAGACACCATGCAAAGTGTATTCCAACTTTGAGCTATGAGCATTGCAAAAATTATGCCATGTCTTCAAATTTTTAATTTAAAAAAAAAGGTCATTAATGGATTGGTTGAAAAATCATGTGAAGGTAACCTTGGAGTGAAATTCGTCCCGAAAGTAGATATCATTGTTGTTAGGTACGGAGCATGATAGTGGAAACACGAGAAAATTGTAATGAGCAACTCACATTGGGAAATACGTAGCTGTAAATACAGTACAAATACAACACGCAAAAAAAAATATTTGTCACACAATTATTACACACATAATTTAGTATTAGCGAAAGCTTACGTTTAATATTACAATTATTTTTCTCACATGACGAGCAAAAACACAGAGCGAGCTCGATAATTTCTTTTCCGCACGGATGACCCAACTCTTTCTTTTTATCCTCAGCTCGGAGCCCGCAAACTTTGAAAGAACCTGATCTTTCACGGATGACTTTAAGAACACCTCATCTTCATTTTCTTGCGAAAGTATCTATCGTGCGTTTCCCAAATAGCTCCCTGCTATTACCCTTACTATTTCCTACACTGTAGCCTCAACAAGCAGACGTTGATTTCTCTTTGATTGTTTTCGTCCAAGACAAGAATTACGGAATCTCTTGTTAATTTCTCAATCCGATGATTGCGCGTGCTGCACAGAACTTGTTGAATAGGAGTGAAGCTACTCGGACGAAACTTCGGGCTGACGATCCGATGAATTTACTGATTGACTTGGGAGTCTTTTCCTGTTTTTCCTTTCGAATAGCTGGAGACAACCAGCGTGTTTCACATTGACGCCAAAAAGAAGAGGTTCATGGCTTTGCAGACTCGGAAAGAAGAGCGGCACGGATGGATGAGGAAAGTGACAAAGGTCCCTCAGGGAATTCACAGAGAGAGAGAGAGGGGTTGCGGGATTCTCTGCATCTGTTTCTCCAACGAATAATAAGCAGAAAAGCAAAAGAGGGAAGGAAGAGAGAGATAGATCTGCGTCCACGATTCATGAGACAGCAATGCCGATTTTTTCATTTGCGATATACAATGATTGAAAAAGCCACCCAACTGATGCAGTGTAGGGTGTAATTACAAGTTGCAATGCATTACTTGGTAACTGTGAATGGAGTGATTTTGGTCAATTTTTCATTCAAATCTAATTGAGACATGACACCACTTTTGACTAGTAAGTCGTAAAGTGTGGCCCACCACACATTCCTTTCACGACTTGAACGCGTCCTTTCCATTCACGTCTCGTCTTGCATCCTTCCCTACTTGTTTTCTATTTTCCTCTCTTTGTTATTTCTTTCAATTTTCTTCTAACCGTTGTTTCACACCCAAACACAACCCTTTTTTTTATCTCTCTTTTTCCCTCTCTGTGGCCACGCACGAAAGTAGTAGGTTCTTTCGGTAGGAAAGGATTGAAAAGTGAGCATCCATATGGAGATGTGCTATTCATTTTGTAAATATGATTTCTACACTGCTAAAAAAGGCCAACAAGGTACTCCTTTAACTTTAGTTCACTGTGGAGGTGATGCAAGACGTGAGGCATGTGTTTGCTCCTTGCAAAGATTAAAATGGGTGTTCAGTGTGACTTTGACTTTTGATTTTTCCCTTTGCCCGTTCAATCTTAACTTTAAATGTTAGTTCTTTAAACATTAAAAAGATAAACGTATTTACAATTGCGAAATTAAGATGTGAAGAAATAAATATGTCACCTTCTAAAAGTACATACATATTAATATGAGAAAGGGGAGCTTTGTTGGATGGAGGGAGAGGACGGGGTTGAAGCGGAGTTAGAGATTGCTAAATAGTAATGATTTTTACGAATTTAAACATGAAAACGTAGACATAGAAGATAATTTCGTGAACAATTAAATAGTTAATGATTATTTAATTAATATATTTTGAATCTTCTACTAAAGATATCCGGTAAAAGATACTATGCATAGACTATATGGTGGGTATCGAATTACCACTTTGGAGCCCGCAAATTTTGAAAGACAAAATCCTTAACTTTATGAACGTTAGCTTCACGTACACGTCAAGAGCTCCTCATCTGTCATTTTTTTGTGAAAGCATGTGTTGTCATCCAGTGGTGCCCCCGCTGCACGGTTCAATTAGAAGACATGCTTCACGCGGACGTACCTGGGAACGTACCGATTGGGTCGGTTCCTTGAAGCTTCTTCCTTTTTCTTTTTGACTGCCAATCAGTGCGTTTCACATTAACTCTAAAAAGAAGAGATTCATCACTGAGTTGCTTTTATTCAATTTAATGTTATCTCCAGATTCCATGTGTGAACGTATGAAATACATGAAACGCCCTACCGTGAGAGATTAAAGTATACGTTATAGTCCAGTAATCATGCCTTGCCTCTTACTTTCCCTTCTTCCTCTTTACCAGCCCTGCTATAAGCGCGGCGCAGAGAGAGTCCCGTAATCATTCCCTGCTCAAACCCATCCATAATAGTCGCGTCTCTGCGAGAGAGAGAGAGAGAGAGAGAGAGAGGAGCGTGCACTGCAATGGAAGATGGGAAACTCAAGCGCGCTGCTGAAGCTTCGAGTTCGAGCGTTCCGAAGCGACAAAGACTCGAAGAATTGTTTGAATCCCCATCGGAAGAGCACGAGAGCGGATCGCCTGTTCTCTCCTCTTCAGACTTGCCGGAGAAGATCAATGTGCTGCGGGAATCTGGAGTGAATCCTGGGCCATCTGCTTCGTACGCCTCTGTGATTGGAAACAATTACCACGTATTCTTGAGTTTTAGAGGCCCTGATACTCGCAAAGGCTTTGTTGATCACCTCTACCATGAACTCGTTCAAGTGGGCCTGCACCATCCAAACTTCGTGTTCAGAGATGATGAGAACCTCAACTTTGGCGAGCCAATTGCTGAAAATCTTTTCAGTGCAATCGAGCGCTCTAAGGTTTCAATCCCAGTCATCTCGGAAAATTATGCTGCTAGCCAATGGTGCCTCTGCGAACTCATTTATATTATGAAGTGCAAGGAAAGTAGAGGACAAGTAGTCTTGCCTGTGCTTTACAAGGTGAAACCCGAGGATGTGAAACGCATGGGGGGAAATTTGGAAAGGCCTTCAAATCCCGTATGGATCGTTTTGATGAGGAGGTCAAGCAAAAAGGGCCGGCAGCTCTCAGAAAAGCACTTGATTCTAAAATATTCGAATCAGAGGAATTTGCTCACGGGTACGTCGTTTACCATATTTTAACAGATCCTCGCCGGAAGAAGAATTTTCCTTTTTATCGTCCTTAATCCTTGCTTTGTGGAGCCACCAATAAGTTCCCATTTGTTGTGTTCTTTGACAGGCATGAAGGGGAATTAGTAAATAGCCTTGTACAAATTGTCATGCACAGCCAGCAAGAAGATTTTAAACCATGTCTTCCCAGGAACTTGGTTGGAATTGAGGATCATGTGGCTGAGGTTATGAGATTGGTGGATATTGCTCACCCGGACCCTCGAATTATTTGGATTTGGGGGATAGGCGGTATCGGTAAGACAACTCTAGCTAAGAGCATCTATAACAAACTTTTTGACAAATTTCAATGCCGTAGCTATCTCAAGGATATTAGAGAAACAATTAGTCGCAAGGGTATCGAGCATGTGCAATCTCGACTGATCTCAAATACATTAAAAATTCATGACTATCGAGTGGATAGTTATGATATAGGGATTAATATGATCCAATCTAGTTGTGAGCAAAGGAAGGTTCTGTTTCTTCTTGACGATATGGATCATCAAGACAACCTCGATTATTTGATTGGAGGTTGTAAATTCTCGCCAGGAAGTAGGATAATTGTTACGTGTCGACATAAGGCCATTAAATGTCAAGATAAGGCCATGTTGGAGTCTACACGTTGGTATGAACTCCAAGAAATGAATTACAGAAATTCTTTGCTTCTGTTTAGCATACATGCATTCAGAGGGAAACCACCTCCAGAAGCACTCGCGACTCTTTCTCGTGATATTGTTGCCACCACAGGAGGGCTTCCTTTAGCTCTCGAGACCATAGGTTCACTTCTCAAAGGAAAAGAAGATCAAAGAGCATGGACAGAAATGCGGAAGAAATTGAGCAAGGCACCTCATATGACAGTACGACAAAAGTTGATGATAAGTTACGAAGCACTAGAACACGAGGAACAGCAAATGTTTCTAGACATAGCATGTTTTTTGGTTGGAGCTAACCAAAGAATTGCCACCTACCTGTGGGATGATCTCGAATTTTCCCCAACACTCGGATTGGCAAGAATGATTGACCTTTCGTTAATAAAATTTGATGAGAAGAATAAGTTGAGAATGCATGATCAATTAAGAGATCTAGGCAGAGCAATTGCCCATCCAAAGGGTAAGAAGCCTTGGAAATATAGCAGACTATGGGATGAGGAAGCCATGAAAGTTCTAGGACGCAAGGTAACAATTATGTCTACTTATGGCCTTCCCCATCTCCTCTAATGGTAGTCTTTCAAATTATTATTGTTATTGTTCTTTTTCTCTATATCTTTGAGCATTCTCAATATATTGTTAGCATTTTCTTGGTAAAAGCTACATCCAATTTTGGCCTTTTGTTATTGATTCCGTGTATGTTGCTCTTTTGTTGTTTTAACATCATTTTCTAGCAGATTTGTTACTGGTTCTTACTATGTTACTTGTTGAAGACCGAGCATCGCACAGGTCTGAAAGTTTACTCTATGCCAATTATATATCCGGTTCATCACACTCGAAAATTTATGAAAGTCGTTATAACTTTAACAGAAACTTTACTGCTTATCATTATTTTGTTGTCTTTCATTTTATCTTCCCAAAATATGTCAGCAATTTATTTTTGAAGTACGTTGATATGAGGATAAATACATGGATTGATAAATGTTAAATAAGAATAAATAACTACATGTTAAAATCACATATCTACTTAATTTTTTTTTTACTTAAATGCACCTGCTTAATTCATGAATCACAGATTATCCACCTTTTTCACTCTCCAAATGTTACTTTAATTTTCAATGGTGAATATGCTCAATTTGCTCGCGTGCAGGTTCTACTTTATGGCAACAAAAGAAAATTTTCAGTTGAAATATTTAGCCCTCATAACTATTGGCTACCAACTTAAGATTTTATTAAATTTGTGGTAATAAGATCTTATGCAGTGGTATTATATGTATGAAGAATTTTTACAATTTTTTTTCTAGGATTTATTATGCATGTGCACAATTTAAATCCAATATGATAATGCAAATGCATAAGTACATGTACCTAATAAAAAGAAAATTGAAGGTTTAGTCTAAATTGTATTGCTCAATGAATGTCATTTACATAATTAAAGAAGCACCTCGAAATATATCAATTTTTTGAATAATCTAGAAATGCATAACCGGGTTAGTTGATAACTTGAAACAACACTACATAACTTTTATGATTCTTACTAGATAATTAATAGAAAATTCTTAATTATCTTATTAGTTAAAGAACTAGTAAATTTAAAAAAACTTAATTATCTTTTGTTGTCATTTAGACCAAGTTATAATCAAATTAAAAAATAAGATAATATAATGTTGGAAGACTATTTGAGATACATTTAAGTGGCATAATAATTAAGGTATTTGGTTTATTTATGAGGTTTGCATGTGTACATGGATCTCATGTTTATTCATAGGAAAGGTGAGACCTAATAGTATTTCGACTCGTGATGCAATAACATAAGGCTAATTTACCCTGCTTCTGTATTATCTGCTAGTGTTTGTTCCCGTGTTGTGCATGGGTCTAGTCATAGCTATTTTGAGCACGTAATTCAGCATTAATGAATATTGTGCAAAATCAAACAACAGTAAGTTACGACCGAAATAAACAAAGTAACATCCGAAACATGATTATGCACATGTTTATACAAAGTAATTTTCGATGAAAATTTGAAAAGTAAAGAGTAAAGATCAAAATTAAGAAAATAAATGAATGAAGGGAGTAAGTGACGTAATAGTGAAAAGTGAAAGAAACTTTATCTTACGCGTCTTCAATTTATCTGCACATGGTGTAGTTCAATATCCACCTTTATTATGTAATGAGCGAGCCTTTCTTCAAAAGGACTTATAGAGCGTTTCAGGCACCCGCACATGGACAAAGAGAAGATTGAAAAAAAATAAAAATACTGTCGTTAGATATTAGAGTTAGATAGGATTATAGGAGTGAAGAAAAAAATCAATATTTAAACTCCACTTATTTCGTGGAAAATGAATAATTTGGAGAATATCTTCTTAAAAAGTAATCACTTGTATTGCTTAATATAATTAGTCAATAAAAAATATTTTTATTATCGATAATAATTTATATCTAAATATTTTTGTTGATAATAATATTATTTTACATTCATTCATTTTTTAAACAATATAATCGATCGTTTTTAGGAAATGTTTTCAAATTATTCATTTTTGTGAAACAAACAAAGCCTTAATTTATAAAATATGATAGCTAGAGGAGAAAATAAGAAGTGAGAGAATGGCAAAATAGGAAAATAATAATAATGATCGCGAACCTAGTATACCAATTCATAGATTTTTATATGAAAAGGTGAATGCACAAATGCACTAACAAATTCGTAAGATCAGCCTGATTTCTATCTTGATTCTCATGGCGAACCGGGACCAAAAGCATGTTTCTTCACTATAGCAAAGATTGACCAAATCAAAGAACAAAGGAAATACATGAAGATAATTTGTCGAAGTATTAGATCGTCAGGATTATTTAATTTTAATTCACTCAATTCCATGAGACAATAATTTTGGTTTTGCAATCAAGCGTACTAAAACTCACTATGCTATTTCGCATGTAAAAATGTGAAAGAAGCAATGAGTCTTTATCATTGTCGGCTCTTTGCAATTGATGTAAAAATTCCAATGACGCTATGATGTAAGTAAGAAAAGTAAAACTGTTGGGATGAAAATAGAAACTCTAACAGATAGAAGACGTGCTTGATAATTGATATCATTCAATTGGCGCAAATTGAATGACGGCCGATTGACTGGTGCGCTCATCTTAGGATTAGTGTTGATCTTTTCGGGCTTGAATCTCCAAAATTGAGAAGTCAAGCTCAACTTCCCTTCCTCAATTTCTTTCTTCTCTAGCAATCTATGGATTTGTGGAAAGTTTTGGTCACGCAACATGCATATAAAGAGATAATTGGGGAAAGAGAGATACACCCGTCCGGAATTGTAAAAGGGTATTTAATGAAAGGACAATACCTTGAGGTAAAAAGAAAGACCAATGAAATTCCCAATATAGATGCACATCGTTAATGTGTTCGTGTAATTTTAACTTTTTGTTAACCTACTTTTATAGGCTTTTGAATACTACGTTATGTGTATTTTTATTGGCCGTAATGTGTTTTTTTATTAATTACCAATTTTCAAAAAAGAAAGGTTTTGTCAATTATTCTTCTCTTAGTTGCTTTTTAATTTGAAAGCCTTTTCTTTTTTCGATGAAACGAAACGATACTGCTTTGATTGCACAAAAATCGTGTATTGAAAAAGAAATAAATACATAAAGAGTTGCGCTTCTAGAGGAGGAACAACCAAACGCTCTCATTTCCATTCAGCCATATGCCAAAATGGACAATATTTCATGAGCGGAAAGGAAATAAGTTGTCATGCTTTATAAATGCATAAATGCTTGTAATAAATCCAACTGGGTGCTCTTTTTTTTGTCCAAAAGTGCAACGGTTCTCACAATTGCAGAGGGAAACCATATGTGCTCTGGTATAAGGAAGACTTGGTAGTCAATGCTACGTGTGTTAATATAAAAACTTATAAGAAATTTTCATGGAGGAATTTTACATGAGATCACTAAAATTTGTGGCATCCAAGTGAAAATTGACATACAACACGATTGTGTAGTTATAAAAAAGATCACATATACTCTATAAGTGGAGAGAAAATGCACTAGCCACAATAGCATGTAGATGTATGCTAACAAAAGGTGGTTGGGCAGTATGCTATTCCTTGTTTCATGACACTTTTTATTCATGTCAAGGTCAGGGAATGCCTTGGGTTAATATCTACCATCCTTAATTTTTTTTTTGTAGGAAGAAAATAGAAATATTGAGGCACTACGTCTGGACAAAAATGGCTCAGACATGTTCATGAAGCGAGAGAGCTTCCAAAGAATGCCTTTCCTGAAGTTTCTTCATCTGAGTAAAGTGGATTTTGTTGGAGATTTTAAGGATTCACTTTCTGAATTAAGATGGCTAGAGTGGGAGGAATGTCCCGACTCTTTCGAGGCAACCAACGTTCATTTGGAGAAATTGATCATACTTGATTTATCAGGCAGTTATATTAGTGAAAATTGGCGAGGATGGAGTTCAATTACGGTGAGGATGAAAAAGGCTTTCTCTTTTGTTACATTTGATGGTAAATCTTTCTATTTTCTAATTGTTAATCTTGGAACATGTTTCTTTCTTGTAGATGGAGAGGTTAAAAGTTCTTGATCTTTCGAGGTGCTATAGATTAAAGAGCACCCCTAATCTCTCTGCATTTAGAAATTTAGAGATGCTAATCCTGAAAAATTGTTTCGATTTGGAGGAAATCTACCCGTCCATTGGAGATGTCAAGTGCCTCGTTTCCTTGAACTTGAGCGGTTGTCGAAGTCTCAAGAAGTTGCCCGAACAATTAGGCGAATTAGAAAATTTGGAGGAACTTGCCATAGACCGGACTGATATACTAGAAATCCCACCATGTATAGAATGTCTGGAGAAGCTGAAGAGGTTTAGTGCCAAGGATTGTAAGCGACTGACTAAAGTTTCTAGCTCAATAATTCATCTCCGCGTGGTAAGTTTGTCGTTAAGGGGCTGCTACAATTTGCGACAGATCCCTTCTTCAATTGGGAAGTTGGGAGAGTTGGTTGAGCTAGACTTGTCACGTACACATATTAAGGAATTACCCGAATGCATTGGGGATTTAAACAAATTGAAAATTCTGAGGATTCGTGGTACCAAGATAGAAAGGTTACCGAGCTCTATTGGAAAATTGCAAAGCCTCCAAGAGTTCGATGCCTGCGGATGCTCAAAGCTGGAAGGAGAAATTCGTTTTGATGAAGGTGGATTGTCTTCTCTAAAGACCCTTGATTTAAGGGACACAAATATTTCTGGCTTGCCGGAAAACTTAGATCAGCTTTCTTCTCTCGAACACCTCGATTTATTATTTTGCACTGAGCTTCAGTCACTCCCGAAACCTCCTGTTAGCTTATCATATCTGCGGCTCACCTGTCGAAGCAATGAGCTGCCATCGCTCTCTCATATAAAGCATCTAAAGGAGCTCATCCTTCACTCTTGCAAGTCACTTCAAAGCATCCCAGAGCTTCCCTCCTGCATACGGATGCTTCGCGTTAACCGTTGTCCCAAATTCGAAAGGTTGCCGAATCTTTCCGGTTTGGAATTTTTGTCGGAATTAGACTTCGCGGGATGCTATGGGCTGAAGGAATTGGATGGACTGGAAGCTTTCAAATCCTTAAGAAGCTTGAACCTATCCACACTGGCATCTGTCTCCCTCTCAGAGTTTCTTGAAGGGGCAGATATTCTCCATGCGATACGAGGCCTTGAAAAATTGGGATCCTTGGAAGAGTTGAATATCTCTGGGCGCAAGCACATTCAAGTACTGGACCTTTCAAAGTCGGAACATTTGAAGCGGTTGGATGTTTGGAATTGCAAAAGCTTAGTTGAAATTCGCTGCCCTAGTAAATTGCTGGAGCGCTTTGATAGGGGTGGGTGCGAGTCACTCAAGAAATTACCAGACTTTATACCACCCGATAGGTCATGATTTATGAGGGGGAAGAAACAGCGAGAAGCTGACTGAGGTTTGCGGGGGGCTATAGTCGGATCTTCATGAGGAGGAAGCCAACGAGGTTGCCGAGTACGTTGTGCGATTCTGGGCATTGGGGTAAGAAGAGGAGGAGGGTGGATATCGAGCAGAGAGAGAGAGAGAGAAGGGGAAGAGATTGAGGTCCAGCATCATCATCTCTTGTCTGTTTCTGTCTGTCTTCTTCTTCCGGTTTATTCATTGGTTGATTCTTGGCATGTTCAGCGAATCATCATCTGTTGGTCTGATTTTGGATGTTCGATGTCTGCACACGGAGGAAATGAAATGAAACTTATTCGAGCTTTTCTGCATGTTCAGCGAAGCATGTTTAGTTGTCCTGTTATAATTATCAGCTTGTGATGCCTGTTAGATGCAGAGATCTGCACGGTTATTCTCTTCTACCAGTTTGCTATGGCGTAATGAGATAACTATAGCAGCTTTTGATTAGGTTTTGTGTCAATGGTGGTGAATTTTCCTTACGTTATCTGAGCAGTCGTAGAGCATGTATAGCATGATTATCAGGACTTATGAGTCTATTACAGGTTTAGGCTAGGTAGCATAGAAATTGATTGTAGAGTTGTTGGAACTAATGTGAACAAACTTTAGGTTGTACGGGAAGATTACCTTGATTGATGAGGTTCTACTTTCATAGCTATTTCGTTCCTGTTCTCAGATCTTGAAGCACTGTGAGGTGTGTTTGGAAGCACAATCTCCTGTGAACCATTTGTTTGTACCTATGATCCAAAGTAGCAGTTTC
Organism: Corymbia calophylla; assembly: GCA_014182845.1. Classification (NCBI taxonomy): domain Eukaryota; kingdom Viridiplantae; phylum Streptophyta; class Magnoliopsida; order Myrtales; family Myrtaceae; genus Corymbia; species Corymbia calophylla. The sequence continues at coordinate 3,294,374 of CM024695.1, forward strand.
TCCATAAGTATGTGGAAATTCCTTCTCATAAGATTCTCCAATGATGTCCTCACTCATCCCAGTGAGCTAATAACGTAATGAAATGGTGTTGAAGGCTACTAATTTCACACGGAAAAGGATGCTAGTGTCCGAATTGTTGTGATGGTGATATGGCCTGTTCATTTTTTCCTTAACTTTTTCTTTGCTAGCTTTCTAGTTGAATGGAATTGCTCCTTATTGTGGGAAAATGCAAAAGCTTGAGCTGCATGATAGAAGTCAATTCAAATAACTTCCTGATTTGAAATCCGAATGCTGATCTCAGAGGCCAGCCTTATTTGTTTCGTCCTTTGACAGAGGAGGAACAAATGTTTTAACAGTTTCAGGTTCCTTTTCGCAACGAGGGCAAGTCGACTTAGGTACCATCTTCCTTCTGAATAGGTTTTCTCTTGTGGGTAGGGCATTTTGGCACACACTTCTTGTAAATACGCTTACTTTGGGTTGAGTCTTTAGATTCCATACCTTAGTCCAGAGGACTTTTGGAGTTTGGTAGGAAGATGAGGCTTGATTTGCTTCATGCTTAGTCTCAATGTCCTGGAGTTGGTTGTAGCCACTTTTAACAGCATAGCCTCCTGCTTGGTTGCGTGTCCAGACTAGCTTGTCTTCCATTGGTGTTGTTAAGAGTGGGATAGCTAGAATATCATGTACTATGTGCTCATCAAAAGAGAGAGCAGCATGTGCTCATTCCATTGCACTTCCTCAGCATTTCTATCACCCCATTTCAGCTGGTATATTCTTGAGCGCATACCCCAGTACATTTCTCCTTGTTTCCACAGATCTTCAATTTGCATTTTCAGTTGCTGCATTTTGTCCCTGTCATGATGCAAGCTCTGCTCATTTGTTGACTCCTAAAGCTCCCTATTCAAGCAGTTGATTTGACTATTAACATTAGATAACTTCTGCTTGCTCCACTTCTTTAGGGCCTCTATTACTTTTCATAGTTTCTTCTGAAAGTGTTCATTTCCATGCCTGGAGTATACCACACTGAACTTACTAGCTGACCACATTCGTTATCTTCAAGCCAGCATGCTTCAAACTTCATTTCTCTCTTTCTTATTGCAGGTTCTGCTGAGAGAGTTAGCCAGATAGGACTATGATCCGAGCCTATAGCAGGTAGTGCATCTACTTCCACTTCTGGGATGCTGGTTTTGGAGACATTATTGGAGCATGTACAAAATTGCTGATCCCCCTGCAATTCCATTTGAATTCACCACTGCACTGTTCTAGAACTGGATCCGTTTCAAGCTCATACCACAGGTTCTTGATTCGAAAAATAATGCCGGGCCTTTGTAGAGCCTCATTGCCAAGATTGTCTAGGGTGTGCCCAACCCCTAGCAATGCCAGCACAAAATTTTCATAGGAACCTCGGTGGCTTATTAGTGATAGCCACCAAAGCCTGTATCTTAGTATCCTCCAAAACCTGAATTGGAGTCTCCAGTTTTAAGGCAAAAGAGTTCACCTTTTGAGAAGTGTAAGGACTATACCTTCACTGTGTTTTGTTTCCACCTGTTTTCTTCCCCTTGCTACGATTCTTTCGGGGGCCTTTTGAGCTGCCTTCCAGCATTGTGAGTGGCTTGGAGCTATTATCAGCATCAAGATCTTTTCTTAGTTTTTGTATGTACTGATGCCACCTTTTCCAGTTGCTTCAATCTCCTCAGAAAAAAAAAATATGCTGATTTTTTCCAGATTGTTCCTGCTACTAGGAACCAACGGATTCATTTTCGTAGGCTTATAGGACACCATTTGCAGGATGGAGGTAGGAGTTTCTAGAATAATCTCATCATCTATGGTTATATCGTCTGGTTTTGCATAGAACAGCTTCCAAAGAGGGCTCTTCTTCCAAAACAACTAGGATCATCAGTTTCTATCCGGATCTCGTCACATATTCTTCTTCCTCACAAAACTTGGCATAATGCCCTATGCGACCACATGCATAACAAAAGTGCGGTAATCTCTCATATTAAAACTTGACCATAGTTTCTTTCCTCCTTGGCTGGCAAATGTTCCTGGTTTCAAGAGGGATAATAAATCAATTCCTACTCTAGCTTTTCCACCTGTATAGGAGCTATTGTATCCATTTTCACTTAAGTCACCAAGCCCGCTGCTGCTGCTGTTCGCTTTATGGTTTCCTAAAACTCATAATGTGTGTAATGGTAACTGTACTGCGAATTAGTCAATGTCCATTGATTAAGCACCAAAAGGATTGCTAGAGAAAGAGAAAGGCCTTTTCTCAGGAGTCCTGTTCATGTCATTTTCAGACTTAAAGGTAAGGGCTAAAGTTCTTGAGTCTACCCGATCAAAGATAACCGAACCACTCTCCATGCCCTCTTCATAGTGTTTTGGAAGGCTTGGAGATTGATATTGGGGTTGTAGAACAATTGCCCAAAAATTGTTAGATGACATTCTTAAATTCTTTCAGTTGGGACCATTCCATCTATCTCTACTAAGTCTTTTTCTGACCACAAACTGCTCAATTTTCTGCAGAGAATCTGAGGTGTCTAATTCTTGCATTGAAGATGCATGAGAGACAGGCAGCTTACTCCCTATGAGAAAAGTACAGCAGAAGCAGCTATTCCTGTCAATTCATTCTCGGGGTTGTATCACAATAAACCGTATGGCAAAATGCTGTCCAAAGACAATGCAGTGCTCGAAGAGGCTGATGGGAAGGGGGGATTTTGGGTTTGAAATTTGGGCTGAGGACTAACCAGGGTTGTTCCTTTCGGCTGATATGATGGTCATTGATTGCATGCCTTGTAGGGGGTGATGCTATTGAAGGGAGATCAGGTTTGTATCAAAAGCTGGGTTTGGGTAGCTTATGGAACAGTGAATATGGTTTATGGGAAGGTTGGGGATTTGGGGTAAATGGTCAAAGTTGAAAAGGAAACGGGAAATTTGCATCTTGGCAGAGGCTAGGTGAAATGACTGCTGTATTCAGCGAAGAACATTGGGGGGTTTTTTGGGTGCAAATCAGGCTTGGATCCAAGTAATAGTAAAGCAAGCGAAAGACATTATCAAGAGATAAAGCTTTCTAATTTAAATCTTCTCGTATGCTTTTTCTGCTCTCTACTTTGGCCAAAGAAAAAGTCATTTCATGCCTCCCACTATGTCCGTTTGGCGCTATTACAAGTCAGGCTGTCACTGGGAGCATCCAACTTTGAGCAATGAGTATCCACCATGTCTTCAAATTGTTAACAAAAAGACAATGAGGTAGCGAATGGTTTAGTCGGAAAATGGTCTTGTGGTATGAACTTGAAGCAGAATCCGTTCCAAAAAGTAGAAATCATTTCACTCGTTGGGTGCGGAAGTATTGTGATAGTAATACGAGAAAATTGTAATACAAACTAGCTTGTACAAACACGCACTCAATTTATCATTCTCTTTCACTCGTGGAGAGCCAACTTTCTCTTTTTTCTCTTTATTTGTGAAGCTCTCTCAGCTTTCATTCCGAGGCTTTCCGATGTCCTATTTACAGGCACCAGTCTACTGCTCAATTGGGGACTGGCTGCTCCACTTACAGCTACATGAGGGAATATGTGTCGCCAAAATTCTTTTAAAAACACAATGCTTTACTCTAGGAACCTTAGCTTCATGAATGACTTGAAGGGGTCCTCATCTTCATTTTCTTGCGAAAGCATTTATTCTATGTCTACGACTATGCCTTATTATTTGCTACGCGTTAGCCTAGATGAGTAGAAGTCGATTTCTACGAAATGTTTCGGTGGAATACAAGAATTCCGGTAAATAATTTAATGTAAAGCTCCCACCCACTTCGTGCAATTGTTCAGAATTAGAGGAGTAAAGGCTATGCGGACAAAACTTTAGGCCGAAGATTCGGTGAACACACTGATTGACGTGGCCGTTTTAAGCTTTTTCCATTTTCCTCTTCAACTTCTCAAGGCAACCAGTGTGTTTCCTCCCATCGACATAAAAAAAAGAGTAGAGGTTCATGGCCTTGGAGACTCGGAAAGGACGTGGTAAAATGGGATTAAAGAAATAACTGACGAATGCTTTTTAGTAATGATGGTGATTGTTGTTTCTGTTGTGTCCCTGATTCAGTTACGAAATTAGAATAGTTGATGGAACAAAACTTGTTATGTGCAGGCATTATGATAATTTATCTTATTAATAAGAAAAAAATCGCAAACCAATAGTTCTAGGAATATTTGGGCCAAAAATTAACAAAAAGAGGTGAGAACATCAGTGTCCGATAACTAAATAATTGTTCTTAGTTATTTATCAAAGCTCATAAGTTAATAAAAAGCAAATTGTTGATGCACTTGCACAACAAAAGAAAGCACACCTTCTTAGAAATTACAAAATCAAGTATGTCTCGTGTTATAGATCCAAAATAGATGCAAGGAATCTATGTTATTAGATAAATGTAAAGTGGTGCTCCAGAGCACTTTTAATGGATGGCTGATATGAGGCACTTTCCATGAGTGACATCTATCTCAACTTTCTTTTGAATTTAATTTTTTTTATTTTCTGGATTTAATGGAACTAAATATTTTTCCATTTTAGTTCAAGGCACATATAATTACTTTCAATAACACGAAGATCTCTTATTCTCGTGATGATCAAGCATACTTCTTCTAGAGTAATTATTCCATCTAATTTATTTCACAAGACTTTTCCCAGTGCGTTGCATGGGTCTATAGGCTAGTATGATGGTGATATAATAGATATAGTGGCAATGGAGCAGTTACGATCTTTTCTTTTTTTCATTTCCTTGATTCCAGACACAATATTACTATCGTGGCCAAAAAGGGAGAACAATTCAAATGTTAAACGATCCTCCCATATTTAGCATGTTACTACCTAAACTGCTGGTGTGTAAATGATGACAGAATCAGCTAATGTCGGTTCACTCCATGGAGTACCCTTTATTGAATCGCAGCCGGATAATGCCTTGAAGGCAACTTCAAAGCACCTTGGCAAAGTCCAGGTCAACTAGCCGCATTTTTTGAATAATTGCATCGATTGTACAAGTTCATCGTAATTGCCAAGTCGAGGGATCACGCCTTTCCTCCTGCTTTCCTTCTTTCTCTTTACCAGCTACGCTATAAATGCGGCGCAAAGAAAGCCGCGTAATCATCTCCTGCTCCCAGAGAGAGAGAGAGAGAGAGAGTGGGCACTAGTGAATGATGATCTAGTTCGAGTTCAAGGCTTGAGAGATTGAAAATTTTGGAAGAGCTGTATGTAAGGGGTTGTCAGTACCTTGTAAGACTAGACCTTTCACAATTAACACATTCTAAGTGTTTAATCACTAGCGAATGCCAAAATCTAATCGAAATTAAAGGGCCCGAGAGATTAATAAACTTGAAGGAATTGGATGTCCATGAATGCAAATCCATTGAAACATTGCCAGACCTCTTGTGCTTCGATAACCTGAAAAGATTGTGCATTGGGCAATGTTGGAAGCTTCGTGATGTTGAGGGCTTGGAGAAAGTCGCATATGAGCAAAGATGGTAAAATGAGAGATTCGACAGCAAGGCCTCGGCAAATTGCCCGCTTCTGTTTAATGTCGAAGATTTAATGGAATGATCAATGATGGGAGTCATTTTCGCATGATCTTGAGGAGATCACAGAGCTCCACGAAACAAGCCGTCTTTTCTTCTGGCTATCGAAGGAGATTCTTTGGGCTATTATGGCTGCTTGTATCCTGAACGCTGTAGTACTATTCTTCCCTTCATTTAAACTAAATTATTTTCCAAATGTAAACATTATTTATCTGCCTTCATGTAAATTGTATAGCTCTACCTACAACATAAGTGGAATTATTTCATCTTAGTAGAACAGGTATGGAGCAGTGAATAGATATACATGAGCAACAAATGAGCCACATTGGAAGCTCGTGGCAATTGGAACTTCGATGGGGATTGCGATCAACCTTTCACTGGCCACCCAAAGGTTCGATCTTTTGACATGTACAGTATGCCCTGTCATATATAGGATTGATCTAATTTCATTGATTCGCAAGTCATAACTTTATACATAGGGTGCCCGCATCCGGGGAGCTGGTCACCCTGGGAATAAATGCAGCGAGCCCATTCTATGTTATAGGCGTAATATCTGGTAATTTACTCTATCTTGATTTCATGACATTGTTGCATTCTACAATAAGCATTAAGGATAAGATTATGAGTCTTGTGATTGGTTAATTGTTTCAGCTGATGGGAAGAAACTCAATCATGAGAACTTGACGGAGGTCGAGTACCATAATTTCGAAAAGGACAGCTTCTGCAGTGGGTTTCTTTGTCCTTAAGAAAGACGGTGCCGCAGAGGACAGGAATTGGATTGTCTCTTGGGTACATAATGAAGAAACATATGTGTCTCAGGTTAAGTTTAAGAGTTTCCATACAATTATCATGTGGCTTTGCCAACTGGTAACCCCGTTCGATATGTTTTTGAGATTGTAAAATTTACAGGTTCTTGTGATTGATGCGCAGAACTTTGAAGGCGAGCCAGTAGCCAAAATCACTCTGCCTCAAAGGGAACCCTATGGATACTATGGTACCTTCGTCTTGATACCGAATTGATGATGGGGACACCAGGTCTCATGTACAAATCACCGTAGGAGGCCTTACGTTTCTAGTCAGATAATAGGTTTTTTGCCTCTAGTATGTGATGTTCTTGCTAAATTCCTGAGTCTAGTTTGGTGCTAGCATTTCCTGCTCATCAGTAACCGCAGCCGCCCCGGAAAAGTAGAGAGTTAGGAGACTGGCTACCCGAACCATATCGCTTTTTAAGCTACTGTGCCCAATAAAAGTGGAGCATGTGTTAGCACGGCATCGGATGTTTGAGCCATTGGGACTATATATAGGCCTCTGTCCACCGACTCTACGATAAGGCCATCGCCTGGAATTTTGCCTACTCATCAAGTTCTAGAATTTCTTCACAAAATTCCCTGGCATTTTGGATTCATTGATCAAACTTTCGTGTTGAGTTTGACCAAGGGTGGAATATCAATCAGACTTATCCGTTTTGGAAAAAGCATCTCCTGATTTTATGTAATATTCATTCAGGCATTAGAATTTTCACCCTATGTAAGGTGGATTTGTTCCATTGAAACTCGAAATGGATCTTTGAAACAGCAAGGTATACTATATCATACGATATATGATAAAAGAAATGGTGATCTTTTTATTCTGGGACATGGAAATCAAAGAGAATATTTGTGAAGTTGGTTCTGATTTGAGATTAAGAATGGAGTGACTGTGTCAATATAGGTAGAGCTGAACATTGTGATTACTATGTGAGTTTTGGTGTCAAGACAATATGGAAAGATGGAGATTCCTCATTGGTACATTGAGGCATGATTCAGTACTAATCGATTCGATTTAGTAGATAACAAGTAAATCTCATGATGTAGCATTGATTCGGTGGATAAAAAGGTGTTTGTCATCCATCCATCTTTTCTTGTTGCCCTTATGGTAAAATCAAATTCGTTTGTCCAAATCACATGATTGTTAGCATTAATTAATTAAGTACATAACTATAGACTAGTATGTTTATTCCCATTACTTGGCGTTCTAAATTTGCACACGGATCTTTGGTTTTGAACTCCATGGCCACTTTAGGTTCTAGTTTCCACAATTAAAATTGAACTCCATAGCTAGTGTCCATTACTCTTCCAATTCTACAGGAAAGGAAAACAGAGGCACTTTACAGTTTTTCTCTTTTCTTTTTCTCCATTTGTTGCAATAGAATAAGAACAGACACAGACAAACAGCTAGGAAAAGAAAAAAAAATCAAAGAAGAAAGGGATGATCACGAAGTGAATGAAGGGATGAGCGTTGATACATCCGTTGAACGGGGACAGAGATTCAGGGCTTGTGGAGGTATCTCCCGGCAAGCAACGCAGCTTCTATGATGACAGAGAGGACTTCGACAACATCCTCGACTGGGCATTTGCTTCCTTTAAACGTTCGGCCCCCCAAGTTCTTGAAGTTGGTCATGCAGTTCAGTAAGTTTTGGCTGCACTCCTGGCTCAAATAGTCATCTGCACAACACCCCGCCCAGTCTCAGATTCACAACTCCGATATATCTATGTGGACGACACGATCTGCTCTATGAATGAAAGATCAAATCGAACAATCACACGATATGATGTCGTCTCCATCACACCCAAACACAACATATGACGAGCCAGAGTATGTGTGGAAGTCATTGTCCCAGATCGGTCCATGAGAAAGAGAAAATCTAGTCATGCAATTTTTGTTATAAAAGCAAATGTTGATGTTATTGCTGACGTGAATGCATCTCCTCCCCCAGATCTCTAAAAAGTGATTAAAGTTGGCTCATGAATGAAGAGATAATTTAGTGATATTGTGGAAGAACAGAGCTCTCGCAGGCACATTAATCTTACTGATATTTCTTTTAGTCCCTTGCACCATTTTCTCCATGTCCACTCTGCAATATACTTTTTCAAGAACGTAAACACCCGGGCCAACGACTAGTTATATCAATCAATTGGACGAAGAAAAGTTGAAGGAATTGAAACTCACTGTTTTTGGCTTGAACGCAGGCATCGTGCTTCATGCAGCAAGCGTCGAGGCCGTCGCAGGGTGTCCCAGAAACGGAGGCACTACGTCAATTTCAATAATAAATTCTTTTAATGTCAGTACTAATTAATCAACCGAAAAAAAAAGCTGCAAATTAATCGACAATCCTTCGTGACATTGTGAACAAAAAGAAGTTTTTTTTTTTTCCAGAGAAGCGCAAGCATCAGTAGATACCTGAGCAGAACTCGAATTCGCATTTTCTGCTAGTCTTTGCCCTGCGAAAATTATCCATTCATGTAGAACCTGCATGGGCGCGAGGGCTGTTGAGTAATATTGTCGCATTTTAATTTGGCCCGCACGCTTTAAAACGCGTTATTCGGGGAAGAGGATTGGCACTTTATATATCTTGGCAGGCGACTCCCCTCTAAGCGATGTAGGACAAGAGAAATGTGCCCCCCTCCCTTGCGCACGTCCGAGGACCGAGGCGCGGACGCACCGCCATCCCTCCTCCTCGCGCACCGTCGCCCGGGCCGTCACAGAACCAATGTGCGTTTCCTTCTCTTTTCTTCTTTTTCGATAGCGTCAAATCTGGGCAATAGAAAGATTCGAGCAGAGAGAGAGAGAGAGAGGCAGAAGGGGAATAGATTGAGGTCTAGCATGCATCATCCGGTGTGATGGTCTGTTTCTGTCTTCCTTCTTCCGGTGGACGATGGGACGACTGATTCGAAAGTGAGATTCATGGTCACATGCTCCGCTAGCTGGGAAATGGAATTCGACTTCTAACCTCACCCAGTCACCAATTGCTTCGACCCTCGTGCTCCAGCTTGAAATGGAGCAACGGAAGAGTTCGACAATGGGGGTGATTATGGCAAAGAGAGAATGTTGGAGGCAAGGAATCTGGTGAAGGCAGTGGTTCCTTCCCCTCTCATTCACCATCCCTCTCTTGGAAAATCTCCAGTCTATACTCGCCTCGCTCTTCATGTAATCGCTTGAATCTCCAAAACCCTAAAACCCTCTCTCTCTCTCTCTCTCTAAGGCCTGATGAGTTTACACTGCGTCCTTTTCTGGTAAGGCTAATGAGGAAGGATCTTCATGTTGGGTCTTCATTGCTTCCGGTTGCCATATCTTCAGAGTCCAGGTGATTGGACCCCTTTTAACATTAATCCATTCTTATCGCTGATTGATTGGTTCATTCATTGGTTGATTCTTGGGGTGATGGATGCATGCACATTCTGGTGATTCGAGGTTTTGAGTCGCTGCTGTGGGTTTGATTTTGGATGTTCGATGTCTGCACAGGGAGGAAATGAAATGAAACTAATTCGAGCTTTATTGCATGTTCAGCGAAGCATGTTTAGTTGTCCTGTTATATTTGTCAACTTGCTATTCCTGTTAGGTGCAGAGATCCACTCGGTTATTCTCTTCTACCAACTTGCTATGGCGTAATGAGATAACTATAGCAGCTTATGATAAGGTTTTGTGTCAATGGTGGTGAATTTTCCTTAGAGCAGTTGTAGAGCATGCATGGTAGGTTTGTCAGAACTTTAGAGCCTATTACAGGTTTAGGTTAATTTCATCACCTTGTCTAGGTAGCGTGGAAGTTGACTGCAGAGTTGTCGAAACTAATGTGAACTAGCTTCAGGTTGAACGGGAAGATTACCTTAATTGATGAGGTTCTACTTTCATAGCCATTTCTTTCCTGTTCTCAAATCTTGAAGCACCGTCAAGGGTGATGAAAAGTCGAAAGATGAACAATCTCCTGTGAACCATTTGTTTGTACCTATGATCCAAAGTAGCATTTTCTCCATGAGTATGTGAAAATTACTTCTCATAAGATTCTCCAAGGATGTCCTCACTCATCCTAGTTAGCTAATAACGTAGTCAAATGGTGTTGAAGGCTACTAATTTCACATGAAAAAGGATGCTAGTGCCTGAATTGTTGTGATGGTGATATGGCTTGTTCATTTTTTCCTTACTTCATCTTTGCTAGCTTTCTAGTTGAATGCAATCGCTCCTTATCTCCTTCTGACTGTGGGAAAATGCAAAAGCTTGATCTGTGATAATAGAAGTCCATTGGTTTCTTCTTTCACCAGGAGTTATCGGGCTCTGACATTGTGGTGTGTTTGGAGGAACTTTTGCTTTTAACTTTCATCTATACTATTGTTTTTAGCATTTGCAATGTGCCTTTTGTTCAATACCAAGTGCTTCAAACCTTCAGAAAACATAAAACTTTGCATTTTATGGCCAATTATAGCAAAACGATTGTCGTCTTGCTGACAAGGTCAGGAAGTACCTTTAGATTTCTAATGTTGAAATAGAAACACCATTAAATCTGTTTCTATTTCCATGGTTGGTTTTATTTTGTCATCCTCTGTATGGATCCTCTATAATGTGATGGTCTTGCTTTTTAAAGGTTACAAACTCTATGCTAGTTGACTATTGCCTGCACCGATACGAAATTCAGAGTACAGAGCTGATTGAATGTGACAGTAAGTGGCTTTTCTTTTAAGTTACCTGAAGATTTCAATTCACAAAAAGGTGTTGAAGAATGACATTGAGTTGTGCTTGAGAAACATCTGGTCGTTGGCTGGTTCAACTATGAATTTGAGGATTGCGTCTCCAGCGGGGACGGGTAACGTTTGATGCAGGGGTGGAGACTGCTTTGGCCAACTTATTGTCTGGTCCTTAGCTTTTCAACGTTTTTCTTTTCTCATGTTGGGCAAGAAGGTTGGTCCATGATCGAGCTGCGCCCTCGATCGCTAGTGCTGCATTGTTTCATCGTGGAGTCTCTCCCCAATTTGCCTGCAAAAACTCCATCTGTGCTGTTTGGGAAGCTTGATTGTGGAATAGTAAGGAAGAATATCAATCTTTGGAGCTTAGTTTGGAGGCTTGAGACGTTGCCACCATAAAACAAGCGACATTTGTTTTGTTCAATTTGATTGTTGCAGATAATTATGTGTCACTATTCAAATCCGCTTTTGTTGAACAAGTGTACTCTATTTTTACATTAATACATAAAAGGTTGTTTGGGGTGTCCATCCGCAAGTTTAAAAGTTGAAGCACGCCGGTTGGTAAATGAGTTACTGATGTGTTAATTTTTATCCCTAGTAGTTTGGTGCAGCATGTTGTAATTGACTTGTCGCGATGAGGTTACTGTAATACCTGGGATTTGACCAAGTTAAAAAAAAAAAATTCTGGGGCCTGTGAAAAAAAGAAAAAGAAAACAAAAGAGAAGGTTGAAAAGTCAACTAAACAAGGGAAGTGGACGTCGGCTAAAGGGGAGAAAAAGGGACGCTCGGCTCCCTCTTAATTCCAGCAACCGGAGGTAGTTGTTTGAGCAAAGTAATTGTAATGCTTCAGTTTTATCTGACTCATGATCATGATCATGATATGAATAAAAAAGATCAGATTGCCTCCAAAAGGATATTTGATATCTTCAGTCAAGTAGTACGAGATTCTTCATTCTCGACATAATATTAATCTGTGCTTGTTAAATAAAGTTATACTTCTTTCCTACTTTGGTTTAAAGTTTAAAGTTGAGTAGTAGGATATTCGATGTCTTTAGTCAAATAGTACGAGATTCTTCATTCTCGACATGGTATCAATCTACGCTTGTTTAAATAAAGTAATATTTCTCTTCAACTTCAGTTAAAAAATTTCTAGTTGCGTTAATTTAGAATATAGAGGGTGAAAACTCACCTGATTTTGTCTCTTTCTAAACTAACTGGGAAAATTCATTTGCTCAACTATTTTCGAAAATCCATGAACTTGGATCCCCATATTTTTTGGTGCATATCCTTTAGCAATTGCGCTAACCATGTGTGTTTTTAGCTGCCACGGATGCAGCTCGATGCTTAGCTTCTGTCATCAACAACAATGCAGTTGGCTGTCTTTTGCCATACCAAGAGATGACTTCTAAACCAAGGCTAAACAACCAATCAAGTTTACCCAAGTGGCCATCATTCCCACATGAAAATAGGGAGGTTGGGGGTTCAAAAAGCTACATTAGTAATAACGATTTAGTTTCGGGTGTGAATTTCGATTCCCACATCCTCGTAAAGCAAATAGAGTAAAAGTTCGAAAGTGAGAGTTAGAGTAAGAGTAGAATATGACCAATTAAAAAAAAAAACCAAAGATAAACGTATATCCTGTCGTCCATCAACAGGTGTCATAGTCATGGGCGTTATCGACATGACATTAGCCAATTATCTCTTTTTCCCTGTTTCCCTATTCAAAAGAAATTTATTCAAAAGAGAGTTAATATAAATATTACTCCCTTGAGGGCTAGAGACATAGTCCATGACAACTATTCGACTCCAAAGAAGCCCGATTGCACCATCCCATTCGTTTTGGTAACTATGTCGCTCCCTCTACTCCCATTTAAACGATAACCGATCTTCCCATCTGCGGCACGGGCTAAGTAAAGTGCCGGTGTATATAGAAGAACAAAATCAGCTCATTTCTTTGCACTCCAGTCACCGGATGATGCCAGCAAGGCAACGGCTAAGCACGCGCTGAGGAAGACAACTAGAAGCGGAAAGGATTGCGGCTTGGAGCCGGTAAATGGAATGATCATTCACCGGAAAATGCCAAGAATCCAACCACTTCGCACTTCGCTAAGTCCAAGTCAATTAACCACTTTATTTATCTAATGACATCTATTATATCAATTCATGATAATTGCATCATTAGTTGTTTGGTGGAGGAAAATTTTATGAATATAAAGAATATTTAGGTACATTTTGTCAAGCGATGTGGGATAATACTTTATTATCCCACTCATATACAAGCCGGATTATGAGCGGCACGTGATTCTTTGACCACTACACGTGGAATTTGACTAATAAAGGGTGCATGCACATTTGCGAAAAAAGGGATAACGCTAGTTTTAATATCATGTCAAATAGCTCGATCCAAAACTTTAAAGTTTTAGACAGTAAACAAATAGTCTCATAAAATCTTTGTTTAAACTTTTTCATTAGACTTTCAATCATGGTATTAGAGTAAGACGCCTCGAGTTCGAACCTTTTTTAAACTCCTATTTGCTTTTCAAATTAAATAGCTCTACGTTTATTATTAGATAAAAGACAAGACTAAGCGTAAAGGTGATTGATAAAATATCTAAATATTAAACTACATCTTCATTTAATAAAGAGTACAAGTAAAGTAATCAATAAAGGGAAATTTACGTTTTCCCATCAACTAATTTATGTGTTGTGCACGATTAATGATATGAAATCATTCCAAATTAAGTACATTTAATCGGTGCCTTTGGGGCGTTATTTTGACACTTTCACCATTTGATTATTAACATCCGAAAGGATTCGGTAACAAATCGAATTAGCGGTTCAAACTGCGGATGGCAACGTTTTTCAGTTCTTAAAAGTCACGCGTCACCGGTGATTGCATACGGTACCGCTCCCTCATTTCCCGTTCTAGCCCAAAAAAATTCGGAAATTCGAAAAAAAAGGAAAAAGAAAAAAGGGATGGTCCCACGAATACGTCGCAGATTCCGCCGCCGGGTGCAGCTTGACGATCATAACCGTAAGATGAAACCCCAAGCGGACGCGTGGCATTTCGGATGGGCCCACTACACAGGGTGTGGCACAGCAACAAAACTCTCATGCCACGTGTCGGTCGTCCCGCGACGATAAGGAAAGCGATCCGCAACCAACAACAAACGGCCGAACCAGAAGAGCATAAACGGACGCTATCGGACAAGACACGTGTCTTCCTCCTCGTCGCTACCGCTATCTTCCTCGTGATTTGGGGAGGCAGAGAGGGGAAATTGGGGGATCCATCGCCTTTTTTGGTTTTTCTTTTTTAATTTTTTTTGGGGGAGTGGGGATGGCACGCTTTCGGGGAAAATTAAGAATTGGTGTTATCTGTCTTTATTCTTTTGATTTCTCTCGCGTTTTAATCCACTTGACAATTTAGATTCTTAATCAGATCATGAACAAAAATGGAAGTGGATACAAAGCGCAAGTTTAATTTTGAATTCATGCTTCGAGAAACGTTTAAGAAAAATTATAAACAAACAAAATACGACACCTCAAAATTAAATGTTGAATTCATGTGGCTCAACTTATTCCGAAACATAAATAATTAAGATATATCTATTGAGACATAATAGCCACTTCGTTTTTTGTCAGTTAATTATATCGAGATTTTACTTCTACAATAAATCAATGCAATATTATAATTTCTTTATATCAATTCAAGATACTATTTCTCTAGAAAAGGGAGATATTAAATTGAAAAATTTAAGGTGAGGTTTGCAAGAGGAAGAGAGATGTCAAAAAGGACATGATCTTGTGGGTGTTGAGTGCTAGCAAATGTGATTGATCCAATCAGTCACTAAAAACACTAATAATGAAGATACGACATCCCAAGGAAGATACCCTTTTTTTCTTTTGGTATTTATTTAATGGTCACTAAACGACAGCTTGGAAGTTAGCCCAAAAAAAAAGACATTAAACAAAGACTTTAATCAGTCATTGTAACTTTAGCACCTACTCCTTGACATAAAAAAATTGATAGATGTCAAGTTGATGGAACTTGTAACTTTCTTTGTTTTTTTTGTTTTGTTTGGGTCGGTGGAAACTTGTAACTTTAGCTGGATAAATTATTGATTAAAGTCAATTTGATGTCGCCGGGCAAGTCCTTTTCTTGTCACATTGCAGAGATTAAAATATGATAAGAACCAAGTTTAAAATTTCCAGTTGCATTAACTTTGAATGCAGTGTGCGAAACCCACCTAATCTTGTCTTTTGTCTAAACCAACTGGAAAAATTCATTTCCTTCTTTTCCGAGTGCATTCAAATACAAGCACACAAGATTTAATAAACAATTGGAAGATAAACGTAAAAGATTTATTTCACTTTTACCCCTAAAAAGCATAACTTTGGATAATTATCATTTAAATAAAGCACATGTAAGATGGTGATTTTCCACAAATGCTCGTACCCTTGGGGATATTTATGGGTAGTAATTTTACCAATGAAATCACAGTTTTTCTCAATGTGATCATATTAACGAGAGAGCTATTTATCTGTCGCTAGTAGATAACATTTGTCTATGAGAATGAGATCATACTTCTCTATGTGTTCTAGCAACATCAAGTTTTTAACTTTTTACGAACCATAATTTTTCTTTGAGTGCTCACTATTTTGAATATACTTATTCTTAATGACATGTCTATGAAGGATTGCAGTTTTCCTAAATGTTCCTAACTGGACTACTTGAGCAAGTAGCTTATAGAATGCATCCGACAGTCCATAACTTCCTCTCTTAATCGAATGGCTAACATGCTCACCAAAACCCATTCCATTTTCATCTCTCAGGGACCTTGGAAGGACCCCTTTTACAACTAACAGTTATTTGTTTTGCGCTGGCGCTTGGAAAGATTTAGACGATAGCAATTCAATGTTTCTTCTGTTTCACTTTGATGAGTTTCACGCACTCTTTGCTAAAGTCCAAAAACTCAATAGATGTAGGGGAAGGCTAAGATTGGCAGAGCACACCATTTTGAGCAAACCGCTCATGATCCAAAGACTGTCATTGGAGTAACTGAGATATTCCAGAAATGGCTTTGCTTTAGAGAGAATGAAGCTTTGTAATTGTAACCATAGACTCGTCCTATTTCAAAATCTATGAAAAACTACTATAATGTTCCATGATGTGCCTTTTGTGCTTTCTGTTTTGGCCAACGAAAACTTCATTCACGCCTCCCACTAGGTCAGTTTGGTACTATTACAAGTCGGGTGATATTAGTGCGAGTATCCAACTTTGATCTCTAATGTTGCTTGTTTGTGATGCCAACTATTTTCAAAATTCCACGAACTTCGATCCCAATATGTCCCTTTGTGAAATTATCAACGACTTATTAATTTGTCTTGGTGAACTTCGTTTCAATCTCTCCATGGAATACTTTCTCGCCCACAAAGTGATGGTGGACTTTCTTTGTTCTCACATCAATCACTCAGTTCTCTACCAGTTGAATCGCCTATTGATTGTCATTTGTATAGTCTCGTGAGGCACTCATCAATTTTCTAGTGCAAATCATTCAGCAATTGCGCTAACCATGTGTGCTTTTGAGCTGCCACGGATGTGGCTCAATGCTCGGCTTCAGTTGTCGACAACGACCCATCGGCTATCTCTTAACGCCCCAAGAGATGACTTCTGACCCAAGGCTAAACATATAGGCTGTCGTCGATCATAGGCGTGTCATAATCACCGGCATTATCGGCATCATATTAGCCGATTATCGGCGCGCACTTTCTTCTATACAGCTAGGTCGATTTTGTTTATGATATCTAATTTTGTTGCTTGCTCCACTGAAGATCATCAATCAATAAAATTTGAATATGCGTCTTCCCCTTTTTGTTCTCTTTTCTTGTTCAAAGTTTTCTTTTTTCTTTTTTAAACTCAAGTAGATGGATTCTTCGCCTGTCGATAAGGCCTACCGAAAATCAGGTAGGTAGGATGTCATTGTCGCCAATATATATAATGCATATATCGAGCGACTCGGAACGCACTTAGGAGGACTTGCATCTTCCCTTGTCAATGGCAGAGAAAACCATGGACGTCCTAAAAAAGATATTAAAAAAATAAACACTAGTGAGGAAAGTTCTAGGAAAAACAAGGAGCCCGTCAAAGACAAACCGAGTCTACGAAATTACGAGATTCGTCTCCTCACCTACTTATAGGTCGATTGATTACGGAACAACAGAACAAAGAAAAAAGTTATTTTTTTGGTAAGAAAAAGAGGTTCTTTGAAGAAGATGAGGATGCTGGATGCCTTTGACTGCGAATCCGGAAAATAATATCACAATTGTCTTAATTTTCTTATAGCGTTCACTTCAATGACACAATTATTTTCTCAATTACTTGAGTATCACTTACGTGAAAAATTGATCATTTTAGTATATTGGTGATTTGTGTGGCCGGAAAATCCTACGTGGTATTATCTTAATATAAACCATTGGACATAGCTTGCGGTAAAGTGAAGCCAGCAACAGTAATGTTGAACTATCTGTTCTATGTGTGTTACTTGCCTGCCAATGAACGAACTATGGCTAAATTTATTTTCTTCTTTAAATCCTGAACTTGTTGCGTTCTTCAACGGAGGAAGCGGAGCAGATTCAGATGCTGAAATTTGTGATGGAAAGCAGGAGCAGAATGAACATCGCAAAATTAAGCATGTTCCAATCAAGAATCAGATGATCAAGAGCTGCGGAGTCGGGGGAGCAACATAGATACCAAAACGAAGGATTGGTGCAATCGAGCTTCTTTGGAGTCGAATAGTCATCATGGACTACGTCTCCGATCCTCTCGGGAGAATTTTCCTTTAAGTAATATTTATCTTAACTTTCTTTTGGAAAAATTTCCTTCTTTTTTTTTCCACCTTAATTGAACTGATATCTTTCCCTTTTAGTTCAAGGGACATGTAATTACTTCTAATATCGCAAAAAATCTCTTACTATCATGATGATCAAGACTCCTAGAATTATCATTTCATGTAAGCTATTTCACAAGTGTTAGCCTATGTGTAGCACGACTCCACGGGCCAGGATAATATTAAGGTAATTGAAGCGGCAATATAGCTAGTACTTTCTTTTCATTCTTGTTTTTCCTTGCTTTTGGATATAATATTAATGTTGTGGTCAGAAAAGACTAATGCAATATAAACGATAAACAATACTCCCATCTACAGCCCGGGCTAACCAATAACAAAATCAGCTCACATCTGTTGACTCCCATTCCCCAGATGATACCTGGAACGAACGCCATGCATAATATATCATGAAAAGCAGAGACAAATTCAACAATGGCTATAATCAAATGAGAGCTCAATTATTTATATGATTGGTATATCAAATATCACTACTCAACATGAATCATTCATTCAGCACATGGACGTTTAGTCTAGCCACATTAGCTAGATGCCCCTACCAAAAGGAAATACGACATTGATGATTTTTAAACTTTGGCTTAATATTAATATTCTCATGACTTTTTATTTTTTAAGGGGTCATTGAACTGTTATTAAACGTTTAATCTAGTCCATAAATTTTCAGTTTATTTAATCTAGTTCCTCACTAGATCAAATAAGTCATTCGGTACTATTTGCGAGTTTTCGTAATCACACTATTCCCCACATTTTACAATATCTTTTCATTTTAATCAATCTCCCAAGCAACAAAAAGATATGCTATATTTCTATTGCCTCTATTTACATATAATTTAGCTTATGCTCTCTCTGATACTAAAAGTAGGACTTCATTTTGAATTATGATGCAAGTTTAATATTGCCGCATTTTTAAGAATAAATATTTTCATAAGACACCTAAAGAAGATATTAATTTATTTACGGATATTCATATTATAAATCAAGTCTTGCTCCTAATTTTTTAGATAGATAAAATTTTCAAGTTTTTATGTTGTGTTTTCATAATTAAATTTAGTAATATCTGTATGTTAGGAAATAAAAAGTAAAAGGAATATCAATCGGATAAAAGCTGTAGATGAGGTTCTACTCTTTTTATTATAGAAATTATAAGCCAAAATGTATTTAAATGGCAATACCATAATATTTATAAAGGCCATTGGAATATAGCTATTAAGTTCTTTTCTTCCTGGCTCTTAGATACAATGTTCATGCCAAGGTAAAAAAGAGATGACCATTAAAACGTTAAACGATCCTCCCGTGCGGATCACGGTTTAAGAAAATTGTTGGTGCAATAAATGATAACAAAATTATCTAATGTCAATCCACATTGATTACTAATAATAATTTCCGTGGAAGACGAGAATTCCCGTAAATAATTTGATGTAAAGATGTCACCGACTTGGTGCAGAAGACTTGAGGTAGGGGAATAAAGGTGACATGGACAAAACTTTAGGCGGATGATTCGGAGAACATGCTGATTGATATGGGTACTTTGCTAAGCTCTCTCCTTTTCCTTTTGGACAGCTAAAGATAACTTATGCATTTCACATGGCCCTGGTGACTTGGAAAGACAAGTGATGGGGCTGACCCTCACCCAGAAACGGCAATGGCCACAATGCCCTTGCCCAGAGCAAGTGAGAGTTGGCCAACCCTTGTCAACCACAAGCGAGGGTTGGCTAGCCAAATAAGCCAAAAAAGTAAAGAAAAAAAAGGAAGAAAAAATCATAAAAAAATTCAAAATATTATTTAACAAGTATTACACCAGCGTTTCGACTAAAATTGGTTGAATAGAGTCAATTGACAAGAAATGAAATGTTTAGGGCTGAATTAGTAAAATTGAAAGGTTTATAATTGAATTGGTAAAAATATAACTTTATGATTTTTTGGAAGATTTTCCCTATTTATAACCAACCAATCAAGGCATTGCACATATCACGTGGTAATGTATAATATAAATATTTTGGTGCATGGAGAGGGAGCGTATGAGGAGTAGCCGTGTGGCCCTCACCTTTATTGACCCTTTTACTCACTTTGCCATCTGTTTTCTCCTTTTCTTCTTCAATTTCTAGACCATGTCACGTTTTGTGCTGCTTGCCTCCTTCAAAAATTACAAATTCACTCAAGAAGAATTATAAACAAGCGGAGCATGAGCTCCCAAAATTAAACTGTTTATCATCAAAAAATTGCAAAAATCAATATTACTTAGAACAGTCGGGCCGAAAGTTAAAGCAAAGGAGTAAGAACATTTCTCGCCTGCATGGACGAGCCAACTCTCTTTTGCTTTTCATTTGTGAAGCTTTCTAATGCCCTAGTTATAGGCTCCAATCTACTGCTCAATTGAAGACTGTCACTGGTCCACCTACAGCTCTTCAAGGGAAATGTGTAGCCAAAATTCTTGAACAAAAAAAATTCATTGAAGCCCACAAATTTTGAAAGACAAAATCCTTTAGTAACCTTAGCTTTAGCTTCACGAGCTATATTTTCCCAAATTCCCTACTGTTAGACTTATAGACGTTGATTTGTCGACCCAATGATGCTCTTGCTGAACAGAAATTCAATCGAGAGGAAATAAGGCTCCGCCAACGAAACTTCACGCGGACATTCCTAGGAAGTTCCCAGTGGGAACGCATCGCTTGTGTCGGTGCTTTAAGCCTCTTCCTTTTTCTTTTGGACCAGCAGCCAGTGCATTTCACATTGACGCTTAAAAAGAAGAGCTTCATGATGGCCTTGGAGACTCGGAAAGAAGCGTGGCAGGGCCGGTTGAGAAAAATAATTGGTGAATGCTTTCTACAACGTGAGGGTGGTTGTCGTCTCAAAACCGATAGTGCTAATGTTTGGGCCAAAAAACAAAGAAAAGTAAGAACAACATTGTCCGATTGTTAAATTTATTATCTTTCGTCATTTGTCGAAGTTCATAAGTTAATTAAAAGCAAATTTGTTGGTGTGCTTGCACATAAAAAGAGAGCATAATTTCTTAGAGTTATAAATAAAGCTTATAAAATGAAATATCTTTCATATATAGACCTAAATTGGATATGATGAACCTATCTTATTAGATAGATGTAGAAGTGGTTCCTCAAAATACTTTAACGGATGACCAAGATGTGACACTCTTTATAAGTGATGTCTATATTAGCCTCTTTGTTTTTGAAATTTCTTCTTTTACATTTATTCGGCTTTAGTTCAAGGGTCATGTAATTACTTTCAATATTACGGAAATCTCTTATTCTCATGAAGACTAAGTATACTTCTTGAATATTTATTTCTTGTGATCTGCGGTAATATAATTATAGTGGCAATATACATAGCTATCATTTCTTTTCTTTCATTTTTTTTATAATGCGGTTGGTTGTTAAGGCCAGCAGGGAGCAGACGTCGAGGGCGAGGAGTGAGGACCGCAGGAATTGCTTTTAGTGAATTAACAACCAAATTTTTTTAGTCAAAATTCGAACGCGTCTCTAGATCCCAATATAAACACATGAAATATATGAAACGACAAACCTTACTTCGTCTTCCTGCCTTGCCTCTTGCTTTCCCTTCTTCATTTTCTGCTCAAAACTATCACAGTCGAGTCTCAGAGAGAGAGAGAGCTACTCCTTGCCTCTTGCTCCTCCCTTCTTCTTCATTTCCTGCTCAAAACTAACCATCACAGTCGAGTCTAGGAGAGAGAGAGAGAGAGAGAGCACTGCAATGGAAGACCATCACTCGACACGACAACTCAAGCGAGCTGAACTCATCGAAGCTTCGATTCCGAACATGTCGAAGCGACCGAGACCTGACGTCCTCGAAGAATCGCCTCTTCTTCTTCTTCCCTCTTCGAACTCCTCGGAGAAGATCGATGTGCCGTCGGCGTCCGGAGCTAATTCTGACCCATCCGCTTCGTCCACCTCCGTCATTGGAAATTATTACCACGTATTCTTGAGCTTTAGAGGCCCTGATACTCGCAAAGGCTTCGTCGATCACCTCTATCATAGACTCAAAAACGTGGGCCTGAGGTTCCATCCGAACTTCGTGTTCAGAGATGATGAGAACCTCCCCTTCGGCGAGGACATTGCTGCAAATCTTATCAGTGCAATCGAGTACTCTAAGGTTTCAATCCCAGTCATCTCAGAAAATTATGCTGCTAGTCAATGGTGTCTCCGTGAGCTCATTCAAATAGTGAAGTGCGTTGAAAGAGGACAGCAAAAAGTCCTGCCCGTGCTTTACAAGGTGGAATGTAATGACGTGCGAAACATGCTGGGGAAATTCGGAGAAGCCTTCCGACGCCGCAAGCATAGATTTGATAAAGAGGTCAGGCGACAAGGGAAGAAAGCGCTCAAAGATGTGCTTAAGTATAGAGTATTGGAATCAGAGAAATTTGCTAGTGGGTACGTAGTTTACCTTGTTTTAACAGATCCTTGTGGGAAGGAGAATTTTTCAATTTATCATCCATAATCCTTGTTTTGTGGAGCCATTAATGAGTTCTCATCTGTTGTTTGTTGGACAGGCTTGAAGGGAAATTAGTGGAGGAACTCGTAGGAAGTGTATTGCGTGAGCAGCAAGGAGATTTTCAGCCACGTCTTCCCGAGAACTTGGTCGCAGTGGATGACCATGTGGCTGAGGTTATGAAATTGATGGATACTGCTCGTCCTGACGCTCCAATTGTTGGGATTCATGGGATTGGCGGTATTGGTAAGACAACTCTAGCGACGATCATCTATAAAGAACTTTTTGACAAATTTAAGTTGCACAGCTTTCTCAAGGATACTAGAGAAACAATTAATCGTAAGGATATCCCGTATGTCCAATCTCTACTAATCTCGGATATAACAGAAAGGCCTACTAGAAGTGTGCGTGATTCTGATATAGGGATTGGAATGATCCGATCAAGTTGTGAAAATAAGAAGGTACTTATTCTTATTGACGATGTGGATGATCCAGAGCACCTTGATAAATTGATTGGAGGTTGTAGTTTCGGGTTGGGAAGTAGGATCCTCATTACGTGTCGAGATAAGGCCCTCTTGAAGTCTGAATATAATAGGTATGAACTCAAAGAAATGAATAGTGAAGACTCTTTGCATCTGTTTAGCATATATGCATTTGAAGGTAGACCACCTCCAAATGAACTAGGGACTCTTCCTCATGATATCGTTGCCACCACAGGAGGGCTTCCCTTAGCTCTCACGCTTATAGGTTCACATCTCAAGGGAGAAGAAGATCCAGCAGTATGGGGGGAAATGTTAAAGAAATTGAGGAACACGCCTTGTAAGACAGTAATAGAAAAGTTGAGGATAAGTTACGATTCATTAGAATATGATTACCAACAAATGTTTCTAGATATAGCATGTTTTTTCATTGGAACTGATAAAAGAATTGCCACCTACCTGTGGGAGGAATGTCCAATATCCGGATTGAAAGCGCTGATTAACCGCTCCTTGATAAATGTTGATGATGACAATAAATTGAGAATGCATGATCAATTAAGAGATCTAGGCAAAGTTATTGCCTGTCCTGCAAAGGAGAAATCTTGGAATTGCAGCAGACTATGGGATCAGAAAGCCATGGAAGTTCTAGGACGCAAGGTAACAATTATGTCTGCTTTTGGCCTCTTAACATGTTATCTAATGGTAGTCCCTCAAACTACTATTGTTACTGTTCTTTTTCTCTGTATCTTTGATCGTTCTCAGCATGCTGTTGGCATTTTCCTGGTAAAAGCTACATCCAATTCTGGCCTCTAGTTCATGAAAAGTTTTACACTGGTGATTTTGAGGCTCAGAAAAGGGTTATTAAATTTGTGTACTATTAACTCTTATCTAATTTGCTCTTTTGTCGTTTTCATATCATTTTCTAGCAACAGCATAAGGCTATTCTATCCAACGTTCATAATATATGCATGTGTTCATACTGTTGCCATGCACGGATCTGGTCCTATGTATTTTGAGCACACAATTCAACATTAATGAATGTTGTGCAAGATCAAGCAACAGTAAATCACGACAGAAGAAACTGACTAACAAGCAGCACATGATTTTGTACATATTACAAAGTAATTTTCGATAAAAATAAAATAAAAGAAAAGCAAAGATCGAAGTTAAGAAATTAAATGATTGTAGGAAGTAAGTGACGGAATGGCGAAAGGCGAAAGAAATTGTGTTCTCGTTTTATCTACCTTTGCTGTTATACAATATCCACCTCTATTATGTAATGAGCGAGCCCGCCTTGGTACGGATTAATTGAGCCTTTATGCAAACACACCGGCAAAGAGGAGAAAAAAAATCTATTGTTAGACATTAGCCAATAAAAAACAGATAATTAACTTATCAAATAAGATAACTGGATGAGCAAAAAATAAATGTCAGAGAGCAAAAAAAAAAAGGAAAACAATAATAATCACTATCCTTTATTTACTAATTTTTATATTTTTTATATGAATGGGTGAATGGCAAAAAATGCACTAACAAATTCTTAAGATGAGGTCGAATGGCAAATTCAATGATGACTAATTGAGTAGTGCACTCATCTTAAGAGAAAATTACACAATCAATCCTAAATTTATTGTGCGAATGTTAGTCATAAACTTATTAATTCTTCCAATTTAGTCTTTAAGCTTTGCACAAAATTCCAATATAGTCTTTCCGACTAATTTTCGTCATGATCCAATCATTTGTGGCTGTCCTACATGGCACACCACCATGTAAGCAATTTCCTTCAACCTTCAACGTAAGCAATTTCCTTCAACGTCGGCAATTTCCTACAAAAATTGGCCGAAATGACTATATTAGAATTTTATACAAATGTTTTTAAGACTAAATTGCAAAATTGATAAGTTTAAAATCGATTGGACAATTTCTCCCTCATCTAAGGATTAATTGTTGAGCTTTGAGCTTGAATGTCCAAATATGAAAACTCAAGTTCAATAGGCCAAATTCTAGTTTTCATCCAGCCATTTTCGAAAAAAACCAATAATATTTTTATGAATGGAGAGGAAACGAGTCGTGCTTTATGAATGCGTAAGTCTAATTACGTACTTATTGTTTTTAAAATATGTGACAGTTCTCGCATATTTCAAAGTCGTTATGTATAGTTAATCGTCAATACTACGTGTGCTACAAAGTTTAGATTCAAAATTTTTTAAGAAACCTAAACTAATTTCATATAAGAATTCTACATAAAACATCCAAATTTGCAGCATATGAGTAAAAATTGACATATTATATGATCATGCAATTATAAAAGATCATGTACATTTCTTTTTCCCTATAAGTGTAGACAAAATGCATCGGCCACAATAACATGCAGAGTATACTAAGAAAAGGAGATTGGTTGGTATTTACAACCCTCAATTTTATTTTATTTTTTGTAGGGGAAAAATGAAAATATTAAGGCACTACGTTTGGATGAGAGGGGCTCCAGAAGGTTCATGGAGCAAAAGAGCTTCAAAAAAATGCCTAAGTTGGAGGTCCTTCATGTGAAGGATGCAGATTTTGATGGAGACTTCGAAGGATCACTTTCTGAATTAAGATGGCTAAAGTGGGAGAGATGTCCCAACTCTTTCAAGGCAACCAACGTTCATTTGGATAAATTGGTCGTGCTTGATTTATCATCTGATAAAATTAAGGGAAATTGTATTAGTGAAAATTGGGGAGGATGGAGTTCAATTAAGGTAAAGATGAAACAAGCTTTTTCTTTTGTTAAATTTGATGATAAATCATTTTATTTCCAACTGCTAATCTTAGAACATGTTTCTTTCTTGTAGATGGAGGGGTTGAAAGTTCTCAATCTTTCTAGGTGCAATACTTTGAAGAGAAACCCTAATCTCTCTGCGTTTAAAAGTTTAGAGATGCTAATCCTAAAATTTTGTGAGAATTTGGAGGAAATCGACCCTTCAATTGGAGATGTCGAGTGCCTCGCTTCCTTGAACTTGAGTGGTTGTCACAATCTCAAGAAGTTGCCCTCACAACTGGGTGAATTGAAAGGCCTTGTTTCTTTATACTTGTCATCATGTTCAGGACTCCAAGAGCTACCAGCAGAAATAGGCAAATTGGAAAATCTAAAGGAACTTGCAATAGACGGCAGTAGCATAAAAGGAATTCCTTCATCGATAGGTGATTTGAAGAACTTGAAGATACTTAATGCCCTAGGCTGCAATTCATTGGTTGAACTTCCCAACTCAATTGGCCAACTGGAAAATTTGTTGACCCTTGACTTGAGATTTTGCTACAAATTTGAAGGATTTCCAGAGAGTATTGGATCACTTGGGAAATTACAACGCCTATTACTAGGCGATATACCTCCATCTCTAGGAGGGCATATGGACTGTGGACATCATAGTGCTGACTATTGTTTCAATCATATCCCCCATTCAATTGGGAAGTTAGAATCGTTGACCGAACTGCATTTGACATGTGCAAAAATTTCAGAATTACCTGAATCCATTGGGGAATTAAAAAAATTGAAAATTTTGAAAATTTCTAGGTGCGTGGAATTGAGTAGTTTACCCGGTACTATTAGCAAGTTGGGCAAACTTGAAGAATTAGATGCCATACAGTGTGATAGTTTGGAAGGGGAAGTTCCTATAAATGGGTTGTCTTCTCTGAAGATCCTTCGACTTGGGAAGATTTCCAATGACGTATATGACTTTGCTGATCACACGTACGAGGAACTTAAATTGCTGGAAGACTTTAGTTACTTATCTTCTCAAGAACACCTTGATTTTAAGTGCGATCTTCCTGCCAGCTTAAAAGTTTTGGAAGTCACCTGTGACAATCCCACATTGCCTGAACTTTCTCACTTAATCCATCTAGAAGAGCTCAATTTGCAGCTTTGCAAATTTCTGGAATCCATTCCAGTGCTTCCTTCAAGAATCTCGAGGCTTTGGGTCTTTTGGTGTGGTGAGTTGAAAGCGTTGCCAAATTTGTCGAGTTTGGAACTCTTGTTAGAATTACGTATCGTGGGGTGCAATGAGCTGGAAGAAATAAGGGGTTTGGAAGGATTACAATCTTTGAGACTACTATGTATATGTGGATGCAAGAAGTTGTCCAACCTCAAGGGCCTTGAACAGCTGGAGTCTTTGGGATACTTGGAAATGATGGAGTTAGATGCTCCACTAATGAATGATGATCTATCCCAAGTTCGATGCCTTGGCAAATCGAAAAACTTCGAATCGCTGCATATTGAATCCTGCCGGTCCCTTGTAAGACCCGACATTTCGCAATTAACACATCTGCAGGTGTTATGGGTCAGTGAATGCCAAAATATAGTCGAAATTAAATGCCTTGAGAGGTTGGAAAAATTGAGATCTTTGAATATCCTGTATTGCAATTCCATTGAAACATTACCAGACCTCTCGCTCTTCGATAACCTCGAAGAATTGTACGTTAATGAGTGTCCGAAGCTTCATGATGTTGAGGGCCAAGTCAAACGTGTGACGTGGTTTGAAGGGGGAAAAAGTTTCGAGAGAAGCGGATTGAACTTACGGAGGTCCGGGAATCAAGGCGTCTAAATTCTAAACGAAGTTGAATGATGCAACTTGTTGGAATATGGTTCATTGCGCTGCTGCAGCAGAGAAACAATCGGTTCATGAAAATAACGCTCCGATTAGTCGAGCGCTCTGGCTACGATGTCGGAACGATTCGCATGTCCTTTCCAAGGTAAATATAGGCAGGTCACGCTATCCATTGTCCAGATGCATCGCCATTTTCATCAACATTTCCTCGAGCCGTCCACAAGCGTCCCCTTCTGAGTCTCGAATTATGCAGGCGATTGCTCCTTACATGGAGCTTTCGACGAAGGGATCCATCAATGGCGACCTTTAAAGATCCGAGCTTTGGGGGTTTTCCAGTTCTCAGAAGAGGTGGGAGCGTCGAGGTCCGATTTTTCGCTTTGAATTCCGTCTCCTGTAATTTCCGGGGAAAGTTACAGCTCCCTGTAGTGCTTGAACCGGGTCTGGCGTTTCGAAACATAAAGTTGTTACGGGAAGTCCAAAGAAACCAAAAGTTGGATGCTACAAGTGCCAGAGAAGGTGGGTTTTCTGTGCTTTTTAAGGAATTGCATTAGCCATATCTCTACTCTGCTTAACCCCTGGGAAGAAACCTGAATGTTTAGGGATGGTTGAGCCCATATGTCTCGCGTCCAAGGACAAAGAAGGAGATGCTATGTGGATTCCACCTGGTCTTCACACAATGAGCAGTAAGGATCCGGTAGTATTTTTCGCTTGTGTAAGTTCTCCGTCGGGGGTATACTATTCTGACATGATGGGAAGAACTTAATTTTAGGGATTGTTTGCATTTTCCAGGTCTTATTTCATAAAGCCCGAGGAGCCGATAAAGATGAGGAGGCCATTGGAGCTTTTCGGATATTCTCGGTAAGTCTTATGTAGTTGTAGCTACTCTTAGTAATTTCCTGTTGATGATTATGTCCACGCCAGTTTGTCTTGAATAGGGTGGGTTCTTAGAGGAATAACCAGAATTTCCTTCACAGTGTCCTCTTCAAAAATATTTCGATGAAGAGGTTCATTCCAGGAATTTTTCCATGGTTTATGAGCTCTACTACCTGTTGTGGGTCATTTTCATTGCTGGCTCTCCAATTTAAACCTCTTTTCAACCATCTGTCCTCTCTGAAACCGATTGCTTTTCCTATTCCCACTGTCCACATTGAAGATTCTGAAGTTAAGTCTCTTCCCTCTAGTAAGCTTTGCCAGCCCCAAGAGGGTCTGTGCCCTTTCTCAACATGCTAGAAACTCCTCTTTGGGAAGTGAATCCCTTTAAAAATTTGACCCCATAAAGAGGAAGACTGGTGCCTTAATCTCCAGGCTTGCTTTCCTAAGAAAGCCTTGTTAAGAGAAAGAAAATCTTTGAATCCCATGCCTTCATTGTCTTTCCTTTGCATCAAGAAATCCCAACTCTTCCAATGAATACCAGAGTGAGATTCTCTGCTTTTCCACCAAAATGCTGCTATTCTCTGTTCAGTCGCTTTACATATGGAAACAGGAATATTGAAAATTAACATTACCTATTGAGGAAGAGCCTGCACTACTTTATTAGTAATATCTCCTTCCCCGCTTTAGAAATTAAAGATTCCTTCCAACCTTCCAATTTTTTCTTAGCTCTTCCCAGTATCAACGCAAACATCTTCTTCTTCGACTCTCCCCAATCCGATCCAGTTCAGGGACAAGCCATTCATAAGCCATATTGGCTCTTAAGTTAATACAATTTTCCCTTTGCATCCTTTCCCTTTACGTAATAGAATATAGTCAAAATTTATCATTTTCCATGATAATAGTGTATTGTTTTCCTTCTCTTACGTGATTCAAGGAGCAAGGCAGCTGATCGAGGAGGATGACATGATGGTTCACAGAAATCATTCTCTTGATAATGCTGATAGTGGTCAGAATGCGTTCTAAGTACGTCAAATGTCATGAACCATCAAGTAAGATTGTTTGTCCTAGATAAGCTATCAATGACTATCACAGGAAAATCTCAGTTATAATTGTCTTGAAACACTAGTTTTGAACAATGATTCGCTTTCTCCTTTGAAATCTATTTGGTTCTGCTTATTCCCTTTTCATGTTATCCATGAGGATGCACAACCCATATGTTCTCTTCAGGAGATCCCTTAAGTTCAGCTATATCAGTCCCTTAACAATTCTTTTCATGGTAAATTGTTTGTATGTTTTTCTATTAACTGCTTTATTTTCTTCACAAGATTCCCTGGCCATTTTGAATTTACTTGATCAGATTTACGTGTCAAACCTGACCAAGGGAAGAATATCGATCAAATTCATACTCTCTGGAAAAATCATGTTATGATTTTATGTTATTTCATTCAAGCGTCAGAATATTCACGCAATGCAAGATGGATTTGTTCTGTTGAGCTTGTTCTGAACCTTTGAAATGGCAAGATATACTGTATCAAGCTACATAATGTAAAAGAAACGATGTTCATCTGGGATGTTTAAAACCCAATGGAAAACCATATAAAGAGGTGGTTTTTACGTGAGACTAAGAGTGAAGTTACTGTGTAATAGGGCTATTTGTTGTGGCACAGGAATGAAGGCAGAGCGGGACATTGTTCTTGCTCTGTGAGAGTTTTGGTGTCAAGACACTCTGTGAGATGGAGATTCCTCACTGGCACCTCACGGCATTATTCGGTATTACTCGATTCAGTGGACAACAAGTTGATCTCATCAGGATTACACTTGGTCAGTATTCAACGATTTCCTTTCGAAACCCTGTCCCAGAGAAAGTGTTTTGGTACCTAGGACAGCTGCTGACTAGATACCAATAAGCTGTTTGTCAATGATTAAAAAGTCTTTCTGGTTGCCCTTATGGTAAAATCAAGTTGGTTCGCCTGGATCATGAGATTGCAAGCACTCATGTACAGAAGTACAGCATGATATGTTCAATTTGCATTATTTGGCGTTTTAAATTTGTATTCTGGTCTTGGATTTTGAACTCCATGGCCAATTTAGGTTCTTGATTCTGCAATTAAATTGAACTCCATATTCAGAGTCCACTACTTTTCGAGTTCTACAGGGAAGGAAAACAGAGGAACTTTACAGTATCACCTTTTTCCTATTTATTGCAACAGAACGCGAACAGACAGAGACAAGCAGCAGGAAGAATATCAAATCAAAGAAGAAAGAGATGATCACAAAGCGGTGGAAAGGATCCGTGTGCATATATCTGTTGAATGTGGACAGAGATTCAGGGCTTGTGGAGGTATCTCCAGTCAAGCAACGCAGCTTCTGTGACAACAGAGAGGACGTCAATGACATCCTTGACTTGGCATTTGCTTCCTTTAAAGGTTAGCCCTCCCAAGTTCTTGTAGTTAACCATAAAGTTCAGTAAATTTTTGGCTGCAGTCCTGGCTCAAAAAGTCTATCTACACAAAACCTGTCAGGTCACAATGTCACAACTCTGGCGATATGACCCAGTTATGAATGAAAGATCGAATTAGACGATCCATAATATGATTTCTTCATCATCGCCATCACTTAGTACATTTGACAAGCCAAAATATTTGTGAGGTTATTGCCCTAGACTGGTCTGTGAGAAAGAGATAATGTAGATGTTGATGTTATTGCCAACACGGGTGCATTTGCTCCTCCACAAAACTCCTCCCTCAAACCTTAGAACAATAATTAAAGTTGGCTCGTGCATGAAGAGAAAATCTAGTGACATTGTGAAACAACATACCTCTGGCAGGCGCATTAATCTTACTCATGTCTCTTACTTTCTTTTGAAGCATTAGTCCCTTATACTATCTTCTCTATATCCGCTCCTTGAATATATTTTTTCATGTATGTGATTCCATGCTCATATAGACGTATAAAGCCGTTGTTCACCAATGACAATTGCTTCCACATTCATCGTCATAAAGTGTCCATGCAAACACGCAGGCAACGACTAGTTATATCAATCGATTTGTCTGAAAAAATGGATGTTGAGACTCACTGTTTTTGGCCTGGACGCAGGCGTCATGCTACATGCAGCAAACGTCAAGGCCATTACAGGGTCTGTCTTCCGACATCCGCTGTACAGGAGCCCATAATACTTTTCACATCTCAGCAGTGGAGGCACTGTCATTTTCGATGACTGTTTTTCTCATGCTCAATGGTAATCGATCAACCACAAATGAAGCCCTGAATTAATCGACAATCCTTCGTCGCATTATGCACAGAGAAAGCGAATTTTCCTAGAGAAGAGCAAGCATCAGCAGATACCAGGGCCGAACTTGGGTTTGCATTTTCTGCTGCGTTCTTTGCTATGTGAAATTATTCATTCTACCGAGTCAACCGTCGTCTCATTTTCCGAGTCGCCATGCATCTGCCTCCGGGGCCACAGGCGGGTCGCACCACATCCTGTCCCTTGTCTGGCTGCGAGATTGAACATTTTGGCCTGATTGATGAAGTGAACGGAATTTTGTGGAAAGGAGTTGTCATTTACGCATGAAAGATCTCAGCCTATGCCCATCACTAACGGTTCCGGTGATCTGCTGCCGATTATTTTTTGATGTTGTAATAGATGTGATCTTTCGGATGAGAGAGTGCTTGGAGCTGCAAACCGTACTCTTTTGTTTCTTGGGTTTTGTTTTATTTTGCAGCCCTTTTAGGATTTACTTTGCTTGGAAGCTTTTTATTTTTCTTTCATATTTGATTATGATCTCCTAATGAAATTTTTATTTGGCAAAAAATAAAAAAATTGACAACAATCAATTTGACTAGCCACTTTTTTCTTTCAAAAGCGGAACAGTTCTCACTTATTGCGAAGGGAAACCACAGATAATTCGGTGGAGGAAATACTTTGTAGTCAATGCTACTTATGTTGCAGAATTTAATTTCAAAATATATAAGAAACCTAGATTATTGTCATATAGGAACCTTGCTTGATATCATCAAAATTTGGGGCGTACAAGATTTAGAAAATGCATTGGCCACAATCAAGCGCAAACTTACACCGATAAATGGTGGGTGGGTTGTATGCTATTCCTTGTTTTATGATAGTTTAGTTATGTCATGATCGGGGATTGCCTTGTGTTGATATATACAATCCTTTATATCCAACAGCTAAGCTTCGAACGTGTTTCTTTCTCATAGATTTTTCTTTTTTTAAGTCAGATCTTTCTTATAGATTGAGAGGATGAAAATGCTCAACCTTTTTCGGTACTAGTTAATAGTTTCCCTGTAAGATTCCAATTCTCCTCAATCAGCCACATATACCCAACAATACCTAGCAGTAGCAACTCTTTCATACGGACCAGAATCTTTTTCAAGTGGTCGTGACTTGGGCGGACCTCTATTAGCTACTTTTAGTAAGGACGATAATTTTCATTAAGTGCTCATAACTTAAAAATCGAATCTTTGCTAATTTTTTTACGAGATCGTAATTTCCCTCAAATGCTTATAGCTTTGGGATACTTATTGTTAAGCGATGTAACTTTTTCTTTCGTGCCTAGTTGAAAAAAATTACCTCCAACTATATCTTTGATTGGTATTAAAATTATAGAAATACTAATATGCAAACTTAACTAAAATTAAATATGAACGTTGTCTATATTTGTATCTCATTTGATATAATCGAAGCATGGAGAGAGAGCCTCTAAGGTGTAGACATGTGGCCATCCAACTCACGTTACTTTTTGTTCTCTCTCTTTTTCTTCAATTTAAGATTATGTCATATTTTGTGTTGCATGCTTCCTTTCAAAAATGGCAAATTGACACAAAAAATTATAAACAAGCGGAACATGGGGTCCCAAAATTAAAACTGTTTATCATCAAAAAATTGCAAAAACCAGTATTACTTGGAATAGTCAGGCTAAAAGTTAAAGCAAAGAAGTAAGAACATTTCTTTTCCTCCCGGACGGACGAGCCAACGCTCTTTTTCTTTCTACTTCTACCTATCGATAGGCATCAATCTACTGCTTTAGGAACCTTAGCTTTTGGAAACAAATTTTTTGAAACGTGTAGGCAAAAGTCCTGAACAAAAGATTCACACGTTCAGCCACAAAGACCGAAGCCCGCAAATTTTGAAAGACAAAATCCTAAACGTCATGAACGTTAGCTTCACGTACACGTCAAGAGCTCCCCATCTTTCATTTTCCTGTGAAAGCATTTATTGTATGTCCCCCAAATAGGTCCCTACCATTAGACTTACTATTTCCTACACAGTAAACTATGGACGTTGATTTCTAGATCCAATAAAGCCCCCGCTGCAGCTGCACGGTTCAATTAGAGGACAAATACTTCACGCGGACGTTCTTGGGAACGTACTGATTGCGTCGGTGCTTTAAACTTTTCCCTTCCTCTTTTGGACCAGTAACCAGCGCATTTCACATCGACTCTAAAAAGAAGAGGTTCATGCTGGCCTTGAGGACTCGGGAAGAAAGAGTGATTGGGACGGATGAGGGAAATAAGTGATGAATGGTCTTCGGTAATGTGAGGGCGATTGTCGTCTCTATGGTATTCCGGTTCAGTTGGGAAGTTGGAATGGTTGATTGAATTTAACTTATTATGTCCAAGCATTTAGGAAGCCTCTGAATTCATTGGGGATTTGAAATACAGAAAATTTTAACGTATAATTGAAAGTGAGAAATTGAGTAAATTACCTATTACTACTAGTAAGTTGGGCAAAAAACACAACTGTCTTATTTTATGGTAAAACAATGTAATTGGTTAGGTACACTGATCGTAATTTACAAACAAAGCCAGTCAATGCAATAATAAGTTATCAACATCTTTAGAAATTTGCCACTCAAACAAAAAACCTCATGGTAAAGATAGTAAGTTTCTAGTGATATTGGTGATTTATCAAAACAAGATCCAATTTTAAAGGAATGTTTTAATTTGAATTACAATGTAAGTTATCTATTTGAGTATAAGCTCATCATTCAATATAAAAACTTACCGGTGAAAATAGTAAGTCACGAGTGAAATTCATAAAATTTCAACTTATATTCGCTTTTAGATATTTCACTTTTTCTTTTGACCAACTTATAGATATTTCCTTATTAAAAAAATATGCATAACCTTTTGCGATCATATGTATCATCTATAATATATGTATCCTACATTTATTGGGTCGAGCAGAAGGCCCTCAAACTATGCAAATCAATTATGACATGTCTTAACTTCAGATTTTGATGAGACTGAACAGAACTCTATGCATAAATCTCCAAGAGTTATTCAAAATTTGCGGATAAGAAGTCTTTGCTTCACTTAAAGTGCTGGGCCCAGCCACATTAGCTGGATGCCATGCACAGCATTGATGAATTTTAAACTTTGACTTAATATTAATATTCTCGGGACTTTTTATTTTTTAAGGGGTCATTGAACTATTATTAAACATTTAATCTAGTTCCTCACAAGATCAAATAAGACATTTGGTACTATTTGCAAGTTTTCTTAATCGCACTATTTCCCCACATTTTACAATATCTTTTCATTTTAATCAATCTCCCAAGCAACGAAAAGATATGCCATGTTTCTATTGCCTATTTTATCTTTATTTTTTCTTTATAAATATCATGATAACTCTATTTAAATATAATTTAGCTTATGCTCTCTCTGACACTAAAAGTAGGACTCCATTTTGACTTATGCAAATTTAATATTGCTGCTTTTTTAAGAATAAATATTTTCGTAAGGATACCTAAAGAAGATATTAATTTATTTACTGATATTCATAGTTATATTTACAAGTCTTGCTCCTAATTTTTTAGATAGATAAAATTTTGAAGTTTTTATGTTTTGTGTTTTCATAATTAAATTTAGTAATATCTGTATGTTAGGAAATAAAAAATAAAAGGAATATCAACCGGATAAAAATTGTAAATGAGGTTCTACTCTTTTTATTATAGAAATTATAAGCCAAAATGCATTTAAATGGAAATATCGTAATATTTATAAAGACCATTGGAATATAGCTATTAAGTTCTTTTCTTCCTGACTCTTAGATACAGTGTTCATGCCGAGGCAACAAAGAGATGACCATTAAAATGTTAAACGATCGTCCCGTTCGGATCATGGTTTAAGAAAATTGCAGGTGCAATAAATGATAACAAAATTATCTAATGTCAATCAAAATTGACTACTAATAATAATGTCCGTGGAAGACGAGAATTCCGGTAAATAATTTAATGTAAAGATGTCACCGGCTTGGTGTAGAAGACTTGAATTAAAGGCAACGCGGACAAAAACTTTAGGCGGATGATTCGGAGAACATGCTGATTGATGTGGGTGCGTTGCTAAGCTCTTTCCTTTTCCTTTTGGACAGCTATAGGCAACCTGTGCATTTCACATGACCTCGGTGACATGGAAAGACGAGTGGTAGGGCTGACCCTCACTTGGTGAGGTCCGCGATGCCCTCACCCAGAGCTAGTGAGGGTCGGCCAGCCCTCGCTGGCCATAGGCGAGGGTTGGTTGGCCAAATAAGAAAAAAAGTAAAAAAATAAAAAGGAAGAAAATATCATAAAAATTCAAAATATTATTTAACAAGTATCACATAGTGTTGATTATTCACGTTAGCAATTTTTTTTTATCAAAATGGCTGAATAGACTCAATCGATAAAAAATGAAAATGTTTATGACTAAATTGATAAAATGAAAGATTTATGATTAAATTGATAAAAATGTAATATGTTTATAATTTTTTGGATGATTTTTTCTATTTATAGTCAACCAATCAGGGCATTGCACATATCACGCGGTAATGTATAATATAAATATTTCTGGTGCACGGAGAGGGAGCCTCCGAGGAGTAGTAGTGTGGCCCTTTCCTTTATTGACCCCTAACTCATTTTGCCGACTATTTTCTCCTTTTCTTCTTCAATTTCTAAACCATGTCATTTTTTGTGTTGCTTGCCCCCTTCAAAAATTACAAATTCGCTCAAGAAGAATTATAAACAAGCGGAGCATGAGGTCCCAAAATTTAACTGTTTATCATCAAAAAATTGCAAAAACCAATATTACTTAGAACAGTTGGGCCGAAAGTTAAAGCCAAGAAGTAAGAACATTTCTCGCCCGCATGGACGAGCCAACTCTCCTTTGCTTTTCATTTCTGAAGCTTTGCATTCTGAAGCTTTCTAATGCCCTAGTTATAGGCTCTAATCTACTGCTCAATTGAAGACTGTCACTGCTCTACTTACAGCTCCACAAGGGAAATGTGTAGCCAAAATTCTTGAACAAAAAATTCATTGAAGCCCACAAATTTTGAAAGACAAAATCCTTGACTTTAGTAACCTTAGCTTTAGCTTCACAAGCTATATTCTCCCAAATAGTTCCCTACTGTTAGATTTATAGACGTCGATTTGTCGATCCAATGATGCCCCTGCTGCACAGAAGTTCAATCGGGAGGAAATAAGGCTCCGCCAACGAAACTTCACGCGGACGTTCCTAGGAAGTTCCCAGTGGGAACGCACTGCTTGTGTCGGTGCTTTAAAGCCTCTACCTTTTTTCTTTTGACCAGCAGCCAGTGCATTTCACATTGACGCTTAAAAAGAAGAGCTTCATGATGGCCTTGCAGACTCGGAAAGACGCGTGGCAGGGCTGGTTGAGAAAAATAATTGGTGAATGCTTTCTATAACGTGAGGGTGGTTGTCGTCTCAAAACCGATAATGCTCATAGTTGGGCCAAAAACAAAGAAAAGTAAGTAAGAACAACATTGTCCGATTGTTAAATTTATTATCTTTCGTCATTTGTCGAAGTTTATAAGTTAATTAAAAGCAAATTTGTTGGTGTGCTTGCACATGAAAAAGAGAGCATAATTTCTTAGAGTTATAAATAAAGCTTATAAAATGAAATATCTTTCATATATAGATCTAAATTGGATATAATAAACCTATCTTATTAGATAGATGTAGAAGTGGTTCCTCAAAATACTTCAACGGATGACCAAGATGTGACACTCTTTATAAGTGATGTCTATCTTAACCTCTTTGTTTTTGAAATTTCTTTTTTTACCTTTATTCGGCTTTAGTTCAAGGGTCATGTAATTACTTTCAATATTATGGAAATCTCTTATTCTCATGAAGACTAAGTATACTTCTTGAATATTTATTTCTTGTGATCTGCGGTAATATAATTATAGTGGCAATATATATAGCTATCATGTTCTTTTCTTTCAATTTTTTTTATAATGGGGTTGGTTGTTAAGGCCAGCAGGGAGCAGACGTCGAGGGCGAGGAGTGAGGACCGCAGGAATTGCTTTTAGTGTTAACAACCAAATTTTTTTAGTCAAAATTCGAACGCGTCTCTAGATCCCAATATAAACACATGAAATATATGAAACGACAAACCTACTTCGTCCTCCTGCCTCGCCTCCTGCTTTCCCTTCTTCCTCTTTACCAGCGAGGCTGTAAATGTGTGCAGAGATAGTTGAATAATAATTTGGTGCTCAAAGATATCCATAACAGTCTAGACTCAGAGAGGGAGAGAGAGCTGCAATGGGAAATCATTGCTTGAAGCAACAAAGACGAGAAAATTTGGAGAAGATCGATGTGCCATCAGCGTCAGGTGCTAATTCTGACCCATCCGCTTCGTCCACCTCCGTGATTGGAAACAATTACCACGTATTCTTGAGCTTTAGAGGCCCTGATACTCGCAAAAGCTTCGTCGATCACCTCTATCATAGACTCAAAGACGTGGGCCTGAGTTTCCATCCGAAGTTCGTGTTCAGAGATGATGAGGACCTCCCCTTCGGCGAGGACGTTGCTGCAAATCTGATCAGTGCAATCGAGCACTCCAAAGTTTCAATTCCAGTCATCTCGAAAAATTATGCTGCTAGCGAATGGTGCCTCCGCGAGCTCATTCATATTATAGAGTGCAAGGAAACAAGGGGACAAATCGTCTGGCCCGTGCTATACAAGGTGAAACCCTATGAGGTGCGACGCCTAGAGGGGGACTTTGGAAAGGCCTTCAAATCCCGTATGCATCGTTTTAAGGAGGAGGTCAAGCAAAAAGGGCTGGTAGCTCTCAGAAAAGCAGTTGATTCTAGAATATTCGAATCAGAGAAATTTGCTGATGGGTACTTCGTTTGCCTTCTTTTAACAGATCCTTGTCTGAAGATTTTTTCTATTTGTCATCCTTAATCCTTGTTTTTTGGAGTCATTAATAAGTTGTCATGTGTTGTGTTGTTTGACAGGCATGAAGGGGAATTAGTAAATAAACTCGTAGAGATAATAATGGGGGAGCAGCAACATGATTTTCAACCACATCTTCCTGCGAACTTGGTTGGAATTGAGGATCGTATGACTGAGGTTATGAAATTGGTGGATATTGCTTGCCCGGGCACTCGAATTATTGTGATTTGGGGAATGGGCGGCATCGGTAAGACAACTCTGGCTAGAAACATCTATAAGAAGCTTTTTGATGAATTTAAGTGCCGCAGCTTTCTCCCGGATATCAGAGAAACAGCTAAAATCAAGGGTATGGAGCATGTCCAATCTTTGCTGA
The DNA here is from genome assembly GCA_014182845.1 of Corymbia calophylla. Classification (NCBI taxonomy): domain Eukaryota; kingdom Viridiplantae; phylum Streptophyta; class Magnoliopsida; order Myrtales; family Myrtaceae; genus Corymbia; species Corymbia calophylla. The sequence continues at coordinate 3,333,288 of CM024695.1, forward strand.
TCTCAAATATCACAAAAAGCAGTGAAATCAAAGTGCGTGATCCCGAGATAGGTATTGATATGATCCGATCATGTCGTAACGAACAGAAGGTACTTATTCTTCTTGACGATATTGATTGTCAAGACCACCTTCATAAATTGATTGGAGGTTGTAATTTCAAGTCGGGAAGTAGGATAATTATTACATGTCGAGATATGACTCCCTTGGACCCTGAATATATAAGGTATGAACTCAAAGAAATGAATTGCGAAGAGTCTATGCTTCTATTTAGTCGATCTGCATTTGAAGGGGAGCAACCTCCCATAGATCTTGCGGCTCTTTCTAGTGATATTGTTGCCACCACAGGAGGGCTTCCCTTAGCTCTCACGGTTATAGGTTCACTTCTTCGTGGAGAAAAAGATCCAGAAGTGTGGAGAGAGATGTTGGAGAAATTGAAGGAAGCACCTGATGCGGCCGTACAAGAAAAGTTGAGGATAAGTTACGATACATTACCATGTCATGAAAAGCAGATGTTTCTAGACATTGCATGTTTTTTCATTGGAACTGACAAAAGAATTGCTACTTACCTATGGAAGGATCTCAAATTCTTCCCAACAATCGGATTGCGAGTACTAATTAACCGTTCATTAATAAAAATTGATGATGAGAATCGATTGAGAATGCATGATCAATTAAGAGATCTAGGCAGAGCTATTGCCCATCCAAAGGATGAGAAGCCTTGGGAATATAGCAGACTATGGGACGAGGAAGCCATGGAAGTTCTGAGACACAAGGTAACAATTATGTCTACTTATGGCCTTCCCCATCTCCTCTAATGGTAGTCCTTCAAATTATTATTGTTATTGTTCTTTTTCTCTATATCTTTGAGCATTCTCAATATGTTGTTAGCATTTTCTTGGTAGAAGCTACATCCAATTTTGGCCTTTTGTTATTGATTCTGTGTATGTTGCTCTTTTGTTCTTAATTATCTTATTAGTTAAAGAACTAGTAAATTTAAAAAAACTTAATTATCTTTTGTTGTCATTTAGACCAAGTTATAATCAAATTAAAAAATAAGATAATATAATGTTGGAAGACTATTTGAGATACATTTAAGTGGCATAATAATTAAGGTATTTGGTTTATTTATGAGGTTTGCATGTGTACATGGATCTCATGTTTATTCATAGGAAAGGTGAGACCTAATGGTATTTCGACTCGTGATGCAATAACATAAGGCTAATTTACCCTGCTTCTGTATTATCTGCTGGTGTTTGTTCCCGTGTTGTGCATGGGTCTAGTCATAGCTATTTTGAGCACGTAATTCAGCATTAATGAATATTGTGCAAAATCAAACAACAGTAAGTTACGACCGAAATAAACGAAGTAACATCCGAAACATGATTATGCACATGTTTATACAAAGTAATTTTCGATGAAAATTTGAAAAGTAAAGAGTAAAGATCAAAATTAAGAAAATAAATAAATGAATGAAGGGAGTAAGTGACGGAATAGTGAAAAGTGAAAGAAACTTTATCTTACGCGTCTTCAATTTATCTGCACATGGTGTAGTTCAATATCCACCTTTATTATGTAATGAGCGAGCCTTTCTTCGAAAGGACTTATAGAGCCTTTTAGGCGCCCACACATGGACAAAGAGAAGATTGAAAAAAAAAAAAATACTGTTGTTAGATATTAGATGTTAGATTTGACAAGATTATAGGAGTGAAGAAAAAAATCAATATTTAAACTCCACTTATTTCATGGAAAATGAATAATTTGGAGAATATCTTCTTAAAAAGTAATCACTTGTATTGCTTAATATAATTAGTCAATAAAAAATATTTTTATTATCGATAATAATTTATATCTAAATGTTTTTGTTGGTAATAATATTATTTTTCATTCATTCATTTTTTAAACAATATAATCGATCGTTTTTAGGAAATGTTTTCAAATCATTCATTTTTTGTGAAACAAACAAAGCCTTAATTCATAAAATATGATAGCTAGAGGAGAAAATAAGAAGTGAGAGAATGGCAAAATAGGAAAATAATAATAATGATCGCGAACCTAGTATACCAATTCATAGATTTTTATATGAACAGGTGAATGCACAGATACACTAACAAATTCGTAAGATCAGCCTGATTTCTATCTTGATTCTCATGGCGAACCGGGACCAAAAGCATGTTTCTTCACTATAGCAAAGATTGACCAAATCAAAGAACAAAGGAAATACATGAAGATAATTTGTTGAAGTATTAGATCGTCAGGATTATTTAATTTTAACTCACTCAATTCCTTGAGACAATAATTTTGGTTTTGCAATCAAGCGTACTAAAACTCACTATGCTATTTCGCATGTAAAAATGTGAAAGAAGCAATGAGTCTTTATCATTGTCGGCTCTTTGCAATTGATGTAAAAATTCCAATGACGCTATGATGTAAGTAAGAAAAGTAAAACTGTTGGGATGAAAATAGAAACTCTAACAGATAGAAGACGTGCTTGATAATTGATATCATTCAATTGGCGCAAATTGAATGACGGCCGATTGACTGGTGCGCTCATCTTAGGATTAGTGTTGATCTTTTCGGGCTTGAATCTCCAAAATTGAGAAGTCAAGCTCAACTTCCCTTCCTCAATTTCTTTCTTCTCTAGCAATCTGTGGATTTCTGGAAAGTTTTGGTCACGCAACATGCATATAAAGAGATAATTGGGGAAAGAGAGATACACCCGTCCGGAATTGTAAAAGGGTATTTAATGAAAGGACAATACCTTAAGGTAAAAAGAAAGACCAATGAAATTCCCAATATAGATGCACATCGTTAATGTGTTCGTGTAATTTTAACTTTTGTTAACCTACTTTATAGGCTTTTGTGCACTACGTTATGTGTATTTTTATTGGCCGTAATGTGTTTTTTTATTAATTACCAATTTTCAAAAAAGAGAGGTTTTGTCAATTATTCTTCTCTTAGTTGCTTTTTAATTTGAAAGCCTTTTCTTTTTCGATGAAATGAAACTATACTGCTTTGATTGCACAAAAATTGTGTATTGAAAAAGAAATAAATACATAAAGGGTTGCGCTTCTAGAGGAGAAACAACCAAACGTTTTCATTTCCATTCAGCCATATGCCAAAAGGGACAATATTTCATGAACGGAAAGGAAATAAGTTGTCATGCTTTATAAATGCATAAATGCTTGTAATAAATCCAACTGGGTGCTCTCTTTTTTGTCCAAAAGTGCAACGGTTCTCAGAATTGCAGAGGGAAACCATATGTGCTCTGGTATAAGGAAGACTTGGTAGTCAATGCTACGTGTGTTAATATAAAAACTTATAAGAAATTTTCATGGAGAAATTTTACATGAGATCACTAAAATTTGTGGCATCCAAATGAAAATTGACATACAACATGATTGTGTAGTTATAAAAAAGATCACATATACTCTGTAAGTGGAGAGAAAATGCACTAGCCACAATAGCATGTAGATGTATGCTAACAAAAGTTGGTTGGGCAGTATGCTATTCCTTGTTTCATGACACTTTTTATTCATGTCAAGGTCAGGGAATGCCTTGGGTTGATATTTACTATCCTCAATTTTTTTTTTTGTAGGAAGAAAATAGAAATATTGAGGCACTATGTCTGGACAAAAATGGCTCAGACATGTTCATGAAGCGAGAGAGCTTCCAAAGAATGCCTTTCCTGAAGTTTCTTTATCTGAGTAAAGTGGATTTTGTTGGAGATTTTAAGGATTCACTTTCTGAATTAAGATGGCTAGAGTGGGGGGAATGTCCCGACTCTTTCGAGGCAATCAATGTTCATTTGGAGAAATTGATCATACTTGATTTATCAGACAGTTATATTAGTGAAAATTGGAGAGGCTGGAGTTCAATTACGGTGAGGATGAAAAAGGCTTTCTCTTTTGTTACATTTGATGGTAAATCATTCTATTTCTACATGCTAATCTTGGAACATGTTTCTTTCTTGTAGATGGAGAGGTTGAAAGTTCTCAATCTTTCGGGGTGCTCAAAGTTAAAGAGCACCCCTAATCTCTCTCCGTTTAAAAATTTAGAGATGCTTATCCTGAAAGATTGTGACAGCTTGGAGGAAATTGATCCTTCCATTGGAGATGTCAAGTGCCTCATTTCCTTGAACTTGGAGGGTTGTGAGATTCTCAAGAAGTTGCCCGAACAATTAGGTGAACTAGAAAATTTGGAGGAACTTGTCGTAGACAGGATTTACATAAGTTGTCATCAGCAAACTGACGTTCCCAGCTCAATATTCCATCTCCATCTGGTAAGATTGTTGTTAGTGGGATGCTACTACGTGTTGCCACAGATCCCTTCTTCAATTGGGAAAATGGGAGAATTGGTTGAGTTGGACTTGTCAGCTTCAAATATTGAGGAATTACCTGAATCCATTGGGGAATTGAATAAATTAAAAATTCTGAGGATTAATCGTTGTGATATAAAAAGGTTACCGAGCTCTATTGGAAAATTGCAGAGCCTCCAAGAGTTGGAGGCCAATGAATGCTCCGAGCTGGAAGGACAAATTCATTTTGATAAAGGTGGATTGTCTTCTCTAAAGACCCTTTGTTTAAGCAAAACAAAAATTTCTGGCTTGCCGGAAAACTTAGATCGGCTTTCTTCTCTCGAACGCCTCGATTTATTTGAGTGTCGTGAACTTCAGTCACTCCCAAAACCTCCTGTTAGCTTATCAAAGATGTGGCTCACCTGTCGGAGCAATGAGCTGCCTTCGCTCTCTCATTTAAAGAATCTAAAGCTGCTCCAACTTACCGATTGCAAGTCTCTTCAAGGCATCCCAGAGCTTCCCTCCTGCTTACAGACGCTTGACGTTTCCGATTGTCCCAAATTGGAAAGGTTGCCAAATCTTTCCGGTTTGGAATTTTTGTCGGAATTAAAATGCTGGAATTGCGTTGGGCTGAAGGAATTGGATGGACTGGAAGGTTTAAAATCCCTAAGAGTGTTGTACGTATGCGTAGACCAAGGCTTGGATGATAAACTCCATGCGATACGAGGCCTTGAAAAATTGGGATCCCTAGAAGAGGTGAATATCTTTGGGAGCAAGCACATTCAAGTACTGGACCTTTCAAAGTCGGAGCATCTGAAGAAGTTAGATGTTAGTTTTTGCAAAAGCTTAGTTGAAATTCACTGCCCTAGTAAATTCCTGGAAGACTTCGATAGGGAGGGGTGCGAGTCACTGCAGAAATTACCGGACTTTTTACCACCTGATTATGAGTCGGAAGAAATTGCAGAAGAAGCCGACTGAGGTTTGCGGGGGACTATAGTCGGATCTTCATGAGGAGGAAGCCAACGAGGTTGCCGAGGATGTGAGATTAATCCATACTCACATGTTCCGATTGCTTTGACCCGTGTGCTTCAACTTGAAATGGAGCAACGGAGGAGTTCGACGATTGGGGGTGATTATGGAGGCGAGGAATCTGGTGAAGGCTGTGGTTCCTTCCCCTCCCATTCACCATCCCCTCTTCTGGAAAATCTCCGGTCTACGCGCCTCGTTCTTCATGTAATCGCTTGAATCTCCAAAACCCTAAAACCCTCCCTCTCTCTCTCTCTCTCTCTAGACGTTGTTAAGGCCTAATGAGTTTACATTGCGTCCTTTTCTGGTCAGGCTAATGAGGAAGGATCTTCATGTTGGGTCTTCATTGCTTCCGATTGCCATATCTTCAGAATCCAGGTGATTGGACCCCTTTTAACAGTAATCCATTCTTGTCGCTGATTGATCAGTTTATTCATTGGTTGATTCTTGGCGTGATTGGTGCATGCGCATTCTGGTGATTCGAGGTTTTGAGTCGCAATTGTTGGTCTGATTTTGGATGTTCGATGTCTGCATACAGAGGAAATGAAATGAAACTAATTCGAGCTTTTCTGCATATTCAGTGAAGCATGTTTAGTTGTCCTGTCATATTTATCAGCTTGTGATTCCTGTTAGGTGCAGAGATCTGCTCGGTTATGCTCTTCTACCACTTTGCTATGGCGTAATGAGATAACTAAAGCAGCTTTCGATTAGGTTTCGAGTCAATGGTAGTGGATTTTCCTTATGTTATCTGAGCAGTCGTAGAGCATGTATAGCAGGATTATCAAGACTTATGAGCCTATTACAGGTTTAAATTGATTTTATCACCCTGTCTAGGTAGCGTGGAAATTGACTGCAGAGTTGTCGGAACTAATGTGAACTAACTTCATGTTGAACTGGATGATTACCTTGATTGATGAGGTTCTACTTTCATAGCCACTTCTTTCCTGTTCTTGGATCTTGAAGCGCCGTGAGGGGTGATGAGAAGTGGAAAGATGAAAAATCTCCTGTGAACCATTTGTTTGTACCTATGATCCAAAGTAGCATTCTCTCCATGAGTATGTGGAAATTCCTTCTCATAAGATTCTCCAAGGATGTCCTCACTCATCCCAGTTAGCTGATAATGTAGTGAAATGGTGTTGAAGGCCGGAAAAGGATGCTAGTGTCTGAATTGTTATGATGGTGATATGGCTTGTCCATTTTTTCCTTATGGTAGTGTCCGAATTGTTGTGATGGTCATATGGCTTGTTCAATTTTTCCTTACTTTTTCTTTGCTAGCTTTCTAGTTGAATGGAATTGCTCCTTATCTCCTTCTGACTGTGGGAAAATGCAAAAGCTTGAGCTGCGATAATAAAAGTCTATTGGTTTCTTCTTTCACCGGGAGTTATCGGGCTCTGACATTATGGTGTGTTTGGAAGAACTTTTGCTTTTAACTTGCATCTATACTGTTGTTTTTAGCATTTGCAATGTGTCTTTTGTTCAATACTCTGCTTCAAATCTTCAGAAAACATAAAAATTTGCATTTTATGGCCAATTATAGCAAAATAATTGTTGTCTTGCTGACAAGGTCAGGAAGTACCTTTTGATTTCTAATGTTGAAACAGAAACACCATTAAATTTGTTTCAATTTCCATGGTTGGTTTTCATTCTATCATTCTTTGTTTGGATTCTCTATAATGTGATGGTCTTGATTTTTGAAGGTTACAACTCTATGCTAGTCGACTGTTGCCCGTGCACTGATGCGAAATTCAGAGTACAGAGCTGACTGAATCTGACAGTAAGTGGCTTTTCTTTTAAGTTACCTGAAGATTTCAGTTCACAAAAAGGTGTTGAAGAATGATGTTGAGTTGTGCTTGAGAAATATCTGGTTGTTGGCCGGTTCAACTATGAATTTGAGGATTGCATCTCTAGTGGGGATGGGTTATGTTTGATGCAGGGGTGGAGACTGCTTTGGCCAACTTATTATCCGTTCCTTAGCTTTTCAACGCTTTTCTTTTATCATGTTGGGCAAGAAGGTTAGTCCGCAATTGAGCCGTGCCCTCAATCACTGGTGCTGCATTGTTCCGTTGTGGAGTCTCTCCCCGATTCGCCTGCAAAAACTCCATCTGTGCTGTTTGGGCAGCTTGATTGTGGGATGGTAAGGAAGAAGATCCATCTTTGGAGCTTAGTTTGGAGGCTTTAGACACTGCCACCATAAAATAAGCCGCATTTATTTTGTCCATGGATCTGTTTCGAACTTTGTTCGTCACTTAATATGCCAATGTGAAGGATGCTCTCTCGAAGGTAGATATATGGCCATGATCAGGCTGAAAGTATTATCATCAATGGTGGAAACCTGGTCCAAATCATGTTCCCACTCTTTCCTTGTTTTACTTCATGCCTTTATTAATCATCTTGCAAATTCATACCTTAACATGATTCACAATTTATTACTTCAGTTCGGTCATTGTTTGGTGATGACGATGCCTATGCTCCAGAGGCTTTAGAAGAACAGAGGATTTTCACTGTATTGTGGATAACAGTGTGAGATCCAAACCAGAAGTATGGAGGAAGTCCTTAAATCAATCATATTGCTTTCATATTTTTGGGATAAACATGACAAGTAATCAATGGGTGGCTAGAAAGGTGATTTGCTTAAGTCCTTTAATGCTTGAGAGCTGATCTAGATTTCTTAATGCCATCTTTTCTTGAACTACAACTCAAATCAGAATCTTTTGTTACAGTTGCCACTGAACGGAATTGGAAAGCCACTCCTGCAATAACTGTGGTTTCAGCCAGAAATGTGCACCTTTTTTGGCTAGCCTGATGGTGGGAACAAAATCTTCAGAGTTCGGGTACTGCCCAGCTGTTTATGGCTCTAAAAAGAAGTGGGCGGAGCTGTGCATATGATTTTTAATTCTGTGGAGAGCTTAATTGCTACTGCATCTGAAGCGAGGACTTCCAACTATAATTGTAATCTTCACTTGGGAACTGCTTATTGGCAATATTAGGAGTGCAAATTGACTTGGAAGATACTAGTCATGTTCTTTTATTATCATTAACACAGAGAATACCAGAACGATGGAGAACACATATGCCTTATTAGTAGTATGAAGAATATTTGCATGACAGCAGCCCGACAGAGATCAGATTCGGGAGATCATCCTTGTTTCCTAGTTAATATAAATATAGATGGTAAAGTATCATATTCAATAGAGTACCTACTTCACATTAGTGATTTCAGTTTGGCATGGGGTTGTGTTTTCTGTCTTATTTCAATGAATTTCAGGGAAATTAATCGACTAAGTGAATGCAATGGTTCAGCATCATCTGGCTTGTGATCCTGATGGGAATGAAAATAGACTAGAATGCCTTCGAAGTACATAGCATGTCGTTATACGTCAGTTGAAGACTCTTCATCCTTGAGATAATATGAATATGTTCTTATGCAAACAGAGTATTACCTTATTCCAAGTCCTATTGAGGTTGGTTTTCTAGAGCACAGGATTTTTTGTGTGTTTCTTTCATTCATTCTGCATGATAAAAATAAAAATAAAAATAAAAATAAAAACAAATTTGTGAAGAAACAAATGGAGCCGAAGTGTTTCGAGATTTGTTATCAGCAAATCAAATTCATGGAGAAACTAGGAATAATTTTTTATCTCCTCGTTCCATCGTTTGTTAATGTGCTGAGAGTAATGCCACACTTATCATCCTATGTTAATTTATCAATATTTTTTTAATTATCAACACCATCATAAGTGTTCCACTAAATTTCCAATATTTGTGTCCGCAAACTTTGAATTAAATGAAATAAATAATCTCAATAAAATAATTTCTAGATTTAGCAAATCATTTCAACGACAATCAAACAATTCCTAGATATTGAAACCAACCAATTTAGTATTGAAACCAAAGGGGGTTTGATGTCCGGCGTTCCGTTCTGGAGAAAGCGGGAAAGTTTTCCAGGTGGGCAAATTGTAAATATCTCGCCCAACTTCGCTCGGGCCTGTTTCATCTATTTATATGAATTTTACTCCGAAGTTTTAATAATATTTCGTGTTTTATAAAATTTAATATGATTATCGAAAATTCACAGAAGCGCAAAAATTCAAAACTGGAAATCACCCTTTTCTTCTCTCACTTCTTCATATACATAGTACAAAAAATTTTAAGATCAACTTACTCTTACATATCTATGTTGGCATCGCTCACTTCCCTCTCCCTCCCCCAATTCTCTCACCCTTTGGTTTGTATCTTCTTCTTCTTTTCTAGATTTTGCTGATGTGGCTTCTGTAGAGGAATTAAATTGATCAGATTCAAAGAATAAAAGGCCAAATTAAACAAAATTAAAGGTCTACGATCAAATTGAACTTTCATCAAGGGTATGGAGACCAATTTTTCTTTTAAGGTCGAGAATGCCATTGATTTTATTTAAACTCGAGAGTTTTTAAACAAAAAGCCCAATGAAGGGGCATCAAAACATAAAAGATTCCAAAAAGGTTGGGGGACTAATTTTGAAAATTCCCCTTTTTATACTCCATATGCATCCATTATTTTTAAGAATGTCTTTGAACACTTCAATTTTTCTCTTGTTTTTCACCTAACTCAACTTACTCCCAAACATAAAATTACCAAGTTACATCAAATTAGACATAAGAGTCACTTCGTTCTTTGTCAGTTAATTATATTGAGGTTATAGTCAGTTAATTATATTGAGGTTATACTTCAAAAATCAATCAAAGAAATAGTGTATTTCCTTTATATCAATTTGAAATTACTATTTCACAAGAGGAGAGATATTAAGGGCATGTTTGCTTGAAGGAAAGTATTTTTCAAGAATTGATTTTCTAGACTCTCACCCATTTGATCCGCTGAAAATGAATAGTTAATTGAAAATACTTTCTGGTCAATGAAAACATTTATGATAAATTTAAGAAAGTGAATTCAATAATCTAAAGAACAAAAAATACTTTATGGAATTATTCATCTCGAATATTTTTATTCAATTATTTATTTATTTTTTCATGTTCCTTCTTCTTCTTTAGCGAGTCATCGACCACAACAAAGGCTGACAACCAGCCATAGGCGAACTTGATCCTCATCATAGGCCGACAAGCTGGAGCCTCACCTGAGTCACCGGCCATACCTATGGCCGATAACCAACCGTTGTCGAGGCCCAGAAAATATAGCCTGTCTTTTGTCACACCAAGAGTCAAGAGATGGCTCCTGAACTAAGGCTAAACTTGTCGTCGATCCTTAGGTGCGGTAGTCATGTGCATTATCGACATCGCACTAGCCAATTATCACTTTCCCTTTTGCCCTTTCGGCCGGCACGCTCTGACTTCTGTGCAAGTAGATCATTTTTATTTGTGATATCTTTTTCGTTGCTTGGTCCACTGAAAATCATCAATCAATGAAATATTTGTATATGCATCTTCGATTGTCAACGTCAGAGAAAACGATGAAAGTCCATGACAAATAAAAAAAAAACACTAGTGAGGAAATTTCTAGAATAAAAAAAAGAGCCTGCAAAAGACAATCCTAGCATGCCATATTACAAGACGTGTCACCTCACCTCTCAATAGGTCGATTCGTCATGGAATAATAAAAATAAAAACAAAAAAACAGTTCTTTGAAGAAGCTATAGATGTTGGATGCCCTCGATTATGCATATGAAAAAATATCACGAATGTCTTAACTTTTTATGGTGCTCACCTCAATAACACAATTATCTTCTCAATTACTTCAGTATCACATGAAAAATTAATCACTTCAATGTCATTGCCGATTTGTATGGTCGAAAAATATGACGTGACATTATTTTAATATAAATTGTATGATGTGGCTTAACGATAAAATAAAGTCAGTAATATTACTGCTGAATGACATTGTCTATGTGTGTTATTTGCCTACAAGTTAATGAATTGGGGCTAAATTTGTCTTCTCCTTCAAACCCGAAGTTGTTGGGTTCTTCAACGGAGGAAGTGAAGCAAAATTAGGTGCGGAAGTTTGAGATGGAGAGCAGGAGCAGGATGAACGTCGCCAAATTAAGCATGTTCTAATCAAGAATCGGATGAACAAGAGCTATGGAGTAGAGGGAGCAACATAATTACCAGAACAAATCAGTTGGTGCAATGGGGCTTCAATGGAGTCGAGTAGTTGTCATGGATTATGTCTCCGGCCCTCTTGGGAAAAATTTCCTTGAGTGATATTTATCTTAACTCTCTTTTGAATAAATTTCTTTTCACTTTTAGTTCAAGGGGCATGTAATTACTTCTAATATTACTAAAAATCTCTTACTCTCATGATGATCAAGAATCCTAGAATAAAAATTTCAAGTAATCCATTTCACAAGTATTTTTCCTGTGCAAAGCACCAGTTTGTGGGCTAGCACAATGGTAATGTAGTTGAAGCGGCAATATAGCTACTACGTCCTTTTCTTTCTTGTTTTTCCCTTGCTTTTTGATATAATATAAATGTTGCGGCCAAAAGAGACTAATACAATATAAACGATAAGCGATCCTCCCATCTGTGGCACGGGATAACTAAAGTGCCGGTGTATGTATAAGAACAAAATCAGCTCATATCTTTGTATTCCATTCACCGGATGATGCCTAGAAGGCAACGACTAAACACGCGCAGAGGAAGACAACTAGAAGCGAAAAGGAACGGCCGACTTGGAGCCAATGAATGGAATGATCATTCACTGGATAAATGCCGAGAATAGGGATGTCAAGAATCGAACTGAAACTAAAATCAAAACTTAACCAAACTGAAATTTCGTACATCTTCAGCTCGTTTTGGTTTCGGTTCGATTAACCGAAAAATAATCGTTAACTTTTTCGGCTCAGTTCGGTTAACTGAATCGAAATTCTCAATAAAAATTGAAGACTGAAAAAATGACAAGCAAGGCAAAAACCAAAAAATTGAAAAGCACAAATAGGAAAATCGAAAAAACAAATCGAATCAACCGAACTAAAACTAGTTTTCGGTTCGGGTCAGATTAGGTTCGGTTTGGGATTACATCTTATTGGTTTGGTTTTTCAAAAAACAAACGAACCGAACCGTTTACACCGAAAAGCCAATGACTTCGCACTTTGCTAGGTCCAAGACAATTAACCACTTTATTTATCTAATGACATCAATTATATTAATTCAGGGTAATCGAGTCAAGATTTGGTCAGTGACTCCATTAATTAAAAAGTTTAATCCAAAAACTTAAGTTGTTAGGTAGAGGGAGATCGCATAAATATAAAGAGTATTAAGACCCATTGTCAAGTGATATGGGATAATACTTTATCACCCCACTCATGTGCAAGCTGGATTAAGAGCAACACGTGATTCTTTGACCATGAAGCGTGGAATTTGACTAATGAAGAGTGGATGCACATTTGCGAAAAGGGATAACACTGGTTTTAATATCATGTTAAATAGCCCAATCTAAAACTTTAAATTTTTAGAACAATCGACAATGATCTTATAAAATCTTTATTTAAACCTTTTCGTTAGACTTTCATCATGGTATTAGAGTAAAAAGCCTCGAGTTTGAATTGTTTAGACCCTTATTTATTTTCCAAATTAAATATCTCACACTTATTACTAGGCAAAAAAACAAGACTAAACGTGAATTACAATGATAAAATGTTTAAATATTAAATTACATTTTTATTTAATAGAGAGTACCAATTAAGTAATCAATCGAAAGAAATTTACGTTTTTTCATCAAATTCATGTGTCATACACGATCAGTGATACGAAATCATTCTAAATTGAGCACACTTGATCAGTGCCTTCGGGGCATTCTTTTGACATGTTCACCGTTTAATTATTAACATCCAAAAGGATTCAGTAGCAAATCGAATTACCGGTTCAAACTGCGGATGCCGACGTTTTTTAGGTCTTAAAAGTCATGCGTCACCTATGATTGCATCGTCGGGCTCCCTCATTTCCCGTTATAGCCCAGAAAAAATTCGAAAAAGGCCAAATAAAAAGAAGGATGGTCCCACCAGTACGTCGCAGATTCCGCCGCCGGATGCAGCTCGATGATCAAACCGCAAGATGAAATCCCAGGAGGACGCGTGGCATCTCGGGAGGGGCCCACTATTGGAACAGGAACAGGGCTCTCGTGCCACGTGTCGGTCGTCCGCGACTATGAGGAAGCGGCCCGCAACCAATGAACCGGCCGAACGAGAAGAAGATATACGGACGCTATCGGACAAGACACGTGTCTTCCTCGTGATTTGGGGTGGCAGCGAGGGGAAATTGGGGAATCCGTCCCCTATTTTGGTTTTTTTTTTTTTGGGAGACGGGATGGGACGGTTTCGAGGAAAATTAAGAATCGTGTTATCTCTCTTTATCCTTTTGATTCAGCTTGCGTTTTAATTCACTTAACAATTTAGATTCTTAATAAGATCATGAACAAAAATGGGAACAACGAGTTTAATTCGGAATTAATACTTCAAGACACATTTCATAAATTCTAGATGAACATCCTTAAAAGTGGGGGAGGGTTAATCACAAATTCTATATTAAATAGAGAATTTGAATGTATCTATTTGGAATAATTTTATATTACTGATCATGCAAAACACGTAAACAGTTGATGGGAATTTTCCCTCGACCGATTGCTAGCAATCACCCATGACAAAATCGCGAGAGGCACTTATATAAAGTGTAAGGCCCAATTCGTGACTTTATTCATAAGTTGGATGCATGATCTCAGATTCGAGACAAAATGGAGGACTCCTTAGAGCCAATAGGAGTAATGGGCAGGCTGTCAAGGCCAATGGGAGTGACCACCACAACAAGGCAAGGATTCGAGCTGTTTTTAGTCAAGTAATCATGCCTGCTCAAACCTATCCATAACATTTGAGAGAGAGAGAGAGAGAGAGAGAGAGAGAGAGAGAGAGAGAGAGGCAATGGAAGATGGAAAACTCAAGCAATTAACCTCAAAATGAAGAAGACATGAAAAGGAGAATTGTTGAGTCCGAAGGAAATCAAGTGTTGGGAACAAAAGAGCAAATCAAGGTAGGATGCAAGAAATAGTAAAGCTAACCAAAGACATTGTTAGGAAATAAAGCTTTGTAATATAGATTTTCCACTATGCTTTTTCCGCTCTCTATTTTGGCCAAAGAAAATGTCATTTCATGCCCACCACCACGTGGGTTTTGGTACTATTGCAAATCAAGAAATCAGCGTGAGTATTCATCTCTGAGCTCTGAGTAAAATTATACCATGTCTTCAAATCTTTGATAAAAACAAATGAGGGTTAGTGGTTTTGTTGGGAAATCATTTGGAGGTGAACTTGGAGTGAAATTCATTCTAAAAGTAAATATCATTTATCATTCAATGTTGTCGAGTATATAAGCACGGTAATGGTCACATGAAAAAATTGTAATTATAATGAGCAACTCGGGTTGGGACATACTCTATCTGAAAATACAGTATATATAAAACACAAATAAAATAGTCATCACACATCCCACATATAATTTATAATTTGTGAAAGCTTACACATACTATTACATTTGTTTTTCTTGCATGACATGCAAAAACACGTAGAGCGAACTCTTTTATTTCTTTCCCACACAGATAAGCCAACTCTTTCTTTCTCTTCCCAGTTTGAAGCCATTGCAAACTTTGGAAGAACCTAAGCTTTCGCGCATGACTTCAATAGCTCCTCCTCTTCATTTTCTTGTAGGCGCATCTATTGCCCGTCTACCAAATAGTTCACTGCTATCAACCCTTACAATTTCCTACGCGGTAGCCTCAACAAGTAGACGTTGATTTCTGATCAGTTTTTCATCGGAGACTAGAGTTCCGGTATCCCTTGTGAATTTCTCGACCCAAAGATGCGCGTGCTGCGCGGGACTTGAATTAGGAGCGAACAAAGGCTATGCGGGTGAAACTTCAGGCGGACGATTGGGAGGAAATGTACCGATTGATTTGGGTGCTTTAAGCCTTTTTTTTTTTAACCCTTTTTTTCAATCAGCTAGAGGCAACCGGCCTGTTTGACATTTGACACCGAAAAGAAGAGGGTCGTGGCTTTGGAGACTCAGAAAGAAGAGCGGTAGTGATGGATGAGGAATGCGACGAAGGTCCCCGGGTAACAGTCAATCAAATGTACGCGTGTTTTCAATGAGAGAGAGAGAGAGATCAATTAAATAACAAACAGAAAAGCAAAAGAGAAGAGGGAGAGAGAGAGATAGATCTGCGTCCACGAATCATGAGATTGAAAGACTGATTTTTCCATTTGCAAAATGCAATAATAGAAAAAGCCACCAACTGATGCAGTGCATGTGTAATTCCATGTCGCAATGCATTGCCGGGTAATTGTGAATGAAGTGGTTTGAGTAATTCTTTATTCAAAATTAATTGAAATGCGACATCACTTTTGACTTATAAGATATGATATGTGATTATTCCCACCATACATTAAAATCATAACTTTACTAGCGTAATAGTCTTTAAGTTAAACACGTCCTTCCCATTCACACCTCATCTCATATGCTTCACTTCTTTTTCATTTTCCTCTCTTTTTTTTACTTTTATTTTCAATTTTCTTGTTGCCGTGCTTCTTTCGCAGCAAACACGACCCTTTTATTTCTTCAAGTCCCTCCCCCACCCTCCTCCCTCCCTCCCTCTCTCTCTCTCTAGCCACACACGAAAGGAGTAGTAGCTTCTTTTGGTAGGAAAGAAAAGGAAAAATAACGAAAATAAATTAAAGAAAATGGAAGGAGAAAACAGAGGGAAAATGGAAAAGAGAGCATCCGAAAGAAGATGTACTATTCATCTTGTAAATATGATTTCTACAATGCTTAAAAAGCCAACAAGGTACACCTTTAACTTAGTATGAAGATAAATTTGTAATTTGACGCAAAATATGATGCATATTTTTGCCACTTACAAAGATTAATAGATCAACAGCGATAGAACGACTGTTTGTTGTGACTTTGACTTTTGATTCTTGCCCTTTGCCCATTTAATCATAACTTTAAATTTTATTTTTTCAACATTAAAAGAACAATCATGTTTATAATTGCAAAATTAAAATGTGAAGAAATAAATATGTCTTTTTTTTTTTTTTTCCTTCTCTTTCCTCTCTCTTCCTCATCCTCCGTCCGCAATTGTTGAAATTTCTGGGTTTCCTTCTTCTGCCATTAATTTCAAGAAGCCGTCTCCCACTAAATGCCATGAAATTCTGAAACTCTTTCTTATTTTTTCTCTCTTCTTCCTCCTCTATCCACACCTACCTCGTCCATCACAGTTGCTAGCACCACGACCACTGCTGTGTGTCCAAGGTTGAGCCGCCCTCATCGTCACAGTAACTGATAGTTGTTGCCAATCCATGAGAAAGAAGAGAGAAATAAAAAAAGTTTCAGATTTTATTAATTTTTAAGCCCAATACCACGAAAAACCTTAAATTGGTATACATATGATAAATTTACCAAAAACTAATTTTTTGACAACCAAAAGCCTACATTGATATACGTGATAAATTCACTCTTCGTTAATTTCCATTAAATTTTACTGTCAAATTACTCCTTTAAATGACATGTGATGAGTGTACCAGTTTAGAGTTTTATCCTCCGTTTACCATAGTTGTATCAATAAATTAATCTAGTTTAACGGAAATTAATTGAGAGTAAATTTGTCACAAAATGTACAAGTTTGGAATTTTTTGTGGTCAAAAAATTAATTTGAAATAAATTTGTCATATATGTACTAATTTTAGGTTTTTTATGCTAAAAAAATTCAGTTTTTGGTATATTTATTATAGGTTTATCAGTTTCGAATTTTTCATAGTATTAAATCTCTTTTTAATTTATTTCGACATCAGTGACACGTGTCAGTTCGTGATTGGTGAACAGTAGTACTTAAGTGCATCCAGCTTTAGCCTAATTAAGTGCAGGCAGCCTACCGCGTGGTAACCACCGAATATTCTCTCTCCCCAAATGGTTCCCTACTATCAACCGTTGATTTCTAATAAATGTTTCCGTGGAAGACAAGAATTCCGGCAAATTATTTAATGTAAAGATGCCACCCATTTGTGCTAAAGACTTGAATCGGGGAAATAAAGGCAACGCGGACAAAACTTTAGGGGGGCGATTGGGTGAACGTACTGACCGATGTGGGTGCTTTGCTTTGAGCACTTTTCCTTTTCCTTTTGGTCGGCCAAAGGCAATTAGTGCGCTTCACACGGCATTGGGGACTCGGCATGAAGAGTGGTAGGGCCAGATGAGAAGAATAGTTGATGGATTCTTTTTAGAAATGTGATGGTTGTTAAAAATTCAATATCTTTTGTCATTTATGAAAGTTCATAAGTCAATTAAAAGCAAATTGTTGATGTTCTTGCGCAGAAAAGAAGAAGAAGAAGAAAGAGAGCATAATTTCTTCGAGCTATGAATTAAGCTTAAAAAATGTGATGATTTTAATATAGATCTAAAATACATACAATGAATCTATCTTATTAAGATAAATGTAAAAACGATGCTCCAAAGTATTTTCAATGGGTGGCTACATGTGGCACTCTTCATAAGTGACATCTATCGTAATTTTTTTTTCTGAAAAATTTTCTTTTTACTTTTCCACTTTAGTTTAACTAAATATTTTTTTCAGCTTTAGTTCAAGATTCATATAATTACTTTCAATATTACGAAAATCTCTTATTCTAATGAATACGGATGTAGAGTCAATATGGCTATTACTATATTACATTCTTTTTTCTTCCTTTTTTTTCCCCTTGCTTTTAGACCACAATAAGGCATTTCTAGATTCTCAATATGAACATATGAAATATATGAAAGGACACACCTACTTCTTCTTCCTGCCTTTCCTCCTGCTTTCCCTTCCTCCTCTTTACCACCAACGCTATAAATGTGGCTTAGAGATAGTTTTTTTTTTTTGGTCAGAGGCTCAGAGATAGTTGAGCAATCATTTCTTGCTCAAAAATATCCATAACAATCGAGTTAGAGAGAGAGAGAGCACTCCAATGGAAGATCATCCCTCAACACGACAACTCAAACGAGCTGAACTTGCCGAAGCTTCGGCTTCGACCATGTCAAAACGACCAAGACCTGATGTCCTCGGAGGAGTCTTTGAATTAGAGTCACAGGAGTGTGAGAGCAAATTGCCACTTCTTCTTCCCTCTTCGGACTCGTTGGAGAAGATCAATGTGCCGCTAGCATCCGGAGTGAATTCTGACCCATCTGATTCATCCACCTCTTTGATTGGAAACAATTACCATGTATTCTTGAGCTTTAGAGGCCCTGATACTCGCAATGGCTTCATCGATCACCTTTACCATAGACTCAAAGGTGTGGGCCTAAGGTTCCATCCAAACTTTGTGTTTAGAGATGATGAGGACCTCCCCTTTGGTGAGGATGTTGCTGCAAATCTCATCAGTGCAATTTCACACTCTAAGGTTTCAATCCCAGTCATCTCGAAAAATTATGCTGCTAGCGAATGGTGCCTCCGTGAGCTCATTCATATAATGAAGTGCAAAGAAAGTAGAGGACAAATAGTCTTGCCCGTTCTTTATAAGGTGAAACTCAAGGATGTGCGACACTTATGGGGTAGCTTTGGAGAGGCCTTCGAATCCTGTAAGGATCAATTTGAGGAGGAGGTCAAGCAACAAGGGGTAGTAGCTCTCAGAAAAGCAGTTGATTCTAGAATATTCGAATCAGAGGAATTTGCTCACGGGTACTTCGTCTACTTTCTTTTTAAAAGATCCTCGTCGGAAGAAGAATTTTTCTATTTATCACCCTTAATCCTTACTTTGTGGAGCTATTAATAAGTTGTCACTGTGTTGTGTTGTTTAATAGGCGTGAAGGGGAATTAGTAAATGAGCTCATAGAAATAATAATGCGCGAACAACAGCATGATTTTCAACCACATCTTCCTGTGAATTTGGTTGCAATCGAGGATCGTGTGGCTGAAGTCATGGAATTGGTGGATTTTGCTTGCTCAGACACTCGAATTATTGGGATTTGGGGGATGGGCGGTATCGGTAAGACAACTCTGGCTACAATCATCTATAAAAAGCTTTTTGACAAATTTGAGTGTCGCAGCTCTCTCAAGCATATTAGAGAAACAACTAAAAGCAAGGGTATGGAGCATGTCCAATCTCTACTGATATCAGATATAACAAAATATCCTAAAATTATAATCCGTGATTCTGAGATAGGGATTAGAATGATCCGATCAAGTTGCGAAAAAAAGAATGTACTTATTCTTCTAGATGATGTGGATCATCGAGACCACCTTGATTATTTGATTGGGGGTTGCAATTTCAAGTTAGGAAGTAGGATCATTATTACATGCCGAGATAAGGCCCTTTTGAAATCTGAATATAAAAGGTATGAACTCAAGGATATGAATCCCAAAGACTCTTTGCTTCTATTCAGTAAATATGCATTTGAAGGGGAACAACCTCCCACGGAACTTGTAGCTCTCTCTAGTGATATTGTTGCCACCACAGGAGGGCTTCCCTTAGCTCTCGTGATTATAGGTTCACTTCTCAACAGAGAAAAAGATCAAATAGTATGGAGAGAGACGTTGGATAAATTGAGAAATGCACCTGATGAAACCGTACAACAAAAGTTGAGAATAAGTTTTGAGTCATTAGGATATAAGGAACAACAAATGTTTCTAGATATAGCATGTTTTTTCATTGGAACTGACAAAAGATACTATCTATGGGAGGATCTCAAATTCTTCCCAAGAATCAGATTGCAAATACTGAGTAATCGTTCATTAATAAAAATTGACGATGAGAATCGGTTGAGAATGCATGATCAACTAAGAGATCTAGGTAGAGCTATCGCCTGTCCAGCAGATAAGAAGCCTTGGGATTGTAGCAGACTGTGGGACGAGGAAGCCACGAAAGTTCTACAACGCAAGGTAACGGTGATGTCTACTTTTGGCTTATCCCATGTTCTCTAATGGTAGTCCCTCATATTATTATTGTTACTGCTCTTTTGCTTTAGATCTTTGACCATTCTCAACATGTTGTCAGCATTGTCTTGGTAAAAGCTACATTCAATTTTGGTTTGTTCATGAAAAGTTTTCACTCTCACTATTCATCAGGTCATCTCTTGATGCACGTGACATTAAAATTGTGTAGTATTGGCTCTGTCTATTTTGCTCTTTTGTCGTTTAACATCGTTTTCTAGCAGATTTGATACTGCTTTTTACGATATTACTTGTTGAAGACGGAGCATCACACAGGTTTGAAAATTACTTTTTTCCACATATAAATCCGGTTCATCACACTCCAAAAAGCAGGAGTCATTATAACTTTATGCCCATTGATTTATATTATTCAACCAAAAAACAAAAACTTCACTGTTGATCATTACTTTTTTGTCTTTCATTATATCTTCCCAAAATATATCAACAATTTATTTTCGGAGTACGTTGGTGTAAGGATAAATACATGGAACAAATATCATCGACCTTTTTCACTCTTGTAATTTTACTTTTGTATGACATGTGATGATGTCCATCTCCAAGAATCGGATACATTATTCTATCTTCAAATTCCAACCGTGAATGCATGCAATTTGCTCACGTGCAAGTTCTACTTTTTAGCAACAAAAAGAAATATTTCAGTTAAATTATTTGCACCTCAACTATGGGCTATCAACTTAAGATTATGTTCAATTTCAAGTAATGAGATGTTATGCAGTGGTTTTATATGTATGAAGAATTTTTACAATTTGTTTTCTAGGATTTATTACGCATGTTCACGATGGAAATCCAATATGATAATGTAAATGCACAAGTACTTGTACTTAATAAAAAGAAAATTAAAGATTTAGTTTAAATTGCATTGCTCAGGGAATGTTATTAATGTAATTGAAGAATGAAATATATACATTTTTATGAAGAATCTAGAAATGCATAATTATATTATTAACATAATTGGGTTAGTTGATAACTTGAAAAAACACTACATAATTTGGTTGGCTCTTACTCAATAATTAATAGAAAATTCTTATTTATCTTGTCAGTTGAAGGACCGGTCAATATAAAAAAAGGTTAAATTCATATTCCTATTTATTAAAATAAGATCGAAGTTAAGAATCTAAATGATTGTAGGAAGTAAGTGACAGAATAGTGATGGGTTAGAAATTATATTCTCCTTGATGTATCTACCTCTAGGGCAATACAATATCCACCTCTATTCTGTAATTAGTGAGTCTTTCCTGGTAAGAATTAATTGAGCCTTTTTACTCGCGCACAGAGATAGAGAAGAGACAAAAATCTATTGTTAGATATTACTAGAGAAAAAATAGATAATTAACTTATCAAATAAGATAACCGATGGAGAAAAAGTTAAATGATAGAATGTAAAAATAGGAAAACGATAATAATCAGTGATCTTTATGGGCTAATTCATATATTTTTATATGAATGGGTGAATGCAAATATGCACTAACAAGCTATTAAATGAGTGGTACGCTTATCTTAGAGGAAAATGCTCAATCAGTCCTAAACTTATTATGCTGATGTCAATTTTATTCTAAACTCACCAACTTTTCTAATTTAGTTCTAAACATTTACATGAAATTTCAATATAATAAATTTTTGCCAGAAAATCACTAATATGATGGTTCAATCGTTTTCAGCCATTCTCCTGCAAAAATTTGTCGAAATGACTATATAAGAATTTCATGCAAAGGACTAAAGCTAGATTTCCTAAATTGGTTAGTTTACAGTCGAATCAACATCCACACGGTAGGTTTAGGACTGATTGGACAATTTCTCACTCATCTTAGGATTTGTTGTTGAACATTGAGCTTGAATATCCAAGAATGAAAAGTCAAGTTCAATAGACAAAATCAATAATATGCTATGAATGGGGAGGGAATGAGTTGCCATGCTTTATGAATGTATAGGTCTGATTTTTGTTTTTCAAATGTGTTGCAGTTCTCACATATTTCAGAGGGACGCCATATATAGTTAGTCGTCAATACTATGTATCTTACAAAATTTAATTTCAAAACTTATAAGAAACCTATACTAATTTCATATAGGAATTTTACATAAAGCATCAAAATTTGGGACATATAAGTGAAAATTGACATTTTACATGACGATGCAATTATAAAAGATCACATATATTTCTTTTTCCCTACAAGTGTAGACAAAATGCATTGACCACAATGACATGCAGAGTATACTAACAAAAGGCGATTGAACGATGTTTACAATCCTCAACTATTTTTTTAGGAGAAAAATGAAAAAATTGAGGCATTACGTCTGGACAAAAGGGGCTCAAGAGAGTTCATGAAGCGAAAGAGCTACAAAAGAATGCCTAACCTGAAGTTCCTTCATGTGAGTGATGTGGATTTTGATGGAGATTTTAAGGATCCACTTTCTGAATTAAGATGGCTAAAGTGGGAGAGATGTCCTAACTCTTTCAAGGCGACTAATGTTCATTTGGAGAAATTACTCATGCTTGATTTATCAAATGGCATAATTAATGAAAATTGGGGAGGATGGAGTTCAATCAAGGTAAAGATGAGAAATGCTTTCTCTCCTATTACATTTTGATGATGAATCATTCTATTTCCAATCGCTAATCTTGGAACATGTTTATTTCTTGTAGATGGAGAGGTTGAAAGTTCTCAATCTTTCTAGGTGCACTAATTTGGAGAGAACCCCTAATCTCTCCGCATTTAAAAGTTTAGAGATGCTAATCCTGGAATTTTGTGAGAGTTTGGAGGAAATCGACCCTTCAATTGGAGATGTTAAGTGCCTCGTTTCCTTTAACTTGAGTTGGTGTTTTAGTCTCAAGAAGTTGCCCTCACAACTGGGTGAACTGAGGGGCCTTGTCTCTTTAAACTTGTGCTTATGTCAGCAACTCCAAGAGTTACCTGAAGAAATGGGCAAATTGGAAGAACTGAAGGAACTTATAATAGTATGTACTAGCATAAGGGAAATTCCTCCATGGATAGGTTCATTGAAGAAGTTGGAGATATTTAATGCCCAAAGCTGCGTGTCATTGGTTGGACTTCCCAACTCAATTAGCCATTTGGTAAATTTGTCAACCCTTGACTTGAGATTTTGCCCCGAATTTGAGAAAATTCCGAAGAGCATCGGATCCCTTGTGAAATTACAGTGCCTGTTATTAGGCAATATGGATCTTCCATCCGAACATAATTTTAGGGAGGGTTGGGATCTTGATTGTCATATCTATCATATCCCCCATTCAATTGGGAAGTTGGAATCGTTGACTGAACTGTATTTGTCATGTGCGAAAATTTCAGAACTACCCAAATCCATTGGGGATTTGAAAATTTTGAGTATTGCCAAGTGTGAGAAATTGAGTAGTTTACCCAGTACTATTAGCAAGTTGGGCAAACTTGAAGAATTAAATGCCTCAGCTTGCAAGAGTCTGGAAGGGGAAGTTTCTATAAATGGGTTGTCTTCACTAAAGATCCTTCGACTTGAGAAGCTTTCTCATGATGAAGATATGTATTTAAGGTCCTCCAGGACGATTCAATCGCTGCTGCAATGCATCAATGAGTGGTGTTCTCGACCACACCTTGACTTAACTAATTGCGATCTTCCTGCCAGTTTAACAGTTTTGGTAGTTACCTGTCAGAATCGCACATTGCCTCAGCTTTCCCATTTAATCCATCTAAAAAAGCTTAGTTTTCAGTTTTGTGAATTGCTGGAATCCATCCCAGTGCTTCCCTCGGAATCTTGAAGCTTGGTGTCTCCTGGTGTTGGAAGTTGAAAGAGTTGCCAAGTTTGTTGAGTTTGGAACTCTTGTCAGAATTACATATCAATGGCTGCAATGAGATGATAGAAATCAAGGGCCTGGAAGGATTAAAATCTTTAGGAAAACTATGTATATGGGGATGCAAGTCCAACCCCAATGGTCTTGAACATCTAGAGTCTTTGAGAGAATTGGAAATATGAATGAGTGGTGATCTATTTCAAGTTCAATGTCTTGGCAGATTGAAAAACTTGGAAACGTTGTGTATTGATTCTTGCCAATTCCTTATAAGACTCGACATTTCGCAATTAACGCATCTGAAATTATTACAGGTCAGTGAATGCAAAAATAGAGTTGAAATTAAATGCCTTGAGAAGTTGAAAAAATTGAGAAGAATGATTCTCGCGGGGTGCATTTCCATGGAAACATTACCGCACCTCTCGCTCTTCGATAACCTCGTAGGTTTGAACATTGGAGGGTGTTGGAAGCTTCGTGATGTTCAGGGCCTGGAGAAAGTCGAATTTGTGTTAAGAATCTAAAATGAGGGATCAATTGCAAGGCCTCAACGGATTGTCCAGACCTGTCGGATTTCGGAGGTTTTACAGAATGATGGGGGGTCAATTTCGCACTCTTTTGGAAATCACAGAGCTCCAGGAAACGAGGCATCTAAATTCTACTAGACGTTGAGCGATGCAACTTGTTGGAATTTCGTTCATTGCACTACTGCAGCAGAGAAACAACCGGTTCATGGAAATAACGCTCCGATCAGTCGGGCGCTCAGGCCACGATGTCGGAACGATTCACATGTCCTTTCCATTCCAAGGTAAATAAAAGCAAGTCACGCTATTCATTGTCCAGATGTATCGCCAATTTCATCAACATTTCCTACCGTTTTTTTTTTTTTTTTTTTTTTTTTGGTTGGGTCATAAACCGATTAACTTTTATTCAATTTGAAATCGCGGGGCCCGTGAACTGGGCATCCTTACAAAGTAAATCCAACAAGATTTGGGGAGGGAAGAAATCCAGTCCCTGCGCAATGGAGTTTGCCTTCACGATGGCAATGAGGGTGATACGCAGCTGTGAGAAGCTGGATGACAGATCAAGGCATTGGGAGATGATGGCATGTGCATCCACAAGCGTCCCTTCTGAGTTTCGAATAATGCAGGCGATTGCTCCTTCCATGGAGCTTTCGACGAGGGGATCCATCAATGGCGACCTTTAAAGATCCGACCTTTGGGGGTTTTCCAGTTCTCAGTAGAGGTGGGAGCGTCAAGGTCTCATTTTTAGCTTTGAATTCCATCTCCTGTAATTTTTTAGAGAAGTTACAGCTCCCTGTAGTGCTTGAACTGGGTTCGGGGGGTTTCTTTTGAAAGATGAAATCTTTACGGGAAGTCCAAATAAACCAAAAGATGGTTGACACAGGTGCCAGGGAAGGTGAGTTTTCTGTGCTTTAAAGGAATTGCATTAGCCATATCTCCATTCTGCTTAACCCCTGGGAAGAAACCTGAATGTTTAGGGATGGTTGAGCCCATATGTCTCGAGTCCAAGGACAAAGGAGAGGAGGAGATGCTCTGTGAATTCCACCTGGTCTGTGCACAGTGAGCAGTAACGATCTGGTAATATTTTTCGCTTGTCGGAGTTCTCCATTGTGGGTGGACTATTCCGACACTCATTCCATGGGAAGAACTTAATTTTAGGGATTGTTTGCATTTTCCAGATCTTATTTCATAAAGCCTGAGGAGCCGAGAAAGATGAGGAGGCCATTGGAACTTTTCTGGATATCCCTGGTAAGTCTTACGTAGTTGCGGCCACTCTTTGCTGAGCAATGTCCTATTGATGAATATGTCCACCAGTTTGTCTTGAATAGAGTGGGTTCTTAGAGGAATAGCCAGAATTTCCTTCATAGTCTCCTCTTCGAAAATATTTCAAAGAAGTGGCTCATTCCATGAATTTTCTTGCTCATTCCATGAATTTTCTTCGTGGTTTATAAGCTCTACTACCTGTTGTGGGTCAATTTCATTCGCTGGCCCTCCTATCACACCTCTTTTCAACCTTCTGTCCTCTCTGATACCGATTGCTTCTCCTGTTCCCGCTGTCCCCATTGAAGATTCTGAGATTGAGTCTCTTCCCTTTAGTAAGCTTTGCCAGCCCCAGGAGGGTTTGTGCCCTTCCCAGCAAGCCAGAAACTTCTTTCTAAGTAAATCCCTTTAAAATTTGACCCCATAAAGAGGAAGATGATGCATTAATCCCCAGGCTTGCTTTCCTAAGAAAACCTTGTTAAGAGAAAGTAAATCTTTGAATCCTATAACTCCATTGTCATTCCTTTGCTTCAAGAAATCCCAACTCTTCCAATGAATACCAGAGTGAGATTCTCTGCTTTTCCACCAAAGTGCTGCCGTTCTCTCTTCAATCACTTTACATATGGAAATAGGAATCTTGAAAATTGACATTGCATATTGAGGAAGAGCTTGGACTACTGTTTTTTAGTAATATCTCCTTCCCCATTTTAGAAATTAAAGATTCCTTCCAACCTTCCAATTTTTTGTTAACTCTTCCAAGTATCCAGCAAATGTATTCTTCTTAGACTCTCCCCAATCTGAAGGAATTCCAAGGTATTTTCCTGTTTTATCTAGTTCAGAAACACGCCTTCATAAGCCATATTGGCTCTTAAGGTCTGTGGACACCTTGAGCTAAAGAATATTCCTGATTTGTTTAGGTCTATCTCCTGTCCATTAGCAAAACAATACTGATGCAGTACATCTGATACAGACTGGCATTCTTGAATTCTCCCATCTAAAAAGAAGATGGAGTCATCCGCAAAGAGGAGATGTGATATGGTAGGGGAAAAAGAGTTAAGCTCAATACCCTTTATACTGCCATCCTCCACTGCTTTCTTCATCATAAGAGATAAAACGTTTGCTAACAAATTAAAGAGATGAGGGGATAAAGGATCACCTTGCGGAAATCCTTTGGAAAGCTGGATGTAAGGGAGAGGATTCCCATTAAATTTAACAATGAATTAGACTAAAGATACACATTGCATAACCCATGTAATCCACTTTTCATCAAAGCCCAGTATTCTTAAGCATGCCTCCAAGAAATCCCATTCTACTCTCTCATATGCCTTTATATCAAGTTTCAAAACCGCTCGGAATTTTTTTGTCCTCTTCTTTGCTCGTAGTTGATGCAACACTTCCTGCACTATCATTATATCGACCTGGATAAGTCTCCCACTCACATATGCACTTTGCTCTTGAGCTATCGATTTTAATAACCAAGGTTTAAGTCTAGTCACCATTACATTGGATATGATTTTGTAGGCAAAGTTGCACAAACTAATGGGGCGGAATTGATCTCATGACGTAGCATTGATTTGCAGGAGCTTTTAATGCCTTTGTTAGTGAAAGTTTTTTAGTTTGTTGAAGTTGCTATAATTTTCTTGGAGTGTAGGTTAGAAGTATGACAAGGAAGACATGCGAGGATAGGGGTGACGCTGTGTTATGGAGACTCGAGTTCCGTCTGATGGTTTTATGTAGAATCAAGTTGCACATTTCACATATTCAACTGCTTTCAGGATGGTTATGAGGTATATTTTTCCTAGAAGCCTAATTTGAAGGTTAAAAAACTCTTAGACTAAGCCTCGACTTGAATGATGTTGCCTGACAATGCAGGTTGTGGTGACAAGAGGCAAAGCCCTTACATTGGTGTTTTGGTATCCCAATTGGGGTATGAACAAGTTTGATTGGTTTTCGATGGGATTCAACTTTAGAGAACTGGCGGATGCAAATGCTAACAAACATGGAGGCTATCTGTTTACCTGTGCCTACGAGTGGAGATTGAACATGGAAATTGGGGAAGTTCAGGAGTCGAATCTTATGGGCACTGAATTCTCTATGGACTTCCCTTTCATAAATGCCAATTTGACCGGCTTGTGTAACAAGTTTGGTTATGCTCAAGTCATCAATTCAAAGTCAAGCTCTGAATGTGGTAACGCAATGCTAGTCTCTACTCTCTAGTTCATTTCCACTTGCCCAAAGTAGCGCATAAGATTGGTTTCCTATTGTTTATGCATCACTCATCTGATTCAGGAATAGCTAAACACGGAGGTCTAGTGAAATCATACTTCGACGAGCCTTGTCCTGCGCTGTCTGACTATGAGGTATTAGTGAAAGTTTTTCAAGTCCTAATTTTCCATTGTACATGTCGAAATGTACCTTACTGTGGCCTTGAATTAGAGAGGAAGATATCACGAGAAGTTGAAGAATGTCGAGTACCATACTTTCGAAAAGGACAGCTTCTGCAGCAGGTGTGTTCTTGTCCCTTAGAAAGATCGTGTTGGAGAGGACAGTGGTTGGATTATCTCTTGGGTACATAATGAAGAAACAGATGTGTCCCAGGTTAAGTTTAAGAGTTTCAATACAATCATCATGTAGGTTTGCCTACCGGTAACAACGTGCAATATGATTTTGAAAATGTGAAATCTGCAGGTTCTCGTGATTGATGCGCAGAAGTTTGAAGTCGAGCCAATGGAAAAAATACTCTGCCTTGAAGGGTACCCTGTGGATTCCATGGTACCTTCATTTTTATACCGAATTGATGATCGGGACACCAGATCTCATGTACAAGGCCTTACTTTTCTCATCAGATAATAGGTTTTTGGCGTTTGGTATGATGTTCTTTCTAACTTTCTTAGTCTAGTTTTGTGCCGACATTTCCTGCTTATAAGTAACTGCATCTGCCCTAAGAAAGTATAGAGTTAAGAGACTGGCTACCCCAAACCGCATTGCTCTTTGAGCTGCTGTACCCAATAAAAGTCAAGCATGTCTATCCCACAGACTCTACTATAAGGCCATTGGCTGGAATTTTGCCTACTCATCGAGTTCTAGAGTTAGCTTGTAAATGTGGTCAAAGACGTAAGGATATGCATACTCAAGTAATTCATAGGCTCTTTGACTATATTCAAGATTTATGTTGCTTGTATTGAGAGGAGAGGTTTAGATGCTTCTTGAAAATGGATCACTTCTTTTAACAGCCAGGTCGCATTATTCATGGTAGAGAGTATTGCCAATTTGATCAGCATTTCCTACTTGATGAGACCATTTTTCTTGATAGCCTGCTATGGTACTTTGTAATCACCAATGAAAAGATGGATTTTTAGTTAAAAGAAAGTATAAAACGATGGATTGCAAAGACAAACATGTTTAAATTTTCATTCCTATCCGAAGTTCTTATTTTTACCACCCCAATATAATTTCAAGAGAACAACAAAAAAAGGAGAAATGAAGAATCTTTTATTTTTCCTTTACATTAAAAACGAAAACTAAAAACCTTTTCATGAACCAACTTCAATTCAGGTATGCTATTTCTCATTAATTGTGTTTTCATTTAGGGCCGAAAAATGCTTAATATCCAATTTTTTACATTATTGATGAAATAGGAACTGGCTATAAAAAATTTATTTTTGTCTACTTTCCCTTTGCATAAAATAATAAGGTTGAATTTAATCATTTTCCATGACAACAGGGTATTGTTTTCCTTCTATTATGTGATTCAAGGAACATAGAAGCTGATCAACAACTATGACATGATACTTCAGAGAAATCATTCTCTTGACAATGATAACAGTGATCAGAATGCATGTCATGAGCCACCTAGTAAAGCTTGTTCATCCTGCATAAGCTATCAATGTCTATCACAAGCAAATCTGAGTTTCAATCTTCTCAGAGTACTGCTTTTGAATGATTGGTTTCCTCCCTTGAAATCTATTTGGTTATGTTTATTCGCTTGTGCAGATACTTCCGTTTCATATTCTCCATGAGGATGCTCAATTGGGGGATCAATTGCTCCCAACGAGCCATATGTACTCTTCAGGAAATTCCTTAACTCCAGTTATCGCTGTCCCTTAACCATTCTTTTCATGGTAATTCATTAGCATGTTCTGATCCACTGCTACATTCTCTTTAGAAGATTACCTGGCCATTTTGGATTCACTGATCAGATTTTGTGTCAAATTTGACCAAGTGCAGAATATCGATCAAATTCATCCGGTGTGGAAAAATCATCTTCTGATTTTATGTAATCTTCATTCAAAAATCAGAATTTGTACGATGTGCAAGGAGGATTTGTTCCATTGATGCTTGTTCTGGACGTTCAAAATAGCAAGATATATTATACCGTGGTAATATGCAACTAAAGAAATGATGTCATTTTGATCTGGGACATCAAAACCCAAAGAGAACCATATGTGGAGGTGGTTCTGTTGTGAGATTTGGAGTGAAGTGCCTGTGTAAATGGACCGTTTGTTTTGGCACAGGAACGTAGGCATAGCTGGACGTCGTAATTGCTTTTTGAGTGTTCACATTACGGCATGATTTAGTACTACTCGATTCAGGGGATAACAAGATGATCTCGTGATGTAGCATTGATTTGCCGGAGCTGTTGATGCCTTTCTTAGTGAAAGATTTTCAGTTTGTTGAAGCAGCTATTTGAATTGACGCAATTCATGAAGGTTGCAACTCAGTAATGATTGTTTTTGACAGTTAATGATTTGGGAAAATTGTCCAAAAAAAATTTAAATTCATCACACTATTTGTTAATTCAATCATAAATTTTTTGATTTTGTCAATTGAGTTATAAATCTTTACACATTTTGTCCATTGATTCATGTGATCAATTTTAATTTAATGGCAACATAACTAGCGCAAATGTAACCAATTTCTATTATAATTTCTTTGAGAAAATTGAATTTTTTTATAATTTTAATTTTTTTATTTTCCATTTTTTTCTATCAAATCCGCGAGGGTTGTCACTCGACCCTCATTGACCACAAGTGAGGGTTGGTGACCCTTCATTGGCCACTGGGCAAGAGTGGCGACCTTTGCTTGCAATTGGCGATGCGGCAATTTTGGACTAAAGTTGATATGATATAAGTTGTTATAAAACGTGAAAAGATTTAAAATTTAATTGATAAATTAAAACATTTATAATTAAATACACAAAAAGTGTGGTAAATTTAACACATTAGGACAATTTTCGCTATATTAATTAGATCCAGTGAAAGTCCACCAAACTACGAGTAAAGACAGGCATTAACGTCAGATGTTGATTGGTGAGGAGACTGAAATATGGACATTTTATTTTTTCGCCACTCTAAAAATCTCCGTTAGTTATCTCGTTCCGATGAAGTAGGCAAATGAAAAGTCTCTCACTCCAGCCACGGCTAAATCCAGTTACCCATGATTTGGTTCGCAAGGATGCCCACGTCACCACTCGAGGCTCTCCCGCGACTAAATTCCACCCGTTCATTTACTTATTTATCTATAAATTTGCCTATATTTTCCCCTCTGATCGATTTGCATCTTGAAGTAGAAACTGCGAAAACGGAAGAGAAGTTACTGGGGGAAGTAAAACAGGGGAAAAAAAAAACGAAAGGTGATCTAGCGTTCGGACGTTCTTTCGCTCGTACGAATACAAACGACAAAAAGAGCGTGCTTGGAAAATCTGATGATAAAGTGAACAGAGCCCATACAAACGTGCACTCGACGGACGAGCTACCTCTCGCTTTTTCTCTCTATCTATGAGGCTCTCTTACGATCTTTTTATTTTCGAAAATAATTTATTTTTAATTTTATTTATAGAAATAATTTTTGAACGTTTGAAGCGTTTTAAGAATCATGTCAAAACTTTTAATCTTGGAATGGAAATGCATTTGATAAAACTCTTAAATTTTTTAATACTTTTATTATATTTCTTTTTTTTTTCCTTTTCTCTTTTTCTTCCTCCTTTTGTGGCTAGTCGCCAATGGTGACCGGCGAGGTCCAGTGACCTCACCAGAGCCTCACCGGAGCCTCACCAGGCTAGGGCAAGGTCCGGCGAGCTCGCCAAAAACTAACCTAGCCACTGACAAAGCTTGGCCTCACAGATTTGGGCAAGGCTGAGCCTCGTCAAGCCACCAGCAAGGCTCAACCTGGCCCAGGCGATGCGAGATCAGTCTTGCCTTGGCCTATCAAGGCGAGGCCTTGCTAGCCAACGTGAGGCTAGGCCTTGCTAGGGCAAGGCAAGGTTGACCTCGCACCGCCTAGGCGAGGTCAAGCCTCATTAGTGGCCTAGCGAGGCTCTGATGTGCTCTTCGGATCTCCCGCAGCCGCTCGTCGGCCAACGAGCGGCGA
Source organism: Corymbia calophylla (assembly GCA_014182845.1). Classification (NCBI taxonomy): domain Eukaryota; kingdom Viridiplantae; phylum Streptophyta; class Magnoliopsida; order Myrtales; family Myrtaceae; genus Corymbia; species Corymbia calophylla. Next base: position 3,365,485 of record CM024695.1, read on the forward strand.
TGGGGGCAACAGTAGCCCGGTGATGGGTTGGGAGGATGAAGAAGAAGAAGAAAAGGAATGAGAAGAAAAGAGAAGAAGAAAATTCAAACTTAATTCTTAGAATTGTTCTTGGAAACAAGAATCAACTTTTCTTAATTATTGATTCTATTCCAAATTTATTATCGAGAATAAAAATTTTACCGAACGATTTTTTTTTGTCAAATCTATTCCTGAGAGTAAAAGAACAAAATCAAATATTATTTGGCCAATTAACAAACAAGCTCTTAGCTTCTATTCTGAGGCTTTCCAATGCCCTCTGTTATTTACAAGCACCAATCTTACTACTTGATTGGAAACTATTACTACTTCACTTACAACCCGACGGGAATAAGAACATCACAAATGCTATAATTTTTATGTGGCGCTCACTTTAGTATCACAACTTTTCTTTCAACACTTGAAATAACTTTCAATCAATCACTAAATGCCATTTTTTTAAGAAGTTCACCCAAGTGTCGAAAATTCAACATGTCACAGCACTTGTGGTTGATGTTTTTAAAAAATTATGATACTTAAATGATCGATTGAAAATTATATCACACTCAAATGTTCGGAAAAGAAGTTATAATACTCAAGTAGTCAAGAAAAAAAAATTATGACATTGAAGCTATGACAATTATGCTGTCTTTATCCTGAAAAAATGCACAAACCGAATTTCGTCGAACAAACATTCGCGCGTTCGACCACCAAGTCCGAAGCCCACGAATTTTGAAGGACGCGATCCTTAACTTTTAGGAACCTTAGCTTTCACGCATGACTTTCAGGAGCTCCTAATCTTTCATTTTATTGGGAAAGCATCTATGATATGTCTCCCAAATACTTCCCTTTAGGTAAGTGGAGGTTGATTTCTAATAAATGTTTCCGTGGCCGACAATATTTCCGGTAGATAATTCAACTTAAATACGCGGTGCGAAAGCGTTGAATCGGAGGAATGAAGGCCGCGCGGACAAAGCTTGGTGGCAAACCCAGTGTGTTTCGCATTGACCGACACCAAAAAATGAGAGGTTGATGGCGCCCTGGAGACTCGGAAAGAAAGAGTAGCAGTTGGGACGGATGAGAAAATTTAATTGATGAATCAATGCTTTTTAGTAATGGGATGGTGATCCTCGTCTCTATCGTACTCCCTGTTCAGTTGGGAGGTTCCAATGGTCGATTGAATTGAATTTACTTTGTATGGGGCATTATGGTTAGTTTTCCAATTTAAAAACTCGCATAATTGATAGGACTAACGTCATTTGGGCCAAAAATCAAAGAGAAGTAAGAACATGAGTGTCGGACAGTTAAATTCAATATCTTCTGTCATTTTATTAAAGTCCATGAATTAATTAAAAGCAAATTGTCGACGTGCTTGCACACAAAAGGAGAGCGTAATTTGTTAGAGCAACGAATTACACTTATAAAATGAAATAGGTTTTGTATATAGATCTAAAATGGATACAAAGGATCTATCTTATTTAGGGGTGTAAGTGGTTCTGTTCGGTTCGGTTTTCTGAGAAAACCGAACCGAACCGAATCGATAAGGAAGTGCAATGAACCGAACCGAAATCCAAACCAAACCAATTTCGGTTCAGTTCGATTTTTCTTGACTTTTTTTTCAAATCTAACATCAATTACAAGAACTAAAGCCTGAATATAAAACATTTGCAGAAGCAAGCCATCACTTTGAAAAGATGAACATACCAGCTAAACAATCCCATGACAACCCCAAGAACAAGATGCAACACCAGCCCCATCACTTTCAAGAACAAGAAAGATTCAACTAGTTCATCTGTCATCACTAATGGCTAGCAAGATAAAAGCAAAGTTATGGAGTGTCTCTGTTGAATGACATAGATTGGGCAATAAAAGATCTTCAAGTGTAGCTTCATTGAGCTGCATCCCAATCCTCCTCTCCAAATTTGATACGCAAGAGGGGCTTACTTGAAGAATCACACCGGTTCGGAGCAGACCAAACAAGAACTTAGTTGATACTAGGCTTTTCTGCATAGGAAGTAACCGATCAATATCTTCCACTAAGCTCTTCTGTTCCACTTCAGATGCCTCTATAATCATTCTTTCCATGACTGCACTTCTAGAGAGCAGTGGAAACTGCAAATAAGATGTTTAAGAAATCGTTCTTGAAACATAATCAAGATATAGAAAGAATGTAGTTAAACATAATGGAAAAGGCCTGTTTGAAGCAAAGTTACTTAAATTGCTAAAAAGACATTTACTAGACTACCTCTGAAGTCCCATATTATCCCACCATAGTCAACATGAACTATGTGGAACTACTGCATTATTTTCTCCACTCATTATGTGATAGAATATGTCAAAATTGCACTCAGGTAAAGCTACAGAAAAGAAGAAAAGGACAAGCTAAATCATTGTGTTGCGAACTCTTTGCAGTGATTTTAAAGCGCAGTTACTTCAATTTCCTTGTTTTTGGTCAGAACAAGGTAATCTGCTCCAAGAAGTCAGAACCCAATCTCATCACGAATTTTTGAAGAGCATCGCTATATCATATATAGGCAACCTTCACAGAGGCCCTCATTGATGCCTCACATTTCAATAATATGTTGGCTTGCGGCAGTTTTATTCAAGACAAGATCTCACACCCTCTCAGTTTGCCCATTCATGACCCCAACAAGAATAAGACCTTGTACAAAATGAATAAGACCAACTATTTTTGTATAAGAAATCTTGATCATCATCTCTACATTCAGACGACTGAATCAACAGATGCATGTTGAAAAATGAAAAAGAAGAGGTAAACTTAGCCAGACATGTTACAATAAATCGAAATAATAACATTTCTTGAGAATCAAAGACTACAGAAATGAAATCTAACATGAGCAAAGTTGCTTTCAGTAAACTTAGCCAGACATGTTACACCAAGCGTGCATAACTGCAACCATGGACAATAACAAACATGGTAGTCAAGACTCAAGACTAAGCTGACCAATTGGAGTTATGGAGAGGGATTATTCTCTAATTCCAGCCAGTGGTATGGGATCAACATGACAGCTTACCTCAGCTTTGGTGCTTCATAACCTGCAAAAAAGGAAACACGGGTTAAGTTATATCAGAATCAAGCCAGAGAAATATAACCTCAAACTCCATGAAAAGTGGAACATGCATGAGCTTGATTGGCTAGAGCAGAGAACATTCACAGAGTAGAGTGAGGACAAAGGATGAAATAATCGTCCTTTTTTCCTTTTCTTCTCCACTCACTCACCCATTGCCTAACGACACAAGAAACGTGATTTTCTGCAACACATGCTTAGCTCAAGTTTTCTCGCAACAGATTAACAAATTTTACACAAAGGCATGACAGCACTGAGTGCCAAAAGAAGTCCCAGATTCTGCTTGAAGCAATCGAGTTTGGAAGAGGAATGCTCTTCCAAGCATCAGAAGAAGAAAGCCAAGAGTTCCAAATCAGCTCCTCTCAACTGGTCTAACTTCTGTGCTTCACTAAGATATGGTATGATCATTTTCCAACTTTCTAAAAGCTTTGAACATATCTAAAAGTCCATAGTTAATCTTTGATAACAACAAAGTAAATATTAAGAAGCAACAATGTGAGAAGACTACCTCAACAAGAGCGCAGACTTTCCTGTCCAGTTTGGCACTCATGTACATTGATTCAGCATGGAATGGACTGCTCTCACCCACAAAAAGGAGTGTCTTGCAGTGCAAATTCTTCAAGCTGTCTGTTAGATCATGCCTCCTGAAAACGGACATGGGGATCAGATGATGGGTCTCACTGAAAAATAATATTTTCTTGATTTAGAAATGCCCCATGAGTCTGATTGCTGAACATGGTGACTTATAGCTCATCTTTCATTCACATTGTTCTGTTTCTTCAAGCATTTATCCAGATTATGCACTATACGGTACTTTGGGTCAACAGACAAGTTAATCTTTTGTTCATAAAACTGATCGTGCATTGTAGAATGATTCCACCTATTTCGGAGCCATTGTTGGACGAGTTGCAAATCGGATTGGTGGGGCTCAATTCACTCTAAATGGAACTCACTACAAGCTAGTCGCTAATGAAGGAAACAACACCCATCACCATTCATCAGCAGTATTGAATTCAACCAAATGAAACGGGCGATTTCAATCAGTAATTCTTCACAAGAATAGGATGATGTCGTCATTGTAATATATACAAGGCTTACCCACGAACCATGGCCAGTGAATCGGGGGATCGGGCACTTCCTTGTTCAAGTACCTGAACCGAGCTCGGATTCGGGCTCGATGCTAGGGTTTTGGCTTCGGGTGGACGAACCCAGAAGCGGGATTCGACATGGGTTTGGAGGAGGAAGGTGAGCAGAGCCGGGCGAGGGTGACGGACGGGAGCCGTTCGGATCGAGCGAGAGACGAAGATGACTGAGCGAGTGAGCGAGAGAGAGAGACGGAGATGGATCAAGTCGGAGGAGGAGGTGGAGGCGATCAAGTCAGAGGCGGAGACGGCTTGCGCCGGAGATGGAGGCGGAGGCCGATTGGCTGGAGACGGAAGTGGAGGCGGAGGCTGATCACGATGGAGATGGAGGCGGATCGTGACAAAAACGGAGGCAAGACAGACCGAGCGAGAGAGAGAGATAGATTCTGAATCAGGATTTTTGTTTTGCATCTTGGAAGCCGGTTCAATTCGGTTAACCGATTTGGTTCGGTTAACTGAATTAAATAGATCTTGAATCGGGAGAAATAATTTGATTTTTTTTCGGTTAACTGAACCGAACTGAAAACGCACCAAATTTCGGTTCTGTTCGGTTTTCGGTTACTGACACCCCTATTCTTATTAGATAAATGTAAAAGTGGTTCTACAAGATACTTTCAAATGGTGGTTGGCATACGACACTCTCAATGAGTGACAAATCTTAATTTTCTTTTGAAAAATTTTCCTTTTCCTTTTCCACTGTAATTGAACTAATTTTAAGTTTTAGTTCAAGAGGTATATGAATATAATTATAGTGTCAGTATAGCTATTACGTTCTTTTTCTTCCTATTTTTTTTTACCTTGCTTTTAGACTATAAGAAGGCATTTCTAGATTCCCAATTTGAACATATGAAATATATGAAACGACAAACTTGAAGAATTAGATGCCTCATTTTGCTAGAGATTGGGAGGGGAAGTTGCTATAGATGGGTTGTCTTTACTGAAAATCTTTTAATTAGGTCATATGTGTATTTTTGGCTTCCTCGATGCAATTGGGAAGCATTATCCTCTCCAAGAACTTGATTTAGAGGAATGCAACATGATTCAGTCGTTGCCGCAAAGCATCAATAATCTATCTTCTTTGCAACACCTTGATTTAACTAGTCATTGTGATTTTCAATCACTTCCAAAGCTTCCCGTTAGTTTAATAGTTTTAAGAGTCACCTGTAAGCATTGCACATTACCTCAACTTTCTCACCTAATTCATCTAAAAGAGCTCATATTTCGGCATTGTGAATTGCTAGAATCCATGCCAAAGCTTCCCTCACAAATATTGAAGCTTGTTGTCTCCCAGTGTTGTAAGTTGAAAGAATTGTCAAGTTTGTTGAGTTTAGAATTTTTGTCAAAATAACGTATCAAAAGGTGCAATGAGCTGACAAATTCAAGGGTATGAAAGAACTAAAATCCTTAGCAAAACTAGAAGTATTTGCATGTAGAAAGTTGTCCGCCCTTGATGGCCTTGAGATGTTTGGAATTGTGTGATTTCAAGTCAGATGCTTCACTAATGATCAATAATCTATTTCAAATTTAAGGCCTTGACAAATTGAAAAACTTGAAAGAGTTGCTTTTCAATAGGTGCTAGTCCCTTATAAGACTAGACCTTTTGCAATTAACACATTTAAAGTTTTTAAAAGCCAAAAAAACGCCACAATCCATGTCGACAGTTGGTATGGATATCAACCAAGCGAATATCGCACGACTGCTAAATCCGAGGTACAAGAAGACCAAGATTTGGCCTATTAAATGGAGGGGGACAAATCCGCAGCGCATGGTTACACTTATTTAAGACAAAGAAAGAGGAAATTTGACAGGCCCATGTGCATGTCTCCCACGTCCATTTTTCTCTGCATGTGCATGCGTTTCCACAAAAGTTTGGTAGGCGCCTCGCGAGAAAATGTTGTCCTGGCCCGGCCTGTCCACGTATTCATGGGCCGGCCCATTCAGTGAATGCCACGTGTCGTCCAGGGTCGCTCCCCATTTACTCTCTGTCCATCTGAGTCCTCTCCGTTCATTCATTTCAAATTTTCACTCCCTCTCTCCTGCATGCCAAGACGCTCTCGCGCCTCCGGCGGCCCCGATTCCTCTAAGAACTCCCGCCGGTCGCAGCTGTTGAGTCCGAAGCTCATATCCGCCTCGCCCGCGCGTCTGCCTCCGCGACTTTTTTTTTTTTCCTCTCGTGTGTTTTGGCTTCCGAAGATGGGCGCGACTTCTCCTCAAAACCATGGGCAGCTATTTTCTGTCAGCTCCCACCAGAAAACAGTTGCTATGCTCGCTTTATATCCTGGACTGAGTTTAAAAGAGAAAAAAATGGAATCTTGCACTCCATTAACGAGGCTGTCCGGGCTCTCGGTGTTGCATTTCGGGGTTTCTTGAGGTTTCGCTGACTCGGGTATGTTCTTTTATCTGTTGGGCTCCGTGGGAATATCTCTGTTTTTTTCATTACATGGGAAAAAAATTCTGGTTCTGTATGGGGCCATTTGGCCTCGTTGGGGGTCCAAAAAAGAAATTTCCCTTTGTCGGCAAAATCGAGAATAGGAGATTCATTTCTGAGATGGAAGGAAGATTCGTAGCAGTGAAATGAAGATGAAAGTATGTCTTTTGTTTTTGTTATGTTGATGGAACCCATTGGTTTAGGTGGCGTGATCTTTGAAGGCATTTGTGAACTAAAGATTCGTTGATGGAACCCAGATGAAGATGGAGAGAGCCAAGCTCGAGAACGAGCGGAAGAGGGCTCGAGGACGACAGAATGGTGCTTCTCATCCGCCAGAATGAGCTCCATCTGCTCGCTCTTCAACAGCAGCAGCAACATTCGTCCAACAAAAGGAGCGGCGGCAGCGATGAGGGTTGAAAGGCGAAGGATTTCGGAAGAAACTGAAAGCAAAAACTCCGGCTCACACAAAGCCTTCGCCGCCAAATTCAAAATTTATTTTGATCGTGTCTTTCGTTTGACCTCCGTGATTGGGCCGAGGTCCGGTGGCGCTGGTGGCGTGCGACTGGACGGCGGCTCTGCAACCAGGAAGAAAGCTCCGACCACCAACCCAACCATGGCCAATTCGAAGGTGGAGACGCTGTGTGACTTGTTCGATGGAGGATCGATAACTTTGGACCTTATTCTTACAAAAAATTCGAGTCTTTCAAAATGGGCATCGGGAATTGGTTGGTACTCCATTGATCAGTTAAAATTTGCTCGTCTCTTTATGTTTTTTTTTTTCTGGCATGCACTTATTGGTGGAGAGGAATCACAATATGTGTGTCTGCTTGTTTTATGAGTTATCGAGGATTTCTAAAGAACAACCACCTCTCGCTCAATTCGTAGTGCATGCTGGCAGACTCTTTAATGAATTTTGTGTGTTACCCTCTGAAATTTTTTAATTGACCGAAAAGTGAAAGGTGGTGTGTGCAAGTCTTATACCAGTGGATGCCTTAAAGCTTTTACTTCTATTTCAACGACTGAAAAAAGAGCATTAGGTATCACGGTATTTTCACTTTTGTCTCGGTTAGTTCTCTGTAATTGGTATATGCTTGGAGTTTTCCCTTTGTTCAATACTTTTCTTTCTGCTTGGATGCTTTTTCGCATCTGTTTATCTAGGAGACTAAGGTGATTTGTGTAGTTCCCTTACTTTTCATTCAGATGTAAGTTCTTTGCCTGCACTTGATGATTGTGTGTAAGTTGACTATGAAAAGTTGAAGTAGTTTGTGAAAAAGATTCATTAGCCTACTGTTGTTTGCACTTTTCAGCTAGATCAAGGGTTAAAATTCTATAACTAAAACAGGCCAACGCAAGTTGGTTCTTTCTTGACACATAGATCACCAACCAAGACACCTCATGTTGGATTTGGGAGATGATGTATCGAATGTTGAAGCTGCTACTAGATTGTGTTTCCTGAGTATAAAATGCAGGTACCTGCGTAGTCTGCCTTCTGGTTTTGGAGTGCTTTTGGTGTGGACTTTATGCATGAACATTCACCATAGTTTGGATCCTTGACCTACATAGTGCAATACAAAGGGGAAAATGATGTTTTGTTGCTAGCTAAACGTCTCTAAACTCTCATCATCATATCGAAAGCTAATTTACCAATTCCCTATGATTGGCCACCATTGTTCAATTTTTTAAAAAGATCTTTAATCCTTGTACAGATCTTCTGTCCATCTTACTCTAATATTTGGTTCACATCCATTCATCAGTGATTTTTCTCATATATCTTGCCTCATACTGTCAAAATATTCTGAATCTCCTTCTCTTTCATACCTGTCTTTTTCTTTTGTTGTTTTATCTGTGACTTTATGGGGCAGGAATCTGTTTTAAAATAAAAGATGGCAACCCCAGAAGAAAACAACGATGTGAAAACTCTTGAAACACAGCCCAACAAGTGGAGAAAAAAGAAGCCCATCATCTGGGAACACTTCACAATAGAAATTGTGAGTCCTGGATGTAGAAGGGCGTGGTGTAAGCAGTGCAAGCAAAGTTTCACTTATGGCACAGGCTCAAAGGCTGCTAGCACCAGCCAGCAAAGTAAGGTGTGATGAATCATTGACTGAATTGATCTTGTCACGTGTAAAAATTTAGAATTACCTAAATCCATTGGGTATTTGAAAAACTCAAAAAATTTGAATATTGCTCAATGTAAGAAATTGAGTAGTTTACCCAGTACTATTAGTAAGTTGGGCAAACTTGAAGTATTAATTGCCTCATTCTGCCGGAATCTGGGAGGAGAAGTTCCTATAGATGGGTTGTCTTCATTGAAGATCCTTCAATTAAGTTATATGTGCATTTCTGGCTTCCCCGATGCTACTGTGAAGCTTTCTTGTCTTGTGGAACTTGATTTAAAGAAGGACTGCAGCATGATTCAGTCACCACCAAAGCTTCCTACCAGTTTAACAGATCTAGTAATCACCTGTAATCTTTGCACATTGCTTCAGCTTTCTCATCTAATCCATTTAAAACAGCTCAGTTTTCATGATTGCAAATTGCTGGAATCTATGCCAGAACTTCCCTCAAGAATATTGAAGCTCTATATGTCTGGGTGTTATAAGTTGAAAGAGTTGCCAAGTTGGTCAAGTTTGGAACTCTTGTCAATATTAGGTATCGAAGCATGCTAGGAGCTGACAGAAATTAAGGGTCTGGAAGGATTAAAATCCTTAAAACCTATGTGTAATTGGATGCAACAAGTTGTCCAACCTAGACTGTCTTGAACATCTGGAGTCTTTGAGATGCTTGGGAATGGTGGGGATCGACTTATCCGGACGCAGGGAGTTGTTCAAACATCTAGAGTCAGATGGTCCAATATTTAATGATGATCTACTTTAAGGCCTTGACAGATTGAAAAACTTGGAAGAGCTGACAATCTATAGCTGCCAGTCCCTCATAAGACCGGACCTTTCGCAGGTAACACGTCTGAAGCTATTCATGGCTAGCAATTGCCACAATCTAATCGAAATTAAAGGCCTTGAGAGGTTGAAGAACTCGGAAAGATTGGATATTGAGGGGAGCAAATCCATTGAAACATTACCAGACCTTCTGCTTGGATAAGCTAGAATTTTTGTGCATTGTAAAGTGTTGGAAGCTTCGTGATGTTCGGGGCCTATAAAAAGTCAAATTTGTAGATAGATCGTAAAATGAGGGATTCAACTGCAAGGCCTCCACATCGGTCGAATTTCGAAGATTGAATGGAATGATGGGGGGTCAATTTCACATGAACTTGTAGAGATCACAGAGCTCCAGGAATTAAGACGTTCAGGGATGCAACTCATTGGAATTTTATATGTTCATGGCACTCCTACGGCAGATACAAGTTGGTTCATGAAAAAGAATGCTCCGATCAGTCGATCACTTTGGCCACAAAGTTGGAACAATTCACGATTCCCATCAAAGGTAAATAAAGCGGGTCACACTATTCATTGTCAAGATATATTGCCAATTTCATCAGCATTTCATATGCATCATACTTTTGTCTTTGAATAGTTTGCTAGAGAAAGACCAAGGCCTTGTCTCAAGAATTCTATTCATTTCATTTTCAGACTTAAAGGTAAAGGCTAAAGTTCTCAAGTCTACTCCATCAAAGGTAACTGAATCCACTCTCCATGCCCTCTTCATAGTGTTTTGGAAGGCTTGGAGATTGATATTGGGGTTCTAGAACAGTTGCCCAAAAATAGTTAGACAACATTCTTATATTCTCTCATTGGGATCATACCATCTATCTCAGCCAGGTCTTTTTCTGACCACAAATTGCTCAATTTTCTGCAGAGGATGGTAACTCGAGAATCTGAGGTGTCTAATTCTTCCACTGAAGATGCAAAAGAGGTAGACAGCTTACTCCCTGCAAGAAAAGTACAGCAGAAGCAGCGATTTCTCGAAATTCATTCTCGGGGATTTACCACAATATACCATATGGCAAAATGCTGTCCAAAGACAATGCAGTGCTCAGGGAGGCTAATAGGGTAGGTGGGGGATTTGGGGTTGGGGCTTTTATAATGGGTTTGATATTTGGGGGAGGATTAACCAAGGTTGTTCCTTTCAACTGATGTGATGGTCATTGATTGCATGCCTTGTAGGGCATGATGCTATTGAAGGGACATTAGGTTGAATCAGAAGCTGTGTTTGGTTTAGCTTATGAAACAGTGAATATGGTCTATGGGAAGCTTGGGGATTTTGGGTAATGGGTCAAAGTTGAAAAGGAAACGCGAGATTTGCATCTTGGTAGAGACTGGATGAAACAACTGCTGTATTCAGCAAAGAGCATTGGGGTAGGATTCCCATCGAGAGAGGATATCCACAAATTTCAATTCAATAAGGTAAAATTTTGGTGGAAAAGGTGCATAATGATAGATTGCAAAGACACGGCAAATAGGTTTAAATTTACATTCCTATTTGACGTTCTTATTTCTACAAGCCAAGCATAATGCTTCAGGGAACAAGAGATTGGAAATGAAAAATTTGCCTTTCCATTGAAAACAAAAACTAAAAACTCTATCATTAACCATAAGGCCCTTGGAACTTCACTTTGGGTTTTCTAGTTCTTTTCTTTAATTTGTAGTTTTCATTTTGGGCTGAAAATTTGAACGCAGGTGTCGTGCTTCATGCAACAATCATTGAGGCCATTGTAGGGTCTCGATCCTGAACATCTATCTAATGTATAGACGCCCAAACTCCTTGCCATATCTCAGCAATGCAGGCACCAAGTCATTTTCGATAATAATTTTACTCCTGTACAGTAGGAGTTGATTAACCGTGGACACTCCTTCATTACATTATACTTAAAAAATTGAATTCTATCGTGTAAGAAACTATGCTGCCACTGGTAATTATTATAATTATAGTGACTAATAATCATGTTTTGGGATGAATTAAATAGTTTTCAGCTGTCTACTTCCCCCAACTGAGTCAACCGCGTCTTCTCTTCTTCCGTGTTGCTACAACAACTCATGTCTACCTCCAATTTGGATAATACAAATGCACATCATTATTGTGCTTCATTAATAGCATTTTTTTTAGCTGTAATATTTCACTAAAGAGAGATTTTGTCAGTTATCCTTTTATTTGTTAATTCGTGTTATAATTTGAGAGGCTATTCTTTCGTTTTTATTTTTAATGAAACAAAAAGAGGTTGCTTGGGTTACATAAAAGAATAAATACACGAGTTGCATTTCTACTGAGAAATTGCATGGGGGAGGCAAAGATTAGCAGAGCTTGCCACATCGACTGTTACTCTTTAGGATATGAACGTTGTTGTTGGAGGAATTGAGATTTTCTAAAACGGGTTAAATACAGAGAGAATGAATCTTTGTAATTGCAACCATCAATGTGTCCTTTTTCAAATTCGGTGAAGAAGAAAGAGCTTGACTACCCGTTAAAAAAAAAAACCCATTTAAGGAAGATGTTCTATTGTTTCTATTGTGACAGCCCAGCCAAAAATATGGGAAATTTCTAACATAGCACACAGAGAGAGAGAGAGAGAGAGAGAGAGAGAGAGAGGATTCCTCCAAGTCAAAGTCAAGTATTATGTTGATTAAACATATAGGAAAGCCAAGATCATCGAGGATGATTGGTGTCATCACATGGTCACATAGTTAAATTTTGAACGCCCAATCATCTCTGTTCTTTATTTTTGATAGACATAAAGGGTATGTACTGATTGATGTGGGTGCTTTAAGCTCTTTTCCTTTTTGCTTTTGAACAACTGGAGGCAACTAGCGTGTTTGACATTTGACGCCAAAAAGAAGAGGGTTGTGGCTTTGCAAACTTGGAAAGAAGAGTGGTAGGGACAGATGAGGAAAGTGACAAAGGTTCGCAATTCATGAGACAGAAAGACCAATTTTTCCATTTGCAAAATACAATGATAGATAATGCCACCAACCGATGCAACGTAGGGTGTAATTACATGTTGCAATGCATTGCTTGGTAATTGATAGATAGGATACCACTTTTGACTTGTAAGATGTAATGTGTGGTCCATCACACATCTTCTTCCTGACTTAAACGCGTCCTTCCCATTTACACCTCATCTTATATCCTTCCCTTCTTCTTTTCTATTTTCCTCTCTCTCTTTTTTCAATTTTCTTCTAGCCGTTGTTTCACACCCAAACACAGCCCTCTCTCTCTCTCCACGCACTAAAGGTTCTTTCGGTGGGAAATGAAAAAGAAGGAAGGGGGATGGGAAAGAGAGCATCCGAATGATGATGTACTATTCATTTTGTAAATATGATTTTTACAATGCTAAAAAAGCCAACAAGGTACTCCTTCAAATTAGTAAAAAGATCATGACAAAAAAAAAATTAGCATGAAGATAATTTTGTAATAAAATGTGTGTTTGGTGTGACTTTGACTTTTGATTTTTGCCCTTTGCCCATTTAATCTTAAATTTAAATGTTAGTTTTTTCAGCATTAAAAAGATAAACGTATTTATAATTGCGAAATTAAAATGTGAAGAAATAAATATGTCGCCTTCTAAAAGTACATGTATATTAATATAAGAAAGGTAGAGCTTTGTTGGAGGGATGGAGGGAGATGACGGAGTTGGAGCGGAGCTAGAGATTGCTAAGTAGTAATAGTTAATATAAATTTACACGTGAAAATCTAGACGTAAAAGATTATTTCATGAACAATTAAGTAGTTATTTGATTATTTAATTAATATATTTTGAATCTACTACCTCTCTAAAAGATATCTTGTAAAAAATACTATGTATAGGCTACATGGTAGGCATCAAATTAGTAGCACAACCACTCTGGACTTACCAATTTTGAACTTTTGAAGCCTAGAAATTGCTCTGCCACCTCTAATGCCTATCTTAAAACTTATCGATAATGTCAATTTCATAGCAAATTTCAATAATCCTCTGGAGCCCAATTTCTATTTGCAAAGTTGAATATTTTTATGGTAGCACATATGCAACAAATAACATCTCTTCATATGAGTAATCCATCACCAATAAGAAAATTGACACTCATCATATTAAGAATCATTTAGCAAAGGTTTTTATATTATATAGGATATGTAACTTGTTTATCCCATAAAGACGTGCACCATACTTGTTAATGGAAAAATGTTAGCCGTGTTAATGAGCCTAACAAGATAAAAGTTCGGGTTAGGTAGACAGGAGTTGCAAATTTTTTAAAGACGTGACATGGTGCAAAATGAAACTATCCCTAAAATGTTAGAATGAGAACTCACATTCTTCTTACAAATGCATGGAGCTTGAGGTGATTTTCTTCGTTGTAAGCGGCGTCCCTTTTTCCTCTGTACCAAGTTGGAAAAAAATACATCCGACTATATTTTTTATTAGTGTTCAACTTATAGAAATACCAATATGCATACTTAACTAAAATTAAATATGAATAATGTCTATATTTGTAACTCGTCAATAAGATAGAAATTGCATGTAGTTGGTGCATGGAGAGGGAGACTTTAAGGTGTAGACATGTGGCCACCCAACTCACTTTGCTTTTTGTTTTCTTTTTTTTCTTCGATTTTAGATCATGTGATATTTTGTGTGGCTTGCTTCCTTTCAAAAATTACAAATTTAGCACAACAAAAATGATAAACAGGTGGAACGTGAGGTCTCAATATTAAACTGTTTATCATAAAAAAGATTGCGCAAAAATCAATATTACTTGAAACAGTCGGGCCCAAAGTTAAAGCAAAGAAGTAAGAATATTTCATTCCCTCACGGACGGACGAGCCTGGTCTCTCTTTCTATTAGCGAAGCTTTGCATGCTGAAGCTTTCTAATGCCTTATTTATAAGCACCACTCTACTGCTTTAGGAACCTTAGCTTTTGGGAATAAAATTTTTTGAAATATGTTGCCAAAATCTCCGAACAAAAGATTCACACGTTCAGCCACGAAGATTGAAGCCCACAAATTTTGAAAGACAAAATCCTAAACTTAGTACATGTTTGTTAATATTCCAATTTTTCTGTTCTTTTATTTTTTTTCCTTAAAATAGAAAAAAACAGAAATTCATTTGATAACATCATTTGGTATTTCTAGTCTCTAGAACATAAAATTGTTTCGAAAATAGATTTGGAATAGAAACAAGAGGTAAAAAAATAGCTTCTCGTTTCAGAAATAATTTATAGAATAAAGGTGTATTTGTTTCAATGAAAGTAGTTTTCTGGAAAGTATTTTCCGGACTTTCCGCTGTTTGTTTTTCCAAAAACGATTTGGTCAATGGAAAATACTTTCCAGTCAACATAAATATTATGTATTACTTTAGAAAAATGAATTCTTGTGTGGAAAGGGAAAACACTTTTCTTTTTATGAGGTATTTAGGTTATTCCCTTTTTGTTAGTTCAAATGTTATTCAATCATTTTCCAAATACGATCCAAACGCATAAAAATATTTTGGATCACATATCATTAAACACAACAAATGAAAATGATTTCCTGAAAAATATTTTTCAAAAATGGTACGATTTACGCGAAACAAACGCCCCCAAGTGTTTCTTTCTTTTTTCTTCTTCCTTCTCTTCAACTGCTCACTGTCATATGTGGTAGCCGTTGCCGCCGATTGGCCACCACCGAAAAAATTTCACGTCACAAAAAGATTTATGAATCATACCAAACATATTCTTATTCTTTTTTTATTTAAAAAATAAAAAATTGATGCGGTTATTAAATATATTTTTATTTAAAAATTATGTTAAGAATTAAAAATAAAAAATTATTTTTGAGAATAGAAATATTTTCAAAAACGTACTTATAAATCTTATCTTCACGTGCGACGTCAAAAGCTCCTTATCTTTTATTTTCTCGTGAAAGCATTTATTGTAGTTCCTCAAATAGTTGCCTACCGGAAGACGTACTATTTGCTACAAAGTAGCCTATGGACGTTGATTTCTAGATCCCTTGTTGGCCACGCTGCACGGTTACTTCACGCGGACGTTTCGACTAGCGTGCTGAGAAGTGTCGGTGCCATAAGCTTTTCCCATTTACTTTTGGACTGACAACCAGCGGGTTTCACACTGACACTGACAACGAAGAGGCACATCATGGCCCTGGAGACACCGAAAGGCCAGTGGTAGGGCCGGATGAGAAAAATAATTGATGAGTGCTTTTCGGTGAAGTGATCGTGGCTGCCGTCTTTATCATACTCTTGATTCAATTGAAAAGTTGGGATGGTGGACGAAATTCAACTCATCATGTACAAGCATTTAGGGAACACCTTAATTCATCGGGATTGAAATACAGGAAAATTTCACGTATTATTGAAAGTGAGAAATTGAGTAAATTACATATTACTACTAGCAAGTTGGGCAAAAAACATAACTGTCTCATTTTATGGTAAAACAGCATAATTGATTAGATATACTGATCATAATTTACAAACAAAGCCAACAAATGCGATAGTAAGTTATCAGCATCTTTGGAAATTTGCCACTCGAATAAAAACCTCATGGTAAAAATAGCAAGTTTGAAGTGAAATCGGTGACTTACCAAGACGAGATCCAATTTTAAAATTATGTTTTAATTTTAATTACAATGTAAGTTATCTATTTAAGTATGAGCTCATCATTCAAAATAAAAACTTATAGTGAAAATAGTAAGTTACGAGTGAAATTAATAAAATTTCGACTTATGTTCACTTTTAGATGTTTCACTTATTAAAAAAATGCATAACTTTTTGTGATCATATACATCATCTATATTATATGTATCCTACATTTATTGGATCAAGTAAAATGCCCTCAAACTATGCAAATCAATTATGACAGGTCTTAACTTTAGATTTTGATGAGACCAAACGAAATTATATGCATACGTCTCCAAAAGTTATTTGAAATCTGCAAACAAGAAGTCTTCGCTCCACTTAAGGTTTGGGCCTAGCTAGACGCCACTGCCCAAAAGGAAAAATGACATTGAAGATTTTTATACTTTGGCTCAATATGTAATATTCTTAGGACTTTTTACTTTTCTAAGTGGTCATTGAACTATTATCAAATCTCTAATATAGTCCATAAACTTGCAGTTTGTTTAATCTAGTTCCTCACAAGGTCAAATAAGTCATTTGGTACTATTTACAAGTTTTCGTAATCACACTATTGCCCGCATTTTACAACACCTTTTCATTTTAATCAATCTCCCAAAGCAACGAATAGATATACTATATTTCTATCGCCTTTTTATCTTTTTATCTCTTTATAAATATTATGATAACTCTTTAAATATAATTTAGCTTATGCTCTCTCTAACACTAAAAGTAGGACTTCATTTTGAGTTATGCAAGTTTAATCTTGCTGATTTTTTAAGAATAAATATTTTCATAAGGATATCTAAAGAAGATATTAATTTATTTACTGATAATCATATTATATTAATCTAAATCTTGCTCCTAATTTTTTAGATAGATAAAATTTTCAAGTTTTTATGTTCTGTGTTTTCATAATTAAATTTAGTAATATTTGTATGTTAGGAAATAAAAATAAAAGAAATATCAATATGATAAAAACTGTAAATGAGGTTCTACTTTTTATTATTATAGAAATCATAAGCCAAAATGTATTTAAATGCCAATATCATAATATTTCTAAAGACCATTGGAATATAGCTATTAAGTTCTGTTCTTTCTGGCTCTTCAATACAATGTTAATGCCGAGGCAAAAAAGAGATGACTATTAAATCGTTAAACGATCCTCCCGTGCGGATCACGGTTCAAGAAAACTTCTAGTGCAATAAATGATAACAAAATTAGCTAATGTCAATCCACAATGATTGCTAATAATAATTTCCGTGGAAGATGAGAATTCCGGTAAATAATTTAATGTAAAGATGCCACCGGCTTGTTGCAAAAGACTTGAATTTGGGGAATAAAGGCAACGCGGACAAAACTTTAGGCGGATGATTCGGAGAGCATACTGATTGATGTGAGTGCTTTGCTAAGCTCTTTCCTTTTCCTTTTTGGACAGCTAAAGGCAACTAGTGCGTTTCACGTGGTCTTGGTGACTCAGAAAGACGAGTGGTAGGGCCGACCCTCGCTGGCTCTAGGCGAGGGCGGCGATGCACTCGCCCAAAGCTAGTGAGGGTCAACCAACCCTCACTTGTGGCCGGTGAGGGTTGGTCGACAACTCTAGCCAGCTAGATAAGCAAAAAAAAAAAAGAGTGAAAAAAAAAGGGAAGAAAAAATTATAAAAATTCAAAATAATATTTAACAAGTGGCATGTCAGGTTGACCATTCATGTCATCAATTTTCGACCAAAATTGGTAGATTGACTTAATTGGTAAAAAATAAAAAGATTTATGACTAAATTGATAAAATTTAAAGGTTTATGATTGAATTAATGAAAATGCAATAGATTCAGAATCTTTTGAATGATTTTCCTTATTTATAACCAACCAAAAAGGGGCATTGAACATATTACGCGGTAATGTATAATGTAAATATTTTGATGCATGGAGAGGGAGCCTCCGAGGAGTAGCAATGTGGCCCTCCCCTTTATTGACCCCTACCACACTTTGCTATTTGTTTTCTCCTTTTCTTCTTCAATTTCTAGACCATGTCACGCTTTGTGTTGCTTGCCTCCTTCAAAAATTACAAATTGGCTCAAGAAGAATTATAAACAAGCAGAGAATGAGGTCCCAAAATAAACTGTTTATCATCAAAAAATTGCAATAACCAATATTACTTAGAACAGTCGGACCAAAAGTTAAAGCAAAGCTTTTGCTTTCCATTTATGAAGCTTTGCATTATGAAGCTTTCTAATGCCATAGTTATAGGCTCCAATCTACTGCTCAATCGAAGACTATCACTGCTCCACTTACACTAGGGAAAGGTGTAGCCAAAATTATTGAGCAAAAAATTCATTGGAGCCCACAAATTTTGAAAGACAAAATCCTTAACTTTAGGAACCTTAGCTTTAGCTTCACGAGCTATATTCTCCCAAGTAGTTCCCTACCGTTAGACTTATAGACGTTGATTTGTCGATGCCTCTGCTGCACAGAAGTTCAATCAAGAGGAAATAAGGCTCCGCCAATGAAACTTCATGCGTACGTTCCTGGAAGTTCCCAATGGGAACACATCGATTGTGTCGTTGCTTTAAGCCTCGTCCTTTTTCTTTTGGACCGGTAGTCCTTTATTCAGCTTTAGTTCAAGGGTCATGTAATTACTTTCAAAATTACAAAAATCTCTTATTCTTTAAGTATACTTCTTGAATAATTATTTCTTGTGAACCGTGGTAATATAATTATAGTGGCAGTATATATAACCATCATGTTCTTGTCTTTCATTTTTTTATAATGGGGTTCGTTGTTAAGCCCAGCAGGGAGCAGACGTCGAGGGCGAGGAGAGAGGACCGCAGGAATTGCTTTTAGTGAATTAACAACGAAATTTTTTTAGTCAAAATTCGAATGCGTCTCTAAATCCCAATATAAACACACGAAATATATGAAACGACAAACCCTACTTTCGCCTTCCTGCCTTGCCTCTTGCTTTCCCTTCTTCTTCATTTCCTGCTCAAAACTAACCATCACAGTCGAGTCTCAGAGAGAGAGAGAAGAGAGAGAGAGAGAGCTACTCCTTGCCTCTGCTCCTCCCTTCTTCTTCATTTCCTGCTCAAAACTAACCATCACAGTCGAGTCTCGGAGAGAGAGAGAGAGGGAGAGAGAGCTGCAATGGAAGACCATCACTCGACACGACAACTCAAGCGAGCTGACCTCACCGAAGCTTCAATTCCAAACATGTCAAAGCGACCGAGACCTGACATCCTCAAAGAATCGCCTCTTCTTCTTCCTTCTTTGGACTCGTCCGAGAAGATCGACGTGCCGTCAGCATCCGGAGCTAATTCTAACCCATCCGCTTCGTCCAACTCCGTGATTGGAAACAATTACCACGTATTCTTGAGCTTTAGAGGCCCCGATACTCGCAGAGGCTTCATCGATCACCTCTACCATAAACTCAAAGATGTGGGCCTGAGGTTCCATCCGAAGTTCGTGTTCAGAGATGATGAGGACCTCCCCTTCGGCGAGGACGTTGCTGCAAATCTGATCAATGCAATCGAGCACTCCAAGTTTTCAATCCCAGTCATCTCGGAAAATTATGCTGCTAGCGAATGGTGCCTCCGCGAGCTCATTCATATAATGGAGTGCAAGGAAAGAAGGGGACAAATCGTCTTGCCTGTGCTATACAAGGTGAAACCCTATGAGGTGCGACACCTAGAGGGGGACTTTGGAAAGGCCTTCAAATCCCGTATGCATCATTTTAAGGAGGAGGTCAAGAAACAAGGGCCGGTAGCTCTCAGAAAAGCAGTTGATTCTAGAATATTCGAATCAGAGGAGTTTGCTCATGGGTACTTCGTTTACCTTCTTTTAACAGATCCTCGTCGGAAGAAGAATTTTTCTATTTATCATCCTTAATCCTTGTTTTGTGGAGCCATTAATAAGTTCTCATCTGTCATATTGTTTCACAGGCGTGAAGGGGAATTAGTAAATAAACTCGTAGAGATAATAATGCGTGATCAGCAACGTGATTTTCAACCACAACTTTCTGTGAACTTGGTTGGAATTGAGGATCCTATGGCTGAGGTTATGAAATTGGTGGATAATGCTTGCCTAGGCACTCAGATTATTGGGCTTTGGGGAATGGGCGGCATTGGTAAGACAACTCTGGCTATGACCATTTATAATAAGCTTTTTAACCAATTTGAGTACCGCAGCTTTCTCCGGGATATTAGAGAAACAAGTAATATCAAGGGTATGGAGCATGTCCAATCTCTACTGATCTCAGATATAACAAAAAGCCCTGAAAGTAGAGTGCGTGATCCTGAGATGGGGATTAATTTGATCCGATCAAGTTGTGAAAAAAAGAAGGTACTTATTCTTCTTGATGATGTGGATCATCGAGATCACCTTCATAAATTGATTGGAGGTTGTAATTTCGAATCCGGAAGTAGGATAATTATTACATGTCGAGATATGGCCCTCTTGGATTCTAACTATCAAAGGTATGAACTCAAAGAAATGAATCGCAATTACTCTATGCTTCTATTTAGCCGATATGCATTTGAGGGGGGACAACCTCCCACAGAACTCAAGGCTCTTTCTGGTGAAATTGTGGCCACCACAGGAGGGCTTCCCTTAGCTCTCACAGTTATAGGTTCACTTCTCAAAGGAAAAGATAAAAGCATATGGATAGAGACACTGGAGAAATTGGGAAAGATGCCTCATAAGGAAGTACAAGAAAAGTTGAAGCTAAGTTACAATGCACTGGAAGATAATGAGAAACAAATGTTTCTAGACATAGCATGTTTTTTCATAGGAGCTGACAAAAGAATTGCCACATACACATGGAAGGATCTCCAATTGTACCCAAATTTCGGATTGGCAAGAATGATTGAACTTTCGTTAATAAAAATTGATGACAAGAATCTGTTGAGAATGCATGATCAATTAAGAGATCTAGGTAAAGCTATCACCTGTCTAGAAAATACAGAGCCTTTGTATTGGAGCAGGCCATGGGATAAGGAAACCAAGAAACTTCTACGACGCGAGGTAACAATTACGTGTACTTTTAGCCTCTCCCATGTTCTCCAGTGGCAGTCCCTCAAATTATTATTGTTATTGTTCTTTTTCTCTATATCTTTGACCATTCTCAACATGATGTTAGTATTTTCTTGGTAAAAGCTACATCCAATTTTGGCCGTTAGTTCATGAAAAGTCGGCACTTGTCACTATTCAACAGGTCATCTCTTGATGCATATGACAGTAAAATTGTGGAGTATTGACTCTGTCTATGTTGCTCTTTTGTCGGTTTAACATCGTTTTCTAGCGGATTTGATACTGCTTCTTGCTATATATTGCTTGTCGAAGACTGAGCATCACATAGCTTTGATAGTTTACTTTATGTCACTTATAAATCTGGTTCATCACACTCTAAAACGGATGAATCTTTATAACTTTGTGACGACTGTCTTAATTTTATTCAACTAAACACCAAAAACTATACTGTTGATCGTTACTTTGTTGTCTTTCACTCTATCTTCCCTAAATATATCCGCAATATAGTTTTTGAAGTACGTTGGTGTGAGGATAAATACATGGATCACATGTTATCCACATTTTTCTCTCTTGGGTTTTTACTTTTTGTATGATATATGTGATAGTTTTTTTCTGCAAGATTTGAATTCATTATTCTATGTTCCATTACCAACCTTAAATACGTGCAATTTGCTCGGGTGTTGGTTCTACTTTTTTGCAACTGTAAGAAAGATTTCAGTTAAATCCTTAGCACCTCTAATATTGGCCATCAACTTAAGATTATGTTCAATTTCAAGTAATAAGATGTTATCCAGAGGTTTTATATGTATTCAGAATTTTGACAATTTGTTTTCTAGGATTTATTATGCATGTTCACAATGTAAATTCAATATGATAATGTAAATGCAGAAGCACATGTACTTAATACAAAGAAAATTGAATATTTAGTTAAAATTGTATTGCTCATTGAATATTATTAACATAATTGAAGAAGTGCCTTTAAATATATCAATTTTTTTGAGTAATCTAGAAACGCATAATTATGTTGTTAACATGGTTAGGTCAGTTGATAACTTGAAACAACCCTACAGAATTTGGATGTCTCTTAGTCAACAACAAATAGAAAACTCTTATTTTTCTTTTCACTTTAAGGACTGGTAAATTTTAAATAAATATTTCAAATTCTCCATTGCGACTTTGGCTTTTATTTTATTGTCGCCTATAGTCAAACTTATAGTCAAATTATCAAATTACATGAAATATACATTAATTATAAAGGAAGTGGCATAATTAGCATTTTTTTAGTTTTAATTATGAGCTCTGCACGGGTATTATGGATCAATCATGTTCATATGAAAGATGAAAACTCAAATGATTTCAATAGGCTATTCTACTCGGTTTTCATAATATTTCCTCGTGTTCATACTGGTGGTATGCATGGTTCTAATCATAGGTATTTTGAGCACATAAGTCAACATTGTGCAAAATTATATAACAGTAAATTATGACAAAAGAAACTAAATAACAACTGACGTATGATTTTCTAGGTATTCATACAAAGTAATTTTCAACCAAAAATTGAAAAAGCAAAGATCAAAATTAAGAAAGTAAATGATTGTAGGACGTATGTGATGGAATAGTAAAAGGTAAAAGAAATTGTATTCTCTCGTATATAACTTTCGTGTAATATGAGATCCACCTCTATTTTGTAATGAACGAGCCTTCTTGGTAAGTATAATTGTGCCTCTACGCATACACATAGACAGAGAAAAGACAAAAATCCATGTTAGATATTAGTGGAGAAAAACAGATAATTAACTTAACAATTAAGATAAAAGGAGGAGCTAAAAAAATAAATGAGAGAATGCCGAAAAGGGGAAGATGACAATATAATCGCTAACCTTTATTTACTAATTCATATGTTTTTATATGAATGGTGAATGCAAAAATGCACGAGCAAATTCTTAAGATCGGGCCGAATTTTATGACTGATTGGGGAAATTTCAATGATGATTAATTGCGTAGTGCGTTTGTCTTAGGGGAAAATAATCAATTGGTCCTAAATTAATTGTGCAGATGTACATTTAGTCATAAACTTATCAATCGGTCCTTAACCTTTGCGCAAAGTTCCAATGTAATGCCTCTTATCAATTTTCGATGGAAATCACAGACAATCCAATCATTTGCAACTGTCCCATGTCAATGACTTCATGTAAAAACTAGCTAAAATGACTAGATTGAAATTTCATGCAAATGTCTTTAAGACTAAATCGCAAAATTGATGAGTTTAGGATTAATTGGACAATTTCTTGCTAATCATAAGATTAGTTGTTGAGCTTTGAGCTTGAATATCCAAAAACGAAAACGCCGACCAAATTCTTGTTTCCATCCAGTCATATGCCAAAATCAATAATATTTTATGAAAGGGGAGGGAATGAATTGTCGTGCTTTATGATGTAGAAGTCTGATTAGGTATTTTTCATTTTTTAAATGTGTAACAGTTCTCACATATGTCGAAGGGACACCATATTTAGTGAGTTGTCAATGCTATGAATGTAACAAAATTTAATTTCAAATTTTATTAGAAGACTCGACCAATTTCATGTGAGAATTTCACGTAAAAATCAAAATTTGGGGCATACGAGTGAAAATTGACATATTACATTATCATGTAATTATAAAAGATCACATATATTTCTTTTTCCTATAAGTGTAGACAAAATGCATCAGCCACAATAACATGAAGAGTCCAGTGACAAAAGGAGGTCATATGGTATTTACAATCCTCAATTTTATTTTATTTTTTGTAGGAGAAAAATGAAAAAATTAAGGCACTATGTCTAGACGAAAGGGGCTCTAGAGAGTTCATTGAGCAAAAGAGCTTCACAAGAATGCCTAACCTAAAGTTCCTTCATTTGAGTGACATGGGTTTTGTTGGAGATTTTGAAGGATCGCTTTCTGAATTAAGATGGCTAAAGTGGGAGAGATGTCCTAACTCTTTTGAGGCAACCAACATTCATTTGGAGAAATTGGTCATGCTTGATTTATCATGTGATTTTACTAATCAAGGTTATATTAGTGAAAATTGGAGAGGATGGAGTTCAATCAAGGTAAAGATGAAAAAGGCTTTCTCTTTTGTTACATTTGATGGTAAATCATTTTATTTCTATATGCTAATCTTGGAACATGTTTCTTTCTTGTAGATGGAGAGGTTGAAAGTTCTTGATCTTTCGTGTTGCTCAAGATTAAAGAGCACCCCTAATCTCTCTCCGTTTAAAAATTTAGAGATGCTAATCCTAAAATATTGTATCAACTTGGAGGAAATCCACCCTTCCATTGGAGATGTCAAGTGCCTTGTTTCCTTGAACTTGAGTACATGTTGCGCGTTGCGACAGATCCCTTCTTCAATTGGGAAGTTGGGAGACTTGGTTGAGCTGAACTTGTCACGTATAGGTATTAACGAATTACCCGAATCCATTGGGGAATTGAATAAATTGGAAATTCTGTATATTTTAGGTGGTAAGATAAAAAGGTTACCAAGCTCTATTGGAAAATTGCGGGGCCTCGAAAAGTTGTTTGCCGGTGGATGCCTTGACCTAGAAGGACAAATTCATTTTGATAAAGGTGGATTGTCTTCTCTAAAAACCCTTCGTTTATGGGGAGCAAAAATTTCTGGCTTGCCGGAAAACTTATATCAGCTTTCTTCTCTCGAACATCTCGATTTATTAGAGTGTCATGAGCTTCGGTCACCCCCAAAACCTCCTGTCAGCTTATCATATCTGCGGGTCACCTGTCGGAGCAATGAGCTGCCTTCGCTCTCTCATTTAAAGCATCTAAAGGAGCTTTCCCTTATCAGTTGCGGGTCTCTTCAAAGCATCCCAGAGCTTCCCTCCTGCTTACGGACGCTTCGCGTTTTGTATTGTCCCAAATTGGAAAGGTTGCCAAATCTTTCCGGTTTGGAATTTTTGTCGGAATTAAACTGCACGGAATGGTTTGGGCTGAAGGAATTGGATGGACTGGAAGGTTTAAAATCCCTAAGAGTGTTGGACGTATCCGTACTCAGATTCTTCGACGATAAACTCCATGGGATACGAGGCCTTAAAAAATTGGGATCCTTGGAAGTGTTGAATATCGCTGGGCGCAAGCACATTCAAGTACTGGACCTTTCAAAGTCGGAGCATCTGAACACGTTGATTGTTGATGGTTGCGAAAGCTTAGTTGAAATTCGTTGCCCTAGTAAATTCCTGCGGAGCTTTTATTGGGGTAGGGGAAAACTACAGAAGAAGCCGACTGAGGATTGCTGGGGGCTATCGTCGGATCTTCATGAGGAAGCCAACGAGGTTGCCGAGGATGTGAGGTTAATCCATGCTCTCAGGTTCCAATTGCTTTTGGGGTGATTATGGAGGCGAGGAATCTGGTGAAGGCAGTGGTTCCTTCCCCTCCCATTAACCATCCCCTCTCCTGGAAAATCTCCGGTCTACTGGCCTCGCCCTTCATGTAATCGCTTGAATCTCCAAAACCCTAAAACCCTCTCTCTCTCTCTCTCTCTCTCTCTCTCTCTCTCTCTCTAGACGTTGTTAAGGCCTAATGAGTTTACATTGCGTCCTTTTCTGGTCAGGCTAATGAGGAAGGATCTTCATGTTGGGTCTTCATTGCTTCCGGTTGCCATATCTTCAGAATCCAGGTGATTGGACCCCTTTTAACATTAATCCATTCTTGTCGCTGATTGATCGGTTATTCATTGGTGGATTCTTAGCGTGATTGCTGGTGCTGCATTGTTCCGTCGAGGAGTCTCTCCCTGATTCGCCTGCAAAAACTCCATCTGTTCTGTTTAGGAAGCTTGATTGTGGAATGGTCAGTTTGGAGGCTTTAGACGTTGTCACCATAAAATAAGCGACATTTGTTTTATCCAATTTGATTTTTGCAGATAATTATGTGTCACTGTTCAAATCCGCTTTTGTTGAACAAGTGTATTCTATTTTTACATTAATACATAAAAGGTTGTTTGGGGTGTTCATCCGCAAGTTTGAAAGTAGAAGCATGCTGGTTGGTAGATGAGTTACTGATTTGGTGTTAATTTTTTCCCTAGTAGTTTGGTGTGGTATGTTGTAAGTGACTTATCGTGATGAAGTTACTGTAATACTTGGGATTTGACCAAGTTAAAAAAAATTCTGGGGCTTGTAAAAAAAAAAAAGAGAGAGAGAAGGTTGAAAAGTCAACTAAACAAGGGAAGTGGACGTCGGCTTAAGGGGATTAAAAGGAGACACTCGGCTCCCTCTTAAACTGAGAGCTCATGTAGAAAGAAAATGGACAGAAGAGAGAGAAAAAGATCTGATTCTGGAGATTGCTAACGTCTACTACTATACAAAATGTACAGCAGGTTTAGTGCCGTTTTCTGTGTAGATTACCTGTTTCCATTAGTATTTTCAGTTTGGACAGGGTTTTTCTTTGACACGTTATAATTTTCCTGTCTTAATTCCAGCAACTGGAGGAACTTGTTTGAGCAAAGTAATTATAATGCTTCAGTTTTATCTGTGGCTCATAATCGTGATATGAATAAAAAAGATCAGATTGCCTTCAAAAGGATATTTGATGTCTTCAGTCAAATAGTACGAGATTTTTCATTGTCGACATGGTATTAATCTGCGGTTGTTTAAATAAAGTAATACTTTTCTCCAACTTCTATGAAGTAGAGAAATTCACTATCCGATGGATTTTGGAAATTGATCATGCATATGTGATCTTGATTGCATTTTATTAACTCGCTATTTGGTCATGGAAGCAGACATTGAAGGTACCATAAACATGTTCTGCATTTTCTCAAAGCTAGGGCACTAATGTCAAAATGATGAATCTCCATGGATTTGTATCAAACTTTGCTTGTCGCTTAATATGCCAATGTGAAAATTGCTCTCTCTGTAGGAAGATACATGGCCTTGATCAGGCTAAAAGTATTATCATCAACGGTTGAAACCCGGTACAAATCATGTAGCCGCTCTTTTTTTGCTTGACTTCATGCCATTATTTATCATCTTGCAAATTCGTACCTTAACATCATTTGCAATTTCTTACTTCAGTTTGGTCATTGTTTGTTGATGATGATGTCTACACCCTTGAGGCTTTAGAAGAACAGAGGATTTCCACTGTATTGTGGATAACAGTGTGCAATTCAAACCAGAAATATGGAGGAAGTCCTTAAATCAACTGTATTGCTTCCACATTTTTGGGATAAACATGACAAGTATTCAATGGGTAGCTAGAAAGGTGATTTACTTAAGTCCTTTAATGTTTGAGAGCTGATCTAGATCTCTTAATGCCACCTTTTCTTGAACTGCAACTCCAATCAGAATGTTTTGTTACAGCTGCCATGAACGAACTTGGAAAGCCGATCCTGCAATAGCTGGTTTCAGCCAGAAATGTGCACCATTTTTGGCTGGACTGATGGCAGGGACAAAAAATCTTCAGAGCTAAGGAGCTGTTTATGGCACAGAAATGAAATGGGAGGAGCTGTGCATATGACTTTTAATCCTGTGGAGAGCTTAAGTGGTACTGCATCAGAAGCGAGGACTTCCAACTACAACTGTAATCTTGAATTAGGACTAGCTCATTGGCAACATTAGGAGTGCAAATTGACTTGGAAGATACTAGTCTAGTCATGTTCTTTTGTTATCATTTGCACAATGGTTTGATGCGTGTCTTTGAATCTTGATGAGAGAAATCATGTTCTTTTATTATCATATTCAGTTGAGAGTACCCATCTTACATTAGTATTTTCAATTTGGCATGGGCTTTTCGTGTCGATGTCTTACTGTTTTCTGTCTTTATTTCAACGAATCTTGGGGAAAGTGGTTGACCACGTGAACGTGATGCTTCAGCATCATCTGGCTTGTGATCCTGGTGGAAATGAAAATAGATCATATTGCTTTCGAAGTACATTGCATGTCATTATACGTCATCAGTCACAAAGAAAGACTCTTAATCCTTGACATGACAAGGATATGTTCTTATGCAAACAGAGAGTATTACCATTTTCCAAGTTCTATTAAAGTTGGTTTCCTAGAGCATTGGATGTTTATTATGTGATTCTTTCACTTATTCATGCATAATAAAGCAGAACTTCATTCATTATTAGCAAAAGTTCCGCCCAAAAGCTTAAACTATTAGTTATAGGAAGACTCCTGTATATAACCGCCATTGAAATCCTTTATTCAACCAATGTGGAACACTTCTAACGATTGATTGATCATGGCAACTACTCATGTCTATGTAATTCCGATTGCATTGCGTCTTGCTTTATGAACAGGAGTTGTCCGTCATAGTAATGAAAACAAGAGCTTTACTTTACTCCTGGAATGTTTGAGAGCGGATCTGAATCCATGAATGCCCATCTTTTCTTGAACTATTACTTGATTTTTTAGTTTGTTGAAGTAGCTAATCGTTTTCTTGGAATGTAGGTTGCTGAAATATGACAAGGAAGATATGCAAGGATAGGGGTGATGCCACGTTATGGAGACGTGAGTTCAGTCCGATGGTTTTATGTAGAATCAAGCTGCACATTTCAAATGTTCAGCTGCTTTCAGGACGGTTATGAGGTTCATTTTTCCTAGAAGCCTAATTTGAAGGTTAAAATCCTCTTAGACTAAGCCTCAATTTGAATGATATCGCCCAACAATGCAGGTTGTGGTGAGAAGATGCAGAGCTCTTACATTGGTGTTTCCGTGTCCTGATTGGGGTATGAACAAGTCCGATTGGTTCTTGAGAGGATTCAACTTTAGAGAACCGGTGGATGCAAATGCTAACAAACATGGAGGCTATCTGTTTACCTGTGCCTACGAGTGGAGATTGAACATGGAAATTGGGGAAGTTCAGGAGTCGAATCTTATGGGCACTGAATTCTCAATGTACTTCCCTTTCATAAATGCCAATTTCACTGGCTTGCGTAACGAGTGTGGTTATGGTCAGGTCATCAATTCAAAGTCAAGCTCTGAATGTGGTAATGCAATGCTAGTCTCTACTCTCTAGTCCATGTCCACCTGCCCAAAGTAGCGCATAAGATCGGTTTGCTAGTTTATGCATCACTAGTTTGATTAAAAAATGGTTAAATATGGAAATCTAGTGAAATTATACTTCAACGAACCTTGTCCTGGGCTGTCTGACTCTAAGGTACTAGTGGAAGTGTTTTGGGTCATTCTGATAATCCATTGTACATGTCAAAATGTACCTTTGTGCGACCTTGAATTAGAGTGGAAGATATCACGAGAAGTTGATGAAGGTCGAGTGCCATAATTTTGAAAAAAACAGCTTCTGCAGCGGGTGTATTCTTGTCCCTAAGAAAGATGGTGTCGGAGAGGACATTGGATGGATTGTCTCTTGGGTACCCAATGAAGAAACAGAAGTGTCCCAGGTTAAGTTCAAGAGTTTCAATACAATCATCATGTAGGTTTGCCTACCAGTAACAATGTTTGATATGATTTTGAAACTGTGAAATCTGCAAGGTCTCGTGATTGATTCGTAGCAGTTTGAAGGCGAGCCAATGGAAAAATCACTCTGCCTCAAAGGGTACCTTATGGATGCCATAGTTTTGTGCTAGCATTTCCTGCTTATCAGTAACTGCAGCCGCCCCAGAAAAGCAGAGAGTTAAGAGACGGGCTACCCCGAACCGCATCGCTCTTTAAGCTACTGTACCCAATAAAAGTCAAGCATCTCTATCCACAGGCTCTACCATAAGGCCATTGGCTGGAATTTTGCCAACTCATCAAGTTCTAGAATTAGCTTGTAAAGACGTAAGGCTTCGTGTAGTCAAGTAATTCATAGGTTCTTTGACTATATCCAAGATTTTTGTTGCATGTATAGAGAGGAAAGGTTTAGAAGTTTCTTGAAAATTTATCACCTATTTTTAATAGTTTCCTTTCAAAGGTAAATAAAGCAGGTCGCATGATTCATGGTAGAGATTTCATCAGCATCTCCCACTTGATAAAACGATTTTTCTTGGTAGCAGGCTGTGGTACCTTGTAATCATCCAAATGAAAAAATGGATTACTAGTTCAAAGAAAGAACAAAACGATGGATTGCAAAGACACAACAAACATGTTTAAATTTTATTTCCTATCCGAAGTTCTTATTTTTACCAACCAAACATATTTTTAAGAGAAGAAAAAAGAAAAGAAAAGAAGAGGAAATGAAGAATCTTTTATTTTTACTTTACATTGAACACGAAAACTAAAAGCCTCTTCATGAACCAACTTCAATTTGGGCATGGCAGTTTTGATCTTTATATGTGTGTTTCATTTAGTGCTGAAAAATGCTTAATATCCAATTTTTTACATTTTTTGATGGAATAGGGAACTGGCTATAGAAATTTTCATTTTGTCCACTTTCCCTTTGCATAAAATAATTAGGTTGAGTTTAATCATTTTCCATGACAAAAGGGTAATTTTTCCTTTTATTATGTGATTCAAGGAACGGGGAAAACTGATGAAGGAATATGACATGATGCTTCAGAGAAATCATTCTCTTGACAACGTTAATAGTGATCGGCATGCATTCTAGGTACGTTAGATGTCATGAGCTGTCAATGTCTATCACCAGCAAATATGAGTTTCAATCTTCTCGGAGTACTGCTTTTGAAGAATGATTGGTTTCCTCCCCTGGAATCTATTTGGTTCTGTTTATTCGCTTGTGCAGATGCTTTCCATTTCATATTATCGGCGAGGATGCTCAATTGGAGGATCAATTGCTCCAAATGAGCCATCTGTACTCTACAGGAAATCCCTTAACTCCATTTATCTCAGTCCCTTAACCATTCTTTTCATTGTAATTCATTAGCATGTTCTAATCCACTGCCATATTTATTTTAGAAGATTCCCTGACCATTTTGGATTCACTGATCAGATTTATGTGTCAAATTTGACCAAGGGCAGAATATCGATCAAATTCATTTTGTCTGGAAAAATTATCTTCTGATTTTAATAATCTTCATTCAAAAATCAGAATTTTTAAGATGTGCAAGGTGGATTTGTTCCGTTGATGCTTGTTCTAGACATTTGAAATAGCAAGATATATTATACCATGCTATATACGATAAAAGAAACGATGTTAATTTGATATGGGACATCAAAACTCAAAGAGAATCATATGTGGAGGTGGTTCCATTGTGAGATTAGGAGTGAAGTGCCTATATAAATGGACTATTTGTTTTGGCACAGGAATGTAGGCATAGCTGGACGTCGTAATTGCTTTTTGAGAGTTCACATTACGGCATGATTTAGCACTGATTGATTCAGGGGATAGCAAGTTGATCTCGCGATGTAGCATCGATTTGCAGGAGCTATTTATGCCTTTCTTAGTGATAGTTTTTTAGTTTATTGAAGCAGCTATTTGAATTGATGCAATTCATGAAGGTTGCAACTCAGTAATGATTGTTCTTGACAGTTCATGCAGCTTGAGACTCTGAAATTATATTTGGGAAAATTGTCCAAAAAAAAATTCAAATTTATCGCATTTTTGTCAATTTAATCAAAGCATTTTGATTTCATCAATTGAGTCGTAAATTTTTATATGCTTTGCCAATTGAGTTCGTCTTGTTAATTTTAATCGGAAATTGTTGATAACATGACTTGCACAAATATGACCAATTTTTTTCATTTTCTCTATCAAATTCGTGAGGGTTGCCAATCGACCCTTATCAATCACACATAAGGGCCAATAGCCCCTCATTGACCGCAGGCAAGGGTCAATGACCCTCGTTGACTGGGTGAGAGTAGCAACTTTCGTTTATAGTTGACGATGTGGTAATTTATGATTAAAATTAATTAAATATATATTTTTGATAAAATGTGAAAATATTTATAATTTAATTAATAAATTAAAATATTCATAATTAAATAAATAAAAGTGTAGTAAATTTAACACCTTTAGGACAATTTTCGCCATATTAATTAGATCGAGTAGAAGTCTCACCAAACTATGCGTATAGAGTAAAGACAGGCATTAACTTCCGATGTTGATGGGTGAGAAGACTGAAATACAGTCATTTTGACTATTCACCACCCAAAAAATCTCCAATACTTGTCTCGTTCCGATGAAGTCGGCAATCGAGAAGTCTCTGACTCCACGTAAAGCGTTGGGGCCCAGCCACAGCCAGATCCAGTTACCCATGGCTTGGTTCGCAAGGATGCCCACGTCACCAGTCGAGGCTCTTCCATGACTAAATCCCACCGTTCATTTACTTATCTATTTATAAATTTGCCTATATTTTTCCCTCAGATCGATTTGCATCTTGAAGTAGAAACTGCGAAAATGGAAGAGAAGCCAATGGGGGGAAGTAAAACAAAAAAATAAAAATAAAATGAAAGGTGATCTAGCGTTTGGACGTTCTTTCGCTGGTATGAATACAAACGACAAAAAGAATGCGCTTGGAAAATCAGATGATAGAGTGAACGAAGCCCATACGAACATGCACTCGACGGACGAGCCAGCTCTCGCTTTTTCTCTCTATCTGTGATTCTCTCTTAGCTTCTTTTCCGAGGCTTTCCAATGCCTCCTGTTATTTACGGGCACCGATCTTACTGCCTAATTGGAAACTATTATCGCTCCACTTATAGCCCCGTAAGGAAAATATAGAAATAAGAATATCATAAATACCATAACTTTGTTGCAATGCTCATTTGAGTATCATAACTTTTTTCCGACTACTTTAGTAGCATGGAGTGCCATAACTTTCAATTGATCACTTAAATGTCAATTTTTTTTTAAGATATTCACCCAAATGTTGAAAATCCAATATGGTATAGCACTTATGGTGAATGTTTTTAAAAAAGTTATGACCTTTAAGTGATCCATTAAAAAGTTATATCACACTCAAATACTCAAAAAGAAAGAAAGAATGACAATACTCAAATTATCAAAAAAAATATTATGGCACTCAAGTGAATGTCATACAAAAATAATGACTTTAACGATATTCTTATCTCAAAAAATGTGCAAACCGAAATTCATGGAACAACCATTCGCACGTTCGACCACAAAGCCTGAAGCCCACAAATTTTGAACGAGGCGATCCTTGACTTTTAGGAGCCTTAGCTTTCACGTATGTCTTTCAAGAGCTCCTCATCTTTCATTTTCTTGGTAAAGCATTTATGGCATGTCTCCCAAGTAGTTCCCTTTAGGCAGGGCGACGTTGATTTCTAATAAATGTTTCCGTGGAAGACAAGATTTCCGGTAGATAATTCAATGTAAATTAACGCGGTGCGAAAGTGTTAAATCGGAGGAATGAAGGCCACACGGACAGCTGGTGGCAAACTCAGTGTGTTTCACATTGACCGACACCAAAAAATTAGAGGTTGATGGCTCGGAAAGAAAGAGTAGTAGTGGGACGGATGAGAAAATTTAATTGATGAATCAAATGCTTTTTAGGAATGGGATAGTGATCGTCGTCTCTATCATCCTCCCTGTTCAGTTGGAAGATTGGAATGCTCGACTGAATTGAATTTGCTAGGTACGGGGCATTGTGGTTAGTTTCTCCAATTTAAAAACTTGCAAAACTGATCATACCAACATCATTTGGGCCCAAAATCAAAGAGAAGTAAGAACATGAGCGTTGGATAGTCAAATTTAATATCTTTTGTCATTTTATTAAAGTTCATAAATTAATTAAAACCAAATTGTCGACGTGCTTGCATGCAGAAAAGAGAGCATAATTTGTTAGAGCAATGAATTACACTTATAAAATGAAATAGGTTTTGTACATAGATCAAAAATGGATACAATGGATCTATCTTATTAGATAAATGTAAAAATGGTTATCCAAAACACTTTCAATGGGTGGCCGATATATGACACTCTCCATAAGTGATATCTATCTTAATTTCTTTTTGAAAAATTTTCCTTTTGCTTTTCCGCTGTAATTGAACTAATTTTTAGTTCTAATTCAAGAGGTATATGAATATAATTATAGTGTCA
Source organism: Corymbia calophylla (assembly GCA_014182845.1). Lineage (NCBI taxonomy): Eukaryota > Viridiplantae > Streptophyta > Magnoliopsida > Myrtales > Myrtaceae > Corymbia > Corymbia calophylla. The sequence continues at coordinate 3,399,652 of CM024695.1, forward strand.
GTATAGCTATTATATTCTTTTTTCTTCCTATTTTTTACCTTGCTTTTAGCTTATAAGAAGGTATCTCTAGATTCCCAATCTGAACATATGAAATATATGAAATGACAAACTTGAAGAATTAGATGCCTCATTTTGCTAGAGGCTAGGAGGGGAAGTTGCTATAGATGGGTTGTCTTTACTAAAGATCTTTTAATTAAGTCATACGTGCATTTTTGGCTTCCTCGACGCAATTGGGAAGCATTATCCTCCCTGAGACCTTGATTTAGAGGAATGCAACATAATTCAATCATTGCCACAAAGCATCAGTAAGCTATCTTCTTTGCAACACCTTGATTTAACTAGTTGTTGTGATTTTCAATCACTTCCAAAGCCTCCCGTTAGTTTAGCAGTTCTAAGAGACAACTATAAGCATTGCACATTGCCTCAACTTTCTCACCTAATTCATCTAAAAGTTCTCATATTTAAGCATTGCGAATTGCTAGAATCCATGCCAAAGCTTTCCTCATGAATATTAAAGCTTGTTGTCTCCCATTGTTGTAAGTTGAAAGAGTTGCCAAGTTTGTCGAGTTTGGAATTCTTGTCAAAATTACATATCAAAGGGTACAATGAACCGACAAAAATCAAGGGTTTGAGAAGGACTAACATCCTTAGCAAAACTAGAAGTATTTGCATGCAAAAAGTTGTCCACCCTTGATGGCCTTGAGATGTTTACAATTGCGTGATTTCCAGTCAAATGCTTCATTAATGATTGATAATCTATTTCCAGTTCAAGGCCTTGACAAATTGAAAAACTCGAAAGACTTACTTTTCGATAGGTGACAGTCCCTTATAAGACTAGACCTTTTGCAATTAACACATTTGAAGTTTTCAAAAGCCAAAAAACACCACAATCCATGTGTGTTGATAGGGACATTGTTATGTTTATGTCGACAGTTGGTATGGATATCAACCAAGTGAATATCGCACGACTGTTAAATCCGAGGTACAAGAAGACCAAGATTTGGCCTATTAAATGGAGGGGGACAAATCGGCAGCGCATGGTTACACTTATTTAAGACAAAGAAAGAGGAAATTTGAAGGGCCCATGCGCATGTCTCCCACGTCCATTTTTCTCTCAATGTGCATGCGTTTCCACAAAAATTTGGTAGGCGCCTCACGAGAAAATATTGTCCTGGCCCGGCCTCTCCACGTATTGATGGGCCGGCCCATTCAATGGATGCCACGTGTCGTCCAGGGTCGCTCCCCATTTACTCTCTCCATTTGAGTCCTCTCTTTTCATTCGTTTCAAATTTTCACTTCCTCTCACCCTCTCTCCTGCATGCGAAGACGCTCTCGCGCCTCTGGCAGCCCATCGGCGGCTCCGATTCCTCTAAGAACTCCCGGCGGTCGCAGCTGTTGAGTCCGAAGCTCATATCCGCCGCCCGCGCGTCGGCTTACATCCACATCTGCCTCCGCGACTTTTTTTTTTCTCGTGTGTTTTGGCTTCCGAAGATGGGCGTGACTTCTCCTCAAAACCATGGGCAGTTTTTTCTGTCAGCTCCCACCAGAAAACAGTTGCTATGCTCGCTTTACATCCTGGACTGAGTTTAAAAGGGAAAAAAAAAATGGAATCTTGCACTCCATTAACGAGGCTGTCCGGGCTCTCGGTGTTGCATTTCGGGGTTTCTTGAGGTTTCGCTGACTCGGGTGTGTTCTTTTATCCGTTGGGCTCCGTGGGAATACCTCTGTTTTTTCATTACATGGGAAAAGAAGTCTGGTTCTGTATGTGGGCATTTGGCCTTGTTGGGGTAAAAAAAAAAAATTGTCTTTGTCGGCAAAATCGAGAATAGGAGATTCATTTCTGAGAGGGAAGGAAGATTCGTAGGAGTGAACTGAAGATAAAAGTATGTCTTTTGTTTTATAATATGTTGATGGAACCCAGTGGCTTAGGTGGCGTGATCTTTGGAGGCATTTGTGAACTGAAGATTCGTTGATGGAACCCAGATGGAGATGGAGAGAGCCAAGCTCGAGAACGAGCGGAAGAGGGCTCGAGGACGAGAGAATTGGTGCTTCTCATCCGCCAGAGGGAGCTCCGATTGCTCGCTCTTCAACAGCAGCAGCAACATTCATCCAACAAAAGGGGCGGCGGCGGCGATGAGGGTTGAAAGGGGAAGGATTTCGTAAGAAACTGAAAGGAAAATCTCCGGCTCACGCAAAGCCTTCGCCCCCAATTCAAAAATTGTTTCCATTGTGTCTTTCGTTTGACCTCCGCGATTGGGCCGAGGTCCGGTGGCGCTGGCGGCGTGCGACCGGACGGCGGCTCTGCAACCAGGAAGAAAGCTCCGACCACCAACCCAACCATGGCCGATTCGAAGGTGGAGACGCTGTGTGACTTGTTCGATTGAGGATTGATAGCTTTGGACCGTATTCCTACAAAAAGTTAAGTCTTTCAAAATGGGCATCGGGAATTGGCGGAGGGGAATCACAGCATGTTTGTCTGCTCGTTCCATGAGCTATCGAGGATTTCTAAAGAACCACCTCTCGCTCAATTCGTAGTGCACGCCGGCAGACTTTTTAATGAATTTTGTGTGTTACCCTCCGAAAATTTTTAATTGACTCAAAAGTGAAAAGTGGTGTTATCGGTGAATGCCTTGAAGCTTTTACTTCTATTTCAACGACTAGAAAAAGGGCATTTGCAATCACGGTATTCACTTTTTGTCTCGGTTAGTTAACTTCTCTGTAATTGGGATATGCTTGGAGTTTTTCCTTTGTTCAATACTTCTCTTTCTGCTTGGATGCTTTTTTGCGTTTGATATATGTAGGAGACTGAGGTGATTTGTGTAGTTCCCTTCCTTTTCATTCAGATGTAAGTTCCTTGGCTGCACTTGATGATTGCGTGTAAGTTGACCATGAGAATTTAAATTAGCTTGTGAAAAAGATTCATTAGCCTACTGTTGTTTGCACTTTTCAGCTAGATCGAGGGTTAGAAAACTAAGACAGGCCAACACAAGTTGGTTCTTTCTTGACACAAAGATCACCAACCACCAACCAAGATAACTCATGTTGGATCTGTGAGATGAGGTATCGAATGTTAAAGCTACTACTAGATTGTGTTTCCTGAGTATGAAATGGAGGTACCTGTGTAGTCTGCCTTCTAGTCTTTGGAGTGCTTTTGGTGTGGACTTTATGCACGAACATTCACCATAGTTTGGATCCCTGACCTACATAATGCAATACAAAGGGGAAAATGATGTTTTGTTGGTAGCTAAACATCTCTAAACTCTCACCATCATATTGAAAGTGAATTTATCAATTCCCTATGATCGGCCACCATTGTTCGATTTTTTAAGAGATTTTTAATCCTTGTACAGATCTTCTGTCCATCTTACTCTAATATTTGGTTCAAGTCCATTCATCAGTGATTTTTCTAATATATCTTGCCTCATGCTGTCAAAATATTCTAAATCTCCTTCTCTTTCATACCTGTCTTTTTTCTTTTGTTATTTTATCTCCGACTTATTTGGCAGGAATTTGTTTTTAGATACAAGATGGCAACCCCAGAAGAAAATAACGATGTGAAAACTCTTGAAACACAGCCCAACAAGCGGAGAAAAAAGAAGTCCCATCATCTAGGAACATTTCACAATAAAATTGTGAGTCCTGGATGTAGAAGGGCATGCTGTAAGCAGTGCAAGCAAAGTTTCGCTTATGACACAGGCTCAAAAATTGCTAGCACCAGCCAGCAAAGTAAGGTGTGATGAATCATTGACTGAACTGATCTTGTCACGTGAAGAAATTTCAGAATTACCTAAATCCATTGGGGATTTGAAAAACTTGAAAATTTTGAATATTGCTTACTGTAAGAAATTGAGTAGTTTATCCAGTACTATTAGCAAGTTAGGCAAACTTGAAGTATTAATTGCCTCATTCTGCCGGAGTCTGGGAGGGGAAGTTCCTATAGATGGGTTGTCTTAATTGAAGATCATTTGATTAAGTTATACGTGCATTTCTGGCTTCCCTCATGCAAGTGCGAAGCTTTCTTGTCTCGAAGAACTTGATTTAAAGGACTGCAGCATGATTCAGTCGCTACCAAAGCTTCTTACCAATTGAATAGATCTAGTAATCACCTGTCATCTACGCACATTGCCTCAACTTTCTCTAATCCATCTAAAGAGCTCAGTTTTCATGATTGCAAATTGCTGGAATCTATGCCAGAGCTTCCTCAGAAATATTGAAGCTCTATGTCTCCAGGTGTTATAAGTTGAAAGAGTTGCCAAGTTTGTCAAATTTGGAAGTCTTGTCAATATTAGGTGTCAAACCATGCCAAGAGCTAACAGAAATCAAGGGCCTGGAAGGGTTAAAATCGTTAAAAGAGCTATATGTAATTGGATGCAACAAGTTGTCCAACCTAGATGACCTTGAACATCTGGAGTCTTTGAGATGCGTGGGAATGGTGGGGATAGACTTATCCACATGCAGGGAGTTGTTCGAACATCTGCAGTTAGATGGTCCAATAGTGAATGATGATCTATTTCAAGGCCTTGAAAGATTGAACAACTTGGAAGAGCTGACAATCTATAGCTGCCGGTCCCTCATAAGACTGGACCTTTTGCAGTTGACACATCTGAAGCTATTGATGGCTAGCAATCTCCATAATCTAATTGAAATTAAAGGCCTTGAGAGGTTGAAAAACTTGGAAAGATTGGATATCGAGGGGAGCAAATTTATTGAAACAATACTAGACCTCTTGTGCTTCGATAAGCTGAAATTTTTGTGCTTTGGAAAGTGTTGGAAGCTTTGTGATGTTTGGGACCTAGAGAAAATCAGATTTGTGGATAGATCATAAAATGAGGGATTCAACTGCAAGGCCTCCACATCGGTCAAATTTCGAATATTGAATGGTATGAAGGGGGGTCAATTTCGCATGAACTTTTGGAGATCACAGAGCTCCAGGAATTAAGATGTTCAGGGATGCAATTATCGGAATTTTGTATGTTCATGGCACTCCAGCAGGGAAAAATTGGTTCGTGAAAAATAATGCTCCGATCACGATTTCCATCACAGGTAAATAAAGTGGATCACACTATTCATTGTCGAGATGTATTGCCAATTTCATCAGCATTTAATATGCATTGTACTTTTGTCTTTGAATAGTTCATGGAAGTTGATACAATGCTTCAGGGGTAGTCATGCTCTGGAACATTGGAGGCATTAAGATGGGTCACAGTGCCTCAGCAAATTTTACAAACCTTAAAATGGTTTTACCAATGTTCCAATGAAAAAGTTAGCAACCGGATTTTTCTGAAATTTTACACGTGTAGCACTCTAATAAATTTACGAATATGTCAATAAAATAGTAAGTTCGTAACTTCTTTCATATGAAATTTATTTTATCAACTAAAAATATTCTATAGTTAGCGTTAACAACTATTTTTTGGTCATAAGCAAGCTTTTCATTCACTAAGTATGTGCCCAATTACATGAAAAGGGGGCATCGATTAGTTTATCGTGGACCCACCAATTAGTTTCCCCTCAAAATCATGGCAGATGCACGCCATGGAACACTTCAGAAGATCCTTCAAAAGTTATGTCGATGTTTAGCTTGAGGACTCGGTGGTTTCCATCTTATGGGTAAGTGTCATGGGTTGTTTCTATTCTCTGATTCTCGGCCATTCCATTTCAAGAGATTCATATGCATAGCCGTGATAGATGCCATTGTTGTTGCGGGATCTGGTAAGTGATGCTTGAAAATAGAGGAATATCTTTATGTCCAAATGTGCCAAAAAGTGATTGCGATCAGTTTGAAAGATGGGGGTTTTTGAGGTGATTACCAATGTTCAATAGCGATCCTTCAATTCAAATGACTTTCTGATTTGAATTCCGAATGCCAATCTCAGAGGCCAACCTTATCCATTTCGTCCTTTGACAGAGAAGGAACAAATGTTTAACAGTTTCAAGTTCCCTTTTGCAAAGGCGGCATGTTGACTGAGGCACAATCTTCCTTCTGAGTAGGTTCTCTCTTGTGGGTAGGGCGTTTTGGCACACACTTCACGTAAACACCCTTACTTTGGCTTGTGTCTTTAGATTCCATGCCTTAGTCCAGAGGTCTTTCGGAGTTTGGTAGTGTTGAGAAAATTCCTAATTTTGGTGTTAACAAATCATTTTATGCAAAAAATTATACATTTCTTGAGAAAGAAAAGCCACAGGATAGCGTATGCTTTTGAGTCTGCTTGTGGCGGAAGAAAAAGCATAAGGTGTCTCTGAGTCTGTTCGTACCAGACGGAAGACCTGAATAGACGCAGCTTTTGAGTCTAACTGTATCAGATGGAAAACTTAAGCAGACTTAGAATATTAGTCTATTAGATTCAGAATGAGACTACAGGACCAGATCACCAACGGTTAAGAATTTCACTTACTTTATTTATATTGATTTTGTTGTATCAAACTGATTGGCAGGATCAATTAACGGACAACTTCCAAAAAAGAATGAAACACTTATGGAAGCCCGGATTCTGATTGTATGGGCGAACAGAATCCAAGCGGATCCGATCTACCTTCAAACGGTCAAAAAGACTTACCTTATGAAGTCTATCTAAGAAAGGGAAGACTAATCTTTTAAGGAAAGAGCCAACGGTCGAGTGTGGCTTGGAGAGTATATAAGGAGAGGATGAGACCTAGGAGACTAGATAGGATTAACATATTCCAAAGCTCGATTTTGTTATTCATTAGTTGTCTAAAAAAGTGCGAAATTGAGTGATCCTAGTGCATTACCTAGAAGAGTGACTTTGTGAGACATATCATCACCAAGTGCTAACAGTCAAGAGTGTGTAATCACCTTTGATCACATAGTGAAATCCAGCCTATTGGTTGATCGCTTGGAGAGTGGACGTAGACTTGTCAAAAGCCGAACCACTATAAACTGTGTTTGCAATCTTCTCTACTCTCTATTTAATTTCAGTTTATAAATTGCAAAAGCTTTATATTACTTGTGTGTAAAATTTCTCTACACCTATTCACCCCCATTTAGGCATTAATACTAGCAAATATCAATTGGTATCAGAGCCTTGTGCTCAGTGTTTTGAAGTGTTTATTACTTCAAAGTTAAAGTTTCTCTATGGCTAGTATTCTTGCATCAGGTCTGATTGAGGGACAGAGCAACACTCGACCACCATACTTTGATGGTAAAGAGTACAATATATGGAAGAACAAGATGAAGGCCTTCCTCAGATCAAAGGATCCGTTGGAATGGGATGTAGTTGAAAGAGGAGTTGATCCCAATGCTGAAGCTGGAAAAACCACAAAGAAAGATGATGGGAAAGCAATAGAAACATCAACTACCATCTCACCAGAAAAATTGACAAAGAGACAAACTCTAGATGCTAAGGCTATCTACTCCTTTTACTGTGCTTTATCTCCTAATGAATATAATCGAATATCTTATTGTGATACAGCGAAAGAAGTATGGGAGAGGCTGCACGTCACCTATGAAGGGACTGATCGTGTTAAAGAGACCAAAGTAAATATTTTACTTGGTCAATATGAATCATTCAAGATGAAATCGGGGGAGTCCATAGGAGATATGTTTAGCCGATTTACAGAAATTGTAAATGGACTTGCATATCAAGGACAGCCTGTTCCAGGACCAATGAAAGTCAACAAGCTTTTAAGAGGATTGTCAAAAGAATGGAATAATGTGAAGACCTCTATAAGAGAAACTCTGCGAATCTCACCTCTGATAGTCGATGAGCTTGTTGGTACCCTGCAATCCTATGAAGCAGAACAAATGAACGAGGAAGTATAATCCAGAGGTAAGAAATCCATTGCTCTCAAATCTAATATCGATTCTGATGATACAGATTCTGAAGACGAGCTGGACAACGAAGAACTTGCACTGCTAATCAGAAAGATAAAGAAGTTAAACAAGAAAGGCAGAAAGTTCAACAGCAAGAAGCAAAACAGACAGTCTGGACAACGAAGGACAGAGGATGAGGAAGAATATGTCAAAGATGTTGTCTGTTTTGAATGCAAAAAGAATGGTCACATAAAACAGAATTGTCCAAGCTAAAAAAGAACAAAGGAAAATATGAAAAATACAAGAAGGCCCTGAAAGCTGAAACATAGAGTGACACCGAGGTTGAAGACAGTGAAGACGAATATGGCAACATCTGTCTAATGGCACATTCGGCACTCGGACTGAAGCACTGCACTCGGAAACTGAACAGGACTAATTAGACTCAGACTTAGACAAAGAGATTGAGGTTAGCCATTCTGATATTCCTACAGAAGTTTCAAATTATATAAATGAGTTGTGTTCTAATTTAAAATCCACTCTAAAAAGGATCTTCGGTTTAAAAAAGTAAAATCACAAGTTGAGTAAATATAATTATTCTTTGAAAGGAAAATTTGATGATCTCAAAAAGGAATTTTCAGAAATAAAGGAAAATCAAGATTTTTTATTAAATGAGAATGAATCTCTCAAAAAGGAACTTTTGGAGACAAAGGAAAATCGAGAGTCTTTGCAAAATGAGAATGAATCTCTCAAAAAGGAAGTTTTGAATATTAATACAAAATTTTCTAAAGGATCGAAAACTCTACAGCATATACTTTCCATCCAGATTCCTTACTATGATAAGTCAGGACTTGGGTATTATAAGGAAAGTGACTCTTTAATTGATTTTCCTAAGGTCAAGGAGAGAATAAGACAGAGACCTCCTCAACAGGCCTACAAAAATCATTTCAAAAGGAATTTTGTAAGACCTGTTGGTCGAGACAATCTCAAATGTTCTAATTGCGGAGAAAGAGAACATTTTGAAAACAAATGTCCTAAAATCTGGAGACCTGTTCAGAAGAAATAGATAGACAAAGCATATACTACTAACCCTGATGGACCCAAGAAAATCTGGGTACCAAAGAAAAAATGAGTATGCGTGTTGATTACAGGTAAGTTTCAGAAGCAAGAAGAAATGGTACTTGGATAGTGAATGCTCGAGACACATGACTGGAGATTCAAGAATGTTCATTGGCTTAGAAAAGGTTAAAGGAGGAACCGTTTCCTTTGGAGGAAACACTAAGGGGAATATTGTTGGACTAGGAACTGTCAAGATTGGGAGTCTTATCATCAACAATGTCTCTCTGGTTAAGGGATTAAACTACAATATTCTAAACATTAGCTAGTTATGTGATGCTGGTTTTAGAATTGATTTCAAAGAAAATTTATGTTCTGGAATTAGTCACGACTCTTCTTAATCATTCACTAGATGAAGGCATGGGAACATTTATCTCTTGGATATAATGAAGACACTGCCAAATGTCTCATTTCAGTTCAAGATGAAGCACACCTCTAGCATCGCAAACTTGGACACGTCAGCATGAAACAAATTTCAAAATTACTAAGCAAAAAGCTTGTTCGTGGACTGCCATCATTAAGTTATAAAAAGACAGAACTCTGCTCCGCATGCACTCCGGGAAAACAGGTAAGAAGCTCTTTCAAATCTGTGAAGCGGGTTTCTACTAATCATGAATTGCAGTTTCTTCACATGGATCTATTTGGACCAACTAAAACTCAGAGCATTGGAGGTAAGAAATACTGTCTCGTAATTGTAGATTATTATTCTCGGTTTACATGGGTATTCTTTCTTGCTAATAAATGAGAAACTTTCTCTTATTTCTCAATATTTGCAAAAAGAGTTCAAAATGAGAAATGTTACTCTATTTCTAGCATTAAAACTGATCATGGTGGAGAATTTGAAAATCAGGACTTTGTAGATTTTTGTGATAAAAATGGTATACAGCATACGTTTTCCTCTCTCTACACTCCAGAACAAAATGGAGTTGTAGAAAGGAATAACAGGTCCTTGCAAGAAATGGCCAGAACTCTGCTTATAGAAAGCAAGGTGGCAACTCGTTTCTGGGCAGAAGCAGTTTCCACTTCTTGCCATATCATTAACAGAGTCTTTCTGAAATAAATTCTTGAGAAAACTCCCTATGAAATTTTCAAAGGTAGAAAACCAATTGTTTCATATTTTCATGTTTTTGGATGTCAATACTTTATTCTTAAAAATGCTAACAATCATCCAAGCAAGTTTGAGGAAAAGGTCAGATGAAGGTATATTTCTGGGATATTTAACCACAAGCAAAGCATACAAAGTGTTTAACAAAAGCACTCAAACTGTGGAAGAACCCATGAATGTGAAGTTTCTGGAGCAAGATGTTTCCAACCAAAGTAGAACTGTAATCGAAGATTCAGAACCAACTATTGCACCTGAGAAATCAAGTCTCAACAAAGAAGCTGACTCTTCTGAGAAAACAGTCACAGAGGAAACTCCAGAATAAAGAACCATTCAATCTAACACCATTCAATCACTAGAAGATCCTGATGACAGCGAAGTGCACAACAGAAACTGGAAGCACAAATCCAGTCATCCTCAAGAGCTAGTTATTGAAAGTATCAATGAAGAAATTCGAACCAGATCAAGGAACAAAAATGATACAAGCATTGTGGCACTCATTTCTGAGATTGAACCCAAAGGGGTAGACGAAGCCCTTGAAAATGAAAGCTGGATAGAAGCAATGCAAGAAGAACTCCAACAGTTCAAAGGGAATGACGTGTGGGAATTAGTTTCCAAATCCACTGGAAGAACAATCATAGGCACCAAATGGGTCTTTAGAAACAAAATGGATGAACAAGGTAAGGTGACCAGAAACAAGGCAAGGCTTGTAGCCAAAGGTTACTCACAATCAGAAGGAATAGACTATGATGAAACCTATGCACCTGTAGCAAGACTGGAAGCAATCAGACTATTGCTTACTTATGCTTGCTATCAAAACTTCAAGCTATTCCAGATGGATGTGAAGAGCGCCTTCTTAAATGGATTCATCAAAAAAGAAGTCTATGTAGAATAGTCTCCAGGTTTCGAGGAACCAAGAAAGCTAGACTATGTATACAGATTGAAAAATGCACTGTATGGTTTGAAGCAGGCTCCTCGAGCCTGGTATGAACGACTAAGTAAGTTCCTGTTAGATAATGGTTTCAATAAAGGTATGGTAGACACAACTCTTTTCATTAAGAAGGAAGGTAAGGATATTCTATTTGTTCAAATATATGTAGATATTATTTTTGGCTCTTCTAATGAACATTTGTGCAAGAATTTTTCAAAGTCTATGCAGGAGGAATTTGAAATGAGCATGATGGGAGAATTTACATTCTTCCTAGGACTTCAGGTCAAGCAATCCAAACATGGCACCTTCATCTATCGAGAAAAATATGCTAAAGACTTGATCAAGAAGTTTGGAATGGAGAATTGCAAAAAGACCGAAACTCCAATGTTAACCTCCATCAAACTAGATCAGGATGAAACGGGGAAGAAAGTTGACCAGAAGACCTATAGAAGCATGATTGGTTCTCTTCTTTATCTTACTGCATCCAGACCAGATATTCTATACAGTGTGTTTATGTGCTTGATTCCAAGTGGACCCTAGAGATTCACATCTCTCTGCAGTAAAGCGCATAATAAAGTATATTGCTACTTATCCACAATTGGGTCTATGGTATCCCAAAGGAACAGACTTTACCCTTCTTGGATACTCAGTTACTGACCTAGCAGGATGTAAAGTGGATAGAAAGAGCACATCTAGAACATGCCAACTACTAGGACAGATGCTAGTCTTATGGTTTTCTAAAAAGCAGAACACTGCGGCTCTATCAATAGCAGAAGTAGAGTACGTTGCTCTTGAAAGTTGTTGCTCACAGATTCTATGGATGAGACAGCAACTAAGGGACTACGAAAAGGAAGAGACTTGCACTGAGATAAGATGCGACAATACAAGTGCTATAAATCTTACCAAAAACCCGATCTTACACTCAAGGGCAAAACACATTGAAATTAAGCATCATTTTATTAGAGATCATGTGCAGAATGGTGATATATTTGTGCAATTTATTGATTCCAAAAATCAACTAGCAGATATCTTCACGAAGCCACTGGACAAAGGTACATTTGATTCCATTTGCAGTAAATTAAATATCATTAACCCTTTTGCATAAAGTCTGTGCAGACAAGATATCGTTTGGGAGAAGCAATCTTCTGGGACGCACTCAGAAGGACTTGATGGTATTTTTGGAAATTTAATTTTTGGCGCGTAAGTTATTTCCTTATATGATTGAACTTGGTTAGTTAATATTAGCAGATACTTGACTTGTATAATTTCTGGTGCATGCCCATTTTGTTTACATCTATTTTTATCAAGTTTAATATTTTTGAATAATTACTATTTTCAGTTATTTTTCAAAATGTCGTGTCCTTTCATTTGTCTCTCTTCAGAAGGGTTTATAAACCCCAAAGAATCGAGTCTTTCTCGAACCTCTTCAGAAACCCTAAAGAACTAATCTTTTTCACAAAACTGACCCAAATCCTCTCCAAACATGGCCTCAAGATCCTCTATGTCTAGGTCAAGGTCTGTATCTCCATCTCCTCCAAGACGATCAAACAGGATTCCTGGCAGAGGACCAAGGAATATGGAAGGAGGGCAGAGGCACTTCGATCTGACACAGACTTCTGAAGAATCCCTAAGACATTCTCCAACCGCATCTATTCAAAGGAATGCAAATGAAACAGCGGAATCTCCAAGGGATTCTCAAACTGAATCTGTGCAAAGGAACATCTCAAGAAGAGATACGTCTGAGTTAATTCTGCCTAAACCTGAGGAACCCCACAGGGTTATGAGAATGTATCAAATTTTAGTAAGGCGACAAGCTACTGAGAGTGCCAAACTGACATTTCTAAGATCAAAAGGGTATTCAAATGAAATGCGACTAGTTCAGGCTGTCACACATACAGAATGTCCGTCTGGACGAAGAGAACAGGCTAGTGAAGCTAGTAGGAGTGCAGATAGTTTATGGGGAGAAAAGGACGATGATGAACGATTGTTTAGGGACTTCAAAGTTAAAATGGGGGTTGCTGCAGTAGCTCGGAACACAACAGGAAAATTGTTTCGTTCTAGAGAGCATAAGGCGTGTTACAACACATTGCTTGATCGAGGAGTAATGAATCATAAGATTATGGATTTTGACTTTCTGGATGCAACTGATGTAAATCTGAGGGGCTGTTTTGAAAGGTTGCAGATGGATCGCTTTTGCACTGATTCTACTGCTGTCTACTCCAATTTGTCATTCTTGTCTCCGAACAAAATGCAGTTTAGTGTGAATGACAGGTTCCATGAAGTTAATGCAGACATCTTGGCAGATATCATGAAAGTTGAGAGGGGTAATTTCAAGCCGATTGAAGTTACCTATGAGACTGTTTGTAAACATCTTACAAACTCTCTTAGGGCTAATATTACTTATCCCTTTATGACTTCAACAAGAACAATTCTGCACAAGATCATCATTAACTGCATTCGTCCTAAGGCATCATCAAAGATTGATGTGGCCAGATTTGAAGCAAAATTGATGTGGGCAATTGAAAATGGAGTTTTGTTCTCAATCCCTCATACTATTCTCCTACACATGTATAGAACAGTTTTGAAGGATAAAATACAACTTCCCCATGGAGCTTTGGTGACCAGAATCTTTGAACATCTTCAGATCGATCTGCCCAGTAGATTTTGCACTAAAGTGCTTCCAACTATGGCTATTGATCTCAAGATGATTACCAAAATGAGGCTGAATGATGTTGTTGAGACATGGAGAAGAAAGGAGAAAGAACTGGTTAAGGCATCAACCACTGCAAAGAGAAAAGGAAAGGAAGTAGCTTATGCAGAACCAAGTTTTAAAAGAAGAAGACAATTGTTGCTACATGATAAAGATGATGAGGAGGAGACCATTTCTGAAATTCTAGTGAAAATGAATCATACTGCACGCAGCATGACAAAAACAGAAGTAGAACTGCCTCCACAAATAGCAACATAAGAGAACCTTCCTAGTGCAGAACCTCAACCTGCTGAGCATGTGGAAATGTCTGAACCAGAGGAAGAAGAAGAGTCTAACGAAGAAGAACAAGAAGTTGAGTATGATGAAGAAGATCCAGAAGAAGAAAAAGAAAGAGAGGAAGAAGAAAATGGTATAAGTGAAGGTCCTATTCTTGAGGCTGAAGATGATAACAGGGCAGATGACAGACATCAACAGGGGCAACATGGTCAGACTGAAGCATCGATTCAGGGGGAGCATATGTCTCACAGTGCTGAAACACAAACCCCTGCAGCTCCATCTGATCGTTCTGATTCTCAAAAGATACTAGATATGCTTATGCGAATCAGAGATCAGCAGGTTGATATGGAAACCTCCTTTAACAAAAGGCTGGAGACTCTAAAGAAGAACACACAGTAGCATTTGGCACGAATGGAGGATTCCATTCATCAGTGTCTCACCAGGATTGAAGAGTCTGCCACGGATATGGAGGATTTCACCCTAGTCCGAACCCCTAAAAAGCCATCTTCCTAAAATCCCAAACCCACAGTCTTCTGGTCTCATATGTTGAACTTCTTTGAATGATAGTCTTTTGTTTTGATTTATCTGTTAGACTATGCTTAATCTTTTCAGGATATTGACTTTTTGACTGTGACAAAAAGGGGGAAAAAGGGGGAGAGTTATTGCAGATACATGTTGGTTGATCTGTTACTATTTTGGCCGGTTGATTGTGTTATTATTTTGAACATGGGTGCAGGTATTGTGTACATGAATGGATCATCATTTGATGTTATTTGACTGGTTTAATACTTTATGATCTGAGCATCATTATACTGGTCATGTATTACTATGTTATGCAAAGTATGCTCTGCCTAACCATGTTTTGTAGGAACAACAAGCCATCTACATAAAAAGTTTTGTCATCATCAAAAAGGGGGAGATTGTTGAGAAAACTTCTAGTTTTGATGTTAACAAATTATTGTATGCAAAAAATTATACATTTCTTGAGAAAGAAAAGCCACAGGATGGCGTATGCTTTTGAGTCTGCTTGTGGCGGAAGAAAAAGCATAAGGTGTCTCTGAGTGTGTTCGTACCAGACGGAAGACCCGAATAGACGCAGCTTTTGAGTTTGATCGTACCAGACGGAGAATTTAAGCAGACTCAAAACATTAGTCTATTAGACTCAGAATGAGACTACAGGACCAGATTACCAACAATCAAGAATTTCACTTACTTTATTTATATTGATTCTATTGTATCAAACTGATTGGTAAGATCAATTAACAAACAACTTCCAAAGAACAATGGAACACTTATGGAAGCTCGAATTCTGATTATATCGGCGAACATAATCCAAGGGGATCTGATCTACCTTCAAACGGTCAAAAAGACTTGCCTTATGAAGTCTGTCCAAGAAAGGGAAGACTAATCTCTCAAGGAAAGAGCCAACGATTGAGTGTGGCTTGGAGAATATATAAGGAGAGGATGAGACCTAGGAGACTAGATAGGATTAACATATTCCAAAGTTCAATTCCGTTCTTCATTAGTTGTTTGAAAAAGTGCGAAATTGAGTGATCCTAGTGCATTACCTAGAAGAGTGATTTTGTGAGACATATCATCACCAAGTGCTAACAGTCAAGAGTGTGTAATCACCTTTGATCACATAGTGAAATCCAGCCTATTGGCTGATCGCCTGGAGAGTAGACGTAGGCTTGTCAAAAGCCGAACCACTATAAACTGTGTTTGCAATCTTCTCTACTCTCTCTATTTAATTTTAGTTTATAGATTGCAAAGGCTTTATATTACTTGCGCGTAAAATTCCTCTACACCTATTCACCACCTCTAGGTGTTAATACTAGCAATATCAGGTAGGACAATGAGGCTTGATTTGCTTCATGCTTAGTCTCAATGTCCTAGAGTTGGTTGTAGCCACTTTTAACAACGTAGCCTCCCGCCTGGTTGGGTGTCCAAACTAGCTTGTCTTCTGTCGGTGTTGTTACGAGTGGGATAGCTAGAATATCATTTACTATATACTCATCAAAAAGAGAGAATGGCATGTGCTCATTCCATTGCGCTTCTTCAGCATATCTGTCACCCCTATTCAGCTAGTATATTCTTGAGCGCACACCTTAGTACATTTCTCCTTGTTTCCACAGATCTTCAATTTGCATCTTCATTTGCTGCATTTTGTCCCTGTGATGATGCAAGCTCTGCTCATTTGTTGACTCCTGAAGCTCCGTATTCAATTAATTGATTTGACTATTAGCATTAGAGAACTTCCGCTTGCTCCACTTCTTTAGGGCCTCTATTACTTTTTGTAGTTTCTTCAAAAAGTGTTCATTTCCATGCCTGGAGTATTCCACACTAAACTTACTAGCTTTTGACCCAAAAAAAAAAACTTACTAGCTGACCACATTCATTATCTTCAAGCCAGTATATTTCAAACTTAATTTCTCTCTTTCTTTTTGCGGGTACCGCTGAGAGAGTTAGCACGATAGGACTATGGTGGTCCAAGCCTATAGCAGGTAATGCATATGCTTCCACTATTGGGATGTCACTCTCCAATCTACATCGCATGGTTCTATCTAGTCTTTCTTTCGCATAGGCATCCCCATTCCTATTATTTGCCTGTGTAAATGCGCATCCTTCGCATTTAAGATCCATTAAAGAGCATGCATTTATAATGTTTGGTGTCTTGAAAAGCCATTAACCTATGGTGCTTTGCCATATGCCTGCCTACTTTTTCCCAGTGATAAAAATTTCATTGAACCCCCCCCCCCCCAAAAAAATCGAAGGAAGCTGGTTTTGGAAGCTAATTATTGGAGCGTGTACAAAGGTAATTCTCATATGTTTTCCCCCATCTGAACAAATTTGGTCAAACATTTCATTTGTGACTGATTCCATTGGTGGCGCCATCGTGTCACTCCCTGAAATTGCTGATCTCCTTGCAATTCCATTTGAATTCACTGCTGCACAGTTTTGGAATTGTATCACTTCAAGCTCATGCCACAGGTTCTTGATTTTGTTTCCATTAGAAAAACAATGTTGGGCCTCTTTAGAGTCTCAACGCCAAGACTGTCTAGCGTGTGCCCAACCCCTGACAATTTCAACATAAAATTTTCATGGGAATTTCGGTGGCATATTAGTGCTAGCTACCAAAACCCATATTTTAGGATCCTCCAAAATCTGAATTGGAGTTTCCAAAAGTTTGGTCTCATCTAAGGCAAGAGAGTTCACCTTTTGAGGAGCATAAGGACTATTCCTTCACTGTGTTTTGGTTCCACCTGTTTTCTCCCCCTTGCTACATTTCTTTTGGGGGCCTTTTGAGCTGCCTTCCAGCATTGTAGAGTGGTTTGGAGCTATTATCAGCATCAAGCTCTTTTCTTAGTTCTTGTATGGACTGATGCCACCTTTTCCAATTGCTTCTATCTCCTCGGCAAAAATCTATGCTGATTTTTCCAGATTGTTCCCACTACTAGGAACCAACAGATTCTTTCCCCTAGGCTTATCGGACACCATTTGCAAGGTGGGGATATGTGTTTCTGGAATAATCTTACCTATGGTTATATCTACTGGTTTTGCACAGAACAGCTTCCAAAGAGGGCTCTTCTTCCAAAATAACTAGGATCATCAGTTTCTAGCTGTTCTTGTCATATTCTTCTTCCTCAAAGTGATATTGCTAGTACCAACATCTAGAAGGGGGTGAATATGTGTAAATAAAGTTTTTACACTAAAATTGTAAATATGAAATCTGATTGTAATAGACTCAGAATTTAAGAATTGAACATAGTCTGGATGAGATAAACTTTGTTGTATGCAATCGAAAATAAAGAGTAAGGGAAGAGAAGATTGCAAACAATATTATAGTGGTTTGATTTTTGTCAAGCCTACGTCTACGCTCCGTGGTTCGGCTTTTGTCAAGCCTACATCCACTCTCCTACGCTGTTAGCCAATAGGCTGAATTTCACTATGTGATTGAAAGTGGTTACACGTTCTTGAGTGCAAATACTTAGTGATAAGATCTCTCACTAAGTCACTCTTCTTTGCAATACACTTTAGATCACTCAGTTTTTGCGCTTTCATAGACAATTTGATGAAGAACAGAATCAGACTTTGGAATTTCGTGTTCTCTCTTACTTCTTCTAGTCGTATTTCATCCTTATATACCTTTTGAACCAAAGCTAGCCGTTAGTCATTACCATGAAGGATTGCCTTCCATTTCCTTTCTTGAACAAACTTAATAAGGAAAGATTTCCTAGCCGTTGAAAACATATTGAACTCCATTTGATTCTGGTCGCTCATACAAACAGAATCTAGGTTTCCATAAGTGTTCTATTCTTCTTTAGAAATTGTCTTGTTGATTGATCTTGTCAATCGATTTGATTAGCAAAACCAATATAAGTAAAGTAAGTGAAATTCGTAGCCGTTGGTGATCTTGTCCTCGTTCTAATCCTTGAGGTTCGCTTTGGGTCTCTAACAAAATGAGATTCTGCATCTGTGTATGCATTCTTCTGTAATAAATAGACTTTGCTGAATATGTCAACACGAGTCTTCTTCCACAGTTTGTACTAGAAGTATTGCTTGTTTAAAGTAATAGGAAGTTTTGTTAATATAAAAACTAGGAGTTTTCTCAACACAAAGAACTTGGTATAATGCCCTATGCGATCACATGCATAACAAAAGTGTCGTAGTCTCTCATATCTAAAGTTGACCCATAGTTTCTTTCCTCCTTGGCTGGCAAATGTCGCCGGCTTCAAGTGGGATGACAAATCAATTCTTACTCTAGCTTTTCCACCTGTGTAGGAGCTAAACCCCTTTGTATCAATTTTCACTTATGTTACCAAGCCCATTGTTGCTGCTATTCACCTTGTGGTTTCCTCCGAGACCCAATCCATAGGTAATCTGTGCACTTGAACCCAAGATTAGCAATATGTGTAATCCTAACTGTACTGCAAAGTAGTCGGTGTCCATGGTTTAAGCACCTAAATATTGCTAGAGAAAGACCAAGGCCTTGTCTCAAGAATTTTGTGCATTTCATTTTTTAGACTTAAAGGTAAAGGCTAAAGTTCTTGAGTCTACTCCATTAAAGATAACTGAATCCACTCTGCATGCCCTCTTCATAGTGTTTTGTGTTAGGAAATGACTACTGTATACAATGAAGAACATGACCAAGGCCTCTTCATAGTGTTTTGTGTTACTCATATACATATATATCATGTATTCTTGTAATCCTTTTTGATTAAGAGAATACAATACGTAGAATACTCTCTCTTTCAACATTTTGGAAGGCTTGGAGATTGATATTGGGGATGTAGAACAATTGCCCAAAAATAGTTAGAATACATTCTTATGTTCTCTCATTTGGATCATACCATCTATCTCAGCCAGGTCTTTTTCTGACCACAAATTGCCCAATTTTTTGTAGAGGAGGGTAACTCAAGAATCTGAGGTGTCTAATTCTTCCACCAAAGATGCACGAGAGGCAAACAGCTTACTCCCTATGAGAAAAGTACAGTAGAAGCAGCTATTCCTTTAAATTCATTCTCGGGGTTGTACCACAATATACTGTATGGCAAAATGTTATCCCAAGACAATGCAGTGCTCGGGGAGACTGATGGGGTAGGTGGGGGGTTTGGGTTTGGGGCTTGTGTAATGGGTTTGATATTTGGGTGTAGATTAACAGGTTTGTTCCTTTCAGCTGATGTGATGGTCATTGATTAGATGGCTTGTAGGGGGTGATGCTATTGAAGGGAGAACGGGTTGCATCAAAAGCTGGGTTTGGGTTAGCTTATGGAACAGTAAATATGGTCTATGGGAAGGTTGGGGATTTTGGGTGAAGAGTCAAATTTAAAATGGAAACGGGAGATTTGCATCTTGGTAGAGACTAGATGAAATGACTACTGTATACAGTGAAGAACATGAGGGTTTTCTGGGTGAAAACTACTACCATTGGGGTGGGATTCCCATCAAGAGAGGATATCCACGAATTTCAACTCAATTAGGTAAAATTTTGGTGGAAAAGTTGCATAATGATAGATTGCAAAGACACGGGGAACAAGTTTAAATTTACATTCCTATATGGGGTTCTTATTTTTTCAAGCCAAGCATAATGCTCAAGGGAACAAAAACCAGAAATGAAAAATTTTCCTTTCCATTGAAAGCAAAAACTAAAAACTTTATCATTAACCATAAGGCCCCTTAGAACTTAAGTTTGGGTTTTCTAGTTCTTTTCTTTAATTTGTAGTTTTCATGTTGGGCTGAAAACTTGAATGCGGGCGTTGTGCCCATGCAGCAATCGTCGAGGCCATTGCAAGGTCTCGATCCTAAACATCTATCTAGTGTATGGAACCACACACTACTTGCCATATCTCAGCGATACATGCATTGTGTCATTTTCGATAATAATTTTTTCCTGTACAGTAGTAGTTGATCAACCACGGACAATCCTTCACTACTATTCATGTCTACCTCCGATCTGGATAATATACATGCACATCATTAATGTGCTTCATCAATAGCTTTTTTTATTATCGAAATATTTTACAAAAGAGAGATTTTGTCGGTTATCCTTTAATTTGTTAGTTTGCATTATAATTTGAGAGGCTATTCTTTCTTTTTAATTTTTAATGAAACAAAAAGAGATTGCTTGGGTTACATATAGGAATAAATACACGAGCTGCATTTATACTGAGAAATTGCATGGGGGAGGCAGAAATTAGCAGAGCCCGCCACATTGACTGTTACTTTTTAGGATCTGAACGTTGTCGTTGGAGGAACTGAAATTTTCTATAATGGGTTAAATACAGAGAGAATGAAGCTTTGTGATTGCAACCATCAATGTGTCCTTTTCAAATTCGGTGAAAAAGAAAGAGCTCGACTACCCATTAAAAAAAAAACATCCATCCAAGTGATTGCATACAAATTTAAGGAAGACGTTCTATTGTTTCTATTGTGATAGCCCAGCCAAATAGTAAGATATGTGAAATTTCTAACATAGCACGGAATCAAAGTATTTATACTTCTAGAAGCAGCTACAAAACACTCACTACCTATCAAAATATTATGCTCAGGATGTCAAAATTGATTTGAAGAAGAGAGAGAGAGAGAGAGAGAGAGAGAGAGACGATTCCTCCAAGTCAAAGTCAAGCATTATGTTGATTAAACATGTGAAAAAGCGAAGGTCATTGAGAATGATTGGTGTCATCAAAGATCATGTGGTTAAACCTTGAATGCTTGTCATATTTGTTCTTTATTTTTGACAGACATAAAGGGAACGTACTGATTGGGGGGAACATATTGATTGAGGTGGGTGCTTTAAGCTCTTTTTCTTTTTTCTTTTGAATAGCTGGAGGCAACTAGCGTGTTTGACATTTGACGCCAAAAAGAAGAGGTTCGTGGCTTTGTAGACTTGGAAAGAAGAGCAGTAGGGACAGATGAGAAAAGTGACAAAGGTCCCCAATTCATGAGATAGAAAGACCAATTTTTCTATTTGCGAAATACAATGATAGATAAAGCCACCAACTGATGCAGCGTAGGGTGTAATTACGTGTTGCAATGCATTGTTTGGTAATTGATAGACAAGACACCACTTTTGACTTATAAGGTGTAATATGTGGCCCATCACATATCCCCTTTTTGACTTAAACGCGTCATTCTCATTTACACCTCATCTTATATCTTCCTTTCTTCTTTTCTATTTTTCTCTGTCTCTTTTTTCCTTTCAATTTTCTTCTAGCCGTTGTTTCACACCCAAACGCAATCTTCTCTCTCTCTCTCTCCACGCATGAAAGGCTCTTTCAGTGGGAAAGGAAGGACGAAAGGGGGGGGAATGGAAAAGAGAGCATCCGAATGATGATGTATTATTTTTTTTTTTTTGGTATCCAGGATCCGGCCTGGTTCAACCTTACGGGAGAGCACGGCCTCCGCGGGCCCGATAGGCCCAACGACGACCACCGACTATACCTGAAGGGGAGCTAGCTCAGGAACCCACCACCAAGGCTCTCCACTTAAGATGTGTTAGTAACTGCGGAGTTTCGACCCTGAGACCTCTGTGATGAGGTGCCCAAAGCCGAATCAACTCAGCTGCTCACCGGTGGGTGAATGATGATGTACTATTCATTTTTGTAAATATGAAGATAAATTTGTAATTCATTGTGAAGGTGATGCAAGGTGTGATGCATGTTTTTGTGCTTCTTACAAAGATTAAAAGGCCAGTGATGATAGAATGAGTGTTTCGTGTGACTTTGACTTTTGATTCTTGCCCTTTGCCCGTTTAGTCATAAATTTAAATGTTAGTTTGTATAATGTTAAAAAGATAAAAGTATTTGTAATTGCTAAATTAAAATGTAGAAAAATTGAGCTTTGATGGAGGGAGGAAGGGAGGGAGAGGATGGTGTTGAAGTGGAGCTCGAGATTGCTAAGTAGTATTGGTTATTACGAATTTAAATATGAAAATCTAGATGTAAAAGATAATTAAGTAGTTAATGATTACTTAATTAATGTATTTTGAATTTACTATATCTCTAAAAGATATCATGTTAAAGATACTATGTATAGGCTACATGGTGGGTATTGAATTAGTAGCACAACCACCTTGGACTTACCAATTCTGAACTTTTGGAGTCTAGAAATTGCTCTGCCTCCTCTCATGCCCATCTTAAGACTTACAGATAATGTCAATTTCATAGCAAATTTCGTTGATTCTCTGGAGCCCAAATTCTATTCACAAAGTTTAATATTTTTATGGTAGCACAAATGCCACAAATAACATCTCATCATATGAGTAATCCGTCACCAATTAGACAATTGACACTCATCATATTAAGAATCATTAGGCAAAGGATTTTAGATTATATAGGATATGTAACTTATTTATCCCATAAAGATGTGCACCATACTTGTGGAAAAAGGTTAGTAGTGTTAATGAGCGTGACAAAATACAAGTTTGGGTTAGGCAAATAGAGGTTGCAACTTTTTTAAAGATGTGATATGCACCAACTTTAAAGTTATGAATGGTAAAATGAAACTTTCCCTAAAATGTTAGAACGAGATTTCAAATTCCTCTTACAAATGCCTGGAGCTTGAGGTGATTTTCCTCATTGTAAGCGATGTCGGTTTTGTCCTCATAGCAAGTTGGAAAAAATTATCTCCAACTATATTTTTGATTGGTGCTCCACTTAAAGTATGTAAACTTAATTAAAATTAAATATGGATGATATTTATATTTGTAACTCATCATAAGAACATGGAGAGGGAGCCTCTAAGGTGTAGACATGCGGCCACCCAACTCATTTTGCTTTTTGTTCTCTTTTTTTCTTCAATTTAAGATCATTTCATATTTTGCGTTGCTTGTTTCCTTTCAAAAATTGTAAATTGGCACAAGAAAAATTATAATGAGTGGAACGTGAGGTCCCAAAATTAAACTGTTTATCATAAAATATTGCAAAAACCAATATTACTTTGAACAGTCAGGGCAAAGGTTAAAGCAGAGAAGCAAAAATATTTCACTCCTTCACCGATGGACGAGCCAACTCTCTTTTTCTCTCTATTAGCGAAGCTTAGCATGCTGAAGCTTTCCAATGCCCTATTTGTAGGCCCTGATCTAATGCTTTAGGAACCTTAGCTTTTGGAAACAATTTTTTTGAAATGCATAGGCAAAATTCCTGAGTAAAAGATTCACACGTTCAGCCACGAAGATTGAAAGCCCACAAATTTTGAAAGAAAAAATCCTAAACTTCATGAACCTTAGCTTCACGCACATGTCAAGAGCTCCTCATCTTTCATTTTCTTCTTGAAGGATTTATTGGATGTCCCTCAAATAGTTTCCCTACTGGGAGACTTACTATTTGCTACATAGTAGCCTACGGACGTTGATTTCTAGATCCAATGATGCCCTCGTTGCACGGTTCAACGGAGGACAGATACTTTATGCGGATGTTCCGGGGAACGTACTGATTGTGTCGGTGCTTTAGGCTTTTCTCTTTTTCTTTTGGACTAGCAACCAGCCCGTTTCACATCGACTTTAAAGAGAAGAGGGTCATGGTGCCCCTGAAGACTCATAAGGAAAGGGTGATTGGGATGGATGAGAGAAATACTTGATGAATGCTTTTTCGGTAATGTGATGGTGATTGTTGTCTCCATCGTATGCCCAATTCAATTGGGAAGTTTGAATAGTTGACTGAATTTAACTTTTACGTACAACCATTTAGGAAATACTTGAATTCACGGCAGCTTGAAATACGGAAAAATTTAAGGTGTTGCCGAATGTGAGAAATTCAGTAATTTACCTATTACAACTAGCAAGTTGGGCAAAAAACATGACTTGGCCTTGTTATATGGTAAAACAGTGTAATTTGTTAGGTATGCCGACGATAATATTCGAACAAAGCTAGCTAACACAATAATAAGTTATCTTAATAAAATAGCGAGTGACGAGTGAAATTAATAAATTTTCGATTTTAGATATTTTACTTTTTGTTTTGGCCAACTCATAGATGTTGTACTTAATAAAAAAAATACATAATCTTTTGTGATCATGTATATCATCTATGATATATCTATCCTACATTAATTGAATCGAGTAAAAAGTCCTCAAACAATGCAAATCAACACTTCATTGGCTCATTATCTTCATGTTCTTGCGAAAACATCTATCTATTGTACGCCTCCCAAATAATTCCCTGCTATTAACCCTATCTATTTCCTACACAGTAGCCTCGACAAGTAGACGTCGATTTCTGATAATTGTTTTCGTCGAAGACAAGAATTACGGTATCTCTTGTCAAGCTCCGCGCGTGCTGCACAGAACTTGAATAAGAGTGACAAAGGGTACTCGGACAAATCCTCACTCTGACGATTCGGTGAACATACTAACCGATGTGGGTGCTTTCAGCTCTTTTCCCTTTTTATTTTTATTTTTTATTTTTGAACAGGTGGAGGACACCAGTGTGTTTCACATTGACACCAAAAAGAAGAGGACTCATGGCTTTGCAGTCTCCGACAGAAGAGTGGTGGTAGGGGACGGATGAGGAAAGTGACAGGTGTCCAGGGAGCAGTCAGATCAAACATCATGTGTGTTTCTTTACAGCTCACTCAAGCATTGGGAATTCACGATGAGACAGAAGAGAGGTCTCGGTGTTTCTGTGCATTTGTTCCTCCATGGAATAATAAGCTAAAGAGGAAAAGAGGAAAGGCGGGGAGAGATTGATGTGTGTCCACAGTTCCCATGAGATAGAAAGACCGATTTTTCGATTTGCGAAAACACAATAAGAGAAAAAGCCACCAACTATTTCAGTGCAGGTGTAGTTACATGTTTTAATGCATTGCTTGCAGCTCTAATCACGAGATTACGGTTCATCACATTCGCCAATTATCAGCACCCACTTACTTCTGTACAGCTAGATCAATTTTGTTTATGATATCTAATTTGGTTGCTTGCTCCACTGAAGATCATCAATCAATAGAATTTGCATATGCATCTTCCCTTTTTTGTTTTCTTTTTCTGTTAAAAGTTTTTTCTTTTATTTTTAAAACTCAAGTAGATGGATTCTTCACAAAAATGTCGATAAGGCCAACCGAAAATCAGGTACGTAGGAGTTGTCATTGTCGCCGATATACATAATGCATATATCAAGCGACTCGGAACGCACTGAGGAGGACTAGCATCTGCCCTTGTCAATGTCAGAGAAAACCATAATCGTCCTAAGAAAAAACAAAAGTGAGGAAAATTTTCTAGGAATACCAAGGAGCCCGCAGAAGACAATCCGAGTCTGCGAAATTACGTGATGCGTGTCCTCACCTTTTTATGGGTCGATTGATCTTTCAAGAAGCTGGAGTTTCTTTGAAGAAGCTGGAGATGTTCAATGCCTTTTGTTGCGAATTGTAAAACGCGCATCACAATTGTCTTAGTTTTCTCACGAAGTTTACTTTAATGATCCAACTATATGTTATTTATGTGAAAAAATCGATTACTTTATTACCATTGGCGATTTGTGTAGCCTAAAAATTCAATGTGATATTATTTTAATATGAACTGTCTGACATGAATTGTCGATAAAGTGAAGTCAGCAATATTAATGTTAAATGATGTTGTCTATGTGAGTTATTTGCCTGCAAATTAACAAATTGAGGCTAAATTTGTTTTCTTCTTCGAACCCAAAACTTGTTGTGTCCTTCAACGGAGGAAGTGGGGCAAACTTTGGTAGTCATTTTTTTTCTGGATTTTACTGATGTGACTCCCGACATGCCCAATGGCGCCAATAATCGTGGTTCTCACGATGGAGATGGATTATCACGTCAAATGCAAACATGACCAAGTTGATTAGAGGAACTAAATTGATTTGACTCAAAGAATAAAATAGCCAAGTTAAACGAAATTAAAGTTTGGCATCCAGAGTATTGGGGACCAATTTTGAAATTGCCCCCTTTCATATACGCCATATGCAACCATTATTTATAGAATATCTTTGAACGCTATTATTTCACTCTTGTTTTGACTAAATGCTGGTTCACCTAACTCAACTTGCTCCCAAACATAAATTACTAAGTTATATCTAACTGGAGAGAATAGTCACTGCGATTTTGTTAGTTAATTATTTCAGGGTTATACTTCAAGAATCAATCAAAATAATACTATATTTTCTATATATCAATTTGAGATACTATTTCGCAAGATAAAAGAGATATTAGATTGTAGAATTTAAGGCAAGGTTTGTGAGAGGAAGAGAGAGTCAAAAAGGAAATGATCATGCTAGTGCTGAGTGCTCACCCGGTTTTCAGGGAAACAAAGGTGATGGATCGAATCACTCGACAAGAACATAAATAATGAAGATTCTACGTCCCAAGGAAGATACAGTTCTTTCTTTTGGTAATTATTAAATGGTCATTGAACGATAGCTTGGAAGTTAGTTCACAAAAAACATTAAAACAAAGACTTCAATTGGTCATATGTAACTTTTTCTTTTTTCAGTCGAAAGTCATCCGTAACTTAGTACCTACTCTTTGTGATAAAAAAAATTGATAGATGTCAATATGATGAAACTTGTAAATTTAGCTGGATTAAAAAAATTGATGGACTTCACTTTGGTGTGACTTAGGCTGGATAAATTATTGATGGACGTACTTTGATGAGGCGAGGCAAGTAAATTTGACGTAACTCAGTACAGTACCTACTCTATGCTAACACTACAACTTGTCTTCATTGTTGTGATTAAAGTATGATTAGTTCAAAATTCCAACTTGTGTTAATTTTGAATATGCAGTGTGAAACCATCTAATTATCTCTCTGTCCAAACCAACTGCGAATCATTTCCTATTTCCTTCTTTTTCAGAGTGCATTAATGTTGGAGTTTTACAGAACATGTATAGGCGAAATAAATATAAATGCAGCAGAAGCAAAAAATAAAATTTTACTGTACATATGTCTCTAAAGGCGTCGTTCGTGCGTTTTAATCAAAAATCACAATATTAGAGAGGGTTATATGGATTACCTCTCAAAGGAACTTTAAATGATTTGATTTGTTCGAGCCCCACAAATGTCAGATCTCTAATTTAGATACACCGCCAACGCACCTCGAACAGAAAGGAAACTCATAGGTAATCACCATTCTGATTGTGCTAGCAATCTCGTGAAAACAATCTTGAGATAATGTCCAACATTTAACTTCCTTCAGAACAGAAATTGGTCTCTAATCTCTGAAAGAAGTTAAATGATTACTTCCTCCCTCATTTGATTTCTTTAAGAAGTTAAAGACAACTTCCTCCATAAGCTGGTCTCTAACTTCTCAAAAAAGTTGAATGACTACTTCCTCTAGAAGTTAAGCGAGTGAGAGAACAGCTTGCGTGAGTGAGTTGTGTCCACGAGTGAATTGGTGATGGTGTGTAACATCCCTAAGTTCATCACTAAATTGGTAATAAAACTCGCACTAACACATTAATACTCCCAAAAGAGTTAATTGTCCCGATCAATCTCTAAGTCCTATAAGTCATGATTGACATTTAGAAAATATCATGACTACCTAGACAATGTGAATGCTTTAAAACATGATGAACCTGTTAGCTTTGGCTACAGTGTAATTCAATCCTTCTGTCTTACTATGTTCCTATCGAGCAAAGACCATGGAATATTTTTCAAGTCATCAATTCGATCATATGCACAAACCTAATTGACTTTCATTTTATATGAGATATAAACAATTCATTCTTGATTACAACCCCAGCCAAGAATTTTCATGCAATGTCATGATTAGATCGCATAGGACATCATTAGTATACCTTGCATATAACAAGGAGACAAATTCCATGTTGCGCACAAGTATAACTTTGTATATAAACAAATTATGACCATCAAGTACAAAGACGGATCAACGAACCGACAATATGTGTACCTATAAACTTCTCTAGTACAAGCACCTATGTTCTAGCTCGAACATCACAATACCCAATGACTTGTGACTCATCATTCCCTTAAGTATCCAATACTTAATGGTGAAGTTAAGAACATGTCAGTCTTAACATGATCATTAATATCCATTCAATGATCCATCAACCGAGAACAGTTTAAAGATTCAATTTGACTGCGAACCCGTCACACATATTCTTAATGTCTCAAGAATAGGTCTAGTCACAATTGATCTTATGGAATCATTCATATATATATATTGATAATTAGACAAATGAATTAATATGTCATTGCCATTATTTAAATAATAAAATTGATAATACAACTAAAATCCCTAAAATGTAACTATTACATGGTGACTTTAGGGTATACTTTCAACAATTAAAATATGAGCGCACAAGATTTCCTTTGTGAATGATATACATAAAAGATTGGAAGACATACGTAAAAGAGTCGTTTCAATTGCGTCCCTTGAAAGGCATAACTTTGTATAATTATCAATTAAGTAAAGCACATGTACAATTTCTTGGGCGAGGAAACTATGATGGCTGAAATTAAACTTTATGTAATCATAAATTGCATGTGCTAATAGTAACGGACATCGTAATAAGTTATGCCATATATATCTTGTCAGGGACGATATCTTTTGCTAAATTAGATCAAATTTCAATCACCTGGAGATAAAACGGGAGATGTATTCTAATACCTTGATTCATCAACTTTTTAAGTAATTTGTTATTTGTTAAATTGATCTAGAGAGGAGTGAGGATCACAAGATGACAACGACTGAGAAATTAAATTGATATGATTCAAATTAAAGAATGTTAAGTTGAACTTTCGTCAAGAGTATAGGGACCCATTTTGAAATTGCCCCTTTTGAAACTCCATATGCATGCTTCATTTTTTAGCAAAATCTTGATGCACTTCTATTTTACTATTGTTTTGACAAGATGCCCAATTTACCTAACTCAATAGATTACCAAGTAGACATAAAAGCGACTTTGTTCTTCGTCAGTTAATTATAATGAAATTATAGTTTAATGGTTAATCAGAGCGATTCTATATATTCCACATATCGATTTGAGATACAATTTTGCGAGAGAAAAGAGCCATGTTAGATTGAAGATTTTATGGTGAGATTTGCGGGAGGAAAAGAGATGTCAAAAAGGAAATGACCCTGCTAGGTGCTAACCCGGGTTTCCAGGAAACAAATGTGATCGATCGAATTAGTCATTAAAAACACAAATAATAAAGATTCAAATACCCTGGAAGATGCTAACCTTCCTTTTAGGAGCCGAAAAGTCTTCTCTCTCTTTTCCCATAGTCTTCTTCAACTTCCAACCATGGGGGAGGGTTTGAGCCAGTCTAACCCTCTCCTCTCTCCTCTCTTTTGTTGATTATCTTTTGCATTTTATTGTTCTTTTCGTACTTTTTCTTCTCTCCCGATTTAGGTTCGGGAGCTCTTTTCTTTTAGTCTAGTTCTCGATTTGAGAGTGAACTCTCTCAATTTGAGAATGAACTCTCTTGATCTGATTCTAGATGTACGTGCTATCCTCTGCTGATCTAGACTTGAGAGTTAAACAAATATATTTTTGGAAATTTGATGCCCCTCTGCTTTGCTCATGTATAGGTTCTCTACCTCCAGCCTTAATGATGATCGAGTTTTGCCATTTCATTGAATTGCGAAGTTTTGCTCCTCAACATGTTAGATCTGTATTTATTTAACCTATTATCTCCGTATGGCAATGGTGTAGAGGAAGCCAAACTTAGACACGTACCATCAACTGACAACGTCGTAATTATTGGAGAAGGAATCTCCAATGTGTGCTCATCATTAACAATGACACGAGTTCTAGTGATTGGTCTTGAATTTGTTTGACAGATCCCCATTCTTGTGGAATGAGTTTATGTTTAACTTTGCTGGTGCTCTGTTGATTCTACTTGTTTTTTGGATTTGGTTTTGTTTTTCAGTATTCATGCACTGTTTTGATTTGCTTTGTCATGAAGATTATGTACTTTTGAATCCTTTCGGATAATGAATTTGATTTTCTTTCGACAAAAAAATAATTTCCTTGGAAGATGCCGTTCTTTTATTTTGGTAATTATTTAATGGCCACCGAATGTCACCTGGAAGTTAGCCCAAATAAAAACATAAAAGAAAGACTTCAATTGGTCATGGTCATACATAACTTGATTACGTACTCTTGGGATAAAAAATTGATGGACGGCAATTTGATGTCGCTAGGAAGTCCTTTTCGTGCCAACTCCGCAAGTTGTCTTCATCGTTGTGATTAAAGTATATTATAAGATCCATGTGCAAAATTTCATGTTGCATTAATTTTGAATATAGTGCGTGAAGCCCACCTAATTATGTCTTTGTCTAAACCAACTGGGAAAATTTATTTCCCTTTTTTCCGAGTACATCAAAATACGAAAATATAAGACTTCGTGTGTGAATGACATGTTGGAAGACAGACATAAAAACTCATTTCAATTTTACCCCTTGAAAGACATAACTTTGGATGATTATCATTTTAAAAAAGCACATGTACGATGCTTGGCCAAGTAAACTACGAGATGGTCATTCTCCTTAAGTATACTTGATCCTCCGAGATATTATTTTGACAGGATGACCGTTTAATAATTAACATCCGAAAGGATCCGGTAGCAAATGGATTTCCTGATTCAAACCGTGGATGCCGGTGTGGACGACTCTTAAAAGCATTTCGTTAATCAAAATCTGAAAAGCCTCTGACATTAGGCTCTTACCCATGCCGCATGGGTCATGCGTCACCTGTGATTGCATAGCTCTACTCCTGAATTTTTTATTGACTAATTATTTCAAATCTTATTTTTCGTTGGGATGTTTGGCTGTGGAAAATAATAGGGGCAGCCAATAGTACAGTTTCAGGGAAAATAAGAATTGATATTTTCCCCTTTAGCGTCTTGATTTCTCCCGCTTTTTAATTTATTTTAACAATTCAGATTCTTAATCAGATCATGGAAAAAATGGAAGTGGATATGGAGCTCGAGTTTAATTTTGCGCTCATAATTTAACACGTTTAATAAATTTACATGAACATCCTTAAAAGGGGTGAGAGTTAATCATAGGACTTTTTAAAAAAATAATAAATTCTATGTTAAATAGAGAATGCAAATGTTATAAAGAAAAGGAAAAGAAAAATCATAGAAATGGACGGCAGAACAGCGACGTGTTGACTCCAATATACCCAAAGATGCTGATTGATATATCTTTCACTATTAGTCTTTCGTGTAATAATGCAGGGAACTGACTTTATTCCATCATGGATCAAAAAATTATAATTTTATTCCCTGTAAATGAGATAAAAGGCGTATTTTATCTATCTTTTTTTCTTTAAAAGGCTCACGCATGATGGAAGCTCACTCCCTAAAGTGAAAATCCCACTCCCACGAGAGCATGTTAGTATCCAAATCCATCTAACTCGACCGTACAAATGTCGAGAAGTCCAAAATGAGATCGTGCACAATATACTAACAACACGTAAATTTTCCTCTATTAATTGCTTAGCAAGTACCGTTGTCACTGACCAAATCCTGACAAAATTTGCGAGAAGCGCGGATATGAGGCGTAAAGCCCAATTTGTGACATAATTCGTAAGTTGGATCCATTCTTTCCCGTCTTCTTCTTTACCAGCCCCGCTATAAGTGTGGCGCAGAGATAGTCCACTACCCTGCTCGAACCCATCCATAATAGTCGGGTCTCTCACATAGAGAGAGAGAGAGAGAGAGAGAGAGAGAGAGAGAGCGTGCACTGCAATGGAAGACGGGAAACTCAAGCGAGCTGCTGAACCTTCGAGTTCGACCATTTCGAAGCGACAAAGACGTGAATTACCATCGGATGAGCGCGAGAGTGAATCGCCTCTTCTTCCCTCCTCGGACTCCCTGGAGAAGAATGATGTGCCGACGAATTCCGGTTCATCTGCTTTGTACACCTCTGTGATTGGAAACAATTACTACGTATTCTTGAGTTTTAGAGGTCCTGATACTCGCAATGGCTTCGTTGATCACCTCTACCAGAGACTCATAGATGTGGGCTTGCCGTTCCATCCAAACTTTGTGTTCAAAGATGATATGGACCTCCCTGACGGTGAGGACATTGCTGCCAATCTTACCAGTGCAATCAAGTGCTCTAAAATTTCAATTCCAGTCATCTCGGAAAATTACGCTGCTAGTGAATGGTGCCTCCGCGAACTCATTAATATTATGGAGTGCGTGGGAAATGGAGAACAGAAAGTGTATCCCGTGCTTTACAAGGTGACATCCCGTGATGTGAGACGCATGAAGGGGAAATTTGGAGATGCCTTTCGGAGGCGAAAGTCTACATTTGACAAGAAGGTCGAGGAAGAAGGGCCGGACGCGCTCAAAAAAGCAGTTAAGCTTAAAGCATTTGAATCGGAGAAATCGTTTGGTGGGTACGTTGTTTACCTTGTTTTGACATATCCTTGTCGCAAGAAGAATTTTTATATTTGTCATTCTTAATCCTTATTTTGTGGAGCCATTAATAAGTCATCACCTGCTTTGTTGTTTGACAGGCGTGAAGGGAAATTAGTAAAAGCACTCGTAGAAAAAATATTGTGCGAACAGCAACATGATTTTCTACCGCCTCTTCCTAAGGACTTGGTTGGAATTGATGATCATGTGACAAGGATTATGAATTTGGCGGATTCTTCCGAAACTCAAATTATTGTGATTTATGGAATTGGCGGCATCGGTAAGACAACTCTGGCTTCAACCATCTATACAAAGCTTTTTAAGAAATTTAGGTGGCGCGGCTTTCTCAAGGATATTAGAGAAATAATTAAAAGGAAGGGTATAGAGCATGTTCAATCTCTATTAATATCATATATAACAGAAAGTAGTTACTCTATAGTGGGTGATTTTGGAATTGCAAGGATCCAAGACAGCTGTAAAAATAAGAAGGTACTTCTTCTTCTTGACGATGTGGATTGTCGAAACCATCTTGATAATTTGATTGGAGGTTGTGATTTCTCCTCAGGAAGTTGGATCATTATTACTTGTCGAGATAAGGCCCTCTTGAAGCCTAATTATAAAGGGTATAAACTCAAAGAAATGAATTGCAAAGACTCTTTGCTTTTGTTCAGTAGATATGCATTCGAAGGGGAGCAACCTTCACCAGAACTCTTGGCTCTTTCAAGCGCTATTGTTAAAACCGCAAGAGGGCTCCCTTTAGCTCTCGTGATTATAGGTTCATTTCTCAAAAATAAAGATAAAAGCATATGGACAGAGACACTGGAGAAATTAAGGAAGCTGCCTCATATGGATGTACAACAAAAGTTGAGGATAAGTTATGATTCATTAGGATATGAGGAACAACAAATGTTTCTAGACATAGCATGCTTTTTCACTAGAATTGACAAAAGAATTGCCACCTACTTGTGGGAGGATCTCCAATATCGCCTACATGCCGGATTGGAAAGAATGATTGAGCTTTCGTTAATAAAAATTGATGATAACAATGAGTTGAGAATGCATGATTACTTAAGAGATCTAGGCAGAGCTATTGCTTGTCCAGTAGATAAGAAGCCTTGGGATTGTAGCAGGCTATGGGACGAGGGAGCCATAACAATTCAACGAAGCAAGGTAACAATCGTGTCTACCTTTGGCCTCCCCCATTTTTTCTTATGGTAGTCCCTCATATTATTATTCTTATTGTTCTTTTACTCTAGATCTTTGACCAGTGTCAACATGTTAGCATTTTCTTGTTAAAAGCTACATCCCATTTTGGCCTTTAGTTCATGAAAAGTTTGCAGTCGTGACTATTCCACAGCTCATCTCTTGATGCATAAAAAAGAAAAGGGGTATTAAAATCGGGTATTATTAGCTCTGTCTATATTGTTCTTTTGCTGTCTTAACATCATTTTCTATGCTTCAGTGCTTCTTACTACATTACAAGTTGAAGGTCCTAGCATCACCCAGGTTTGGAAATTTACTTATTCAAATATCATTTAAGTAAGATCATATCGCAAAATACAATAAAATGCATATAAGTTTCCTATAATTTTATGCCAATTAATTTATATTTCTTGACCAAATAATAAGAACTTCATCATTGATCATCATTGATTATATGCAGGTTCTACTTTATGGCAAAAAAAGAGAGTAAAGATTTCCGTTAAATTGTTTGCACCTAATAACTACTGGCTATCGACTCAAGAATTTATTCAATTTGAAGTACTAAGATCTTATGTAGTGATTTTGTATGTATAAATAATGTATACAATTTGTTTTCTAGGATTTCTTATGCATGTTTACAACGGAAATGCAATATGATAATGTAAATGCATGATAGAAATAAAATTAAAAAATTTGGTTTTAATTTTACGCTGGGAATGTTATCATCATAATTGAAGAAGCGCCTTGAAATCTATCAATTCTTTTAATAATCTAGAAATGTATAAATATGTCATTAAGATAATTGCGTTAGTTGCTAACTTGAAACAACACTACATAGTTGGATGACTCTCACTTTATAATTAATGGAAAATAAGAATTTATCTTGTCACTTACAGGAATGATGCACTTTAAAAATTCAAATTCAAATTTTCAATTGCGAATTTAGCTTTTTTTTACCTTCATTTAGACCAAGTTATAGTCAAATTAACAAATTAGATAATATAATGTTGGAAGACTGTTCAAGATACATTAATTATAGAGTAAGTGGCATAATTAATTATGAGCTTTGCATATGTGGGACCGATCATCTTTATTCATATGAAACGTGAGAACTAACAGCATTTTGACTCGAAATGCAATAACGTTGACTAATCAACCAATCTTGGGGTAAAAGTCTTGCTTATATTTACTCTCTTTTTTTCTTGTACGTAGGAAATGAGACTCCATTTTTTTACTGCTAATTTGTAAAATGAATTAGTGTCTTATTTCATTTTAAATAGAAATAGTAACTTGATCATATTCATATCATTTGACCAATTCTAACTTCTTGATTTGAATATGTTACAAAGTAACAAATATTATAGTTGGATCAGTCATTCATTGAATGATAAATCACTACAAGTGATGGAGATATACGATTTAAATAATAGAAGATCCAATATTTAAAAATTGTATCCAGAATGACTAGAAAAGTAGAAACAATACTCGAAGGCTAATTTACCCTCCTTTCGTATTATATGCTGGTGTTTATACCCGTGTTGTGCACAGATCTAGTCATAGGTATGTTGAGCATGCAATTCAGAATTAATAAATATTGTGCAAAATCAAGCAACAGTATATTACCACCGAAATAAACAAAGTGACAACTGAAATATGATTTTGCACATGTCCATAAAAAGTAATTTTTGATGCAAAATTGAAAAGTAAAGATCAAAATTAAGAAAATAAATGACAGAAGGAAGTAATTGCCGGAATAGTGAAAGTTGAAAGAAACTATATACTCCTCTTCTTCAACATATCTTCATTTAGTGTAGTTCAATATCCACCTTTATTATGTAATGAGCAAGCCTTTCTTCGCAAGGACTGATAGAGCCTTTTACGCGCCGACACATGGACAAAGACAAGGTCGAAAAAAATACTGTTTTTAGACATTAGATGTTCATTTTGATAGGATTATAGGAGCGAAGAAAAAAAGGGATATTTAATTCGTCAAATAAGATAGCTGGAGAAGAAAATAAGAAACGCGAGAATGAAAAAGGATGATGATGATGATGATCACTAATCTAGTATACCAAATCATAGATTTTCATACGAACAGAAAAATGCACAGATGTGCTAACAAATTTGTAAGATCAAGCTGTATTACATGTTGATTTTCATGGCAAACGGCACCAAAAGCGTCTTTTTTTACTATAGCAAATATTGACAAATCAAAGAGCAAAGGAAATACATGAAGGTAATTGACGTTTATTAAAGTATAAAATTGTCAGAATTATTTAATTTTAATCTCACTCTATTCCATGGGACAATAATTTTGGTTTTGCAATCATGCGTACTAAAATTCATTATGCTAATGATGAAAGAAGCAATCAATCTGTTCCGTTGTCGGCTTTTTGCAAATGATGTAAAAAGGATTTTACTAACATAACAATCATTGGATTATTATCAAAGTAATAATTTATTATAAGTCACAAATTCTTGAAAAAATGATTATCGTAATAATTTATAATAATTTATTATTTTATTTTTATGATCTAGAATAAACTATTATTCTCGTAGTAGATTAACTACCGTCATCCAATTATTTCTCATGTAAAAATACAAAATGACACCATGACATATGTAAGAAAAGTAAAACCGTTGGGATGAAAATAAAAACGTTAACAGATAGAAGACCAACTGCTTCGTATCATTCAATTAGTGCAAATTGAATGATGGGTGGTTGACTAGTGTGCTCATCTTAGGATTAGTGTTGATCTTTTCGAGCTTGAATATACGAAATTGAAAAGTCAAGTTCAGCTTCCCTTCCTCAATTTCTTTTTACTCTAGCAACCCGTGGACTTCCCCAAACTTTTGGTCACGCAATATGCAAATAACGAGATAATTGGGGAGAGAGAGAGAGAGAGAGAGTGAGCGTATGGAATTGGAAAAGGGTATATCAGAAAGGACAATACCTAAAGGTAAAAAGAAATACTAATGAAATTTCTAATATAGATGCACATCATTGTTGTGCTTGAGTAATAATAACTTTTGTTAACATACTTTTATAGGCTTTCATACACTATGTAATAAGTATTTTTATTAATCACTAGGGTTTGCCCAGTGGCCACCCTTCCCACGTGGGAATGGGATTCAAGTGTGGGTTTTTATTCCCATATCATGCATACAGGAAGAGTAAAAGTCTGAAAGTTAGAGTAGGAATAAAGTAGGACCGAACAAAAAATATATATATGTATTTTTATTGCTCATAACACGTTTTTGTTTATTAATAACCAATTTTTTAAATAGGTCAATTTAGGTTGAACCATCTATGATTCGATCCACTCATTTGATAGGCATACCATTCAACCAAATGCCAAAATGAACAATATTTCATGAACATGATGGAAATAAGTTGTCACGTTTTTTGAATGTATAAATGCTAGTAATTAACCCAATTTAGTACTTTTTTTTTTTCCAAAAGTACAACGGTTCTCACACATTGCAAGGGGACACCATATATAGTTTGGTGGAGAATACATGGTAGTTAATGCTACAGGCGTTACATAATTTTATCTCAAAACTTATAAGAAACCTAAACTATTTTCATGTAGGAATTTCACACGAAATTACCAAAATTTGTGGCATACAAGTGAAAAATGACATAAAACATGATTGTGTAGTTATAAGAAGATCACATATACTCTGTAAGTGTAGAGAAAATGCATTGGCCACAAAAACATGCAGACGTATGCTAACAAAAGGCGGTTGAGCGGTATGCTATTCCCTGTTTAATGACACTTTATTCATGTCATGATCAGGGAATGCCCTGCGTTGACATTTACTACACTCAACTTTTTCTTTTTCTTTTTTGTAGGAGGAGAATAGATATATTGAGGCACTATGTTTGGACGAAAATGGCTCTAGAAGGTTCATGAACCGACAAAGCTATAAAAGAATGCCTTACCTGAAGTTCCTTCTTTTGACTAAAGTCGATTATGTTGGAGATTTTGACGATTCACTGTCTGAACTAAGATGGCTAGAGTGGAAGACGTGTCCCAACTCTTTCAATGCGAGGAACATTTATTTGGAGAAACTACTAGTGCTTGATTTATCAGGGGGTTTTATTAGTGAAGATTGGGGAGGATGGAGTTCAATTAAGGTAAAGATGAGAAGCGCTTTCTCTTTTGTTACGTTTTGATGATAAACCATTCTATTTCCAACATCTAATCTTTGCAATATGTTTCTTTCTTGTAGATGGAGAGGTTGAAAGTTCTCAATCTTTCGAGGTGCTCAAAGTTGAAGAGTACACCTAATCTCTCTGGGTTTAGAAGTTTAGAGATGCTAATGTTGGGATATTGCGACAATTTGGAGGGATTCGACCCTTCCATTGGAGATGTCAAGTGCCTCATTTCTTTGAACTTGAGGTATTGTGGGAAGCTTAAGAATTTACCTGAACGACTGGGTGAACTAAGAAAACTGGAGGAACTTCTCATGGACGAGACTGATATATGCTCAATCCCTACTTGTATAGAATTTCTGGTGAAGCTGAAGATCTTTAGTGCCGTGGGTTGTCAAAAACTTACTCGAGTTCCCAGCTCAATACGCCATCTGGTAGATTTGTCGACCCTGAACTTGGACACCTGCAAAGAATTGCAAAAACTTTCGAAATCAGTTCAGGCTTGTAGAAAATTGCAGCGCTTGTCGTTAGCAGGCTGCTACAAGTTGGAAGATATCCCTTCTTCAATTGGGGAGATGGGAGAATTGGTTGAGCTAGACTTGTCATATACGAGCATTAAAAAATTACGCAAATCCATTGGGGAGCTGAAGAAGTTGAATATTCTGAGGATTTCTCATACCAAGATCAAAAAGTTATCGAGCGCTATCGGAAAACTAGAAAGCCTCCAAGAGTTAGATGCCTCAGACTGTGATGAACTGGTAGGAGAAATTGTTGTTGATAAAGGTGGATTGTCTTCTCTAAGGACCCTTCGTTTAGGTGGATCATTTATTTCTCGCGTGCCCGAAAATTTCCATGAGCTTTCCGCTCTCGAACACCTTGATTTACTCCACTGTAGTAAGCTTAAGTCACTAGAAAAACCTCCTTCCCGCTTATCATCCCTCCAGCTCACCTGTCTGAACGACACGCTTCCATCGCTTTCTCACCTGAGTCATCTGAAGGAGCTCACCCTTCACTGTTGCATGTCTCTTGGAAGCATCCCAGAACTTCCCTCGGGCATACAGAAGCTCCAAGTTTGGAAATGTCCCAAATTGGAAAGGTTCTCTGAGCCTTACATTCTAATATATTTGCGGGAATTAGAGTTCTTGCAATGCAATGGGCTGAAGGGATTGGATGGTCTGAAAGATTTGAAATCCCTAAGAAGGTTGGACGTATCCACCGACACAAAGCCGCCCAACCTCGACGACTTCGAAGCTGTGAAGCGGTTGGATCAACTGGACATGCAAAGCTATGACAGCGATGTGGATAATCTCGAGGTGATATCAGTCCTCGACCAATTGGAATCTCTGGAAGTGTTGAGTATCTCTGGGCGCAAGCGCATTGAAAAACTTGACCTTTCGAAGTCGAAGCATCTGCAGCAATTGATTGTTAATAATTGCGAACGCTTAGTTGACATTAGCTTCCATGATAAGGTAAAATCCCTGGTACGCTTTGATAGGGATGGGTGCCAGCCACAAATCGCCGGACTCTTCAGCGTCTGACAGGTCAGTTGATAGTACTGGATACTTAATTCCACAGGGAAAGAGCAGCAAAAAGCTGACAAAGGTTCACAGGCTTAAGTCAGGTTTTTCGTTTGATATTTCTATGTTGGCAACACCAAAAAGATTGAATTGAGTACACCGCAATGCAAGAAAAATTGGTGAAGGAGATTCAAGCTTATGGCACCACGACAAAGATCTGATTCTGGAGATTGCTAAAGTCTCCAATTTAATGTAAATGTAGAGGGTAAGCAGCCGCTTTTCTATTGAGATTGCCTGCTTTCTGTTGTATTTTCAGTTTGCACGGAGATTTTCTTTGTAATACTATTATTTTTCATCATAGTTCCAGGAACTAGGAGAAGTTGTTTGACAAGTAAAGATAAGGGAAAATGACACAAACAGCCACTTAACTTTGGGATCAATTCAAAAAAAAAAAAAACCCTAAACTTTCGGTCCGGTCACAAATATATCCCGAACTTTTTTTTGTCTCAAGAAAGTCCCAAATTTGCCATGAACTTTTATTTGTCTCAGAAAAAACCCAAAACTTTAGGTTTAGTCTCAAATATGCCCCAAACTTTTCTTTTGTCTCAAAAAAAACCCCAAACTCTTAGTCTATTCCCAAATCTATCCCAATTTTTTTTGTCAAAAAGAAAATCATCAAATTTTACTCTAATCCTAAATTTGTCATCGTTAGCCTCTGTCCAAAAGCCGTATTAGTAATCCCTAATTTTTTATGTCTTAAAATGGTTTTATTTTGAAAATAATTTTCTATGACATCTTGCTTATGTGTATTTATCATCTATGTGGAAATGCCATGTTAAGTTAGGACTGGACCATGGGGTATATTTGAGAATAGATCAAAAATTGGTGTTTTTTTTAGTACAAACGGAGGGTAAAACCCCAAATTAGTATACCCGTTAATTGCAACGTGTTATTTAATTTAGCAATTTGACAGTTAAATTTAACGGAAACTAATAGATGGTAATTTGTTTTGGTGGTCAAAAAATTAATTTTGGGTAAATTTGTCATATGTGTACCAATTTGAGATTTTTCATGATATTGACTCCAAAATAAAATTCGAGGTAGATTTTGGACTAAAATTAAAGTTTAGGGTTTTTTCTGAGACAAAAGAAAAATTCGGGACAGATTTGGAACTGAACCTAAAGTTTGCGATTTTTCTTGAGAAAAAAAAAGTTTGGGGTATATTTGGGACTAGACCTAAAGCTTGGGGTTTTTTTTTTTTTGAATTGACCCCTCAACTCTGGCTCAATAGACAATTTGATCCTCAAACTTTTATTTTGTTTAATTTGATCCATAAACTTTAATCCAATATACAATGTGGTCCCTGAACTTTTAATGTATTCAATGTAGTCCATGAACTTTTGGTACATATTCAATATAGTATAAAAAAATTCAATATAGTCTATTTCCATCAATTCAAGACTAGGGACTATATTAAATATTTTCACACAGTTTAGGGACTACATTGAATATGTATCAAGAGTTTATGGATTAAATTGAATAAATTAAAAATTTAAAGATCACATTGTACATTGGGCTAAAGGACCACATTGAACAAATTGAAAATTCAGGAATCAAATTACACATTAGATCAAAGTTCATGGACTGTTTATGTCATTGTCCCTAAATGTAATGCTTCAATGTTATCTAGCTCGTGATTATGATAAGAATAAAAAGGATCATAATGCCTCTAGTAGTATAGTAGATGTTGTCAATCAAATGGTAAGAGATTCTTCATCCTCGACAAAGTATCAATCTATGCTTATGTAAATAAAGGAATACTTTTCTTCAAGTGTTATTAGGGGTACGTTTATTTAGTAAAAAACTTAATAATAAAGGAAAATGTTTTCCAAGAAAGTATTTTCTAGGAAAACGGTTAGTTTGGTAATTTATGATTGAAAACATTTTCTGATGTTTGGATCTCACTGAAAAATGATTTCAATTTCATTTTCCTAAAATGATCTTTTTAATGTTTTATTTTTTATTTCAATTTTTTAATTATTTATATTTTAAATTACTTTTTTTTTCTTTTTATTTTTCCTTGTTCTTCTCCATCACTCCTTTGCTTCATGCGTGTCATCCCCGTATGCTTCATTGGCGGTTCCTCCCTAGTCAACTCACGAGGGGTGAGCTTAAGCCTTGCCACCGGAGGCTGCAAGCTCACTCGATCCAATTAGGCTCGAGGCTCACCACGAACTCACCTAATCCGATAAGGCTTGAGGCTCACCACCCGAGGCCACGAGCTAGCTTGATTTGGCGAGGCTCAAGGCTCATCGGCCTTGGGCGAGGTCGCGGCCTTTGGCA
Source organism: Corymbia calophylla (assembly GCA_014182845.1). NCBI lineage: Eukaryota > Viridiplantae > Streptophyta > Magnoliopsida > Myrtales > Myrtaceae > Corymbia > Corymbia calophylla. The sequence continues at coordinate 3,441,627 of CM024695.1, forward strand.
ACAAGGCTCGAGCCTCACCAACTCGTTGCCAAAGGTCACAAGCTCGAGCCTCGTTGCTGGAGATCGCAGTGGTGGTCGACAATGGGCTGAGAATTAGCAAAAAGTAAAAGGAAGAAAAAAAAATAAAAATAAAAAGAAATAATCAAAAATATAAAAATTTGATTTAAAAAATAGTTGAATTTTTTTAAAATATATATTTATAAAAATAATTATTTTGTTAACCAAGCAACCCAATCTAAACTTTGGTAGAATCAGAAAATGTTTTCCAATTCTTTCAAAAGGGAAATCATTTTCCTAAATTTAAGTTTTGATAGGAAATCATTTTCTATTGACTAGGAAAACAATTTCCATTAACTCATTTTCCTAAGCGAACCAAACGTCGGAAAATAAGGAAAACGTTTTCCTAGAAAAAGTTTTTTGTGAAACAAACGTACCCTAGGTTGCATTTAACAATCAGAATAAAATTCGAAATGAGATAAAATTTATCATATCCCGTATTTGGTACATATTCAAGACAAGATAAATTTTGATATAAGATAAATATAACCCCCATAATTATTTCATGGGGGAGATGGGATAAAGGTGAATAGGATTTTTAATATTCATATATGTTTTATCTTAGAAGTACATTTCGTAAGAGATTTTTTTTTATTAAATTAGGTCATATTTTGTTGCCCCGTTTAGCAACTCTTTTGGAGAGATTAGAGCATTGTTCTCGCATAGTGTCAGATTTTCATGTACTTGTTTGTTCAAATAGTATTTGGATTGCATTTGCGTGATATAATTGCCATGGCGGATCAACTGGATTCCTCCAACTCCAGGTCCAGTAATTTCATGCATGTTTAAATGAAGACATTTAGATTGCATTATTATTTTGGGTTAATACCATGAAAAATCTCAAATAGATACACTTATAATAAATTTACTTCAAACTAATTTTTTTATCACCAAAAATCCCAAATCGATACACCCATGATAAATTCACGCCAAATTAATTTTTTTTGCCATTAAAAATCCCAAATTGATACACTTTTGACAGTTTTACCCTTAATTAATTTCCGTTAAATTTTACTGTCAAATTGTTGCGTTGGATGACAAGTGGCAATTGACGGGTACCAATTTGGGGTTTTATCCTACGTTTATTATTGGTATATCAGTTTTGTAATATTTCATGGTATTAATCCAAATTAACGAAGGATATAATTGTCACAAATATATTAGTTTTGGGTTTTTTGCGGTTAAAAAAATAATTTAGAATAAATTTGCCACAGATATGCCAGTTTGGGGTTTTTGATGGTCAAAAAATTAGTTTAGCGTAAATTTGTCACACGTATATCAGTTTGCAGTTTTTCGTAATTAAAAAATTAGTTTGAAGTAAATTTGTCATATGTATACCAGTTTGAGGTTTTATGTGGTATTAACTCTATTATTTACTTGTCATAGTTGCACTTTTATTCAATTAATCATAAGTCATAAAAATGAAAAATATATGAAAAAAATATAAAAATAATTTTAGTTTGCATTTTTGCATTTTCACTAAAAAAATTTTAAAAAAAAATGTCTAGCGGTTCTTCAAAGGAAATTTAGATATGTTTGCATATTCATCTTATATAAATTGATCCATTCCCTTAGGAGTGCATTGCATTTTACCTGGCATTATCTTAACACATTTTCCGTGTTTAATGGCTCTTCTTAGGAAAATACTATATTTAGTACAATATTGTACATAGCACGTCATATTTTCTGATCCACTTTTTTTCTCTGCATTTATCTATACACATCAAGATGTACGTTAGGGAATAAAATTGTTAATATTGCATTAAATACGTTTTTATTTAAGAAATATATATACCAAATTTGGACGTTGATAATATATAGCGTAATTAAGTCCTCATATCTCAGGTTCACAAAATTAAAACCAACTCCAGGAAAGTAAAACAAACTCTTACATTTTACTTAGACTCTAATCAGGCTCATAATTAGTTAATGGCGGCTTCTTAAGTGACAACAATTTTCAGACTCAATCGAAGTTGTGATCAGCAAGGGTTGAGAAAACCTGAGCCGTATGACAACATCAACTCGCAAGAGGAATCATCCGTGTCCATTTGGCAAACCATCAACCATCTCAAGAAAACATATAATGTTAGCAACAAATAGATATTGTGAAGCTTGAATTTTTAACGGCATTGAAAATTGCTATGATTAGGTTTGAGTAGAAAAATCATATTTAGGTGCAAAAATGATTTTAGTTTCATGAAAACATAGATTACAATAGTGTGTTTGGTTGAACTTCTGGGAAAAGACTAATGCAAAGGCTTTCGGCTAAAGGGGTTTTATGAACAGCAAATACTAGTCGGTAAACCAAAATTGAAAAGTAACTTTGAGTGAAAACCTATCCAGTAGAAACACATTTGAAAGGTTTTTTGGTGTGATTAATTTAAGCTTTTTAATTTTTAATTTGTTTAAAATTGAAAAAAAACAAACAGTTAACAACATTTTTGACAGTATGAATATTGAAAGCAATGTAAAACATAAATAAATTTATAAATAAAAAATCACATGTCTTTTCTGGTTAAGTAATATGGAAAAGTTTCGATAGAGTACTGAAACGGGTGAAACCCATGAATTGAATGATTCCTCTTCAAATGTCCGTGCCGAGTCAATTAGTAAGTGAAATTGCCCCATCTGTCTTTTTGACATTTTGTAATTTAAATTCATAGCATTTCCATAGGTTATATACACTCAACTTCATACCTGTAGTAGGATGGTGAACCACTTATAGTCACAATTCTGAGACAAACCTTGAGCTAATTGATGTTATATTCTGTGCACAAGACAATCACGTCAAACAGAACCATTTCAAGGTGTATCAGGCAAAAGCAAAGATCATGAGTACACTGATCGATCACATGAACAAATAACATTGTGTTTTCTAGCTGAATGAGGGATTTGACTCTAATTGATTGTGCAGTACAGAGGAGATGGAAATCATCTAGTCCAATTGTATTTATTCCCCGTCAAATGCAGCTTGAAACTCATTTCGATTGAAAAAGATGCAACAAAAATAAAAATAAAACCATAACAACAAATGTACAGACTCCTTCACATCTCCAAACAAGGCAAACCAAGGATATGCTCCTATATGACAGCAAAGTACTCCTTGCTGAGCTGGGAGGCTGGCTTCCTGGACTTCTGCCCAGGCTTCCATTCAGCCAGGCAAATCTCGTCGAAGTTATCCCGCACATACTGCAAGGCCTACAAAAACACAAATTCACAATGGTGAAAATGATATATTTTCAGCCAATTGTGTAAGAGTGACCCTTATTGAATATCCTAATAGAGATTAACTCAGCAAAATGCAGAAGCACCGTAATCAATTGATTTGTCTAAAATAAAACACTTCCTACGTACCTTAAAAAAGCGCCAACAAAAGGTAATTAAAACCACCATCTACAGCTATTACACCTCTTGAATTGTTCTATATTGAAACAGGGTATGCACAACATGAAACAAGACTGCTAATAATGAATACCAGCATCCACGAATTCGGCATTGGCAAGGAATGTAATGGAAAAAAGCTAAGCATCAACTTCAAAGATCCATTTAGCATTAGAAAAACTTATCCTAGAAAAAAATCCCATTGTGCCAAAAAGAGAACATGCTTACCAAATTCTAATAAGCCTTCAAGGATTCTTATATCAAATTGCTAAATGAAACACAGCAACATTAATGAACAAAAGACCAATCCTGTTAATTTCTAGAAATCTTACCAAAATCTTCCTGGAATTATATGAGACAAGAGTTCCTGAATATACAGAGGTAAACACGATCCAAAATTTTTATACAAAATAATCCCTCAAATTTTTTACAACGCTCCTTTAGATTAAAAGGACATAGAGCTCACAGAAAATTACTGCTATGAAGTTTCTAAATTTACCACTACATGGGGGATAAAAATGAAAACTTCCAGCACTTAGGACACCCAAAGAAATGTGCAACAACCAATGCCACATTTATCTAGTCAAATGAATGACTTATAGAGAAAAGTAAGGACATGATTTAACACATGCAAATATTAAAGGAAAGAAATTCACCAGCTAATTCAAGGAAAAGCACACAAGCAGCATACTTCATAATGAGAAGACAGTATGAGGGCGTGATGGCATTACAGCTGAACTTTTCCTCACTAAGTGGATCAGCTATAAACATCATAGAGAGCCCTCATGCTTTGTTGTACGGTGTCATATTTTCTTCAAGATCTCAATTTCCATAACCCTTCGAAAAGTAGCATCTTTAAGGAATATAAGGGAGGGTGTCAGATGGTGCTAACTTAGGTCTCCTCTACATCTATTACGCATTCGTGCTGGTAGTACGAAGATCCTTAAGCACTAACCTGACAGTCCAACCAAACTTCAAGCGTAATATGTATGGTTTTCCCCCTGCCAAATATATCACTTAGATTCTACTCATACAAGAAAAGCTCTAAATGCCTTCCTTTGTTCCTGTGCTGTTAAGCAAAGAGTTTCCAATAACTCAGATCATATGCAAAATTAAGGTAAGTAGTTAAAATTTAAAATGTAAAATCACACGAAATAAGTTCTGCAGCAAATTTCCATTCGATCCAGCTCTCAGAGAGAGCAAGTATTGGATATGACAATAAAAGATTGTACAAAAGCCACAGACGAATAACCAACATGTCATTGACACCAGACAACAATCAAACTATAAAATCCAACATGTCTTGTCATTGAATGGATCCAGATTCCAGACAACATGCTCTTACAATTTTTAATAAATAGGAAAAGAAAAGGACCAAAAACAGCAAGTTTCTGACTAAATAAGTGCTTAATGTACCAGCAGTACAATCCAACTAGAGGAAAAAGGCAATATGACAATCTTACAAGAAATAATGATTGCTATACTCAGCCTCCACTTTGTCAAGAAAGAAGGTAACAAATCAATGGCCACTGCCGTTTTGACATAGGATAGCCAATCTAACCGAATCGTGTCCGAGCTCAATCAAAGTAACTAAATTGCCGATCAAGTTGAGTTGGACATCAGTGGCACAGATTAGTAGTGAAAGCAAAGGTACCTTGCCGATGAGTTGCAGAGAGAAAGGAAGCTGTCGCGATAGAACTTGCGCTTGCGCTTCTACTTCAGGTGCTTCATGAAGGTGACATTCCATTTCTTCAGAGCTTCCACAGTCTTACATATGGGATTATTTTGGAGCCCAGGGAAGGACACCAAGGTCGTCACCCCAAGCGTGTTGACGCCGGCGTTGCACAACCTCGGCGAGCCTCACGACAACAAATTTGGAGCGATGGTACGACCATCAACCAGGTGATCGGCAACAACCATCGACCAGACAACTGAAGTCCCTAGCTGAGATATGAGGCGAAGGACGAGAGGCGAGCACACGAGCAAAGGGAGGTGAGGGAAGAGAGACAGATCTGAGGGTTTTTTATGTTAAAAGGGGTAAATGTGGAATTATGATTAGTAAGTGAGGATAAGATTAATAATTCAAAAAATTTATTAATTCAGGTCTGTTGCACACCAAGAAGGCCAGAAAGCCAAAGCAGGTGGGAGGGAGCCTTGAGCTAAAGGCCTTGGAAATGCTAGCATTTGGAAAATGGTCTCCCAAAAATAAATGCCAAACACACTTGCATTCGGCTAAGGATCGTTAGAGGCTTTGCAAGGCTGTTCCCAAACACAGCCATATCATCTACAACACGTAGGGTCTTCATGTGGCGGTTGGACCTGACTCTGAGGTATCATGTAGATCCTTATCTAAACCTCTTCATACAATTTTTGCAAGGCTCCTTCCTTATGAATCTGACAAGTGGTGAGTCATGAGACTGCCCCATCATTCCATTCGCCAAGATATCATAAAGGTGCTATCCTCCAGAAATATGTCCATCGAAACTGAGTTATGATGGTCCTTCGCCATTCAGCAATCTGCACGATTGGAGGGCCTTCTCCACATGTGCCCAAAAGCACGAATCTTCCATCAGCTGTGAGTCGATTTTTTGCCTTTTAGAATTGGAAGGACCAGCCCATGGCTGGGGGTTTTCTTCTTTCTGCCATTTTTCCAGCAGCTTGAAGCATTCTGGTCTTCGTTGATTTAAGTAATCATTTCGGTGCTCTTTGTGAAAACACCATGCTATTTCCAGCGGTTCGACTAACGGCCGGAATTGATTCCCTGCACTGAGCAAATCGCGCCACTCTAGGGAGCCCCGTATTTGAGGATTCTTCTCCATGTATTCTACCACTTGCTCCCAATAAACCTTGAGGGATTCCTTGCACTTATCAAGTGACCACTTACCCCTGTCTATTTCATCTTTGAATCCATCATAGTAACCACCCTTGCCATTATTTTGGCAAACTTCTCTGTACCACCCAATCAAATCCATGTGCCTCTTCATTTCATCCCAGCCTTCCTCAGGATGAAATGCCTTGTCGCCTTGTCTATTAACGACTTGCTCACGCTTTGCTGTGTTATCTATCAGAGCATCATTGCCCTCATTCTGCTGCTGTCATTGACTCATGCAACTCAATCCAAATCCAAAATTGACGAACAATCCTAACACTTAATCACTTACAGCTTCAGCTGTTTTCCTTTTTTCCTGCTGAAGTTCTGAATTAGTCCATCAGCATTTTAATTTGGTTAAAAAAAGTGGTCAACATGGCAAAACCTGGATATCATTTTTTTCGGAGCAACACAATAATCTGCTAAAGAGCGGACTTCACCTAGATAGAAGGTAACCACAAGAAGAAGGTCAAGCTAAAATACCTGAAATGGCTCAGGGCCGGTCACTGTGACTTGAGTAGTATCCCCAGCTTTATATAAATCTGCATCCTGCTCACTCGACCTAGGACGGTCCCTGCAAATTAATCTCTTCTCGGAAAATCCCATGACATTCTTATGATCGACTAATAGGACTTCTCGGTTTCCAAAATTTTCATCCTTGGGCAGTTTCATGACAGACTCAGGAGTTTCAGATCAGGCACCACCTGATTCAGACACCAAGGGTCATTCTAAAAGGCTTGTATAGACTGTTTAGTGGTGGGAGGGTGAAAAAGTAGTCTAAGGAAACAATCATCCTTATGAACTACATGCAAAAAGCACATTCCACGTTGGATATCGCGATATGGCTTGTTGGAAGGCAGAGTCCCCAAGAAGCGGGGAACTGAAAGTGATACAAAGGGGGAGTATGCTCTTAGTTGGGCTGAGCATGTTTAGAAGCCACAACGTGAAAAGGGAGGTGATAGATCTACCCCAACAGTGTTCAGCAAAATATAGGGAACAGTCCGTAGACTTGCTGGAGTTATAACCGGCATTGAAACTGATAAGATAAACATGCATGGTTAATAAATGAAATGAACCTCCACTCAATCAAATGATTCAGTTGAACGAAAGATTCATGAATTTATGGGATGAGCATACCGAATGTATTGATACATTCCTCAATTTCACAACCATAAAATGAGAAAGGGCATTTCCTTAGCAGAACAGTGCTTTGCTTCTCATCTAATAAGCTTAATGGTAAATGGTGAACAATTCAAAAGTTCCCCGATCAGAGTAATTATTAGCATGTCTCCTTCAGCAACAATTGCAATAAGCAGTGATTTCTAAATTCGTGCGTACTGATGATCTTACAGCAGATAATAATAATAAATGGAATGGATTACTCAAGAGAATAGATAAAATTGTGACCTCTTCTTTTAGGGAGTAACTGGTATGACTAAGGCAATGATGATGTAGTTTGGGAAGGGAACTTACTACGATTTTTACAAGGCTATCCCCATTTGACATGAAGGTTGCGGGTTCATGTCATGGGGACACCCTCTGTACAGAATCCAGGAGGATGGATTAGTTGATTTGCTGCTGAAGTTCGTATATGGCATTCCATGAATCCTTAAGAAGATTCGATGACACGACAAAGTCTCCAAAAAAACCAGTCTACTGCTCAAACTGCGATCAAGAAAACAACACCCAACTCATCAAGAACATGGATTTAGGAGTAAAACACAAATCAAAATGTCTTATATCTTCAATGATAGCCAAATCCAACATCCTGTTTCAGAAACTGGTCCATTCTCAGAGGTTCATTGGATTCGCACAGACAAAGCTATTTTTAACAACGCACCTGCATTTCCAACATCATTCCAGAAACAAAACCTGAAAGTGCCAGTTTGCTTCCACTAAAATAAAAAGATAAATGCTTCGTACAGCAAGACCATTTGACATGCAAGAAGAACCTACCACATCACTTGCTCTGCCGATATTAGCTCTTCTGAATCAGCCAAAAAAACAGAGGATAAAAATATTTGAGGGCATAGCTTTCAAAATCACCCAGCTAAGACAACTTTTGCCTAAAAATTGTGTCCTTAGCACTGGTTTATTGGGAAAAACTCAAAATGCCAACTCTCAGTTCTCTTTTCTCCTCTCTAGCCCTAACCAGTAACCGAGGAAAAAAAGAGTTGCTACAGTAGGAGTGGGAAGCCCTGTTTGGTTCAACTTTGGGAGAATGTCCTTGGGGAAATGCAAAGGCCTTTAGCCTAAAGGGATTTGGTGAAATGCAAATATTGTTTTGTAAACTTAGTAAACTGTAATTGAAAACTACCTTGGGATGCAACTTTAGGGGAAATGTCGTTTGGTAAACATATATTTGGAAAGTCCTTTGCTGTGCCAATTTAAGGTTTTTAACTTTAATTTGTTTTAAATTGAAAAAAAAAAAAAAAAAAACAATGATCACATATGCCCCGATGAAAGAAATACATTATCCTTATATATGATACATAAGATACATTATCAAGTCTGAATTGTACAACTTTTCACTACAAAGTTTGTTTTCACTATAGTCCTTGAATCACAACATTATTCATTCTTAATTATCTTTTATCCCTTTGTGGTGGTTGACTACTCAAATAGCTTATAAATAAGGAGGCTCTAATTGATCGAAACAAGGTTGGAAAAAGGATTAAGTTCATGAAAGAATCATTTTTCTAAGTAGCAATAATTGATAAATTCCATGAGTTTGAAATGAACCGCAAGGTAAACAAAAATCTACATAGGCCTTTCTATATCAGGCAATGGGTACACAATGCAAGAGGCCCTCCCCACTTATAAATCAAATAAGAGGATTCTATATCAAGGCTTACATACAACAAATAGGATAATGTTATAAAAGTATATGAACATAGATACTACTCTCGCACCCAATGATGTTTTGCATTCGTGGAAGCCACTTCCCCAATGAACAACAGAATCTTGTCAAGAATACCTCGGTATCAATAGGATGCCTCCTTGTGTGTCAATTCTTCCTGATTTTGATGTCTTGTCAAGAATACCTCAGCATCTACTTGGTGTATAATCAGTCTATTATAGAAATTCACCCCCTTCCCTAATTATTTTCAGTACCCTCAAATCATGAACGAAGTCGGGTATTCAATGCCACCATATCAAGTTGTGTGGCCAACATCCTTTTGTGACCGTGCCATCTTCTAATAATATGAAATTGAATAAATTTGAGAGGCACAAAATAAAAAGAGATGAAACCAGCAAACTAATCAAAAAATAACAAGAACCCTACAGTAACTTGGCAGAGCATGAACCAACAACCTAGAAGTGATTGCTACATAAGCATGAAATCCCAAATGATACCATGAACCACCATAGCCACTGAAGCCTAAAGTTCAGCAAACTCATCCAAATTCACTTCATCATCATCCCCACTACTTCCACAACCTACAAAAGTGCAGCCAAGTGACAACACGATGAAATGTCATTTTGCCAGAGCCCCAAAATTCAAAAACATAAGAATAAGGAAGCAAAAACTCCGCTACAAGTATTAAGAACAACTCAGAAACTAGTCGAAATCAAGTCGCAGCTTTGTATGCTGTATGCCACTTTTCTCTCTTTTCTCTATCTCCATTTTTCATGAAGTACATATGCAAAATTGTGATGTCTCCAATTTCTGTTTTCACTTTCCATATCATGTTCCCAAGAGAAGATTTAAAACGAATCTATCTCGTGTTGTTTAATATTTAGCATGCTTGCTGCAAATTGAGTTACATGCCTAAGCTCAACTTTCCACTGCACTACCATTGCTTCTTTTTCATTTATGTGCATACTCTTTACTGATACAGCTTTATGTAATAGTCTTGCATCTTTTGAGGACCCATTTCAGTTGAACCGTGGTTGTTCGCACCACCCGTGAAGAACCAGCAATCGGGAAAAAAAAAGAAAAAAGAAACCCTTCATGCTCAACACGAACAGGGAAATCTTACCTGGTAAGACAGGCGAGCCCGAGGGAGGGCATGAGGGAACGCGGCATGACGAAAGAGAGATCGAGGGTAGCTGTGACGGAAGAGAGCTCGACGGCGAGAGAAGCGCAACGAGAGCGGCGTGTCGAGGGCAAGAGAGGAGCGCAAGAAAGGGGCGGCATGTCGAGGGCAAGACAGAGGAGCATGTTTAGGTTTTATTTAGAAAAAGGGGCAAAAATGGATTAACGGTTTTTAAATTTGAAGGAGACGACACCTTTGATGGGCCAAGAAATCTTGAACCTCGACTTGGGGCCTATTTAAGGGTTATTGGCTCACAATAAAGCTAAATTGAGGTCATCTTTATTGGTCTTTCCTCTTTCAGTGGTGTTTTCACATATCAGAGTAGTCCTCCAATGAGGCATCCAGTCTAGACTGCATTTCTTATTTTTACATGTGCATATCTCGTACCTTTCATTTTAAATTGTATATTTTTATGTCTCAATAAAATGGAAATATCCCATATTTTACTTCTAAAATTCAGAAGAAGTAGTTTTAGGGCTTACGCAGGTCCAATTTTAAGGAATAAAAGGCACGTGGAGAAAATTTCATGTAGACTGTTAATTGGCGAGAAAATATTGGGATCTCAACAAATTACCAGTCTATTCTCCGCCTCGTCCATCTCCTCATCTGCCAGTCCCCCTCTGGCAAAGGCTCCAACTCCACCATTGAGGTCTTCTGTTGCCCTAGCTCCAAGAATAAGTCCAAGTCGTCCATCGTCGTCACCTGTGACCACGAGCCTTCCCTCAACCTTGCATTCTCAAGGTCCCTTGCAGCTCCAAAGTTATAGCCTGCCAACGCAGCTTCCGAATCTGGTGAGAGCAACCCTCACCTTGGCTGCAAGGATCGAGCCCTTGCCTAATCCGACAAAAGCGATTGCCCTCCATAGGTGGTCCATGGCCCCGGTATAAGAATAAGCCCAAGCCCCCCATCATTAGTGACCCCAAGCCCTCCCTTGACCCTTGCGTCATTGAGGTCCCCTGTAGCTCCAAAGTCTTGGCCTCCCAACTCAACTTTCGGATCGGGTGAGGGTGACCTCGCCATGGTCACAAGGGTCAACCCCTTGTCAAATTTGACAAAAGCGACCCTTGTCTATGGCCAGCGAGGGCCGCAGGCCAAAGGGAAAGAAAGATTAAAAAAAATGAAAAGGAAAAAGAAACATAGGTGCAAGTTCGTAAGAGGAGAGAGACAAAGGGAGAAAGGCATGACAATGGGCCCTGCTGGGGACACGTGTTGCACAATGGGCCCTGCTGGGGACACGTGTTGCACAATGGGCGAATTCGTAATTTAATCGGTTGGCCCATCCTATGTATCCAATATTCTCTCAATGAGAGTGGCATTCCTTATCATTTCGCCACACATTACCAAACATAGGAAAGGCTTTTGTTAGGTTATTATGGACCAGCAACCCAAACATACTGAGGCAATAAGACAATTTACCCAACAAAGTCCTAGGCCATCAATCAACCTCAAATTTACTACAAGCATATTTATGTTGACTTTTGGATAAAAAATCACAAAGCAAAATCTTCAATTCCAGGAAGTTTTCTTAGGATTTTGAGAAATTTTAGGGGCATGAGACGATGGTAAGCAAATCATCTTCTTCTTAACCTAATTAGTAACAACCGCATAAACTCAAAATAAAGAATGTCCAAACAAAAGAATAAACAATGTATATCTTTTAAACAAGAAATGCTAAGACAAGTGTCACGTAATAAATTTCGATTCATTTTAAGATACATGAAATAATCATTTCATTAATGCGCTATTAATTACATTTACTTTGAATTGGACACTCATGATATACTAACTAAAGGGAAAACGCCATTAAGGATTCAAGTACACACAACTAGAAAACTTGATCATGGATTGACGATTCGACCATAAAAATTGACAAGAAACAATCCTGTGCCAATATAGATTGATCAACGAACAATTGTAGGTTGATTCGTAGATAAAATATAATCAAATTGCGAGTGATTCTGTATTACTATTATATGAATTGCGAACGATCCAAATCGATTCTTAACGATCGCATACTTTGGAACAAGCAATCAATTCCTCGTAATTACATGACAATCGAGGTCATCTATGAATCGATGAAACTTAAACGTGGATTGGTAAAATTTCAACAACGGGTCAAACACGCGTAATTCCTAAAAACTGCTCGTTAGTCTAAAATGTATTACGGTTGCAGTTGATCGAATTTAGCCGTGAATTTTAATTTGATTTTGAATATCGAACTTTTAAGATGTCGAGACTAAAATGTTGGACATCGCCTCAACAGCTTCCAAATTTATCGGTATGCATGGAAAAGTCACAAAAATGGATTAAGGGACTGAAAAATTAGAGCTCACAGGGAAGTGGGCACGCCCATCATGGTTGGCTGAGTAGGGCCCACCAAGCCCACTCAAATTTATTTAAGCCCAAATTATTTCTTGAGTCCAATTCAAGCCCAATTAACTTTCAAGCCCATTTCTATTTATTCAAGCCCAACTCAAGGCCTATTTATTTAATTTGCCCAAGAATATAGTGGGAATTTTATGCTTTTGATGAGAAAATGACCAAAATGTCCTTTCTAAAAGGATTTTGCAAACTTGCAAAGGAACCTTGCAAAAGAAAAAAAAAGAAAAAAATTTATTTTTATTTTATTCTATTTTGTTTTATTCTCTCTCTCCTCCCTACTTTTCCCATTTGGCTGCCACCTCCCCACGTTCTCTCTCTCATTTTTCCCTTGCCTCATTTTCTCTCAATTCTCCCTTTATTCTTCCCCTTGACCACACCAAACTCCACCGGCACCATCTTTTGTTGCCGCGCGCCAGACCACCGCTTGTCGCTGTCCACGTGCTGCTCGTCTGCCCGCTCAAGCCGCGCCCCACCGTCACCACCCGAGCCGTCTGCCGCTCCTCTCTCCTCATGGAAACCACCCCACCGCCGAGACTCATTTTCGCGCAGCCACCCCTCGCCATTCTAGATGTAGCCGCACGTGCCGTTGACGCTGCGCCCATGTCGTCGGAATCGCTAAATGGTGAGTTAACGCTCTAATCCCACAATTAATCCGTTAAACTTGCTTAGAGATAGTTTATATTATAGTTAAACTAGATTAAGTGGTTAGTTAGGGTTAACTATAGTTAATATGTGATTAGTTTGGTTAATAGGTGGTTAGTTCGGGTTAACCATGGTTAACATTAATTAATTTTACTAATTTTGCGTGGTGTTAATCAACCTGATTAACTATGATAAGTAGTGATTAATTAGTTAATCTGAATTAGTAATAGTTAATTATAATTATTATTTTTAGTAATAATTAATCCTATTTTAGATTAATTAATTATTTATGGTAATAATTTAGTGTATTTAATTATGAAAAATTTTAATTATTAATTATTTATAATTAAATTGTCAAGCTATCGTGATGGAGCAATACGTGCTACTCTATACTTGATTGTTGCTTAAACATTGGGTCAATTTTCTGCACATTCTATATTGATTAGATGCTTGCTTGCCTTGAAAAATAATTGCCCCAACTAAAACTTTATTTTCCAATTTTTAAAGAAGGTTTTAAGGATATATATAATTAGTAAACCCTAAGGTATCGGGTTTATATGTCATATTTTATAATGTAATTGGGGCAAGTATGTTTCAAAAGGACTGTATGCCAAGTTTGATAGGTTAAAAATGTGTACGTGATCACTTGTAATTATTTTACTGCATTTTTACGTGTGAAAATGATAGTAGATTATTGATTTGAGCACGAATCATGTCTACATTGGCTAAAGATGAGAAATGAAATGAATTTAAGTGGTTTGTTGTGCTCATGTGATCACATGAATGATACCCGAATATGCCAGAAGATCATCAACTTTCAGATTGTGCTGTGGCCCTTTGAGGTTGCTCAATTTTTATTGGATGCCTGGTGGGAGTCTGGTTGTCAAGTCGTGGTTAAGGTCGGACCGATATTCCATATAGAAATGCCATGTGTGGTAGGGATTCCAGGCGATACCGTGCCCGATGAGGGGGACAATGCCCAATAAAGTCAAAAGACCACCAATTTTCGAATTGTGTCGTGGCCTAAGGGGTCATAATAATTAGAAAATGCATGACTGCATTGTGCATGAGAAAATTTGAGATGTGTTTTGATTATGTGAAATGCCTGTTTGTATTGATTATGACACGTGTGAATTTATGTTGTGCAAGGTATGTGCCAATGTAAGGTAAGAATGCCTACAGGTCGATTCGATGGTTGTGTGTTGATATTGGGTAGAATTGTACCTAATCACGTATATAGTTAAGGCAGAGTGGGGGTTGCTTTACTATTGATCTGCCATCGATATATGGTTGCATGTTTAGGTATTCTTGAGGCGAGTTGACTTCCTAATCGAGGTTTAGATCGTTTAACTCACTGAAATTTTATCTCACCCGTTATTGTTTAACTATTTTCATATTCATAGTATGAAGAACCAACTAGTGGTGCAGTTCGTGGCCCCTGGCCCTGCCGATTCCTTTTGTTGGCTTAATAGGAAGTTGCCCATTATAAAGGCTTGTACATACAAACTTCCTAGTATTTAACTAGTGTTGACTCCTAAATTTTGATTGATTATTAGTAATCTAATGCACAAAATTTAGGGATTAATTTTAACCCATAAACAAAAAATATTAGAATTAAATTGCATAGTATATAGTTTTAGGAGCATTTATTATTATTGCATTTGCAATGGACTAATGGCAGATGGGTTCCAATTGATGGTTTCAAGCTTTAATTTAACGAGTTGGACTAAACCCACAGTAAAAGAAAATTTGGTTAGGCCCGTTAAGGAATGACGAGTTGGAAGATGAGAATATTTCCAAGAAGATTCGCATTATTTTTCCAATATTCAAGGAATGTGTCGGATAAAATATTGAAAAAATATTACATATGGGATACAAGAGCTAAATAGGTAATATTCAAATTTATTCTCTTTTCTTAAATAACATAGTCTTTTCAACTATAAAAAGGGGGCCACATAATTCCATAGGGACACAAAAAAATATAGAGAAAGCAGAGAGAAAGGAGAGAGCATAGAGAGTCACAGATTAGAGAGTAAAAGGGACGAGAAAAAAAAAGGGGATTCTTCTTTGACCATCTCGACTGAAGATCCCAACGCCGCTGCAGTACGCCCGCTGTCCGCAACCGCTCGCACCGTGCTCCTCTTCCCTCAACGAGCTTGCTACTCAACCGCCACCAACAACGCTGCCTTTTCGTTCCTACGACGATCGACCAAGCTTGCCTATCTGATCATTGCCGCGACCCATGTCGAGTCTTGTTCGTGTCGAGCTGCTGTCCTTTGAGCCCGATGCCAACAACTCGTCGTTACTCGCCGTGGAACCCCGACGACGAGCCGCTACACTAGCATCCCAGCTGCGTCGTGATCACTCTCGACGAAACATCTGCGAGCCACGAGTGCCAGCTTGTTCTCAGTCCAATCCCTACGTTCTTCCTGGCGCTGTTTGCTTTGTGACAACGTACTTGGCATTGTTCTAGGTGTTCCCTGCACAGCCAGCCGTGTTGCATTCTCTTACTGGCATTGAGACCACCTCAAGCAACACATAATTCTTTCAGTGCGGGGATTTTTCCATCCGTAGGTTACTCGGCATTTGAGAAGGCCTACATTATTTCTTTGCTCTTGCCGCCGATTTGTCATTGCTAGAAAATTTTCTCCCCATCAGTCTCGACACGTGAGCCCATCACCACCACCAAGCCACCTCACCGTTGCAGCACCGTGATCCCAAGCTGAAAATGCTTGTAATCCTTCCCTCGTGATGCCATCGTGTTCCGCCGAAACCACCACTGAGAACGTGCTGATTCACCACTCGACAATCATGATTTACAAGTTGCCAAATTTAGAAACAAATATTCATATTAGGTAAAAAATCTTGTCTAATTTAATTTTTGAATATTTTGTTTCCTTATTTGATATATCATTGATGCATGTGATGAAATTCACTATATATTATCATATTCACGATATCGGGTAGCCTTTTAAATTAGGAAATTTTTCGTAATTTCACGACGTGCATAAACTGTCAATCCAATTTCATGCTCGAAATATGACTCGCAATCGCACGAAAAAATCGTCAATTCGATCTCATGCCCAAGATATGATTTATGATTTTCTGAAAAATTGGTCAATCCGATCTCATGCTCGAGATACGATTCGTCAATTTATTTCCATATTAAATAAACATGGATGGTATCTTACGTGATTTGGTGCCGTGCTCGATGTAAATGTGATTTCTTTTTATATTTGCTTGATTTGAAAAAATTTTATTTAAAAAAAAAAATAAAAAAATTAGACAATAAACTAGAGTAGATTGTTTTAAGATAATATTGCATATTTAGGGTAATTTCTTATTCCGAATTATTTTTTGATAAAAATCCAAAAATATTGCTCTAGATTAAATTTTATTCCATTTCCTTAATTAAAATTGCATGTTTAAATAAATGTTATTTTTTATTTCAAATTTTCATTAAACAAAGAAAAGAAAGCACAAAAAATGTCATTGCCACATAGAATTAGGTTATCTGTAGCACATCTTTTTAGTTAGACATTTTTGTACGTCATTACATGCATTCCTCATAGTTTTAGGCCTCATTAAATAAGTGAAAACCTTAACAAATATTTAAATGATTGTATGTTAATTAAAAATCATATCTAGGATCATTGATGTGATTTTTAAGTTAACATCACAGATGCTTTCATTGCTTTGGGTAAGTATCTCTTCTCTATGCTTGCAATTTATTTATTGCTTTACTTTATTGAGTGTTAGATAATGATTGCGCATTCGCATGATCACATTGCATGTTATGGAGTAAATTAAAATCAATACAAACTGCCTGCAAATCATTTTTTTTTCAAATATAAGAGAAAAGGTACTTAAAAGGCATTAGAGAAATCTAACGTAATCAAGTCCCCGATCCCATAGTCTCTGGTTCGTAGGAGTGAAGTAATTCTCCCGTTACTTTACGTGGATTTCTAATTGACTCATCAAAAAATAGATTAGTGGCGACTCTAAGTAAAAATCATTTGCATACTAAAAACTTAAACCTAGGTCGCAAATCGGTATGGACTTGGGAGAGCCGGAACTAAGTTTAGGCTTAGTAATCCATTAACCAAACTCTAGGTGGTCCAACCCGCTCACGAGGGTGAGGTTGCGACAGCTTAGCGACTCCACTAGGACTTGAGTTCAAACTCTTAGTGAACTTAGGCCAATTTTCTTTTTTCAAAAATTTTTGTTTGACAGCGAGGATACCAGGTACGTTCCTAACCATTTGAGGTGTTAAATGTTTTTGCAAATGGGAGTTATAAGGGGTGGAATGATTGTTGACCCCTTGTCTTGCAGGTTGGAGTTGGGAATAACTGTTTTAAATTCAAATTATTGAAGTGTTGTTGTGAATATAAATTGTTATATATGCCTATGCATTTACACTACACTCATGCACACACGACCTGCCGCTGGACCTAGGCCACATAGGATTAATTAGGATGGTATTGAAGTGGATACCACTCTGACTGCATGCCTGCAGTACGAGTCGTCCATTTCAATCCTGAAGTTTCTCTCTTGATGTTAAGAGTACGCACCTTGGTTCGTATGCCCATGACCCGGGTCGGCTCTTCAACCAAGCCAGAGTCATGATGACCTGACTTAGTCCGCACGCCCACGGCTAGTCCGATCATTCTTGTGTCTCCATTTTGTTAAGCTTTCTAGAGTAGAAATTGAGCCAACATACCATGCGCATGTCTATGTGATTGCTACCCATCTATTAATGAAGTAAGTTCTCTAAACTCTCATTTTGCAATTTATTTAATTTATTATTTTCTCAGTCCTTGACATTAGGTTAGTCTCGAGTCTTGGTCAATATACAATGGGAATACCAGACATTCGAATTATTCTCCCTCATAAGGAAAAGCTCAACACATGGTGGGACAAGTTAGACCAAGTTAGCCGTGACTTCATGGAGTCAAACATCAGTCGGCTCCTTCCCCAACTACGTATTAACATTCATGGTGGCCTTGTTCAAGCTCTTGCCCTTTGTTGGTGCTCTCAGACTTCTACTACTTTATCTTTGGTGGTAAGCATGAGCTCACTCCCACCTAGGAAGAATATAGTATTGTTATAGGAAAATCTTTAGAAGCTGAATTAATTAGTCCACCTATTGGAATAGATCCTGTCATGGCCTTGTCTGATTTTTTGAGAATTAAAGAAGATAAAATAAGAAAAGTTTTGAAAGGTCACCGAAATTCATGCCCACTCTCATTTTTAAATGAATGCTTTGAAAATGGCAACTCCTTTCAAATGCGTAAGGTCTTTCTATTAGCCTTCTTTCGGTTTATAGTTTTCCCTCACTGCAAGAATGCTATTAATCTTTTAATTGCTAATTTAGTTAGGCAGGTGCTTGAAGGAAAGAATTTCATTAACACCACTTTGACTAAAACTTTTCTTTCCCTTACTCGATTTAAAGAAGGTGGTGACAAGGTTTTGCATGCTTCTCCTGAACTTTTACAAATCTGGTTTCTTTCTCACATAAAAGGGTTTGGTGGTTTAATGACCATACTTGATATTTGCAACTCTAATCACCCTATTATGAGATTTAAAAACAAACAAAAGCATGCGCCGGATTATCATTATTCTAGATGGTTAGCTTTCATGAAAAAACCAGTTTCCAAAAGATTCATATGGCATGCTAAATGGTTTCAAGTTCGTAAGGCAAGGCTCACATGTGGGCATATTGGCCTTGTCCCTTTACTGGGATTTATTGGAGTAACGGAGTACTACTCGACTAGAGTGACTCGTCAATATCAAGTTGTACAAGAACTTCCACCAGCTTTGCAAGCAGACCCGCTCCAAGTTAACTTCACTAACGAGGATCAAGACCATGAGAATTTCGTTCTTACAATCAAATCGATGTGGGATATGTGCCACCCATGAAAACTGGTATGGCCTGAGAAGGAGTTGAAAGGTAGGGAAAGAATGTAATACGCCTCAACCGAATATATTCAACGGCACAAGATTCTAAAGGAGCTACTCTCGAAGATATCGAAAGTGCCTGAGAAGATCACCAACCATGCTGAGAATAGATGCCTCAAAAGAGTTGCTAAAGAGACTAAAAGGCGTGCGGCATATCTTGCGGAGGAGAATAAGCGATTGCGTCTAGTAGTTTCCCAATTGTATATTGATCAAGTCAAGTGAAATGTCTCGAGTCTATCTAGTTATTTTTTAGTTTAATATTTAGTCAAGTTCTTCGCTTTCCTAGTTCATTTGTTTAGGGCATTTCAAGTTTTTACTTCACATAAAACACTTCCATTAATGAATAAAAGCGGCTAGACCTTTGTCATGGATGGCATATTCCATATGCGATGCTTATATGTGTTCATTTCTTTGGATTAGGTGATAACGGAGCTATCTCGTTCACCCATCATTACAAGATTGAGAGCACAAAAAAATCTGAGCAAGCTGAGTTGCATGAATGTGTTAATAAAATGGAAGATCAAATGAATCAATGCTTTATTGCAATACAACAAATGACAACTGAGTTAAAGGCGCTCCGAGCAAGTTCAAGCCAAGTAATCATACCTCTTGGAACTATGGCGCTTAAGTAGAAAGTTGATATGGCATATCCAATGAATTTGATGACAACATGCCCCCCTTAGAAGATGATGATGTCATTGTCGTGGAAGGAAAGGCCAAAACTCATAAGGTCCCTAAAACAGAGCAAGATGAATGCTTTGCGAAGCTTGAAGAGAAAGTGAAACAATTGCAGGGTTTGTAAAGTTCACTCCCGATTGATTTGTGTATTTATGAGAAGGTCAACATGCCAGACAAATTTAAAATGCCAAGTATAATGGCACTTCTTGCCCGAAAGCTCACCTATAGATGTACCACGTAAGGATGGCCTGACATATTAAGAATGAACCCCTTATAATCCAATGGTTCCAAATGAGCTTGGGTGGGCCCGCACTCACTTGGTATATCATGAAAAACATAAACCTCCTCGACGGTTGGAGTGAGGTGGTCGATGCATTTCTTAAGCAGTACAAGTTCAACATGGACATTACACCTTCCCGAGAAGATCTCGAGCAGATGGAAAAAATAGAAGAGCGAGTTGTTTAAAGAGTATGCCATAAGATGGCAAAATTTGGCCGCCCAAATCACTCCTGAATCTACTGGCAAAGAATTGATGGAGTTTTTTTGTTAAGACCCTCCCATTCGAGTTCCGCAATCGGATGGTTGGCACGTATGTTGAGAACTTTAATCAACTCATCCCTGTGGGTGAACAAATCGAAATAGGGCTGAAGAAGGGGTGGTTTAATGAACTAACCTTTGCAAGCAGGAGGTTTACTGCAAAGAAAGAGAAAGAGCCAACCACTAAAGTAAATGTTACATATATGCAATTGACCTCTAATAAGCCTCCAATCGTTCATGTCCCTAGGAATCAGCATGGTGGAGGCCGTCCATCCGTATCATGACAATTCACTAAGAGGCAGTTCTCTCCACTTCCTAGTCTTCTATCTCAAGTCTTGCCAATCTTGCAAAAGAATGGGTTGCTCTCCCATGAACCAAAGCGGCCCAATGTGGAGAAATTCTCCAACTACGACCCCTCCAAAAAATGCGAGTATCATATGGGAGAAATGGAACATTCAACTGATGAATGTATGACCTTGAAGCACAAAGTTCAAAATTTATTGGACACTAATGCATTCTCATTCCGCACCACCCAACCGAATATCAAGAAGAATCCGCTGCCTGAGCACAAAGGCAAGGTAAATGCCATATTTGGATTTGACGCTGGTCAAGTCAAGAATCTGAGAATGCATATTGCAGATGTTTATAATGGACTAGTAAGAGCTGTATACTACTCGAATTATGAGACGGTTCCTCTATCATTGATGAAAGAAAGGGTTGCTATGATGTGAAGGCCGGTATGATTGTGTATGCTGATTATACTAGCATGGTCTCCACTATATCCCAAGTCATTATTGATTGAGAGGAAGAATAGGCCGCGCTGAATGCTGGTAAGGATGATATCGTTTTATTGCCTGTGGATATGCCACTCCAAAAAGATGCAGAACTGTCTACTGAGGTCCCGGTGCACAATGAAGGGATAGTGATCGAGATACCTCAACCCTATGAATATGCTAACAATAAGGCGGTACCTTGGTCCTATGACCTGGATGTTGACCTGGTTGCAAGATCTGGCCGAATTTATGCTCATGCCAATACTCAACCTGCAAAGCCTATTACTGATGAATAGGCTAAAGAATTTCTGACTATAATCAAAGCAAGTGAGTATAATGTGGTCGACTAATTACGAAAAATGCCGGCTCAAATCTCTTTGCTTGAGCTCTTGCAAACATCTCTCACACATCAGAAGTCTTTAATGAAGGTGTTAAGCAAGATTCGTGTACCAGAGACAGTTGAGCCTAACAAGCTCGTGGAATTTGTTGGGTCGATCCTTCTTAAAGATTTGATCGCTTTCTCTGATGAAGAATTCCTTATTGAAGGGAGAGGACACATTAAACCGCTATATATATATATATATATATATATATATATATATATATATATATATATATCTGTCAAACGCAAAGCTTCCCATGTATCCCACATGCTTATTGATAATGGATCTGCTCTGAATATATGTCCATTGGTCACTTTTCACTGTATCAAGATAGATCTATTCAAGATACATGCTGCGAAGACTTGCGTGCGAGCTTTTGATGGGGACTAAGAAGGAAGTGATTGGCAAATAGGATCAGTAATCTTCAACATCCCCTTTCAAGTAATGGACATCCCCACCGCATTTAATTTTTGTTAAGTCGTCCGTGGATACGTACTGTTGGGGCTGTGCCATCAAATCTCCATCAAAGCGTGAAATTTGTGATTAAGGGGAAGCTAATCTCTGTCCATGGCGAGGAAGACCATCGGATTTATCATGAAACCGGTATTCCCTATATCGAGCCAGATTCCAAGCTTGAATCAAACTACCACTCATTTGAGTTAGTATCCACCATACATGCTTCTCGAGGTTCATCGCTAGGTTCATCGCTACCCACTCCTGAAGTCTCAAATATTGTTGTTATGGTAGGAAGTGTGATGGTTGGAAATGGTTTTGTTGCTAGCCGTGGTCTTGGAAAGAGAGGTCAAGGTATTAGGAACCCTATTGAAGCCCCTCAGAGGTCCCGTTTCGCTGGATTAAGGTACCATGGAAGAGGTAGAGAAAACTCTGGAGGGTAGAGACAACAAAGGCAAAACTCACTACTAGGGCAGGGACAAGAAAGGGAAAACTCGTCACCTCCCCACATTCGCAAGACATTCCCTGGTCCCACTAGAACTATGCAAGATAGTAAAGAGGTGATAGATACCCTGGGGCATAGTGGCAAATTTGACTATTATGTGAAGTACTCTACTCCCCCTAGTTTTTATATTGACCCCCATGACATTGTTCCAGACAAGTGGGGTGGAATGGATGATCTAATATTTCCAGAAGAAGAGAACCTTGATGATGCATTAGAAGGAATCGTGAACCTATTTGATGATCTCCTTATTGGCGCTATTGAAGAAAAACCTTCGGAGGATACGGGTGCTAGCCCACAAGAGTAACTCATTTATCATTTTCGCATATTCCCCTGTGTGGGAATTTTTACTGCATTTTAGGGATTTTTGTTGTTGTTTCTTCTTTTTCGCTTTCTTTTAGGGCTTGAATACCACATTTTCCATTCAATAAGATGTAATTGATTGATTTATTTTTAATAAAATTACTAGTTTATTTTGAGGGCGTGATGGGATACACCAAACCAGCCCGGTGACGATATCCAACAATGAAAAGAAAATATAATCCTTGGAGAAATTTTGAGGGTTGGGCTTTATCATGCTTCCTCACCCAAAAGAAAATTTCAAAAGAAAAAAGAAAATTCTAAAGCCATTTCCAAAAAACATGCATTCCAGTTAATCTGTTTATTTTTCTAACTCATTTACTTCATGTTTGAGAGCATAATTTTCTTGGCCTTATGAGAAAGCATCAAATTGTAGTGATAAACCCATTGGCTCGATTGTTATTCAATTAGGTTGAGAGCATAACTCCAATGAGTAAATGAAGGGCATCTCTTGTTGATACTTGAGATATCTATCCTGAAAATCCAAACAAAGTGTTCTGCATTTCTCATCTCCCAAAGAAATGAGGGGCTGATCAAAAGAGGACCATCCATCTTTGATGAAAGAGATACATCTCGTCCCTGAATATAATTAATTCAGAAATTGACAGTTTGTTCTTTTCCTTGTAGGTGACGGATCGAGGGGATGATAGATTCCAATAGCAACTCAATTGAGATATCTCAATCCAAGCCAAAATGGATGTTCAATTTGTATTCGCTTGCATAGTATCCTATTCATTCACATTCTCTTGTGTTGCGGCAAAAGCAAGAATGGGGCATTTATCGAATCAAAGATCAATTGCCAGTCTCAATTGATCAATTTATGTGATAGGGGCAATCCAAGGACATTGATTGCTGAGATAGTCCATTATTCTTTGAATGAATGCTCAATATCATGTTTTTCATGCTTGTGAAAACATTTTTTGGGTATGGTAAATTATTTGTTTTGAAGTCACAAAGTTTTTCATGCTTAAAATTGTTAAGCTCTTTTGGAAAGAGAATTTGCATGGTGATTTTACTTGCTTAACTTACTAATTTCATGTGAAGATTTGTCAAGATGGGCAATTCAATGAATGACATCTAATTCTTAAGAATGTCAAGTGAGACGTGTCAGGATGATGAAAGGCAAAACATGTTCTAAACACAATCCCTTGCTTATACACTTGTGAGATGAGTGCAGCAATTTCCATATCGACAAGGTAAAGAGTTCTCTTGCGAAAGGTATGACGATCGAAATGATGAGGGGCAATTCATTTCTCTATCACAAACACTATAAGTGATCAATTACTTAACCCTTTTGAGCTCCATATACTTGTGGAGATTTTTTTCAAATTACCCCTATCAAGAACCACCCCATATCGGGGCAAATTGGAAGTAAGTTAGCATCACGTGGTGAGAAAAATAGATAGAAATTCTCTTGCTCTCACTTGCATCAATCTTTGGGTATCTTATTGCGGATGAATTCAAATAATAATCCAAGTGCCTTAGGATGAAGAAGAGCATTTTTTTTTCTCTCCTACACACTTATATCCATTGCATAGCCCTTTCGAGCCTACAATTTATTTCTATAAACCCGGTTGGTGATCATCCCCCACACTGGGGAGGGGCCACACAATTCCATAGGGACACACACAAAAATATAGAGAAGGTAGAGAGAAAGGAGAGAGCATAGAGAGTCACAGATTAGAGAGTAAAAGGGATGAGAGAAAAAAAAAGGGGATTCTTCTTTGACCATCTCGACTGAAGATCCCGACGCTGCTGCAGTACCGCTCGCACTACGCTCCTCCTCCCTCGACGAGCTTGCTACTTGATCGCCACCAACAACGTTGCCTTTTCGTTCTTGCGGCGATCGACCAAGCTTGCCTATCTGATCATTGCCGCGACTCGCACCGAGTCTTGTTCGTGTCGAGCCATTGTCCTTTAAGCCTGATGCCAACGACCTGTCGTTACTCACCGTGGAACCCCGACGACGAGCCGCTGCACTAGCATCCCAGCTGCGTCGTGATCACTCTCGACGAAACATCTGTGAGCCACGAGTGTAGCTTGTTCTCAGTCCAATCCCTACATTCCTCCTGGCGCTGTTTGCTTTGTGACAACGTCCTTGGCGTTGTTCTAGGTGTTCCCTGCACAGCCAGCCGTGTTGCATTCCCTTACTGGCATTGAGACCACCTCAAGCAACACATATAATTCTTTCAGTGTAGGGATTTCTCCATGCGTAGGTTACTCGGCATTTGAGAAGGCCTACATTATTTCTTTGCTCTTGCCGCCGATTTGTCATTGCTGGAAAATTTTCTCCCCATCAGTCTCCACACGTGAGCCCATCACCACCACCAAACCACCTCACCGCTGCAGCACCGTGATCTCAAGCTGAAAATGCTTGTAATCCTTCCCTTGTGATGCCATCGTGTTCCACCGAAACCACCACCGAGAACTGTGCCGATCCACCACTCGACGATCGTAATTTACAAGTTGCCAAATTTAGAAACAAATATTCATATTAGGTAAAAAAATCTTGTCTAATTTTATTTTCGAATATTTTGTTTCCTTATTTGAAATATCATTGATGCATGTGATGAAATTCACTATATATTATCATGTTCACGATATCGGGTATCCTTTTAAATTAGGAAATTTTCGTAATTTCATGACGTGCATGTATTGTCAATTCGATTTTATGCTCCAAATATGACTCACAATCGCACGGAAAAATCGTCAATCCGATCTCATGCCCTTGATATGATTCACGATTTTCTGAAAAATTGATCAATCCGATTTCATGCCCGAGATACAATTCGTCAATTTATTTTCATATTAAACAGACATGGATGGTATCTTACATGATTTGGTGCTGTGCTTGATGTAAATGTGATTTCTTTTTATATTTGCTTGATTTGAAATTTTTTTATTTCTAAAAAAAATTTAAAAAAAAATAGACGATAAACTAGAGTAGGATCTTTTTAGATAACATTGCATATTTAGGGTAAATTCTTATTCGGAATTATTTTTTGATAAAAATCCAAAAATATTGCTCTAGATTAAATTTTATTCCATTTCCTTAATTAAAATAGCATGTTTAGATAAATGTTATTTTTTATTTCGAATTTTCATTAAACAAAGAAAAGAAAACACAAAAAATGTCATTGCCACGTAGAATTAGGTTATTCGTGGCACATCTTTTTAATTAGACATTTTTGTACATCATTGCATGCATTGCACGAAGTTTTAGGCCTCATTAAATAAGTGAAAACCTTAAAAAATATTTGAATGATTGCATGTTAATTAGAAATCATATCTAGGATCATTGATGTGATTTTTAAGTTAACATCGCAGATGCTTTCGTTGCTTTGGGTAAGTATCTATTCCCTGTGCTTGCAATTTATTTATTGCTTTGCTTTATTGAGTGTTAGATAATGTTTGCACAATCGCATGATCACATTGCATGTTATGGAGTAAATTAAAATCAAATCATTATTTTCAAATAAAAGAGAAAAGGTACTGAAAGGGCATTAGAGAAATCTAATGTAATCAAGTCCCCGATCCCATAGTTTCTGGTTCGTAGGAGTGAAGTAATTCTCATGTTACTTTACTTGGGTTTCCAATCGACCCACCAAAAAATAGATTAGTGGCGACTCTAAGTAAAAATCATTTACATATTAAAAACTTAAATCCTAAGTCGCAAATTGGTATGGCTTGGGAGAGCCCGAACTAAGTTTAGGCTTAGTAATCCATTAGCCAAACCCTAGGTGGTCCAACCTGCTCACGAGGGTGAGGTTGCGACAACTAGCAATTAAATCAAATTTGTGTTTTGATTATGCTACTGTTGTGGTTTCTTGACTATCCCTATTGTTATATTGACTGGGGATTTTTTATCGTTTCCGTATTCGTTTAATCGAAAGATAAAAAAAAAAAAAAAATCAATGATGCATCCTAGGATGTTGTAGTTAGATGACCGCAAAAGAAGATAGGTTACCGCGTGCCCAAGCGTTAGGGTGTGACAACAAGTGCAAAAAATTGTAGTAACCAAATCCAAAGTAAAATTGGCATTAGACACTAGATTAGAAAAAATTGCAAATTGGCTCGAGAAAAATTATAAGCATGTGGAATTTGAGGTCCCATGGTTGAATTGTATATCACCATAATATATATTATCTACTAAAAAAAAAGTTCAAAAACCAAAATCACTAGGAACATTTAGGCCAAAAGTTAAAGAAAAGATGTATGCTTCAAGAAAGCAACGACTAAGCACGTGTGGGGGGAGAGACCGCTAGTGGTGAACAAGAAGGGTCATCTGAGGCACGAATGATAACCATTATGTTTCTTCACACAATTTCTTACTCTATATTTATTTTCTATACAAGTTTATGAGCAAAAAATACGCGTTTGATAATGACACAAAATTTATCTCTTTTGAACGGCAGGTAGCAGAGGGCGGCTAGAGGCAGCGACCGGCTAGTAGTGAGGGTGAACGATGAGAAGGATTTTTATTTCTCATATCTGTTCAAGAAATAGAAAAAGTCTCATTTATGTTTGGAAAAATTCCAAATAAGAACCTGAAGTGACATCATTTTATGAAATAAGGCTTGAAGTGGTTATGGCTATTTCAAATAAGGGCCTAGCATTACCAGTTCGCCGATCAACAAAAATTTTTGATCTATCAAGAGAATTTTTGTCTAAACACAATTTAAATTTAAATTTAATTACATTAAAACTTAAAAAAAATAATAAAAAAGTGGGGGTAACACAACCCATTCTTTGCTGGTGGGGGCGGCAAAGCCCGGCCCGGCAGGGTCACCAACACTTGGGTGAAGACCAACGACCCCTATCGACTAGAGGTGAGGGCCGGTGACCCTTGCCAAGGATGGGAGAGGGCAACAACCCTCTCCTAGATCCGGGCGAAGTTGCCCTCCCTCGCGCAAGCCTGGCAATCCTTGCCTAGGGCCATTGGATCTCGATGGGGGCAACACCAAAAATATTGATAAAATCTTGCATCTCAAATTTTCTTTTATATTTTTACTTTTTTTTATCTAACGCTTTGCATGGAGGTGGACATACTGATTGATGGGGGTGCTTTCAAGCATTTTTTTTGTTTAACTTTTGAATAGCTGTGGTAGACATCAAAAAGGAGTAGGTCCATTGCCTTTAGTCGAAAAGGAGTGGGGGCAAACGGATGAGAAAGTTTTTTCTTTTTTTTATTTTCATCGAAAAATGAGAAATTTAATTGATCACCCTTCTCACTTGAAAAAGGGGAGATGGAGAGTTCGAATTACACCTTCACAAGGGAGTTGGGTGGGGACGATTTAACTTTAGACGTGGGTTTCGACTCTTATGTTCCTTAAAAAGGCAAGGTGAAAGTCTGAAAGTGATAATTAAAATAAAAGTAGAGTAAAATCAATAAAAGAAAAAAAAAACTGATCAATGCATTTTGCAGTTATAATTTATTCTTTCATGCCGTGCATAGAACACTTGGAACAAATTAGCTCATACAAATGAACGCTCATGGGGACATGAATCCCCATGAACTAAGTCTCATGTCAAGTCTATGTCTAATTCTAAACCAGAGAGACATGATAAACTAAAAAGTAAATACCAAACGTAATCTTAACATAAATGTGAATGAGATTTTTTTATCATTTCTATTTATTATTATTTTACCCATTTTTTTTATTTTTTATCTTGTTATTATTTCATCTAAAGTTAAACGATCTAAAATTCATTTTATCCTAAAATCATGAAATGTAACTTCCTAAACTATTTGATCATGAATTAAATGAATTCAATTAAAACTACCCCTAAGATTTAACTACCTAATTGTGACATGATTTTTTCTACCATATCTATTTATTATTATTAGTGTCATTATTTTTAACATTTTTGTTATTTATCTCATTATAATTTCATCTAAATTAAATGATCTATAATCGTTTCATCCTTAAAATCATGAAATGTGACTTCCTAAACTATAAGATCATGAACTAAACAAAATTCAATTAAAACTATATCTAAGACTTTTTCTGGTTCGAAAACTATATCTAAGACTTAACCACTTGACCGAAACCTACATTTTCCGACCATTTTTATGTTCATCTTTTCTATTTTCGTTTTTATTTTTGTTATATGATTTTTATTATTTGTTATTATTTTTAGGGGTGATCGGGTCTAGGGAGGGTAGGGTCCAAACCTAAACCCTGTACCCGACCCTATTATAACTGATTCCCCTTTTTTGGACCATGTACCCGACCTTGTTTGCATTCGACTCTGTTTTAGATCCGACCCTGTTTTTCCGGTCTGAGAACAGGGTCTATCATGTTTTCATTAGAATCTGTTTTGCAGTCACTTGATATCCTATACAACTTCAAATTTTACATTAATTCGCGAGAAAACAATAACATAATCCTCCTAATTTGACCGACAAGAAAGTGCAAAAATCATAACATTGCATAAACATTATCAACAAACATGGTCTAACAATAGCCTCATTCCCACAACTACTAATTTAACTTTGCATTCGATTCAATATTCCACCAAACACAGATAATTTACATCAGAAATAAGCAATTTAATTTGCTTGGACAGCAAGATGGCAACGTGGTTAACTTGAATATACTTGGACATAGAACCATTTTTCTCCTCCTTTGCTCTGACACCCACTCCAACTCCTTTCCTCCATTTGGCAAGCAAATCGGTCGCCCACAACATTTGTGCAAAATCTCTAACAAAGACCTGCAATTCATGTACAAAGAAAAATCAACAAGAAACTATGCTCTAGAGACATGTGCAAAGTTATAGTTTAATGAAGTCTATTTACTTACCACAAAATCGAAGTTTCCACAAAATGGTTTATTTTCCAATGACAATGTCCTCGATAAGACAATCCAAATCTAAAAACCAAAAGAGAGATCAAACAAAGCATTTACTCAATAACTAGTTATGTGAATGAATTACAAGATAGAAAGAAATATATGCGACTTACCCGCCTCAAACTTTTCTGCATTCTCAATGCACTTTTCAACATTAATCGGCACACGAACAGCTCTCAATCAATATTGAGTACAAATCAAACTTTTCACCACTCTAGGAGTTAAAGAACTTCGAAAGCCGTCAAGTACACGTCCCGATGTACTAAAAGTCGATTCCGAAGCAACAGTAGTTACGGGGATAGACGAAACATCACAGGCCATTAAAGATAAGATTTTATACTTTGACCCACTACTCTTTCACCATATCAAAATGTCAAGTTTAAGGACATCTTCACTTTCGGCTTTAAGATACCGATCAAGCTCAGATTTGTTTTTATTGAACACTCTTTTCTTCGCCTGGAGAAAGCTTTTATGCCAAGTTTTGATTTCACACTCATTATCATCAGTATTGGCATTGGAAGCATTACTACTAGTACTTACATTTGAACTGCCATCATTTTTTTTAGTAGAAGAACCAACAAAAGATTACTCATAAAATTTATACAAACGCTCCAATGCAACCTTGACCTTATCATGCATCTCATCAATTATTGTTTCATGATCATAAATTTGTTCAAATTAGAACCTCACATAAGTTAACTTCTTTGTAGGATCCAATGCAACTGCAATCAACACCATCATATTTATTTTATCCAAACTCCCATAATACTTGTCAAACTTCTCTTTCATTTTTATACCCATGGCTTGAAGCTTTGGGTCCAAAGAATTTACTGCATTATTCAAATATTTATACAACATAGCCATCCTCCCAAAATATTCATTTGAAGTTACATATGAACTACCCAACATTCTTTTAGTTGCGTCATAAAACCGTTTTAGAAATTTACAAAGAATGGTGGCATTTTCCCAATCTTCATCTTGAAGAGCATCACGGTCAATTTCTCTTAAGAAAAATAAATCATCTTCTTCCATCCTTTGCAAAAGCTTTCTTGAACTTTATGGCGGTGTCTAACATCATGTAAGTGGAGTTCCATCTAGTGGCAACATCAAGACAAACCGAACCTTTATATGTAATCCTCTCACTCTCAATACAAGATTGGAATGTTTTAACTCTTGTGAGAGAGCTCCTCATATACCTAACTATGTTTCGAATACGTGTAATAGAATCACACATCTCATTCAATCTATCTCTTACTATTAAGTTAAGTATATGAGCAATACACCTCATATGTAAAGCATCGCTATTCAAAATTAAAAACCCTTCTTTTAAAAACTTTTCCTTCAAATAACCAATGGCCACATCATTTGAACTAGCATTTTTTACGGTTATTGTAGACACCTTCTTTTCTATTCCCCAACCATAAATGCATTTCTCGACCATTTCCCCTATCTCCCTACCCTTACGACTATGCATCACCACAAAATTGATGATTCTTTATGCAACTTCCAGTTTTCATCAATAAAATATGCAGTGAGACATAAATAGTTCAAATTTTGAATGGAACTCCACATGTCAGTCGTTAATGTAATCCTAGAATTAAGCTTATCAAAATAAGCTTTCAAACAAGTTCTTTCACTCATATACAATTTCATACAATCTCTAGCCACTGTAAATCATGAAAAATGTTGGAAAAGAGGCTGTAATTCAGTAATAAAATCACGAAAACCAACACACTCGACCATAGAAAAGGGTTGTTCATTAATAATAATCATTCGAGCAAGCATGTATCTACAACGTCCTTGATCAAACTTTGACGTTGTTAAGACGTTTCCATCACCAGTAGTATTTTCCCTCACCTCACCAGCCACATCTTTGTTACGTGATACAAACAACATTTGCTTCTTGTCAGTATGATGATACTTTTTATACTTTTTCAAGTGCTTCCACATAGTAGACATTCCATGATCAACATTATATCCATACTCAATCCCACAATGAATACACTTCACTTACTTGTTTTTTGTGTTTTCTCATCTATGATTCTCAAATAATTATCCCAAACCTCTGATTGATTAGCTCGCTTTTTACCTAGAGGAGGACGAGAGTTAGGTACTCTCACCTTGTTAGTCGCACTCGCTATCGTGGATTCCACTTCATTAACTCCATGGAATGGCAATTCCATGAGTTGACTTATTTCATTTTGTCTATCCACTTCCATTGATATGTTTTTTTTTTTATCCATTGACTGAAAACAAATTATAAAACAATGTCAAGATTCTACTAAATTAGAAATATAAACCTCTACCAATTTGCAAACTGCATTGCAATATGCTACTGCTTATCAATAATTTTGAAGCATATATTCAGTTAGAAACCATTCTTCCCAACTTTAGACAGTTATACCAAGGGATAAAACAAAAACTATGCGGATTTGCAATCACATTAGAAGTACATACAATCAACAAGACATTAGAGAACAAGTAAAAGACATTAGTCTACAGTTTATCCCCAAGATATCAACATTTATCATCAAACTTTTAGGCAAAAAGTCAACATGTTTTATCATCTCTCTGCAAAATGTAAATTTGAAATATCTCTCTCACCCCCTCTCCCAATACATGTAAGTTTTCTTTCTTGTGTGTCCAGCAAAACTTGAGTAGTCTAAAATTCACAAACTTCTAATTGAATCTTCAATGTATCAATTCCTATTATGGGACCAAACAACCAACATGCGCAATATATAATGGTTCGGAGTGAAGTTTCCAATGCGATTACTGCATTAGTAGAAGTATAACAATGTCAGTTTTCATTCCTAAGATGAAAAATGAAAGATGCTCATATATTTATCCCTATTCCTAAGGTTTCATGTTGGTTACTACACTTATAATTTAGATTTTATCAGCTGATTCCAACTCAAGATCAACTCCCAAAATGAAACAATCTAACAAGAGACACCAGACGCAGTGATAGTCTAATAACAGTTTACCATGACAATTTGACTGATATCCTTGTCGTCATTAACTCAATATTCAAATAACACAAATGCTTTGGGGGCAACATTTTATCAAGAAGATGTCTTGATCATCTCAGTTCTTGTGGACAGACAAAGTAGCAGGATTGTATGTGGGTATTTTGTGCTCTAGTACCTTTTCGTCAGGTTGAAATTAAGTTTCAATAGTAAAGTGGATTACTAAGTGCAATGAGGATTAGGGAGCTTAGATTTAGGTTTATCATTTTAGTTGACAGATTAAACAATCAATCTGTTTTTTAATTACTTTGCTCATCATAGAAGAAAACGCAAAATTTTTCAAGCTACCTTTATGTGCAGTTGACTGTGACTATGTATTTTACATGAGCCTTGAGATGTTCATCCAACGCTTTTAATTCATCAAGCAATCCCTACTCAGTGCTATCACTTGGGTCCTTGCTCTTCACAAACTTCACAAAGGAGATGAAAATTTTCAAGCCCCTGCAATTATAGAAGGAGGCATAACGCTAGTTGAAATTCAAATCTCAAGAAAACAAAATTTGATCTATCCATCTGATATAAGAAAAGGAAACAAGATTTTCAAGACATTTTAGCAGTACACATTTTACTGTCCATACATATAGCTAGCCTGAAAATGAAGTAAAAGAGAATGCCAAGAACCCTAGAAACCACACAGCATGAGTACCTGTCAATGTTTCTCAAAGCAAGAGGAATCCTTTCATGAAACTGATGGCAAGAAATTTCAAACAAAGACAATAAACAAACACAAACGCCTCGTCAATCAAGTAGCGGCAGAGCAAGTCGATCAAGGGAGAAGAAGCGTGTCACGCCCCGACCCTCGAGCACGCGGCAACCCCTATTCTCTCGCGGTCATTTAGATGTGACATCCCAGGACGCGTCGCCGACCGTTATTTTTATCTTGTAATTAAAAGCATGCGGAAGCGAAACACAATCCCCGGTCAATTGCAAAAGCAGGGATAGCAGGAAAACCCAACAAGAACACATTCAAAAGTACTGTTTTATTCATCTACTGATTAACCCTATGAAGTTTACAAGTACAAGCCCTTACCACGGGCATCTTCCTAACGAGCCAATGAAACCGACAAGTCAGGGTTGATCTACTCCCTTTAAAAACAGCTACGAACCGAAACACGCATCGATCCTCCATCCTACGGACCTGAAAATGGTTAACCATGACGGGTTGAGATAAACTCAGCAAGTTAAAATCCTAAGCCCCGGTTAGGAACTTCGCTCGCCTCGGGAGTTTAACATACAACCTAATCCATCAAATCAAGCAACACCACCTCAGAGAAAAAAATAGCAAAAGACAGTTTAATAAACAAGTGCAATCACAGGCGACCTTACCTGGCCTTGGCACACGCAACCTGCAAAACTGTCATTTAATTCATCACGACATTAAGAGCATGCGAATAATCAGAGCATCTCACACAACTTTCTCATGTCTCACATCCACACATATGCTCCGATTATTACGACCACTAGGGCCACGGCACAACCTTATGATTGGCGGTCTACCGGTCGAAGACCAGGCATCGTCCTCTCCCATGAGGTACGGCAACGTCACGGGCTCTCTCCCATCGACGGCATTCCCTATGGAGCATAGGGCCCGCTCACTGCCGCAGCCCCGCAACTGACCATTGTCAGGCAACCGACCGAAGTCAGGACGACCAAAAGGCCACGGCACAACCACAAGGGTTGGCGGTCTACCGGCAACGCCGGGCTCTCCTCTTAATGTGACTATGCAACACATCATCAAACAATCCGTTTTTTTCTCTGCTCTGTCGTGAATGTACATACAATTCGTGCTCACGCAACATGCTATTGCAGTTGACACACGTATAATGTCATGCAGTACAATCCAATCACTCGTGAAAATCACGACACACCGAAATTCAATTCCAACCAATCAACAATCACGTACATTCCCTAATTCTCAGGAATAACTCAATAAATCAAACACTTTCACTTCCACTCGATCATCGATCATGCATTTCATCATTATTCACGCATATAATTAACAATCGGCACTTCAAGAAAATATAACAACCAAGAACACAATAATTTGAAACCAAAATTTGCTTCTGTATGAACAGTGCCATGAACAGTGATCGTGAACAGTAACTAATCCGATATTAATAGAATAATATTAAACTTAACCATTGTTACTAAATTTAACCTAACTAGGGTTAATTAACTCAACCATGATTAATAATTAACCATAGTTACTTTAGAAACTAACTTTAGTTACTTTAATTAATTAACCTAGGTTACTTTATTACTAATTATGGTCAATTAACTAACTCTAGTCAGCCTTAATTAACCATCATAATCAACCAATCAACTTAATTGACCACAAATACACTAATTAACCCCTAAGCAAGATTAACCCATAAACAAGGATTAGGAAATTAACTTACTTGGGTCGGAAATCCGGCGACACCGGCGCGTAGAGGGGATGAGGGCTACGAGGTGTAAGCTCGGGAACGACAACGGACGACAAACGGTGGTCGAAACGGGCCAAAACAGCCCCCGGATTATTGTTCACGCGGAAGAGAGCTATTGGGCGGAAACGGCCAAAACGAGCAGCTAACGGCGACCAAGGGTGGCCGGCGGTGTGCGGCTGGCTCCCTGACTTCCGTGGCTACACTTTGGGCGGTGGTGGTGGCTCCGGTGATGGCGACAAGGCTGGATTCCGGCGGAAAAACAGAAAACATAGCAAGAAAAGGAAGAAAAAGTAAGAGAAAAGAGAGAAGAAAAGGGAGTGGAGGTCCGGTGATGGTTTAGCAGCTTCTCGACGACGGCAAGACAGCAAGGACAGCAGCCGATGGTGGCTGTGGGAAACACAAAGAAGACACATTTGCTGTTTTTTGGAGGAAAACCAGAAAAGAACAAAAGAGAAAGAGAGAAAGAAGGAAACATGGGAGAGTGGGGAGGAAGAGAAAGCAACGTGGGGAAGGGGCTGTTGAAACTTGAGGAGAGAGAGAGAGAGAGAGAGAGAGAGAGAGAGAGAGAGAGAGAGAGAAAGCAAGCAAGAAGCCAAGTCCAACTTCCCTTCCAAAACCTCACTCCCCCTTCATCAATTCCTTGACTTTTCTTCTCTTTGTCCTCCAACATTGAATGCCACTTCTAGAATGGATAAAATGGTAATTTCCAAAAGTATAGTGTACCTCACTATACGCGTATACGGGCCAAGAATTTATACGGGCTAGAAAAAGCTAACGGGCTCAAAGGCTTGAAGTTGGGCTTCCTTGGGCCCACTTGGTTAGCTTGGGCCCACGTGGCCGACTCATCATAGGCGCAGGGCCCATTGGGCCTCCAATCGGTCCAATTCCTCTGTGTTCCAATTTTTCGACCTACTGAATCCTTTTTCCGATACTTCCCGGGCTTACCAAAATTCGGGATATTACAACTCTTCCCCCCTTAACAAAATTTCGTCCTCGAAATTTGCAGGACTTTCTGCATCCTTAAACTGATGGGGGTATTGATGCCTCATTGCATCCTGTTTTTCCTAAGCCGTTCATTCTGTCTCATAATACTGTCAAACACTTTCAGTGCTGCCAAAACTTTTAATCTTGCCCAAACTGTCTTTGGTTCCAAAAGGCTAAGCGCTTGTCCACTTTTTCAAAAAAAAGAAAGTTGCAAAAAGTTGGTTCTTCTTCTTTTTTTTCTTTTTTTTTTCTACGCGGCTACTGCCGCTTTCGGGATTCGAACTCCCGTTTCGGACCAGCGGCTTCATCCCGCAATACCACTCGGCTATAAGCGCCGACGGTGCCCAAAATTGCTTCATTTATCCATTTAAGGCCAAAATCTTTATTCGCTCCAAATTTCAAAAGGTTCGATATGTTTAGGGCTAAGCTTTCCTTTCTTAACCAATCGAGATGTCCCTATCATAGGCGACACCATAAGGAAAACATGATTCCCTACTTGAAATTCTAAAGGCCTTAGTCCTTTACTCGCATCAACTTTTTAGCGACTTTGCATTGTCCCTGATATCTTCACAACATCCATCAATTGCAAAACCATCTCTGAACCAGTGATCGTCTTTTCTCTGACCTTGTTCCAATAGACTGGGGTTCCGCAAACTTGACCATATTTTTTTCTATGCCATTCTGATAAAATCTTATCTCACAAGCACTCTCTTTTTGCACAGTGCGTAGTTCAGTTCATTTCTGCCCCTTTCGACAACCTAGAAGCCTGCTAGGAGTCGCTCCTTGCTCAGGCACTCTGGCCCCGGCGACCACTCCCCGCCCTCGTCGGATCAGTCGTTACGGGCATCATTGAACTGCACCACTACTAGCAAAAGTCCTTTTTAGACATGCACCATCTCATAGAGGTATTATCCGCTTTGGCCCGTCCCATACCAAGCCTCACGGTTTTAACCTCGTCTGAGCACTTCAAAGTACAATACTTCCTCCAGCTCGTCAACCCATGAGCTCGTTTTCACGGGGTCACTTATCGACACTTCAATTCTGATTCACCGAATTTCCATCAAATCGCTGTCTGAATTCCACAAACCACCATTTTTTTCTTTCAACATTCCTTTCACATCCATTTAATAACCAAATCAAGAATTCACCTCAACCACTTGAAAAAAAAATCATCGATAATGCTACTTCACCATTTATCCACCTAGCATCAAGGGATAATTAATTCTTAATCCACCGAAGATAAAAATCCATTCCTCAAATCCCTATCTTATTTATCTCCCAAAATAATCCACCTTGGGTAAATTCATATCTTAATCAAATCTAAAAATTCCGAGCAATAAATCATCCACTGAAAATCTTATCAAAGATTATTATCATTTAATAGATCATCTCTTATGATCCCATACCTACAACTCCTCAAATCATCAAGATAAAACTTATCTGACTTCCATTAAATCCAATGACCTCAATTGTCGTGACGCGTAAGCAACCAATCTTCCTTGTTGCCTTACCACGCAGTCAAATCCCTTATACGACACCTCACTGTAAATCTCATAATCTCTGATACTAGACTAAATCCTTAAAATTGATGCGGTAATCAGCTTATACTTAAGCTCTTAAAAATTATGCTCACACTTATTCGTCCATTCAAATTCTTATGTCCTTTATTAACCTTTGTATCAGAGGTGTAGCTATCGTAGAGAACATTTCTACGAATCATCTGTAATAATCTATCCGACTTAGAAAACTTCGAATCTCTGTTACTATTATAAGTCTTGGTCAATTCGTGACTACCTTGATCTTGATGGATCCACAGAAATTCCCAACAAAACAATGCGAGTAAACCCAAACTCGCACGTACTAAACTTGGCATACTATTTATGCTCTCAAATGGTCTATAACACCATTCTCAAGTGCTGTTCGTGTTCCTCTAAATTCCTCAAATATTCCAACATATCATCTATGAGCATGATTCTGAATTTCCAAATACGCCTTAATCACTCAATCCATCAAATCCATAAAAACAACTGGCGCATTAGTTAATCCAAACAACAGTACGGTAATCTCGTAGTGACCAAATTATACACGATATGTTGTCTTCGGTTTATCATCCTTTTTAATCCTCAACTATTGATAGCCCGTCATTGGGTCTATCTTGGAACATATCGAAACTCCTTGAAGTGGGTCAAAGAAGTCATCCATTCTTGATAATGGATACTTGCTCCTGACCGTCCCTTGGTTAAACTGTCGATAATCGATGCATAAGTGCAATAATCCATCATTGATTCTTCAATTAACCAATTAACCTCAATTGTCCAATAACCTTAGGAACCTTTATCCAATAAACGAGTTACTTCCAACGACTAATTTCAAAGGGATCGAGGGTCCTCCTTGATCCCAGTAAACTCGAAACTAACCTCACCTAATGGGTTAAACTGGATTACCTTCCAATAGCAGTCCATTGTAACTCGATACTTAATAATCCCTTCCAACAATCACATTGAAATCATACATTGCCAAAACAATCAAATCGATCAATTCCCCTTGATCGCCAATGACCATCGTACAATCTGACCATGCGGTAGGATGTCCTGCTATAACATCGCACGATCCTTTAATTGGGTCAACATGCTAAGAACCACTTCCAACAGTTTCGGTCTTAACCCTCAATGACTTAACAAAGTATTCACTTATAAACAAATGCGTAGTTCCAAAAACCAATTAACGCATAAGTAGCATGATCACACCGAAAGTTGTACTAGTAGTCACGACTGCAAATCCTTTGCCTCCTTCCCGATAAGCGCATACGATTAATCTTGCGACAAAGGGCGATTGAAGTTGCTCGCGAGTATTCTCGTCCGATTGTCACACTTAATTTGTTGAGGTTACTTCTTTGATGGTTAATGAGACACTTCCTCGCGACGTGACCTTGATAGTCGCACTCAAAAACACGTCCTTTCTTAACAAAACACGTTTCCCAAGCCGATAATTAACTCCATAAAATGCAAACCAATCCAGATGTAGCTACTCATTCTGCCACGTCCTTTTTAATTAGTCGAGCTCCTTTGTACCATCCATCATAGTCCTTTAGGTTCAGGGGCTCCAACTGATCCTTGATTTCCAATTTCAAACCATCCCTGACCTTCTGACTCGGTTTACTAAATTCCCAATCATTCACTGTACATACTTCGAGCGTTCTGCAAACTTAACCTCCTATTGCACCACTGACAAGAGATTCTGACGAAGTTGCAGGAATTCAATTACCTTCTGCTCTCGTGTGCACTCAGAAATGTATTTCCCTGTTGAACGTTTCGACAAAGACACACCACTCGGGGACCGTACCTTTGGGCAAAACCCTTCCTTGGGTTACTTCCCACTACGTGCTAACGTTACCTTGCAATTGATACTTTACCAGGGCCATCTGATCTTCCTTTGAGCATTCCAACAATGCGAACACTTACTCCAATTCCTTGATCTAGAGGGTTGCAACCTCAAGGGTACTCATCCTAACGGACTTAGACAACTCAAACTCCAAGAAAGGTTCAACCAACTTAGCACTAGCCCAATCGTTAATCCCATTTTCCAACCAATGGAACTTAAAAGGCAAGACAGCAGCAACAACGGCGGCAACAGCAACAACAACTTGAATCTAAGCTCACTGCCTTATCTCAATACCTTCCTCAAGGACTCTCGAATCAGAATCGTTCGTCTAATAGAATTATCACATAAACCTTATTTCCAACTCCACAAGGAATTAGAAATCAAGAACGACCCGCTTATAGCCAGAGAATCAAATAAACAAACACAAGCATGGGGTATTTTCCTAACTAACTATCCCAAAACCCATCGCACCTTATCACTCCATGTATTGACCAGGCTCTGATACCAAAATCGACGGGGCTGTCACGCCCCGACCCTCGAGCACGCGGCAACCCCTGTTCTCTCACGGTCATTTAGATAAGACGTCCCAGGACGCGTCGCCGACCGTTATTTTTATCTTGTAATTAAAAGCATGCGGAAGCGAAACACAATCCCCGGTCAATTGCAAAAGCAGGGATAGCAGGAAAACCCAACAAGAACACATTCAAAAGTATTGTTTTATTCATCTACTGATTAACCCTATGAAGTTTACAAGTACAAGCCCTTACCACGGGCATCTTCCTAACGAGCCAATGAAATCGACAAGCCAGGGTTAATCTACTCCCTTCAAAAACAGCTACGAACCGAAACACGCGTCGATCCTCCATCCTACGGACCTGAAAATGGTTAACCACGACGGATTGAGATAAACTCAGCAAGTTAAAATCCTAAGCCCCGGTTAGGAACTTCGCTCGCCTCGGGAGTTTAACATACAACCTAATCCATCAAATCAAGCAACACCACCTCAGAGAAAAAGACAGTTTAATAAACAGGTGCAATCACAGGCGACCTTACGGCCTTGGCACACGCAACCCGCAAAGCTGCGTCATTTAATTCATCACGACATTAAGAGCATGCGAATAATCAGAGCATCTCACACAACTTTCTCATGTCTCACATCCACACATATGCTCCGATTATTACGACCATTAGGGCCACGACACAACCTTATGGTTGGCGGTCTACCGATCGAAGACCAGGCATCGTCCTCCCCCATAAGGCACGGCAACGTCACGGGCTCTCTCCCATCGACGGCATTCCCTATGGAGCATGGGGCCCGCTCACCGCCGCAGCCCATGGCCCGACCACTGTCTGCAACCGACCGAAGTCGGGACGACCAAAAGGCCACGGCACAACCACAAGGGTTGGCGGTCTACCGGCAACGCCGGGCTCTCCTCTTAATGTGACCATGCAACACATCATCAAACAATCCGTTCTTTTCTCTGCTCTGTCGTGAATGTACATACAATTCATGCTCATGCAACATGCTATTGCAGTTGACACACGTATAATGTCATGCAGTACAATCCAATCACTCGTGAAAATCATGACACACCGAAATTCAATTCCAACCAATCAACAATCACGTACATTCCCTAATTCTCAGGAATAACTCAATAAATCAAACACTTTCACTTCCACTCGGTCATCGATCATGCATTTCATCATTATTCACGCATATAATGAACAATCAGCACTTCAAGAAAGTATAATAACCAAGAACACAACAATTTGAAACCAAAATTTGCTTCTGTATGAACAGTGCCATGAACAGTAATTGTGAATAGTGATCGTGAACAGTAATCATGAACAGTAACTATGAACAGTAACTAATCCGAAATTAATAGAATAATATTAAACTTAACCATGGTTACTAAATTTAACCTAACTAGGGTTAATTAACTCAACCATGATTAATAATTAACCATAATTACTTTAGAAACTAACCTTAGTTACTTTAATTAATTAACCTAGGTTACTTTATTACTAACTATGGTCAATTAACTAACCCTAGTCAGCCTTAATTAACCAGCCTAATCAACCAATCAACTTAATTG
This sequence comes from Corymbia calophylla, assembly GCA_014182845.1. Classification (NCBI taxonomy): domain Eukaryota; kingdom Viridiplantae; phylum Streptophyta; class Magnoliopsida; order Myrtales; family Myrtaceae; genus Corymbia; species Corymbia calophylla. Next base: position 3,483,412 of record CM024695.1, read on the forward strand.
ATCACTTCCCCTTCATCAATTCCTTGACTTTTCTTCTCTTTGTCCTCCAACATTGAATGCCACTTCTAGAAGGGATAAAATGGTAATTTCCAAAAGTATAGTGTACCTCACTATACGTGTACACGGGCCAAGAATTTATACGGACTAGAAAAAGCTAACGGGCTCAAAGGCTTGAAGTTGGGCTTCCTTGGGTCCACTTGATTAGCTTGGGCCCACGTGGCCGACTCCTCATAGGCGCAGGGCCCATTGGGCCTCCAATCGGTCCAATTCCTCTTTGTTCCAATTTTTCGGCTTATTGAATCCTTTTTCCTATACTTTCGGGCTTACCAAAATTCGGGATGTTACAAAACAAGCAGCAATTGTCCAACCTCTTGCGGACCCAACACCCGTCATCGGGGGAGAAGAAGCGACCAGCAATCATCTCCTCATTGGTTGAGTAGCGGCAGAGCAAGTAGATCGGGGGAGAAGAAGCGAGCAATGATCTTGCAGACCCAACACTCATTGTCGGGGGAGAAGAAGCGAGCAGTGTTCGTCGCCTTGTTGGTCAAGCAGCGGCGGAGCAAATCGATCAATTGGCGAAGGTGTTGCAATTGAGATTTGAGAGAGAGAGAGAGAGAGAGCTAGGGTTCCATGCTTTGTTGATTGGTTCTGTTTTGCATCTACAAATTCTGCACAGCCTTTCTATTTTTCAGCTTTCAATTCTTTCTTTTTTTTTAAAAAAAACCGGTCTGGGCCGGGTGGGTTTCACTTGGAACCAGTTCCAACTAGTTCTTAAAAGTTGGAACCGATTCCCGAACCGGTTTTTCGGGTGGTCCAGTCCGGTTCCCATGTAAACCCGGTCCGGTTGCACACTCCTATTATTTTTTAATTTTTGTTTCTTTTTCTTTACCTTTCTCAGTCCTCTGTCTTTGATGCCCTAACCTCTCAGCTTTCTCTATGCTTTCCTTTATTCTTCTGCTAATGCCTAAACATTCAAAACCGACAGATCAATCACATCAAGACCTTCACTGACACAAATTCTACATAATAATCAATGCAGCCCAACTATTCCTCTCCCCACCCCATCTCCCTCCCTCTCGATCCTTTCTTCGTTACTTCCACTTGTAGAGAGGAAGGGTTTGATCTAGATCTCTCCCTCCCCCCCTTGCTCTCTCGTACCGATTTTAGATTTGAGAGTTTTCCTCTTCCGATCTTGTATGTGGAAGCTTTTTTCCCTGATTTAATTCTATATTTTGGAGTTATAATGAATAAGTACTCCGTCTCCAGTTTAAATGGTATTCACAGTTGTTTCGATGTTAAATCTATGCTCATTCAACGTGTTTTCATTGCAACCTTTGGCACTTCACATTGGCTACAAGGCTTGCTCTCTCAAGTGTCACATATGAGTTTCTTCAATATATTTATATTCTCTGTACGGTGATGGTGTTAAGAACGTCGAATGTAAGCGCACATCGCCGAAAGGCAAAGCTATAACTATAAATGGAGATATCGGTGTGTGCTTATAACTAATGATCTTTGTGTGATTTGATGATTGCCGCCGATCCTTTCATTTAGATACAGTCCTAGATATGTTCTTAAATGACAAACCTGTAATTATCTCTAACAATATACTATGATAAAATGACTTAATTTCTTGTTTTTGTTTGTTTTGGAGCTCTATAAGCTTGTTTTGTTACCGCGAATTTTGAGATTCTCTTTCATGCATCATTTTGATAATGAATGGAATTTATTTTTTTTTGACAAAAACAACTCTTAAATTTATCTCCCTAGTAATGAGTAAACTCTCTATTTTTCTTTCAATTTGCGAACCTCTTTGGGCTTTCCAATGCCTCATTAATATGCTTCAATCTACTGCTCATTTAAAGACCATTGCTGCTTCGCTTGCAGCTCCATGAGAAGAAATATGAAGGCAAGATTCTTGGAAAAAATTCACACGTTCAGCCACAAAAGTTGGAAGCCCGCAAACTTCGAAAGACACAAACCATGAGGAAGCACAGCTTCACATCTGTCTTCAAGAGTCTCTCATCTTCATTTTCCTGCGAAAGCAACCCAAATAGTGCCCTACCGTTAGACTTATCATTAGCATAGATAATTATCTGTTGATTTTATTAAATCACGTCTTCAATTCGAGCCCGTGTGGGGAATCTCAAGAAATTCAGTTTTCTATTCGGGTTAGAATTTTTCTAATTATCTAACGAAGGCCAGACGTATTTTGGATTCTTCGGTTCTTTTGGTTAGAAGACTTTGTGCGTCTGTTTTTATTTTTATTTTTCATTAATTGTTGGAAAACAAGACCGAACGCTGTTGGTCGTACAAAGAAAAGAAACCAAGTGGGTCCCAGAGGACAATTAGAGGGAAAGAAAGGAAAAGTGAAAAGAAGGGTTCTGTGTTAGGGGTGCTTTTTCCATCACCCGGCCGCACATAAGCTTTGCTTAGCCAAGGGTCGCGCGGTGAAAAGCGCCGCGCAATAGCGGATGTACGCAAAGAAGGAAAGAGGAAGATATAGAGATAAGTGATGCTCGCTTTAATCGTGCGCGTGCAAGAGTTAGTTCTGAACGCGATGAATCTCATGCCGTCAAATATACTTCATTTGAGATATTTATTTATAAGCATTTTGGATTTCAGCCTAATTCAGGTGTAATTAACAGGAGCTAACGTAACTCTGATCCATCGATTATAATGAATCATATGATGTTGACTCAAATTACGTAAGTCTTTGATATCTTTTATTATTTCTCGCTTATTGCTTTGTAATTTCTCACTGATTTGGATTGGAAGATCTGATATTTTCTCGCATTAATTTTATAATAGACTTTTTAATAATTGTTTCGGTTGGGAACAAGAATTCAGGTAAATAATTCAATGTGCAGGTTTCTAGGCTCTTTCAAAATGAATCTCCATCCTGTAACGCCGCGCTGCACGTTACCTTGAATTAAAGGAGTGAAGGGCTAGGCGGAGGAAACTAAGGGGGACCGACTCGAGAAACGTGTCGGCGCTCTGAGAGCTTTTTCCTTTTGCCTTCAAACTGCTGCTACACGCAACCGGACCGTTTCACATTGACGCCGAAAAGAAAATGTTGGCGGCCTTGGAGGCTCAAACAGGAGTGGCAGGGACCGATAAGAAAAAGTAACACACAGGTCCCCATGTAAAGAAAAAATATTTACTGATCGTAAAGCGCCTAGTTAATTGCTGACGTAACGTGCGTTTTTTATTCAAACCCAATAATAGATCGATTGAGGTGGAATAAAAAAAATAATTTTTTTTCTCTTCATCTTCCTGCATCCAAAGAACAACCCGTCCGACCACCATCTCCGCCTCTTCCGGCGTCGCTTGGCCGCATCCAGATCTGGAACCTCGGAGCCATGGCCGCAACAGACCTGACCAAGCCTTAGATCTCGGCGACTCCCTCCTCCAATCATCTTGCACGAGCAAATCCGTCGTCGAGCTTCAAAAAGCTGAGCGCCAAGCCTTCTCCAGATCTCGACCGAGCCATGGCCGAGCAACTCCTCCTCCAGGTCTCAGTCGAGCCATCATGGCCAAGCCTTCAGAAAAGATGGAAAAAGTCTAGGGGAGGCTGTCCCTCGCCCAGATCTGGCTCGTGAAGCCATGGCCGCGACAGATCTGGCTCCAGGGTCCATCGCGGCCATGGCTTCAAGTTCTGTCGCGGCCGCGGTCAAGGCTCCGCGATTCCAGATCTGTTATGGCCGCGCTTCACATTAAGAGAACTCGAAGGGAGAACGATGGAAGGAGACACTAGGGAGATAGACTCCATGACCGTTCAAGTTTCCTCCGGGCTTACGCGGTGGAGACGGCCGCGCCAGATTCTCAAGTGGCTGGCCAGGCGGTGGTTGGATGGAGGAGCAGGCGGTCGCTAGGAGGAGGAGCAGGCGGTGGTGTCATCCATGGCTGACATCCATGGCTGACAACCGGATCTGCAGAGGAGAGTGGGCGGTGCAGGAAGTCGGGAAATTTTTTTTTTTTATTCCACCTCAGCTTGGGTATAAAGAAAATGCACGCCACGTCGAAATATTTTCTCGTTAATAAAATATCTTTCTGTTTCAAAAAAAGAAAAAGAAAAAAGCGGAGCCCACGTATGACATTATTACGCTTCTATTAAAACTTAATCCAATATAATATCCTATCAACGAAGGAATTAGACCTCTCGGTGCAAGTTCCCATTAACACATGCTGAGGTCGAGTCCAGCTTATTGGAGATATTATTAACATATCCAATCAAATTCATCTTCATTCAAAACTTAAGTCAATAACTTACCAACCAATTAAGATATACTTACTTATTCATAATTTATCATATCTTTGATGTGAATTTTTTTTTTTATCTCGCACTCTCACAAGTGCGCATCAACGCATTTGATATGAATTTTACTAAATTAGATGACCACATACAATTTTATCAACAATTTCATGATCGAAAAACGTAATTGCAAAACTTGAACTGTGAAGAAATAAATGATATCCTTATAAAATTACAGATATGTTAATATGAGAGACGGAGAACAACTTCTTTTTTCTTTTCTTCTCTTTTTTTTGGGGGCTAGAGATTGCTAATTAGCTAAGGTTTTTCATGAAATTAAACGTGAAAATCTAAATAAGTTCACGAACAATTAAATAGTTAATAAATATTTAATAAATATATTTTGTAGCATGTGTCTTTCCACAAGATATCCTGTAAAAGATATAGGACATAAGATCCATGTTGGGTATAGGATTGTTAGACTCCCAAATCCTAGAAACTACGCTGCACTCGCTAGTTCTGGATTTTGGGATCTAAAGATTTTTTTTTTTTTTTTTTTTTCCGATTACCTCTTATGTCCATGTTGAACCTTCTCGATTTCGTCCTAAATTCTACCATTTCTCTCGAACCCCACTTCTAAATTATAAAGTTGAACACTTTGATGGCAACACGAATGAAATAAAATGGCATCGCATCATATGAGCAATTAATCACCAAGTAAAATGCTTACCATATTTTCGAATAGAAAAAAAAAGAAGAAGCTCACCATACAAAGAATCCATGTTTTAATATGGGTTGCATATCATTCGGCAAATGGTGATAACGATACAAAATTTCTATTTTCGGAATATGAATTTTTTTAATAACGATACAAAATTTCTATTCTCGAAATAAGAATTCATTTGATAATTGACACGAAATTTATCTCTTTTGGGCGGTCGGTTAATAGCGAGTGCGAGCAACAAAAAATGGTTTTTATTTCTTATTTCTATTCGGGGATTAGAAAAGTTTAGAAATATAAGGATGAAATTGTGACATAAAATGGATTTTTGTTTCAAATATGAAAAAAAAGGAACCTAGCTGGAGTAGGGAACGGAAGAGTCCTTCTTTTTCTTTTTCTTTTGGGTCGTCGAAACGGAAGAATCATTCAGGAAGCTGTGAAGGGAATTATTTTTTACTCAATTAACGGAGCGCGTGCATGACGCAACCTCCGACGACCGAGTCCCCCAAAGTCCAAAGGCGTCTCCAGTTTTTCCCGTATAAACATACGAAATACAAAACCACAAAACGTATTTGGAGAGACCAACGAAAATGTCCATAAACGTCGAATGATCGTGTCTCGCCTCCTGCTTTCCCTTTTTCCTCTTTACCAGCGACGCTTCCCACCCAGCTCAAGCCCTAGCAAGCGGAACGGAGCCATCTTCCTGGTTGACAAGCAAACCACTGTACTCACCTTCTTCTTCCAGCAGCGGAATGGGAGGACAAGCCCCTGCTTCATCCACCTCTGTGATTAGAAACAATTACTACGTCTTCTTGAGCTTTAGAGGTTCTGATACTCGCAACGGGTTCGTCGATCACCTCTACCATAAACTCCTAGACGTGGGCTTGCCGATCCATCCGAGCTTCGTGTTCAGAGATGATAAGGATCTCCCCATCGGCGAGCCAATTGCTGAAAATCTTCTCAGTGCAATTGAGCACTCTAGGGTTTCAATCCCAGTCATCTCCCCAAATTATGCTGCCGACGAATGGTGCCTCCGCGAGCTCATTCATATAATGGAGTGCAAGGAAAGCACTGGACAAATAGTTGTGCCTGTGATTTACAAGGTGAAACCCTATGAGGTGCGAGAACTACAGGGGGCCTTTGGAGAGGCCTTCAAATCCCGTGTGCATCGTTTTAAGGAGGATGTCAAGCAACAAGGGCCGGTAGCTCTCAGAAAAGCGGTTGATCTTAGACTATTCGAATTAGAGAAATTTGCTGGCGGGTACGTCGTTTACCTTCTTTTAACAGATCCTTGTCGGAAGAAGAATTTTTCTTTTTATCATCCTTAATCCTTTTTTCGTGGATCTATTAATGAGTTCTCCTCTATTGAGTTGTTTGACAGGTGCGAAGGTGAATTAATTAGAGAACTGGTAAAAATAATTATAAGCCAGCAGCAACATGATTTTCCACCATCTCTTCCCACGGACTTGGTTGGAATTGATGACCAGCAAACCACTGTACTCACCCCTTCTTCCAGCAGCGAAATGGGCGGACAACGCGAGGACGCTAAAGCCCCTGTTTCGTCCACCTCCGTGAGTCTCAGAAAGAGAGACATGTGGTGCCCTGCAATGGAAGATCGTCCCTCGACACGACAAGTCAAGCGAGCTGAACTCACCCAAGCTTCGACTCCGACCATGTTGAAGCGACCAAGACCTGACGTCCTCGAAGAATCGCCTCTTCTGCTTCCCTCTTCAGACTCGTTGGAGAAGATCAATGTGCCACCCGAGTCCGGAGCAAATTCTGGGCCATCTGCTTCATCCACCTCTGTGATTGGAAACAATTACTACGTATTCTTGAGCTTTAGAGGTAGTGACACTCGCAAAGGCTTCGTTGATCACCTCTACCACAAACTCCGAGATGTGGGCTTGCCGTTCCATCCAAACTTCGTGTTCAGAGATGATGAGGACCTCCTTGAAGGCGAGGACATTGCTGAAAGGCTTATCAGTGCAATCCAGCACTCTAAGTTTTCAATCCCAGTCATCTCCCCAAATTATGCTGCCAGCGAATGGTGCGTCCGCGAGCTCATCGAGATAATAGAGTGCAGGGAAACCAGTGGACAAATAGTCTTGCCTGTGCTTTACAACGTGAATCCCCTTGAGGTGCGAGAACTACAGGGGGCCTTTGGAGAGGCCTTCAAGTCCCGTATGCATCGTTTTAAGGAGGATGTCAAGCGACAAGGGAAGGAAGCGTTCAGAAAAGCACTTCATCGTAGAGTATTCGAATCAGAGAAATTTGCTGGCGGGTACGTCGTTTACCTTCTTTTAACAGATCCTTGTCGGAAGAAGAAGTTCTCTATTTATCATCCTTAATCCTTGTTTCTTGGATCTATTAATGAGTTCTTGTCTATTGACTTGTTTGACAGGCGCGAAGGTGCATTAGTTAGAGAACTGGTTGAAATGATTATGTGCCAGCAGCAACGTGATTTTCCACCATCTCTTCCCACGGACTTGGTTGGAATTGATGATCAGGTCGCTGGGCTTAGGAAATTGGTAGATACTGCTTACCCTGACACTCGAATTATTGGGATTTATGGGATAGGCGGTATTGGTAAGACAACTCTAGCTACGATAATCTATAACGAACTTGTTGACAAGTTTATCTGCCGCAGCTTTCTCAAGGATATTAGAGAAACAATTAGTAGCAAGGGCATCGAGCATGTTCAATCTCGACTGATCTTGGACATACTAAAATTTCATGACTATCCAGTGCGTGATTCTCATGCTGGAATTCGTGCGATCCAGTCTAGTTGTGAAAGAAAGAAGGTACTCATTCTTCTTGATGACGTGGATCGCAAGGCCCACCTGGATAGTTTGATCGGTGGTTGCAGCTTTAAGGCAGGGAGTAGGATCATCATTACATGTCGAGATAAGGCCGTGTTGGAGTCTAAATATGGGTACGAAGTCAAAGAAATGAATATGGAAGACTCTTTGCTTCTGTTTAGCAGACATGCATTTGGAGGGAAACCACCTCCAAAAGATCTCGCAACCCTTTCTCATGAAATTGTTGCCACCACAGGAGGGCTTCCCTTAGCTCTCACGGCTTTAGGTTCACTTCTCAAAGGAGAAAAAGATGAAATAGTGTGGAAAGAGATGCTGGGGAAATTGAGGAATGTGCCCAGTACAACAGTAGTACAAAAGTTGAGGATGAGCTACGACACATTAGAACATGAGGAACAACAGATGTTTCTAGACATAGCATGTTTTTTCATTGGAACCCACAAAAGAATTGCCTCCTACTACTGGGATGATCTTGAGCTTTTCCCAATTTCCGGATTGGCAAAAATGTTCGAACGTTCGTTAATAAAGTATAATGAGAACAATGAGTTCAGAATGCATGATCAACTAAGAGATCTAGGTAGAAGCATTGCCTGTCCAGCAGATAAGAAGCCTTGGGATTGTACAAGACTATGGGATAAGGACGCCATGGCAGTTCTACGAAGCGAGGTAAAAATTATGTCTACTTTTGGCCTCTCCAGAGTAAGTTCTCTTATCGTAGTCCCTCATACAATTATTTTTTTGTAAGAAATTTGTGGGACCACTACTAACTGTTGTAAAAACTTAAGCTATTAAATAAAGGCATGGTTTAATATTTAAATATTCTAACACTCCCCCTCACACATAGGTTGGACTTGCGTGGAAACATGTAATTGAAAATGCGAAAAGGGACCTACAAAGATTTCAACTGAGGACCTTTTGCTCCAATACCACGTAGGAAATTTGTGAGACCACTGCCCACCGTTCTAAAAGTTTAGGTTATTAGATGAATGCATGATTTAGTATTTAAATAATCCAACATTTATAATTTAAAGACTATTCTCTTTTTAATGAAACAAAAGTAGACTGATTGGGTTACATAAAAAATAGCGTGTTGGAAAAGAAATACATAGACCAAGGGTTGCATTTCTAGAGAAAATGGCTATTTAGATTAATCCATGCGTTTTTCGGGCTGTGCATTGCATTGAGAAGAGAATAGACCTCACTTCCTTCTTTATCAAGGAAACAACGACTGGAAATTCTCTTTTCCATTCTGCCATATGCCAAAATCATTAATATTTTATGAACGGAGAGGAAATGAGTTTTCATGCTTTAGAGGTGCTAAAGTTTTGGAGATGCCAAAGTCTCAAAGTGGATTTTGTTTCAAATGTATGCTGAACTTTTTGGGAAGAGAGAGAACAGCGATCGACGTCATCAGCCAGTGCTAGATAGAGGAGTGGTGGTAGGTAATGCAGGGTCACCGGCGACTTCATGACGTTGAGTGAGATCGGGCACCAGAGTGCCTCAGGAGAGATGTTGAAAGAAGAAGAAAACGGCCCTATTTGAAAAATGGTCCCACTTTATGCCTTATTTGAGAAAATAGCCCACTTCTGGCCTGATTTTACCCGATTATGTTGTTAGAAAAAGATCACATATTTTTTCTTAGTGTAGGGAAAATGCATTGGCAACAATAACATGCTAATGCATACTGAAAGGTGGTTGGGTGGTATGCTATTCCTAGTTAAATGACAGTTTATTCATGTCAAGATTGGGGAATGCCTTGTGATGATATTTACAATCCTCAATTTTTTGTTGTTTTTTAATTCTAGGAAAATCGAAATATTGAGGCACTACGTCTGGACAAAAATGGCTCAAGCAAGTTCATGGAGCAAGAGAGCTTTCAAAGATTTCCTAAACTGAAGTTCCTTCATGTGAGTGCTGTGGATTTTGCTGGACATTGGGAGGGATCGCTTTGTGAATTAAGATGGCTAAAGTGGGAGAGCTGTCCTCCCTCATTCAAGGCGACCAGTGTTCATTTGGGGAACTTACTCATATTTGATTTATCAGGTGGTAAAATTCGTGAAAATTGGGAAGGATGGGGTTCAATCAAGGTAAAGATGAGAAACTCTTTCTCTTTTGTTACATTTGATGCCAAACCAACAGCTTATATTGGAACATGTTTCTTTCTTATAGATGGAGAGGCTGAAAGTTCTCAATCTTTCATGGTGCTCCGATTTAAAGACCACCCCTAAAGTCTCTGCATTTAAAAGTTTAGAGATGCTGATCCTGGAAAATTGTCAGAATGTGGAGGAAATCGACCCTTCAGTTGGAGATGTCGCACGCCTTGTTTCCTTGAACTTGAGGTGCTGTGGGAGTCTGAAGAAGTTACCTGCACAACTGGGTGAACTAAAAGAATTGGAAGAACTTCTCATAGACGAGACTGATATACAAGAAATCCCTCCATGTATAGGATCTTTGAAGAAGCTGAAGATGCTTAGTGCTGTTGGTTGTGGTTTGCTGACTCAGATTCCCAGCTCAATAAGTCGTCTGGTAAATTTGTCAACCCTGAACTTGACCACCTGTAAAACATTACAAGACCTTGGCTCCTTCAAGGCTCTCGGGGAATTGCGGCGCTTGTGTTTAGCGTGCTGCTACAGGTTGAAGCAGATCCCTTCTTCAATTGGCAAGTTGAAAAAGCTGGTTGAGCTGGACTTGTCGTATACAAGAATTAAGGAATTGCCCAAGTCCATCGAGAAATTGAAGAACTTGAAAATTCTGAGGATTCCTCATAGCGAGATAGAAAAGTTACCCAGCTCTATTGGAAAATTGGAAAGCCTCCAAGAGTTAGATGCCTCAGGCTGCCATGAACTGGAAGGACAAATTCTTGGTGATATAGGCGGATTGTCTTCTCTACGGACCCTATGTTTAGGTCAAGCAAAAATTTCTCACTTGCCAGAAAACTTGCGTGAGCTTTCTTCTCTCGACCACCTTGATTTACTTCACTGTAGTGAGCTTGAGTCACTGCCAGACCCTCCTTCCGGCTTATCATCCCTGCAGCTCACCTGTCGGAGCAACACGCTTCCATCACTCTCTCACCTAAGTCATCTAAAGAAGCTGACCCTTCACTTTTGCATGTTTCTTGAAAGTATCCCAGAGCTTCCCTCTAACATACGCAAGCTTCGTGTTTGGAATTGTCCTAAGTTGAAAAAGTTGCCAAATCTTTCGAATTTGAGATCCTTGATGGAATTAGAGCTCTTGCAATGCTATGGCCTTATGGAATTCAATGGTCTGGAAGCTTTAGAATCCCTAACAAAGTTGGACGTATCTACTAGCAAAGAGTTGCCCAAACTCCACGACTTTGAAGATTTGGAGTTGTGGACAAACTCAGACCTGCAAAGCTATGATGGAGAGGTAGATAATCTCCATGAGTTACAAGGCATTGGCCAATTAAAATCCCTGGAAGTGTTGAATATCTCTGCACGCAAGCACATTCAAATACTGGACCTTTCGAAATCAGAGCATCTGAAGCGATTGATTGTTAATAATTGTGAAAGCTTAGTTGAAATTCGCTGCCATGATAAGATAAAATTGCTGGAACACTTTGATAGAAATGGGTGCAAGTCACTCACAATATTACCGGGCTTTTTATCACATGACAGGTCATAATTCTTGTGGAGAAAACAGCAAGAAGCTGACTGAGGTTCATGGATAAAGTCAGATTTAATATCTGATGGTAATAGATACAATAAGATGTGAGTGGCGCCATAAAAAATTGAGTCAAGAACACTGCACTGCATGACAGAATTATGAAGAAGATTCAAATTATGGCAGCATGACGAAGATCTGATTCTGGAGATCACTGAAGTCTCCTACTGAACGTAAATATGGTAAGTAAATTGCCGTTCTTCTGTTGAGATCACCTGCTTTCATTAGTACTTTCAGTTTGTATGGGGCTTTTCCTGGACGTGCTATTATTTTCCAACTCAATTTCGGGAACTGGGAGAAGTTATTTGAGCAAGTAAATGCAATGCTTCAGTGTTATCTAGCTCGTGATCATGATATTTTTAAAAATTTAGAGATGATTTTCCTGGAATATTGTTCACTTTTAAAGGAAATCGACCCTTCCATTGGAGATGTCAGGTGCCTCATTTCCTTGAACTTGAGGGGCTGTTTTAGTCTCAAGAAGCTACCCAAAGAAATGGCAAATTGGAAGAACTGAAGGAACTTATAATAGGCAAAAAGAAATTCCTCCAAGTGTAGGTTATTTGAAGAAGCTGAAGATGCTTAACGCCGTGAATGCAAATCATTGGTTGGACTTCCTGACTCAATTAGCCACCTGGTAAATTTGTCGACCCTTGACTTGAGACTTTGCTTTCATTTAGATGGACTTGCAGAGAGTGTCGGATCCCTTGTGAAATTGCAGCGCCTGTCGGTAGGTCATATGTATGCTTGATGGCCGTATCAAAATTTTAATGATGTTGAATATCATTTCTGTCATATCCCCTACTAAATTGGGAAGTTGGAATCATTGACTGAATTGATCTTTTCACGTGCAGAAATTTCAGAATTATCTGAATCCGTTGAGGATTTGGAAAACTTGAAAAATTTGAATATTGCTTACTGTAAGAATTGAGTAGCTTACCCAGTACTATTAGCAAGTTGGGCAAACTTGAAGTATTAATTGCCTCATGGAGTTTGGGAGGGGAGTTTCTTATAGATGGGTTGTCTTCATTGAAGATCCTTCGATTAAGTTATACGTGCATTTCTGGCTTCCCCGATGCCTTTGGGAAGCTTTCTTGTCTCGAAGAACTTGATTTAAAGGACTGCAGTATGATTCAGTTGCTAATGGAGCTTCCCGCCAGTTTAATAGATCTAGTAGTCACTTGTCATCTTCGCACATTGCCTCTACTTTCTCATCTAATCCATCTAAAACAGCTCAGTTTTGGGCATTGCGAATTGCTGGAATCTATGCCAGAGCTTCCCTCAGGAATATCAGAGCTTCATGTCTCCGGGTGTTATAAGTCGAAAGAGTTACCAAGTTTGTCGAGTTTGGAACTCTTGTCATGATTATGTATCGAAGTGTACCAGGAGCTGACAGAAATCAAGGGTCTGGAAGGTTTGAAATCCTTAAAAAAGCTATATATAGTTGGATGCAACAAGTTGTCCAACCTAGACGGCCTTGAACATCTGAGTCGTTGAGATGCTTGGGAATGGAGGAGGTTAGAATTATCCATACACAGGGAGTTGTTCGAACATCTAGAGTCAGATGGTCCACCAGTGAATGATGATCTATTTTAAGGCCTTGACAGATTGAAAAACTTGGTAAAGCTGACAATCTATTGCTGCCAGTCCCTCATAAGACCGGACCTTTCGCAGTTAACAAGTCTGAAGCTATTGAGGGCTGGCTATTGCCACAATCTAATCAAAATTAAAGGCCTTGAAAGGTTGAAAAACTTGGAAAGCTTGTATATCGCTGGTTGCAAATCCATTGAAACATTACCAGACCTCTCTTGCTTTGATAAGCTGGAAATTTTGGACATTAAAGGGTGTTGGAAGCTTCGTGATGTTCGGGGCCTAGAGAAAGGCAGATGTGTGGATAGATGGTAAAATGAGGGATTTAACTGCAAGGCCTCCACATCGGTCGAATTTTGAAGATTGAATGGAATGATGGGGGGTCGATTTCGCATCACTTATGGAGAGCGCAGAGCTCCGGGAATTTAAGACGTTCAGGGATGCAACTTATTGGAATTTTATATGTTCATGGCACTCCTATGGCAGAGAAAAATTCGTTCATGAAAAAGAATGCTCCGATCAGGCAATCACTTTGGCCACAAAGTCGGAACAATTCATGATTCCCACCAAAGGTAAATAAAGCGGGTCACACAATCCTTTGTCGAGATGTATTGCCAATTTCATCAGCATTTCATATGCATTGTACTTTGGGCTTTGAATAGTTTGAGGAATGGAGATGCTGGTCGTGGAAGTTGACACAATGCTTCAGGGGTAGAGTCATGCCCTGGATCATTGGAGGCGTTAAGATGGGTCACACAGTGCCTCATCAAATTTTACAAACCTTAAAATGATTTTACCAATGTTCCAATAGGTAAGTTTGTAACCGACTTTTTCTCTAATTGTGCAAGTGTAGCACTATAATAAAATTAAAAATATGGCAATAAATTAGTAAGTTCATAACTTCTTTCATTATGAAATTTATTTTTACCAACTAAAAATTTTCTATTGTTAATGTTAACAGTTTTTTTTTTTAAGGTCATAAGCGAGTCATAAGCGAGATTTTCATTCACTGAGTATGGGCCCAATTACATGAAAAGGGGCATCAATTAGTCTATTGCGGACCCATCAATTAGTTTCCCCTCAAAATCACGGCAGACACACGCCAAGGAACCTTGGGAAGATCCTTCATGGAAAGTTATATCAATGTTCAGCTTTTGAGGACTTGGTGGTTTCCATCTTATGGGTAAGTCCCCTGGGTTGGTTCTATTCTCTGATCCTTGGTCATTCCATTTTGAGAGATTCATATGCATAGCCATGATAGACGCCATTGTTGTTGCAGGGTCTGGTAAGTGATGCTTGAAAATAAAGGAATATCTTTATGTCCAGATGTGCCAAAAAGTGACTGAGATCTGTTCGAAAGACGGGCTTTGAGGTGATTACTAATCTTCAAAGCCGTTCTTCAATTCAAATAACTTCCTGATTTGAAATCCGAATGCCAATCTCAGAGGCCAACCTTATCAGTTTCGTCCTTTGACGGAGAAGGAACAGACATTTTAACAGTTTTAGGTTCCTTTACGCAAAGAGGGCATGTTGAATCAGGTACGATCTTCGTAGGTTTTCTCTTGTGGGTAGGTGGTTTCGGCACACATTTCACGTGAATACACTTACTTTCAGTTAAGTTTTTAGATTCCATGCCTTAGTCCAGAGGGTTTTTGGAGTTTGGTAGGATGATGAGGCGTGATTTGCTTCATGCTTAGTCTCAATGTCCAGGAGTTGGTTGTAGCCACTTTTAAATGCGTAGCCTTCCGCTTGGTTGCGTATCCAGACTAGCTTGTCTTCCATCAGTGTTGTTGACAGTGGGATAGCTAGAAATTTACTATATGCTCATCAAAAAGAGAGAGCAGCATGTGCTCATTCCATTGTGTTTTTTCAGCATTTTTGTCACCCTATCAGCCAGTTTATTCTTGAGCGCATACCCCAGTATCTTTCTCCTTGTTTCTACATATCTTCAATTTGCATTTTCAGTTGCTGCATTTTGTGCCTGTGATGATGCAAGCTCTGCTCACTTGTTGACTCCTGAAGCTCCCTATTCAAGCAGTTGATTTGACTGTTAGCATTAGAGAACTTCCACTTGCCCCACTTCTTTAGGGCCTCTATTACTTTTTGGAGTTTCTTCAGAAAGTGTTCATCTCCATGCCTGGAGTATTTCACACTGAAGTTACTAGCTGACCACATTCATTGTATTCAAGCCAGTATGCTTCAAACTTTATTTCTCTCTTTTCTTTTGCAGGTTCTGCTGAGAGAGTTAGCAAGATAGGCCTATGGTCCGAGTCTATAGCAGGTAATGCATATGCTTCCACTTCTGGGATGTCACTCTCCATTTTACATTGCATTGAGCTCTGTTTAGTCTTTCTTTCACATAGGCATCCCCATTCCTATTATTTGCCCATGTAAATGTGCATCCTTTGCATTCAAGATCCCTTAGAGAGCATGCATTTATGATGTCTAATATCTCGAAAAGCCACTAACCTATGGTGCTCTGCCATATGCTTGCTTATTTTCTTCTAGTGATACAAAATTTCATTGAAGTTAAGTCTCCCCACCCCCAACCAAATCGAAGGAAGCTGGTTTTGGAGGCTGATTATTGGAACTTGTACAAAGGTAATTCTCATCTGTTCTCCACTGTCTGTACAAATTAGGTCAAACATTTCATTTGTGACTGATTCCATTGATAGTGTCACTCTGTAAAATTGCTGATCACCCTCCAATTCCATTTGAATTCACCACTGCATGGTTCTGGAATTGGATTTGTTTCAAGCTGACACAACAGGTTCTTGATTTTTTGTTTTTATCAGAGAAGTAATTCTGGGCCTTTCCAGAGCCTCAATGCCAAGATTGTCTAGAGTGTGCCCAACCCTTGACAATTCCAGCATAAAATTTTCATGGAACCTTGGTGGCTTATTAGTGCTAACCACCAATGCCTGTATCCTAGGATCCTCCAGAACCTGAATTGAAGTCGCCAAAAGTTTGGTCTCATCTAAGGCAAGGGAGTTCCATCTTTTGAGAAGCGTAAGGACTAGACCTTACTATGTTTTGTTTCCACCTGTTTTCTTCCCCTCGCTACATTTCTTTTGGGGGCCTTTTTAGCTGCCTTCCAGCATTGAAGAGTGGTTTGGAGCTGTTATCAGCATCAAGCTCTTTTCTAAGTTTTTGCATGCGCTGATGTCACCTTTTCCAATTGCTTCTATCTCCTCGGCAAAAATCTATGCTGACTTTTCCAGATTGTTCCCACTACTAGGAACCAATGGATTCTTTCCTGTAGGCTCATAGGACACCATTTGCAGGGTGGGGGTAGGAGTTTCTGAAATAATCTCGTCATCTATGGTTGTATCCTCTGGCTTTGCGTAGAACAGCTTCCAAAGAGGGCTCTTCTTCCAGAACAAATAGGATAATCAGTATCTCGTTTTTATTCTTCTTCCAAAAAGAACTTGGCATAATGCCCATGTGACCATATGCATAACAAAAGTGCAGTAATCTCTCATATTTAAAGTTGACCCATAGTTTCTTTCCTCCTTGGCCAGCAATTGTCCCGGGTTTCAAGAGGGGATGATAAATCAATTCTTACTCTTTTAACTTTTCCGCCTGTATAGGAGCTAAACCCCTTGTATCAATTTTCGCTTGAGTTACCAAGCCTGCTGCTGCTGCCATTCGCCTTATTGTTTCCTCCGACACCCAATCCATAGGTAATCTGTGCACTTGAACCCAAAACTAGCAATGTGTATAATCGTAACTGTACTGCGAAGTAGTCGGTGTCCATGTTTTCAGCACCAAAGGATTGCTAGAGAAAAATCAAGGCCTTGTCTCAAGAATTCTGTTCATTTCATTTTCAGACTTAAAGGTAAAGGCTAAAGTTCTCGAGTCCACCTCAAAGGTAACTGAATCCACTCTCCATGCCCTCTTCATAGTGTTTTGGAAGGCTTGGAGATTGATATTGGGGTTGTAGAACAATTGCCCAAACATAGTTAGACGACATTCTTATATTCTCTCAGTTGGGACCATACCATCTATCTCTGCCAGGTCTTTTTTTCTGACCAAAAATTGCCCAATTTTCTGCAGAGGATAGCAACACGAGAATCTGAGGTGTCTAATTCTTCCATTGAAGATGCATGAGAGGCAGACAGCTTACTCCCTGCCAGAAACGTGCAGCAGAAGCAGCTACTCCTGAAAATTCATTGTCGGGGTTGTATCCCAATATACCGTAATGGCAAAATGCTGTCCAAAGACAATGCAGTGCTCAGGGTGGCTGATGGGGTAGGTAGCGATTTTGGTTAAAGGGTCATAATTGAAAAAGAAACGGGAGATTTGGATCTTGGTAGAGACTAGATGAAATGACTTCTGTATTCAGCGAAGAACACAAGGGTTTTTTGGGTGAAAACTACCACCATCAGGGTAGGATATTGACAAATTTCAACTCAAATAGGTAAAATTTTGGTGTAAATGCTGCATAATGATAGATTGCAAAGACACGGCACCCAGGTTTAAATTTGCATTTCTATTTGAAGTCCTTATTTCTGCAAGCCATACATATGCTCAAGGGAACAAGAGGCCGGAGATGAAAACTTTTCGTTTCCATTGAAAGCAAAAACTAAAAACTTTATCATCAACCATAAGGCCCCTTAGAACTTCAATTTGGGGTTTCAAGTTCTCTTCTTTAATGTGTAGTTTTCATTTTGGGCTGAAAACTTGAATGGGGGCGTCGCGCTTCATGCAGCAGTCATAGCCGCCATCGCAGGGTCTCAATCCTGAACATCTATCTGTTGTGTAGAGGTCCACACCACTTGCCTTGTCTCAGCAGTGCAGGCATCACGTCATTTTCGATAATGATATATTTCATGTTCAGTAGTCATTGGTCAACCAAAAAAAAAAAAAATCGACAATCCTCCATGATACTGTGCACCAAAAAAAAAGAGAGTTCTTTCTAGAAAAGAGCAGGCGTCACTGCATGCGTGAGCAGAATTGGGATTCTCACTTCTTGCTACGTCCTTCGCTCTGCAAAACTAATCTTCGTGTGACAAGCAATGCTGCAGTGCAGGCATAATGCCATTTTCGATAATGATTTATCTCACGTTCAATAGTAATTGGTCAACAACAAAAAAACAAAAACCAGGTTAATCAACAATCCTCCACCACACTGTACACACACAAAAAAAAAAAAATTGAGTTCTTTCTATAAAAGAGCACGGTTAATGTTCTAATTCTTTGATTAATACGTTAAATTTACTTAGAGATATTTTAGTTTATAATTAAATTTAATTAGGGATAGTTTAAGCAAGTTAAGTTTAATTAACTTAATTAATGATAATCTAGTTGATAAGCTATCTCGATAGGCTATCGAGGACGGATGATCAACTATCGCAATAGGTTATCGAAAAAGGTGATAAACTATTGTTGAAGTAACCGATAAGCTATCCAGAAAAAGGAGCGATAAGTCATCACCAAAGGAATGATAAACTATTAAGAATTTAGTGATAAACTATCACCAAAGGAGTAATGGGCTATTAGATTTTTAATGATAAGCTATTGCTATTCAAGAGATAAGTTATCGAGATAATGTTGATAGGCTATTGCCACAGAGCGATAAGCAGATATTTTTATGCGTTTTTTGCTCAAGTTGTTTGATGAATTTATGCATGTTATATGTTATTTAAGGTATGCTTTGTTGTGAAAATGACTGCCTAACGTGAAACCCCATTTATAAATTTTTAAAAGGGTTTTTATTGACATATAAATAGAAATTCTTGTGGTTCAAGTTTATATGTCATGTTTTATGCGTTAAATTGGGCAATGAGGCTTAAAAAGGAAAACCTGCAAAGTTTAATGGGTTAATTATGTACGTTTGATCATGTGTGAATATTTTACTGTATTTTTACGTGTGGAAATTGTGGTAATTTGATATGTGAGCACAACCACCTCTGTATTAGCTAAATGAGAAAAATAAAATTGACTTGAGTGGTTGAGGTGTTTGCGTGATCACCTAATGAAAACCCATTACCCTTGTATGAGTACAAGCGTGCCCTTCTTGATCATGATAATACCCCCATTCAAGGACAGCTGTGTCCTGCGTGGCCATGATGAAACCCCTACTCGATTGCAAGGGTGCCCTGAATTGCCGAGATGAAAGCCCTCGTATGATTATGGGCATGCCTTGAATGGTCATAATAAAACCTCGTATGAATGTGGGCGTGCCTTGAGTGGCTATGATGATACCCCCGTATGAGACAACGTACCTTGAGTGGTTGTGATAAATGCCCGATTATGCTAAAAGATGGCTAACTTTTGAATTATGTCATGACCTTAGAAGTCATAATAATCAAAACATAAGTTAATGCACTATGCATGAAAAAGTGAGATACATGTTTTGATTATGTAAAATGCCTAATTGCATTAACTATGGCACGTGTGAGTTTATATTGTGCAAGGTATGCGCCAAGGCAAGGTAAGGATGCCCGCGAATCGATTTGACTGTTGATTGTTTATTATGAAGTTTGACTAACTGAGCGCGTATATAGTTAAGGCAAAGCATATGTTGCTTTGCTATCGTTCTGCCATCGATATATAGTTGCTTGTTTAGTTACCTCTGAGGCAAGTTGATTTCCTAACCGAGGCTTAGGACATTAACTTACTAAGATTTATATTGCAGTTGTTGTTGTTTAATCATTTTCAAGTCCATAGTATGGAAAACCGACAAGTGGTGCGGTTTGTCGCTGTATTTGGAAGGAGTAGATTAACTCCAGCCTCACTGGTTCCTTTAATTCGATAGGGAATTACCCGTTGTGAGAGCCTGTACATGTAAACTTTAGGGTTAACTAGTAATTAAACCAAAGTTGTTCTTTGATGATGTTACTGTTATGGTTTTCCTGATGATTAACTGGGTGGCTTTAATTCGTTTTCACATGTGTTCAACTGAAAGATAAAAAGAATAGTTGGCGACACATCCAAGGACGTCACATTCAAATGACTACAAGAGAACTATGGTTGTCACGTGCTCGAGGGTCGGTGCACAACAGCTTACGTTGACATGGCACCTTTTAATAATGTTTTGAATTTTTTATGATTTTTCTTTTTTCAACTTGTTATGCTTTTTTTTTTTTTGGGTTTTTGGATTTGGCTAGTGACCCTCTCCAACCACAGGCGAGGCCAGTCGACCCTTGCCATCTCTTGGCGAGGGCCGCAATGACCTTGTTGGCGAAAGCAAGGACACACTAGCCTTCGCCTAGAGATGAGGAGGGCGACGATGCCCTCTCCCAAAGCCGGCGAGGGTCAGCCAGCCCTTGCCTGTAGCCGACAAGGGTTGGCCTATAACCCTCGTCGGCTAGATAAAAAAGAAGAAAAAACTATAAAAATTCAAAATATTATTTAACAAGTGCCACGTCGGCGTTGGCTGTCCACGTTAGTAATTTCTAGCTAAAATTGGCCAGATGGACTCAATTGGGAATAAATGAAAATGTTTATGATTGAATTAGCAAAATTGAAAAGTTAGGACTAAATTGGCAAAAATGCAATAGGTTTAAAATTTTTTGGACAATTTTCCTTATTTATAACTGACCAATCAGGGGCATTGCACATATCACGCAGTAATGTATAATATAAATATTTTGGCACATGGAGAGGGAGCCTCTACGGAGTAGCCATGTGGCCCTCTCCTTTATTGACCCCTAACTCACTTTGCCATTTGTTTTATCCTTTTCTTCTTCATTTTCTAGACCATCTCATGTTTTGTGTCGCTTGCCTCCTTCAAGAATTGTAAATTGGCTCAAGAAGAATTATAAACAAGCGGAGCATGAGGTCCCAAAATTGAACTGTTTATCATTAACAATTGCAAAAACCAATATTACTTAGAGCAGTAGGGCCAAAAGTTAAAGCAAAGAAGTAAGAACATTTCTTGCCCCTCATGAACGAGCCAACTCTCTTTTGCTATCTATATGTGAAGCTTTGCATTCTGAAGCTTTCTAATGCCCTGGTTATAGGCACCAATTTACTGCTTAATTGGAAACAATCACTGCTCCACTTACAGCTCCACGAGGGAAATATGTAGCCAAAATTCCTGAATAAAAAATTCATTGAAGCCCACAAATTTTGGAAGACAAAATCCTTAACAATAGGAACTTTAGCTTTAGCATCACGTGCGACTTCAAGAACTATATTCTCCCAAATACTTCCCTACTGTTGGACTTACTATAGACGTTGATTTGTTGATCCAATGATGCCCCTTCTGCACAGGAGCTTCAATCAAGAGGAAATAAGGCTCTCCACGAACGAAACTTCACGCGGACGTTCCTGGAAACGTGCTGATTTTGTTGATGCTTTAAGCTCTTTCCTTTTTCTTCTTAACGTATGAATTTGGGACCATTGTGTTTCACATTGGCACTTAACAGAAGAGATTCATGATGCCCTTGGGGACTCGGAAAGGATTGGTGGAGCCGGTCGAGATAAATAATTGGTAAATGCTTTCTAATAATGCGAGGGTGATTGTCGTCTCAAAACCAATAGTGCAGATGTCATTTGGGCCAATACTCAGAGCAGTAAGAACATGAGTGTCCGATAGCTATGTTTATTCTTTTGTCATTTGTCAAAATTCATAAGTTAATTAAAAAGCAAATTTGTTGGTGTGATTGCATAAAAAAAGATAGCATAATTTCTTAGAGCTATGAATTAAACTTATAAAATGAAATATGTTTCATATCTAGATCTAAAATAGATATAGCGGATCTATCTTATGAGATAAATGTAAATGTGGTTTTCCAAAACACTTTCAATGGGTAATTGACAGGCAACACTCTCCATGAGGGATGTCTATCTTAACTTGTTTTTGAAAAATTTTGTTTCTACTTTTCCACTTTAGTTAAACTAAATTTTTTGGGGCTTTTGTTCAAGGGGTGTTTAATTACTTTCAATATTACAAAAATCTCTTATTCTCATGAAAAATAAGTATACTTCTTGAATAATTATTTTTTGTGATCCATGGTGCTATAATTATTGTTAGGATACATGTGAGTTGTATTAGAGAAGCAGTCCCACATAAGAGAATTGATGTGTTATGGAGTAGTTAATATATTCTAGTTGATCCATAACTCACTAGTTTAAACTTTTGAGTGAAAGTGAGTCCAATTGGATATATTGATAGGCTTGGGCTAGAGCTTTCCCCTTATAGATCTCCCCAAGTAAAAGGTATCGGACTTCTGCTATGCACTCTCAACAACTGATAACTGGTATCAGAGTCGATAGTTACGGTTTTTGGACAGGTGAGCGTTGTGGAGTAACAACGCAAGCCCATTAAGTTGAAGTTGAGCCAAAAGGATATATAGATTAAGGGGGAGTATATCTAACACTATAACTCAAATGTGATGGAGAGATAACTGGTAACTAGTATCAGAGCCGATAGTTACGGTTTTCGGGCAGGTGAGCGTTGTGGAGTAACAACGCAGGCTCATTAAGTTGAAGTTGAGCCAAAAGGATATCTAGATTAAGGGGGAGCAGATCTAACACTATAACTCAAATGTGATGGAGAGATTGTTAGAGATTAAGGGGTCAACAATGCAGGCCCATTAAGTTGAAGTTGATGGAGAGATAACTGGTATCAGAGTCAATAGTTACGGTTTTCGGGCAGGTGAGCGTTGTGGAGTGACAAAGCAGACCCATTAAGTTGAAGTTGAGCCAAAAGGATATCTAGATTAAGGGGGACCAGATCTAAGGGGGAGCAGACCTAACACTGGAGGGAGATTGTTAGGATACACGTGTGAGTTGTGTTAGAGAAGTAGTCCTATATCAGAGAATTGACATGTGAGATTGTTAGGATACACGTGTGAGTTGTGTTAGAGAAGTACGGGTGTCTCCCTAAGGATCTTGTGAGAGTGGACCCTCCTAAGGGTCATAGGGGGTGGAGGAGTCTGGATTGTTTTGTCTGAAGACATCGAGAGCTTCTTGGATTTCGTTTCTCATAGGATCCCAAGCTTCGAGATGGTCCCAAGATATAGGGGCATTTGCAGGGGGTCATGCTTCTGGTGGAATGATTCGATTTTCTTGACATTGGATTCTTTGGAGTTCTTGAGATGCAAGCCTGCTGGTGGTGATGGAGTAAGGAAATGTCTGATAAACTCGTGCCACTTCTTGAAAGACTTGAGGCCTGTAAGTTGAAGTGCCTACAAGAAAAGATTTGTCAAAAATCCATCAAGTAGGATGGCAAAATGTCCATGGTCGGTGAAACAGAACAACAGTATGTCTTTCTTGTTCAGACTTTCCTTGACGATTCTGGATCTTGAAAAGTTCTTTCTAGTAAGCGAGCGGTTTAAACCATGTGAAGATATCTAGGAGATATTTCTGGTTGTGTTCTTGACCGAATCGGTCTTTGGTAAGGACCTGCAAAATTTTGTCAGTGGGGAATTCAATGGCTATAGTGTACAGGTTGAACATATACCATAATAACCATTTTGGGTCTTCCGGAAATTCATCATTAAGAGTCCATTGGAGAGGATGAATAAATGGATATCTTGAATGGAGTCCTTCGGGTCTGAGCATTAATTCGCCATAGTCGCGAAAGATTCGGAGATGATATTCCCACATAAACTCTTGAAGTTTTTTTGCCAGAACATTGTTTCTGATTGCAAGTGGGACATTAGGAGGATATTTGAGACTCGGCCAACCGCCCTGTATGTTGGTAGTGCGGTATGTTCCTAAGAGAGGTTCTTTCTTGACATATATGTGGATTGCCTCCAACGGTTCTTTTGGTCTGGACAGGAAGTCGGCAAGGACGTTCTTAGTTCCTAGAATATGTTTAACATCAAAAAAGTATTTTGAAAACCATTCAGCCCATTGGAGCAATTGAGGATGGAGAACTTGCTTCTGTTTAAACTTGAGCATCTGAGGAAAGGAGAACATATCCATTTCAACAAGGAAATGCTGTCCAATGAGGTGGAATTCGAATTTTTTGATTCCATACTTGACTGCAAGTATTTCCTTGAAAGTGGAATGGTAATGGATTTCTGCTTGAGTGAAAATGGGTCCAATTGGATATATTGATAGGCTTGGGCTTGGGCTTTCCTCTTATAGATCTCCCCAAGTAAAAGGTATCGGACTTCTGCCATGTAATCTCAACAATTGGTAACTGGTATCAGAGCCGATAGTTACGGTTTTCGGGCAGGTGAGCGTTGTGGAGTAACAACACAGGCCCATTAAGTTGAAGTTGAGCCAAAATGATATCTAGATTAAAGGGGAGCAGATCTAACACTATAACTCAAATGTGATGGAGAGATTGTTAGAGATTAAGGGGTCAACAACGCAGGCCGATTAAGTTGAAGTTGAGCCAAAATGATATCTAGATTAAGGGGGAACAGACCTAACACTGGAGGGAGATTGTTATGATATACGTATGAGTTGTGTTAGAGAAGTAGTCTCATATCAGAGAATTGACATGTGAGATTGTTAGGATACACGTGTGAGTTGTGTTAGAGAAGTAGTCCCATATCAAAAAATTGATATGGTGTGGAGTAGTTAATATATCCTAGTTGATCCATAAGACTGGAACTCACATGTGTTAGAGAAGTAATCCCATATTAGAGAATTGATGTGGTATGGAGTAGTTAATATATCATAATTGATCCATAAGACTGGAACTCACATGTGAGAGGGAGATTGTTAAGATATACGTGTGAAGTAGTCCCATATCAAAGAATTGATGTGGTGTGGAGTAATTAATAAACCATCCATAAGACTGGAACTCACATGTGAGAGGGAGACTATTAGGATATACGTGTGAAGTAGTCCCATATCAGATAATTGATAACACGTGTGAGTTCTGTTAGAAAAGTAGTCCCATATCAGAAAATTGATATGGCGTGGAGTAATTAATATATCCTAGTTGATCCATAAGACTAGAACTCACATGTGTTAGAGAAGTAATCCTACATTAGAGAATTGATGTGGTATGGAGTAGTTAATATATCATAGTTGATCCATAAGACTGGAACTCACATGTGTTAGAGAAGTAATCCTACATTAGAGAATTGATGTGGTGTGGAGTAGTTAATATATCATAGTTGATCCATAAGACTGGAACTCACATGTGAGAGGGAGGCACTATTAGGATACACGTGTGAAGTAGTCCCATATCAGAAAATTGATGTGGTGTGGAGTAGTTAATATATCATAGTTAATCCATAAGACTGGAACTCACATGTGAGAGGGAGGCACTATTAGGATATACGTGTGAAGGAGTCCCATATCAGATAATTGATGTGGTGTGGAGTAGTTAATATATCCTAGTTGGTTCATAAAACTGGAACTCACATGTGAGAGGGAGATTGTTAGGATACACGTGTGGGTTGTGCTAGAGAAGTAGTCCCATATCAGAGAATTGATGACATACGTGTGAAGTAGTCCCATGACATACGTGTAAAGTAGTCCCATATTAGAGAATTGATGTGATGTAGAGTAGTTAATATATCATAGTTGGTTTATAAGACTAGAACTCACATGTGAGACGGAGATTGTTAGGATACACGTGTGGGTTGTGTTAGAGAAGTAGTCCTATATCAGAGAATTGATGTGGTGTGGAGTAGTTAATATAATCCTAGTTGGTCTATAACTCATTGACTTAAGCTTTTGAGTGAAGATGGATCCAACGAGATATATTGATGAGCTTGGGCTTGGGCTTCCCCCTTTGAGATCTCCCCAGGTAAAAGGTATCGGACTTCTACCGTGCGCTTCCAACAACTATAGTGGCAATATATATAGCTATTATGTTCTTTTCTTAAGTTTTTTTGTTTTCTATAATGGGGGTGGTTGTTAAGGCTAGTTGAGAGCAGGCGTCGAGGGCGACGAGTGAGGACCACAATAATTGCTTTTAGTCAATTAACAATGAAATTTTTTAGTCGAAATCCAAAGTAGCATTTTCTCCATGAGTATGTGGAAATTCCTTCTTATAGGATTCTCCAAGGGTGTCCTCACTCATCCCAGTTAGCTAATAACGTAGTAAAATGGTGTTGAAGGCTCCTAATTTCACATGGAAAAGAATGCTAGTGTCCGAATTGTTGTGATGGTGATGTGGCTTCTTCATTTTTTTTCCTTACTTTTTCTTTGCTAGCTTTCTAGTTGAATGGAATTGCTCCTTATCTCCTTCTGACCTTGGGAAAATGCAAAAGCTTGAGCTGCGATAATAGAAGTCCATCGGTTTCTTCTTTCACCAGGAGTTATTGGGCTCTGACATTGTGGTGTGTTTGGAAGAGCTTTTGCTTTTAACTTTCATCTATACTATTGGTTTTAGCATTTGCAATGTGTCTTTTGTTCAATACTCAGTGCTTCAAACCTTCAGAAAACATAAAACTTTGCATTTTATGGCCAATTACAGCAAAATAATTCTTTTCTTGCTGACAAGGTCAGGAAGTACGTTCTGATTTCTAATGTTGAAACAGAAACACCATAAAATCTGTTTCTATTTTCATGGTTGGTTTTCATTCTGTCATCCTCTGTATGGATCCTCTATAATGTGATGGTCTTGCTTTCTGAAGTTTACAAACTCTATGCTAGTTGACTGTTGCCCGTGCTGATGCGAAATTCAGAGTAAGAGCTGATTGAATCTGACAGTAAGTGGCTTCTCTTTTAAGTTACCTGAAGAATTCAGTTCACAAAAAGGTGTTGAAGAATGATGTTGAGTTGTGCTTGAGAAATATCTGGTTGTTGGCCGGTTCAACTATGAATTTGAGGATGGCGTCTCCACTGGGGATGGGTTATGTTTGATGCAGGGGTGGAGACTGCTTTGTCCAACTTATTGTCTGTTCCTTAGCTTTTCGACTTTTTTCTTTTCTCATGTTGGGCAAGAAGCTTGGTCCACGATCGCCCGTGCTGCATTGCTTCGTTGTGGAGTCTCTCCCCGATTCGCTTGCAAAAACTCCATCTGTGCTGTTTGGGAAGCTTGATTTTGGAATGGTAATGAAGAAGATCAATCTTCAGAGCTTAGTTTGGAGGCTTGAGACGTTGCCACCAGAAACTAAGCGACATTTGTTTTGTCCAATTTTATTGTTGCAGATAATTATGGGTTACTGTTCAAATCCGCTTTTGTTGAACAAGTGTACTCTATTTTTACATTAATACATAAAAGGTTGTTTGGGCTGTTCATCCACAAGTTGAAGCACGCCAGTTGGTAAATGAGTTACTGATTTGGCGATAATTGTATCCCTAGTCGTTTGGTGCAGTATGTTGTAATTGACTCATCGTGATGAAGTTATAGTGAAACTTGGGATTTGACCAAGTTAAAAAAAAATTCTGGGGCCCGTGAAAAAAACGAAAGAAAAAGAAAACAAAAGAGAAGGTTGAAAAGTCAACAAAACAAGGGAAGTGGACGTGGGCTTAAGGGGAGAAAAAAGAGACGCTCGGCTCCCTATTAAACTGAGAGCTCGTGTAGAAAGAAAATGGAGAGGAGAGAGAAAGCAAAAGATCTGATTCTGGAGATCGCTAACGTCTCCTACCAAACAAAAAATATAGCTGGTATAGTGCCGTTTTCTGTGGAGATTACCTGCTTTCATTAGTATTTTCAGTTTGGACGGGGTTTTTCTTTGACACGTTATAATTTTCCTCTCTTAATTCCAGCAACTGGAGGAAGTTGTTTGAGAAAGTAATTGTAATGCGTTTTATCTGGCTCATGATCATGATATGAATAAAAAAGATTAGATTGCCTCCAAAAGGATATTTGATGTCTCTAGTCAAATAGTACGAGATTCTGCATTCTTGACGTGATATCAATTTGTGCTTGTTTAAATAAAGTAATACTTCTCTCTAACTTCTATGAAGTAGAGAAATTCACTATCCGATGGATTCTGGAAACTGCTCACGCATATGTGATCTTGATTGCATTTTATTAATTCGTTATTTGTCCTGGCAGTAGGCAGTGAAGGTACCATAAACGTGTTCTGCATTTTCTCAAAGCCAGAGCACCAATGTCAAGATGATGAATCTCCATGGATCTGTATCAAATTTTGCTCGTCGCTTAATATGCTAATGTGAAGATTGCCTTCTCTGAAGGCAGATATATGGCCTTGATCAGGCTAAAAGTATTCTCAACAACGGTGGACACCCGGTACGAATCATGGAGCAACTCTTTCCTTGTATTACGTCATGCCTTTATTAATCATCTTGCAAATTCTTACCTTTACCTCATTCCCAATTTCTTACTTCAGTTCGCTTATTGTTTGGTGATGACAATGTATATGCCCCAGGGGCCTTAAACAAAGATACTAATAGCTGTGCATATGATTTTTAATTTGGTGGATAGCTTAATTGGTACTGCATCAGAAGCGAGGTCTTCCAACTACTACTGCAATGTTGACATAGGAATAGCTCATTGGCAATCTTAGGAGCGCAAATTGACTCGGAAGATGCAAATCGTGTTCTTTTATGGTCATTTTCACGATGGTCTGATGTGTATCTTTGAATCCTGATGAGAGAAATCATATTCTTTTATTATCATATTCGGTTGATAGTACCTATCTCTAATATTTTCAGTTCGGCATAGGGTTTTTCATGTGGATGTCTTATTGTTTTCTGTCTTATTTCAACGAATCTTGTGGAAATTGGTCGATTATGCGAATTGATGCGTCTGCATCATCTGGCTCGTGATCCTGGTGAGAATGAAAATAGATAAGAATGCCTTCAAAGTACATCGCATGTCATTATAGGTCACAAGTCACAGAGTAAGACTCTACATCCTTGACATGATAAGAATATGTTCTTATGCGAACAGAGTATTAGCTTTTCCAAGTTCTATTGAGGTTGATTTCCTAGAGCACAGGATGTTTATTATATGATTCTTTCATTGATTCATGCATAAAAAATCAGAACGTCATTCTTGGTAAGCAAAAGTTCCACTCAAAAACTTGACTATTAGTTACAGGTAGTCTGCACGCATAAAACCCCTGTTGATACCTTTTATTCAACCAATGTGGAACAACACTAACAAGGATTGATTGATCATGGCAGCAACTCATGTCTATGGGGTTTTGATTGCATTTTTAGTAGCTTATGTCCACTTATTCTGTATGGATTAATAAGCCACTGGAGGCACCATCATAAGATCATTACTTTTCTCAAATCCAGGACACTGATGTTGAGATGATGCTAATGCATAAATTGCTCAATCTGATGGTGGATTAATGGCCCTGATTCTGTCAAAAGTAACATCCTGTACGGTGGAAAAACCGGTAGGAAACATATTGCGCTCGTTTTTTTGTCATGCCTATATACCTTTCACATGTTCGTACCATCAGTCAAGTGTCTTTACGTATCAAATTTGCATTCTTTTGTTCGCTCTTCATTTGGTGATGACAATTTCTCATGCCCCTGATGCTTTAAATGACCAGGAGCTTCACTGTAATTTTGGCAATGGAGTGAGATTCTAACCAAATATCTGGGATAAGGATGCAACAGGGACGCTCTTTAACCCGTTTGCATTACGCCGTGCTTTATGAATGGGAGCTGTCCGTCATAGTAATGACAACAGGTGCTTTACCTTACTCCTGGAATGTTTGAGGGCTGATCTGGATGAATGAAATATTGCTTAATCAGATCAGAATACTTTGTCATAGATGCCGCCGCAGCGGAACAGAATTGGAATTTCAACTTACTAAATAGGAGAGGACTGCGGAAATGGCCAACTATGGTCCCAGCTAGAAGTGTCTACTATTTCGGGTGTAACGATACTTAGTAACTTTTTTCATATATATCATGATTTTGGCTTGTAAATTGTACTTTATGTTATTTATAAACATGCATATAAGAATTGCAATTAATCCGTTGTGTAACTAAGAGTATGAATGCCCGTTAATAATTTTCCCATAAGGTCCTAATTCTTCTCAACCGACCATGTGTACCCAACGATATCTATCATTAGCACCGCTCCGTGTCAGCCAGAAAGTTTGAAACCCACACAACCCTTAACTGTAGGAGCCTAACTTCAGCAATGACTTAAAGAGCTCCTCATCTTCATTTTCTCTCAAAAGCATTTATTTCATATCTTTTTGCTATTAGCCTTATTATCTGCCACATAGTAGTCTAGGTAGTAGATGTTGATTTATAATACCCTCCCTCAACATCTACGACCTTCATCCTGCTTGTGATGCCCTCGAACTTCCGTGAACTTAGATCCTGATAAGGCCCTTCGTGAAAGTATGAACAACTTGTTAATTGATTAATGACTATGTTAGCGAACCATTGGTTGGCCTTCTAGACTCAATTAGCCATATGGTAAATTTGTCAATCCTTGACTTGAGAAATTGCTTCAGTCTATACAGATTTTTAGAAAGCATCAGATCCCATGTGAAATTGTGGTGCCTGTCATTAGGCACAGTGAGGTTTCCAAACGGTATTGATCACACCCAAAATGATGCCTAACTCACTTTGCTTTTCGTCTACTCCTTTTTCCTTTGAATTCTGGGTCATTTCATATATTGTGCTGCTTGCTTTCTTTCTTTCAAAAATTGCAACTTGGCACAAATAAAATTATAAACAAGTGAAACGTGAGGTCCCATAATTGAACTATTGTCATTAAAATAGGTTGCTTAATTGTAAAGGCAATAGTATTAAGAACATGGGGGCCGAAAGTTAAATAAAAGAAGCAAGAAAATGAGTACCCTCCAGTTAAACTGTTTAGTTTTGTTCTTTGGTTCATAAGTTAATAAAAATCAAATTGTTGATGTGCTTGCGAAAAAAGAAATCAAAATTTCTTAGAGCTTAGAAATAAGCTTATAAAATCAAATACATCTCATGTGCAGATCTAAAAGACATACAATGAATCCATCTTATTAGATAAACTCGTAGTGGTGCTCCTGAGCTCTTTTAGTGGTGGTTGACACGTGGTGCTCTCCATGAGTGACATCTTTCTTTACTTTCTTTTGAAAAATTTTCCTTTTATTTTTTCAATTTACTTGAACTAAAAATTTTCCGTCTTAATTCGAGGGGTATACGATTACTTTCTTTATTTTTTTTTTTTGGTAAGGTAAGATTATATAAAACAACCATAGAACTGTACAACAGAGAGGGGGAGACACGGTACCAACAGACACTCATCTGGACGAAATGTCCCTGGAGTAGAAAGGTACCGCGGTCCCAAAAGAAATATACAAAAGGCTAGAAGCCCAAGGAATTAAGAGGACCTAAGCCATCCTATACTAAGTTATGGGCGGCTCCACTCCAAAAATCTGAGGGTCTATCCCCCAACTACGCTGCATCCTTCTGTTTCTGGGGTTGTCTTCAACCGATTTGTAAGTAAGGGCTTTATCCTTGACTGCCTTATGAAGGAACTGCTTCATGGAGGGAATACAAAGGTTATGGCCACTGAAAAGGATGTCATTTATGGTTTTCCAGATAATATTGCAGAGAGAACCAAAAGAGAAAAGTGCTATCTCCCGGTAAAGTCCTTTTCCAGACAAAAAATTGATAGCCCAAAGTAAATTATTTGACCAAGAGGAGTTGCTCCAAGGGAGATTACACTTGGCTGCCCAGTAATTAGCCAGAGAATTAGAGATGCCACAAGCAAAAAAGAGGTGATTTACTGAATCTGGCGTAGAGTTGCACAAAGCGCAGACCAAATTATGAATTCTGCCATAAGACATGAGATATATCTGAGTGGGGAGGTGATTTTTAGTAATCAACCAGAGAAGAAATTGATGTCTAGGGGTCAACGTCTTGTCCCAGACAAAAGAGGACCAATGAACCGGGTTAGATTTGCGCTGTATAGTAGCCCAAGCCGAAGCTATTGAAAATTTTCCGGAGGAGCCCTCCAACCATGTGAAGGTGTCTTGACCGGTTGAGAGATGGGGAATCGGTATTTGCCACAAGACCAGCTCTTGGAGTAACTGGGTCCCTTCTGGAGAAAATAGGTCCTTCACTCTCGCTTGTCTAGAAAGGTCCGATTGGTAGATGTAACTGTTTGAGAATATTGAGTTTAGAGGACCAAAAGCAAGCCATGGGTCAAACCAAAGCGATGTCAATTCACCATCTCCTATTTTCCACCTGAAGTGGTGTAGGAAGTCCTCCCTTAAGGTAAGGATCTTTCGCCAAGCCCAAGAGCAATGGGTAGGAGTCGAGGTATCCCAAAAATTCTTCCTTTTGAGATAAGTAGCATGAATCCATTTGCACCATAGCGACTCTTTATCGATGAATAGCAGCCAAATGTGTTTTGCCATGGCTACTTTGTTGCTATCCCTTATCCTTCTTATACCAAGGCCTTCTTCCTGATGGAGAAGGCAAACATCAACCCAAGACACATTTGCATCTCCTGGCCCCATAGTTGGGCCCTTCCAGAGGAATTGTCTACATGTTTGTTCTATCTTGTCCACTATTGCCGATGGGAGCCTAAAAATGGAGGCCCAATAGGCTTGGATGGCATGTAGCACCGACTTAATAAGTTGAAAGGAAAGAAAGCGGTGGGTCCAAGATTGGACTCTAGCAGTGAGCCGGCAA
This sequence comes from Corymbia calophylla, assembly GCA_014182845.1. NCBI lineage: Eukaryota > Viridiplantae > Streptophyta > Magnoliopsida > Myrtales > Myrtaceae > Corymbia > Corymbia calophylla. Next base: position 3,515,918 of record CM024695.1, read on the forward strand.
ACTAGGGCATTGCAGTCCACTTTGCTCAGTCTTGATGTGATGATGGGTACTCCCAAGTATCGCACAAGAAGGGAACCACGATTGAAGCCAAGAGCTTGTATAATCTGCTCATTAGTGTTTTCAGAGCCTCCTGAGATGAAGACTTCACTTTTCCTAGTGTTAGGGACCAATCCACTCCAATTAGAGAATAAGGTAAGCCCGTTTTGGAGGCAAGAAATAGAAGCAAGTTTCGCTTCACTAAAGAGAAATACATCATCCGCAAAGAAAAGGTGAGATAGACGTGTAGCCTTATACCGCCAGTGGTATCGAAAATCCGCGTGCCGAGTATGAGAGTCAAGAATCCCAGTAAAAACTTCCATGATCAAGGTGAAAAGGTATGGAGACAAAGGGTCACCTTGCCTTAAACCACATACACTTGCAAAGAAACCATGGAGTTCGTCATTTATGGAGATAGAAAATTTTGGGGTCCTGACGCATACCATAATGGGCTTAGTGAGATGAGAGGGAAATCCAAAGGCTTGGAGAGTCTTCTCAAGGAAGTTCCAGTCGAGAGTATCATAGGCTTTTCTAAAATCCACCTTGATGGCACACTTCGGTATATAAGGCTTATTATGAAACCCGCTGAAGAGTTCTTGGGCAAGAAGGATATTGTCACTTATTCTCCTACCTTTTACAAAAGCAATTTGAGCCGGACTGATCAGGTAAGGGAGCACTGCGGCAATTCTAGAGGAGAGTATCTTGGAGATTACTTTCGATATAGCGAAAACCCCTTATTCTCGTGATGATCGAGTATAATTGCGTCGGTTGACTCCATTCACTGGATGGTGCCTACAAGGCAAAGACCAAGCATGCGCAGACGAAGAAAACTAAAAGTGAAATGGAAAGGTCCACTTGGAGCGGTGAAAGGAATTATCATTCACCGAATAATGCCAAGAAGGCGCCGACATAGCACGTTGCTAAGTCCAGGTCAATTAACCCGTTTATTTAACTAATTACATCAATTTGATTAGTTCGTTGTACTCACTCTCAATGAATAAATGGTAACTCTTGTGAGCCAATAAGAGCAATGTGCCGACCGTTAGGGGTGTCGACGATTCGATTCAAATTTTCAGGGAACCGAACATCGACTATAAACTGAACCAAAGGCCCAATTCGATTCAATTCAATCCAGTTTGATTTTTTAATTCTTTTTTTTTTGTCATATTAAGAGGAGATTTAGTAAAAAAAGGGAGAAATTGTGTAAATTATAATATTAAGAAGTGGGGCAATTTTTAGTTCAGTTCGGTTAATATTTGAACCGAAATTTAAAAAAATAATTATTTTCATTAGTCGAACCGAAATTAGAACTGAATTGAAAATGTATGGAATTTTGATTTAGTTTTCCAGTTCAATTCTAACAACTTTAACGGTTATTAAGGCTACTAGGAATCATACGTCAAGGATCATAAGAAGGCGAGGATGGAATTACCAACCAAATTGTTAGTCCAAATATGATAGCATCTCCCAATTCTCAATATGAACACTAGAAATATATGAAACGACCAACTTAATTTGAGAGACTTTTGAATCATCAGTCAATCTCTATCTCGCACTTCATCTTCCTGCTTTCCCTTCTTCCTTTTTACCTGCAACGCTAGAAATGTAGTGCGGAGACAAACGAAGTAATCATTTCGTGCTCAAAACAATTCATAATAGTTGAGTAATCTTCCTTGTTGACAAGGAAATCACTGCACTTTCCGCCCGCCTCGAAGCAGAAATTGCAGAAAAAAAATCTCTGCTTTGCACGGTCATAGTAGGTCTTCACTCCACATAAAGGTCATGTAGACAAAATGAACACCATGTATCATGAAAGGTACAACCATTAAACCTTTATACTATCACTAAATCAAGGGGCCAATTACATAAAAAAGCACTAACTTTGGGTATAGTCTCAAATCTGGCCCAAATTTTATTTTGTCTAAAAAAAAAAGCACCAACTTTTATCCGGATCCCAAATCTGGCCTCCGTTAACCCTCCATCCACTATCACCGTTAGTTATCCAATGTGGAATTTCCACGTCAGCAATAATATAAAACATAACATGCTGACGTGGATATAAAAATAAAATTACACCCTTTTTCATTTCTAATGCTCGATTTGTGAGATTTGGGGGAGTTTTGCCTAGGTTTTCCTTTCTTCATCAAATTTGCACGCGGGAGTCTTCAATCCATTTGAAGATCTCGCTCATCCTCTCACACCGAGATGAGATCTTGCGCGCTTGCTTGCTCGCTCACCCTCTCACACCGAGACTAGAGCTCACGCGTTTGCTTGCTCACCCTTTCACACAGAGACATTATCTTGTGCGGTCACTCGACAAGATCTCGCGATCTTGCATGCTTGCTTGACGAGATCTCGCGAACTCATCCTCTCACACGGAGACGCGATCTCGCGCGCTCGCTCGCTCACTAATCATCTCACATGGAGACGCTCACTGTAACACATACTCACGCTCGACCACTAAAGGAAGTCATTTCCGTTTCACATATTGGGCTTGAAGGATACATGCTTGCTTAAAGATTGGAGGGGACAGAGCATTGAAGGCATTGAACGAAAGGTATTATTCTTCTTCTTCGTATGCTATTGGACATATTAAGTTACGGTCACCATGTGCTCGATGGTTTGTCTAGAAGTGATCTACTTCAAAGAAATTAATGTCATTTGAAATTTTCTGGGCTTAACGAACTTGTGAAGTTGCTAGATCCCTAGAATAAATTTGATCATGGCCAGAGGTGGATATATCATGACTTGGGAGTCTTGAACTATGTTGATACTATAGTTCATCGAAGGGTGGTTTCATTGTCATGTCTAAGATCATAATTTTTTTGAGAAGCTCAAATGTCCTTACTCCTATTTTATTATTTTGGATTAGTTTAGATGGTTATGTATCTCAAATGGGTTGTCACGTGTTTAGCTATTGGGAGCCACAACTTATTCTTTTCTTTAGAGTTTCTGATTCTTCTTCACAATGTGAGGTGTCATAATTGCTTTTTATGCCATACAATTAGTAAAGCTATTGTTGTCTTACTAGGTATTTAATATGTATGATAAGTTTGACGTAAATTTTTTTTTTATCAATGTTCAACATTCAACTTTAAATGCCCACTTTTTGGCTCTATCTCTATTTTAAAGGATTGGGCCGGTTGGGGTTCTAGGTTGATCGTGGTTTTGTCCGTGGAAAATTGAAGTGTTGCAGATTAAATCAGAAGCAATGGTGAGTTCATTTAATTGTTGACTTTTCATGTTTGACTATTGTTTTTAGTTTCCAAATGTATGACTTTGTGTGCTTTTTCACAGAATGAAAGTGATAGCGACGATGGTTCATTAGACTTGTGTGATAATTATATAAATATATCCGATGATGAAGAGATCAGGACAAGAGAGATGAGGAAAGAATTTAGGGAAGCAATAATGGAAGAGATAGATGATGGTGGAGACTTATCTGAAGGTTCCATCAATATAAGAATGGAAGAAGACGTTGGTGTTGTTCCATATAATGGTGGGGATGACAATGAAGATGCAATATTGGATGACGAACCCTTAAGTGGTCCAGATATTGATAATTTTGAAGAAACTAGCAGCATCACTAGACGAATGGTTAATAGATATGATCCTATGTGTGATCATAATGAGAATATGTTTAGTCTAGGTATGAGATTTGAATCTCATGAACAATTCAAGATTGCTGTGCAAAAATATGCCGTAATTAATGGATTTGACATTTTTTGGGAAATGAGTCAAAAGAAAAGAATGGAAGCAAAGTGTGTGAGTGGTTGTGGTTGGAGATTGTATGACAGTTGGGTTCAAGATGAGAAAACTTTTGTAATAAAGAGAATTGGAAATCCACATAGTTGCAATAGAAGCCTTACAAATAGGCAAGCCACTTCTACATGGCTTGCTCGTGAGTACATGCCTAAGATCAGAGCCAGACTCACTTATTCAGCTACTGAAATGCAGATAGATGCATGAGAAAGGTTTGCCCTAACCCTTAAAAAAAAATAAATGTTACAGAGCCATATGGAAAGCACTTAGTTGGATAAGGGGGCCTATAGGAAGGCAATATGATATGCTAAGATCTTATTTAGAGGAGCTAAAGAGAGTTAGCAAAAACGGAACATTTGCAATGGAGGTCAACCCAGCAACTAAAGTATTTGAGAGATTTTATGTGGGCTTCGATGAGTTGAAAATGGGATTTTTAGCGGGATGTAGACGTGTCATAAGCTTGGATGGGTGCTTCCTTAAGATTGGATTGAAAGGCATGTTGTTATGTGCTATTGGACGAGATGGAAACAATCAAATGTTTCCAATAGCTTGGGCAATTGTCGAAGTTGAGTCCGAGGTATCGTGGACTTGGTTTCTCTCTCGGTTATTTATTGACTTGAGTGTGGGCACAGGCGAAGGTTGGACTTTTATCAGTGATCAGCAAAAGGTAATATCTCACATTTTTCTTTATTAGCTATTACACTACACTAGTACAATTATTGTTGTGACGAGTTTTTTTTTCGTTGGTTGAAATTGATTGCAGGGATTAATGAATGCAGTTTCATGGCTGTCTCCACAAGCAGAACATTGAAATTATACAATACATATATATGCTAATTGGAAAAAAATACACAAAGGGGATGCTTTGAAGAATCTCTTTTGGAGGGCTGTAACGTGTACATTTGAAGCTGATTTTGACTTGGTAATGGCAGATTTGAAGATGGAGTGTCCTAAAGGTTATGAAGACTTCATGAGACAAGGCCCTAAGCACTTTTGTAGGGCTTTCATTAAGACAGGTACCAAGTGTGATGCAGTTGAAAATAATTTAAGTGAGACATTTAATGCATATATTTGCATACCAAGAGCAAAACCCATTCTTGAGATGCTTGAAGAAATACGAGCCATGTTGATGGAGAGGATGACGGAGAGAAGCCGATTAATAGTTGATCAAATAGATCCAATTTGTCCAAGGATTAGGATGAGGTTGGAGAAGACTAAACTACAGTCCAGGTATTATTTTGCTAGAGCATCTTTGGGGAATAAATTTGAGGTTGAAGGGGATGACAATAGATTTGTGGTTGACTTGGCTGGGAAGACTTGTGCTTGTAGGGAATGGGATATATCTGGAATACCATGTAGACACGCCATATGATGCATCGCCTTTATGAAGTTAGATATCAATGATTATGTTGATGATTGCTTTAAGAAAAATGCTTACGAAAAATGTTATCAATTTCTCTTCCCAGTAATGAATGGGGAAAAAATGTGGCCTAAAGTTAATGGTGAGCCAATCAAACCACCACCTTACAGAAGGAAAAGGGGTAGGGAGAAGAAAAATAGAATCAAGGATAAGGATGAGCGAAGTAGTGATGGTAAGAAATTGACGAAAGTCGGAGTTCAAATGCGATGCTCAAATTGCCTTCAATATGGGCATAACAAGAAAACATGCAAAAATGCTACGACATCCAGGCCACCCAAAGTAGGCCTAATTGGACAATTTTGTAATTGTTGAAAATTTTTTGTTAGGTTATTATGAATAATAGCATTGGTATTTCTTGTGTTTTTTCACATACAGGCAAAAAGAGGAAGGCCAAAGAAAGCCGATGGAGCTAGTGGTATGCAAGCTAGTCCACAAGCCAATAGACTATCGAATAAGGACTCCACTATCATCAGGAAGGAGAGAGCACAGGTTAGTGCTTTATCAAGCATGATTTTAATTTGATACCACGTGTATATCGTGACAAATGTTTAATGCTCATTTTATTTCTTTAGGCACAACAAGGATATGGACTTTTTATATCTGAAGCTACTGGAAATTCCTGTTTGAGGGTAATCTCTATTTAATGGTTAATATGTGTATCAAAAAGAAAAGCAAGTTCATATGTTTTATTTTTTTATTGCAAATGCCTGGTAGTGATGGAGTTATTGACATTAGAGGTCCATCCATTTCCAAGAGACAAACAAGAGCAAGGAATGTTGTTGAAGTTTCACTAGGCCAAACTTCCACTAATATCTCGGAACTTCCATACACTCAAGAATCTGGAATTAGTGGTGGATTATGCAATAGTAGACCATAAAATGCTTGTGCAATGCTTGTTACTAGATCTTGAGTTGTAGACTAAAAAATGGTAGTTTTATGTTGTCTATAAGTAGATTTGGCTATGCATTGTGTTTAAAGATTTCGCGACATCGTTTCGTATTTGCGATGTTTTGGCTATGCACTTATGTGTTCAACTAGTTCGGAAAGCTTACCAAAGAATGAGCTTGGAACATTTGGATTTTGCAAATTTAGAATTTGTAGTTCTATTACATTTTCATCTCAATTACAGAGGTCGCATATGTAGAAAGAGTTTATTTTGAGGAACTTGTTGAAGAATTTGGCATGGTGTCTTAAAATATATATTATGTACACAGGTAGATTTCATAAAATATGGTGCCGTTAAAGAGAAAGCTCCTTCGACAGAACAACATTATTTGTAGGACCAATGCCTACTTTTATTCCATCCTTATATATCAAGAATGCCAGCTTCTTTCTTGGTCATTTGATATTTCTAAGCCACAGGCGTTGTGCAATGCTAAAACAATTATTTTCCTATAAATTTTCTACGTCCCAGCAAGACTCCACGAAACAGGATTTTGATGTAGCTATAAAATCTGACTTGCCTGGAATGGGGTCTTCCACGAATTATTTCTTTAGATTAGTGTGTTTATGGGTAATCGAGAATATCAAGTATTTAAAATGGTTCTATTCATGCATTTGTAAGTCTGACCTGAATTTTTGGTTGATAGGGCCTGTTTATATATGATTGCAAGTCACATATCTTTGTCATGTATTGCAAAAACTGTTGCAAGTGGTACCACATTTGAGGAGAAAAAAAAAACTCAAGTTCTTACCACGACTCTATCAACTTCAAGTTCTGAACTCAATCAAACCCAAGCAATTTTTTTTATCTCATTTTTTTCCTTTTTTGGTGCAAAACACAAGCTCAGTTTGCGAGACATACCTGTATGATTCTAACTTAATAACATAATCCAATGACCAAACTATTAAAGCAACAATGGCAAAAAAAGAATTAGCCATGAGATTCTGATCCATTTATGCTAGAACAAACATAAACAGAAATAACATTGTAACTTCTACATAAATGTTGCGATCCATTTAACTAGAGATACTAGTTCTTCCTATCATAAACATTATCAAATGGAAAGTCTAGCAAGTGAGCTCAATCTAACACATCATTTTATTCTATAGTCAAAGTCTACTTGAAGATGAATGCAGTAAATTTATCACAGACAGGCTTTATATCCCTGTTTAACTATAAGATCCACATGCTTTCAATATCTCGCTCGAAGGCAATGTAGTCTTTAGCTTCCAACATTGCAAAAAGCTTGCCAATTGTTAACTGATCTAATGGCCTTAGCTATGGTGTCTCGTCCACTTGAACTGAAAATGTTGAATTATTTTTCTAAGGAGAATCATCTCTTAAGTTCACTTCATTGGAGGGCAGACTTAAATTTAACACCTTCAAACACTCGAATGTAGCATCGTTCTGCATCTCCGCAGATTTGGACCTCTTCAAAGTCAGCCTATAGGAGCATATGAGAGGAACCCATTTCCGGCGACACCTAAATCCCGTAAGTTTATGTGTCTTCTCTACATCAAGTCCAAAAGCATCTCCATGGTACCACTCTGCATTAGAAGAACGGATATTGAAGTTATATTGTGAAATAGACAAACAACAGTTCTTTATGACATTCAAAAAACAAATAGACTCAATGTACGATACCTTCACAACTTTCCCAAGCAATATAATTTGACAAAGAATCATGAGCCACTTCCCCACATAGACGACAGATCAACTTAGTGCGCTCGACGTCCGCATTTCCGTTAAGATGGATAGAGTTTTGTTTTTCCAACATTTATCACTTGTTCTTCATATGCCCTTGGATGACAGGATACTATTTACCCAGCTGGCACGAAAGTATCAATAGAGTCCAAGACTCTGAGTCGTGACATATCCACCTCACCATGATCAAATTCATTTTAGGCTAGAGGATTCGAGGAGGTCAATAAGGCCGAGTACAATTTTAGGACTGTGATTTGCAAAGTGTAGTGCCGCTAAAATGCAATTCGTTGTGCTTAATCAACAATAGAACTGAGAATCTGGAGAAACTAGTATCTATAGACCAGAAACAACTCCAGAGGATTGAGCGGCTTAAACGTCATGGGGAACGATATGCAGTTGACTTTCGAACAATCTAATTAGCTTTCTTACACTAATTAATCTAAGTAATTAAAATTTATTAAAAATAGGATTCTAGAGACTTTGCAACTTCACAAGTTCATTAAACCCAGAAAAATTTCAAGTGGCATAAGTTTTTGCAGATAGATCACTTCTAGACAAACCATCGAGCACATGGTGACCGTAACTTAGTATGTCCAATAGCAAAGGAAGGAGAAGAAGAATACCTTTTGTTCAATTCCTTCAATGCTCTGTCCCCTTTAACCCTTAAGCAAGAATGTACCCTTCAACTCTTCAAACCCAATATTTCAAATGGAAACGACATCTGTAAGCCATAAAGGGTGAGAATGTGCAAGAGTGAGCGTCTCCATGTGAAAGGATGAGATCAGCAAGCGAGTGTGTGAGTATGTGTCTTCGTGTGAGAGGATGAGCGAGTGAGCGAGCACGCGAGATCGTGTTGAGCAGCCGCGCGAGATTGCATCTCCGTGTGAGAGGATAAGCGAGCTCACATCTCTGTGTGAGAGGATGAGTGAGTGAGCATACCGGATCTTGTCAAGCGACTGCGCGAGATCACATCTTCGTGTGAGAGGATGAGCAAGCGAGCGAGCATGCAAGATCTTGACTTGATGTGAGGGGATGAGCTTGCGAGCGAGCACGCAAGATCGTCAGATGGATTGAAGACTCCTGCACACGAATTTGATGAAGAAAGAAAACCTTTGACAGAACTCCCCCAAATCTCACAAATCCTGCGTTGGAGATGAAGAAGGATGTAGTTTTGTCTTTATATCCACATCAGCTTGCTATGTTTGATATTATTGCTGACGTGGAAATTCCACGTCAGATGACTAACAGTAATAGTGGATGGAGGGTTAACGAGGGCCAGATTTGGGATCCAGGTAAAAGTTGATGCTTTTTTTTTAGACAAAATAAAGTTCGGGTCAGATTTGAAACTATACTAAAAGTTGGTGATTTTTTATGTAATTCGCCCCTAAATCGAGTATCACCACTCAGCATGTGTTATTCATGGCATGAACATCTAGTCTAGAACTATACACTTTAATATGCATACGCAATCGTCGTACTCCTTTTTTTTATTTTTTTTAAGTGTTTTCTTATATCATATTTTTCCTAAGACATATGTATGTGTGTGTGGTTTCTTTTTTTGTTATTCTAAATTGCATATAGCATAGAGATTAGTACTTGATTGATGAAATTTGGGGTTTTGATGACACTGGCAAAGTGTCAATGAAGTCGTATATAAGCTCTATCACATCCAAATCTAAGTTATAATTTTCTTGAAGCACTTCTTTTGAGGAATGATTCGCTCCCTCCGGTTGGAATCTATTTGGCTCTATTTTTACCCTTGTGCAAATTCTTTCCATTTCATAATATCCATGAGGATGCTCAACTGGAAGAACAATTGCTTCAACTAAGACATATGTTCTCTTCAGTAAATCCCTTAAGTTCAGCTACCTCAATCCCTCAACAATTCTTTTCATGGTAAATCATTAGTATGTTTTTTACCAACTGCAATATTTTCTTCACAAGATTCCCCAGCCATTTTGGAATCCTTGATCAGATTTGCGTGTCAAACTTGACCAAGCGCGGAACATCGATCAAATTCGTTCTGTCTGGAAAAATCACGTTCTGATGGTCCACAGAACGCGTATGATGGTCAAGCCATGATGTAGACAAAGCAAAGTGGATCCCCCCTTTACTCTTCCCAGTAATTCTTCTTTTACGTTGCTTTTCCAACTTGTGTTTGGACTCCATCCATGCCAGCCACAAACTGGGCTTTCATGGAGAGTACGTGTCGGCTCATCCACACGAATGCATTCCACATTTTCACAATGGCTCCAAAGAGCAAATCTCACGAAGGCTTCAATAATTTCAGCATTAGTGCCATACCTCTATTGTTGCATCACAGATCACTTCCGAAAACAATTTCGGTAGACTATAACAATTTTATCAATTTAATTTTGAACTTTTGCACAAAATATTTATATAATCTTTGCAATAATTTCCATTGAGAATCATTGTTAGATTAATATCTCGAGTTTAAATTATTACAGAATCCAATCCGTTTGGATAAAGTTTCCGTATTTAAGTGGTAAGATACTTATTCTGTTGAAGAAATATTCAAGGCTGCCCACAAAGGGAATCCTCTTTGGATCTGTATAGCATACGTCTCCTGTGATGGTCGGTCAACAAAGGAGTAATTCGATTGACTCCGTGTAGCTGCACAAAAAAGGGAGATAAAATCTACTGATCTAAAAGGTTTCGTCGGTGAAAAAGGAGACGCACTTTCTAAAGTTGCGTACGGTGGGGCCCAGGTCAAATTGGTCAACTCACGGGCACACATAAATGCGCGTTTCCTCTTCAGTGAAAAACCTGAAGCGCCGCACAAAAATAATAGTCACACCAAGAAGCCACACTTGGAAGCAGTTGCCGTACAAAACATAGAAGAGGGAACGGAGTTCTTGTTTTTGTACGTACGTGAGCAGATTGTGAGGGCTTGAATATTTGGTGATTTTATGTTGTGAATTTACATTGCTTATTTGTAAATACTTTAGGTTTGGGCTTAAATCTAAATGTGAAAAATACTCAAGCATGTGAATGATTGTAATTCTGATTCTTTTTGTACGTACGTGAGCAGATTGTGAGGGCTTGAATATTTGGTGATTTTATGTTGTGAATTTACATTGCTTATTTGTAAATACTTTAGGTTTGGGCTTAAATCTAAATGTGAAAAATACTCAAGCATGTGAATGATTGTAATTCTGATTCTCCGATTATAGTGAATTATTTACTACTGGCTCTTCCCGTGGATGTAGGTACCAATACTTGAACCGCACCACGTAAATTTCTGGTGTCTTTATTATTTCTCGTTTATTTCCCTGGTATTATTTTCGTGTTAACGTAAATTGTAAGATTTTATCATTTTTTTTTTGGTGACCCAGGGAACCCCGCATCCCGCCAGATAGGGAGAACCGCAGGCGCGCGTCTTGCCACCACACACGTGAAACCAGGTTAAGTCGGCTACATGACGACGGCGGGATTGAACTCTTGACCTTTTGCGAGAGGAAGAGAGCGCGAGCAAAGAACGCCACCTGGCGAGTGGGTGGTGTAAGATTTTATCATTTCCGCGTATTTTGTTTCAACAATCACAGATATGACGATCTAATTGTCTTGGATTGTCCCACATGGCATATCGTTACGCCCGTGATTTAGAACTATATTGGAATATAGCATAAAGATTTACAACTAAATAGAAGAAATTATAAAATTTAAGATTAAATTGACATTCATATAATAAACTTAAGACTCATTAGACAATTTTCCCTATATAATAATTGGTTTAGAATACCAAAAACATTCACAAGTATGACGTCCATGGCATTTGGTATGATGCATGTGATCCTGCCTACACATACGTGTCTTGTTCCCACTTGCCTATTTTCGAGCGATGAACATTGCAAAAATTATGCCATGTCTTCAAATTTTTAATTAAAAAAAAGAGGTCATTAGTGGTTTGGTTGAAAAATCATGTGGAGGTAACCTTAGGGCGAAATTCGTTCAGAAACTAGGTATAATTCATCAGTCTTGTTGTTGGGCACGGAAGCATGATATCGGCAACACAAGAAAATTGTAATGAGCAACTCAGGTTGAGACATACTTAGCTAAAAATATAGTATGAATACAACACACCAAGAAAATATTTATCACACAACTATCACATGGATAATTTATGATTAGTGAAAGTTTACACTTACTATTCAATGGTTTTTCTCACATGACAAGTAAAAACGCTTAGAGCGAACTCTTTTTTATTTCTTTCCCACACGAATGAGCCAACTCTTTCTTTTTCTCCTCAGTTTGGAGCCCGCAAACTTTGAGAGAAACTGAGCTTTCATGGATAATTTTAAGAGCACCTCATCTTCATTTTCTTGCGAAAGCATCTATTGTACGTCTCCCAAATAGCTCCCTACTATTATCCTTACTATATCCTGCAAAGTAGCCTCGACAAGTAGACGTTGATTTCTGATAATTGTTTTCGTCGAAGACAAGAATTACGGAATCTCTTGTCAAATTTCTCGGTCAAATGATGCGCTTGCTGCACAGAACTTGAATAAGAGCGAATAAAGGTTGCTCGGACGAACCTTCAGGCCGACGATTCGGTGAACGTACCTATTGACGTGGGTGCTTTAAGCCTATGTTCCTTTTTATCTTCTGAACAGCTAGAGGCAACTAGCGGGTTTCACATTGACGCCAAATAGAAGAGGTACGGCGGATGAGGGGAGTGACATAGGTCCCCCGGGGAATTCCCAGTGAGAGAGGGACTGCAGGTTCAGTGAGTGAAGTAGAGAGTGAATAATAAGCAGAAAAGCAAAAGAGGGAAGGAAGAGAGGGATAGACCCGCGTCCACGATTCATGAGATAGAAAGACCGATTTTTCCATTTGCGATATACAATGACTGAAAAAGCCACCCAATCGATGCAGTGTAGGGTGTAATTACATGTTGCATGCATTGCTTGCTAACAATGAATGAAGTGGTTTTGGTCATTTTTCATTCACTCTAATTGAGACACCACCACTTTTAACTTGTAAGATGCAATGTGTGGCCCGCCACACATCCCCTTCCCGCCTGGAACATGTCCTTACCTCATACCTTGTCTGATATCCTTCCCTTCTTGTTTTCTATTTTCCTCTCTCTCTCTTTTTCAGTTTTTTCTGGCCGTTGTTTCACACCCAAACACAACCGCCCCCCCTCTCTCTCTCCATCACCTTCTCTACGGCCACGCACGAAAGGAGTAGTGATTCTTTTGGTAGGAAAGGAAGGAGAAAAATGGGGGAAATGGGAAAGAGAGCATCCGAATGTAGATGTTCTATTCATTTTGCAAATGCGATTTCTACAATGCTAAAAAAAGCCTAAAAAGGCACTCCTTTAACTTAGCATGAAGATAAATTTGCAATTCACTATAGAGGTGATGCAAGATGTGATGCATGTTTTTTGTCCTTACAAAGATTAAAAGGTTGCGAAATTAAAATATGAAGAAATAAATATGTTGCCTTCTAAAAGTACATATACATTAATATGAGAAAGAGACAGCTTTGTTGGTGGGAGGGAGGGAGGGAGGGAGGGAGGGAGGGAGGGAGAGAGAGGACGGGGTTGAAGTGGAGGTAGAGATTGCTTAGTAATGGTTATTACGAATTTAACCATGAAAATCTAGATGTAAAAGATAATTTCATGAACAATTAAGTAGTTATTGATTACTTAATTAATATATTTTGAATCTATTACCCCTCTAAAAGATATCTTGTAAAAGATACTATGTATAGGCTACATAGTGGGTATCGAATTAGTAGTACAACCACTATGGACTTACCCATTTTGAACTTTTGGAGCCCAAAAATTGCTCTGCCACCTCTAATGCCCATCTTGAAACTTACCAATAATGTCAATTTCATAATTTCGTTGATCCTCCGAGCCCAATTTCTATTCACAAAGTTGAATACTTTTATGGCATCACAAATGCAACGAGTAACATCTCATTATATGAATAATCCGTCACCAATTAGATAATTGACACTCGCCATGTTAAGAATCATTCAACAAAGGATTTTAGTTTATATAGAATATGTAACTTATTTATCGCATAAAGACATGCACCGTACTTGTTAATGGAAAAGGTTAGCGGTGTTAAAAGAGCAGACAGGAGTTGCAACTTTTTTAAAGATGTGACATGGACCAACTTCGAAGTTATGAAGGGTAAAATAAAACCTTCCCTAAAATGTTAGATTGAGATCTCACGTTCTTCTTACGATTTGCATGGAGCTTGATGTATTTTCCTCATTGTAAGTGATGTCACTTTTTCCTCCGTACCAAGCTGGAAAAAATTACCTCCAACCATATTTTTGATTGGTGTTCAACTTATAAAAATACCAATATACAAGTTTAACTAAAATTAAATATAGATGATGTCTATATTTGTAACTCATCAATAAAAAAGATTGCATATAGTTGGTTCATGAAGAGGGAGCCTTTAAAGTGTAGACATGTGGCCACCCAAGTCACTTTGCTTTTTGTTTTCTTTTTTTTCTTTCTTTGATTTAAGATCATGTCATATTTTGTGCGGCTTGCTTCCTTTCAAAAATCACAAATTGGCACAAGAAAAATTAAAAACAAGTGGAACCTGAGGTCTCAAAATTAAATCGTTTATCATAAAAAATTGCAAAAACCAATATTAATTGGAACAGTCGAGCCAAAAGTTAAAGCAAAGAAGCAAGAATATTTCATTCCCTCACGGACGGACGAGCCAACTCTCTTTTTGTTTCTATTAGCGAAGGTTTGCCTGCTGAAGCTTTCTAATGCCCTATTTATATAGGCCCCAATCTACCGATTTAGGAACCTTGGCTTTTGGAACAAAAGTTTTTGGAATGTGTAGCCAAAATTCCTGAACAAAAGATTCACGCGTTCAGCCACAAAGATTGAAGCCCACAACTTTTGAACGACAAAATCCTAAACTTTGGGAACCTTAGGGTCTATTTGTAATCTTGTCAATTTCTTTATTTTTCCGTTCTTTTGTCCTCTCGAAATAGAAAAATAACAGAAATCCGTTTGGTGACGCCGACTAATTTTTCTAATTCCCGAAATAAAAAGTTGTTCCCAGGAATAGATTTGAAGTAGAAATAAGAAGTAGAAAAAATTTACTTCTTATTCCGGGGAACAAAAGCAAGAAACGATTTCTTCTCTTGTGAAACTCTAATTGAGATTTTTGAGTCCCTTCTCTCTTTTCAATCGACCCCAACTTGCACCTCCTTTGTTCTTTGCTCACCTCCACCTTCCTCCAGTCGCGTCACCTCCGGTTGCGTCGCCTTCGATTGCGTCGCCTTCGGTCGCGTCGCCTCCGATCCCTTGCCTCCGGTCACTCACCTCTAGTTGTGTTGCCTCCGTTCACCTCACTTCTTTCCAGTCGCCTCTGGTTGCGTTGCCTCCGATCACTCGCCTCCAGTCGCGTTGGTTCCACTCACGTTAGCTTCGCTCATGTTGCCTCTGCTCTGCTCTCTTCAGTGGCCTTTCTCCGGTTGCGTTGGGGTCACTTCTCTCCGGTCACATCACCTCTAGTCGTGTCGCCTTCAGTCGCCTCTCTCCAGTTGCTTGCCTCCTGTCGCGTCTCTCCGTCACCTTTGTTCGTGCATGCCTTTCTACCCGTTTCTTCTCTCATGCTCATCTCACCATGAATCTAGGTATTTCGCTTTGATTCCTTCTCGTTGTACATGTTCTACTTGTGATTCTCACTTCTTGAAGTTGAATCTTTGTCTAGTAGCCTCTCTTTATTCCCGTCGCCTTTGTTCCCGTCGCCTCTGTTCGTGCTTGTCTCGCCCTCAATCCAGGTTCGTGGCTTCGATTTCTTCTCATTGTACACTTTTTAGTTGTCATTCTTGCTTCTTGAAGTTGAATGGCTGTGTTTTGCAAATGGATTTGGTCTGCTCTTTGGGAATTTGAACCCTAACATTGCTTGTGTTTAGATTAATTCTTTAGCGCCAATTATGTTATTCCTCGTCTTCAGAGCACGGGTTCGATCAAATCGCTTGAGCCTGATTGTTGCCCTTACTTTACTAGCACTAAGGGCAGGAGGGATCCAGGAATTTAGTATTGGGCTTGTAGTTTTAGAATAACTTGGGAATTGGTTGTGCATTTCAAGATGAAAGTCAAGAATCGGTATGTGAGTATTTCCTTGTTGTACCTCTCTTTTTAGTACTAAACGGGTATAATTTGTAATATCTGTAGTCATTTCGAATTTACTTCCACTAAAAAGTTCCACTCCCTTTATATTTCCCACCTCACTTTGTATTTGTGAATTTATCTCTTTGAGTTAGAACAAATTAATGAAACATGTGATAGTTAATGATGAAACATAGGCAATTCTTCAATAGATTGCAAAATCTCAAATCCCTAAGTGTTTTTTCTTTCTCTAGTGTGGATATGAAACGTACATGTTTGGGCAAGGTGGCTTGGTAGAATTGCAGGTCTCCCAGCCTTTAACTTGATCTGCCCATTCAGTCTATTGTTGAACATCATAAGTAAGAAAAGAAATGTCCATCTTAGTTCTTTCAATTCTCGAACAAAATAATAAAGTTCATTCGATAGATCTACAAAGTTGCATATATTAGAGACTGTGATGTTCTGCTGAATAGCATCGACAAGTTTGTCTATGTCTAAGCTGTGATTTTTGTCTTCGGCTATCTCAATTATATTATTATCCCAAACCTGCATAATCCACAAGTTCAATCACAATTCTTCCCTAGCATTAAACTTTAGCTTATGCTGAGTTTGCATACGTGGTGGAGGTTTTGTTTCCACGTATACCAGCGAACATCAATGGTGTTGGCCCCTCTATCTGTAGTGAAGCCTACATGCAGAGGCTGCACATAACATGGCATAACAATAACCTTAGATGATGGCGTGTTTCATGATATAGAATACATGCTTATATATCCATACATTGCCGCATTTTGTTTTAGGAAGCTGAGTACTTGATGAATGTCTCCCATGAAATGAGAGAGAAACATGAGTGCTGGCAATTTGCTTGATGATAAGATAATGTGAAGCTTTAGTATTATCTCGATTACTTTTCCATAATCTGATCTATCCATTTGATATAAGAAAAGGAAACAAGATTTTCAAGACATTTTAGCACTACTGTCCATACATATAGCTAGCCTTAAAATGAAGTAAAAGAGAACGCCAAGACCCCTAGAAACCACATAGCATGAGTACCCGTCAATGTTTCTCAAAGCAAGAGGAATCCTTTCATTAAACTGATGGCAAGAAATTTCAAACAAAGACAATAAACAAACACAAACGCTTCATCAGTCAAGCAGCGGCAGCGCAAGTCGATCGGGGGAGAAGAAGTGAGCAGCAATTGTCCAACCTCTTGCGGACCCAACACTCGTCGTCGGGGGAGAAGAAGCGACTAGCAATCGTCGCCTCGTCGGTTGAGCAACGGCGGAGCAAGTAGATCGGGGGAGAAGAAGCGAGCAACGATCTTGCAGACCCAACACTCGTCGTCGGGGGAGAAGAAGCGAGCAGTGTTCGTCGCCTTGTTGGTCGAGCAGCGGAGCAAGTCGATCAATTGGCGAGGGTGTTGCAATTGAGATTTGAGAGAGAGAGCTAGGGTTCCATGCTTTGTCGATTGGTTCTGTTCTGCATCTGCAAATTCTGCACAGCCTATCTATTTTTCAGCTTTCAATTCTTTCTTTAAAAAAAAAAAAAACACCGATTCGAGCCCAGTGGGTTTTACTAGGGGTGAGCACGATTCCCGGGTAGAACCAGTTCGGTTCGGTTCCCGATTCCTCATTTTCTGGAACCGGAACCAGAACCGGCCCACTCCAGCCTCCCTCATTCCTAAAAAATCCCCAATTTCTATCCCCAATTCCATCATCCACACACGAACGCAATATCAGATCGAACTCTCTCCATCTCCATCTCCCTTCCTCTCTGCGCTCTCGATTTTGTTGTTCATTGAATGAACATGGCCTAGCTCCTGTTTAACCTGCTTAGCGCTTGATTGCTTCCAAGATCAGTCTTTTTGATTGATCTCTGCCTCTCGCCATCATCGTTTCCCTGGTGCCCCCGAGCGGCAGGCGGAGTAAAGATCAAGTCTTCCTTCGAGATCCCGGACCAGCACTCGTGGGTCTTCATGCGATAAGTGAGAGATCTGGTGGGTCGCGCCTTTTTGGCTTTTTGCAGCCTTCGATTTGAGGTCTTGAGTTTCGAGAGGTGCTGCCTTGGTTAACTTGACGAGTTCCCTGTCTCTCCATTATGCGTATTGTTGGGAGTTTTTTGGCCCGCTAGGGGAATTGGTTTTCGTTTATTTACTTCAGTTTTTCTTATTTATATTTAGCTAGAGTTCACTGTATGTGAGTGGGTATTTTGATCTTATCGTCCAATCGATGAAAGATCCGATTTTGAAAAATAAATTTCTTCATTTTGTTGGGACTTGAGCAAAAAGAATATAGTTCATAGATGGAACTTAGATTTGGAGGTTCAATAGCTGCGTGCCGTGGACAAAGACACAGGCAAATGCTAATGCGGAAACTACGTTAACCTGTCACTTGGAAATCCATGTATTTAATATGTTTCTCTGGGTAGCTGTGTGTTTCATTTTTCCTCGTTTATCTTTTGAGAAACTTGTGTTATACTTCAAAGCCATTGCCTTACTGATTGCACACTATTCAATTTACATGCTCATGGTGATTAGTTTTAGTCTTTCAAATTCTCTCTCTTTTTCTCAAATATCAATATAACCTAGCATGAATGCTCATCTGTTGATTTTGACTATTCACCACCTTTTCTGTTGAATATGTGTCCTTAGGAGGAAGCAAGCTCCAGCATTTATTAAATGACAATTTTATCTCCTTTTCTTACTAAGGTCCTCTAAATCAAAAAATAATGATGCTTTCGTTGTCAGTCTAGATTCTGGAAAGGCTTTCAATTTCAGCAGTTTGTTGATTTACAAGTCATGCAAGTGATTACTAATGTAGATGGTGAATTTGAATCATTCAAATTGAGAAAGAAATATACTTGTTGCTCTTAACTGTTGAATCCAGTACTGATATTTTTGTTCTCCTTTTTCTAATTTGTGCGTGTGTAATTTGGACATGTGGCTTTCTTTCAGGTTCTCAATGGCAAAACCTGAAATTGATCTAGAAAGGGACTAGAGAATGGTTTTTGCTTATTAGGTAAATTTTTTTTAATATGTTTTGCTTTAACCAACTTCGATTATGTGAAATTGTCATCGTGTGACCTTATTTCTGATTATTGAGATGATTAAATGGTTGCTTGGCAATATTGTTTGTTGGACTTATCAAGTTAACATGTCAATGGAGGAGGAGGGATATGACTATGAGGAGATAACTCCTATTATAGAAATGGAAATGTTGGGCGATGAGCAAAGCTAGAGGTTGCTATGGTGGATTCATTGCAGTCAAATTATAACTAGTCTGTTATGAGTAATGTATTTTTTGTGATTTTTATCATTATAAAGACTATTGGAAGGGATGATCACGGTTCCCGGTTCTAGGGAGGGAGGTTCCGATTCGCGGTTCCTCTTATTTCGGAACCGGAACCGGTTCCTCTTAAATGAAACAAAAAAAAAAAAAGAACCTGTAGGACCCCGGAACCCTGTGAGAGGGTAGGTTCTAGGTTCCGCATTTCGATGGGTAGGTTAGGGTTCCAAGGGTTCCAAAAATGAGAACCAGGGGTTAGAGACACTTAGGAGTGCATAACTTTCGACGGCGCCACTCACTTTGGTGCCAAAACTTTTTTTTCGCTCACTGAGTGCCACAAGTTTTAAAAAACGTTCACTTGAGTGCCAATTCGACGTGGCCGCCGGAAAAGCGACGTGGCCGCCGGAAAAGCGACGTGGCACCGGTGAACAATATTTTAATATATTTTAATATATTTATTGATTTTTTTGATTTTTTTGATTTTTTTGATTTTTTTAAGGCTGGCAAGGGTCACATAGGTGGCCCTCGCCGGCCCTAAAAAACAAAAAAAGCAAAAAAAAAAATCGAAATTTTTTTAAAAAGAGTAAAAACGGCGTCGTTTTCCCTGAAATGTCCACGTTGGCATCGAAATTTATTTAAAAAAAAAGAAGAAAAATCATTGAAAAATTCCACGTATGCATTTTGGCACTTAACCGAACGATTTTTGGCCGGAAGTGGCACTTACCCGAACGATTTCACTCCGATGTGGCACTCAAGTGAGCGAAAAAAAAGTTTTGGCACCAAAGTGAGCGCCGTACGAAAGTTATGGCACTCCTAGTGTACTTACCCCTGAGGAACCTGTACCCGAGGGTAAGTTTCAGGTTCCAAGCAGAACCTGTAAGGAACCTGGAACCGCTCACCCCTAGGTTTTACTTGGAATCAGTTCCCGGACTGGTTCCAATCGATTCCCAAAAGCTGGAACCGGTTCCCAAACCGGTTTTTCGGGTGGTCCGGTTGCACACTCCTAATAAATTGGATATGTTTCATTTTGTATGTAATTTCAAATGATAACTTTCACATTGAGATTTAAGTTTTGTATTCAATGTTTGACCATTAATATAAGTTCATGTGATCCTTAAGAGTTTGGCCTTCATTTCCTATTGTCTGCAAGTATTTTGATGGAATTAACATTACTTTTGGATGTGGATGGTGGGTGACCTCCTCCTTGGCTTTTTACTTGGATTTTGATGCGAGAAAACAAAAACTGGAGATGTTTTATTGAGAAGAAGTGATCTTATCATAGTAGAGCATTTTAAAAGATATGAATTGTATGTAGTGTTACAGTATAAGTTATATTGTCCCTTTCACTAAAGCTTTCTTTTGCTTCTTTAGTTGTTGTAGGACTATGCCGAACAAGGTTTTTTGATCTAGAGAACTTGCTATATTATATTACGTCGTTCTCCTTTAGACTATACCTATTTTTGTGAAGTTCTCTTCAAAAATTGGTTTTTCATATATTTGATTATCATGAACTCTCATATGATGCTCAACTAGTGAAGGTTAAATGGCAAAGAGGCATTCAACAAAAAGTGAACCGAGTCTTTAACCAACTTTTACATTAGTTTGTTGGTAGAAGATGTCAAAAAGGGAAATCGCACCTCTTGTACTTATAACAAAGTGGGGTGGAATAACATATGGATTGAATTCAATAAACAGACAGGACTCTAATAAACTCAAGTACAGTTGAAGAACAAGGTGAACAAACTGAAAAAACAGTATGGTAGTTTTAAGAAACTTCTTTCAATATCCAGATTTGGCTGGGATAATGTGAGCAAAATTGTTGTTGCCGATAATCTAACTATATGGGAACCTCACATTAAGGTATAATTTAAACTTTGATCATTTTGAATTCACTGTAGATGTACATGGCAAGATGTTTGCCTATGTTGCTGACTATGTCATCATTTTGAAAACTATAGGATAATACTGAGTGGACAAAATTCAAGAAGGACGGGTTTCCTCAATATGTCAACTTGTGTATTGTATTTGGTGATACATATGCTACTGGAGAGCATGTAGAAGGAAATGCCAAAGATTTTGTGCTGTCAGAAGAACTTGGCACTGGTGGTGATGATACAGACGATGGTCGAGAGGACATAAGTGAACATCATGTTGAGGAAGGAGTCTTTACATCTAATGCCACTCCAGTTCATGACAAACATAACTTGGATAGAACTCCAAGTAAAAGGAGAAAAATGAGTCACTCATTTGGTGTTGCTAACACTTACAACGCCCTACAAGAGATGATTAAAACTAGGGCTAGTCTATCTGTGAGTGGCTCTATCACCTCACAAGCCTCATCACCACCTATAGACCCATTTTTCGTATCTGCTGTAATTGATGTCTTAGTTAGCATGCCTGAGTTAGAACAGGATCTTTACAATAAAGTAGTGAAACGAGCTTGCAATAGTGTCGCATGGAGGGAAGTTTTCATCAAATCCCCATCGGAAAGGAGAAATGGACTTCTCCAATGTCTTTTGTAGATGTTGAGAAATGTACAATGGATTGTGTTGGGTTTCTTTTGACTATATCACTTATGTTCTTGATTGTTATTTTGTTTTTAAAGATATTTATATTGAGGCTCTTGTATTCGAGTAGTGGCTTGGATAGGATGGTTCATGTGGAATTTTTATATTTAGTTTGCTTTGACTCCATGACTTATGTTATTAATTTTTGTTGGCATTTTTTTTAACAGATATCTATATTGATGTTCTTGTATTTGTGTGATGGTATATGTACAATGGAAGGGGGATCAAATAGTGTGTCTAATGGGGAGATAATAGCAGTTGAATGGTACTTGGAAGAGTTTGATATTGACATAATGATAGCATGGTTATGTCTTGTTACGTTGGACATGAGTGTGCATACGAAAGAACCTATTAGGGACAGTAAATTGTCAGGACCCGAATAGATAAGGGAGATTGTTTATGGACATTCAAATAGGATATATGAAACATTCAGGTTGGAGAGACATGTTTTTCTAAACTTATGTGATTTAATGAGGGCAAGAGGTTGGTTGAGAGATAGTTGATATGTAAGGGTAGATGAACAAGTTGGGATTTTCTTATTTGTGATTGATCACAAAAGCTCCAACAAAAATTTATGTGAGGGATTTCAACGTTCAGGAGAAACAATAATTAAGTATTTCACTAGAGTGCCGAAAGCATTACTCAAATTGTCGAAAGAAATTATTAGGCCACCTTCATTTGATGTTGTTCCGGAAGATATTCTTATTGATCCTAACCATAAACGCTACTTCAAGGTATATTTTTCTATCGATTTTAGACCATTAAATACATGTAGCTAATAATCTTGTGTAACACTAGATTTTTATAAAATTACAAGGTTGCATTGGTGTTATTGATAGCACCCATATTAGTGCTTCTGTCCCAGTGTCACAGCATATCCCATTTAGAGGCAGGAAAGGGAGTACCACTCAAAATGTGATGTGTGCTTATTCATTTGATATGAAATTTACTTTCGTGTATGCTAGTTGGGAATGATCTGCTAATGATTGCTAGGTTCTCTCGGCAGCACTCGAGACTCTTCAACTGCAATTTCCTCGACCACCACCCGACATTTGCTTTGTCTATATGAAATAATTTTCTTTATGATTGTATAGCTATTGCATATCACAACAAATTTGTATATCTTTTTATAGGTAAATACTACATGGTAGATTTTGGTTATGCAGCACTTCCAGGATTTTTAACTCCATTTAAAGGTGAACGGTATCATTTGAATGATTATAGGGGTAGCAGAAGACGGCCTAGAACAACCAAAGAACTGTTGAACCATAGACACTCTTCATTGAAAACTGTCATTGAGAGGTCATTTGGGGCATTAAAGAATCGCTTCTTCATTTTGAGACACGTGCCTCCATTTTCAATTCGAAAGCAAACATTTATTGTAATTGCATATTGTGCTCTCCATAATTACATTCGCAACCAAGACAAGATGGACAAAAACTTTGCCCTATATGGAAATCCGAACTACCCATTTGGACCTACACAAGAGGAGGTTGCAGATGATACCTCACTTGAGGGGGTAGCTAAGATAAACATGATTAGGAAAAATATTGTAAACAAGATGGCAATGGATCACAACATGGATGAGATTCCATGATTTTGTATTTCTAATTTTTGTAATGTGTTTGTAAACTATTATAAATACATTTCTTGACTTTGTATTTTTGAATTTTGTAATGTGTCTGTAAACTATTACAAAAACATTTCTGTTAATTGTATTAAGGTTGTCCAATTCTATATTATAATATAGAAATACGTCTTATCTATTTTGGTAAATGATGTGTCAAAAGGGATTTTCATTGATTATTCTATAGTACTAGAGATTCGTTAAATTGTTGAGTTTTAGAAAAAGAAATTGACATTCTTCGATTTGCAAGTGTAGCTTGAGCTTACCAATCATTCACAGGGGTAAAATGCAAACAATCTCTAGCAAAAGCAAATGCTCTAGCTTCATAGTTAATTGCATCTAATTAGACATCTTTATGCTTGTGAATAAAACAAACTTTCCTAAAGGGGGATGATAAATAAAATAAAAGGATTTAGAAAAGATCTACTTTGGTTGCTTGGGTTGAGATTTGTGGTGAATGTTAAAACATTGAATCATGTTTTTTAATTCCAGCACACAATAATAGTCTCTTGACTGTTAAAAAAAAAAAAAAAAAAATTGGGAATAGAAATCTTGTTAATGGAAATATACAAAAGAGGAAAAAAGTTTATATGAACTAATCCTTAATGCAAATCTATTATTAGTGTAATGAGATTTTGATCTTGTCAATTTTATATAATTTCTAATCTATTATTCTAATCTCTTCATTTAAAAAAATTAAAATAGAAATAGAAATTTTGTGCAGTTGCCAAACGCATTTCTATTTTTTACTATTTCAGAAATAGAAATTTTGTACAGTTACCAAACGTGTTGTTTTGCTTAGAAATTGTTTCGGAGAATAGAAATAAAAAATAACTATTTCTGAAAAGAAATTGTTCTCGGGAACAGAAATGTTACTAAATGCACCCTTAATTTTTCTCTCGCAGAGGACGTCAAAAGCTCTTCATCTTTTATTTTCTCGTGAAAACATTTATTGTATGTCCCCCAAATAGTTCCCTACTGGAAGACGTATTATTTGCTACATAGTAGCCTATGGACGTTGATTTCTAGATCCAATGGTGCCCCCACGGCACGGATCGATTAGAGGACAAATACTTCACGCGGACGTTTCAAGGAACGTACTGATTGTGTCGGTGCTATTAGCTTTTCCCATTTTCTTTTGGACTGGCAACCTGCGCATTTCGCATGGACACTAAAAATGGTGCATCATGGCCTTGGAGACACAGAAAGGCGAGTGGTAGGGCCGGATGAGAAAAATAATTGATGATTGTGGTCGCCGTCTCTATCATGCTCTCGATTCAATTGGGAAGTTGGGATGGTTGGCGGAATTGAACTTGTTATGGACAAGCATTTAGGGAACACCTGAATTCATTGGGGATTGAAATACAAGGAAAATTTTAGATAATGCTGAAAGTGAGCAATTGAGCAATTTACCTATTACTACTAGCAAGTTGGGCATAAAACATAACTTAGTCCTATTGGTTCGGTACCCTGATGGTAATTTGCAAACAAAGCCAGCAAATGCACTAGTAAGTTATCAACATCTCTAGAAATTTGCCACTCAAACAAAAATCTAGCAATAAAGATAGCAAGTTTCTAGCGAAATCGATGAATTGCCAAGCGAGATCCAATTTTATGATAGCAACGGAGTAAGGAATGTTTTAAATTTAAGTACAATGCAAGTTATCTATTTATGTGATAGCTAATCATTCAAAATTAAAATATATATATATGATTGAAAACAGTGAGTTACGAGTGAAATTAACCAAATTTTAATCTATGTTTGCTTTTAGATATTTCACTTTCTTTTTAGTTGTTGTTTCACTTATTAAAAAAAAATGCATAACTTTTTTTGATCATATATATCATAATATATGTACCCTACATTAATTGGATCGAGTAAAAGGCCCTCAAAGTATGCACATCGATTATGACAAGTACTGACTTCAGATTTTGACGGAAGTGAACGGAAGATGGATGGAGTGGCGGGCCACAGTATCTCCGAGGGCTGTCTCGTTCCATTGAAATCGGCAAACAAGAAGTCTTCACTCCCCATAAAGTCTCCAAGAGCTCTCTCGTTCCATTGAAAAAGTGGTGGGCCAGTCATAGCTGAATATGCTACTAAGCCAAAGGGATCTTTTAGGACTTTTTATTTATTTAAAGTGGTCATTTAATTATTTTTAAATATTCAACCTAATCCTTAAAACTTTCAATTTATTTAATCTAGTGACTCATGAGGAAAATAAATCATTTGACACTATTTACAAATTTCAGTAATTATACTATTGCCCAAATTTTATAATATCTTTCAATTTCAATCAATTTCTTCAATCAGTGAAAAGACATGCTATCTTTCTATTTCATTTTTCTCTTTATAAATATTATGATAATTTTATTTAAATAAAATTTAGCTTATGATCTCTATATCAGTAAAAATAGAACCTCAGTTATGCATGGATAATATTGCTGCTTTTTAAAGAATAACTATTTTCATAAGGATATCTAAAGAGGATATTAGTTTATTTAATGAAAGTCGTATTTTTATTAATCTAAATCTTATTCCTTATTTTTTAGTTAGATAAAATTTTCAAGCTTTTACGTTTTGTGTTTTAATAATTAAATTCAGTAATATCTGCATGTTAGAAAATTAAAATAAAGGAAGTATCAGCCCGATGAAAATTGTAAATGAGGTTGTGCTTTTTTTTTTTGTGATAGAAATCATAAGCCAAAATGAATTTAAATGGAAATATCATAATATTTATAAAGACCATAGGAATATAGCTGTTACGATTCTTTCTTTCATTTTCTTCCTGGCTTTTAGATACAATGTTAATGCCGTGGCAAAAAAGAGACTAGCATTAAAACGTTAAACGACTCTCTCATGCGGATCACGGGTCAACAAAACTGCAGGTGTATAAATTTACGAAATTAGCTAATGTCAAACCACAATGATTATTTATAAAAATGTCCATGGGAGACTACCGGTAAATAATTTTTACATAAAGATGCCACCAGCTTGGTGCAAAAGACTTTGTTTTATGGAAAATAAGTGATTTGGAAAATATTTTCTGAAAAATAATCGCTTGTATCGCTTATAAAAATAAATTAATGAAAAATTTCTTCATTGCTCATGAAAATAATTAGATATAGATAGTTATCAATGATGAAATATTTTCCGTTGATTAATTTTTCTTGAAAAATGTTTTTTGGATCACTCACTTTCTACAAAATGAACGCATCCCTTGGAATAAAGGCAACGCAGACAAAACTTTTGATGAAAGGTGTTTAGCAATATAGTGGCGTTTTCCCCTCAATCTTTTTGATTTCTCTCACGTTTTAATTCACTTGACAATTCAGATACTTAATCAGATGATCAGTTGATACAGAGCTTGAGTTTAATTTTGATTTCATGCTTCCAGACACATTTTAGTAATTTCTAGATGAACATCTTTCGAGTGTGGGGCAAGTTAATCATAGATTTTTTTCAAATAATAAATTCTATGTTAAATACAAAATACAAACATTAAAAAGAAAAGAGTTAATATTATGAAAAACCCCAAATTGGTACATCTGTAACAAATTTATCCTAAACTAACTCCAAATTAGTACACATTTGATAAATTTACCTCAAATTGATACATTTATAACAAATTCATTAAATTTACTATCAAATTGCTGAGATAGATGACACGTGATAGTTGACTAGTGTACCCGTTTGGGATTTTACTCTTCATTTGTTACAGTTGTACCAGTTTTGTATTTTTTGTAGTATTAATCTAATTTAATGAAGAGTATATTTGTAATAAATGTATCAATTTGGAGTTTTTGGCCGTCAAAAAAATTAGTTTAAGGTAAATTTGTTACAAGTGTGTCAGTTTAGGGTTTTTTGTGATCATTTGGCATAAATTTGTCATAGGTATACCAATTTAGGGTTTTTTGTTGTTAAAAAATTATTTTGATGTAAATTTGTCACATTATATTAATTTGGCATTTTTCTTTGTATTAACTCAAAAGAAAATTCCTAAAAATACATGGTAGAACCGCAACGTGTTGACTCGAATTTGTTCAAATAATAAATGCTGATCGATATTTATTTCACTATCAATATTTCATGTGATAGTGCAAGGAATTGAATTTATTTGATCGTGGGTCGAATAAAATTATTTTTTTCCCTGTCAATGATATTAAAGGCGTACTTTATATATTTTTTTTCTTCTAAAAGGCTCATGCACGATGAAAACTCATTTTCTAAAATAAAAATCCCACTCCCACAAGAGCATGTTAGCATCCAAACCAATTTAACACAATGTACAAATGCCGAGATGTCTAAAATGAGATCGTTCATGACATACTAACCGTTAATGGAAAATGTAAATTCCCTCTATTAATTGCTGAGCAAGTACCCTTGTCACTGTGTCAATTGGCTCAAATGGGGAGACAGAACCACTAAGTTTTTTCATGCAACTACGGTGCAGCGTAGGCAACTCAACGAAATATCAATGCTGAAAGTTGATGAAACTAATTGGTGCAATGAGGAAGAAGAGCTGGAGAAACACATGATCAACTTCTATCGTTTACTCTATACCACTGTAGGAGAAAGAAACTTCCAATCAATGCTGGATCAATGCCCCACAGCAGTTGAGGAGATAATGAATGAATCACTATTATTGCCAGTAATGATGGAGGAGGTAAAAAGTGCTGCTTTTCAAATAGCCCCTACGAAAGCTATGGGACTCGATAACCTTAATGGCCAATTTTACCAACACCATTGGGAGGTAATCCGGCACGATATCTTCCAATTGGTCAGGGATTTCTTTGAGTCAAGTACGTTTGACCCAAAACTCAACAGAACCCACATTACTCTCATTCCCAAAATCCCTCACCCAAAAAATATGAGCCAATATCGACCTATAAGCCTTTGTAATGTCAGTTATAAAAGCATCTCTAAAGTTTTAGCCAATCGCCTGAAACCTTGGCTACCTAGACTCATTTCTATTGAACAAAGTACATTTGTTAGTGGACGTCAAATCCAAGATAATATATTAATAGTCCAGGAAGTCTTGCACCAATTGAGAATCCAAAAGAGGAAAAAGAAGAAGTTCCAGGCGATGTTAAAGCTTGACATGCAAAAGGCATATGATAGAGTGGAATGGGATTTTTTGGAAGCGTGGATGTTAAAAATGGGTTTCAATGAGAAATGGGTGGCAATGATCATGAAATGCATCTCCTCCGTCACATTCAGTGTCAAGTTTAATGGAGAACCCCAACAGTACTTCCAGCCTACTCAAGGCATTAGACAAGGTGATCATCTCTCTCCTTACCTTTTTATTACCAATGCTCTATCCCATCTAATGAACAAAGCCATAGAAGACAGCAGCTTAAAAGGAATCAAATTGAACACCTTTTGTCTGACACTCTCACACTTATTGTTTGCTGACAATGCCATCTTCTTCCTAGAGGGGAAAATTAGTGAATGCCAGAACTTAGCTGGTATATTGAATCAATATTGCTACGCAACAGGACAAGTCATAAATTTGAACAAATCAGGGATTCATTTCAGTAGTGGCTGCCTGCCAAACCGACGAAAGAACATGGCAGAAGAACTGAGAGTACCGGTGATAGAGAAGACAGGAAAGTATCTAGGCATTTCGTCGGATTGGGATAACTCTAAAAAGCAAATGGTTGCTTGGATACTAGCTAGGGTCAACATGAAACTAGCAGGCTAGAAGGAGAAGCTGATTTCTAGAGTGGGGAGGGAGACTTTGATAAAAGCCGTAGTACAAGCGATACCTCAGATGCGATGTCAATTTTTAAGATTCCTATGTCAGCATGTAGAGCGATCGAACAAAGGATAGCCTCCTTTTGGTGGAAAAAAGTGAATCAAAGGCTGGTGTTCACTGGAAGAGATGGGAGGTTCTTAAGCTAAGGAAAATAGAGGGGGGTCTCGGATTTCAAGATCTCATTACTTTCAACAAAGCTATGCTAGGAAAGCAGGCATGGAGACTAATTCAGGCCCCCTCAGCCTTGTGGAGTCAAATCATCAAAGGACTATATTTCCCTAGAGTAAGCTTTCGGAATGTTAGCAAAGGCCCCCGACCCTCATGGGGATGGCACAGTCTGTTAATGGAGGAGAGATAGCATGCAATCCTCAACGAGATAGGCAGTGGGTAATGGGAAATCAATCCTTATTCAAGAAGACAAATGGCTACCTCAAGGAATCATTGGAGAGCCAGCAAACTTAGGGGATCCTCAAAGAATGGAAGAGCTTTTCGCCGAAGATGCACAACAATGGGATGAACAGAAAATTAATTCTTAGTTCAGTGAGCAGATAGCCGAAGAAATCAAGGCAACCCCATTAAGAACTACCCCAAAAGAAGATGAAACGGTATGGACTGGGAACAATGCAGGAAAGTACACAGTGAAAGGAGCCTGCAATAGCATAAATAGCCACAGAACCCCAACTAGGTCTCTTCCTCATATGAGATTCCAAAATCCCTATGGTAGAACATTTGGAAGCTCAATACCATGCCAAAAATTAAGTTCTTCATATGGAGTGTATGCCTAAACTGCTTACCACCGCAAGATAACCTCTGCAGAAGATCGATTACGCCCGACCTTCTTTGCCCAGTATGTCGTCAATTTCCAGAAATCATAGAACACGTATTGTTACTGTGCGAATGGACAAAAGCAGTGTGGTTAGATTATTGATTGCAAATTCAAACGTCCAGACTTGGAACTTCAAGAATAGACAAGTGGGTCGTGGAGACTATGGTTCAAAGAAAGTGCTTACCTTTAGCCAAGCTAACTGCCGCAGTGTTGTGGAAAATCTGGCTAGCTTGCAATGGTGTTGTCTTCCATCAACAGACTCCAAATCCGAGCTCAATAGTCGATGGAGCATATGCCTTAGATAAGAACTTCAAGCGGTGGAACCCCAAATCAAACAAACGAGGGGGTTAGAAAGAAAACCCACCTGATCTGTGGATTCCTCCAAAAATTGGAGTTTTGAAATTTAATATGGATGGATCAATAGTGGAAGGGGAGAAGGAAGGAGTTGTGGCCGGAATATGTCGTGACTTGTCGCGACCTCACCTCGGATGCACCACCTAGGGTTTGGCTAATGGATTACTAAGCCTAAACTTAGCTCGGGCTCTCCCAAGCCCATACCAGTTCGCAACTTAGAGTTTAGGTTTTTATTATGCAAATGATTTTTACTTAGAGTCGCCACTAATCTATTTTTTGGTGGGTCGATTAGAAACCCAAGTAAAGTAACGGGAGAATTACTTTACTTCTACAAACCGTAGACTATGGGATCGGGGACTTGATTACGTTAGATTTCTCTAATGCCCTTTCGGTACCTTTTCTCTTTTATTTGAAAAAAATGATTTGCAGGCAGTTTGTGTTGATTTTTATTTACTCCTTAACGTGCAATGTGATCATGCGAGTGCGCAACCATTATCTAACACTCAATAAAGCAAAGCAATAAATAAATTGCAAGGAAAAGGAGGAAGTTACTTACCTTGAAGCTACGAAAGCGCTTGCAATGTTATCTTAAAAATTACATCAATGATCCTAGATATAATTTCTAATTAACACGCACTCATTCAAATATTTTTTACGGTTTTCACTTATTTAATGAAGCCTAAAATTACGTGCAATGCATGTGATGATGTACAAAAGTATCTAACTATAATAGCATGCAATGTGCAACCTAATATGCAAATTATATGTCACGTGACATTAATTATTTAACCTAATCTAATGCTAGAAAATATTTAATGCGACTATCCTAGCATGTCACGCATTCAAATGACCCTAAACATGTAATGACTAGATGACACATGAAAGATGACCTAATTCTACATGACATAAGCATGGCAATTTTTATGTTTTATTTTTTTATTTTTTTATGTCCTTTTTGTTTTTTTAAAAAAATCTATTTAATTAATGAAATTTCCTAAGCTTCTACGTCATATGCAATGTAAACTATAAGACTAATCTAACATGAAATGCATTAATCTACTCTATCATGCGACAGATTTTTTATGCATTTTTCGTAAGCTTACTAAAAAAAATCAACACATATTATGCAACCGATCATGTAAAGCACGCAATTTAGCCCCGACCCAAGATAGAAAATCAAAACAATCAAAAACTTGATCCGACGTCTCGCGGCTCAATATTTTTTATTATTGAGATTTTTTAACATGACACGACCACCTCACTCAATCGGAATTCAATCAAGCATGCAATACTTCAAACGAGGAAACAAAATATTCAAGAATTAATTTAGATAGGAACTTTACCTACCTGTTCTTTCCAAGTTCGGATGATGGCAGATTGCGGGAATCGCAATCAACGATGCTTCTTGACAGCTAGCTCACGATCGATGATGGAGTGGCTTAGTCGACGGCAATAATGCTCGTTGCAGCGGTGGCACGGCGAGTTGTGGTGGTGCTCTCACGTGTGAAGGTTCTGATGGCGAGAAAATAAATCGGCGGCAAGAGCAAAGAGATAATGTGGACCTTCTCAAACGCCCAGTATCCTGCGCATGGATAAATCCCTGCACTGAAAGAATTATATATTTTGCTTGAGGTGATCTCAACGCCAATAAGAGAATGCAACACGGCTGGCCGTGCAGGGAACACTTGTGGCTCGTATATGTTTCGTCGGGAGGAATCACAACGCAGCTTGGGATGCTAGTGCCGCGGCTCGTCGTTGGAGTTCCACGGCGAGTAACGACAGGTCGTTGGCGTCCGGCTCAAAGGACAGCAGCTTGTCACGAACAAGACTCGGCGTGGCTCGCGGCAATGATCAGACAGGCAAGCTTGGTCGATCGCCGCAGGAACGAAAAGGCAGCGTTGTTGGTGTCGGTTGAGTAGCAGACTCGCAGAGAGAGGAAGATCAAGGTGGGAACAGCTGCAAACGGCGAGCGTGTTGCAGCAGCGTCGTGGGTCTTCAGACGAGATTGCCGAAGGAGAATCTCCCTTTTCTTTCTCTCCCCTATCTCTCTCTTTTCCTGTATTTTTTGTCGTGTCCCCCTCCTTGAGTTGTAGGGTCCTTTTATAGGCAGAAGGGTCTGAGCCATCAAGGAAAGAAAGCGGATTTTATTTCCTCTTGGGGATACTTTAAAATATATTCCACTTTCCTTGTGTATTGCACGTCCATGCGCCCTCATTGAAGAATGTGCACATCTTTCCTTCTTTGAAGAAAGAGACATGTTGCTCAATATATGCTCTTCACGTGCAACAAATATTTTCTTGCTCTCTTTCATTACCTTTGTGCGCATGTTCGTATTGAATCGCAAAATATGAATATTCTTCGCCAATTTTATTTCCTTAGACCAAATATCAGCCCCAGATTGACCCAACATTGCCAAAAATTCAAGATCGTAATAGAGTTGTCCGAATTCCGAATCTTGCAAAGATGAGCTCACAATTTATCCTTGATGATATATGAATATATTACCCAAATATATGAAAAATCCACTGCCGCATCATCGAATATTTCGAAATATATCAATCTTCCCACTTGTCGATCCTGAACGGGCTTGGCCAAATCTTCTCTTATTGTGGGCTTAGTCAAACTCGTTAAGTTAAAGTTTAGAACCATCAATTGGAGCCCATCCGTTATCGGTCCAATGCAAATGCAGTAAATGCTTCTAAAACTATATGATATGCAATTCAATTCTAATATTTTTGTTTAGGGGTTAAAATTAATCCCTAAATTTTTGTGCATTAAATTATGAATGATCAATCAAAATTTAGGTGTCAACATGACTCAACTGGGAGAATGGTCGCTGGTTTTGCTGAGAGAGTGGCCGCAACGACGGTACTTCAAGTGGAAGCCCTTGCCCTACATTCTGCGTTAAAGCACTTGGAAGCGAAAGCAAAAAATGAGCTGCAGTGGAGACAAAATCTGCACTTGAAGATTGTTACAGACAGTTTATCACTTGTGAAGATGATAGTGGGCCAAAAACCAAGCCCATGGGAACTAAGACCAATTATTGAAGACTGTAAAGAGAGGCTCGCCCAGTCTAGTTTGATGGAATTGGCATATGGCCCCAGGGAATCAAACCACATTGCAGATTGGCTTGCTAAAACCCATCGCAGGAAGGCTCTTCCTCACAACTGGCTTGTAGTGCCACCATCACCTCTAAGGGATCTTTTGTGTTTAGAAACCCATAACTTATGTTATCTCTCAAATTTTCATGAATGAAGTGATTTGCTTTTCTTAAAAAAAAAATACCCTTTTCCCTGACGAAATCCTGACAGAATTGCGAGAGGCACGGGCATGAGGTGCAACGCCCAATTTGTGACATAATTCGTAAGTTGGATCCATTCTTTCCCTTCCTCCTATTTACCGGCCCCGCCATAAGTGTGGCGCAGAGATAGTCCACTAATCATTCCCTGCTCAAACCCATCCATAATAGTCGCGTTTCTCACAGAGAGACACAGAGAGAGAGAGAGAGAGCGTGCACTGCAATGGAAGATGGGAAACTCAAGCGAGCTGCTGAAGCCTCGAGTTCGACCATTTCGAAGCGACCAAGACGTGAAGGACTCTTCTTCCCTCTTCGGACTCGCTGGAGAAGAACGATGTGCTGTCGGAATCTGGAACGAATTCTGGTTCATCATCTTCGTACACCTCTGTGATTGGAAACAATTACTACATATTCTTGAGTTTTAGAGGTCCTGATACTCGCAATGGCTTTGTTGATCACCTCTACCATAGACTCCTAGATGTGGGCTTGCTGTTCCATCTGAACTTCATGTTCATAGATGATAAGGACCTCCCCGACGGCAAGGACATTGCTGCCAATCTTACCAGTGCAATCACGTGCTCTAAAGTTTCAATCCCAATCATCTCGGAAAATTACGCTACCAGTGAATGGTGTCTCCATGAACTTGTTCATATTACAGAGTGCGTGGAAAATGGAGAACAGAAAGTATATCCCGTCCTTTACAAGGTGACATCCGGCGATGTGAAATGCATGGAGGGGAAATTTGGAGATGCCTTTCGGCGGCGAAAGTCTACATTTGACAAGAAGGTCGAGGAAGAAGGGCCGGACGCGCTCAAAAAAGCAGCTAAGCTTAAAATATTTGAATCGGAGAAATCGTTTACTGGGTACGTTGTTTACCTTGTCTTGACAGATCCTTGTCGCAAGAAGAATTTTATATTTATCATTCTTAATCCTTATTTTGTGGAGCCATTAATAAGTTCTCACCTGCTGTGTTGTTTGACAGGCATGAAGGGGAATTAGTAAAAGCACTCGTAGAAAAAATAGTGCCACCGGCAACATGATTTTCTACCATCTCTTCCTAAGGACTTGGTTGGAATTGGTTATCATGTGGCAAGGATTATGAATTTGGCGGATTCTCAAACTATGAAATCAGCCAATAATGCTTCTTCCGAAACTCAAATTATTGCGATTTATGGAATTGGCGACATCGGTAAGATAACTCTGGCTTCGGCTGTCTATGCAAAGCTTTCTAACAAATTTGAGTGCCGCAGCTTTCTCAAAGATATTAGAGAAACAATTAAAAGCATGGGTTTAGAGCATGTTCAATCTCTACTAATATCAAATATAACAAAAAGTAGTGATCGTAGAGTGGGTGATTTTGGGATTGCAATGATCCGACACAGTTGTAAAAGTAAGAAGGTACTTCTTCTTCTTAACGATGTGGATTGTCAATACCATCTTGATGATTTGATTGGAGGTTGTGATTTCTCCTCGGAAAGTCGGATTATTATTACTTGTCAAGATAAGGCCCTCTTGAAGTCTGATTATAAACCGTATAAGCTCAAAGAAATGAATTGCAAAGACTCTCTGCTTCTGTTCAATAGATATGCATTTGAGGGGGAACAACCTTCACCAAAACCTGTGGCTCTTTCGAGCACTATTTTTAAAACCACAAGAGGGCTTTCTTTAGCTCTTGTGATTACAGGTTCATTTCTTAAAAATAAAGATAAAAGCATATGGACAGAGACACTGAAGAAATTGAAGAAGGTGCCTCATATGGATGTACAACAAAAGTTGAGGATAAGTTACGAATCATTAGGATATGAGGAACAACAAATGTTTCTAGACATAGCATGCTTTTTCAATGAAATTGACAAAAGAATATCGGCCTACATGTGGGAGGATCTCCAATATTGCCCATATGCCAGATTGGAAAAATGATTGAGCTTCAGAAATTTACTTATTAAAATATCATTTAAGTAAGATCATATCGGAAATTACTATAAAATGCATATAAGTTTCCTATAATTTTATGCCGATTAATTTATGACCAAATAACATGAACTTCATCATTGATCATCATCGATTATATGCAGGTTCTACTCTATGGCAAAAAAAAAAAAAAAAAAATTAAAGATTTCCGTTAAATTGTTTGCACCTAATAACTACCAGCTATCGACTCAAGAATTTATTCAATTTGAAGTACTAAGATCTTATGTAGTGATTTTGTATGTGTAAATAATTTATACAATTTGTTTTCTAGGATTTCTTTTGCATGTTATGCAATATGATAATCTGAATGCATGATAGAAATAAAATTAAAAAATTTGCTTTCAATTTTATTTCGCAGGGAGTGTTATCATCAAAATTGAAGAAGCGCCTTGAAATCTATCAATTTTTTTTTTATAATCTAGAAATGTATAAATATGTTATTAACATAGTTGCATTAGTTGCTAACTTGAAACAACACTACATAGTTGGATGACTCTCACTGTATAATTAATGGAAAATAAGAATTTATCTTATCACTTATAGGAACGATACAATTCAAAAACTCAAATTAAAATTTTCAATTGCAAATTTAGCTTTTCTTTTATTGTCATTTAGACCAAGTTATAGTCAAATTAACAAATTAGATAATATAATGTTGGAAGACTGTTCAAGATACATTAATTATAGAGTATGTGGCATACTTAATTATGAGCTTTGCATACGTACATGGATCGATCATGTTTATTCATATGAAACGTGAGAACTAACAGTATTTTGACTCAAAATGAAACAACAGTAGGCTAATTTACCCTGCTTTCGTATTATATGCTGGTGTTTATATCTGTGTTGTGCACGGATCTAGTTATAGGTATGTTGAGCACGTAATTTAGAATTAATAAATATTGTGCAAAATCAAGCAACAGTAAATTGCGACCGAAATAAGCGAAGTAACATCTGAAATATGATTTTGGACATGTCCATAAAAAGTAATTTTCAATGAAAAATTGAAAAGTGAAGATCAAAATTAAGAAAATAAATGACTGAAGGAAGTAATTGCCGGAATAGTGAAAGTTGAACGAAACTATATACTCCTCTTCTTCAATATATCTTCATTTAGTGTAGTTCAATAGCCACCTTTATTATGTAATGAGCGAGCCTTTCTTCGTAAGGACTGATAGAGCCTTTCATGCGCCGACACATGGACAAAGACAAGGTCAATAAAAATACTATTGTTAGATATTAGATGTTCAATTTGATAGGATTATCGGAGCGAAGTAAAAAAAAAAAAGATATTTAATTCATCAAATAAGATAACTGGAGGAGAAAATAGGAAACGAGAGAATGCAAAAGGATAATAATAATAATAATAATAATAATAATAATAACAATAACAATAATAACAACAACAACAACAACAACAACAACAACAACAATAATAATAATAATAATAATAATAATAATAATTGCTAACCTAGTATACCAATATATTGAATTTTATATGAACAGGCGAATGCACAAATGCACTAACAAATTTGTAAGATCAAGCTGTATTACATCTTGATTTTCATGGCAACCGGCATCAAAAGCGTTTTTTTTTTTACTATAGCAAATATTGACCAAATCAAAGAGCAAAGGAAATGCATGAAGATAATTGACGTTTATTAAAGTATAAAATGAATTATTTAATTTTAATTTCACTCTATTCCATGAGACAATAATTTTGGTCTTGCAATCATGCGTACTATAACTCACTATGCTAATGATGAAAGAAGCAATCGGTCTATTACATTGTCGGCTCTTTGCAATTAATACAAAAAGGGTTTTACTAACATAATAATTTTTGGATTATTGTAAGAAAAACAATTTATTGTGAGTCATAAATTCTTGAAAAAATGGTCTTAACAATAATTTATAATTATTTATTATTTGATTTTTGTCATCTAGAATAGACTATTATTCTCACAGTGGATTAAAGACTGTCACCAAATTATTTCTCATGTAAAAATTCAAAACGACACTATGATATAAGTAAGAAAAGTAAAACTGTTGAGATGAAAATAGAAACTTCAACAGATAGAAGACTAACTGCTTTATATCATTCAACTGGCACAAATTGAATGATGGCTGATTGACTAGTGCGCTCATCTTAGGATCAGAGTCGATCTTTCTGGATTTGAATATACGAAATTGAAAAGTCAAGTTCAACTTCCATTCCTCAATTTCTTTTTACTCTAGCAATTCGTGGATTTCCTGAAACTTTTGGTCACGCATTATGCAAATAACGAGATAATTGGGGAAAGAGAGATACACCGTATGGAATTGGAAAAGGGTATATAAAAAAAGGACAATACCTAAAGGTAAAAAGAAAGACTAATGAAATTTGCAATATAGATGCACATCATTAATGTGCTTGAGTAATAATAACTTTTTGTTAACCTACTTCTATGGGCTTTCGTATTTTATTAAACACTAGAGTTTATCCAGTGACCTCTCTTCTCATGGGAAGGGGATTCAAGTATGGGTTTTCACTCCTATTTCCTGTATGGAAGTAAGATAAAAGTCTGAGAGTTAGAGTAGAAGTAATACCAAACAAAATAGAAAAAGAAATATGTATTTTTATTGCTCATAACATGTTTTTGTTTATTAATAACCAATTTTTTTTTAAAAAAGAGAGTTTTTGTCAATATTCTTCTCTTGGTTCCGTTTTAATTTAAGAGTCTAATTCTTTTTTCAATAAGACGACAAGACACTTTTGGTTTTGCCAACATCGAATCGTATCCAGTAATATCAAATGTAAATGTAGAAGGTAAGTCTGCCGCTTTTCTGCAGAGATTGCCTTCTCTCTTTTGTATTTTTCAGTTTGCATGGGGATTTTTTTCGACATGTTATTATTTTTCATCATGGTTCCAGGAACTGGGAGAAGTTGTTTGAGCAAGTAAATTTAATGCTTCAGTGTTATCTGGCTGGTGATCATGATAAGAATAAAAAGGATCATAATGCCTCTCGTAAGTCAAATGGTAAGTGATTCTTCATCCTCGACAAGATATCAATCTATGCTTATGTAAATAAAGGAATACTTTTCTTCAAATGCTATTAGGTTGCATTTACTTCAAAATGAGATAAAATTTATCATATCCTGTATTTGGTACCTACTCAAAACAAGAAAACTTTAATATAAGATAAATATAGCCCCGATAAAATTATTTCATGAGGGAGGCGGGATAGATGTGAATAAGATTTTTAATATTCAATAATATTCAAACATGGTTTATCTTAGGACTATATTTCATAAGAGATTATTTTTATTAAGGGAAAATACCATCAAAATTCCAAATTATGTCACTTTGGACAAATTTACCCTAAACTTTTTTTGTCACAAAGAACCCCAAATTATGCCATTTGGAATAATCTCACCTTGAACTTTTTTCTATACCACTAAAAACTTCAAACTATGTAATTTCGGATAAATTTACCTTGAACTTTTTTGTGCCATAAAAAATCCTAAATTTGTACTCATGTGACACATTTACCCTAAATTCTTTAGCCAAAAGGTATTTTCATCTTTTTTTCTTTTTTTTTGTTTTTTGTTTTTTGTTTTATTTCTTTTCTATTTTTTTCTTCTTCTTTTTTTTCCCTTCTTCTTCTTTCCCTTTGTCATGGCCGATGAAGGGAAGCTAGCGAAGGCCGCTCTCGCCAGCATCGGAGTCTGGTGATGGCTGCCCTCGCCCGACTCCAATGCCACCCTCATCAGCTTCCCTCCACTGGCTATGGTGAAGGGAAAGAAGAAGGAAAGAAAACAAAAACAACATAAAAAACATAAAAAGGAAAAAGACAAAAATGCCTTCGGTCAAAGAGTTTGTAGGTTAAATGTGTCACACGAATACATGTTTAGGGTTTTTATGGCACCAAAAAATTTAGGGTAAATTTGTGGCACAGAAAAAAGTTCAAGGTAAACTTATTCCAAGTGATATAATTATAAGTAAATTTGTTCCAAGTGGCATAATTTGAGGTTTTTTGTGGCATTTTTCCTATATAAATTGATCCATTTCCTTAGTATTACATTGCATTTTTATTTTTGTCAATCCTACTCTATTCTTATTCTAACTCCCAATCTCCTACTCTACTTACTCTTACTCTCACCTTCATATTTTTGCCCTTGTAGAGTGTGAAAGTCAAAAATCCAAACCTGAAACTAAATCATTTCCACACAACCTCCTGAGAATGTGGAGATTTGAATCCCTATCTCCCCTTTCTCACATGAGTACTGAGACAAACCCTAGTGATATTGCATTACATTTTAGATGGCATTAATTAAATATATTTTCCGTGTTTATTGGCTCATTTTAGCAAAATAATTTATTTAGTACAATATTGTATATAACACATCATATTCTCTGATCCACTTTTTTTTTCCTATGCATTTATCTATGCACATTTAGATGCATGTTAGAGGATAAAATTGCAGATATCGCATTAAATACGTTTTTATTGAAAAAAAAAAAGATACCAAATTTGGACGTTGATAATAAATAGAATAATTAAATCCCCACGTCTCTGGTTCGCAGAATTAAAACCTACTCCATGAAGTAAAACAAACTCCTACATTTTACCTAGGCTCTAATCCGCTCATAATAAGTTAATAGCAGCTTCTTAAGTAAAGATAAATTTCATACTTAATTGAGAAATCCTAATTGCGATTGGTAAGAGTTGGAAAAATCCAAGCCAGATTACAACATCACCTCACAAGAGGTATCATCCGTGTCCATTTGGCAATCCCTTGATCACCTCCACGTCCTTCACTCATTTATTTACAAGAAGAAAGTGTGTCAAGGGAGACCTGACCGTGAGGTTTCGGGTAGATTATTATCTAAATTAACCTGTTCACATAATTTTTGCAAGCTCATTCCTCATGAAATTGACAAGTGGTGAGTCGTGAGAATGCCCCATCGTTCCATTCGCCAGGATATTTTTATAGAGTGACCACCATCGCATGAAGGTGCTATTCTCCAGAAGCATGTCCTTCCAAACTTCGGTTTTGTTTAAGTCCATAACAGACTCCTCAAACTGGCGTAATACCTCTCTTTCGGAATCGACTGATGGTCCTCCGCTGCTCAGCAATATGCACGATCGGACGGCCTTCTCCACGTGAAACCAAAAGCACGAATCCTCCGTCGGCTGTGACTCAATTTTTTGCCTTTTCAAATTGGAAGGACCGGCCCATGGCCGCGGGTTTTCTTCTTCCTGCCATTTTTCCAGCTGCTTGAAGCATTTTGGTCTTCGTTGAAAGTAATTATATCGGTGCTCTTTGTGACAACACCATGCTATTTCTAGTGGTTCGATTAACAGCCGGAATTCATTTCCTGCACTGAGCAAATCATGCCACTGTTGGGAGCCTTGTATTTGAGGATTCTTCTCCATGTATTCGACCACTTGCTCCCAATATTGCTTGAGGGATTCCTTGCACTTATCAAGTGACAACTTACCCCTATCTATTTCATCTTTGAATCCGTCATAGTAACCACCCTTGCCATTGCGCTGGCAACATTCCCTGTACCCCTTAATCATATCCATGTTTGCCTGCATTTTATCCCAGCCTTTGCCAGGAAATGCCTCGTCACCTTGTCCGTCACCTTGTCCATCAACGAATTGCTCACGCTTTGCTGTGTTATCTATTGGATCAGGAGTGCCCTCATTCTGCTGCTGTCATTGACTCATGGCAATTAGAGTACACTCAATCCAAATCCAAAATTGACAAACAATCCTAACACTTAATCACTTACAACTTCAGCAGGTTCTCCTTTTTTCCTGCTGAAGTTCTGAATTAGTCCATCAGCATTTTAATTTGGGAAAAAAAAAAAGTGGTCAACATGGCAAAATCTGGATATCGTTTTTGTTCTGAGCAACACAGTAATCTGCTAACCACGAGAAGAAGGTCAAGTTAAAATACCTGAATTGGCTTGGGGCCGGCCACTGAGACTTGAGTAGTATCCCCAGCTTTATGTAAATCTGCATCCCGCCCAATCGACCCAGGACAATACCTGCAAATTGATCTCTTCTTGGAACGCCTCAAGACATTCTTATGATTGACGAATGGGACTTCTTGGTTTCCAAAATTTTCATCCTCGGGCAGTTTCGTGATGGACTCAGGAGTTTCACAACAGGCACCACCTGATTCAGACAACACATTCTTATGATTGACAAATGGGACTTCTTGGTTTCCAAAATTTTCATCCTCGGGCAGTTTCGTGATGGACTCAGGAGTTTCACAACAGGCACCACCTGATTCAGACAACACATTCTTATGATTGACAAATGGGACTTCTTGGTTTCCAAAATTTTCATCCTCGGGCAGTTTCGTGATGGACTCAGGAGTTTCACAACAGGCACCACCTGATTCAGACAAACCATCCTCCTGCTGTCATTGACTCATGGCAATTAGAGTACACTCAATCCAAATCCAACATTGACAAACAATCCTAACACTTAATCACTTACAACTTCAGCAAGTTCTCCTTTTTTCCTGCTGAAGTTCTGAATTAGTCCATCAGCTAACCACGAGAAGAAGGTCAAGTTAAAATACCCGAATTGGCTCGGGGCCAGCCACTGTGACTTGAGTAGTATCCCCAGCTTTATGTAAATCTGCATCCCGCCCATTCGACCCAGGACAACACCTGCAAATTGATCTCTTCTTGGAACGCCTCAAGACATTCTTATGATTGACAAATGGGACTTCTTGGTTTCCAAAATTTTCATCCTCGGGCAGTTTCGTGATGGACTCAGGAGTTTCACAACAGGCACCACCTGATTCAGACAACCCATCCTCCTGCTGTCATTGACTCATGGCAATTAGAGTACACTCAATCCAAATCCAACATTGACAAACAATCCTAACACTTAATCACTTACAACTTCAGCAAGTTCTCCTTTTTTCCTGCTGAAGTTCTGAATTAATCCATCAGCATTTTAATTTGGGGAAAAAAAAAAAGTGGTCAACATGGCAAAATCTGGATATCGTTTTTGTTCTGAGCAACACAGTAATCTGCTAACCACGAGAAGAAGGTCAAGTTAAAATACCCGAATTGGCTTGGGTCCGGCCACTGTGACTTGAGTAGTATCCCCAGCTTTATGTAAATCTGCATCCCGCCCATTCGACCTAGCACAGTACCTGCAAATTGATCTCTTCTTAAAATGCCTCAAGACATTCTTATGATCGACAAATGGTACTTCTCGGTTTCCCAAATTTTCATCCTCGGGCAGTTTCGTGATGGACTCAGGAGTTTCACAACAGGCACCACCTGATTCAGACAACCCATCCTCCTGCTGTCATTAACTCATGGCAATTAGAGTACACTCAATCCAAATCCAACATTCATGAAAAATCCTAACACTTCAATCACTTACAACTTCAGCAAGTTTTCCTTTTTTCCTGCTGAAGTTCTGAATTAGTCCATTAGCATTTTAATTTATTATAAAAGTGGTCAACATGGCAAAATCAGGATATCATTTTTGTTCCGACCAACACAATAATCTGCTAAAAGGCGGACCTCCCCTTGATGGAAGGTAACCACGAGAAGAAGGTCAAGCTAAAACACCTGAATTAGCTCGGGGCCGGCCACCGTGACTTGAGTAGTATCCCCAGCTTTAGGTAAATCTGCATCCTGCCCATTTGACCGAGGATGGTCCCTGCAAATTAATCTCTTCTTGGAACATCTCTTCTTATAACATCTCTTCTTGGAACATCTCTTCTTATAACATCTCTTCTTGGAACATCTCTTCTTATAACATCTCTTCTTGGAACGCCTCATGATATTCCTCATCCGGCAGTTTCATGACAGACTCAGGAATTTCAGAGCAGGCACCACCTGATTCAGACACCAAAGGGTCATTCCAAACGGCTTGTATGGACTGTGGTTAGTAGTGGGAGGGTGAGAAAATAGTCTACGGAAACAATCATCCTTATGAACTACATGCAAAAAGTACGAATTCCATGTTTGATATCGCGATACGGCTTGTTGGAAGGCAGAGGCCCCATGGAGCAGGGAACCGAAAGTGATACAAAGGGGGAGTATGCTCTTAGTTGGGTTGAGCGTGTTTAGAAGCCATAACGTGAGGTGACGGATCCACCCCAACGGAGTCCAGTAAAAATATAGGGACCAGAGTCCTAAGACTTGCTGAAGTTACAACCGGCATTGAAACAGAACAAGCATCAACTCATATTCTTGACTTATAGGTCCCAAATACAGTCATTCTGATAAGATAAACATGCACGGTTAATAAATGAAATGAACCTCCACTCAATCATATGATTTAGTTCAACAAAAGATTCATGAA
Organism: Corymbia calophylla; assembly: GCA_014182845.1. Lineage (NCBI taxonomy): Eukaryota > Viridiplantae > Streptophyta > Magnoliopsida > Myrtales > Myrtaceae > Corymbia > Corymbia calophylla. Next base: position 3,559,925 of record CM024695.1, read on the forward strand.
TATATGGGATGGGAATACCAAATGTATTGTGCATTCCTCAATTTCACGAACATGCTCAAAAAAATGAGAAAAGGCATTTCTGAGAAGAACAGTGCTTTGCTTCTCATTTAATAAGCTTAATGGTAAGTGGTGAACAACTCAAAGTTCCCCAATCGAAGCAATTATTAGCATGTCTTCTTCAGCAACAATTACAATAAGTAGTAATTTCTAAACTCATGTGTACTGATGATCTTACAGCAGATAATAGTAACAAATGGAATGGATGACTCGAGAGAATGGATAAAATTGCGACCTCTTCTTTTAGGGAGTAACTGGTAAGGTGACTAAGGCGATGTTAATGTAGTTTGGGAAGGGAACTCATAACGATTTTTACAGGGTTATCCCCATCTGATAGGAAGGTTGTGGGTTCGTGTCATGGAGACACCCTCCGTACAGAATCCAGGAGGAAGGGTCGGTTGATTTGCTGCTCAAGTTCGGGTAAGGCATTCCATGAATCCTGAAGAAGTATCGACGGCTAAACAAAGTCTCCAAAAAAAAAAAAAAAAAAGTTCTACTGCTCAAACTGCGGATCAAGAAAACCACATACCACTTGTCAAGAACGTGAATTTAGGAGTAAAACTCAATGCAAAATGTATCGTATCTTCAATGATGGCCAAATCCAACATTCTGTTTCAGAAACTGGTCAATTCTCAGGGTTCATCAGATTCGCACAGACAAAGCCACTTTTAACAATGCACTTGCATCTCCAGAAGATAAAAATGTTTGAGGACGTAGATCGAGATGGGGTTTCAAAATCACCCAGCTAAGAAATGTGTTCTTAGCACTGGTTATTTGGGAAAAACTCAAAAATGCAACATACAGTACGAGGAGACTCATTCGCGACGCCTGAGCTAAAACCAAAATTCGAACAAAACCACTAGCAGCCGAAACTAGCCTACCACCGCAGCATCGCGCCAAGCTAACAAATTCGCAGGAAACGAAGAACAACCAAAAGAGAAGTCGAAGAGGAGAGTAACTCCGAACCCCCCCAATTAAAAGAGCTTGTAGCTTGCTAGAGAGAGAGAGAGAGATTGAATGTACCTCCGACGGCTGAAGAAAGCAAAGCATAGCCAGCAAGCGAGAGGATGAGCGAGATCTGCTGGAGCTAGGGCGAACGATGATCGCCCAAACTGGTGCCCCCCAAAAACCCAATTTATTTTCTTCCTCACGAAAAAACGGAGGAACTCGACTTTTTCATGTGGTTAACAATTAATTTTTATTCATTCCACCCGAACCCGACCCAACTTGGCCCGGCCCATTTAACAGCCCTTGTTCCTCTAGTCCCGATATAGATTAGATCCTCTAATTTATGTCTCCGTGTTATGTCGTGTCGTGATCATGTTATCTCAAGATTATGCCATGTCAGACTTAGGTCTTGTTCGAACACAGCACGTTTATTAATCATGTCCACACAATAAGTTTAATCTCTAATGTAGGAAAATGTATATTAGCGGCATACTAATACAAAATGACATATTCATCTATAAAATTAAAATTTGTCATAAATGAATAAAAACATCAATCCGCATTCGATACATCTATTATTTGCATATGAGTGAACGTAATTAGGCTGGACAAGAACATGCTTCATTACGGGTGATGCGTGATGCGTCAGTCGTATAATCACAGGCATAGATCTTACTAAAAATTGCGGATTAAATTGAAGGGAGCTAGAGGAGCAAGGGCTGTGAACCGACACTTTGGGAGTGAAGATTTCACGCGAATGCTTTGGGAGAAATTTGCGACTCTCTGCTTGTATCCTTAACCAGGGGGTCAAGCACGGTCGCAAATGCGCATTCATTTCAGTTCCAAGGGAAATTACTTTTTTTTTGTTGAAATAAAATTGTATTAAGTACTCGAAAGAATTTAGAAGTATATAATCTTCATGACCAAGCAAATCGGAATAGAGCATTAATACTGAAAAACAAAACTAAATCCAGAAAATAGGAGTATCAACAAAGCACCAACAAAGTTAAGCACAAATTCATTCCATAATAATGAATTTGTCAAATAAAATTAGCAGCAGATTACTAGATCTCATGTCTTTGTTAGTAATAAGCACACTCTGGAAATTTCTTCTCCAATGATTACGACATTGCTAGTTGGCGATGTGCGCCTAAATTCAACTTCCTCTACACCATCGCCGTATAAACAAACACATGTCTAGGGGTGAGCACGGTTCCCGGGTAGAACCGAACCGGAGGGTCCGGTTCGGGTCCCGGTTTTAGGGAGCCCGGTTCCGGTTCCCGGTTCCTCATTTTCCGGAACCGTCGGTTCCGGCCCACTCCTGCCTCCCTCCTTCCCGAAAAATCTCCAATTTCTAACCCTAACTTTTCCCCCCATTTCTCAATTCTCAGTTTCTCTCTTCCCTCTCTCCCCAACGCCTCGCTTCTTGCTGCCCTCGACCTGCTCGCCACTCGCCGTCGACGCGCTTGGCTTCTCGCCGCCGACCACTAGTCGCCCCGGACGCTCGTGGCTCCTCTCTGCCCGCCACTCGTCCGTTGTCGCCGTTGACTCTCCTAGCTCCTACCGCCCGCCGCTCGTCGAGAGGAACTTTCTGCTGCAAAAACGGGTTCTCGGCAGAAGTAGTGGAAGGTAACGTGTCCTTCGAGTGCTGCCAAATTTGCTTCGGATAAAGTAGAGTTTTCGAGCAATTTGTTTGAATTTTATGGGTGTCGAGCTAAGCTAAGTTCGAGGGTTTTCAATGGTTTGGTTAAAGGTTGGATTTTGAATCTTGTCGCAAGGATGCGGAGGCTTTAAAGTGTGTTTTTTGGGTGAACCAATTGAAAGAATTAGGTAAACGCTTGTTCGAGGTCTTGGAGAACGGGCTATGTTTGTTCCTTCTTGCCCCTATTGTCTCTCCTGGATTATGTGGTTTATGACTTGTCGTGAATTTGAAGTGGGCATCTTGGCTTCATTTTCCACCGTTCTTACTGCGGTGCTCCGTCAAAGAAATTTGGAAAATTGTAATCTTATGACTGCGGCATTGATAAGATGCATCTCTTTCGTTAAATTTATGCGAGTATTTGAGGCCTAAGGGAGTGGCAAGCCTAGAAAGTTAGCTTAGGGGGTGATTTCAATAAATTTTGCATTTACCTGACATGGGGCAAGGCATAAAAAGTATGAATTTGTATATCTTGCACAATCGGCCGCCTTTGGGGATTGGGGGTTGGGGTTGGTTTGGAGGCCTCAGTAAGCCCTCCCTCAGCCGGCCATGTGATAAGGGAGGAGGGAAACTTCCATCATCCAGGCTACACGCTTTTGAAATACTTTGTCATTTTCTAGTAGCTGCTGTTGTAATCATTGGAGTACTCTGAACATATTTTGGATCAAGAAATCAGGAAACAAGCTCTGAGAATTCAACATTCCTCATTTTACATGTTTATTATCTTTAGTTGGGGCATTGTGTACTGTCGCTGTCATATGGATGTATTCCTATTTCCTATCATGAAGTGATAGAGCAGTGACTTTTGAGTGCAATTCCATTTTGCTTACCTGCACAAGTGTGTATACTAGCTGAAATGACTTGGTACCTTTTTGGTTTTTACATTCCCTTTGCATGGAACAACACAGCTTTTGGATACAGAATGTAAGGTGCTACCTTTGGTCGTAACACTTTTACGGAAGAGTTGGCTCGACACACCTATTTGTTGTGAGTATAGTGGTCTACGAGGTGTGATAGTGGAGTAGACGGTAATGAGCTTTCACTTGATTGTAATACTTGCTTATTTGGTCTTTTATTATACTCTACCCTATGTGATACTAATGTTGTTGACTTGTTCTCAGGCCGAGCAACACTTTCTGAAGCACAATGATGCTGGTTCTTGGATTCAAGACTCCGCGTTGATGCTATCTATGAGTAAAGAAGTTCCCTGGTTCCTAGTGAGGAATAGTTGCTCTCTCATGCTTTTTTTAACTTTCTTGTTCACTTTGATTTAGTGGTCCAAGTAAGTTTGCTTAATACTTATTGCATAGCTGACTAGTTGTAAGATTATCTTATCAAGAAAGATTGGAGTCTTCTCTTCTACTTTTTGAGAACATGTTGCTTTCTGCTCTGCTCTAAGTCCAAATGATGATCTAAAAATAGGCCTTGATTATGTCTTGTTCATATGTGTAGGATGATGGTACTGGCCGTGTGCATGTAGTGGGGGCCCGAGGAGCCTCAGGTCTTGTACTAAACATTGCAAGTGAAGTTTTTGAAGAGTACGGACGATCTCTTGTACGAGGAACATTAGATTATCTTCGGGGTCTCAAGGTTTGTCTCTCTCATGTCTTCCTGTTTAGCGAAGACTTCGTTGATGGACTATAGGCCAAGCTTATTGAGGATTCATTTGATTCTTTTTTCATATATATTCACCTTCTGTTTTTATGCCAGATGCTTGGGGTCAAGAGGATTGAGCGTGTTCTTCCTGTTGGTTCCTCCTTGACTGTTGTTGGTGAGGTAAGTGTTTTGCCATCTTATGTTGTTTTATGAGCTCGTGCTGTTATATGCTGAAAAATGTCAACAGTTACTTGTGTGATAATGATGGATTGACCAATGTGTTGCCATTTTCACACACGCGTGCGCATTGTCATTTGATAAGCAATTTTATTGGGCATTTCAAGTAGTACTTTGTGTCATTTCTTATGACATGATTATTGACATGAAATATTGGATGTGGTTGAGTATCAATCAAGTGGCGAGGTGAAGTACCGTATCGTTTGTAACTTCAATGCTTTAGGATGTACTACAGTTCAATGAGTGTGCTGCTGAATAAGATTGGGTCAATAATAAGTTGCTAATTTGTAACCCGGTTGCAGTGTGATAACAATTAAAGCGGAATGAAGATACGCGATAAGGCTTTCTAATAATTATTTTAGTTCAGTGGATAATAATTTAAATTTTAAACCGGGTGATCCCTATTTTCTAATAATTATTTTAGTTCTGAGTAACGTATTTTTTGTGATTTTTATCATTATAAAGACTATATTGGAAGGGATGATCACGGTTCCCGGTTCTAGGGAGGAAGGTTCCGGTTCCCGGTTCCTCTTTTTTCGGAATCGGAACCGGTTTCACTTAAATGAAACCAAAAAAAAAGAACCTGTTGGACCCTGGAATCGACCCTGGAACCTGTGAAAGGGTAGGTTCTAGGTTCTAGGTTCTAGATTTCGACAGGTAGGTTTCAAGTTCCAAAAAATGATGAACCTGTACCCGAGGGTAGGTTCTAGATTCCAAGTGGAACCTGTAAGGAACTTGGAACCGCTCACCCCTACACATGTCTAACATGTGGAGGACCAAATCTTCGTAATTCAACGAGACACCAAAACTCTAGTGGTCATCATTGAGGCTGGAGGCAGAGAACCCATACACGAACATAGTAGAGGGGTATCGAATCCCCAAAAGTATATTTACTAAACTTTCAAATGTAGATCGATAGAGAATAGCACCCAAATTTAGAACTAAATCAAGAGAGTTTAGTCTAAAAAAAAAGTAGACCGGGAGAAAAGAACTCCCGAATTTAAATTGGAAGAGAAGAACAAACAAGAAAAGAACGATAAAAGAGAGAAAAGACTTCTTGACCCCTGGAAGGAAGGTTTTTAGGGAAATTACAATGAACCAACATTCCAATGGAAAAAGTGTGCTGCATGATCATGTCACTGAGGCTGCTTCAAGCCCAACCTAAGCCATACTGGGTCAAGGACTTTTCGAGCAAGCGCAAACAAGGGCATTTAGTGAAAAACCATTGCCCGAAGATCCATATGTAGAAATTTTTACGAGCAACCTTGTGCAAAAAATTTAGATCTATCCCAAGACCAGCCAATGATCATCTCTACAAGAGTCAAACCTCTGGCCCTCGCCTAGCACCTCTGAACCTCGCCACCAAGTTTGGGGGTGTTGGGCAAAGGTTGGCAACTCTCCCCCAAACCGGGTGAGGGCGCTCTCACCCTTCTCTGGTAAGGGTCGCCAGACCTCACCTAGGTGCTAACAACCCCGTTGGGGGCAATGGCCCCACTTGTATTTTTCTTTTTTTAATTTTTAATATAATATAATTTAAATTGTATTTGTACGAAAATATTTCCAATTGGTCGGAATTTTTGGTCAACCAACAAGAGTAGGCCCTTATTTGAAATAACTATAACTGTTTTAGGCTCTTCTTTGAGAATGATGTGACTATTTCATGCCCTAATTTGAATCAAAATTTACTTCAAACCCTTATTTAAGAAAATGAGGTAGTTCAAACCCTTACTTAAAATTTTCCCGTATATTTAATAAAATAGATACCTTAGAGAGGTAGAGAAATCTTAAATTAGAGGAATAAAAGGCCGGCGGAGAATTTCATGCGATGTGAATTACAACCATTCTACTCCATAAATCGATTTTTCTATTTCTATTTTCAAAATGAGTTTTTGAGCAAAAATACGTGTTTGATAATAATACAAAATTTTTGCTCATGGAACACAATACTTCTCCCTCTTATGCGGCGATCGACAAATGGCAACTGATGGCAATCGACAACCAACTGATGGCAATCGACAACCGACGAATGGCGATGTAACATCCTGAAATTCGAGCCCTTTAAGGGATGAATGAACATTAATTTCATCAATGCATTGTTAGTTGATCTCACTCAGAACTGATCACTCTTGAGATACTGACCTTGAGGAAAAAGGCTAATGAGGACAGAACTCGCGTGTCTAAAGAACTTGACTTGGGAAAACGACTCGACCATGAGACTTACGTAAGGACAATCCTGTAGATATGCAAGCCGATTCTAAGGATGAATAGAAGTTGATTCACGGACAGAATATAATGGGACGACGGGTGATTCCGTTTACTGTTATCGAGCCCGCGAGCGACCCTATGTCGATCTTTGGTAATCGTGTACTTTAAAATAAGAATCTATCCTTCGCAATTTTATGTAGTCAATGACGTCCATGTGTTGAGAAGTCTTGAACGTAATTTGACACAAGTCGGTTACGCGTGAATCCTCGAAGCCGTCTGTCAGTTTGAGTTGTACCAAAATGGCATTCAGGGGAAATTGACAAGAAATGAGAATCCAAGATTGCACTTCGAATTTTTGGGAACGTCCGAGACGGACTTTTGAATGATGTTTCTTAGATAGTCGATAGTGCTAGTTGAGCTGAGTATTTGGAAAAGGGGTTTACGGACCAAGGAAACAAGCCTACGAGGACGTGGGCCAGGTAAGAACAGTGTGGGCCTTACACCCAAGGTGGGACAGCCATCGTGCTAGACCCGAGACAAGCAAGTGAGCCCGTTGGACCAAACCGACCTTTTACCCTTCTAAGCCCATTGTCTAACCTTGAGCCATTTCGAGCCCAACAAATTCTCTAGCCCGTTTCTTAGGCCCGCCTTTCATTTTCAGCCCAAGGGCAGTTTGGGAAATGTGCAAGGTGGAAATAACCATTTTGCCCCTAGATATTTTAAAGAAAAGTCAAAAGAAGAGAAAAGAGAGAAAAGATGATGTCATCTTGCTTGGGAGTTGAACCATGCCATTAATGGCCTTGATGAGCTTATCTTCAGCCCTCATTTCACTCTCTCTCTCTCTCCTCTTTCAGCCCAAGCAAAACCGCACACTTCTCTCCTTAGTCTATTTTCCTTCCTTTGGTTTTTCATTCTGACCTTCCTCCGAAAAACCGAGTTGTTCATGCCCTTCCCGTGTGAATCACGGCCTGTGCCACCCGCCATCATGCTCAGAAGACAATTTCCGTTTAGATAGCGTCGGCCGTTCGCCAGTTAGATGCGCCGGCCAACCCGCCAGCTGGTCGGAAGTTTCTGCTCGCCGAACCGCCTACTGTTCACGCGAAACGCAGTACTGCACGGTTCCGCCTGTTTCAGCCATTTTCCTTGCTTTCCGACCCCATCACCGCCCATCCCAGCCACCAACAGTTCCCCCTCAACCCCCTAGTGTCGCCGCTCGCCAAAGTTCCAACCAGCCCGTTTTCCTCTAGTCAGCCACTTTCCTCCTGTGCAATCAGTTTTTCCAGCTTGCAGTGGGGATTCCGAGTTTGTTGCTACTGTGTTGAATCCGAGACCACCTTGGATCACTATGGTAGAGGTCCCTGGGTGTCGGGTTCGTCGCCGTCGCCGTCGCCACGTTCGTGTTGCCGGCCTGCTTAACGGGTGAATTTAGCCCTAAATCCCTATTTAGTGCCTAAACTTAGTTAATGTTGGGTTAATTAGTGGTAAGGTTGGTTTAATAAGTTTAATTAAGATGTATTAGCCCTAAGGTAGGTGGTTAGATAAATGGTTAAGATTAGCTTAGCTTAATCTTGCTTTATTTGCTTAATTGTTGCTTAAATGATGGTTTATGTGCTTAATTGTGTTTTATGGTTTAATTAGGCATGTTTAGCTTAAATTAATTGATTAATGGTTTTAATTAATTTTTTGTTTAATTTCTGAATTAAATGTTTTAATTAATTGAATTTCTAGAAAATTACTGTTCACGATTACTATTCACGATTACTGTTCACGGCACTGTTCATACATAAACTAATTTTAGTCTTATTTTGATGTGCTCTTGATTGTTATGATTAATTGAAATGCCGATTGTTAATTATACTCGTGATTGATGATGAAATACGTGATCGAATGTCGGTTGAATTGAATTTTGGAATTATCGAGTGATACCGCATGACATATTGTGTGGGTTATCTGAAATGGCATGTCGCATGAGCATAAGCGATGTTGCATTCACGACAAAACAAAGATATAAGTAGATTGCTTGATGATATGTTGCATGATCACATTAAGAGAGGGAACCCGGCGTTACCGAAAGACCGCCAATCCTTATGGGATTGTGCCGTGGCCGTTTGGTCGCTTGACTTTGGTCGGATGTCTGATAGGGAGGAGTTAACTTTGTGGGACTGCGGTAGTGGGCGGGTCTTATACTTCTTTGGGAATGCCGTATTGAGAATGAGCCCTTGACGTCACCGTGCCTCGAGGTAAAGAGGACGAAACTGGCTTGGCCAGGAAACGCCAACCATAAGGTTGTGCCGTGGCCCAAGAGGAGAGGTCGTAATAATCGGAGTATGTGTGGGTGTGAGACATGAAAAAGCTATGTGCGATGCTCTAATTATTTGCATGCTCTTAATGTCATGATGATTGCATTATTTATGACACGCACGCATGAGTTGACAGTCTTGCAAAGTGTGGCAATGGCCAAGTGAGATCGTTTGTAATACGACTCGCATGTGATTGATGAAGTGTATCATCTAACGGCCATGTGCCTTGCTTGCATTGTATGAGATTTGACGTGTAGGGTATGGCATACCGGGTAAGGTTGCATGCGAACCGAATATTGATTGTTGGTTGCGCCTGTCTGATGTTTGGTCTGCTGTTTACTGACTGTCTGTTGTTGGGTTGAATGAGGGGTGGTTCTAGAGAGATACCCTGGGTTGAGTTGACATACTAACAGGGGCTTAGGGGGAGAACTCGCTTAGATTTTATCTCACTGGTTATTATATAACCACTTTTAGGTCCTTAGAATGGCGCACCCGTAGTGGAGAATCCTGCCCCGCTCCACTAGTGATTGACCCGACGGAGCCTAAGTCCGATGGATCCGAATGATGATGGTGCAGAACCCGAGGGTTCATTTTGTATAGCTGGATTAGGCCTAGTTTCTTTTTGGTTTGGCTTAGAGGATGGATCGGCCCCTTTTGTCGGCCTTGTAATTCGGTGAACGATCCTCCGTTGGTTAATCCAGTAAAATGTATAAATGAGTAGTGGTTGTTGTTTTTACTGTTCATCTCTCTATCCCTGTTTGATTGTTTGTTTGTTTGGGGATGGTTCGTCTTCCGCTTGCGCATAATGAAAGATTAAAATGAATGGTCGTTGACGGGTCCTAGGACGTCACTTTCAATTGACCAAGGTAATGGGGTCACCGCGAGCTCGAGAGTCGGGGCATGACAACCCCATCGGTTTACATGTCTCTTATCCCACATCGCTTAGGGGGGAGTCCTAGGCTAGTTTATAAGGCTAGAATCCCTCTCCTCTAAGTAACACGTTTTAAAACCGTGCGGGTCTTGGCCCAAAGCAGACAATATTACTCAGCGAGTCCCAAGTCCTTACAAGCGGCCTTTGAGGCAGCAGGTGAGCTGCCAGCTAGTAGTTAGGATGAGCGATGAGAAGAGCTTTCATTTCTTTTTTCTATTATAGAAATAGAAAAATACAAAATTTTTACTTAGCATTTATGTTATAAACCTATTTTTGGAGTAAAAATTTGTTTCAAAAATAGAAAAATGAAATTGCATTACCGAACAGAATTTTGTTCCAAATTTGTTCTCGGGAATATAAAAATAGTTATGGCCAGAAAATGAATAATTATTATCCGTGCCTCTAACTTCGGACCCATGAGAAGAAAGAGAGGGAGGAGAAAATATTGGATACTCTAGAGTCTTTACGAGTTTCTGAAGACGGGTCTCATTTTTTAGGTTTCTTAAAATTCCTTATGTTCTCTCTCCCCTTGCTTCGATTACTGATACACACCCCCATCTCTTCCTTTTCACTTTCTCTTTTCCTCTTATTTATTCAAAGAATGAAGAGATCTTCTCCATCCGAAGGTGTCTCTCTTCCCTTCAAACACGCCGTTGCCTCCACTTCCTTCTTCGCCGTTGCCTCTTCTATTCGTTTTCTGCCCTTTCCATTACCTGTCTTGATTTCAACCGATGTGGTGGATTAGCTAACATGACCACTATAATATCTGTTGACACTTGATTTTCATTCCACGGTATGGACAATCTTTGTTGAAAAATAAATAAGCACATGCAAACTCAATTGAGCTTGACCCAATCACAGGAAGTCGGCCAACTAGCTCCCATGGCCCACTCCACACGAAGTCCAAACAGTCTAAGCCTTAACCCAACAATCCAAGTTCATACAATCGAAACCAAAATATTCTTTTGAAGGGACGAAGCCATTATTCTCTCCCCTCTTTCTCAATAATCCTTGGCTAATTATTCACTTCGACAGACATTGATCATCATTGAAAATGGACAGGATCCTTCATGTCACATCCCAAAACCATAAGAAAGGGGATGGCATGGTTGTCCTTCCACATAAAGAACACAGTTTAATCATAGGCTATGTCCTTCGTGTGGAATAATGGTCATGTCATCCCTCTTTCTTGTAGTTTTGGAGTGTGACACTTCATGCTTCAACTTCGATTTCAATCACGGTGGAGCCAATGCTACATCGATTGCTACCTATTTCATCAATCTTTGTTGTCGCTTTCTCCGTGGTTGCCAAGCAACGTTAAACGTAACTGTTCCTTAATTCATCATCATCTAACGTGCTTTGTCTCTTCCCACTTTTCAGCTAAGAAATCTGACGAGTCTCGCTCTTGACTGGAATTTCACTGCCGGTACATATTCTTGTGGGTGAAGAATTTCATAACGTTGGAATATGAATCTATTACTTTTCTCCTGGTTTGTTAACAAAATGAGATTAGAAGTTGTTGAGATTTTGTTTCGAAAAATAAGAACACGTGCATAATTAAAATTGAATCAAAGCTATTAGCAGCGGAAGCATAAATGCCCATACACGTATCTCCAAAACATTGTTCGTGCATTTTAATTAAAAACGCATAAAAGTGAAAAGGAGGCTAATCGAATTACCTTTGTACCGCACTCAAAAGCTTTTTTTCTGACGTTCTCTAGATTCTGATTGCGAACACCTGATGTCTTTGTAGCGTTAATTTCAACTTTCTTCACATTCTGACTACAAATATCTGATCTCCTCATATCGTAGGTTCTTACGCTCTTCAGATCCAGCCCCACAAAAAAAATTGAGAATTTTTAGGTGCGAGAGCGTTTGCGGTATTGAGAGGAGGTAGGAAGGCTAGATTATGTTGGCTAAGGGTCAGGACAAACAACAGCAATCCAGGCTGAGGAGTGTGCGCGCTCTACCTTGACCATGTATCGAATCAGGGAGGAGAGGGTAGACTTGATTTCTTGAACATCAGCTTGGAGTTGGGCAATGTCAACAGTAGGAAAGGCCAATGTGTTCACATATGACTTCAAAAGTTCCTCATCCTCATTTTCATGTGAAAGCAACCCAAATAGTGTCCTGCCGTTAGACTTATCATTAGCATAGATAATTATCTTTTGATTTTGTTAAATTACATCTCGAATTTGAGCCCGTGCAAAGAATCTCAAGAAATTCAATTTTCCATTTGGGTTAGAATTTCTCTAATTATCTAACGAAGGCCAGACGTACTTTAGGGTCTTTGGTTTTTTTGGTCAGAGGACTTTGTGCGTCTGTTTTTATTTTTCTTTATTAATCGTTGGCAAGGAAAACCAAAGGCTTTTGGTCGTACAATGGGCCTTAAGCTTCAATCACCTTATCATTGTCCTTAGTAGGGGAGTCATCAAAGTCCAAGATCCCTTTGACAGCCTCTGCATCCTACTCCGCTAGTTCGGCCCTATACGCTGAGTACCTCATGATGAGGTCTTTTGATAATATAAGATTCTTCATAGACAACCTTATCAAATTACTCTGTTAGTTGAATTTTTGAGACTCGCTTAACAATCCCTTTGTCAAAATGGCAGAACGCAATATTGTTGAGATCTACAAGTGGGGTCTGCTTATACAAATATTGTCTTTTGATGCCCCCTGGCATCCCCTTACCATTTGTGAGGAAACCACTTGTGGTTTAGAGTTGGCCCTAACATACTCTACCTTATCACCATTCTAAAATGCCAACATCTGATAAAAGGTCGATGGAACACAGTGGTTTCCATGAATCCAATCCCTTCCTGACAGCAAATTATACGATCCGTCAACGTCAACTACACAAAAATAAGTCTTAGAAGTCTTGGACCCTACGGCCAAATTAGCTACGAATATCCCTTTGACCTCTAAGACATCTCCTGTAAAGTCTGACAACTGAATATTCGATGGAATAATCTCATTATCCTTTCTTCCCATTTTCTTGTAAAAGCGATAAGGGATGAGATTCAAAGTAGAACCCCCATCGACTAGCACCCGGGATATTGACCGACAGTTAATTTTGGCATTAATGTTTAATGCCCTTAAGTGATTAGAGCTCTATACAGGAGGTTTCTCAAATTTCATTACTTCCTTATTGTCGAAATAGAATTCCCCTCCTTTCTTTTTTCATTTGCAAGGATTTCTTCACATAATTTCGTACTAGACGATATCATACGAAATTCATTAGGAAATTTTACCTGTACCATGTAAGAACTTAATGGTGAAACTGATCTCGGCAACGGCCTTATCTTCTGCTTTGGCAATTGGACAACTACTTCCGTGACCAATTTATTACCTTGATTGGAAGCTGTATCCTAGTCATTTAACTTTTTCTCCATACTAAGTTCCTCACCTTGGTTTTCTTTGGCTCGTGGGTAGCCATCAAAATAGGCTTGACTCGAGTAATATGCACCTGATTGAGTTGCTTCTAGAGCAAATAGATCTTTTTCTTTCTTTGCAACCTTCTTTTCTGTGTTCATGTCAAATTGTTCCTTATGGGCTGGACTCTGTCAATCTTGTACCACCCGTCGATAGATGGATCATGAGGCACCTTCAAAGTTCATCGACAGCAATCATTAGTTGGCAGATTCCCATCTTCATCATCGAACTCAGATCTCCATCCAGATGGGCTTGTTAGTCTAGGGTAAGTTGGAAGTGGATTATAACTGACATAATAGTCATATTTCCCACTATATCCTCCCAAGATTCTAATTGTGAGATCACCCTCTTCAAATCTTTGTTTGAATGACTTAGCAACCCTTCAACGAACATGATACTTTTGTAGAAGCCCTTTCTTATATGAAGTAGACTTCATCCCAATTTAAGTCTTTCGGGTTATGAACCTTGCCACTCACTATATTATCATATTGATCATACTACCCCCTGGAGTGGGGTTTTTGTTGCCAAACCAGTTACTTGCATCTTGAACACAATGGAGGACCTTGATACTTCTCAAGTTCAGGGCCATATGAAGGGAGTTTTCCATTTTGGAATGTGTAATGTTTTTGAGAGTAGCCTAACTTATTTCGAGTAGATTTTTTTTTAGAACTGAGGTGTCAAGTCTTGACCGTATACACTACCAGCAATTCTTTGCCTGAATTGATGGTCCTGGAGCTTGGGAAGGTGTTGTTTTTGCCTAATTATCTATTTGCATCTTGCACAAAATTGATGTTGCTGGTACCTTCTAGGTTTAGGCCTAGCCTTTCAGGATAGCATGCCAGTCATGACGAGGAAAAGATTCATATTGACCTCCATAGAAGCTTTGTTCTGATCATCAACGAACTTTATTTTCCCTTACTTGATCCATCTTGAATATTTCTCTTAAATATTATGCAATCATTAGTATCATGGCTCCACAAGTGATGCCATTTGCAATACCTCTTACTCTTCAGCTCTTTTTTAGCAGGTATATTCCGACCCTCAATCAGTCTTATTTGCCTATCAGACAATAGGAGATCAAATATCTCTTCGCTTTATTGACATTGAAAGAGTAATAAATGGACTCTTTTGCCTTTGGCATGATGTTAAACTTCTCTTTCATTTTGGTTGATTTTAATACTTGACAAGTGTAGGGCTTGTCAATGACCATTTGAGCAATAGCCCCTCCTGCCATCTCCACTTGCTCTATTTCCTCATCTGCCTCTACTAAGTCAACCTAGTTGACCTCAGCTCATCTACCATGCCTCTTGTCTTTCTCTTTGAGCAAGCTTTCATGTTTAGTAGCTATAGTGGATAGCTGGAACAAGTCAGAGTAGGGTTGTCCAACCATTCTCTCACAAATCTCAAATTTCAATCCATTAAAGGCGAGATCTACAAAGGTTTTTTCAAGTAATGGAACTAGCTATTTATTCCTGGCCCTTTTGAACATAAAATAAATTGGTCGACTAACTCATTATGTAACTATTTCATGGTCAGTAGGTCAGCTACTGACAGATCTAAGATAGCCCTTTAGAACTAGGTATGGAACAATATTTCCATTTGCTCCCATAAGGTAATAGAATTTGGTGGAATGTTATATCCCAAGTAAAGTAGTTTTTGACAAAGATAAGGGAAATAACCTGAGCTTCCAATGGTCCATGTGAGCTGAGTCTCCACATTGTGCCAAGAAATGATTGACATGCTTGGATGTTAATTGATTCTCTTTGCTAGTGAGCAGAGTGAATTTAGGCATCTTGAAACCCCTCGGATAGGGTATGGTATCCATTCAATCTTAATATGACTTCTTATACATGTTAGGCAAGCATTCATTGTCATGATCATATCCCCTTAATGCCGAGTCGATCGCTGGCTGGTTTTGAATGGGAGCCATAAGAAGCAACCCTAGGGCTTGTTGTGCAGCATAATTGGGTTGCTGTGTTGGGTGATATTTCGCTAGAAATTTTGATAGAATTGAGGTTGAGGCCCATAGAGCTATGATTGTCGCTGGAATATAGGTGCTTAATTTACTTGGGGATTAAGGATACTAACCTAGGTAGGAAGGAAGGGCTACTGCAACATATGAAGTTGAGCATTGACATTATGGGTGGAGGTACCTGGGGTTGAATATTATGAACCTATGCTTGAATATTAGGAATCGCAGCCTAGGGGCATTTGTTGTTGAACATTGGGCATCACAGCTTGGGGTGCCTACTGTTAAACATTAGGCATCGCAACCAAAGGCACCTGTTGAACATTATGCATCACAGCTTGGGTTAAATGTTCATCTGTTGCACTTGATCTTGGCCCTTAGCTTGAGTAATTATAACTCTTGGAACTTCCATCATAATCGATAGTACATTTATCTGAGGCATAGGAATAGAGTTTGGCTGAGAAGCCAAGCCTACTCCTGAGACATTTTCAAATGGTATGGCCTGTTGAGTCACTGATGGAATGGACATTGCAAGAGCTTGATCAACAATGGCGTGGACATTGGTGTTGACAAATCCATCAGTCTGTACAGCTGTACGAGCTTCTCCTCTTTGTAAGATTCTAAAAGGAGGCCATGGTGGCACACTTTGTCTTGCATTACCCAATGTTACTTGATAGGCAAAAGTTAGAGGAACATACCCATTTGAAATAGGGACCCACCCTATTTGTGGTTGGACTAGTCCTGTGAAGATTCTATGTTGTCCTTAGGCACATTCATGATATGTATTGATGATCAACAGTCTAACAACGTCAGTCATTTGCCTTCCCATATGACTGGCAAACTCAATTTGAGTCTCCTCAAATGTTCACCTCATAATAGTGATCATGATCGGTGTAAGGTCCGCCTGCCTTCTTTTTTCCACACGTTGCCTTGAAACATCAACACCTTCTCTTTGGACTTGGTTTGTGGCCTCGTCGCAAGGAAGTTGGGCCGATAATGACTTTACTACGTGTGTTATCTTTGGCCATCAATGATACTTGTTCATCGATAGCACTATTTAAGTTGGTTTGACTTCAGGTTTATGGCATAGCACTCTCTCAATTCAGCACAAGTGTCCCACCAGGCGTGCCAAAAAGATGTTCCCCGATTTAGATTTCCGTGAAAAAATGCGCTTCGATTTTTATTTTAGGGGATTCAGATTTTGTGTTAAATATGAATAGAGAATGTCAAATGCGAAAGCGAATTTTATTCCTAACCTGCATGTACAACCCTATGTCTCTAACCAAAACTATGTCGAAACTTAATCAACGATATAGCTTGTTTAGGCATATAGCTGAAGTTTAATCAACAACAATACTCTAGATAGGAAACTCAATGTCATAATTTAATCAACAACACTGAGCTTGTGAAACAATACTGAAATTTAATTGATGATGTTGAATCAGATAAAAATGCATGCCAGACTTTAATCAACGACGGGAATCTGCAAAACTACAGCTAAAATGCGATAAAGTAAATATAAAAGTAAAAGTAATTATTGTGATGTTCAGGGGGTTCTTAGTTATGTTGTTTATGGTATTTATAGTGTAGTTTGGTCGGTTGCTTTCCTTGAGTAGTACTCTTGATTTTTCTACGTTTTTCTTCTCTTCTTGACCATTTTATACATATTTGACAGCCTTTTGACTAGTTGATGATGCTTGTACGACTTGCCCATTAAGTAAATAACTGCTTCGCCATTTTTATGCGCCTTACTCGCAATAGTTATTCTTATTTGGAATTAAATGTCAATTTTGCTCAAATTCCAAATCTAATGCACTACTTCCATAGCCTGACACATGGCAATTAATTACCTTGCCATTGACTCAGGTATATTTTCCTACAATCTTGTCAACACCCAACTCTTAATCCCTTCGAGGATGTTGGTGATTCCTGGTTTCTATGAGCAAAATGGGGAGTATTGCTCTTATTCATGCCTTCGTGACCAGTATGTGATGATAGTGGTATTTTTGGATGTCGACAGGCTGTTAGTTTTGAAATCTTTTTAGAACTTTAATATTTAGCCCGATTCAATTTGATTGCCACAATTGCAAACACATTTACAATATTATCTCTCACATTCAAACATCATTCTAAATTGGTTATGGTATGTAACATCCCTAAGTTCATCACCGAGCTGGCAAAAAGACTTGTATTAACATCTTAGCACAACCAAGGGAACTAAGTGTTTCGATCAATCTTCAGTTCCTACAAACCATAAGGGATACCTAGCAATATGTAAGGCTACTTAGACAATGTGAATATTTCAAGAACATAATAAACATGTCAACTTTGGTGATCATGTAATTCAATTCTTTTGTCTCTCTATGTTCCGATTGAACAAAAGCCATGGAATTGTTTGTCAAGCATTAATTCGATCATATATCCAAATATAATTGACATGTATCTCTACAAGATACAAATCATTCATTTTCGATTACAACCCTAGCCGAAAATTTCAATACAATGTCATGATTAGATCATATAGGACATCAATATTCTATTTTCTATATTTACATTTATAACAAGAAGATATATTCCAACATTGCGTATGCATGTGCTTTCGTATGTAAACAAACTATGATCATTAAGTAGAAAGACGGTTCAACAAAGTGTCAATATGCACACTTGTAAACCAAAGCCATCCAATATATAAGTCAGTAGCGTACCTCGGGTCTAAGAATTTAACACAAAACCAAAGCATGAATAATTAGTCATTGACCCCACTAAAAGCTTCCATATTGCTAATCGTTCTATGCATATCATGTTCAGTGAACTTGTCCAAGATAAGCACCTACGTTCTTGCTTGGGTATCTTAATATCCAATGACTTATGACTTATCATCCCCTAATGCATTCGTTACTCGATAGCGAAACTTGAGAACACACCGGTTTCGATAGGATGATCATTATCCTCTCAATGATCCATCGACCGGAAACTATTTAAATATTTAGTCTAACTATAAACATGTCACGCATATTCTTAATGTCTTAATAATAAGTTCAATCCTAATTGATCTTATGGACTCATTCATATAAACAAAACAATGAATGAATATTTCTTTATTATTAAATAAATAATGCAACTTAAATCCTTAACATGTAACTATTACATGGTTTTATTAGGGCATATAGTTAATAGAAATATCAAGACCTATTTCTCATATGAATGAAAATCGAATCAAAACTTGATGTTATGTTGATGATTTATATTATGTTTGACATTGGCTTTAATCTAGACATGAATTTTCAAGTTGCCTGAACATACAAACTCCATTAAAAAATTGCTCTCCACGTACTCGACAAGTTGCCCCAACCAATTTAACACAGATTTGATTCGGATTTTTGGATTATTTTTGATTACTTACGAGCATGTCTTACATGAAAGGAATTTCCCATGGATTGCCAAATACAATTTCAGCAGGATTAGTAAGAATCGAATCTGAAGATTTCCTTTTTATATGTGTTTTCTAGGTTGCTACTGCGTTCATGGCGATGGTGACTTTAAACGTTGTCGTGAGAAAACGACTGGAGGTGACGACAAGCTCATGGATTCTCTAAAATGTTCATGATTACTTCCTTGTGATGGTTTCGTTTCGCATATTCATCTCGACGTCTCGTTAACTCATGGTTGTGAGTTAATGTTCAATAAATGGTGATGTTGAAGCTAAAGGCAGACGGTCGTGTTCAAGAGACTGGTGGTGATGGGAGGCGATGGCCAATGGTGATAGCCAAAAGTAGGTAATAGCATGGTTTCCACGTTCATGGTTTAAGATTTGAGAGTAGATCTTTGCTTATAGATCTGGAAATACATGAAGGTATGAAGCCGGTTCTGGCATGTTTTGTGGCCACGAGGAAATGATGGAAATGGTAACTATTGTGTTCTAGAAATCAATTTCTAGCCATTTTTCTATTTCTATTCCCATAATAAGTTTCTAAGTAAAAATATGCATTTGATAATGATACAAAATTTATGTCCCCGGAATATAAATTCATTTAATAATGATATGAAATTTCTCCCTCTCGGGCAGCAACCAGAAGCGGCTAGCGGGCAATGACGGGTAGGCCTAATTAATAGCGAAAGTAAGCGATGATAAGAGTTTTTATTTTATACTTTTCTTCAAGAATTAGGAAAAAAAAAAAAATTTACTTTCGATTTCGGTTCTAAACTTATTTATAAAGTAAAAATTTGTTTTAGAAATAGAAAAGTGAAATTGCATTACTAAATAGATTTCTATTTTAAATAGTTTTGAAAATAGAAAAATAGAAAAACATAAAAGTCAAATGGTTATCATGCGCTCTTTAAGGCTCTATGCATTTCACGAAAAATGTTTTCTAGGATTTTACGATATTCGCTTCACGAAAATTGAATTAGTCGGAAAAAATCTTGTAAAATAGGAGAAAATGTTTTATGCTTTTCTAGTAGGGGCATATCTTGTTTCACTTCACTTTTGTACCCAAACACTTTTTTCCTTTTATTTTTGTTTTTCCTTTTATCTTTCTTTTTTAATCGACTTTTTAACTATATTCTTTTTTTCTCTTTTTATCCTTTTCATTCTTTTTCTTTTTTTTTCTCTCGCAAATTGATTGATATAACAGAGAGGTGCAAGATGCTAATTATTATAGACATAATCCTAATTTAAGGTGAATCATGATAAAGTCTTGCATTTCGAATTTTCGTTCTTATTTTTACTCTTTATTTTTTTTTTGGTCTAATGCTTCACATGGAGGTGAACATATGGGGGGCGGTGTTGCTTTTAAGCATTTTTTGTTTCACTTCATGTAACATGTAACCAGGGGCTTAGTTGGTTTCATTAGTTAGCTGGACAGAGTTACATGGAACCAGCTTCCCTCCACCTTCCAAGGGCAGTCTCTTGCTTGTAGGGATTACCTCCACCTATCCGGTAGCATGCTCCCGCCGGGTTGCAAGGATCTTCATTTAGTTTATTGACGGTGAGGATTTTGTCCCCTACACCCCCTAGTTGGTACTATTCATTTTTCTTCCCTTACACTAAGGAATACAAAGGACTCTCCAGAGTGTGGTTAGTAGCTTGCTTTCGGGATTTCCTCATTGAGACTTTTAAAGACTTGCTCAGATCCAACTTTTGAACAGCTGTGGTAGACACCAAAATGAGTAGGTCTATTGCCTTGAGTCAAAAAGGAGTGGGGGCAAACAGATGAGAAAGTTTTTTTTTTTTTTTCTGTCAAAAGATGAGAAAGTTAATTGATCGCCCTTCTTATGTGGAAAGGGGGAGATGGGGATTCAAATCTCTACATTCTCAAGGAGGTTGGGATGGAGATGATTTAACTTTAGGTTTGGGTTTTGACTCGTAAGTCCTGTAAAAAGACAACGCAAAAATTTGAGAGTTAAAGTTAAAGTAGGAGTGAAGTAAAAAAAAAAAAAAAAAAAAAAAACTGACCAATGCATTTTGCGGTTATAATTTATTTTCTCACGCTGCGCACCAAACACTTGGGCCAAATTAGCTTGTATAAACGAACTCTCATGGGGACATGAATCCCCCATGAGCTCGGTCTAATGTCAAGTCTATATCTAATTTTGAACCCGAGAGACATGATAAACTAAAAAAGTAATTACTAAATGTAATCTTAACATAAACGCGAATGAAATTTTTTTTATCATTTTTCTATTTATTATATTTTTTACCAGTTAAAGAAAAGATGTATGCTTCAAGAAAGCAACAACTAAGCATGCACGGGGAGAGAAAGACCGCTAGAGGTGAGCAAGAAAGGTCATTTGAGGTGCGAATGATAACCATTATGTTTCGCACACAATTTCTTGCTCCATATCTATTTCCTATATGAGTTTATGACAAAAATACATGTTTGATAATGACACAAAATTTATCTCTCTTGGGCGGCGGGCGGCGGAGGGCGGCTAGAGGTGATGACCGGCTAGTAGCAAGGGTGAATGATGTGAAAGGTTTTTATTTTTCATCTCTGTTTGAGAAATAGAAAAACTCTCATTTAGATTCGGAAAAATTCCAAATGAGGGCCTAAAGTGCCCTCATTTTATGAAATAAGGCCTGAAATAGTTATAGCTATTTCAAATAAAGGCCTAGCGTCGCCAGTTCGCCGATCGGCAAAAAATGTTGATTGATCAAGGGCATTTTTGTCTAAACACAATTTAAATTTAAATTTAATTACATTAAACTTTAAAAAAATTTAAAAAAGTGGGGGTAACACAATCCATTGCCGGTGGGGCGGGGCGGCGACGACAGCCAGCAAGGTCGTCAGCACCTAGATCTATCAACATTTTTTGCTAGGGACAGGAGAGGGCAGCAACCCTCTCTCAGATCTGGGCAAGGTTGCCCTCCCTCGCGTAGGCCCGCGGTCCTTGCCTAGGGCCATTGGATCTCGGCGGGGGCGACACCAAAAAGATTGATAAAATCTTGCGTCTCAAATTTTTTTCATATTTTTACTCTCTTTTTTTTTTTTGTCTAACGCTTCACACGGAGGTGAACATACTGATTGGGGGGGTTGCTTTTAAGCATTTTTTGTTTCACTTTTGAACGGCTGTGGTAGACACCAAAAGGAGTAGGTCCATTACCTCGAGGCGAAAAGGAGTGGGGGCAGATGGATGAGAAAGTCTTTTCTTTCTTTTTTTTTAATTTTCATCGAATGATGAGAAAGTTAGTTGATCACCCTTCTCATATGAAAAAAAGGGAGGTGGAAAGTTCGAATTCCCACCTTCACAAGGGAGTTGAGGTGGGGATGATTTAGTTTTAGGTGTGGGTTTCGACTCTTATACTCCGTAAAAAGGTAAGGTAAAAGTTTGAAAGTGAGAATTAGAGTGAAAGTAAAGTAAGACCAATAAAAGAAAAAAAAAACTGATCAATGCATTTTGCAGTTATATTTTATTCTTTCACACCGTGCACAAAACACTTGGACCAAATTAGCTCATACAAACCAACACTCACGAGGACATGAATCCCCCATGAGCTAAGTCTCATGTCAAGTCTATGTCTAATTCTAAACCAAAGAGACATGATAAACTAAAAAAGTAAATACTAAACGTAATCTTAACATAAATGTGAATGAGATTTTTTTATCATTTTTCTATTTATTATTATTTTACCTAGTTTTTATTTTTTATCTTGTTATTATTTCATCTAAAGTTAAATGATCTAAAATTCATTTTATCCCGAAATCATGAAATGTAACTTCCTAAACTTTTTGATCATGAATTAAATGAATTCAATTAAAACTACCCCTAAGATTTAACTACCTAATTGTGACATGAATTTTTCTATTATATTTTTTTTTTACTTTTACTTTTTATTATTTATCTATATATTATTATTATTATAAACTTTTTTTGTTATTTATCTCATTATAATTTCATCTAAAGTAAACGATCTATAATCATCTCATCCTTAAAATCATGGAATGTGACTTCCTAAACTATAAGATCATGAACTAAATAAAATTCAATTAAAACTATATCTAAGACTTAACCACTTGACAGAAACCTACATTTTCCGACCATTTTTATTTTCATCTTTTTTATTTTCGCTTTTATTTTCATTATATGATTTTTATTATTTGTTATTATTTTTTAATTTTTGTTTCTTTTTCTTTACCTTTCTTGGTCCTCTATCTCTGATGCCCTAACCTCTCAGCTTTCGCTGTGCTTTCCTTTATTCTTCTGCTATTGCCTAAACATTCAAAACCGACAGATCAATCACATCAAGACCTTCACTGACACAAATTCTACATAATAATCAATGCAGCCCAACTATTCCTCTTCTCACCCCCATCTCCCTCCCTCTCCGATCCTTTCTTCGTTACTTCCACTTGTAGAGAGGAAGGGTTTGATCTAGATCTCTCCCTCCCCTCCTGGCTCTCTCGTACCGATTTTAGATTTGAGAGCTTTCCTCTTCCGATCTTATATGTGGAAGCTTTTTTCCCTGATTTAATTCTATATTTTGGAGTTATAATGAATAAGTATTCCCTCTCCAGTTTAAATGGTATTCATAGTAATTTCGATGTTAAATCTATGCTCATTTAACGTGTTTTCATTGCAACCTTTGGCACTTCACATTGGCTACAAGGCTTGCTCTCACAAGTGTCACATATGAGTTTCTTCAATATATTTATATTGTCTCTGTACAGTGATGGTGTTAAGAACGTCAAATGTAAGCGCACATCGCCGAAAGGCAAAGCTATAACTATAAATGAAGATATCGGTGTGTGCTTATAACTAATGATGCTGTGTGATTTGATGATTGGCCGCCAATCCTTTCATTTAGATACAGTCCTAAATATGTTCTTAAATGACAAACCTGTAATTATCTCTAACAATATACTATGATAAAATGACTTAATTTCTTGTTTTTGTTTGTTTTGGAGCTCTATAAGCTTGTTTTGTTACTGCGAATTTTGAGATTCTCTTTCATGCATCATTTTGATAATGAATGGAATTTTTTTTTTTTGACAAAAACAACTCTTAAATTTATCTCCCTAGTAATGAGTAAACTCTCTATTTTTCTTTCAATTTGCGAACCTCTTTGGGCTTTCCAATGCCTCATTAATATGCTTCAATCTACTGCTCATTTAAAGACCATTGCTGCTTCGCTTGCAGCTCCATGAGAAGAAATATGAAGGCAAGATTCTTGGAAAAAATTCACACGTTCAGCCACAAAAGTTGGAAGCCCGCAAACTTCGAAAGACACAAACCATGAGGAAGCACAGCTTCACATCTGTCTTCAAGAGTCTCTCATCTTCATTTTCCTGCGAAAGCAACCCAAATAGTGCCCTACCGTTAGACTTATCATTAGCATAGATAATTATCTGTTGATTTTATTAAATCACGTCTTCAATTCGAGCCCGTGTGGGGAATCTCAAGAAATTCAGTTTTCTATTTGGGTTAGAATTTTTCTAATTATCTAATGAAGGCCAGACGTATTTTGGATTCTTCGGTTCTTTTGGTTAGAAGACTTTGTGCCTCTGTTTTTATTTTTATTTTTCATTAATTGTTGGAAAACAAGACCGAACGCTGTTGGTCGTACAAAGAAAAGAAACCAAGTGGGTCCCAGAGGACAATTAGAGGGAAAGAAAGGAAAAGTGAAAAGAAGGGTTCTGTGTTAGGGGTGCTTTTTCCATCACACGGCCGCACATAAGCTTTGCTTAGCCAAGGGTCGCGCGGTGAAAAGTGCCGCGCAATAGCGGATGTACGCAAAGAAGGAAAGAGGAAGATAAAGAGATAAGTGATGCTCGCTTTAATCGTGCGCGTGCAAGAGTTAGTTCTGAACGCGATGAATCTCATGCCGTCAAATTTACTTCATTTGAGATATTTATTTATAAGCATTTTGGATTTCAGCCTAATTCAGGTATAGTTAACAGAAGCTAATGTAACTTTGATCCACCGATTATAATGAATCATATGATGTTGACTCAAATTACATAAGTCTTTGATATCTTTTATTATTTCTCGCTTATTGCTTTGTAATTTCTCACTGATTTGGATTGGAAGATCTGATAATTTCTCGCATTAATTTTATATTAGACTTTTTAATAATTGGTTCAATTGGGAACAAGAATTCAGGTAAATAATTCAATGTGCAGGTTTCTAGGCTCTTTCAAAATGAATTTCTCCATCCTGTAACGCCGCGCTGCACATTACCTTGAATTAAAGGAGTGAAGGGCTAGGCGGAGGAAACTAAGGGGGACCGACTCGAGAAACGTGTCGGCGCTCTGAGAGCTTTTTCCTTTTGCCTTCAAACTGCTGCTACACGCAACCGGACCGTTTCACATTGACGCCGAAAAGAAAATGTTGGCGGCCTTGGAGGCTCAAACAGGAGTGGCAGGGACCGATAAGAAAAGTAACACACAGGTCCCCATGTAAAGAAAAAATATTTACTGATCGTAAAGCGCCTAGTTAATTGCTGACGTAACGTGCGTTTTTTATTCAAACCCAATAATAGATCGATTGAGGTGGAATAAAAAAAATAATTTTTTTTCTCTTCATCTTCCTGCATCCAAAGAACAACCCGTCCGACCACCATCTCCGCCTCTTCCGGCGTCGCTTGGCCGCATCCAGATCTGGAACCTCGGAGCCATGGCCGCAACAGACCTGACCAAGCCTTAGATCTCGGCGACTCCCTCCTCCAATCATCTTACACGAGCAAATCCGTCGTCGAGCTTCAAAAAAGCTGAGCGCCAAGCCTTCTCCAGATCTCGACCGAGCCATGGCCGAGCAACTCCTCCTCCAGGTCTCAGTCGAGCCATCATGGCCAAGCCTTCAGAAAAGATGGAAAAAGTCTAGGGGAGGCTGTCCTCGCACAGATCTGGCTCGTGAAGCCATGGCCGCGACAGATCTGGCTCCAGGGTCCATCGCGGCAATGGCTTCAAGTTCTGTCGCGGCCGCGGCCAAGGCTCCGCGATTCCAGATCTGAACGCGGCCATGGCTCCAGATCTGTTATGGCCGCGCTTCACATAAGAGAACTCGAAGGGAGAACGATGGAAGGAGACACTAGGGAGATAGACTCCATGACCGTTCAAGTTTCCTCCGGGCTTACGCGGTGGAGACGGCCGCGCCAGATTCTCAAGTGGCTGGCCAGGCGGTGGTTGGATGGAGGAGCAGGCGGTGGTGTCATCCATGGCTGACAACCGGATCTGCAAAGGAGAGTGGGCGGTGCAGGAAGTCGGGAAATTTTTTTTTTTTTTTTTATTCCACCTCAGCTTGGGTATAAAGAAAATGCACGCCACGTCGAAATATTTTCTCGTTAATAAAATATCTTTCTGTTTCAAAAAAAGAAAAAGAAAAAAGCGGAGCCCACGTATGACATTATTACGCTTCTATTAAAACTTAATCCAATATAATATCCTATCAACGAAGGAATTAGACCTCTCGGTGCAAGTTCCCATTAACACATGCTGAGGTCGAGTCCAGCTTATTGGAGATATTATTAACATATCCAATCAAATTCATCTTCATTCAAAACTTAAGTCAATAACTTACCAACCAATTAAGATATACTTACTTATTCATAATTTATCATATCTTTGATGTGAATTTTTTTTTTATCTCGTACTCTCACAAGTGCGCGTCAACGCATTTGATATGAATTTTACTAAATTAGATGACCACATACAATTTTATCAACAATTTCATGATCGGAAAATGTAATTGCAAGACTTGAACTGTGAAGAAATAAATGATATCCTTATAAAATTACAGATATGTTAATATGAGAGAGGGAGAACAACTTCTTTTTTCTTTTCTTCTCTTTTTTTTGGGGGGGCTAAAGATTGCTAATTAGCTAAGGTTTTTCATGAAATTAAACGTGAAAATCTAAATAAGTTCACGAACGATTAAATAGTTAATAAATATTTAATTAATATATTTTGTAGCATGTGTCTTTCCACAAGATATCCTGTAAAAGATATAGGACATAAGATCCATGTTGGGTATAGGATTGTTAGACCCCCAAATCCTAGAAACTACGCCGCACTCGCTAGTTCTGGATTTTGGGATCTAAAGAATTTTTTTTTTTCGATTACCTCTTATGCCCATGTTGAACCTTCTCGATTTCGTCCTAAATTCTACCATTTCTCTCGAACCCCACTTCTAAATTATAAAGTTGAACACTTTGATGGCAACACGAATGAAATAAAATGGCGTCGCATCATATGAGCAATTAATCACCAAGTAAAATGCTTACCGTATTTTCGACCGAAAAAAAGAAGAAGCTCACCATACAAAGAATCTATGTTTTAATATGGGTTGCATATCATTCGGCAAAGGGTGATAATGATACAAAATTTCTATTTTCGGAATATGAATTTTTTTAATAACGATACAAAATTTCTACTATCGAAATAAGAATTCATTTGATAATTGACACGAAATTTATCTCTTTTGGGCGGTCAGTTAATAGCGAATGTGAGCAACAAAAATGGTTTTTATTTTTCATTTCTATTCAGGGATTAGAAAAGTTTAGAAATATAAGGATGAAATTGCGACATAAAATAGATTTTTGTTTCAAATATGAAAAAAAAGAAAAAAGCTAGCTGGAGTAGGGAACGGAAGAGTCCTTTTTCTTTTTCTTTTGGGTCGTCGAAACGGAAGAATCATTCAGGAAGCTGTGAAGGGAATTATTTTTTACTCAATTAACGGAGCGCGTGCATGACGCAACCTCCGACAACCGAGTCCCCCAAAGTCCAAAGGCGTCTCCAGTTTTTTCCGTATAAACATACGAAATACAAAACCACAAAACGTATTTGGAGAGATCAACGAAAATGTCCATAAACGTCGAATGATCGTGTCTCGCCTCCTGCTTTCCCTTTTTCCTCTTTACCAGCGACGCTTCCCACCCAGCTCAAGCCCTAGCAAGCGGAACGGAGCCATCTTCCTGGTTGACAAGCAAACCACTGTACTCACCTTCTTCTTCCAGCAGCGGAATGGGAGGACAAGCCCCTGCTTCATCCACCTCTGTGATTAGAAACAATTACTACGTCTTCTTGAGCTTTAGAGGTTCTGATACTCGCAACGGGTTCGTCGATCACCTCTACCATAAACTCCTAGACGTGGGCTTGCCGATCCATCCGAGCTTCGTGTTCAGAGATGATAAGGATCTCCCCATCGGCGAGCCAATTGCTGAAAATCTTCTCAGTGCAATTGAGCACTCTAGGGTTTCAATCCCAGTCATCTCCCAAATTATGCTGCCGACGAATGGTGCCTCCGCGAGCTCATTCATATAATGGAGTGCAAGGAAAGCACAGGACAAATAGTTGTGCCTGTGATTTACAAGGTGAAACCCTATGAGGTGCGAGAACTACAGGGGGCCTTTGGAGAGGCCTTCAAATCCCGTGTGCATCGTTTTAAGGAGGATGTCAAGCAACAAGGGCCGGTAGCTCTCAGAAAAGCGGTTGATCTTAGACTATTCGAATTAGAGAAATTTGCTGGCGGGTACGTCGTTTACCTTCTTTCAACAGATCCTTGTCGGAAGAAGAATTTTTCTTTTTAGCATCCTTAATCCTTTTTTCGTGGATCTATTAATGAGTTCTCCTCTATTGAGTTGTTTGACAGTTGCGAAGGTGAATTAATTAGAGAACTGGTAAAAATAATTATAAGCCAGCAGCAACATGATTTTCCACCATCTCTTCCCACGGACTTGGTTGGAATTGATGACCAGCAAACCACTGTACTCACCCCTTCTTCCAGCAGCGAAATGGGCGGACAACGCGAGGTCGCTAAAGCCCCTGTTTCGTCCACCTCCGTGAGTCTCAGAAAGAGAGACATGTGGTGGCCTGCAATGGAAGATCGTCCCTCGACACGACAAGTCAAGCGAGCTGAACTCACCCAAGCTTCGACTCCGACCATGTTGAAGCGACCAAGACCTGACGTCCTCGAAGAATCGCCTCTTCTGCTTCCCTCTTCAGACTCGTTGGAGAAGATCAATGCGCCACCCGAGTCCGGAGCAAATTCTGGGCCATCTGCTTCATCCACCTCTGTGATTGGAAACAATTACTACGTATTCTTGAGCTTTAGAGGTAGTGACACTCGCAAAGGCTTTGTTGATCACCTCTACCACAAACTCCGAGATGTGGGCTTGCCGTTCCATCCAAACTTCGTGTTCAGAGATGATGAGGACCTCCTTGAAGGCGAGGACATTGCTGAAAGGCTTATCAGTGCAATCCAGCACTCTAAGTTTTCAATCCCAGTCATCTCCCCAAATTATGCTGCCAGCGAATGGTGCGTCCGCGAGCTCATCGAGATAATAGAGTGCAGGGAAACCATTGGACAAATAGTCTTGCCTGTGCTTTACAACGTGAATCCCCTTGAGGTGCGAGAACTACAGGGGGCCTTTGGAGAGGCCTTCAAGTCCCGTATGCATCGTTTTAAGGAGGATGTCAAGCGACAAGGGAAGGAAGCGTTCAGAAAAGCACTTCATCTTAGAGTATTCGAATCAGAGAAATTTGCTGACGGGTACGTCGTTTACCTTCTTTTAACAGATCCTTGTCGGAAGAAGAAGTTCTCTATTTATCATCCTTAATCCTTGTTTCTTGGATCTATTAATGAGTTCTTGTCTATTGACTTGTTTGACAGGCGCGAAGGTGCATTAGTTAGAGAACTGGTTGAAATGATTATGTGCCAGCAGCAACGTGATTTTCCACCATCTCTTCCCACGGACTTGGTTGGAATTGATGATCAGGTCGCTGGGCTTAGGAAATTGGTAGATACTGCTTACCCCGACACTCGAATTATTGGGATTTATGGGATAGGCGGTATTGGTAAGACAACTCTGGCTACGATAATCTATAACGAACTTGTTGACAAGTTTATCTGCCGCAGCTTTCTCAAGGATATTAGAGAAACAATTAGTAGCAAGGGCATCGAGCATGTTCAATCTCGACTGATCTCGGACATACTAAAATTTCATGACTATCCAGTGCGTGATTCTCATGCTGGAATTCGTGCGATCCAGTCTAGTTGTGAAAGAAAGAAGGTACTCATTCTTCTTGATGACGTGGATCGCAAGGACCACCTGGATAGTTTGATCGGTGGTTGCAGCTTTAAGGCAGGGAGTAGGATCATCATTACATGTCGAGATAAGGCCGTGTTGGAGTCTAAATATGGGTACGAAGTCAAAGAAATGAATATGGAAGACTCTTTGCTTCTGTTTAGCAGACATGCATTTGGAGGGAAACCACCTCCAAAAGATCTCGCAACCCTTTCTCATGAAATTGTTGCCACCACAGGAGGGCTTCCCTTAGCTCTCACGGCTTTAGGTTCACTTCTCAAAGGAGAAAAAGATGAAATAGTGTGGAAAGAGATGCTGGGGAAATTGAGGAATGTGCCCAGTACAACAGTAGTACAAAAGTTGAGGATGAGCTACGACACATTAGTACATGAGCAACAACAGATTTTTCTAGACATAGCATGTTTTTTCATTGGAACCCACAAAAGAATTGCCTCCTACTACTGGCATGATCTTGAGCTTTTCCCAATTTCCGGATTGGCACAAATGTTCGAACGTTCGTTAATAAAGTATAATGAGAACCATGAGTTCAGAATGCATGATCAACTAAGAGATCTAGGTAGAAGCATTGCCTGTCCAGCAGATAAGAAGCCTTGGGATTGTACAAGACTATGGGATAAGGACGCCATGGCAGTTCTACGAAGCGAGGTAACAATTATGTCTACTTTTGGCCTCTCCAAAGTAAGTTCTCTTATAGTAGTCCCTCATACAATTATTTTTTTGTAAGAAATTTGTGGGACCACTACTAACTGTTGTAAAAACTTAAGCTATTAAATAAATGCATGGTTTAATATTTAAATATTCTAACACTCCCCCTCACACATAGGTTGGACTTGCGTGGAAACATGTAATTGAAAATGCGAAAAGGGACCTACAAAGATTTCAACTGAGGACCTTTTGCTCCAATACCACATAGGAAATTTGTGAGACCACTTCCCACCGTTCTAAAAGTTTAGGTTATTAGATGAATGCATGATTTAGTATTTAAATAATCCGACATTTATAATTTAAAGACTATTCTCTTTTTAATGAAACAAAAGTAGACTGATTGGGTTACATAAAAAATAGCGAGTTGGAAAAGAAATACATAGACCAAGGGTTGCATTTCTAGAGAAAATGGCTATTTAGATTAATCCATGCGTTTTTCGGGCTGTGCATTGCATTGAGAAGAGAATAGACCTCACTTCCTTCTTTATCAAGGAAACAACGACTGGAAATTCTCTTTTCCATTCTGCCATATGCCAAAATCAATAATATTTTATGAATGGAGAGGAAATGAGTTTTCATGCTTTAGAGGTGCTAAAGTTTTGGAGATGCCAAAGTCTCAAAGTGGATTGTGTTTCAAATGTATGCTAAACTTTTTGGGAAGAGAGAGAACAGCGATCGACGTCATCAGCCAGTGCTAGATAGAGGAGTGGTGGTAGGTAATGCGGGCACAAAGGGTCACCGGCGACTTCATGACGTTGAGTGAGATTGGGCACCAGAGTGCCTCAGGAGAGATGTTGAAAGAAGAAGGAAATGGCCCTATTTGAAAAATGGTCCCACTTTATGCCTTATTTGAGAAAATAGCCCACTTCTGGCCTGATTTACCCGATTGTGTTGTTAGAAAAAGATCACATATATTTTTTCTTAGTGTAGGGAAAATGCATTGGCAACAATAACATGCTAATGCATACTGAAAGGTGGTTGGGTGGTATGCTATTCCTAGTTAAATGACAGTTTATTCATGTCAAGATTGGGGAATGCCTTGTGATGATATTTACAATCCTCAGTTTTTTGTTGTTTTTTAATTGTAGGAAAATCGAAATATTGAGGCACTACGTCTGGACAAAAATGGCTCAAGCAAGTTCATGGAGCAAGAGAGCTTTAAAAGATTTCCTAATCTGAAGTTCCTTCATGTGAGTGCTGTGGATTTTGCTGGACATTGGGAGGGATCGCTTTGTGAATTAAGATGGCTAAAGTGGGAGAGCTGTCCTCCCTCATTCAAGGCGACCAGTGTTCATTTGGAGAACTTACTCATATTTGATTTATCAGGTGGTAAAATTCGTGAAAATTGGGAAGGATGGGGTTCAATCAAGGTAAAGATGAGAAACTCTTTCTCTTTTGTTACATTTGATGCCAAACCAACAGCTTATATTGGAACATGTTTCTTTCTTATAGATGGAGAGGCTGAAAGTTCTCAATCTTTCATGGTGCTCCAATTTAAAGACCACCCCTAAAGTCTCTGCATTTAAAAGTTTAGAGATGCTGATCCTGGAAAATTGTCAGAATGTGGAGGAAATCGACCCTTCAGTTGGAGATGTCGCACGCCTTGTTTCCTTGAACTTGAGGTGCTGTGGGAGTCTGAAGAAGTTACCTGCACAACTGGGTGAACTAAAAGAATTGGAAGAACTTCTCATAGACGAGACTGATATACAAGAAATCCCTCCATGTATAGGATCTCTGAAGAAGCTGAAGATGCTTAGTGCTGTTGGTTGTGGTTTGCTGACTCAGATTCCCAGCTCAATAAGTCGTCTGGTAAATTTGTCAACCCTGAACTTGACCACCTGTAAAACATTACAAGACCTTGGCTCCTTCAAGGCTCTCGGGGAATTGCGGCGCTTGTGTTTAGCGTGCTGCTACAGGTTGAAGCAGATCCCTTCTTCAATTGGCAAGTTGAAAAAGCTGGTTGAGCTGGACTTGTCGTATACAAGAATTAAGGAATTGCCCAAGTCCATCGAGAAATTGAAGAACTTGAAAATTCTGAGGATTCCTCATAGCGAGATAGAAAAGTTACCCAGCTCTATTGGAAAATTGGAAAGCCTCCAAGAGTTAGATGCCTCAGGCTGCCATGAACTGGAAGGACAAATTCTTGGTGATATAGGCGGATTGTCTTCTCTACGGACCCTATGTTTAGGTCAAGCAAAAATTTCTCACTTGCCAGAAAACTTGCGTGAGCTTTCTTCTCTCGACCACCTTGATTTACTTCACTGTAGTGAGCTTGAGTCACTGCCAGACCCTCCTTCCGGCTTATCATCCCTGCAGCTCACCTGTCGGAGCAACACGCTTCCATCGCTCTCTCACCTAAGTCATCTAAAGAAGCTGACCCTTCACTGTTGCATGTTTCTTGAAAGTATCCCAGAGCTTCCCTCTAACATACGCAAGCTTCGTGTTTGGAATTGTCCTAAGTTGAAAAAGTTGCCAAATCTTTCGAATTTGAGATCCTTGATGGAATTAGAGCTCTTGCAATGCTATGACCTCATGGAATTCAATGGTCTGGAAGCTTTAGAATCCCTAACAAAGTTGGACGTATCTACTAGCAAAGAGTTGCCCAAACTCCACGACTTTGAAGATTTGGAGTTGTGGACAAACTCAGACCTGCAAAGCTATGATGGAGAGGTAGATAATCTCCATGAGTTACAAGGCATTGGCCAATTAAAATCCCTGGAAGTGTTGAATATCTCTGCACGCAAGCACATTCAAATACTGGACCTTTCGAAATCAGAGCATCTGAAGCGATTGATTGTTAATAATTGTGAAAGCTTAGTTGAAATTCGCTGCCATGATAAGATAAAATCGCTGGAACACTTCGATAGAAATGGGTGCAAGTCACTCACAATATTACCAGGCTTTTTAGCACATGACAGGTCATAATTCTTGTGGAGAAAACAGCAAGAAGCTGACTGAGGTTCATGGATAAAGTCAGATTTAATATTTGATGGTAATAGATACAATAAGATGTGAGCGGCGCCATAAAAAATTGAGTCAAGAACCCTGCACTGCATGACAGAATTATGAAGAAGATTCAAATTATGGCAGCATGACGAAGATCTGATTCTGGAGATCACTGAAGTCTCCTACTGAACGTAAATATGGTAAGTAAATTGCCGTTCTTCTGTTGAGATCGCCTGCTTTCATTAGTACTTTCAGTTTGTATGGGGCTTTTCCTGGACGTGCTATTATTTTCCGTCTCAATTTCGGGAACTGGGAGAAGTTATTTGAGCAAGTAAATGCAATGCTTCAGTGTTATCTAGCTCGCGATCATGATATTTTTAAAAATTTAGAGATGATTTTCCTGGAATATTGTTCACTTTTAAAGGAAATCGACCCTTCCATTGGAGATGTCAGGTGCCTCATTTCCTTGAACTTGAGGGGCTGTTTTAGTCTCAAGAAGCTACCCAGAGAAATGGCAAATTGGAAGAACTGAAGGAACTTATAATAGGCAAAAAGAAATTCCTCCAAGTGTAGGTTCTTTGAAGAAGCTGAAGATGCTTAACGCCGTGAATGCAAATCATTGGTTGGACTTCCTGACTCAATTAGCCACCTGGTAAATTTGTCGACCCTTGACTTGAGACTTTGCTTTCATTTAGATGGACTTGCAGAGAGTGTCGGATCCCTTGTGAAATTGCAGCGCCTGTCAGTAGGTCATATGTATGCTTCATGGCCGTATCAAAATTTTAATGATGTTGAATATCATTTCTGTCATATCCCCTACTAAATTGGGAAGTTGGAATCATTGACTGAATTGATCTTTTCACGTGCTGAAATTTCAGAATTATCTGAATCCGTTGGGGATTTGGAAAACTTGAAAAATTTGAATATTGCTTACTGTAAGGATTGAGTAGCTTACCCAGTACTATTAGCAAGTTGGGCAAACTTGAAGTATTAATTGCCTCATGGAGTTTGGGAGGGGAGTTTCTTATAGATGGGTTGTCTTCATTGAAGATCCTTCAATTAAGTTATACGTGCATTTCTGGCTTCCCGATGCCTTTGGGAAGCTTTCTTGTCTCGAAGAACTTGATTTAAAGGACTGCAGTATGATTCAGTCGCTAATGGAGCTTCCCGCCAGTTTAATAGATCTAGTAGTCACTTGTCATCTTCGCACATTGCCTCTACTTTCTCATCTAATCCATCTAAAACAGCTCAGTTTTGGGCATTGCGAATTGCTGGAATCTATGCCAGAGCTTCCCTCAGGAATATCGGAGCTTCATGTCTCCGGGTGTTATAAGTCGAAAGAGTTACCAAGTTTGTCGAGTTTGGAACTCTTGTCATGATTATGTATCGAAGTGTGCCAGGAGCTGACAGAAATCAAGGGTCTGGAAGGTTTGAAATCCTTAAAAAAGCTATATATAGTTGGATGCAACAAGTTGTCCAACCTAGACAGCCTTGAACATCTGAGTCTTTGAGATGCTTGGGAATGGAGGAGGTTAGAATTATCCATACATAGGGAGTTGTTCGAACATCTAGAGTCAGATGGTCCACCAGTGAATGATGATCTATTTTAAGGCCTTGACAGATTGAAAAACTTGGTAAAGCTGACAATCTATTGCTGCCAGTCCCTCATAAGACCGGACCTTTCGCAGTTAACACGTCTGAAGCTATTGAGGGCTGGCTATTGCCACAATCTAAT
This sequence comes from Corymbia calophylla, assembly GCA_014182845.1. Classification (NCBI taxonomy): domain Eukaryota; kingdom Viridiplantae; phylum Streptophyta; class Magnoliopsida; order Myrtales; family Myrtaceae; genus Corymbia; species Corymbia calophylla. The sequence goes on from CM024695.1 coordinate 3,595,227, forward strand.
CAAAATTAAAGGCCTTGAAAGGTTGAAAAACTTGGAAAGCTTGTATATCGCTGGGTGCAAATCCATTGAAACATTACCAGACCTCTCGTGCTTTGATAAGCTGGAAATTTTGGACATTAAAGGGTGTTGGAAGCTTCGTGATGTTCGGGGCCTAGAGAAAGGCAGATGTGTGGATAGATGGTAAAATGAGGGATTTAACTGCAAGGCCTCCACATCGGTCGAATTTTGAAGATTGAATGGAATGATGGGGGTCGATTTCGCATCACTTATGGAGAGCGCAGAGCTCCGGGAATTTAAGACGTTCAGGGATGCAACTTATTGGAATTTTATATGTTCATGGCACTCCTATGGCAGAGAAAAATTCGTTCATGAAAAAGAATGCTCCTATCAGGCAATCACTTTGGCCACAAAATCGGAACAATTCATGATTCCCACCAAAGGTAAATAAAGCGGGTCACACAATCCTTTGTCGAGATGTATTGCCAATTTCATCAGCATTTCATATGCATTGTACTTTGGTCTTTGAATAGTTTGAGGAATGGAGATGCTGGTCGTGGAAGTTGACACAATGCTTCAGGGGTATAGTCATGCCCTGGATCATTGGAGGCGTTAAGATGGGTCACACAGTGCCTCATCAAATTTTACAAACCTTAAAATGATTTTACCAATGTTCCAATAGGTAAGTTTGTAACCGACTTTTCTCTAATTGTGCAAGTGTAGCACTATAATAAAATTAAAAATATGGCAATAAATTAGTAAGTTCGTAACTTCTTTCATTATGAAATTTATTTTTACCAACTAAAAATTTTCTATTGTTAATGTTAACAATTTTTTTTTTTAAGGTCATAAGCGAGATTTTCATTCACTGAGTATGGGCCCAATTACATGAAAAGGGGCATCAATTAGTCTATTGCGGACCCATCAATTAGTTTCCCCTCAAAATCACAGCAGACACACGCCAAGGAACCTTGGGAAGATCCTTCATGGAAAGTTCTATCAATGTTCAGCTTTTGAGGACTTGGTGGTTTCCATCTTATGGGTAAGTCCCCTGGGTTGGTTCTATTCTCTGATCCTTGGTCATTCCATTTTGAGAGATTCATATGCATAGCCATGATGGACGCCATTGTTGTTGCAGGGTCTGGTAAGTGATGCTTGAAAATAAAGGAATATCTTTATGTCCAGATGTGCCAAAAAGTGACTGAGATCTGTTCAAAAGACGGGCTTTGAGGTGATTACTAATCTTCAAAGCCGTTCTTCAATTCAAATAACTTCCTGATTTGAAATCCGAAGGCCGATCTCAGAGGCCAACCTTATCAGTTTCGTCCTTTGACAGAGAAGGAACGGACATTTTAACAGTTTTAGGTTCCTTTTCGCAAAGAGGGCATGTTGAATCAGGTACGATCTTCCTAGGTTTTCTCTTGTGGGTAGGTGGTTTCGGCACACATTTCACATGAATACCCTTACTTTCAGTTGAGTTTTTAGATTCCATGCCTTAGTCCAGAGGGTCTTTGGAGTTTGGTAGGACGATGAGGCGTGATTTGCTTCATGCTTAGTCTCAATGTCCAGGAGTTGGTTGTAGCCACTTTTAAATGCGTAGCCTTCTGCTTGGTTGCGTGTCCAGACTAGCTTGTCTTCCATCGGTGTTGTTAAGAGTGGGATAGCTAGAAATTTACTATAGGCTCATCAAAAAGAGAGCAGCATGTGCTCATTCCATTGCGCTTTTTCAGCATTTTTGTCACCCTATCAGCCAGTTTATTCTTGAGTGCATACCCCAGTACCTTTTCTCCTTGTTTCTACAGATCTTCAATTTGCATTTTCAGTTGCTGCATTTTGTGCCTGGGATGATGCAAGCTCTGCTCGTTTGTTGACTCCTGAAGCTCCCTATTCAAGCAGTTGATTTGACTGTTAGCATTAGAGAACTTCCGCTTGCTCCACTTCTTTAGGGCCTCTATTACATTTTGGAGTTTCTTCAGAAAGTGTTCATCTCCATGCCTGGAGTATTCCACACTGAACTTACTTGCCTACATTCATTGTCTTCAAGCCAGTATGCTTCAAACTTTATTTCTCTTTCTTTTTGCAGGTTCCGCTGAGAGAGTTAGCAAGATAGGACTATGGTCTGAGCCTATTGCAGGTAATGCATATGCTTCCGCTTCTGGGATGTCACTCTCCATTCTACATTGCATGGAGCTCTATCTAGTCTTTCTTTCACATAGGCATCCCCCCAGTCCTATTACTTGCCCATGTAAATGCGCATCCTTTGCATTCGAGATCCATTAGAGAGGATGCATTTATAATGTCTAATATCTCGAAAAGCCACTAACCTATGGTGCTGCCTACTTTCTTCAGTCATACAAAATTTCATTGAAGTTCAGTCCCCCCACCCCCAACCAAATTGAAGGAAGATGGTTTTGGAGGCTGATTATTGGAATGCGTACAAAGGTAATTCTCATCTGTTTTCCACTATCTGTACAAATTAGGTAAACATTTCATTTGTGACTGATTCCACTGTTAGTGCCACCCTGTCACTCCGTAAAATTGCTGATCCCCCTGCAATTCCATTTGAATTCACCACTGCACAGTTCTGGAATTGGATTCGTTTCAAGCTGATACCACAGGTTCTTGATTCTTTGTTTCCATCAGAAAAATAATGCTGGGCCTTTCCAGAACCTCAATGCTGAGATTATCTAGGGAGTGCTCAACCCTTGATGATTCCAGCATAAAATTTTCATGGGAACCTCGGTGGCTTATTAGTGCTAACCACCAATGCCTGTATCCTAGGATCCTCCAAAACCTGAATTGGAGTGGCCAAAAGTTTGGTCTCATCTCATCTAAGGCAAGAGAGTTCATCTTTTGAGAAGCATAAGGACTAGACCTTACTGTGTTTTGTTTCCACCTGTTTTCTTCCCCTTGCTACATTTCTTTTGGGGGCCTCTTGAGCTGTCTTCCAGCATTGAAGAGTGGTTTGGAGCTGTTATCAGCATCAAGCTCTTTTCTAAGTTTTTGTATGGACTGATGCCACCTTTTCCAATTGCTTCTTTCTCCTCGGCAAAAATCTATGCTGACTTTTCCAGATTGTTCCCACTACTAGGAATCAATGGATTCTTTCCCGTAGGCTCATAGGACACCATTTGCAGGGTGGGGGTAGGAGTTTCTGAAATAATCTCATCATCTATGGTTATATCCTCTGGTTTTGCATGGAACAGTTTCCAAAGACGGCTTTTCTTCCAAAACAAATAGGATAATCAGTTTGTCGTCTTATTCTTCTTCCTCAAAGAACTTGGCATAATGCCCTGTGTGACCATATGCATAACAAAAGTGCAGTAATCTCTCATATTTAAAGTTGACCTATAGTTTCTTTCCTCCTTGGCTGGCAAATGTCCTGGGTTTCAAGGGGGGATGACAAATCAAATCTTAATCTAGCTTTTCCGCCTGTATAGGAGCTAAACCCCTTGTATCAATTTTCACTTGAGTTATCAAGCCTGCTGCTGCTGCTATTTGCCTCATGGTTTCCTCCGGGACCCAATCCATTGGTAATCTGTGCACTTGAACCCAAAACTAGCAATGTGTGTAATTGTAACTGTACTGTGAAGTAGTCGCTGTCCATGTTTTAAGCACCAAAGCATTGCTAGAGAAAGACCAAGGCCTTGTCTCAAGAATTCTGTTTGTTTCATTTTCAGACTGAAAGGTAAAGCCTAAAGTTCTCGAGTCCACCTGATCAAAGGTAACTGAATCCATTCTCCATCCCCTCTTCATGGTGGTTTGGAAGGCTTGGAGATTGATATGGGGGTTGTAGAACAATTGCCCAAACATAGTTAGACGACATTCTTGTATTCTCAGTCGGGACCATATCATCTGTCTCTGCCAGGTCTTTTTTCTGACAAAAAATTGCCCAGTTTTCTGCATAGGATAGTAACTTGAGAATCTGAGGTGTCTAATTCTTCCATTGAAGATGCACAAGAGGCAGACGGCTTACTCTCCGCCAGAAAAGTACAGCAGAAGCAGCTACTCCTGTAAATTCATTCTTGGGGTTGTATCCCAATAAACCGTAATGGCAAAATGCTGTCCAAAGACTATGCAGTGCTCAGGGTGGCTGATGGGGTAGGTAGGGATTTTGGGTAAAGGGTCATAGTTGAAAAGGAGGAGATTTGCATCTTGGTAGAGACTAGATACAAGACTAGATAGAAGTAGATGAAATGACTTCTGTATTCAGCGAAGAACATGAGGGTTTTTTTGGGTGAAAACTACCGCCATTGGGGTAGGATATAAGCTCTTCCCATCGAGAGAGGATATTGACGAATTTCAACTCATTTAGGTAAAATTTTGGTGGAAATGGTGCATAACGATAGATTGCAAAGACACGGCACACAGGTTTAAATCTGCATTCCTATTTGAAGTCCTTATTTCTACAAGCCATACATTTGCTCAAGGGAACAAAAGACCGGAGATTAAAAATTTTCGTTTCCATTGAAAACAAAAACTGAAAACTTCGTTGTTAACCATAAGGCCCCTTACAACTTCAATTTGGATTTTCTAGTTCTTTCTTTAATGTGTAGTTTTCATTTTGGGCTGAAAACTTGAATGGGGGCGTCGCGCTTCATGCAGCAATCATCGCTGCCATCGCTGGGTCCCGTTCCCGATCGTCCATCTGTTGGGCAGAAGTCCACACTACTTGCTATATCTCAGCGGTGCAGGCATTGTGTCACTTTCGATATTGATTTTTCTCATGTGCAATAGTAATTGACCAGCAGAAAAAAAAAAAAAAACCCACGTTAATCGACAATCCTCCATCACACTATACACAAAAAAAGAAAAAAAGAAAAAAATTGAGTTCTTTCTAGAGGAGCAAGCATCACTGCATGCGTGAGCAGAGTTGGGATTCTCACTTTTTGCTAAGTCCTTCGCTCTGCAACACTTATCTTCGTGTGACAAGCAATGCTGCCATTGTTAACTAGTATAATTAAAGAGACTGCTTGGGTTTCACAAAGGAATAAATACGCAAAGAGTTGCATTTCTATCGAGAAATGCTGGGGGAGACAGAGATTAGCAGAACACGCCAAATCGAGCTGACCTCTTGAGTATCTGAATGCTGTCGTTGGAAGAGCTGAGATTTTCTGGAATCACTTAAAACTCATAGAAAGCGAAGCTTTGTAATTGCAACCATCAATGCATCCTATTTCTAAATCGGTGAAAAGAAAGAGCTCAACTATCCATTAAAAAAAAAAAACCTATCCATCCAATTGATTGCGTATAAACCTAAGGAAGATCTTCTACTATTTCTATTGTGATAGGTAAAATATGTGAAACTTCTAACGGCACGGAATCAGAGTATTTATACTTTTGGAATTAGCTACAAAATACTCACTACCTATCAAAATATTATGCTTGGAATGTCAAAATTGATTTGAAGAGAAGGGTCCAAGAGAGAGATGATTCCTCCAATTCAAGAATTATGTTGATTAAACATGTAGGAAAACGAGGTTATCGAGAATGATTGGTGTCATCAAAGGATCACATAGTTAAATTTTAAATGCCCAGTCATCTCAGTTCTTTATTTTTGACAAACGTATGACTGGAAAAGATCATGATAGATCATTAAGAAGCTGGAATTCAAAATGATCAACCTATAACATCTCAAAAGTCGTCAGTAGAAAAAATCATAATTTTACCAATGATGAACTTTTCCAATTATTTATATCAGTTCTAATAGTGAATTCGCAGGACAGACTAAATAGCTACTTAACCTCAAAATGAAGAAGACATGGAAAGGAGAATCATTGAGTCCGAAGGAAATCAGGTGTTGGGGACAAAAGAGCAAATCAGGTTAGGATCCAAGTAGTAGTAAAGCTATCAAAAGACATTGTTAGGAAATAAATCTTCTTAATGAAGATTTTCTACCATGCTTTTTCCGCTCTTTATTTTGGCCAAAGAAAATGTCATTTCCTGCCCACCACCATGTGGGTTTTGGTACTATTACAAATCAGTAAATCAGTGTGAGTATCCATCTTTGAGCTATGAGCATTGCAAAAATTATGCCATGTCTTCAAATTTTTAATTAAAAAAATGAGGTCGCTTATGGTTTCATCGGAAAATTGTCTTAAGGTGAACTTGGAGTGAAATTTGTTTTGAAAGTAGATATCATTTATTCATCCATTGTTGTTGGGCATGGAAGCACGATGATGGTAACACGAAAAAATTAAAATGAGCAACTCGGGACATACTTATTTGAAAACGCGGTATATATATAACATACAAATAAAAAATATGTCCCCCAACTAGTAGACACATTATTTTTGATCGGTAGAAGCCTACACATACTATTCTATTACGATTGTTTTTCTCACATGACATGCAAAAACACCAATAGCGAACTCTTTTATTTCTTTCCTGCGCGGATGAGCCAACTCTTTCTTTTTCTCCGTTTGAAGCCGGCAAACTTTGAAAGAACCTTAGCCTTCCGTATTGACTTCAAAAGCTCCTCCTCTTCATTTTCTTGCGAACCCATCTATTGCACATCTCCCGTTCACCACTATCAACCCTCACTATTTCCTACACAGTAGCCTCGACAAGTAGACGTTGACTTCTCTTAATCGTTTTCGTCGAAGACAGGAATTCCGGTATCCCTTTTCAATTTCTCGATCCTGTGATGGCGTGTTGCACGAAACTCGAATTAAAGTGGATAAAGGCTACGCGGACAAAACTTCAGGCTGACAATTCGGCGAACGTACTGATTGATGTGGGCGCTTTAAGCCTCTTTTCCTTTCCTTTTTTTTTTGAACAGCTGGAGGAAATCAGCGTGCTTCGCATTGACGCCAAAAAGAAGAGGCTCGTGACTTTGCAGAACGGTAGGGACGGATGAGGAAAGTGACAAAGGTCCCCAGGAAAGCAGTCGAGCAAATATTGTGTTTGCTCTCTCAAGCACTGTGAATTCAAGATGAGATAGAGGGACTACGGGTTCAGTGAGTGAAGAAGAGGGACCTCGGTGCTTCTCTGCATCTGCTTCTCATGGAATAATAAGCAGAAAAGGAAAAGAGGAAAGGAAGAGAGATAGATGTGCGTCCACGACTCGAGATAGAAAGATCGATTTTTCCATTTGCGAAATACAATAATTAGAAAAAGCCACCAACCAATGTAGTGCAAGTGCAATTCCATGTTGCAATGCATTGCTTTGATAATTGTGAATGAAGTGGTTTCAGTCATTCTTTTTTCAAATCTAATTGAGATGTGACATTGTTTTTGACTTGTAAAGTGTGATATGTGGCCGTCCCCACCACACATTAAAGTCAGAACTTTACTAGCATAGTCTTAAAGGCATCCTTCTCATTCACACCTCATCTTATATCCTTCCCTTCTTTTTTATTTTCCTTTTTTTTTTTTTTTTTTTTTCAATTTTCTTCATGCTGTAGTTCTTTCCCATCCAAACAATCGGAAAAATGACGAAAATAAATTTAAGAAAATGGAAGGAGAAAAGGGGGTGTGAAGATGGAAAAGAGAGCATCTGAAAGGAGATGGACTATTTATTTTGTAAATATGATTTCCACAATGCTAAAAAAGCCAGCAAGGTACTCCTTTAACTTAGTATGAAGATATATTTGTATTTCACTATGGATGTGATGCAAGATGTAATGCATATTTTTGCCCCTTACAAAGATTAATAGGCGAGTGATGATTGAATGAGCATTTGGTACGGCTTTGACTTTTGATTCTTGCCCTTTGCATGTTTAATCTTAACTTTAAATGTTATTTTTTTAACATTACAAGAATAATCATGTTTATAATTGCAAAATTAGAACGTGAATAAATAAATATGTTGGCTTCTAAAATTACATATCTATTAATATGACGGGGGGAGAACTTTATTGGAGAGAGAGAGGGAGGGAGCAGGAGAGAGGTCGGGCTTGAAGTGGAGCTTGAGATTGCAAACTAGTAATGGTTTTTACGAATTTAAATATGGTGGGCATAGGACCCACTCTATATTTACTGATTCTGAACTTTTGAAGCCTAGAATTTCCTGTGCCACCTCTATTGACTATCTCAAAACTTACCGATCAGTCAATTTCATAGCAAATTTTGCTGATTCTCTAGAACCCCATTTTTGTTCACAAAGTTAAATACTTATATGGCAACACAAATGCAATAAAATAGCACCTTATCATATGAGTAATCCATCACAAATTTGACAATTGATGCTCGCCATATTGAGAATCTGTCTTTTAATAAACGGTGCATATCATTTGGCAAAGGATTTTAAATTATATAGGATATGTAACTTATTTTTCCTGTCTGTGCACGGTACATGTTAAGGTTAGTGGTGTTAATGGGCGAAAGAAAGTACAAGCTCGGGTTAGGCGGAAGGGGGATGCAACTTTTTGAAGTTTGACATCTGACATGCACCAACTTCCAAGTTATCAAAGGCAAAATGAAATTTTCCCTAAAATGTAAGAATGGGATCGCACATTCTTCTTCTAAGATGCATGAAACCAAAGAGCATCATCATAATTTATCTAATTTAAAATGATTTTCTTCATTGTTAAGCAATGCATATTTTCCTTCGCACTTAGATGGAGAAAATTTCCTCCAACTATATTTTTTATTGGTGTTCAAATTATAGAAATATCCATATGCAAACTTAACTAAAATTAAATAGGAATAATGTTCATATCTAGAAAGGGAAAATCGTCCAAAAAGTCTTAAATCGATTACACTTTTATCAATTCTCTCTTAAACATTTTCATTTCTTATCAATTGAGTTTATCCGGCCAATTTTGGTCGGAAATTGTTGACGTAGATGGCCAGTGTGATGTTTTGAATTTTGACCCATTTCGAAATATATGAAATTGTTATTTTATTAATGCGCTGTTAGTTACATTTACTTTGAACTAGCCATTTATAAGTTAACTAACTATTGGGAGAGGCAATTAAGGATCGATAAGTGTATTATCAGTGAATACGATCATGGATAAGCCGCTTAATCATAATGATCAAAGAGAAATAATACTATGCTGTTACAAGCTAGTTAGCGAACAGAAAAAATCGATTTGACAGAAGTACGTGATAGGACTGCAGGTGATTTTGTATGACTACAATACTAATTGTGAACAATGTTAAAGTGATTTTCTTTTGGCTTTGTATTCGGGGTAAGTAATCGATCCCTCATGATTATATGACAACTAATAGTCGTCCCCTGATTTGAAGAGGCACAAACGTAGATTGAAAAGTTATCAATTACGAGTCAAACATGCGAAAACTCTTAAAAGTCGCCTGATAGTTTATGTCGTATTAAAGTCACAATTGATCGAATTTAATCATGAATTTCAATTTGATTTCGGGTATCAAACTTTAAAGGACTTCAAAACTAAACTATTGGATGTTGCCAAATTGAACCATCTATTTATCAACAAGCTAGAAAATTTTGGTAAAAGGATTAACGGGCTAAGATTTGGAGCCGAAAAAGAAGTCGGACCGGATGAAGGCCCAATGGGCCTCAAGCCCATGAGGTTTTGCCATGTGGGCCCAACCCAAGCCCATCAAGCCCAAGTGGGCCAAACAAGCCCATCAAGCCCAAATCCTTTTTATGTCTATTGTTAAGCCTAATAGCATTTTTGAGCCCATTATTTTTGCAAGCCCAATTCCAAGGCTCACTTCAACATTTGGCCTTGAAAATTTTGCCTAAAATGTGAAATTACCAAAATGTCCTTTTTGCATTAGTGAACAAGAAGACAAATTTTGGCTTGTTCAAGAAGCCAAGAGAGAGAAAATATCTCTCCCCTTTTTTATTTCCTCTCGCCCCTCTCTCTCTCTCTCTCTCTCTCTCTCTCTCTCTCTCTCTCACTTTTTCTCCCTCCCTCCTCATTCAACCATTTCCCCACCGCCCACTCCCTCTCACTTTTTCTCTCCTATTTTTCCTCATTCCCCCTTGTTTTCTTTGTTGCCACCGCTTGTTGTGGTCACCGAACCACTGTCTTCTCACCGCCCAAGCTACACCCCATCGTTGCCACTCTGTGCCGCCTGTCCGCCCACCCGAGGCTACCTAAGCCACCGCCGCTCTCCTCCCTCTTCACCGGAATCACCACTGTCGAGACCCATTTTTGCCGTGCACCTCCTTGTCGTTCCAAACCTAGCCGCGGGTAGCCCTCACCACTATCGTCATCCTTGTGTTGTTGGAATCACTAATCAGTGAGTTAACGCTCTAATCCCTTGATTAATACGTTAAATTTGCTTAGGGATAGTTTAGTTTATAGTTAAATTTGATTAGGGATATTTTAAGCAAGTTAAGCTTAATTAACTTAATTAATGATAATTTAGTTGATAAGCTGTCATGATAGGCTATTGAGGATGGATGATCAGCTATCGCGATAGGTTATTGGAAAGGGTGATAAGCTATCATTGAAGTAACGATAAGCTATCAGGAAAAAAGGAGCGATAAGCTATCACCAAAGGGGTGATAAGCTATTGGATTTTTAATGATAAGCTATCGCTATTCAAGCAATAAGTTATCAAGATAATATTGATAGGCTATCGCCATTGAACAATAAGCAGAGGTTTTTATGTGTTTTTTGCTCGAGTTGCTCGATAAATTTATGCATGTTATATGTTGTTTAAGGCATGCTTTGCTGTGAATATGATTGCTCGACGTGAAACATTGCCCGACGTGAAACCCCATTTATAAATCTTTAAAAGGGTTTTTATTGACATATAAATGGAAGTATCAGGTATATATGTTACGTTTTATGTGTTAAATTGGGCAAGGAGGTTTTAAAAAAAAGCATGCAAAGTTTGACAGGTTAATTATGTATGTGTGATCACGTATGAATATTTTACTGCATTTTTACATGTGAAAGTTGTGGTAATTTGATATGTATGCACAGCCACGTTTGTATTAGCTAAATGAGAAAACAAAAATTGACTCGAGTGGTTGAGGTGTTTGTGTGATCACTTAATGAGAACCTGTTACCCCCTATGATTATGGGTGTGCTCTTTGCGGTTGTGATAATACCCCTATTCAAGGATAGATGTGCCCTGCATGGCCGTGATAATACCCTGTTTGAGGATAGATGTGCCTTGCGTGGCTATGATGAAACCCCCTGATTGCAGGTGTACCTAGAGTGGTCGTGATGAAAGCCCTCGCGTGACAATGGGCATGTCTTGAATGGCCATGATGAAAGCCCCCATGTGAATGCAGGTGTGCCTTGAGTGGTCGTGGTAAATGCTTGATTATGCCATAAGACGGCTAACCTTCGCTTTGTGCTGTGGCCCTAAAGGTCATAATAATTGGAATATGCGTGAGTGCATTATACATGGGAAATTGAGATATGTGTTCTGATTATGTGAAATGCCTGATTGTATTGATTACGGCACGTGCAAGTTTATAACATGTAGGGTATGTGCCGAGGTAAGGTAAGGATGCCCATGAATCAATTTGACTGTAGATTGTTTATTGATGTTTGACTGCTTGAGCGCGTACATAGTTAAGGCAAAGCGTAGGTCGTTTTGTTATCGTTTGGCCATCGATATATAGTTGCCTGTTTAGTTACCCTCGAGGCAAGTTGATTTCCTAACTGAGGCTTAGGGCATTAACTTACTGAGATTTATATCTCACCCGTTGTTGTTTAATCATTTTCAGGTCCATAATATGGTGAACGGACACGTGGTGCAGTTCATTGTCATATTTAGAAAGAGTAGATTAACACCAGCTGTGCTGGTTCCTTTAGTTTGATAGGGAGTTGCTCGTTGTAAGAGACTGTACATGTAAACTTCTTAGGATTAAGTAGTAATTAAACCAAAGTTGTACTTTGATGATGTTACCGTTATAGTTTTCCTAACTACCCTTGTTATTATTATTGACTAGGTGGTTTTAATTCGCTTTCTCATGTGTTTAACTAAAAGATAGAAAAAATGATCGGCGACGCATCCTGAAACGTCACATTCAAATGACTGCAAGAGAATAGGAGTTGTCGTGTACTCAAGGGTCGTGGTATGACAACCTACGCCGATGTGGTACTTTTTAATAATATTTTGAAATTTTTATGGTTTTTCTTCTTCTTTTTTTTTTTCCTTTTATGCTTTTTTTGGGGTTTGGATCGGCCGACGACTCTCATCAATCACAAGCAAGGGTTGGTCGACCCTCACCGGCCGGGTGAAGGCCATGATGCCCTTGTTGGTGAAAGCAAGGGCATGTGAGCCTTCGCCCGTAAAAGGTGAGGGCCGCAACGCCCTCGCCCGTAGCCGATGAGGGTCGGCTAGCCCTCGCCCGTGGCTGGCGAGGGTTGGTCGGCAACCCTAGCCGACCAGATAAAAAAGAAGAAGAAAAAACCATAAAAATTCAAAATATTATTAAAATATTATTTAGCAAGTGTCTTGTTATTGTTAGCCGTCCATGTTAGTAATTTTCGGCTAAAATTAGTCGATGGACTCAATTGGTAAAAAATGAAAATGTTTAAGACTGAATTGACAAAATTGAAAAGTTTAGAACTAAATTAACAAAAATGTAATAGGTTTAGAACTTTTTGAATAATTTTTCCTATTTATAACTGACCAATAAGGGGCATTTCACATATCACGCGGTAAAGTATAAACAAGCGGAACTATTTGTTTTCTCCTTTTCTTCTTCAATTTCTAGACCATGTCATGTTAACCAATATTACTTAGAGCAGTTGGACCAAAAGTTAAAGCAAAGAAGTAAAGGACATTTCTCGTCCTCATGAACGAGCCAACTCTCTTTTGCTATCTATTTGTGAAGCTTTCCATTGCCCTAGTTATAGGCACGCACCAATCTACTGCTTAATTGGAAACTATCACTGCTCCACTTACATCTCCATGAGGGAAATATGTAGCCAAAATTCTTGAACAAAAAGTTCATTGAAGTCCATAAGTTTTGAAAGATAAAATCCTTGACTTTAGGAACTTTAGCTTTAGCTTCACGTGCGACTTCAAGAGCTATATTCTCCCAAATACTTCCCCACTGTTAGTCTTACTATAGACGTTGATTTGTCGATCCAATGATGCCCCTGCGGCACGGAAGTTCAATCAAGAGGAAACAAGGCTCCACGAACGAAACTTCACGCGGACGTTCCCGGAAACACATTGATCGTGTCGGTGCCTTAAGCCGTTCCTTTTTCTTTTGGACCAGCAACCAGTGCGTTTCCCACTGACGCTTAAAAAGAAGAGCTCCATGATGGCCTTGGAGACTCAGAAAGAAGAGTGGTAGGGACGGCTGAGAAAAATAATTAATGAATGCTTTCTAGTAATGTGAGGGTGGCTGTCGTCTCAAAACCGATGGTGCTAATGTCATTTGGTCCAGAAATCAAAGAAAAATAAGTAAGAACACGAGTGTGCGATAGTTAAGTTTATTATCTTTTGTCATTTGTCGAAGTTCGTAAGTTAATTAAAAGCAAAATTGTTGATGTGCTTGCGTAAAAAAAGATAGCATAATTTCCTAGAGCTATGAATTAAGCTTATAAAATGGGGAAAAGAACAGCTCAAATGCCAAAACTTAGCACGAGGCGACACTTAAGTGTCAAAAGTTACGAAAGGTATGCTTAAGTGTCACTTTTTTTTAAAAAATTAGATCATTTAAGTGCCAACTCTGGCGAAGGCTGTCGAAAATCTAAAGTAGCTTATTTTAATAATTTCTAACATCTACGTCACTCGCCAAAATTTCATGTTAGCACACCTTTACAAAAATTGACACCGTTTTGGCCAAAGTTTGATTTTTAATATAAATATTAATTAAATAATATTAAAAATGAAAATTAAAAAAAAAGAGAGCAGTAGCATAGGTGTGGGAGGCTACCGTCCCATCGTTGGTGGGGCGACGGCGATGGACGGTGAGGGTTGCCGATGCCAGGGCGCAGGTCGACGATCCTCATCGGCCCTTGCCCAAGCGTCGGCGACCCTCACGGCAAGCGTCGCCGCCTCACTGGTGATGGGGCGGCGGCCATAGGCGGGGGAGGCTCCCTCGCCTATGTTGTTGCTTTTTTTTTAAATTTCATTTTTAATATTATTTAATTAATAATTACATAAAAATTTAATTAATGTCAAAACGGCGTCGTTTTGGGTTGATCTAGCCACGTTAGCGTTCAAAATGACGTTGTTTTGGGCTTATTTGGTCATATCAGCGCCCAAAATGACGCCGTTTTGACCTCAACTTGCCAGAAAAATGCCATGTCAGCATTTTGGCAAGATTTTCTCGCCATTGGCACTTAATTGATCATTTTTGCTCTAATCTTGGCACTTAAGTGTACTTTTCCGAACTTTTGGCACTTAAGTGTCCCCTCGTGCCAAGTTTTGGCACTCCAAGGGTCCGCACGTCTTATAAAATGAAATATGTTTCATATATAGATCTCAAATAGATACGATGGATCTATTTAGGGGTGATTGGGTCTATGGTGAGTGGGGGGGTCCACCCGACCCTGTTATAATCGATTCTCCTTTTTTGAACCCTATACCCTACCCTGTTTGTATTGGACCCTATTTTGTACCCAACCTTATTTTTCCGGTTCGAGAACAGGGTCTATCCTGTTTCTATGGGAACTTGTTTTGCAACCACCCTATATCTTATATGGCTTCGAATTTTATATTAATTCGCGAGAAAATAACAATATCATCCTCATAATTTGTATTGAAACATAAAACACATGTAATCAATAAGTACATGAAGTTTTTGACTAAATGAAAAATTAGGGATCCACAAGGCTAGTTATCATAAACAAATATCATATGACAAAGTAAAATTCCTAATATTAGATAAACATTAGCAACAAACCAATTTTTTTAATAAGGTAAAAACCAGTCCGGTTCCGAGTGGGTCTTCGCTTGAAACCAGTTCCCAGACAACTAGTTCCCAAAAACTGAAACAAGTTCCCGGACTTGTTTTTCAGATGGTCCAGTCTGGTTCCTGGGTAAACCTAGTTCAGTTGCACACTCCTAGATCTATCTTATGAGATAAATGTAAATGTGGTTCTCCAAAACACTTTCGATGGGTAATCAACAGGCAACACTCTCCATGAGGGATGTCTATCTTAACTTGTTTTTGAAAAATTTTCCTTTTACTTTTCCACTTTAATTAAACTCAAAATTTTTTTGGCTTTTGCTCAAGGGGTGTATAATTACTTTCAATATTACGAAAAATCTCTTATTCTCATGAAAAATAAGTATACTTCTTGAATAATTATTTTTTGTGATCTATAGTAATATAAGGGCACGAATGATAAAAGTTTTGGTTAGAAATTGACTTCGGGAATATAAATAGATTTTTCTATTTCTATTCTTTGATGGATTTCTGAGCAAAAATACACGTTTGATAACACAAAATTTCTATTCTCGGAATAGAAATTCATTTGATAACTACACAAAATTTCTCCTTCTCGAGTGGTGGTAGCGGAGGGAGGGGCGGCGGCGGCGATAGGTGGCGGCGACCAAAGGGGGGCGGATGACTAGGGGTTAAGTAGAGACTCCTTCAGGTGAGAAGTAGAAAAGAGAGAAGCAATTTCTGATTTCTATTTCAGAAATAGAAAAGTAAAAAAATTTTACTTTTGATTTTTATTCAAAACCTATTTTTGGATTAGAAATTTCTTGTAAGTAGAAAAAATAAATTGTTTTACCAAATGGATTTTTGTTTTAGAAACAAGTCTGGAATAGAAAAATAGTTTTGAAATAGAAATATAATAATTATCACGCGTGCCCTCATTATAGTGGCAATATATATAACTATTATGTTCTTTTCTTTCATTTTTTATTTTTATAATGGGGGTGGTTGTTAAGGTCGATAGGGAGCAGGCGTCGAGGCCGCAGAGTGAGGACCACAAGAACGCGTCTCTAGATCCACAATATAGACACATGAAATATATGAAACAACCAACCTACTTCGTCTTCTTGCCTTGCCGGCCGAGAGAGAGAGAGAGAGAGAGAGAGAGAGAGAGAGAGAGAGAGAGCACTGCAATCGAAGAACAATCACTCGACACGACAACTCAAGCAAGCTGAACTCACCGAAGCTTCAACTCCGAACATGTCAAAGCGACCAAGGCCTGACGTCCTCGAAGAGTCGCCTCTTCTTCTTCCCTCTTCGGACTTGTCGGAGAAGATCAATGTGCCATTGGAGTCCGGAATGAATTTTGACCCATCCGCTTCGCCCACCTCCATGATTGGAAATAATTACCATGTACTCTTGAGCTTAAGAGGCCTTGATACTCCTGATACTCGCAATGGTTTCGTCAATCACCTCTATCATAGACTCAACGATGTGAGCATAAGGTTCCATTCGAACTTGTGTTCAAAGATGATAAGGACCTCCCCTTTGGCGAGGACATTGCTGCAAATCTTATTAGTGCAATCAAGCACTCTAAGGTTTCAATCCTAGTCATCTCGAAAAACTATGCTGCTAGCAAGTGGTGCCTTTGCAAGCTCATTGAGATAATGGAGTGCAAGAAAACCAGTGGACAAATAGTCTTGCTTGTGTTTTACAACGTGAAACCATACGAGGTGCGAGAACTGGGGGGGGCTTTGGAGAGGCCTTCAAATCCTGTATGCATCGTTTTAAGGAGGAGGATGTCAAGAAAAAGGGCCGGTAGCTCTCAAAGAATTAGTCGATTCTAGATCATTTGAATAAGAGAAAACTACTAGTGGGTACGTCGTTTACCTTGTTTTTTGGAAGAAGAAAGTTTCTATTTATCATCCTTAATCCTTGTTTGGTGGAGCTATTAATAAGTGGTCATGTGTTGTGTTGTTCGACAGACGTGACGGGGAATCAGTAAATGAACTTGTAGAAATATTAATGCGCGAGTAGCAACATAATTTTCAACCACATCTTCCCGTGAACTTGATTGCAATTGAGGATCATGTGGATAAGGTTATGGAATTGGCGGATGCTACTTGCCCAGACATTCGAATTATTGGGATTTGGGGATGGGTGGCATCAATAAGACAACTTTGGCTGCCATCATCTTTGAAGAACTTCTTAATAAATTTGAGTGCCACAGCTTTCTCAAGGATACTAGAGAAATAATTAATCGTGAGATTATCAAGCATGTCCAATCTCTACTAATCTCATATATAACAAAATGCCCTACTCATAGAGTGTGCGGTTCTAATACAGGGATTGAAATGATTCGATCAAGTTGTGAAAATAAAAAGGTACTTATTCTTCTTGATGATGTGGATCATCAAGACCACCTCAATAATTTGATTGGAGGTTGTAATTTCAAGTCGGGAAGTAGGATCATTATTACATGTCAATATAAGACCCTCTTGAAGCCTGAATATAAAATGTATAAAATTAGAGAAATGAACAACAAAGAATCAGAATCGACCAAAAATAGAATTTTACTGTTCATCTCTCTCTGCTCTGAGCTCCTGCGATTTGAAGCTCGAGCTCTGTGGTGGCCCATTCGGGCGGCTTCTAGCTCTGGTGAAAGAGCATTGCAGAAGGAAAGCGGAGCTGAAGGCGACCACGGATTGCTCTCTTCTCAGCTCCGGTAAGATCTAGCTCCCTTTGATGTGATGGAGGGTTTAGCTGAGATTAGATAGCTGGGTCTGGGTTTTTCCGGTTAAAATGAGGGGTAGGAGTTCTGCTATCCCGGAATCTCGTCCGGGAAGAGGAGGAGGTCGACAACGCAGCCGGAGTAGGGCTCCGGCTGTCCAAAATGCGTCGGTTGATCCCACGCAAAAAGAAAAAAATATTGCCCACACCCCTGCTGCTGGTGAGACTAGCTCTTATGGTAGAATAGGTCTCCCCCTTACTGGAATGGGAGCTGCTAGGTCAAGCAAAGGCCAAATTACAATGCAGTTGAACAAGTGTCAAATGTGCTACCTCAATTAGAAGGAACCCCGGCTCTAGCTGCTCGATCTTGGGCGAACGTAGCCAAAGTGGCTATGAAAGGCTACTCCCTAGCCTATTTTGATCCTGGTTCTGATGGGAAAAATGAAGTATACTGTTCTGACGAAGACCTTGATGCTGCTAATCCTATTTGGCATGAATGTCTCGTAGGATACTTTGTTGGGAAGAAACTCCTGTTTAAGCTAGTTGAGACGGCCCTTAAACATCTTTGGGGCCAATATTTGATAGAGGTCAAAGCTAATGATCAAGGTTTCTTTTTTTTCCATATTTCGGATCATGACTTTAGACGGAAGGTGATTGAAGGTGGTCCTTTGACAGTGGCACGAGTGCCCTTAATACTTCAGCAATGGCATCCTATGCTAGAGCTGAAAAAAGGAGATCATTCTTCAATACCCGTTTGGATTAGACTGAAAAACCTCCCTTACGGGCTGTGGTCTGCTACCGGAATCAGTAAAGTTGCCAGTGCTGTGGGCAGACCGCTCTATGTAGACCAACGAACGGAGAATCTGAAAATGATTTCATATGCTAGGGTCTGTGTGGAGTTAGCAGCTGCCAAAACCTTCTATGATGTTATTACGGTCCATTTAAATGGGCAAACTCGTATAGTGGAGGTTGAATATGAATGGAAATCTGTATCATGCCATAGTTGTGGTACTTTTGGGCACCGGTGCCCTGATCAAGCCACTTGCCCTCCGGTGACTGAACCAGCGAATCTGGCTTCTGCTCAACCTTCTGCCCTTCCTACAGAGCAGGCTGGTCAAGATTCTATGGTTAATGGCGCTCCTATTCCAGTTGTGGAGACTAGAGCAACAACGGTTGGAGAATGGATTCAAGTCAGCAGCAAGCATAAGTCTGGCACTAGGAACAAGCTGTCAGGTGCTATGGAGGACTGTAATAAGGATGAACAAACTGCTGCTGTTGCCTCCCGAATGGCTGGTGCAGGTGCTGGCCTGCCAGCCCTGATCACTGCTGCTGATTCTCTAGAATCTGGTGCTGGTGCTGCTGTCCACTCCTCTGCGGATGATGCTGTTAAGTCTGGAGCTGAAGATGCCATTAATGGCTGCAGCAAGGACACACACGCTGCTGCTGGTGCCTCCAAATTGACTGGTGCGGTTGCCTTGCCAACTTAGAAGATATTCCTTGCTGCTGTAGGTCAAGAATCCGGTGCTTGTTCTGCTGATTCCTCCTCTGCTGATGTTGCTGTTAAGGCTGGAGTTGCAGGAGTTGCTGATGGCTGCAGCAAGAACACACATGCTGCTATTGTCGCATCTAAAGCTGGTGTGGATGCTGTCTTGCCAGCTCAGAAGATAACCCTTGCTGCTGATTTTCCAGAACCTGAGGCTGCTGTTTTTGCTGATACAGCTACTGACATGCCAGACCAGTATGCTGCCGGTCGGACTATATCAGCCTTAGATGGTACCGGCCTTACTACAACCAATGAACAAGAATTTTCTGCTGTTGATGTTAGCTCCCCATTAGCTGAGACAGCAGTTTCTATGCCTGAAACTGCTGAACTGTACTTGAACTTGCCAATGAAGACTGCTGCTAATACTGGATGTAGCTCCCATTCTGGTATAGAGTCCTCTGAAATGGGTACTGATCGATCTGAAGGTAATCCTGCTGTCATAACAGCCTTTGATGGTGATGGCCTCTCTGCTCCTATCATACCAGAACCTGTCATTACAGCCCGTCCAGGTCAGAAGGCGAGACCTCTTTCTGGGCTTTTGGCGACGAACATAACTGATTGTCAACTAACGGAGGTGAAGGTTGAGCAAGCTAGAAGGCTAAGGCTCCCCCCCGCTACTCCTCTTGCCAAGGCAACAAAGTCTGAGCAGGATAACAGGTCGGGAAGCAGAAGATGGCCAAAAAGAAAATAGTCATCCAGCGGTCTTACTAGTCAGCTATGTTTTTTGGATTTTAAAATGTAAGGGGTCTGATGAACCCTGTTAAGCAAGCTGAAGTTAGACATTTTGTGCGCTCTAATAATATATGCTGTGTTGGCATTTTGGAAACCAAAGTTCCAGCTACTAGGTTCTCTATTATCTCGGCTAGTCTACTTCCTGGCTGGATGTGGGTTTCTAATTATGAGCACTCCTTCCAAGGGCGTATTTGGATGGGATGGAACCCTATTTTGGTATGTTTTAGCACTCGGACTATTTCTAGCCAGCTTATACATGGAGATGTAAGATTTTTAAGCTCGGGGAATACACTATCTCTCTCGGTGGTGTATGGAGAACATACTTTTGTTGCACGCAGACCCCTTTGGAGGGAACTTATTAGTCTGAGCTCTTCGCTCAAGGATTGCCCTTGGATGGTTGCGGGAGACTTCAATGCCATCAGGGATTCTTCAGATCGCATGGGGAACCCGGATACTTGGCTTCCCTCCTTTGATGAATTTAAGGAATGCTTGGACTAAGCTGAACTTTTTGACCTTCGGTATGTGGGTTTCCGATTTACGTGGTCCACCTCCTCCGGGCCTCAAAGGAAGCAACGGAAAATTGATCGGGTGTTAGTCAACAACTGCTGGTGCACTGCTTTCTCCTTCTCGGAAGCATCTTTCTTGGCCCCGGGTTTATCAGACCATACTCCTATGGCTGTGAGAATACTTGCTCCTGGTGCCAGGTGTATTCCCTTTAAATTTTTCAATATGTGGATGAGTCACCCTGACTTCTTCACACTAGTTACCAGTCTTGGGAGACCCAAGTCTCAGGCTTTCCCATGTACAAGCTATATACTAGGCTCAAATTGCTTAAAGGTTGACTTAAATGTCTAAACAGAGATGCTTATTCAGACCTCTCCATGAGGGTGGCAGTAGCTAAACGAGTCCTTTTATCTACCCAAGAGGCACTACACCTAGACCCTGGGAGTAGCTCGCTGGTGGTGGAGGAACATGCTCAACTCAAAGCCTACTATGAACTCCGCGCTCTTGAGGAGGCGTTCTTTAGACAAAAATCAAGAATTCGTTGGCTCAAGGAAGGGGATCATAATACTAAATTCTTTCATCACCCTGTCAACCACCGACACCTTCGTAATCGTATCATCTCGGTGTTGGATAGCTCAGGCCAAATAGTAACTGAATTGGAGGAAGTACAAAAAGTCTTTGTTTCATACTTTCAAGACCTCCTCACTCCGGCAAATATGGCGGTGAGGCCATCGGTACAGGAGCTCAGGGATGTTATTCACTCCCCTCTCCAGGAAGAACACATCAACTTGCTCTCCCAACCTTTTCTTCCGTCTGAGGTTCGTGATGCAATGTTTTCATTGGCTGGAAACAAAGCCCCTGGACCTGATGGGTACAATGCAGACTTTTTTAAAAAGAACTGGGATAAGGTTAGCCCATCAGTCACTGAAGCGGTTTTGGATTTCCTTGAATCTGGACGTTTGCTTAAGGAAGTCAACAATACTATCATTGCCCTGGTGCCAAAAATCCCCAATGCAACATCGGTGTCCGATTTCCGTCCTATTGCATGTTGTAATACAATTTACAAGTGTATCACTAAGATTTTCTCTTCTAGAATTGCTGCGGTTCTCCCTTTTTTGATAAGCCCGGCTCAAACGGCATTTGTCAAAGGAAGAAGAATCAGTGACAATATCCTGCTTGCTCAAGAACTTTTTAGTGGGTTTCACAACAAGCCTAATGTTCCAAAGTGTGCCATTAAGGTGGACTTCGGGGAAAGCCTATGACACCCTTTGACTGGGGCTTCTTAGAGTCAACTCTTCAAGCTTTTGGATTTCCCGGCCATCTCACAAGGCTCATTATGGTGTGCATTCGAACTCCAAAATTTTCTTTATCCATTAATGGCGAACTTCATGGTTTCTTTGCAAGTAGTCGGGGTATAAGACAAGGTGACCCTATATCTCCTTACCTCTTCACCTTGATTATGGAGGTTTTCTCAGGAGTCCTTAACTCTTATACCCGGCATCCGGATTTTCGCTATCATTGGAGATGCAAGGCTACACGGCTATCCCATTTATTTTTTGCGGATGATGTTCTTCTTTTTAGTAAAGCAAGTCTCGCATCTATCTCCTGCATCCATAGAGGGCTCACGCTATTCTCCTCTTGGAGTGGCCTGGTCCCTAATGCTAGCAAAAGTGAAGTCTATATATCGGGTGGCTCTGAAACTACTAAGCACCGGATATTACAAGCTCTTGGCTCTCTTCCTGTGCGCTACTTGGGAGTACCCATCATTACATCGCGCCTGAGCAAAGAGGATTGCAATGCTTTAGTATGCCGTCTTACCGCTAGAGTCCAATCTTGGACTCACCGTTTTCTCTCTTTTGCAGGCCGACTACAACTTATTAAATCGGTGCTACATGCCATCCAAGCCTATTGGGCTTCCATATTTTGGTTCCCCTCCTCGGTAGTGGATAAGATAGAGCAAACTTGTAGACAATTCCTCTGGAAGGGCCCAAACATGGGACCGGGAGGTGCTAAGGTATCATGGGATGATGTTTGCCTTCCTGCATCGGAAGGTGGCCTTGGAATAAGAAGAATCAGGGATAGCAACAAAGCAGCCATGGCTAAACATATATGGTTGCTTTTCACTGATAAAGAATCACTATGGTGCAAATGGATCCATGCTACATATCTCAAAAGGAAGAACTTTTGGATTGCCTCAACCCCTACCCTTTGCACTTGGGCGTGGCGGAAGATCCTGGCTTTAAGAGTTGACTTTCAACCCCACTTCAGATGGAAGGTAGGAGATGGGGAATCTACATCGCTTTGGTTTGATCCATGGCTTGACGTTGGTCCTCTAAACTCAATATTTTCAGACAGTGATATTGACCAATCAGACCTTACTAGACAAGCAAAGGTGAAGGATCTATACTCCTCTGATGGGTCCCAGATACGCCAGGAGCTGTTAATGTGGCAAATACCGATTCCCCATCTCTCAGATGGTCAGGACACTTTTACATGGGTACATGATTCAGTCAGGAATTTTTCAACGGCTTCGGCATGGACCATAATTCGGCGCAAATCAAACCCGGTTCACTGGTCCTCTTTTGTCTGGGACAAGGTACTAGCCCCTAGACATCAATTCCTCCTTTGGCTCATAACCAAGAATCGCCTACCTACACAGGTTTATCTTATGACATTTAGCAGGATTCCTAATCTTGTCTGTGCTTTATGCAACTCTAGGCCTGATTCTGTTAATCACCTCTTCTTTGACTGTTGTATCTCTAATACTCTGTCAAATTTTTGGGCTGCTAAGTGTAATCTTCCATGGACTAACTCCCCTTGGTCGAATAATCTTCATTGGGCTATAAATTCTATAACTGGAAAAGGATTTTGCAGAGAGATAGCTCGATTTTCTTTTGGTGCATTGTGCTATATCATTTGGAAGACCAGGAATGATATTCTCTTCCGTGGCCAAATCCTCTACGCTCCTTCCATGAAGCTATATCTCATTAAGATGGTTAAGGATAAAGGCCTTATATACAAGTCGGTGGAAGATAACCCCAGAAACAGAAGGATGCAGCGGAGCTGGGGGATAGACCCTCGGATTTTTGTAGTGGAGCCGCCTTAGGCTTAATGTAGGATGAACTGGGTTCTTTTGTAACCAGTTGTCTTTGTCCTTAGGTTGTGGTTTTCTTTTGGGGACCGGGGTACCCTTTTACTCCAGTGACATGTTGTCCTGGTGAGTTGTTGGTACCGTGTTCTCCCCCCCTGTTGTACAGTTCTCTGGTTGATTTTAATACAATCTTACCTTACCAAAAAAAAAAAAAAAAAAAACAACAAAGAATCTTTGCTTCTGTTTAGTAGAGATATGCATTTGAAGAGGAACAACCTCCCACAGATCTTGCGTCACTTTCTAGTAATATTGTTGCCACCACAGGAGGGCTTCCCTTAGCTCTCATGGTTATAGGTTCACTTCTCAACGGAGAAAAAGATTCAGTAGTGTGGAGAGAGATGAGACCATACAAGAAAAATTGAGGATAAGTTACCATACATTAAAATATAAGGAGCAACAAATATTTCTAGACATTGCCTGTTTTTTCATTGAAACTAACAAAGGAATTGCTACTTACCTATGGGAGGATCTCAAATTTTTTGCAATAACTGGATTGCAAGTATTGATTAACCGTTCGTTAATAAAAATTGATGACAAGAATCAATTGAGAATGCATGATCAATTAAGAGATCTAGGCAGAGCTATTGCCCGTCCAAAAGATGTGGAGCCTTGGCACTAGAGCAGACCATGGGACATGGAAACCATGAGAATTCTACAACACAAGGTAACAATTATGTCTCATTTTGCCCTTTCCCACGTTCTATAATAGTAGTCCCTCAAGTCAATATTGTTATCGTTCTTTTTCTCTCTATCTTTGATCATTCTCAACATGTTATTAGCATTTTCTTGGAAAAAGCTACATCCAATTTCGGCCTTTAGTCCATGAAAAGTTTGCACTTGTGATTATGAGGCTCAGAAGAGGGTTTTGCTCTTTTGTTGTTTGAACATCGTTTTCTAGCAGATTGTCATTGCTTCTTACTATATTACTTGTTGAAAACCAAGCATCACACGGGTTTGAAAATTAACCTTATGCCACTTACAAATCCTGTTCATCACACTCTAAAACGCAAGAGTCTTTATAACTTTATGTCGATTGATTTATGTTATTCAACAAAACAACAAAAACTTTACTGCTGATCATTGCTTTGTTGTCTTTCATTCTATCTTGCCAAAATATATTGGCAATATATTTTTGAAGTACATTGGTGTTGTTGGAAAATACAGAGAGGAGAGGAGAAGTAGAAGACGTATTGGGGGAAAAATACGTAACACTATTTGTTGTAACCAGAAAATTAAATTCAAGAAAATGATAACAACATCAATAAGAAATTAGAGGTGAGATACGGCTAACTGAATCTCCTTAGGACGATAGGTGCTGCCAATGGTGTTAAGTAGCTTCACGAACTTCGCCTCCCAAGATACAATACCTCAAACCTATTGGTATCTGCACTATACGAACATGACTCTATTGAACACTTCTTGAAACCAGCTCACTTAGAATAACCTTGGAGAGAGGAGAAGTGGGTATTTTCACTTTTTTTTTTTTAGTTCTCTCGGAGTGAAGCCATGAATCAAATAAATACATGAATTCAAGATATACATGTATTTGAGAAATATGAGAATTAATAAGATAAGTGATCAGAAACGACGTATCTTATTTTTGCTCACTTTCGTTGATTCATTAACCACCATAATTACAACAATCCCCCACATTAATGGATCAACAAAACATTTTGACTCGAGGAATTCTAGGTATGCCTGTGGAAATACAATGCATCAAGATAGGTAGCTTTCGCTTTGAACCTTCTTTAATAAAAACCTATCGAACATACTTAACCAGCCAGTGGAATAGGCCTTAAACCATTGGTTTTTGGTGTAAGCCCAAACAATATACCTCACACAAAGTATCTCCAAATCAAGATTGGTTCTCGGTT
The DNA here is from genome assembly GCA_014182845.1 of Corymbia calophylla. Taxonomy (NCBI): domain Eukaryota; kingdom Viridiplantae; phylum Streptophyta; class Magnoliopsida; order Myrtales; family Myrtaceae; genus Corymbia; species Corymbia calophylla. The sequence continues at coordinate 3,620,504 of CM024695.1, forward strand.
GCGTTCATTCTTTCGGCCATGAACCTCTCAAGATTCATGCGTGCTTTAGAAAATCCAACCTTTAAAGATTTTCATAGAGTCAGCCAACTCTATGCATATAGGTGCATCCCTATCAAAGGTATCCTATCATACCTCACTAGGGTGTTGAAATCCAAGTTACAGGAATCATTAAATGCATAGCGTATCCTTAAAACTCTATAGGAAGCACTATTGTATCATAGAAATGGAAAACAGTGCGCACATTAGAGTTTCTAAAATTTGTGTTGTCCTATTGAACCTAGTCCATGGGATCTCCATTTGCTAGATTGGGTTTCAACCCTGGAACATCTTTATTGGGTTAAGGCTTTTAACCCCATTCCCCTCGATGTGCAGTTTATCTGCTCTCTCAACAAACCTTTTGTCAGCGAATCCGTAATATTTTCCTTTGACTTCATAAAGTCCAAAGAAATTATTCCATTCGAGAACAACTACCTTATGGTATTATGGCTTTGACGAATGTGTCTAGACTTACCATTGTATATAACATTCCGTGCCCTTGCAATTGCTGCTTTATTATCACAGTGAATGCATATTAGAGGCATAGGTTTTGGCCATAACATAACATACTCTAAAAATTGCCGAAGACACTCTACTTCTATAGCAGCTTTATCGAAAGCAACAAACTCTAATTCAATTGTGGAGCATGCTATTTGAGTTTGCTTGGAGGATTTTCACGATATCGCGACACCACCTAGTGTGAAGACATATCCGCTAGTCGATTTCGATTCATCGGAATCCGAAATCCAGTTAGCATTATAATAACCTTCCAAAATAGTTAGATATTTGCCATATTCCAAGACATAATTTTTAGTTTTTTTTTTGGAAATAACTCAACACTCTCAAAAGCGCATTCTAATGCTCATGACCAGGATTACACGTATAGTGGCTTAGTTTTCCTACGGGGTGCACAATATCCGGTCTAGTGCAGTTCATAATGTACATGATGCTGCTAATCACTTAAGAGTACTCCAATTGCCTAATACTATTTCCACTATTCTTCCTTAGAGTTAGGTGTTGAAGAAAAGGATTACTCGCATCTTTAATGCCGAATCCTTTAAACCTCTCGATTACCTTTTCAATGTAATGAGATTGTGTTAAACCTAAATCATCAGAATTCCCTAGACTTTTGATGCTGAGTATAACATCTGCAACACCTAAGTTTTTCATCTCAAAGTTCTTCTTGAGAACATTCTTGGTTATTTTGATAACCTCAACGCTATCTCCAAAAATCATCAAGTCATCAACATATATATAGATAAGTACATATCCAACTGACGTGGATTTTCTGTACACACATTTGTCATACTCAATTATTCTATACCCATTTTGGATCATCACACGGTCAAATTTCTCATGCCATTGTTTAGGACCTTGTTTAAGTTCATACAATGATTTGACAAGTTTACATACTTTATGTTCTTGTCCTTTGACCTTGAATCCTTTTGGTTGTTTCATTTAAATTTCCTCATTGAGATCACCATTCAAAAATGTAGTTTTCACATCCATTTGACATAATTACAAATTGTATAGCGAGGCTATAGCAAGTAACATCCTAACTGATGTTATTCTTGTTACAGGTGAATAATTATCAAAGTAGTCTAGACCTTCTTTTTGTCTAAACCCTTTGGCACCAAGCTGTGCTTTATACTTATCTATGGAACCATCAGCTTTATACTTCCTTTTGAAGATCCATTTGCATCCAATTGATTTATTTCCTAGTGAAAGATCAACCGATTCCCAATTATGATTACTTTAGATAGAATCCATCTCATTATCAATAGCTTCTTTCCAGTAAGGAGCATTTGGAGTTGACATTGCCTATTCAAACATTTAAGGCTCACCTTCTAACATGTACATTAGAAGATTAAGTTCGAAAGATTTTCAATTCGAGACCTCTTGCTCCTTCGAAGTTCGGCTTCATCGTTCTAAACTTCATTATTCTTAGATTATGATTTTATAGATCTTTTCAGAGAAGGTTCACCTTGAATTATTTTCGCAAAATATATATCCTCAAAGAATTTAGCATCCCTTGATTCTAGGATAGTATTGGCATAGATTTCCACATTTTTAGATTTGTGAACCAAAAATCTATATGCGTTGCTATCTTGAGCATAGTTAATGAATATGCAATAGGTCTTAACCGATTTTGTTTTGGAGGAGGAATCGCCACTTTGGCTAGGCACCCCCACACTTTCAAAATATTATAGGATGATAACCTTCCATTACATAACTCATATGGAGTTTTACGTGTCTTCCTATGGGGTACTTTATTAAGAATAAAGTTTGCTGCTAAAACTGCCTCTCCCCACGATGGTTGAGGTAAACTTAAACTCAAGAGCATAGCGTTAACCATTTCCTTTAGAGTTTTATTTTTCCGTTTAGCAATTCTATTTTGCTGTGGAGTATAAGGTGCAGTTGTTTGAAGAATTATCCCCAAACTAGCACACAATTCCTTTAAGTTGGAAGAACTATATTATCCTCCTCCATTAGATCTAAGCACTTTGATTCATCTATCAAGTTGGTTTTCAACCTCATTCTTATAATTAATAAACATGCTCATACTTTTATCTTTGCTAGTTAACAAATAAACATAGCAACATTGAGTACAATCATTTATAAAAGTGATAAGCTACTTCTTTCCACCTCTATTTTTCTACAAACTTTAAATCACATAGATCATTATGGATTAATTGTAGAGGGTCACTCATCTTTTCAATGGTTTTGAAAATTTTCTTAGCAAACTTAACCTCAACACAAGTCTCGCACTTGTAATGGGCATCCGACTCAAATTTTGGAATTAGCCCCAAGTTTGCTATTTTTTTCATTGTACCATAGTCTACATGTCCTAATCTACCATGCCATACAAGAGGAGAGTCAACAATGTAAACTAAAGATTTCTCTTCATTAATATTCTTCGAGTACAAGAATTTCGAGTTTACATCAATAACAACCACATTGGTTTTGAATAGGTCATTGTACAAGTACCTTTTCCCCACAGACATCCCTCGTTGGAAAGTACAAACTTGTCAGATTCAAATACAATTTTGAAACCTTTCTTGACAAGTATGGGCCAGAAATGAGATTCCTCCGGATCTCCAATACATGTAGTATATTTAGCAGTGTGATTTCTTTGCTGGAGGTGAACTTCAAGATCACCTTTCCTCTCCTAGCAATTTTTGCTATTGTAGAGTTAGCCACATAGAGCTTTTTATCTTCCTTAGCCTTCTTGTAAGACAAGAACAAGTGTTTATCCACACAAATGTGATTTGTGGCACCCGTGTCCAACCCCCACAGCACCACAACAATCGGTCTCTTAGCATCTTCTTACTCTATCAAATTCAGCTGCTTGGCTGCACCATTGCCCTTGCCTTTGTTTGGGCGCTTCTTGCACTCCATAGCCCGATGGCCAGGCATTGCAGATAAAACAAGTCTTTGGAATTTCTGAAGCTGTTCCTTTTGCTTGCCTTTCCTTAAAAAGGACTTCTTCCTCTTCCTATCTTGATTGTAATTAGAAAGCTCTATAGTGTTGGCCTTTGGTCCCATAGGAGGGTTTATATTCCTCCTATTGTCCTCCTCAATTCTGAGGTGCAGAATGAGATCTTCAAAGCTCATTTCTTTTTGTTTGTGCTTCAAATAATTTTTGTAGTCTGACTAGCCCGGAGACAACTTCTCAATAATAGTTGCCACTTGGAATGATTCACTAAGTATCATTTCCTCATCAAAGATGTCATTCAAAATTATTTACAATTCTTGAACTTGACTCATTACATATTTAGAATCCACCATCTTCAATTCCAAGAATTTGGTAACCACAAATTTCTTGGTGGCAGCATCCTCAGTTTTGTATTTCTTTTCTAAGGACTCCCATAACTGTTTGGCACTTCCAATGTTACAATAAACATTATAGAGGGAATTCACCAAATATTTAAGGATGTAATTTTGGCATAGGAAGTCACCATGCTTCCCAGCCTCTAACACCCCAAGGGCCATGACATCTTGCTCATCATAATTAATTATCAGGCACACCTCCAATAAGTACTTAGTCAGATTTAGCGTGGTCAAATAGGAAGACATTTTCTTTTGCCATTACTTAAAGCTCACACCAGTGGATTTCTCCGGTTTCTCATTTGGTATTACTAGAGGTATTACCATTAAATCAGGCATAGCCTGTTGAACCATCCCTCCAGAAATTGGACCATATGCCATTTGGCCTATGCTATTTTGAAAAATAGTCCCGGGTATATCAAACAGGCGATTCATATCCACACTACCATATATAGTTTCAGCCCGAAGGCTTGCAGCATTAGCTACCACAACACTAGACCACAAGGTTTGAACCTCATTGGTTGAAACAACCATAGGAACATCTCCAACAACATTCTGGACATCATTGGGTACTTGATTGTTATTAGCCATTTCGATTTTTCTGATAAACCCAACAAATAGTGAGAAAGAATATCATCTTAAGATTGTTGGAGAATATAGAAAGGAGAGGAGAAGTAGAAGGCATATTGGGGGAAAAATACGTAACATTGTTTGTTGTAACCAGAAAATTAAATTCGAGAAAATGATAACAACATCATTAAGAAATTGGAGGTGAGATACGGCTAGCCAAATCTCTCTAAGACGATAGTTCCTATTAATGGTGCTAAGCAGCTTCACAAACTTCACCTCTCAAGATACAACATCTCGAACCTATTGGTATCAGCACTATATGAATATGACTCTATTGAGGAGAAGTGGGTATTTTTGCTTCTTCTTTTTTCTTTTTCTTTTTTTTCAGTTCTCCTGGAATTGTAGCGACCCGCCCTCTGCAACGGTCGATGTCGTGAGGGACGGAGTTTAGACAACCATATCTACCAAGAGATCCATCGATCGCGAGTGTGGATTCTCCCAAATCCATACCCCGCGCAATAGCGAGAAAATTCATTTTATTTATCTAAGTCGATTAACAACTTAAAATAAAAGGTCTAGGAGTCACCACTAGCCTCAATTTGGGGGGTGGCTAGAAAGCCCAATCAAGGGTCGGGAGAAGTTCCTCGATTTCTACGCAACCAGAACTTTAGGGTTTGGAAACTTGGGTTACGCTAATTGTTTCTATTAGCGCCATTTTGGTACCTAACAGTCATCGTGTTTAACTTAAGGTGTCCATGCGTGTCTTGTTACTTTTTCATGCCACTTTGAAGATGGAAGGTGATCATGCGTAGTTGTCGGTTCTCATGCCATTCTAATTCTAACAAATGGAAAAAGAAAAGACAAACAATTTTAATTGAAATTGCAGTGCAGAAAGTAAAAAATCAAGGAAAGTAGTAAATCTAACATGTAATCTTAAGAAAGTACATATAAAAGGACGAGAAGGAAAGGAAAAGAATCCACAATTCGTCAAGTTTTTATACAACACGGTGGAAAAACCTGAGACATGTGTTGGGTGTCAAATGAATGATACAAAAATTTGGGTCGGAAAGGACATCGACCATCACTGTCTTCAGGGCCGCCTTCTTCGCATACCCTAATTCCTAACTAATTCTAAAGGAACGGTTTACAATTGAAACAAACATCAATTCAAACAAAAGCATATCAAACATGGCAAGTAAACAAACAATGGTCATCCAATTGATGGATTAGAAATGGCTCAGGGTCAGCCCTGGATTTACATGCACGACGTGTCTCCAAATGTTATCCTCATTTATTATTAGACACAGGTCATGATCATTAAAAATTACAAGTATTCACTTGCGGTGATTAACATCATGCCCCCTAGAGTTGAGTTCTAAGGTGTAGCCCGAGATCACCCACGGACATGCATCGGTTTGGTGCGAGTATATATCAATCACATGCAATGAACTTTCAAAATAAGCGTGCAAGTAGACCCCATGGCCTTGTTTCCCATTCAATCAAACAATAAGTGTACCGACACTAGTTCACTTCACTCATCAAGCATGCATCAACCACAATTTCAAGCGCCAAACATGCATTCAATGGCCTTTTTATTTTTTGAGAATTTTTGTGTTTAAAGTTAAAGAAAAGACAATCAAAAGTCATGAAGATATCTTGGATTAGTTCTGCAGCATCATTTCTTAAAAATTATGGAATAGGCATCTGTCATAATTAAACAGAACAAGGGATCCAAAATGCCTTGAAAAGGAGCAAGCAATTAAACATGACCCATTGAGCAATCAGCTTCACAAAAATTACAGTGTGTAATACACTTAATGGATAACATTTTTCATGAAGACAACTCCTTGAGATGAGCTATGTGTGAATTTATAAAAATCCAAGAACGCAATAATATGCATCAAAACAGAATAGGGCAGTAGCAAATGAATGCAATCTTACGAGAATATGAACATGTTAACGATGTTGAAAATTCATGAAATTTTACCACATGATAGTTCTGAGGATACCAACAAAGTTCATGAAGGGTCCGAGTACCGAATCACAATAGGAAAAATTCCAATAAAAATGGCAAGGTGCAGACATGTAGATGACCATGCATGTACTCCGAATTTTAGGATTTTCCAGATTACAGGGCAACTTTGTAAAAATGGAAAAGTGGGTCAATTGACATGAAAATGGCTTGATTTTAGTGTCATTAGAAATATTAATGAATTTCCTAAGACTTTCTAAGAGATGACATGATCAACTATGGTCGTTTACCCATTCAATCGTGGACATATTCATGAACATGCAACCCAATTAAATTTAGGGCAACAAGCACATGAACAAATCATATGGTTTACCTTTCCTATATGACAAGGCAAAAGTATGAGATAAATCATATAGATTAAGATCATTCCACGGAACTTTCATCAAGGATTCTAAGCCCTAATGCATTCACAAAGTGTGGCATGGACATGATGATGATGAGATGTGCCTTGAACATATTCATGATAACAGAATCAAATTGCATGAAAACATGCAATGACGAGATGAAATGATATTCAATTAACATGGTTTGAGTGTCCCTAAGATGACATTATGATATGCAATGAAGTTCATGAGGTGTTCGGAGACATACAATCACAATTATGTACACAATCACACACAAATGAGTACTTGAGTTTGCACAGGACAATGCAGGGGTCAGGACGATTTTTAGTAAAATTCATCTAATCAATGACATTTAAAAATCATGAGAAAAGTATATGTCATGACCTACATCAAGTTCAACAAATTTCTAGATAGGAATCAACTCGAAAAGAGTTCGGAAAAAATCACAATAAAATCAGCAAAGTCGAAATTTCGGATTCGAGACTGTGCAGACCAGTAGAACAGAGGACATTTTTTAGTGGATTTGACCTAGTTGTAGTCATTGAACAATTCTGAGAAAAAAGTATGTTATGACCCCATCCATATGCACAACTTTCATGAAAAGCTCTAGATTATATTTCGATCACAAATATTAGAAAAAATCCATGAATCCGATGCATGCAATCAGGAACTTCCAGAAATCAGCATATGTAACAGTGATATTAGGGCCGTTTGTTCTATTATGATGATCTCAAAAATTTTGGCAAAAATATATGTTCTATATTAATATGTCATGAACATTTTTTGTGAAGGAATCATGTTGAAATTTCAATCACAAAAATCAACAAAAAATCGCAAAGCAGCAAAGGTTGGATACATCACAGAACAGCAGTAATCAGTATACAATCGCAGAACCTATACACGACTTTGATGACAGTTTTCAGATATCAAATGAAGGTCGATCAGAGTGATATATCCCTCATTAGAAAGCTCATCGAGTCTATATTAAAAGTCGAAGAAGCCTCAAACTCATTCGAACGAATTTTCAAGCTCAAACAAAGAGGTTTTCTCAGGTCTGTCATTCTGGAACTCGATTTCAACAGATCAAGAAGAATCACTTAATCAAGCTTAATCACACCACATTCACTCATGCAAATTAATCCATGAACATCATGAAACATCACATCAACCTCATCAATCATAGAATCAAACCTAAACTCGAGTTCTGGCTCCGATCGCCTATTGCGATCTCGCTTCATCGAACTCATGATAAGGAAACCAACATTTATTGGTGTTTAACCGTTGAGTCGAGTTCAACTCTGCAAGAACCGATCACCAACCACCACAAAATTGGTGCAGGGACAACGAAGAACGTCCTGGTCATCGGAGAGGAAAGAACTGACACCGAATTAGTGCCGGTTTGTTGCTGCATAGAACCAGTCTCAAAGCAGACCAGTTCTTGACACCGAGAGGAAGATTGGGCCAAACGGCTTGATCAGGAGGTCGTCGGAGGGAGTGTCAGTCACCGGGACGTCAGGGAAAGGAGGAGGTTTGCCATTGGGGGAGGCACCGTCGATGAGGATGTTGGGAGGAGGCCGCCGGAGCTCAGTTTTGTAGTGGTTTTAGAGGGAGAGTGGTCGGTTTTTAGAGAGAGATAGAGAGGGAAATAAGAGAGTTTAGAGAGAGAGATTAGAGAGAATTTTCTATGGAGAGAGAATGTAGACCTGAAAAAATGGCCTTGCCCTTAATTTTGGGGGGAAAATGGTACCCTCTCCTTAATCTCAAATTCTACTCCGATGCCTAGGGATTAATCCATGTGCCAACTAACTCTTTTGAACTTATAATCATGATTTACACATTTATCATGTGCTAATTTGAAGGGCTGAGACTTAATGCGATTAATGGTTCACAAAATTTTTGCAATTAAGGACATAATTAGGGGCAATTTTGTAATTTCACCAAAACTTAGAGGCCATTTTGAAAATTCAAGAAATTTAAGGACATGGAGAAGCCAGATTTTGGCTCGACCATTACGTGGTGGTTGTGGCCAGTTGAAAATCGGCCAGAGGATGGCTGAACTGGCCTCCTCCACTGGTGACTGGTTGGATCAGTTTTGGACCGGTTTGACCGGTTCAGTCGGTTCATGGGTGGTTCAGTCCAATTTTTCTTTGGTTTGCACAATTGAAAGGAAAACTTGTTTAATTGGAAAGAAAATGGTCTAATTTTGAAGAGAGGCGGATCAATTTTAAACACATTAGGCTAATTAAACCACAAAAATTCAATTTCGTGATTTTGTTTATAATCTAATTATCTAATTGTCATGAAAATTATTGGACCCGTACCATGGGTACACCAAATTGAACTTTCTAGGCTTTAAATTGGACAATTCTACCTCATTATTGGTCTCAATTCGAAAATTAATTAAAATTGAACTCAATTAAAGTCGCGAGACACCTATTAGTTTATTTGCCCATGCCTAGGGGAACTTATTATATCCAAATTGACCCTTAATTGATGACACGGCATTTTCACCAAAATTAAATTGAGGGTCAATGTCTAAATTGAACCTCAATTCATTAAATTAAACCCTAGTCATAAATGGATCAACTCAAATTTTTTGAATCGAAGTTCAATAATCCTATTTTCTTAAAGCCTAGTAAATCAAACCTCCCAAATCAATGAGTTGGCATGGTAATTTGCTAAAATTGACCATGAATTTGGACTTAACTCACTAAATTGAGTAGAATGGAAGTGTTCGTTTGCAATTTATGAAGAATCAATTCGGACCCCTAATGAAGGACAAAAATGTCAATTCACATTTCGCTTTACCCGATCTCAAAATTCATTGAATTATTGAATGGGTAAATGTCTCTAGATCAAATGCCATAAAAGGAACTAAGCCTAATTATGACTAGAATGAAAGTAATTTCGTTTTTGGTCGATTTTGAACTTAAAACCAAAAAATTTGGAAAATAAGGTTCTTGATCAATTTTCGCAAAATTCTTGATGCTAAAGTCAAATTGAAGTTAAAATGAGGTGATTTTATGATTTTTATATTTTTCAATTTTTTGGTGGTCAAAGTTTTGACCAAAAGTCAATACTCTTGTTGATTTTTCACTAAGAGTTTGATTTTATGGTCAAATCTTTGAATTTTTCCAAAATTTCCATTTTTAAAGTGAAATTAAACTCAAAAGGGAAATTTTAATGTGAAAAACCAAAATTTGACCTGGGGTTGACTTTTAGTCAAATGGTTGACCAGAAAGTCAACTCGAAAGTCAATTATTTGACTTTTCGGGTTTTTGTGTGAAATGAATAGGAAATTGCTTTATAATGTTAATACAATAAATAGAATTGAAAAATGACACTTTTTGTTCAAAAAAAGGCCTCATTGCGATCAAGAACTTCTAACTCGATTTTTCCAATCTTTATCGACTCGTCAACTAAGTGCGCAAATGATAACAATTCTAATCAGAAATTGATTTCTAGAACAGAAATAGACTTTTTATTTCTATTTTTGGATGAGTCTCCGAACAAAAACCGTGTTTGATAACGACGCAAAATTTCTATTTTCACGAAAGCAAACTGTTTGATTTCAAAAAAATTTCTATTTCTTGAAAGAGATTTTTCCCTTTCAAGTAAGTGAGTTGTTCATTCAAATGCTTATAAACCCAAATACAAAGTGAAAGTTGTTATATCATAATTTCTAAATTTTCACCCAAAATTTTTCAACATCCACTTGGATAGACAATTACGGCCAAACAAAATACTTATCAATGGTTTCCATACAATAGAAAAGAGAGATCGATATGCATTACTTTGGAGTGCGATAGCCGAAAGTTCCCAAAACTTTGGTAGAATGAAGGCGGACAACCATGTCAAGAGCCTGAATTTTGGCTTTGAATTCTTCAAGAAGAATTTTACCCATCTCTCTCTCTCTCTCTCTCTCTCTCGTGATAAGAAGAGAAGGTGGTGACCAGTATGGACTGTGAATCGGTGATGTTTGTCAGGTTTTTTTTCTTGTATTTTTTTATTTTATTTTCTTGCTTGTTTTGCAGTGTGAAGAAACAAGAAATATCAAAACTTTCGGGAAAAGAAAGGTAAAGAATTTCTTTGGAACTTCAGACAGCAAGTATTGGGCAATTTGTGGCAAATTTTACAAAATCGGTGAATTTTATGAAGTGTGATGAAGTTAGTAATAAAAGACCACTACAAATAAGGGAAATTCTCAAATACAATATCACATTACAAGAGTTAAGATAGGAAATCCTCAAATACAACATCATATTACTAGAGTTAAAGATAGGAAGTCCTCCAATACAACATTACATTACGAGAGCTAAGATAGGAATCCTCAAATACAAAATAATGAAAATATATTACAATAGTCAAAAACACAATTTTGTGGAATCTCCGGCATATCATGATCCCTTGCCATTTTATTGGCAAGACTTTTCCTAAGCATATTCATCTCAATTCCCTCCTCGGTTGATGTATCCCTATAACCTCATCTTGTGTAGGTCCAAACGAGTACTCCGGATCTCCGTATTGTGCCATGAAATACCAAAACACGAATCAAGCGCAACACTAGCGAGGGGACGGAGTCGACGACGATGAGGGCCTCGTGAAGGACAAAGAGATGGAATCGACGTCGACAAGGAGGATGGAGTTGATGGCAGTGGGGATGTTGTCGGAGTCGACGACAGCATCAAGCTGAGGCATTGATCTGAGAGAGGTGTTAATGCGAGCTTAGGGCTTGATGAGACAAAGCCGATGCCAAAGAGGAGGACAGAGATGGTAAAGAGGACGGAGACGGTGAGGGGGATGTCGTCAGAGTTGACGATGGCGTCGATTTGAGGGAGGCGTCAAGCTAAGCATTGATCTGAGGGAGGGTCAAGCTGAGCGTCAATTTGAGGGAGGCGTTGAGCTGAGCTTAGGGCTCGACGAGCAAACGGAGCCAACGTCGGCGAGAAGGACAACAAGGATGGAGACGGCGAGGGGGATGTCGTTGGAGTCGACGACGGTGTCAAGGTGAGTGAGGCTCTGAGAGAGGCGTTGACCTTGGGGCTACAGGAGAAGAGTCCTTTGGCTGAAGAAGGAGACATAGAAGGAGACGTGAAATTAGGGTTTGGTAAAACAATTTCGTAGAAGGAGATGTGAATATTTCTCTATTAAGGTTGAGAGAGTCTTTGGTTGAGAACAGAAAGAGAGAAATAATTTCTTATTTCTATTCTAGAAATAGAAAAGTAAAAAAAAAATTTGTTTAAGATTTCTATTAACCTATTTTTGGAATAGAAATCTATTTCAAAAATAGAAAATTGAAATTGTTTTACCAAACGGATTTCTGTTCTAGAAATAAGTCTGGAATAAAAAAATAATTCTGGAACAAAAATAAAATGGTTATCATGTGTAGCCTAAAAATCAAGTATCAACAATTGCCCCTCTTTGAGTAGGAGTTGGAAGAGGTTCCACTCAAAGACAAATTGATACCTGCAATTTTTAGTCGACTCCACTTGGGGAAAAAAAGAAAAAGTGTAGGAAATGGCATTTGTACTTACCATCGTTCGTTGGAAATGTTTAGCTCATTCATATGGGTTTCTCCTCTATACTCTCTCATGGTATGGAATGAAGTAGATAAGAAATGGAATGGAGTGAAAAAAACAGAAAGAAGGAAATTTCAAATGGAGTTATGGTTTAAGGGTGACTACTAACCTAAAAACAAGGTTTAAGGATCACCTAGAACCGAAAGACAAGATTTAAGGATGACCTAGAACCGGAGGATAAGGTTTAAGGATGACCTAAAATCGAAGACGGGGTTTAAGGTGGACCAGGAAACCGAAGACGAGTTTTTGGTTGAACGGGAACTAAAAGCGAGGTTTAAGGTGGACTAAGAACTGAATACGAGGTTTAAGGTAAACCAGTAGCCGACTCATTAGGGAATATGATTTTCTAAAAATGGGGGTTTGAGATTGTTTTACAACAATCATCAATTTCCTTGAAAGGATGCTTTAAAAAAATGATTTTTAATTAGCCATCAAGGGCTAAGTCAAATAAGTCAAGTTGGAGATAACTTAATCAAAAAGTCTTTCTTACAAGCTCTGATAAAAGATTTTTGTTCCCATCCATTGACGTGGAAAACATGTATATTTTCACTCTTGAAGTCTCACGTAACCTATGTCAAAGGTTTTTGGAAACATTCATAGAAAATACAAATCGATTGATCAAAAAGGTCTTTTGTAAGGACTGTAATGTAGGTTTGATTATGGGTTTACACAAAGGATATTCACTTTGAGGCCAAGAAAAGATTGCTTGATTGACATCTTTGTCGGGTATACAAGTCAAGAACCTTGAAGATAAGATGACTTCCATTCTTCTATCAGTAGCTCCTATGTGAAATTCTAATTTCGACTCGAACCATCTCAATTGGAAAAGGCTTTAGATGTGGTTTGTAAGGTTGGTTAAGGTGAGGCTCAAAAGACTTGAAATATTTTGAACAAAAGGGGTTTTGAAGAGTTTGTGATTATCTTGACATCATTACCATCACATAACCTTCTCAATGACTTGACTCTTGAGATTTGACTTATCTCAAAAGTGTTTGGCTATATGCTTTTGACATGAGAGCTTTGCTCTTCTTGAATGATGAATTGTACTTACATTGAGTATTTTTGTAGCACAGATTATCTTGCTTGTGATGGGCTTTGGCCTTACTTTTGCTAGGCACACTACTTTTGCTAGCCCTTTTTAATTTTCATTCTCTTTTGGGTATCTAAGACTCTTGAGATGATTTTTAAATTTTTACCAATATTTTTTTTTTTGGTAAATCACATGCATTGCCCCATTGTGGGGAGATAATCACCACTCAGGTTTCATAAAGGATTGTATTAGGCTCAAATTGGCTAAGCAAATGGTAATAGTGTTTAGGGTAGTGAAATGAATGTTCTTCCTCACTTCAGGATCTCTTGAGCTTTTGCTAAAAATCCACTTGGAGCTATTACCAGAAGATTGATGCAAGTGAAAGCAATACAATCTTTCTTGATCTTTTACTCAAATTTTCAACCATAACCTTCAATAATTCCTCATTATGAGGTTGTTCTTGATGGGATTGCTTTAAGAAAATCTTCCTACTAGGCTCAATGTGGCTTGTAAGGGGTAAAAACAGTGTTTGGGATTGAGAATGAAATGTCTTCCATCATTTCAATCCATGTATTCAATGTGAATGAATTCTCTATCCTAAGACATGGTTTTTTGCTCATTACTCTTGAAAAGTGTATGAGGATGTGTATGATCAGAGGTTTGCCTTTCATCATTTTATGCACTACCATTTGGCATTTTTGAAAACCCTTTTTGATTTTTCAAAGCATCATTTAATTAAAACTCCCATCCATGGGGAATCGAGATTTGAAACAATTTCCATGGATTTCCTTGGGAAAAAAGTGTTTTGAAAACAGGATTTTCAAATTGAGAAATCCTTTTGGACAAAGATTCACTCTTTATGAAAGGATTTATATGACAAGATCACACCTAGACACCTAGAATTTAGGGAAGGTGATTGATTTTGAATAATTGTTCTCTTGAAGTTTTCCTTGTAGTTGAAGTCATCATCTTTGGTAGCTCTTCAATGCCTACAAAATGAACAAACATGCAAATATGTATGAATGAAATGCATGAGATGCATGATGCAAGTGTCCTAAAGTGGCTTGGATTCGATCCAAAAGTGGCTCAAAAGCCTTTCACTTTATTCATGGAAAGTATTTCTCGACATCATTAGCATTTACAGGTTTTGGCAACTCATGGCCATCAATTTCTATAAGAATAAGTGCTCCACTAGATAACACCTTCTTGACAACATATGGTCCTTCGTAGTTCGGGGTGAACTTTCCATGAGGATCAGGGATAATTAGGAGAACTTTTCGAAGTACAAGGTCTTTGACTTTGAAATGTCTTAGTCCGACCTTGCGGTTGAATGACTTAGCTACTCACTTTTGATAGATTTGTCCATGACATATAGCTTCAAGCCTCTTTTCATCAATCATGTTCAATTGTTCAAATCTTTGTTTAACTCATTCAGCTTTGGTAAGCTTTGTTTGAAAAAGTACCCTCAGTGAAGGGATTTCCACTTCCATGGGTAAAACGGCTTCCATTCCATACTCCAATGAGAATGGTGTTGCCCCAGTCAAAGTGTGTATAGAAATTCGATATGACATTCATGCATATGGCAAACATTCATGCCAATCTTGGTAATTCTCTATAGTCTTGGACAAAATATTCTTGATATTCTTATTGGCTGCTTCCACAACTCCATTCATTTATGGGCGCCAAGGAGAGGAGTTTAAGTGGCAAGTATGAAACTCATTAAGCAATTCGTCCACTATCTTATTGTTCAAATTGGATCCGTTATCAGTGACTATCACGTCGGGGACTCCATAGAAGGTGATGATGTCATGATGGATAAATCTAGCCACGTTTTTGGCAGTAACGTGAGCATAAGAATTGGCTTCAATCCATTTAGTGAAATAATCAATAGCCACCAATATGAAACAATGTCTATTGGAGGCCTTAGGGTTAATCGGTCTAATGATGTCAATGCCCCACATTGAAAATGGCCATGTTTCAGACATTTGGTGCAATTCATTGGGAGGAGCATTGATTTTGTCTCCATAAACTTGACATTGACGACAACAATGCACATATTGTACGCAATTGACTTCCATGGTTAACCAGTAGTAACCTAACCTCATAATCTTCCTTATGAGGAGATGGCCATTCATGTGAGGACCATATTCTCCTTCATTGATTTCCTTCATTAGCTGATTGGTCTCTCTAGCGTCTATACACTTCAACAAGACTAAATTGAAGGACCTCTTATATAGTGCATAGAATTTGGAAGCTAGCTTGGTTATATATTTTCTATCTACAGCTTTACTTCCTCTCGGGAATTTGCCTTCTCGGAGATAATTCATGATATCATAATACCACGGATGTTCGTCAGGCTCTTCTTCTATAAGCATACAATAAGCAAGTTTGTCCAAGATATCGATCTTCAAAGGATCAATGTTTAACCCATCAGACACTTTGAGCATTAATGACAAGGTTGCTAAAGCATCAACGAATTAATTTTGAGATCTTGGGAGATACTCGAAAGAGATTTCTTCAAATTCCTTTACCAAGTCTTGGAGATACTCATGGTAAGGAATCAACTTTGAATCGCGCATTTACCATTCACCTTCCGTTTGAAGGATGATGAGTGTAGAATCATTATAATCTTGTAGTCTCTTGACTTTCATATCAGTAGCCAATTGCAAACCAAGAATGCAAGCTTCATACTTGAAAATGTTGTTGGTGCAATGAAATACCAACTTTGCAGCCACAGGATAATATTGATCCGTTAGGGAGATCAGAACTGCCCCAGTGCTAGAGCCAAATAAGTTGATAGCACCATCGAAATACGTTGTCCATTTGTCAGAAGAAATGACTTGGATTTTATCATTAATCTCGTCCAAGTCATCAGTCTTTTCGGGATCTTCAACTAACATGTCCGTTATGGCTTGACCCTTGGCTAACTTTTGTGTCATATTTTGGACATAAAATTCAGAGAGTATTATTTGCCATTTGGCAAGCCTTCCAAATAGTGTAGGCTTCTCCAAGAGTACTTGATAGGATTACTCTTAGTCACCAATAAAATTTGATGGTGGAGAGTATATTACTATAATTTATTTAATACCCACACTAGGGCTATGCAAGTCTTCTCGATTTCCGAATATCTTGACTCACAATCGGAGAATTTCTTGCTCAATAGTATATGGGCTGTTCTTTTCCATCATTTGGTCCATTTTGGGCTAACATAGCTCCCAATGACACTTCATGGAGATAAAGAATCAAAGGCACACCAAGAATAGGTGGCACTAATATAGGAGAATGCGAAAGGTATCACTTCAATTCTTCAAAGGACTTTTAGTATCCTCATCCCATTAGACTTTAGCATTTTTCTTCAGTAGCTTGAAGAAAGGCTCTGTTGTCTCAAATAATTGAGAAATGAATCGAGCTACATAATTTAGTCTCCCTAATAGGCTCCTTACCTCTTTGACGGTAGAAGGAGGCTTCAAATCATAAATGGTTTTCACCTTTAAGGGATCAATTTTGATACCATGGCTACTGACCATGAATCCTAGCAATTGGCCAGATTTTAGCCTAAATATGCATTTCACGGGACTGAGTCTTCATTTGAACTTTCTAAACCGATTGAATAGCTTTGTCAAAACTTCAATGTGATCTTTGTCTTTTCTTGACTTGGCAATCATGTCATCAATGTATACTTCAATTTCTTTATGCATCATGTCATGAAAAGTCACCATAACTCTTTGATATGTTACCCTGGCATTTTTCAAACCGAAGGGCATTATCTTATAACAGAATGTCTCCCACGGGGTGATGAAAGATGACTTCGTTTTGTCTTCTTCCTTCATTCAGATTTGGTTGTAATCGGAGAAACCATCCATAAGAGAGAATAACTCGAATCTCGCCGTACCATCAACCAACACATCAATGTGTGACAATGGCAAGTCATCTTTGGGACTTGCTTTGTTCAAGTCTCGACAGTCGACACATACTTGAACTCGTCCATCCTTCTTCATGATAGGGACGATGTTGGCGATCCAATTGGCGTAATGTGTGACTTTAATAAAATCAACTTTTAAGAGTTTCATGACCTCTTCTTCGATCTTCTTGGACAATTCTGGTTTCGTCCTCTTAAGCTTTTGCTTCTTGGGAGAAATGTTCGGATCAAGAGGTAATGAATGTTCTATGATGGCGGGATCCAAACCCGGCATGTCGGCATAGGACCAGGCGAATACATCTTAGTATTCTTTCAAAAGTTTGATCAACCGATCAGCATCCATTGGAGAAAGATTTGCTCCAATCTTACTTTCTTTGGGATTTTTAGAATCCCCCAAATTCATAGTGACTATCTATTCTTTAGTAGGTGGTTTATATTCTACATGTCAAATCCATTCCTTTTTGATAGCTTTGGAATTTTCTTCATCTTCAAACTCAAAATAATCGGGTTTGCTTGAATTATAATGAGGCGAATTTGAGCCATGCATATGACTATCATGATTATGCAAAGTGTTATGCCTAAGATGCAACCATGAGATGGTTAGTAGATGAAAATAACAAATGCAATGCATACATGCAAATGTCATGTGGAAAAGTCTTTTCGAATTCCAAGTTTTCGAAAAATTGAAACGGAACTCATCCTCGTATCAGTGGACATCCTCGTTCCAAGAAAATGATTTTGGAAACTATAGATCGTGTAAACACCCAGGCCTCAAAGCATCATCATAGGATTGGTTTAATGTACCTTTACACGTCTATTAACAAAACATATGAATAGTTTTATCAAAGTGCAAACAACATTCAATATCTTAGATCAAAAGTTTGTGATCTGAATTATTACAACACTTGAAAGAACAAATGGAAATTCTCTCGCAGGAGAGAATCAAATGGAATACAAGTAAAAATGAAAGTAAAACATAAAACATCCCTTACACAAGGGGATCATAAATTGCTCCATCTTGGGGATCAAAGTTGTCGAAGTGGCTTCCACAAGACAGTCTTCAAATAGGTCGGCGATATTGCCAATATCAACCTCTTCCTCTTGAAGTAACTTAGGCGGGCCAGGAAAGAAATCCTTTAAAGAAGAAGGCAACAAGCATTGATATACCTTTTTTTTTCATGATGGGCTTCTTGCAGTCACCTTAACTCTTTTAGCTAGCTTGATAACCTAACCCTTCTCATTTCCTTGATGGTTGAATTTTAATTGGAGTACGGATACCTTGGGCCGTCTTCCCAAGGCCTTGTCCAATGACGAATCCATTTTCCAAAAGTACTTTGCTAGACATGATAACGGACTTGGAAAATTCGAGTTCACATATAATTCCTCTAGTAGGGACGTGAGACGTAAAAACTAGCTCAAAAGAGTGGAAACTCGATTCGTCTTTCACCTTGGGCTCTACATATGGTATGGTACTATCAATCGGCATGCTTGTTTCTTTTTCGGCATGGACAGTCACTACCTTTCCAGCCATGATGAAATGGACCATTTGATGTAAACTTGAGGGTAGTGCATGCGTAGTATGCATCCATGGGCATCCAAGTAACAAACTAAAATTGCTCAGGGATTTTATTACTTGAAAAGTTTGAGTGAAATTGACGGGCCCAATTATCAAGTCGAGATCAACTTCTCCTAGCAACTCTCTTTTCATGCCATCAAAGGCTCAGACCGAGGTCTTTGATGTGTGGAGATGATCCATCTTAACGCCCAATTGATTAAGAGTAGATAATGGGCAAATGTTCAAAGTAGAACCATTGTTAATGAGTACTCTCGAAATTCTTGTATCAAAGTGAAGAGCCGATATGTAAAGAGCCTTTGAATGGGCGTATCCTTCATGTGGAAGATCTTTCTCAGAAAAAGAGATTTGATTTCTTAAGAGTATGGCTCCAACGAACTCTTCCAATTGTACATTTCCGATAGTTTCAGGTATGTGGATTTCGTTAAGCACTTTGAGGAGTGCATTCTTGTGTTTCCCAGAAGATTTGAAAAGCTCTAATAAAGAAATTTGAGCGGGTAGTTTCCTTAATTGGTCGACAATGTCAAATTCACTTGACTTAATAGCTTTGAGGAACTATTTTGCTTCCTCGTCTATGACCTCTTTCTTCTAGACACCTTCACGAGGTGGATAATATCGACCCAATCGTGTGATAGCATCATTAGTCCCATAGTTCCATGGGACAGCCTTGTTATTGGTATTGGATGTTGTTCGCACTTTTGTCCTAACGGCTGCTTTGTTTGGTGACAATTCAATGACCATGAGTTTAAAACTTGAGATCTCAACTGACTTGAGATCATTGACGAGTAAGTCAATGACCACATGTTCTATCCCACTTGCTTGTGTACCATAAGCACCATCTTCGTAAGATAAGTCAATCACAATAGGAGGAATCATTGCAACCATGTTGTCATCTTTAAATTCATCGCCCCATCCTGTCGGGACAATAGTCTTAGGATCAACGAAGAAACTTGGCTGAGGTGAGTACTTCACTATGAAATCATATTTTCCACTCAGTGTCCGAGGGGTTAATAATCTCATCGTTTTCGCGAGCCTCTCTCACAAACTCGCGGTCATGTTTTGAGGTTTTATGCTCAATTTCCGAGTCGGAATCAGAAGGTTATTCTTTATGAGCCAGGTTTAGAGGAGGTGTACTATCTCCATCCTTGAATTTGCTTTCCCATCCATCTGGGATTATGGTTGAAAGATCAGTGAACTCCTTTACGATAGAATTATTTCTCACCATGTAGTAGTACTTCCCACTCAGTTAACCTAAAATATCGAGGACTTCACCTCTTTGGTGAGCTTTCTTAATAAATTTTTGGTCACGATGGGAAGCCTTGTGTGAAGGTTCCTTTCATTAGAATAAGGATCTTCGGGTAGGCTTGGTAAGGACTCGCTTAAGTTGGACTCATACCCATCCACTTTCGATTCTCGGGTTGAGTTTCATGTCATCTTGCTCTATTTTGTAAGCAAAATCTTGAGTAGATAAATCAATCCATGTAGTAGCTAGTGACTCATCAGATGAGTCTCCACCAATTGATTTAATGATTCCCAGGTCGGCTAACTTCACGAGACATCGGATTTTCTCTTCTCGGGAAATATTGCCTCCCCTTTCTTGGCACTTAGCCAAGGTTAATAACTCATTCAACTTCAGAACGTCAACCATGAATAGCATTTTAATCTCATCCTTGAATATCATGTTACGGTTTTGGTATGATTTGGAAGGGGGTTTAGTTGGACATTTGGGACCGCGTCTTTGAAGGAGAGAATCCTTTTATCCAATAAATTTTGAACCTTTGTTTTGAGGACATAGCAGTTGTACACATTATGACCATTTTTACTCATGTGATAATCACATGTCTTCGTGATGCCAAAGCCGACAAACTTGGGAAGATTATCTCTCGGGATCTCCTTGTCCACAAGTCTTCGGTCAATTAACATGGGAAGTAGTTTAGATAAAGGTCTTGGAAAAGGCATGAATTGCCTTTGTGTTGTCTTTCCTTTGTGGTCAAAACTTTGGGAAGAACTCCACACCTCTGTTGTAGATTTTTGGGCAAGAAGAGTATAAGGTTTTTGAGTGGTAATATTTTGGATATAGGACACTTTCACCACAGATTTCTTGTCCTTCTTTGGGGTGAATTTGCAAGTTGAGGTGTCGGTAAGCCTACCGTCTTGTATAATCCCTTCAATGCGCTCTCTTGATTCAACTATAGCAGAGAAGTTTAGACAAGTGTTATTGAACATCTTGTCAAAGTACTCCATGGGTAAAGCTCGTAGAAAAAATTGCATAACCTCCTTCTCAGTCAAGGGAAGTTTGACTTGAGATGCCATAACCCTCCATCTTTGAGTGTAAGCTTGGAAAGTTTCGTTTCTCCTTTTATTAGCCCGAACTAGTTCTTCATGGGTTGGTATGATCTCCAAGTTAAACTTATGCTGTTGAAGGAATTCGTCAGCAAGATCCTCCCAAGTGTGGTCCCAAGTGTGGATCTTTTCAAGATCAAGATCAATAAACCAAGTCAATGAAGTATCAGTCAAACTATCTTGACAGGTGTTGATCAATAATGGAGTGTTGTCGGAATATCGGGCCATTTTGCCCAAGTAGTACTTGAGATGACTATTTGAACACCCAATTCCATCATACTTCCTTGAAAACTCGGCTCTTTGTAGAAATTGGGACTAGCACCTTAATAAAGAACGACAATTTGTTGAACCCTTGGAGTTGGTAGCCTTACAACATGCAAAGGCGTTCTTCCATTTTTGCAAGACGTCTTGCGTTCTCTTCATCTAGACGAACGTTAGGGGCTTCTTTGGATGGTGCCTTTAGATCAATGACAATAGGGTTAGCAGTGGGAACCCCTTCAATGGTCCTTTATCGGTAGAATCTGCCATAGGTGCGTTAGTAGGAGCACTGGGGATATTTGTCGCAGCAGCAGAGACGATGGGAGTGAAATTCTTCATTTGGTTGGAAAAATTGGTGAGTATTGCCATCATTTGCGCCATTTGATTTTCGATGGTGGCAATACGAGTGTGAGTATCTTCGTTCACCATCATCACTTGATGACAGGTATGAATAATAGAGCCCATCTCGACCGTGATTTAGTACCTTCGAAACAATAAGGGAATTCAAATTAGAATGTGATCAAAGAAACTAAGAAAATACATACCTTGTCAATTCTATATTTTCTTGAGACGAAAAAATGATAAGTAGCGTATATGACTCCAGTATCATATAACATCCTCTTATTAAAATTTCTTCAAAAGAAATTATACAATTAACAAAGACGACAACAAACATTTAATCCAAATGCCCCCTTCTAGAAATTACATCAAAATATGTGGGGAAATTTCATTGATTGAATGAAATGATTACACAGAAAGGAAACTTTTGATTACATGAAATGATGCAGATTACATGTAATGAGAAAGTGAATATAGAAAAATTTCAATTACAAAGAAATGAGGAAAGTACAAAGAAATTTCCTCTTTACATGATGTGAAAGAACAATATATGGAAAATCTGAGAATTAGAAGTCACACAAGGGCGTTCGTTATCATGGATCAAAAGGTCCTCATTGGTTAGAGTTTGATTCTCTTCAACATGTTGCATTGGTTGGAGTTGTTGGGGTTCAGGAATATTTGGGAGCTCAACTTTGAGTTCAGGCTCAACTTGATGATGGATGTACTCCATTGTTGCATCGTAAGTTTTCATCTCTTCGTCCAACTCGGATTCATCGACAACATCGATCCGTAATGGAGGAGGCTTATACCAAACTCCAATAGCACGAAGAATCGCTTTCATGACATGGCCACTTTGGTCACCTTCTATAACATCTTTGTGATAATCAAGATGATATTGTTGAGAAAACTCTTAGCTTTGATGCTAACAAAACTTTCTATGTATTTAAACAAGCAATACTTCTAGTACAAACTGAGGAAGAAGAGTCATGTGTTGACATATTCTGCAAAGTCTACTCATTACAGAAGGAGGTATAAACAGACGCAGAATCTCATTCTGTCAGGGACCGAGAATGAACCTCAAGGACTAGAATGAGGACAATATCACCAACGGCTACGAATTTCACTTACCTTACTCATATTGATTTTAGTAAATCAAATCGATTAACAAGATCAATCAACAAAGACAATTTCCAAAGAAGGATGGAACGCTTATGGAAACCCAGATTCTGTTTGTATGGGCGATCAGAATCAAATGGGATTCAATCTGTCTTCAATGGTCAATAAATCTTTCCTTATGAAGTCTGTCCAAGAAAGGAAATGAAAGGAAAATCTCTCATGGTGATAGCCAACGGCTAGTTTTGGCTCGGGGGGTATATAAGGAGAAGATACGACCAGAAGAAGAATAAGAGAGAATATGAAATTCCAAAGTCTGATTTTGTTTTTCACAAAATTGTCTGAGAAAGTGCAAAAACCGAGTGATCCAAAGTGTATTGCAAAGAAGAGTGACTTAGTGAGAGACATTATCATTGAGTACTTACACTCAAAATCGTGTAACCATTTTCGATCACATAGTGGAATTCAGCCTATTGGCTGACAGCGTGGGAAAGTGGACGTAGGCTTGACAAAAGCCGAACCACTATAATATTGTTTGCAATCTTCTCCTCCCTTACTCTTTTATTTTTGATTGCATTCAACAAAAGTCTATCTCATCCAGACTGTGTTCAATTCTTAAATTTTGAGTCTATTACTATCAGACTTTGTATTTACTGTTTTAGTGCACAAACTTTATTTACACCTATTCACCCCCTCTCTAGGTGTTGATACTAGCAATATCAATTGGTATCAGAGTCTCGTGCTCAGTATATTGAAGTGTTTCTTACTTCAGAGCTAAAGATCTTCTATGGCTAGTATTCTTGCACCAGGTCTGATTGAGGGACAAAGTAACACCCGACCACCATACTTTGATGGAAAAGAGTACAACATATGGAAGAACAAAATGAAAGCTTTTCTTAGATCAAAGGACCCTCAGGAATGGGATGTTGTCGAGAAAGGAATTGATCCCAACGCTGAATCTGGAAAAACCGCAAAGAAGGATGATGGAAAATCAACAGAACCTTCTACCACTCTCTCAAAAGAAGAATTGACAAAAAGAGAAGCATTAGATACAAAAGCTATTTATTCTCTTTACTATGCATTATCTCCAAATGAATATAACTGAATCTCTTCTTGTGAAACAGCGAAAGAAGTCTGGGATAGGCTGCATGTCACCTATGAAGGAACTGATCGAGTGAAGGAAACCAAAGTTAATATTCTGCTTGATCAATATGAATCGTTCAAAATGAAGCAAGGAGAGTCCATTGGAGATATGTTTAGCAGATTTATTGAAATAGTAAATGGGCTTACATATCAAGGCCAACCAATCTCAGGACCAATGAAAGTTAACAAGCTTTCAAGAGGTCTATCAAAGGACTGGAACCATGTGAAGACTTCTATACGAGAAACATTAAGGATCTCAACCTTGTCTATTGATGAGCTTGTTGGAACCTTACAATCTTATGAGGCTGAACAGATGAATGATGAAGTTGAGTCAAGGGGTAAGAAATCTATTGCTCTTAAATCTAACTTTGATTCTGATGACACAAATTCTGAGGATGAAATGGACAACGAAGAACTTACCCTATTGATCAAAAAGGTAAGAAAGTTAAACAAGAAAGGGAAGAAGTTCAACGGTAGGAAGCAATACAGACAATCTGGACAAAGAAGAACAATGGATGAAGAAGACTCTGTCAAAGATGTAATATGTTTCGAATGCAAGAAGAAGGGACATGTAAAACCAAACTATCCTATGCTGAAAAAGAATAAAGGAAAGTATGAGAAATACAAAAAGGCCTTGAAAGCTGAAACATGGAGCGACACGGAGTGCGAAGAAAGCGAAGATGAATATGGTAATATATGTCTGATGGCACACTCAGACTCAGACTCAGATTCTGGAGTAGACTTAGAATCCGACTCAGACTTAGACAAGGAGGTTGAGGTTAGTCATTCTGATATACCTATTAAAGTTTCAGATTATATAAGTGAACTATGTTTAAATCTGAAATCCACTCTTAAGAGGATCTCTGGACTGAAAAAGGAAAACTACAAGCTGAGACAACAAAATTTTTCTCAGAAAGAAAATTTTGAAGGTTTGCAGAAGGAACTTTTGGAAACAAAAGAAAGTCAAGATTCTTTGTTAAAAAAGAATGAGTCTCTTAAAAAGGAATTTCTGGATATTACTACAAAATTTTCAAAAGGATCAAAAACCTTACAGCTTATACTTTCCATTCAGATTCCCTATTATACCAAGTCTGGACTTGGATATAATAAGGAAAATGATTCTATAATAGATTTTCCAAAAGTCAAGGAGAGACTCAAATAGAGACCCCCTCAACAAGTCTACAAAAATCATTTTCAAAAGAACGTTGTTAAACCTGTTGGTCGAAGCAATCTCAAATGTTCTAATTGCGGAGAAACAAAACATTTTGAGAGTAAGTGTCCTAAAGTCTGGAGACCTATTCAGAGAAACTGGATTAACAAAGCCTATACGATTAACTCTCATGGACCCAAGAAAGTCTAGGTACCAAAGAAAACTTGAGAATTTTTTTTAATGCAGGTAAGTATCAGAAGCAAAAGAAAATGGTACTTAGACAACGGATGTTCAAGACATATGACTAGTGACTCAAGAATGTTCATAGGATTAGAAAGAATAAAAGGAGGAACTGTTTCTTTTGGAGGCAATAGCAAAGGAAACATCATTGGCCTAGGAATAGTTAAGATTGGAAGTCTTATTATCAGCAACGTCTCCCTGGTCAGAGGGCTTAACTACAATCTTCTGAGCATAAGTTAACTATGTGATGCTGGGTTCAGAATAGACTTCAAGGAGAATATATGTTCTGGAACCAGTCATGATTCATCTCAATCTTTTACTGGACGAAGACACGGAAATATCTATCTTTTGGATATAAATGAGGATACTGCTAAATGTCTCATTTCAATCTAATATGAAGCTAATCTCTGGCATTGTAAGCTAGGACATGTCAGTATGAAATAGACTTCGAAATTGTTTACCAAGAAGCTTGTTTGTGGACTACCTTCCTTAAGCTACAAAAAGTCAGAACTGTGTTCAGCATGTACTCTAGGAAAACAAGTACGAAGCTCTTTCAAATTAATAAAAGATGTTTCTTCTAATCGTGTTTTGCAGCTTCTTCATATGGATCTTTTTGGACCGACAAGGACCCAAATTATAAGAGGTAAGAAATATTGTCTGGTTATTGTAGACGACTACTCTTGTTTTACCTGGGTGTTCTTTCTTGCTAATAAAGGGGAAGCCTTCTCTTATTTTTCAAAATCTGCGAAAAGAGTTCAGAACGAGAAGGGCTATACTATTTCTAGCATTAAAACAGATCATGGTGGAGAATTTGAAAATCAAGATTTCGTAGACTTCTGTGACAAAAATGGCCTTCAACATATTTTCTCCTCGCCCTACACTCCTGAACAAAATGGAGTTGTAGAAAGGAAAAATAGATCATTACAAGAAATGGCCAGAACTTTACTAATTGAAAGCAAAGTAGCTACTCGTTTCTAGGTAGAAATAGTTTCTATAGCTTGCTATATCATTAACAGAGTTTTTCTAAGACCTATTCTTGAGAAAACTCCTTATGAAATTTTCAAAGGAAGAAAACCGATTGTCTCTTATTTCCATTTATTTGGTTGTCAATGTTTTATTCTTAAAAATGCTAACAACCATCCGAGTAAGTTTGAAGAAAAATCAGACGAAGGAATTCGAACCAGATCAAGGAACAAGGAAGAAACAAGCGCATTGGCACTCATTTCTGAAATCAAGCCCAAGGGAGTAGATGAAAGCTGGATAGAAGCTATGCAAGAAGAGCTCCGACAGTTCAAAATAAATGATGTATGGGAACTAGTACCTAGACCCAAGGAAAGAACCATCATTGGAACAAAATGGAAATTCAGAAACAAAGTAGATGATCAAGGAAGGGTAACCAGAAAAAAAACAAGGTTGGTAGCCAAAGGTTACTCACAAGCAAAAGGAATAAACTATGATGAGACTTATGCACCCGTAGCCAGACTGGAGGCCATTAGACTATTGCTTATTTATGCATGCTGCCACAATTTCAAGCTATTCTAGATGGATATCAAAAGTTCCTTTTTAAATGGGTTCATACAAGAAGAAGTTTATGTTGAACAACCTCCGGGTTTTGAAGAACCGAGAAAGGTAAATCATGTATACAGACTAAAAAAGGCACTGTATGGTTTGAAGCAGGCACCCTGCGCTTGGTATGAAAGACTCAGCAAGTTCTTACTAAGTAATGGCTTTAAAAAGGGTATGGTAGACACAACTCTCTTTATTAAGAGAGAAGGTAAGAATATTCTACTCGTTCAAATTTATGTCGATGATATAATCTTTGGTTCCTCTAATGAATTCTTGTGCAAGAAATCCTCTAAGTCCATGCAAGAAGAATTCAAGATGAGCATGATGGGAGAACTAACATACTTCTTAGGTCTTCAAGTCAAACAAACAAAAGAAGGTACATTTATCTTTCAAGAGAAATATGCAAGAGACTTGATCAAAAAGTTTGGTATGGAAAACTGCAAAAAGACTGAAACTCCGTGGTTCCACTAAACTAGACAAGGACGAAAAGGGAAAGAAAGTCAACCAAAAGACTTACAGAAGCATGATAGGTTCTTTTCTATACCTTATTGCTTCTAGACCTGATATATTATATAGTGTGTGCCTATGTGCCAGATTTCAAGCGGATCCCAGAGAAACACATCTTACTGTGGTAAAACGTATTATAAAATATATTGCTATTAATCCAAAGTTAGGTCTGTGATATCCCAAAGGAACAAATTTTACACTTCTCGGATACTTAGATGCTGACTTAGCTGGATGTAGAGTAGACAGAAAAAATACATTTGGAACATGTCAACTTCTGGGACAGATGTTAGTTTCATGGTTCTCCAAGAAGCAGAACACTGTGGCACTCTCTACTGCAGAAGCAGAATATGTTGCTCTTGGTAGCTGCTGTTCACAAGTTCTATAGATGAGACAGCAGTTAAGAGACTATGGAAAGTGTAAGGACCGGGGCTCCCACTGTACATATATTGTTCGCTTTGAGCTGAGACCCGCACGGCTTTAAAACGCGTATATACAGTTAAAGAACCCAAGTGCTTATAAACTAGCCTAGAACTCCCCCCTAAGCGATGTGGGACAAGAAATATGTCCCCCCTATGCACATCCGGGGACTCCGCCCCGCGCACCGTCGCTTGGGCCATCACAAAAAGGAAGAGGCTTGCACTGAAATACGATGTGACAATACAAGTGGTATCAATCTCATTAAGAATCCGATCCTTCATTCAAGAGCAAAGCATATAGAAATCAAACAGCATTTCATAAGGGACCATGTGCAAAATGGTGAAATATATGTCAAATTTATTTATTCAAAAATCAGCTGGCAGATATATTCACCAAACCATTGGACAAAGGTACATTCGAATTTATTTGCAGTAATTTAAATATTACTAATCCATTTGTTTAAAGTCTGGTGAAGACAGGTAAGTCACAGGCAATCTTCTGGAACACTCCCAGAAGATTATGTTCGTATTTTTGGAAGTTCAAATTTTGCGCGTAAGTCATTTCCTTATATGATCAAACATAGTAAGTAATTATCCTGCAAATGTCTGCAAATATATGATCTGATTGCATCAATGATTGTGTCTATTTTATTTGGATCTATTTTTGACAGTTTAAAAAAAAAATTCAAATAACCACCATTTACAGTTTTTTTTCCTCCCAAAATTCGTGTCTCTTCATTGCACCGGTACAGAAGTATAAAGGAAACCCTTTAATCAAGTTTCTCTCTCACCAGCAACATCTCTCTTTCTCGAACCCTCTCTAAAAACCCTAAATTTCTCATTTTTCTCCTACGAAACTCAAACATCCTTCATCTCTCTTCGAAATCCTCCAAATCGATGTCATTCTCTTCACAAAGAAGATCCTCCCGCATTGCAAGCAAAGGACCAAGGTCCGTTGAAGGAGGAGAGACCCACTTCGATTTGACAAAGTCATCCGAAGAAGAGTCTCTAAGACATTTTGTTCAACAATCCCTTAGGCTCTCGGTGCAACAATCTAAAACTGAGAAGAGTGACAAAGGTATGTCATTAGTAGTTATTAAGCCTGTTGAAGTAGGGGATCCTGAGAAGGTTTTTCGGAGATATGAGTTTCTGAAAAAGGGAGGTGCTTCAAATAGTTTTTTACTTGAATACTTAAAAGATCATGGATACGGAAATGAGGTAAAGTTGATGGAGGCTTCGTTGGCTAAGTCGAAAGCAAAGGATGTTACGAAACAAGTTGGTTAGACGCTCGACCCTAAAAGTGGCATAGAAAGCTTATGGGAGAGAAAGCGAGAAGATGATGATAAGAGGCTGTTCAAAAATTTTCAAGTTAAAATGGGTATGGCTACTGTGGTCGACAATCCAAAAGGAAAACCGTTAAGATTAAAGGAACAGAAGGACTATTATGCATCTTTGCTTAACAGAGGGATTATGAATCATCGCACTGTAGACTTTGAATCCCTAGATGCTATAGGAGTAAACATAAGAGAGAAGTTCGAACAGTTACAGATGGACAATTTCTGCATGTAGACTTCTGAGGTTTACCTTGAACTGACAGCCTACTTTTATTCAAACTTATCTTTTTTATCTCCTAGCAAAATGCAGTTCAGTGTCTATGATGATGTATATGACCTTGATGTGGATGTTATGGCTGACATCTTAAAAGTGGAAAGGGGAGACTTCAGGCAATTGGAGTGTCATATGAAATTGCCTATAAGTATCTTACCACAGGAAACATTCTGAAGGCTAACATCAATTACTCGAGCCTGAGTTATGCCAGAATCATCCTTCCTAAGATTGTCATCAATTGCATTAGGCCAAAGGCATCTTCCAAAACTGATGTGGCAAAGTTTGAAGCCAAAATGATGTGGGCAATTGCCATATGGAGCTCTTGTGACAAGGATTTTTCAATACTTCAAAATTCCATCGTCTTCGAAATTCTGCACCAGAACTCTATCCTTAATGCCTATTGGAGAGAAGATGATCACAAAAATGCATCTGAAGGACGTTGTTGAAGTTTGGCTGAGTAAGAAAAATGACTCACCCAAAACATCAACCATTGCCAGTGAGAAGAAGAGGAAGGAAAAGGAAGTCATATCCTTAGAAAAGACCAAGAGAAGAAGGAGAACAATTTTGCTGCAAGATGAAGACGAAGATGAGACTCTCTCTGACATCATTGCCTCTACAGTTCGTACTGCATTTGCTCGTCCTAGAGAAGCAAAAGCAGAACGTGAAAAAGGAGTGGGGACTCCACAAGAAGCAGAAGCAAAAGGTCACAAAGATGAGGATCAACAAAAGAATGCAGCAGATGTGGATGTGTCTGATGGAGAGGACCCTGAAGAGGAATAGGAACAGGACAAAGAGCCAGAGGAGTAGGAAGAAGAACAACAACCAGAGGACAGAATGATTGTCACTATGGAATAAGCTGACACAGGGGTAGAAGCTGACCAAGTGCACGAAATTTCACATTCTGGTGATAGGTTGAGCAAATCCCCACAAGAGATTGAGGGACGAAATCTAGAGAAACTTGCTGAAGAACGAGCAGAACCAACAGCTTAGGGGGAGCGCCAGTCTGACAATGCACCATTTGAAGCAGACTCACCAAACATGCTGCTCAGTGAATCTAGTGCTCAATATGATCCTGACCCAAACTATGGCAGGATAGTTAATTTGCTTATGTAGATCAAGATTCAGCAATATGCCCTGGAAATTGACCTTCAGACTTTGAAAACCTCCTTGAACAATAAACTGGAGACTCTTGCAAAGCAGAATGAACAGAATATGGCAAGAATGGAGTCAGTCTTCACACATTGCATTAGCAAAGTTGAGGAGTCTATCATCAATATGGAGGATTTCACACTCACCCACATTCCCCGAAGGCCTTCTTCTTAATTTTCAACACTTTTCCAATTGTTGATGGTGTGATTTACTTTCTGTTTGAGACTAGACTTATTTATGGTGTGTTTGGATTGGTTTACTTTACCCTTGCAGACTTTTTGACGATGACAAAAAGGGGGAGAAGCAGCATATATTTTATTTTGGTGTGGGATATTTTGTTATGGTGTGGCTTGGTATAACGTTTATTCTGTGTGACTTAGTATGATGCATATGCTTGTTCATTTTCTCTATTAATTCTTGCTACGCCATACATATACTTTTTCTATGCCTAACCATATTTTGCAGGAACATCAAAATATCTGTATGAAACCATCAAAAAGGGGGAGATTGTTGAGAAAACTCCTAATTTTGTTCTATGTATTTAAACAAGCAACACTTCTAGTACAAACTGAGGAAGAAGAGTCATGTGTTGACATATTCTGCAAAGTCTACTAATTACAAAAGGAGGTATAAACAGATGTAGAATCTCATTCTGTTAGGGACCGAGAATGAACCTCAAGGACCAGAACGAGGACAAGATCACTAACAGCTATGAATTTCACTTACCTTACTCGCATTGATTTTGGTAAATCAAATCGATTAACAAGATCAATCAACAAAGACAATTTCCAAAGAATGATGGAACACTTATGAAAACCCAGATTTTGTTTGTATAGGCGATCAGAATCAAATGGGATTCAATCTGTCTTCAACGGTCAAGAAATCTTTCCTTAGGAAGTTTGTCCAAGAAAGGAAATGAAAGGAAAATCTCTCATGGTGATAGCCAACAGCTAGTTTTGGCTCGGGGGGTAAATAAGGAGAACATACGACCAGAAGAAGAATAAGAGAGAATACGAAATTCCAAAGTCTGATTATGTTCTTCACAAAATTGTCTGAGAAAGTGTAAAAACCGAGTGATCCAAAGTGTATTGCAAAGAAGAGTGACTTAGTGAGAGACATTATCACTGAGTACTTACACTCAAAATCGTGTAACCATTTTCGATCACATAGTGGAATTTAGCCTATTGGCTGACAACGTGGGAGAGTGGACGTAGGCTTGACAAAAGCCGAACCACTATAATATTGTTTGCAATCTTCTCCTCCCTTACTCTTTTATTTTTGATTGCATTCAACAAAAGTCTATCTCATCCAGACTGTGTTCAATTCTTAAATTTTGAGTCTATTACTATCAGACTTTGTATTTACTGTTTTAGTGCACAAACTTTATTTACACCTATTCACCCCCTCTCTAGGTGTCGATACTAGCAATATCATATATGTCCCCAACTTGAGGATTGGTGGGATCATTTGAAGTGTACAATATTGACGAAATACCCTTGAAGGGTAATACGACATCAAACCTATCAACCCTACGAGAGGGAGCATTCGTCAACCCCACCAATGGGGCACATCTCGGTGATCATTAACTATCGAGCATGCCATTGAATTTGACTCGGGGTAAGTCTATTGAGACAGTGGAACCAAATAGAGAAAGTCCAAGAAGGAAAGTAATCAATTTGATTTTGGAACATAAGAATAGAATGATGATACTTTGAAATTTTGACAATTCTCGTATGAGGAGCGAATTCCTTAAGGTGAGACACAAGCCAAATTTGGAGAAGTCCTAATGGGGCTCTAAGGACACCACGTCGGTTTTCTTTAAATCGAGTGAGAGACACAAAGGTTTTGGCAAGAATCATGTGGACGAAACGTTTGAAAGCATAGACTTGGTTAACAACATAAGTGACCAAAGGATCCATTGTTTTTTGAGGGTGAGGGAATATAACAAAACCGAAGGACATGAAAAGGAATGTGCGGGGAATTTGATTCCCAAAATTGATTTTGACGTTGGAGATATACTTCTTGAGGAAAGTACATGGCATGGAATAACAATTTCCTTTTAGGACAGCTTTAACTTGATCGGATGAATATGTAAGAATTGGCTCATGATAAAAATTGGATCTTGGTCAATTGATGGTATTACAAAACCGCAGAAGACGGGAGTTAATCCAATGGTAGATTCAAATTCCTCAATTGTAGGGGACAACTCATTCCCATTAAACACAAAGGTTGAGGTGAAAGGGTTCCAAAAGTGACCGATCCGTTTGGTCACATAGTCTTGGTGTTTCGAACTAAGCCTTTCCCAGATATCTTTGAGTCCCCTCGGAATTGGAATGATGTTAGTCTCGGGCTTTTCCATTTAGATCCTAACCTAAAGGGGTGTTCAAGATTAAAAATTCGTCATCAATTATGAAAGTAAAATATGGAATGGAAATTCAATTATAAGGAAGCATAATATCCAACAAAAGAGGAACGATTCTTACCAACCAAACCATGCAAGCACAAATCACACATCGAATGAAGACAATGAGATTTTGACACATAAGGGAAGGGTGCTAAAGGCTCAAGGTCCCCATCTTGATTGATGGAAGCAATTTATTAACTGCTAATATCGTCAGTTAGTGCAACTTCCATTAAGGAGGTGAACAGGTTGAATGGAAAGAGGATTACCGCGAGTGAAGACTCGTGATCGGAGTTTTAGACTGCGATTGTGTGTGTAGTGTAGTGCTAAAACTTTTAAACATGTGTTTTAAACTTTAAACGAACAACACTTCAATATAAACCCTTCATTCATTCATTCATCCATCCTTACACCACCTGCAAGACAAGGGGTTTACAATTACGACACCCCTTATACCTCCTACCTATAAGATCATTTAACACATTGTAAGTGGCGTACCTTGTTATCCCCGTGACTTTGACACATAGGTGACCCTACACAAGACATGTTAGTGAAAACACGACAACCATTTGTTTATGGCTTCAAGTCCACTTATCTAGTAACTAGTCCCCAGTGGAGTCGCTAAACCTATCACGACCCACCCCCAACGACGGTTGGTGTCGGGAGGGACAGAGTTTAGGGGTATTTACTTATGAGACGGTCCTCAAAGGGCAAGTCATGAAAGACGGCTCAAACACATCATCAATAACAACTATATCCACCAAGAGGTCGATCGATCATGAGTGTGGATTCTCCTAGATCCATACCCCACGCAACAGCGGGAATATTAATTTTATTTATCTAAGTTGATTAACAACCTAAGATAAAGGCTTGGGAATCCCCCCAACCTCAATTTGGGGGCCAACTAGAAAGCCCAATCAAGGGGCGGGAGAGGTTTCCTCAATTTCTATGCAACTAGAGCTCTAGGGTTCGGGGACTTGGGTTAGGTTAATTGTTTCTATTAGCGCCCTTTAGATACCTAACAATCATCATGTTTAATCTAAGGTGTCCATGTGTGTCTTATTACTTTTTCGTGTCATTTTGAAGATGAAAGGTGATCATGCGTAGGTGTTGATTCTCATGCCATTCTAATTCTAACAAATGGAAAAAGAAAAGACAAACAATTTTAATTAAAATTGCAATGCAGAAAGTAAAAAATCAAGGAAAGTAGTAAATCTAACATGCATTCCTAGGAAAGTACATATAAAAGAACAAGAAGGAAAGGAAAAGAGCCCGTAAATCGTCAAGTTTTTATACAACACGATGAAAAACCCGAGATATAGGTCGGGTGTCAAATGAATGATACTAAAATCGGGGTTGGAAAGGACATCGACCATCATCGTCTTCAGGGCCGCCTTCTTTGCATCCCCTAATTCCTAACTAATTCTAAAGGAACAATTTACAATGGAAACAAATATCAATTCAAACAAAAGCACACCAAACATGACAAGTAAACAAACAATGGTCATCCAATCAATGAATTAGAAATGGCCTCGAGGTCGGCCTTTGGAGTTACATGCACAATGTGTCCCCAAATGTTATCCCCAGGCCAACGTTGAATGAATGCAATATTATGAGACTATGAACATGTTCATGATGTTGAAAATTCATGAAATTTTACCATATGATAGTTCTAAGATACCAAACAAAGTTCGTGAAGGGTCCGAGTACCAAATCACAACAGAAAAAACTGCAGTAAAAATGGCAAAGTGCGGACATGTAGATGACCATGCGTGCATTCCGAATTTTAGGATTTTCCAAATTACGGGCAACTTTGTAAAAATGGAAAAGTGAGTCAATTAAGATGCAAATGGCTTGATTTTAGTGTCATTATAAAGCTTAATGAATTTCCTAAGACTTTCTAAGAGATGACATGATCAACTATGGTCGTTTACCCATTCAATCGTGGACATTTTCATAAATATGAACAAGCACATAAACAAATTGTATGGTTTCTCTTTCCTTTATGACAAGGAAAAAAATGTGAGATAAATCATATAGGTTAAGTATCAAGCCATGGATAACTTTCATCAAAGATTCTAAGCCCTAATGTATTCACAAAGTGTGGCATGGATATGATAATGATGAGATGTACCTTGAACATGTTCATGATGACATAATCAAATTACATGAAAACATGCAATGACAAGATGAAATGATGTTAGTGTCCCTAAGGTGACATTATGATATGCAATGACGTTCATGAGATGTTCAAAGACAAACAATCACAATTAAGTACACAATCACACACAAATGCATACTAGAGTTTGCACAGGAAAATGCGGGGGTCAGGACGTTTTTAGTGGATTTCATCTAGTCAATGGCATTTAAAAATCATGAAAAAACAAATGTCATGACCTACATCAAGATGAACAAATATCTAAAAGGAATCAACTCAAAAAGAGTTCGGGAGAAATCACAATAAAATTAGCAAAATCGAAATTTCGGATTCAGGACTATGTAAACCAGCAGAACAAATGATGTTTTTTAGTGGATTTGACCTAGTTGTGTCATTGAAAAATTATAAGAAAAAATTATATTATGACTCTCATCCATATGCACACTTTCATGAAGAACTCTAGATCATATTTCAACCACAAAAATCAGAAAAATTCATGAAACCGATGTATGCAATCAGGAACTTCCAAAAATTAGCATATGTGACGGTGATATTAGGGCCATTCCTCCTATCATGATGATCTCAAATATTTTTGGAAAAAATATATGTTCTATATTAACATGTTATAAACATTTTTTGTGAAGGAATCATCTTGAAATTTTGATCACAAAAAT
Source organism: Corymbia calophylla (assembly GCA_014182845.1). Taxonomy (NCBI): domain Eukaryota; kingdom Viridiplantae; phylum Streptophyta; class Magnoliopsida; order Myrtales; family Myrtaceae; genus Corymbia; species Corymbia calophylla. The sequence goes on from CM024695.1 coordinate 3,656,480, forward strand.
CAGCAAAAAATTGCAAAGTAGCAAAGGTTGGATACATCACAGAACAGCAGTAATCAGTATGCAATCACAGAACCTATACACAACTTTGATGACAGTTTTCATATACTAAATTAAGGTCAATCGGATCTATGGCTCGTTAGAAAGCTTATCGAGTCTGTATTAAAAGTCAAAGAAGCATCGAACTCATTCGAATGAACTTTTAAGCTCAAACAAAGAGGTTTTCTCAGGTCTGTCGTTTTGGAACTCGATTTCAACAAATCAAGAACAATCACATAGTCAAGCTTAATCACACCACATTCACTCATGCAAATCAATCCATGAACATCATGAAATATCACATCAACCTCATCAATCACAAAATCAAACCTCAACTCAAGCTCTAACCCCGATCGCCTATTGTAATTTCGCTCCATCGAACTCATGATAAGAAAACCATCCTTTATCGGTGTTTAACCATTGAATCGAGTTCAACTCTGCAAGAACCAATCACCAACCACCACAGAATCAGTGCAGGGAAGCCAGAGAACGTCCTGGTCATTGGAGAGGAAAGAACCCATGCTGGATTAGTGCCGGTTTACTGCTGCAAAAATTCGGTCTCAAAGTAGACCAGTTCTCGACACCAAGAGGAAGATCGGGCCAAACAGCTCGATCGGGAGGTCGTTGGAGGAAGCACCAGTCACTGGGACATTGGGGAAAGAAGGAGGATCGCCTGTTAGGGGAGGCATCATTGACGAGGACGCCAGGAGGAGGCCGCTGGAGCTCGGTTTTACAGTGGTTTTAGAGGGAGAGTGGTTGGTTTTTAGAGAGAGATAGAGAGGGAAATGAGAGAGCTTAGAGAGAGATTAGAGAGGATTTTCTATAGAGAGAGAATGTAGATCTGAAAAAATGGCATCTTCCTCAATTTTGGAGGGAAAATTATATATATACCCCTCCCTAATTTCAAATCCTAGATGTCGGAATCTGACGGCTAGGGATTAACCCATGTACCTAACTCTTTTAAACTTCTAATCATCGTGGTAATTTGAAGGGCTGAGATTTAATTTGATCAACAGTTCACAAAATTTTTGCGATTAGGGACCTAATTAGGGGTAATTTTGTAATTTCACCAAAACATAGAGGCCATTTTGCAAATTCAAGATATTTAAGGACATAGAGGAGCCAAATTTTGGCTAGGCCACCATGTAGTGGTGGTCGCCAGTCGAAAACCGGCCGGAGATGGCCGAATTGGCCTCCTTCGCTAATGAATGGTCTGACCGGTCAGATCGATTTTGGACTAGTTTGATTGATTTAGTCGGTTCTTGGGCGATTCAATCCAATTTTTCTTGGTTGGCACAATTTTGTCCATTGAAAAGAAAACTTGTTTAATTGGAAAGAAAAACGGTCCAATTTTAAAGAGAGACGGGCCAATTTCAAACATATTAGGCTAATTAAACAAAATTCAACTTCGTGATTTTTATTAACCTAATTGTCTAATTGTCATGAAAATTATTGGACTCGTACCATGGGCACACCAAATTGAATTTTCTAGGCCTTAAATTGGACAATTCTACCTAATTATTGGTTTAAATTCACAAATTAATTGAAATTGAACTCAATTAAAGTTGCGAGACACCTATTAATTTAATTGCTCATGCCTAGGGGAATTTATTGTATCTAAATTGACCTTAATTGATGAGACATTTTCGCCAAAATTAAATTGAGGGTCAATGTCCAAATTGAACCTCAATTCATCAAATTAAACCCTAGTCACGAATGAGTCAACTTGAATTTCTTGAATCGAAACTCAATAACCCTATTCTCTCAAAGCCTAGTAAACTAAATCTCCCAAATCAATGATTTGGCAAGTGAATTTGCTAAAAATGACCCCGAATTTGGACTTAACTCACTAAATTGAGTAGAATGGAAGTGTTCGTTTACAATTCATGAATAATCGATTCAGACCCCTAATTAAGGACAAAAATGTCAATTCACATTTTGCTTTGCCCGATCGCAAAATTGATTGAACTATTGAATGAGTAAATATCTATAGATCAAATGTTGTCAAATGAACTAAGCCTAATTGTAACTAGAATGAAAGTAATTTCATTTTTGGTCGATTTTGAACCTAAAACCAAAAAAATTGGAAAATGAGGTTCTTGATCGATTTTTGCAAAATTCTTGATGCTAAAGTCAAATTGAAGTTAAAATGAAGTGATTTATGATTTTTTGTATTTTTCAATTTTTTGGTCAAAGGTTTAACCCACCAAGAGTTTGATTTTATAGTCAAATCTTTGAATTTTTCAAAATTTCCATTTCTAAAGTGAAATTAAACTCAAAAAGGATATTTTGGTGCAAAAAACCAAAATTTGACCCGGGATTGACTTTTGATCAAAGGGTTGACTAGAAAGTCAATCTGAAAGTCAACCATTTGACTTTTCAAGTTTTTGTGTGAAATGAATAGGAAATTGCTTTCTAAAGTTAAGACAACATATAGAATTAAAAAACGACACTTTTCGTTCAAAAAACAGGCTTTTTGCAATCGAGAACCCCTAATTCGGTTTTTCTACCTTTATTGATGCGTCAACTAAAATTCAAGTATCAACAAGAATAAAGAATTTCGAACTCTATTTATATAGAGATATGTGAACAGAAATGACATGTCTTGCTCACTTTTATTAATCCATTAATCACCATAATTACAACAGGCGTGAGGATAAATGCATGGATCACATGTTTTCCGCCTTTTTCACTCTTGTATTGTATTTTTAATTTTGTATGATATATGTGATACTCTCCTTCTCCAAGCGCATTGAATACATTATTCTATCTTCAAATTCCAATCGTGAATGCGTGCAAATTGCTCATGTGCAAGTTCGGCCTTTTTAGCAACAAAAGGAAAATTTTCAGTTAAAAATTATTTGCACCTCAACTATTGGCTATCAACTTAAGATTATGTTCAATTTCAAGTTATAAGATGTTATGTGGTGGTTTTATATGTATTAAGAATTTTTACAATTTTTTGTTAGTATCGATTATGCATGTTCATGATGGAAATCCAATATGATAATGTAAATGCATAAGAACATGTACTTAATAAAAAAATTATAAATTTGGTTTAAATTGTATTGCTCAGGGAATGTTATTAACATAATTGAAGAATGAAATATATACTTTTTTTGAATAATCTAGAGATGCATAATTATATTATTAATGTAGTTGGGTTAGTTGATAACTTGAAAAAACACTAAATAATTTGGGTGACTGTTAATCAATAATTAATAGAAAATTATTATTTATCTTGTTAGTTAAAGGACCGTAAATGTAAAAAAGTTAAATTCAAATTCTCAGTTGTGAATTTAGCTTTTATTTTATCGTCACTTATATTAAGTTGTAGTCACATTAACAAATTACAAAAGAAAATGAAGGGAGATTGCTCAAGATACATTAATTATAAAAGAAGTGGCATAATTTAGATATTTTTTTAGCTTTAATTATGAGCTCTAGATGTGTATCATAGATAAATCATGTTCATTCATATGAAAGACAAAAACTCACAGGATTTCAATATGTGATGCAACAACATAAGGCTATTCTACCCAACTTTCATAATATATGGTAGTGTTTCATGCTGGTCCTATGCACGGATCTAGTCATCTGTGTGTTGACCACATTTCATTGTTAATGAATGTTATGCAAAATCAAACGATAGTAAATTACAATAGAAGAAACTAAATAACAACTGAAGTATGATTTAGTACATATTTATACAAAGTAATTTTAAATCAAAAACTGAAAAACAAAGATCAAAATTAAGAAACTAAATGATTGTACGAAATAAGTGATAGAATAGTGATAGGTGAAAGAAATTATATCCTTCTCAATTTATCTGTCTTTAGTGCTGTTGACACCTAAATTTTGACTAGGTATTAAAATTAAATTGCATAGAAAATTAGGGTTCAATTTGACCCTAACAAAAAGATTTTTTTTTTTTTTTTGCATCACCTAAGTACTAGCATTATTTGCATTTACTAAGTTTGATTTTCCTATTTATATTCCCTTATTTTCGAGTAAAAAAAAATGAAATGAAAAATTAAAAAAGGGGGTAGGCCCACGGGAGTTGAGGCGAAGCCCAGCCCCCTTTCCTTTCTCATTTCTCCCTGACACGGGCCTTGGGCCCATTTCCCTTTTGATTTTCCCTCGGCCCGGCCCTCTCCATCTTCTTCTTCTTCCCTTCTTCTTCTTCCCTGCGCGCGAGAAGCAGGAGAGCAGAGCGGAGGATGGAGGATAAGGTAGCCGGCGACGGAAGGGGACGTCTCGCATGCGCCATCAATGCCGCCGCGCGAGATCCGGCGCAAAACCCGGACGGAAGAGACGTCTTGGCGGAAGCTTTCAATGCCGAGCGGAGAAGAGGGGATGGGACGCCGGTTCGGTCGAGCGAGAGCCCGGCTGGGCGCCGAGGACCGCCGGTCGGAACACCTCCGTCGACCGGGCTCCTCGCCTATAAATAGAGGGGTCGAGTGAAGGAGAGAAGACAGCAGCGAAACACAGAGCGAGAAAGAGAGAGGGAAGAGAGATCTAAGAGTGAGCGAGATCTGAGGAGGGCAGAGGAGGAGCGAGCTCAGAGGGCTTCCCCGGAGAGACATCCGGAGAAGCCTGAGAGTGAGCAAATCCGAGAGAGAGAGAGAGAGAGAAATCGGAGGCAAGCGGGGCGGAGGCAGATCTGCCGTGAGAGAAACAGATCTGAGAGAGAAGAGAGAAAGAAACTGAGAGAGAGATCTGAGAGAGCGAGAGTCACGAGGGTGAGACTAGAGAGATGCTGCTGGTCGGCCGAGTCCCGCCGCCGCGTGCGGCGCTGGTTGCTCGGCCCGACGCCACCACCGTTCAACCACCCCCCGTCACCACACCGGCCCGACGCCACCATCGCTGCTCTGCCGCCCCCGACGCCGCCTGCTCACGCCGCTCCGCCGACGACAGTGCCCGAAGCCGTCGCTGTTCTGTTCCGCGACGACGAAGCCGCTCGCGGATCTCGGCTGAACCTCACGCCGTCCCTGCTGCCGACCGCCGTCGTCCCTGGTGCCACCCGCCGTTCTGTCATTCCGGCCGCTGGTCTCGCGACGGTCGCTGCCGCTCGCCGTGGCCGGACTAACGCCCGCTCGGCCATCCCCCTTCAGCGCCGCGGAGGAGCTGCAACAGAGGAGGGGCACACGAAGTCGGGTCATGACCGGGTCGAGTACATGGACCCGGTCGACCCGCTAGGGTTTGGTTTTTGGGCCGGGATGTGTTAGGCCTGTAGGCCCACCTCTGTCTTGCTTGGGCTGGACTTGTTTTATTTTGATTGGGCCTGACTATTTATTTTTGTTTCAGATACTCCTCGCGGGCCCAACGAATTCAGCCCATAGCCGAGGGCCCTAGGTCATCTGGAGCCGGGCCGAGCCTGACCCGGGTCCGGCCAGATGACCCGACCCGGGTCCGGTCGGTTATTATTATAATATATTATTATTTTTAATTATAAAAGTATTTAAAAAAATAAAAAATAAAAATATATTTTTTTCAGAAAATCCGTAAAATAGTTTATAATTTCCAAAAATATCAGAAAATCAAAAATTATTTTATATTTCACATTTTCTAGAAACAACCAGAAAATCCAGAAATATTTTATATTTTCCAAAATATTTGAAAAACCCAAAAATATTTATATTTTCAAAAAAAATCAGAAAAAAGCCAGAAAAATACTTTTTTCAACAATGCATGAAAAATCCTTGAAAAATTCAAAATTTTCAAGTGGGAGAGAGTAGGGCATGACCTATTGAGCTTGATGCCCTTTAGACTTCTATCCACCACCGCTTTCCCCATGAGTTTCGACAACACATTTGCCACAAGAATAAACAGATAAGGGGACAGAGAGTCCCCTTGTCTAATTCCTCGGGACGGGCGAAAGAAATTTAGGGGCTCACCATTAATCTTAACACTTAAAGAGACAGTGGTGACGTATTGCATCACCCACTTCACCCACCTGCATGAAAGCCCATCTTCACAAGACAGCTTCTAGGAAATCCCACTCAACCCTGGCCATAGGCTTTCTTCATGTCTAGCTTGAGGACGACTTGAAATTTCCGCTGTCTTTTCCTAGTTCGGATTTGGTGTAGGACCTCTTGGACCATGTAGATGTTATCTTGAATGCAACGACCCCCTACAAAGGCACTTTGTTCTTCGGCAATAAGCTGAGGGAGCAAAGGTTTAAGTCTGTTGGCTAGCACTTTGGCAATGATTTTATACCCAAAATTGCAAAGGCTGATGGGACGATACTGATCTAGGGATTCTGGATTTTGGGTTTTTGGGATAAGGACAAGGCTGGTTTCGTTAAGTTCTGGAAGCATAGAGCCTAATCTGAAAAATTCCTTGACTTCCAAGACAATATCTTCCTTTAGAACTTCCCAATTTTTCTGGTAGAACAGACTATTTAGGCCATCGGGTCTCGGGGCTTTTTCGGCCCCCATTTAGAAGGTTGCTGCTCTGATTTCTCCTTCAGTGATCTTAGCCAACAGCAGCGAGTTCATCTGATTGGTGACCACTTTAAAGCACTATTCAATAATCGGCATAAAGTCCCGATGTCCTTCCGTACGATAGAGCTCTTGATAGTAGTGCTCCACTGTCTGTTTGATTTGGTATGAGGAAGAAACCTAGCTTTCCCTAGTAGTCTTAGGGAGGGTAATTATGTTTCTTTGTCGTCTTTGGATCATGGTGGCATGGAAAAATTTTGTGTTCCTATCACCCTATTTGAGCCACTGGATCCTCGACCTCAACCCCCAGTACATCTCCTCTTGCCTCCAAAGTGTTTCTATTTCTCCCTTAATGGCTTGAACTTTAGCTCTCTCCTCAGGGTAGTGATTGCTGTTAAAAAGGGCTTGTAGCTCCTGTTTTAGAAAGGAGATTCTTCGCTGCCCGTTGGGAAAAGTTCTCCTGCTCCAAGCCAACAAATCCTGCTTCACCGCGTTTAGTTTGAGAGGGAGAGTACGGTCCTGTGTTGGAATTGACTCCCAGGCAGTCTTAATTACCTCCAAGCACTCAGCCTTTTCGAGCCAGAATGATTCAAATTTAAAGTTTTTTTTTCCTTCTCACCATTTCAGCTTGTAGGGTCAACAATAATGGGCTGTGGTCCGATCCTAGGGCAGGTAGGGCGATAGCTTCAGCTTCCGGGTACATGACCCGCCAATCCACAGTACATAGGGCCCTGTCCAGCCTTTCTCTTATATTTGCAGGCCCCTCTCTATTGTTAGACCATGTGAAGGCACATCCCTTGCTTTCCATATCCAGTCATAGAGTAGATTCCTAAAGGCTGTCATACGGGCTCTATCAGCAAAACGGGCCCCCTTTTTTTCCCGGTGGAATAGAACTTCATTGAAATCCCACAAACAAACCCATGGAAGCCTTGATGAGGAGCTGATATGCCGAAGTTCTTCCCAAAATTCAAGTCTTTAACTCAGGTTGTAGGAGGCATGTAGGAAGGTTATTTGCATAGATTTGCCATCTTCTCAGTTCTTGCACATGATGTGCATGTGATGCTCCGAGTGTGATTTCTGTACAAGCTCCACTCGGTCATCCCAAAAAATGGCTAAGCCTCTAGCCGTTCCCCTCGGGTTGACAACTTTGCAGTAGGGGAAGTTCAGTCTTCTTTTAAGTTTCTGAAGTGCGGGCTCTTGGTTCTTGGTCTCCATCAAAAAAATCATAGCGGGCCGATGCAAAGCCACAAGGGCCTGCAATTCTTGAACTGTCAGGGCTGTACCCACCTCCTGACAGTTCCAGCATAGGAGCTTCATCTATCCCGGGGTGGCATTTTAAGGCCAGCCACCATAGCCCGGGTAGAGGAGTCATCAGATAATCCTATAGGAGTCTCCATAAGTTGGGATTCATCTAGCCAGTCATTAGTAATGGGCTTCTGCTTGTACGGGCTAAAACGACGCTGTTTTTTCCCTGATGGTGTTTTGGGGCCCTTACAATCCTCTTTTTTGTTTTGGACAGCAAGAGCCTGAGAGGGCTACGGGTAGAGGGGGGGCAGGTAGCATCAAAACTTCCTTGCCAGCCCTTTGAGGATGGGCTGTAGCTGTGGGCTCTTCTTTGGGCAAAACAGATGGGGAACACATCCCCTGACCCGAGCTGGTTTTGGGGCTACAAGGGCTGGGCCTTTCCACGTCCTTCAGCAAGAGTGTAGATAGGGGGCTGTCGTGAGTATCTGGGGTCATGTCCGAGTCTTGTGTGCTGTCCTCAGTAGATTTTCCAGCATAGAACACGTCCCAAAAGGGGCTATGGTCCTGAACTTCTACGCGCAGCCAATTCCCGAAGCAGCTACCCATTTTTGTATTAAACTTTTCTTCATTATAAGGGATGGTTTTGCAGAGGCTCGTGTAGTGTCCGAGTTTACCACATGAGTAACAAAAGAAAGAGAGCCTTTCATACTTAAAATCCAGCCAAATCTTCTTATTCCCGTGAGTCGTTGGTTGCCCTACTACAAGTTCCTCCTCTAAGTCGAGCTCAATTTTGGCTTTCCCCACATGTTGGGCAACCGGCCCTTTTTCCTCAACTTTGACTTCACTCACTTTACCGATCTTACTGGCAATTTTGTGCACTATCCCTTCTGACTTCCATTCCGTGGGAAGTCCTAAGATCCTTACCCAGAAATCACAGGTTGTAAACTTATAACAGTGAGGGGGCGTGTTCGGCTCCCATGCCTTAAGCAAAAGTAAGTGATTAGAGAAGCACCAAGGCCCCCCGTTGAGAACTCGTTGCTGGTCCACTTTGCTCTGAAAATTAAAATAGAATACCCCTTGTTCCATGGGTGTCATGACCACATTATCTAGTCTCTAGGCCTTCCTCATTGCTGTGATAAGTACTTGGTGATTTAGGCTGGGGTTAAGGAAAAGTTTGCCCATCAAGGAGAATCTACACTCCGCTAGTTTATTATTTGAGAAGTCTTTATCCCTAATTTTTAGTTCTTGTGTGTGCAGGAGCTTACCCAGCTTGTTGCAGAGGTTTTCTAAGCGATCAAAGGCCCCGCCGTCTACTGCCATGTCTTCCGAGAAGGGGGAAGATGGGCTGCTTGCCGCGGGGGAAGTGGCTCGTGCCAAAGGGACTCACCCAACAGGGGAAGCCGCAACGAGAAGGGAAGTAATCGTCGGGTCAAGGCAGGATTTCAGGTAGAGAAAGCATGGGACCTCAGCGTGCGGGAGAGGGAGGATGAGGGGTAGAACTCCTCGAGTGGGGGAAGAGAGCTCCGAGATGCTTGGGCGAAGGGAGTAGGGGACCGGGTTTTAGATGGATGCTGAGGCAAAGGAGAGATGCTGGGTGGGGGTAGCTCCCCTTCGTGCAGCTAAACTCTGGCTGGCTGAAGCAGGAGAGGGTGAAGTGCAGAACCTCCCCGAGTTGGGGGGAGAAAGCTCCCAAATGAGGGGCTAGGGAGGGCTAGGGCATGGGAAACAGGGGACCTGGTTTTAGAGGAAAGTCGAGGCAGAGGTGAGGTGGGGTGTGGGGGTAGCTCTCCTATGTGCAGCAGCCAATGGAGGAGATTGCAGGGATTCCATGGTTAGGGTTTGGGGAAGCTACACTGGGGTAGAGAGAAAGCTACTCATTCGGTAGAGAGAAGTCATTTCATGATGATGATTAATCTAAGATATATCAAAAGTAGTCAGTAGAAATAAAAAAAAAAAATTTATCAATGATGAAATTCTCCAATTATCTCTATCGGTTTTGATAGTGAATTCGCAGGATGCGCTAAATAGCTTGTTAACCTCAAATCAAGAAGACAAGGGAAGGGAGAATCACCGAGTTTGAAGTAAATCAGGTATTGGAATGAAAGAGTAAACCAGGTTCAGATTGAAGTAATAGTAAAGCTACAGTCTAGAGATAAAGTTTGGTAACGAAGATTTTCTACCATGCTTTTTTCACTCTATTTTGGCCAATGAAAATGTCATTTCACGGCCTCCACCATGTCGGTTTGGTACAATTACAAATCAAGTAATCCATGTGAGAATCCCAACTTTGACCAATGAGCTTTGCAAATTATACCATTTCTTTATCTTTAATTAACAAAAAATGAGGTCATTAATGGTTTCGTTGGAAAATCCTCCAGCAGGTGAATTTGAAATTCATTCATTCTGAAAGTACATTTCATTTATCGTTCATTGTTGTTGGGTACGGAAGTACAATGATGGTAATACGAAAAAATTGTAATAGGCAACTCGGGACCTACTTATCGAAAAAAATAGTATGTACACAACACAAATAAAATAGCCATCACACAACTTCACACACATAATTTATGATTCGTGAAATCTTACACTTACTATCCCAATTGTTTTTTTTTTCGCTCGATGCGTAAAAACATTTGGAAAAAACACTTTTTTATTTCTTTTCCGCTGCACGGATAAGCCCACTCTTTCTTTTTCTCCTCCGTTTGAAGCCTTTTCTAACTTTGAAAGAACCTTAGCTTATCATATGACTTCAATAGCTCCTCCTCTTCATGTTCTTATGAAAGCATCTATCTATGGTATGTCTCCCAAATGGTTCACTACTATTAACCCTCACTTACTGTTTCCCACACAGTAGCCATGATAAGTAGACGTTGGTTCATGAGATAGAAAGACTAAATTTTCCATTTGCGAAACACAATGATACAAAAAGCCACCAACCGATGAAATGATTGCTTGGTAACTATGAATGAAGTGATTTGGGTCACTTTTCATTCAAATCCGCTTTTGCTCTCTCTACAACTCTCATATGTTTAGAAAGGTTTTAGATATTTCATATTTCACGTTAAATAGAAAATGTGACCATCGAATTAAAAAAGAAGGTAGTTGAGAGAAAAATAAGATTAATTCCAATACTTCTTTACAAAGAAAGAATTTTAGATAATAATGAAATGTATTTTTACTGATTTTTGGTAACCTTGCATTTTTGCACTTTTCCTATAGTATAAAACAATATTGACTTTAACAATAAAACTAAGTTTCTTTTTTTATACAAAGAACAAGGTGGTGTTCATGTCCATCCTCTCAATGATTTTGAAGACACACTCATTTATGTTGAGTATGATGCATTTGAAATTTGACTCAAAGTGAAAAAAGAAAAAGCAAATTCATGTTTCGCGGCGAAGAATTTTTTACAATAAATTGAAAGAATAGTTAAGGAAAATGAACAAACGAATAAACATTCTAATTTTGCACGAAAATATTGAGATGCCAATGAAAATATTTTTATTCGGCCAATTATTTTATGCATTATAAGGTGACTATTTTTAAGAAAATATTAAATTCCGAAAAGTAAGAAAATATATTTGGTTTTTTGCCGAAAAGGTTTCAAGCTGGAGCTGACACTGTCACTTTTGTTTCTAGTCAGGAGAAAAGTGAGAGGAGGAGGAAACAACCCTCGCCATCTCTCTCCCATCGCAGCGGCTTTCGTGGTTATTGATGCTGCTTAGACGTTGCACCAATCTATTTGGGGGTAACCGTGATATAGCATACTTGTTGATTTTACACACCAACTCCGCGAAAATTAGCTATCAACATTTGGAAATTAAACAGAAGCAGATAATATCAGGTGCAACGGCAACAGCCACGAGGACCCCTTCTCGCTCAACTCCATTTGTTTATGCTCATTAGAAATCCCGATCAATGCGCTGTCGCTTTGCCATGCAGGGATCTCACCTTGCAAAAGTAAGATTCTTATGTCACGGGCCGATCGATCTAGCGTACCCTTCAAACCCGTGCGGCCTTAGGATTTCTCCCAAGCAACCTTTCCCCTCAAACTCACAAGATTTTTAGAGAGAGAAACTCTAGAGAGAGAAGCTCTGGATTCTATTATTCTTGTAGAATGAGATGATACAATAAGGGGGAGGAGACCCATATTTATACAAATACAGGCAAACCGTATCCGTAGATCTCTCCTTGATTTAACTGTGGAGATTACTTTCCCAAACTACCACCTACCTGCCTTAATTACATTTGTGTACAATTACCGTATCGCCCGCCCCTAGGAATATTCTAGAAAACTGAAGAAAACCCTAGAACCAAGGGATAATGGTTGAGGGTCGTTTGTACAAAGGATCAATCACGGCATCGATCAGAACCCTCTTAGACCGTTCGTGTTTCCAAGACGTGACATTCTCCCCCACCTAATCAGGCGACGTCTTTGTCGCGTCTTCGGCATGGTATGCTTCAATTTGCTTCTTGAATTGCCAAAGAGCGTCTGCAGGTTCCCAACTTACTTCACTCTTCGGAAGACCCTTCCATCGAACCATGTACTCCCACTTCGGCACACAATACCGCTTCCGTATGACTCGGTCCGCCATGATGTAATCCACTTCCCGATCATACGAAGTCTTCGCTCCCAATGGTGCCCGTTGCGACTCTCCTCGGTCCGGATCTTCCTCATCTACATGGAAAGGTTTGAGCATACTCACATGGAAAACCGGATGTACCTTTAGTTTGGGTGGTAATTCCAGTTTGTATGCGACCTTCCCGACCTGTTGAAGCACATGGAAGGGCCCCTCGTAGCATCAAATTAACCCCTTGTGCACATCTTTGTAACGAAGAACCGTATGTAGCTTGGCTAACACTTGGTCTCCAACTTGGAACTCCACGTGCCGACGCTTTTGGTCCGCCCACTTCTTCATGCGCTTCGATGCCTTGTGTAGGCACGCCCTTGCCAAGTCCGCTTGCTCCTGCCAGTCTTTCGCGAACTTGAAGGCGGGAGGGCTACTCCCCTTGTAGCCCGATGCAACCGCACTTGGGGTTTGCGGTTGTTGTCCCGTCACGATCTCGAATGGGCTTTGGCCAGTAGATTCAGTCCGATGTAAGTTGTAGGAGAATTAGGCCACGTCGATCAACTTTGCCCAATTCACTTGTGTCGTGCTCACGTAGTGCCGAAAATAAATCTCCAAGAGTGCGTTGATCCGCTCCGTTTGACCGTCGGTATGGGGATGCAAACTCATGGAAAAGTTTAGCTCCACCCCTAGCAACTTGAAGAGCTCCGTCCAAAACCGTCCCGTGAATCGGGGATGTCGATCACTCCCGATCGTTTGTGGTACTCCCCAGTACTTGACCACGTTCTTCAAGAAGAGCTCGGCCGGCTCCTCGGCCGGACAATCTTTCGTCGCTGGCACAAACGTTGCATACTTGGAGAACAGATCAACCACCACCATAAGCGTCCGACACCCTTCAGACTTCGGCAAGTTGACGATGAAGTCCATGGAAACAGTCTCCCATGGAAGAGTAGGGATCAGAAGTGACTCCAAAAGCCCTAGTGACAACCGTTGCTCGAGCTTATCTTGTTGGCACACAAGACAAGTCTTCACATATGCCTCGATGTCGTCCCGCATCTGAGGCCAGTAGTATTGTTCTTCGACAAGTGCCAACGTACGGTGGATCCCTGGATGGCCCGCCTGTAACATCCTGAAATTCGAGCCCTTTTGAGGAAGGAATGAACGTGAATTTCGTCGATGCATTGTTGGTTGATCTCACTTGAACCGATCACCCCGAGATACCGACCTTGAGGGGAAAGGCTAATGAGGACGAACTCGTGCGACTAAAGAACTTGACTGGGAAAACGACTCGACCGTGAGACTTGCGTGAGGACGATCCCGTAGTCATGCGGAGCCGATTTCGGGGACGACTAGAAGTCGATTCGCGGACGAAATAATGGGATGACGGGTGATTTCGTTTCGTTATCGAGCCCGCGAACGACCCTATGTCGATCCTTGGTAATCGTGTACTTTGAAATAAGAATCTATCCTTCGCAATTTCACGTAGTCAGGACGTCCATGTGTCGAGAGGTCTTGAACGTGAATTGGCACGAGTCGATTACGCATGAATCCTCAAAGCCCGCCGTCGCCCGAGTAGTAGCAAAATGGCATTCGGGCGAAATTGACATGGCATGAGAATCCAAGTATTGGACTTTGAATTTTCGGGAACGTTCGAGAAGGACTTTTGGACGATGCTTCTTAGACAGTCGACGGTGCTAGTTGAGCCGAGTATCTGGAAAAGGGATTTTCGGACCGAGAACACGAGCCTACGAGGACATGGGCCGGGCAAGATCAGTGTGGGCCTCACACCCAAGGTGGGACAGCCGCCATGGAAGGCCCGAGGCAAGCAAGTGAGCCCGTTGGGCCAAACCGACAATTTACCCTCCCGAGCCCGTTGTCTAATCTTGAGCCGTTTCGAGCCCAACAAATTCCCGAGCCCGTTCCTATTAATTTTCCGGCCTTTTCCTAGGCCCGCCCTTCATTTCTAGCCTAAGGGCACATTGGGAAATGTGCAAGGTGGAAATGACCAAAATGCCCTTGGATATTTTGAAGAAAAGTCAAAAAGAAGAGAGAGAAGATGAGGTCAATTGTTTGGCAAGTTGGGACAAGCATTTATGGCCTTGATAAGGCTTATCCTTCAGGCTTCACTTCACTCTCTCTCTCTTCTTCATCTTCTCCAAAACCGCACCACTTCCCTCCCTAGTTTTCCTTCATTCCTTCAGTTTTTCAGTTCTGACCTTTCACCGAAAATCGAGTTGTTCATTGCCTTCCCGTTGGAATCTCAGCCCGTGCCACCTGCCGTTGCGTTCAGAAGACGAAAAACGTTTAGATGGCGTCGGCCGTTCGTCGAACGGAGTCGCCGGCCGTCCTGTACGGCCGCCGGAAGTCGCTGCTCGCCGGACCGTCACTGTAGCGGCAGCTCTGTCCAGTTTCGCCTTTTCAGCCATTTTCCTCCCATTCCGACCCAACCACCACCCATCCCAACCTCCAGCAGTTCCCCCTTGACCCCCAGGTGCCGCCGGTTGCTGGCCCGCCGCTCGCCGGAGCTTCGGGCAGCCCGTTCAACTCCGACGCCTTCTTTCCTCCCGTGCGTCGGTTTTTCGAGTTGCGGAGGGATTCCGAGTTTGTTGCTGCTCTTTTTGAGCCCGGGACCGCCTTGGATCGTCGTGAGTGAGGTCCCCGGGTGTCGGGTTCGCCGCCGCCGCCGCCGCGTCCGTGTCGCCGCCCGCTTAACGGGTGAGTTTAGCTCCTAATCCCTATTTAGTGCCTAAACTTGCTTAGAGTTGGGTTAATTAGTGGTAAGATTGGTTTAGGATGTTTAATTAAGTTTATTAGCCCTAAGATAGGTGGTTAGATAGTTGATTAAGATTAGATTAGCTTAATTTTGCTTATTAAGCTTAATTGTGCTTAATTTGGGATTAATTGTGCCTATGTGTTTAATTAAGCATGTTTAACTTAAATTGAATTGATTAATTATTTTAATTAATGTTTTTTTTAATTTCTGAATTAAATGTTTTAATTAATTGAATTTCGGAAAAATCATGCTTTGTTCATAAATCGCATTCACGACATCGTTCACGAAAGAGATTCACGATTATCGTTTACGAGCACGCATTTCACGGCAGACATTCATTCATCCGAGAAGCTAATTTTTGTCCGAATTCGATGTGCTATTGATTTTTATGATTAATTGAAGTGCCGATTGTTAATTATACTCGTGAATATTGATGAAATGCGTGATCGAGTGTTGGTTGGATTTTGGATTTTGGAATTGTCGAGTGAGATCGCATGACATATTGCGTGGGTTATACGAAATGGCATGTCGCATGAGCATGAGTGATGTTGCATTCACGACGAGCAAAGATATAAATGGATTGCTTGATGATGTGTTGCATGATCACATTAAATGAGAGAACTCCGGCGTTGCGGAAGACCGCCAATCCCATGGGGTTGTGCCGTGGCGTGGGTCGCCCGACTTCGGTCGGTTGGCCGCCCGGGGGGGGGTTCTATGTGGGGCTGCGGTATGGGGGCGGGTCCCGGCCTCCGTCGCTTGCGGGCTGCGGTAGTGGGCGGGTCCTATGCTCCTTCGGGAATGCCGTCTTGGGAGTGAGCCCTTGACGTCGCCGTGCCTCGAGGTAAAGAGGGACAGCTGGTTTAGCCAGGAACCGCCAACCATAAGGTTGTGCCGTGGCCCAGGAGGAGGGGTCGTAATAATCGGAGCATGTGTGGGTGTGAGGCATGACAAAGTTGTGTGAGATGCTCTGATTATTCGCATGCCCTTAATGTCGTGATGATTGTATTAATTATGGTACGCATGCATGAGTTAACAGTCGTACAGGGTGTGGCAATGGCCAGGTGAGATCGCTTGTGATGCGACTCGCATGTGATTGATGAATTGTGTCATCTAACGGCTATGTGCCTTGATTGCGTGTATTGTGCTGAGATTTAATGTGCAGGGTATGGCATACCGGGTAAGGTTGCATGCGAACCGAATGGTGTTTATTGATTGACCCTGGTGGTTGTTTGATTGCGGATTGTCTGTTGTGGGTTGAGTGAGGGGTGGTTCTGGAGAGATACCCCGGGTTGAGTTGGCGTACTAACCGGGGCTTAGGGGAAGAACTCGCTGAGATTTTATCTCAACCCGTCGTGGTTAACCATTTTCAGGTCCTTAGAATGGCGTACCTGCAGTGGAGGATCCTGCCCCCGCTCCTCCCGTGATCGACTCGACGGAGCTTGAGTCCGATGGGTCCAAGTGACCGTGGTGCTGAACCCGAGGGTTCTTTGTGTACGGTTGGATTAGCCTAGTTTCTTTTTAGTTTGGCTTAGAGGATGGATCAGCCCTTTTTATCGGGCTTGTAAATTGGAAAACGATTCTCCGTTGGTTAATCCAATAATTTGAATAAATGAGTAGTTGTTGTTATTCTGGCTGTTCATCCCTCTATCCCTATTTGATTGATTGATTGTCTGGGGATGGTTCGTCTTCCGCTTGCGCTTAACGAAAGATAAAATGAATGGTCGTCGACGGGTCCTGGGACGTCGCTTTCAATTGACCAAGGTAATGGGTTGCCGCGAGCTCGAGAGTCGGGGCGTGACACCGCCCACTTCGAATCATGGCACTCTCGTAGTACATCCTTCCTCAGCTTCCCATGAAGTGGCACGTACGGTCGCCGTCCCTTGGTGTAGAGAAGCTCGCCCTCACACCAGAATTGACGGGTTTTGCCCTCTCGCGCGTACCTCAAGAGTCCTTGAGCCTTTTGATCGTGTTTGAGCCCCTCTTTGATATGGTCGATCCATGGACAACTCGGCCGACTGACGAGGTTTGCCAGCTCCGCCTTTCGACTTAGTGCATCCGCCACAGAGTTAGACTTCCCCGGCTTGTACTCCAGCACGTAGTCGAATTCCGCCAAGAAATCCTGCCATCGAGCTTGCTTCGAACTCAGCTTCTTTTGTGTCTGGAAGTAGCTCGTGGCCACATTATCCGTCCTCACGACGAACTTTGCCCCAAGAAGATAGTGCCTCCACGTCCGAAGGCAATGGACCACCGCGGTCATCTCCTTCTCTTGAACGGTATACCGACGCTCGGTATCGTTCAGCTTGCGAGACTCGAACGCAACCGGATGGCCATCCTGCATGAGAACACCACCAATAGCATAATCGAAAGCGTCAGTCTCTACCTCGTAAGGCTTGGTGTGATCAGGCAACACTAGCACCAGCTCCTCGGTCATGGCTTGCTTCAACTGATCGAACGCTTCTTGGCATCGGGTTGTCCACTCCCACGGTTTCTCCTTCTTCATCATGTCCGTGAGTGGCACCGTGATGCTCGAGTAGCTCTGAATGAAGCGCCAATAGTAGTTGGTGAGGCCAAGGAACGACCTCAACTCCGTCACCTTGGTCAACGGCTCCCATTCGACTACCGCTCGAATCTTGGCCCTATCCATTCGAACTCGACCACCCCCAACAATGTGCCCCAAGAAAGGAAATTCCTTTTGGCCAAATGCACACTTCTTGTGCTTGACGTACAGCTCGTTTTCGCACAAGACTTGGAAAACCTGCCTCAAGTGCTCAATGTGCTCCTCGAGCGTCCGGCTATATATAACAATATCATCTAGGTAAACCACTACGAACCTATCAAGGAACGGATGGAGTACATTGTTCATCATTGTGCAGAAGGTAGCTGGAGCGTTGGTGAGACCGAACGGCATGACGAGGAATTCGTATGATCCGTATCGCATCACACATACGGTCTTCGGCCCGTCCCCTTAAACGATCCGAACTTGATAGTAACCCGATCGGAGGTCAAGTTTGGTGAACCATCGTGCTCCTCCAAGTTGATCGAAGAGATCCGCAATGAGTGGGATCGGGTACTTATTCTTCACGGTGAGTTTGTTTAGTGCCCGGTAGTCGATGCACATCCGGAGTGATCCGTCATGCTTCTTTTGGAATAGGACCGGCGCATCGAACGGAGACTTGGACTGCCGAATATACCCCGCATCGAGCAGCTCCTTGAGTTGCTTTCTCAGCTCTTCCAATTCAGGGGGTGCCATGTGATATGGTGCCATGGCGGGTGGTCGAGCATCGGGTACCAGCTCGATCCGATGATCCACCTCCCTTCGAGGTGGGAGCTTCTTTGGCAGCTCAGATGGCATCACGTCTTGGAAGGTGTCGAGGATTTGGGTCACCTCAGTGGGAACATCCTTCACTTTGCCCGTCTCTTTCTCCACCTTCAACGTTGCCAGGAGAGTTGCCTCGCCCTTCCAAACTCCTTTTGAGAGTTGCATGGCCGGCAACATTTTCCGATCGCGACCCGATGCGCAATGGATCGGAATCATGCATTGACACCGCTTGTCTAGAATACAAATGCAATCCGCAAATGGTAGCACACCAGCATTTATCCTATCGAAGAATCCTAGACCTAGCACAAAGTCATAATCGTCTAGGGGGATTACCTCAATGGTTTCTTTACTCGACCATGGACCGAGGTGAAGCTCCACGTCCCTAGCCACGCCGCTAGTCGAGACCTCCTTGGAGTTCACCATCTTGAGCCAACCAGCTCCTTTCTCAACCAGAATATTGAGCTTCTTCACGGTCTCTTGGGATATGAAGAGGTCGGACGCCCTCGTATCCACGAGTGCACTCATCATGATATCGCTGATCTTCACATCCACGAACATCATTCCCTTAGACTCCTTGGCTTTCTTTGTCTTGAGGGAATTCAGGATTCACAATGAACCCAGTCGTGATTCCTCTGTAGGCTCCTCTTCCTTGCAAAGGGCCGCCAGCTTGGCCTTGTTCGGGCAATCCCGTGCCATGTGTGGACCATCACAAAAAAATCACTTATACGTGCGTACCTTCCTTTGTCCTTCGCCGCTTGACTCCGCATGAGCCTTAGGAGGGCCTACCGGTGGTTTGCCTCCATTCGGGTGATTATATCTTCCTCGATCTCCCCCACCGTTGGCCTTATCCCTCGGACAAAAGTTTGGCTTGGATGTAGAAGGCGCCTTGTATTCCACAAGCGATTCGGCCACGGTTATGGCCGTCGTGAGATCTCCCACGTTGCACTGCTTGAGTTCCTGCTTGGTCCACGGCTTGAGACCACTCATGAACTGGTGGTACGCCTCATTATCACTCATTGAGGGTATTTGGAGTAGTAACTCCAAAAACCGCTTGATGTAATTGCGCACCGCACCCCTTTGCTCGAGCAGTTTTTGCTCATTCCGAGCATCCTCCTCCACATACGAAGGGTAGTACATTCGTCGGAACTCTTCAATGAATCCGTTCCATGTCGTGATAGGATCGCCACTCCTACCATTCGACCGATGATGCCACCACAATAGTGCATTATCGACTAAGTATATAGATGCAGTGTTTACCCGTGTGAGGTCATCGTTGATTTCCATGGCTTGGAAGTACCGTTCCATGTATCACAGGAAGTTGTCCATGTCCTTGGCCACTCACGAGCCCTTGAATTTTTCCGGCTTGGGTGCATCCGTTCGTGGACCAGCATGCACCGTGACCACCCCGTTCACGCTTGACGCCTCCGATTCAGCGAGCTTCCCCTTGAGTTCCTCTACCTCAGCATGCATGGCTGCCATCATGGCCTCCAAGGTTTCTCCCCGTTGTTCCAATTCTTGCATCAAGGTCCCCAGCAACTCGCCTCGGAGCTCTCCCATGCCGGTCTTGAGCTCTTGCACCTCGGCCTTGAGCTCCTCTTTTCCGACTTCCACTCCTTCGACGGTCTGGGTCAGGTCATCGACCGATCCTTGGATCTCGGAGGCGAATAGTTCCACCCTCGTCACCCGATGATCCAGATCCCCTAGCGCATCCCTTGAACCGGAACCAGCACGGTTCTTCCTTCCCTTGTTGCCTTTTGCGGCAGCCCTTCCACGATCCTCGTGATCAGCCTCCAACGCGAGCAACACCTTAGGACGAGAATCAGCCATTGCGCCTAGGAATGAACTCGCTCTGATACCACTTGTCACGGGCCGATCGATCTAGCGTACCCTTCGAACCCATGTGGCCTTAGGATTTCTCCCAAGCAGCCTTTCCCCTCAAACTCACAAGATTTTTAGAGAGAGAAGCTCTGGATTCTATTATTCTTGTAGAATAAGATGATACAATAAGAGGGAGGAGACCTCTATTTATACAAATACAGGCAAACCGTATCCGTAGATCTCTCCTCGATCTAATGGTGGAGATTACTTTCCCAAACTACCACCTACCTGCCTTAATTACATTTGTGTACAATTACCGTATCGCCCGCCCCTAGGAATATTCTAGAAAACTCAAGAAAACCCTAGAACCCAGAGATAACGGTTGAGGGTCGCTTGTACAAAGGATCGGTCACGACATCGATCAGAACCCTCTTAGACCGTTCATGTTTCCAAGCCGTGACACTTGCCTCGCATTGAAGTTTCCCCAATCATAGAGTTTATATTCCAAAGCAATCCTGGAGTCAATGTACACAAGTAGGAGATGTTTTGAACCCTTGGCGGTCTGTTAGTGGGGTATATATCTGGTAATAAAAAAAAAAAAAAAAATCTCGATGAGACTCGATGAACTGAATCTTCCTGGAGAAAGAACTGATTCCCCGCCCGAAGCCGGAACGAAGAATGTTTCGGTGGGCTGCTCTTCTCTTGCCTCGAGCTCGAAACCCGAGCACCGCTTTGGACTTTGCTTTGGCCGATCATCTTCGATCGACACCCAACGTTTCAATCAGACGAAGAATGGAAGGGTCCTGATGAATCGAGACTCTTCTGCTCTCTCTCTACAACTCTCGTATGTTCTGTGAACTGAAGATTCGTTGATGGAACCCAGATGGAGATGGAGAGAGCCAAGCTCGAGAACGAGCGGAAGAGGCCTCGAGGACGAGAGAATTGGCGCTTCTCGTCTTCAATGGCAAGAAGAAAGCTCCGACCACCAACCCAACCATGGCCAATTCGAAGGTGGAGACGCTGTGTGACTTGTCCGATGGAGGATTGATAACTTTGGACCGTATTCTTACAAAAAGTTCGAGTCTTTCAAAATGGGCATCGGGATTTGGTTGGTAATCCATTGCTCAGTTAAATTTTGCTGGTACTCATCGGCAAACTTTTGCTCTCTTTATGCTTTTCTTTGGGCATACACTTATTGGTGGAGAGGAATCACAATATTTGTGTCTGCTCGTTGCATGAGCGATTGAGGATTTCTAAAGAACAACCACCCCTCACTCAATTTGTAGTGCATGCAGGCAGACTTTTTAATGAATTTTGTGTGGTACATTCTGAAATTTTTTAATTGACTGAAAAGTGAAAAGTAGTGTGTTCAAGTCTGATACCAGCGGGTGCCTTAAAGTTTTTACTTCTATTTCGACGACTGAAAAAAGGGTATTAGCAATCACGGTATTTTCACTTTTTGTCTCTGTTTGTTCTCTGTAATTGGGATATGCTTGGAGTTTTCCCTTTGTTCAATACTTCTCTCTGCCCAGATGCTTTTTCGTGTTTGATATATCTAGGAGACTAAGGTGATTCGTGTAGTTCCCTTCCTTTTCTTTCAGGTGTAAGTTCTTTGGCCGCACTTGATGATTGTGTGTAAGTTGACTATGAGAAGTTGAATTAGCTTGTGAAAAAGATTCATTAGCCTACTGTTGTTTGCACTTTTCAGCTAGATCGAGAGTCGGAAACTAGGACAGGCCAACAAAAGTTGGTTCTTTCTTGATGCATAGATCACCAACCACCAACCAAGATAACTCATGTTGGATCCGTGAGATGAGGTATCAACTGTTAAAGCTACTACTAGATTGTGTTCACTGAGTATAAAATGCAGGTACCTGTGCAGTCTGCCTTCTGGTTTTGGAGTGCTTTTGGTGTGGACTTTATGCACGAACATTCACCATAGTTTGGATCCCTGACCTACATAATGCAATACAATGGGGAAAATGATGTTTTGTTGCTAGCTAAGCATCTCTAAACTCTCGTCATCATATTGAAAGCTAACTTATCAATTCCCTATGATTGGCTGCCATGTTCAATTTTTAAGAAGATTTTTAATCCTTGTACAAATCTTCTGTCCATCTTACCCTAATATTTGGTTCAAGTCCATTCATCAGTGAATTTTCTAATATATCTTGCCTCATGCTTTCAAAATATTCTAAATCTCCTTCTCTTTCATACCCATCTTTTTTCTTTTGTTGTTTTATCTCTGACTTTATTGGGAAGGAATTTGTTTTTAGATTGAAGATGGCAACCCCAGAAGAAAACAACGATGTGAAAACTCTTGAAACACAGCCCAACAAGCGGAGAAAAAAGAAGTCCATCATCCGGGAACACTTCACAATAGAAATTAAGGGCGTGTTGTAAGCAGTGCAAGCAAAGTTTCACTTATGGCACAGGCTCAAAGGCTGCTAGCACCAGCCAGCAAAGTAAGGTGTGATGAATCATTGACTGAACTGATCTTGTCACGTGCAAAAATTTAGAATTACCTAAATCCACTGGGTATTTGAAAAACTTGAAAATTTTGAATATTGCTCATTGTAAGAAATTGAGTAGTTTACCCAGTACTATTAGCAAGTTGGGCAAACTTGAAGTATTAATTCCCTCATTCTGCCGGAATCTGGGAGGGGAAGTTCCTATGGATGGGTTGTCTTTCATTGAAGATCCTTCGATTAAGTTATATGTGCATTTCTGGCTTCCCCGATGCAACTGTGAAGCTTTCTTGTCTTGAAGAACTTTATTTAAAGGACTGCAGCATGATTCAGTCACTACCAAAGCTTCCTACCAGTTTAACAGATCTAGTAATCACCTGTCATCTTCACACATTGCCTCAACTTTCTCATCTAATCCATTTAAAACAGCTCAGTTTTCATGATTGCAAATTGCTGGAATTTATGCCAGAGCTTCCCTCAGGAATATTGAAGTTCTATATGTCTGGGTGTTATAAGTTGAAAGAGTTGCCAAGTTGGTCGAGTTTGGAACTCTTGTCAATATTAGGTATCAAAGCATGCCAGGAGCTGACAGAAATCAGGGGTTTGGAAGGATTAAAATCCTTAAGAAACCTATGTGTAATTGGATGCAACAAGTTGTCCAACCTAGACGGTCTTGAACATCTGGATCTTTGAGATGCTTGGAAATGGTGGGGATCATCTTATCCAGACGCAGGGAGTTGTTCAAACATCTAGAGTCGGATGGTCCAACATTGAATGATGATCTATTTTAAGGCCTTTGACAGATTGAAAAAACTTGGAAGAGCTGACAATCTATAGCTGCCAGTCCCTCATAAGACTGGATCTTTTGCAGGTAACACGTCTGAAGCTATTCATATGGCTAGCAATTGCCACCAGCTAATTGAAATTAAAGGCCTTGAGAGGTTGAAAAACTTGGAAAGATTGGATATTGAGGGGAGCAAATCCATTGAAACATTACCAGAACTTTGTGCTTCGATAAGCTGGAATTTTTGTGCATTGTAAAGTGTTGGAAGCTTCATGATGTTTGGGGCCTAGAGAAAGTCAAATTTGTGGATAGATCGTAAAATGAGGGATTCAACTGCAAGGCCTCCACATCGGTCGAATTTCGAAGATTGAATGGAATGATGGGGGGTCAATTTCACATGAACTTGTGGAGATCACACAGCTCCAGGAATTAAGACAGGGATGCAACTCATTGGAATTTTATATGTTCATGGCACTCCTACGGCAGATAAAAATTGGTTCATGAAAAAGAATGCTCTGATCAGTCGATCACTTTGGCCACAAAGTCGGAACAATTCACGATTCCCATCAAAGGTAAATAAAGCGGGTCACACTATTCATTGTCAAGATATATTGCCAATTTCATCAGCATTTCATATGCACCGTACTTTTGTCTTTGAATAGTTCGTGAAAGTTGACACAATGCTTCAGGGGTATTCATCCTCTGGATCATTGGAGGCATTAAGATGGGTCACAGTGCCTCATCAAATTTTACAAACCTTAAAATGATTTTGCTGATAATCCAATGAATAAGTTAGCAACCAACTTTTTCTCAAATTTTACAAGTGTAGCACTCTAATAAATTTACAAATATGTCAATAAATTAGTAAGTTCGTAACTTCTTTCACTATGAAATTTATTTTTATCAACTAAAAATTTCCTATAGTTAGTATTAACAATTATTTTTAATCATAGCGAGCTTTTCATTCACTGAGTACGGGCCCCAATTACATGAAAAGGGGGCATCAATTAGTTTATCGTGGACCCATCAATTAGTTTCCCCTCAAAATCACAGCAAACGCATGCCATGGAACCCTTCGGAAGATCCTCATGGAAAGTTTTGTCAATGTTTAGCTTGAGGACTCGGTGGTTTCCATCTTATGGGTAGGTGTCGTGGGTTGTTTATATTCTCTGATTCTCGGCCATTCCATTTCAATAGATTCATGTGCATAGCCATGATAGACGCCATTGTTGTTGCAGGATCTGGTAAGTGATGCTTGAATATAGAGGAATATCTTTATGTCTAAATGTGCCAAAAAGTTACCGCGATCAGTTCGAAAGATGGGGGGCTTTGAGATGATTACAATCTTCAATAGCCATCCTTCGATTCAAATAACTTCCTGATTTGAAATCTGAATGCCAATCTCAAAGGCCAACTTTATACCTTTCGTCCTTTGACAGAGAGGGAACAGATGCATGTTTAGCAGTTTCAGGTTCCTTTTCACAAAGGCGGCATGTCGACTCAGGTACAATCTTCCTTCTGAATAGGTTCTTTATTGTGGGTAGGGCGTTTTAGCACACACTGCACGTAAACACCCTTACTTTGGGTTGAGTCTTTAGATTTTATGCCTTAGTCCAGAGGGCTTTTGGAGTTTGGTGGGACGATGAGGCTTGATTTGCTTCATGCTTAGTCTCAATGTCGTGGAGTTGGTTGTAACCACTTTTAACAGCATAGCCTCCTGCTTGGTTGGGTGTCCAGACTAGCTTGTCTTCCGTAGGTGTTGCTAAGAGTGGGATAGCTAGAATATCATTTACTATATGCTCATCAAAAAGAGAGAACAACACATGCTCATTCCATTGCTCTTCATCAGCATTTCTGTCACCCCTGTTCAGCCAGTATATTCTTGAGCGCATACATCAGTACATTTCTCCTTGTTTCCATAGATCTTCAATTTGCATTTTCAGTTGCTGCATTTTGTCCCTGTCATGATGCAAGCTCTGCTCATTTGTTGACTCCTAAAGCTCCCTATTCAAGCAGTTGATTTGACTATTAGCATTAGAGAACTTCCGCTTGCTCCACTTCGTTAGGGCCTCTATTACTTTTTGTAGTTTCTTCAAAAAGTGTTCATTTCCATGCCTGGAGTATTCCACACTGAACTTACTACCTTTCAACCCAAAAAAAAGAAAAGCTTACTAGGTGATCACATTCATTATCTTCAAGCCAGTATGCTTCCAACTTAATTTCTCTCTTTCTTTTTGCAAGTTCTGCTGAGAGAGTTAGCAAGATAGGACTATGGTCCAAGCCTATAGCAGGTAATGCATATGCTTCCACTTCCGGGATGTCACTCTCCAGTCTACATTGCATGGAGTTCTATCTAGTCTTTCTCTCACATAGGCATCCCCATTCCTATTATTTGCCCGTGTAAATGCGCATCCTTCACATTTAAGATCCATTAGAGAGCATGCATTTATAATGTCCAGTGTCTCGAAAAGCCACTAACCTATGGTGCTTCGCCATATGCCTGCCTACTTTTTCCCAGCAATAGAAAATTTCATTGAAGTTCAGTCCCCCCCCCCCCAAAAAAAAAAATCCAAATTGTAGGAAGCTAGTTTTGGAAGCTGATTATCGAGGGGTGTGAATGGTTCGGTTCAGTTCGGTTTTTTGGAAAAACCGAACCGAACCGAAACCGCCCCGAACCGAATATGAACCGAACCAAAAGTGCGGTTTGGTTTGGTTCGGTTCGGTTCGGGACGGTTTTTCGGTTTTCCTATTTTTACTTTGCTTATTGGAATTTAAGTAAAGAAGAGAGATTGTTCAATTTTTATTAATATTTCCGGTTTGGTTCGGTTAACCGAACCGAACCGAAAAGGTTAACGGTTATTTTTCGGTTAACCAAACCGAAAATATACGAAATTTCGGTTCAGTTCGGTTCGGTTTTCGGTTTCAGCTCAGTTTTCGGTTTGGTTCTTGACACCCCTAATTATCGGAGCCTCTACAGAGGTAATTCTCATCTGTTTTCCACTATCTGTACAATTTGGTGAAACATTTCATTTGTGACTGATTCCATTGTTAGCACCGCCCTGTCACTCCATAAAATTGTTGATCCCCCTGCAATTCCATTTGAATTCACCACTGCACAGTTCTGGAATTGTATTCATTTCAAGCTCATACCACAGGTTCTTGATTCTTTGTTTCCATCGGAAAAACAATGTGGGGCCTTTCTAGAGCCGCAATGCCAAGATTGTCTTGCGTGTGCCCAACTGCTGACAATTCCAACATAAAATTTTCAAGGGAATCTCGGTGGCTTATTAGTGCTAGCCACAAAAGCCCGTATCTTAGGATCCTCCAAAACCTGAATTGGAGTCTCCAAAAGTTTGGTCTCATCTAAGGCAAGAGAGTTCACCTTTCGAGAAGCGTAAGGACTATTCCTTCACTGTGTTTTGTTTCCACCTGTTTTCTTCCCCTTGCTACATTTCTTTTGGGGGCCTTTTGAGCTACCTTCCAACATTGTAGAGTGGTTTGGAGCTGTTGTCAGTATCAAGCTCTTTTCTTATTTTTTGTATGGACTGATGCCACCTTTTCCAATTGCTTCTATCTCTTCTGCAAAAATCTATGCTGACTTTTCCAGATTGTTCCCACTACTAGGAACCAACAGATTCTTTCCCCTAGGCTCATAGGACACCATTTGCAGGGAGGGGATATGAGTTTCCGAAATAATCTCATCTATGGTTATATCCTCTGGTTTTGCATAGAACAGCTTCCAAAGAGGGCTCTTCATCTAAAATAACTAGGATCATTAGTTTCTAGCCAGTTCTCATCATATTCTTCTTCCTCAAAGAACTTGGCATAATGCCCTATGCGACCACATGCATAACAAAAGTGCTGTAGTCTCTCATATCTAAAGTTGACCCATAGTTTCTTTCCTCCTTGGCTGGCAAATGTCCTGGGTTTCAAGGGGGATAATAAATCAATTCTTACTCTAGCTTTTCCACCTGTATAGGAGCAAAACCATTTTTATCGATTTTCACTTCAGTTACCAAGCCCGCCGCGTGCTATTCGCCTTATGGTTTCCTCCGAGACCCGATCCATAGGTAATCTGTGCACTTGAACCTAAAACTAGCAATGTGTGTGATCGTAACTGTACTGCAAAGTAGTCAGTGTCCATCATTTAAGCCCTAAAGATTGCTAGAGAAAGACCAAGGCCTTGTCTCAAGAATTCTGTTCATTTCATTTTCAGACTTTAAGGTAAAGGCTAAAGTTCTCAAGTCTACTCCATCAAAGGTAACTGAATCCACTCTCCATGCCCTCTTCATAGTGTTTTGGAAGGCTTGGAGATTAATATTGGGGTTGTAGAACAATTGCCCAAAAATAGTTAGAAGACATTTTTATATTCTCTCATTGGGATCATACCATCTATCTCAGCCAGGTCTTTTTCTGACCACAAATTGTCCAATTTTCTGCAGAGGATGGTAACTCGAGAATCCAAGGTGTCTAATTCTTCCACCAAAGATGCAAAAGAGGCAAACAACTTACTCCCCGCAAGAAAAGTACAACAGAAGCAGCTATTCCTCTTAATTCATTCTCAGGGTTTTACCACAATATACCGTATGGCAAAATGCTGTCCAAAGACAATGCTATGCTCAGGGAGGCTGATAGGGTCGGTGGGGGATTTGGGGTTGGGGCTTTTATAATGGGTTTTGATATTTGGGCTAGGATTAACCAGGGTTGTTCCTTTCAGCTGTTGTGATGGCCATTGATTGCATGCCTTGTAGGGCATGATGCTATCGAAGGGACATCAAGTTGTATCAGAAGCTGGGTTTGGTTTAGCTTATCAAACAGTGAATATGGTCTATGGGAAGGTTGGGGATTTTGGGTAAAGGGTCAAAGTTGAAAAGGAAACGGGAGATTTGCATCTTGGTAGGAACTAGATGAAATCACTACTATATTTAGCAAAGAGCATTGGGGTATGATTCCCATAGAGAGAGGATATCCATGAATTTCAATTCAATAAGGTAAAATTTTGGTGGAAAAGGTGCATAATGATAGAGTGCCAAGACACGGCAAACAGGTTTAAATTTACATAACTATTTAAAGTTCTTATTTCTACAAGCCAAGAAAAATGCTCTAGGGAACAAGAGACTCGAAATGAAAAATTTTCCTTTCCATTGAAAACAAAATCTAAAAACTTTATCATTAACCATAAGGCCCTTGGAACTTCACTTTGGGTTTTCTAGTTCTTTTCTTTAATTTGTAGTTTTCATTTTGGGCTAAAAACTTGAATACCGGCGTCACATTTCAGGGTCTCGATCCAACATCAATCTATTGTATAGAAGCCCACGCTACTAGCCATATCTCAGCAATGCGGGCACCATGTCATTTTCGATAATAATTTTTCTCCTGCACAGTAGTAGTTGATCAACCGTGGACATTCCTTCACTACATTCTACTTAAAAAATTGAATTCTTTCGTGTAAGAAACCATGTTGCCACTGGTAATTATTATAATTATAGTGACTAATAATCATGTTTTGGTATGAATTGGATAGTTTTCAGTTGTCTACTTCCCTGATCGCGAGTCAACAACGTCTTCTCTTCTTCCGCGTTGCCATAGCGTCTCATGTCTGCCTCCAATCTGGACAATATACATGCACATCATTAATGTGCTTCATTAATAGCATTTTTTTTTACCGTAATATTTTACAAAAGAGAGCTTTTGTCAGTTATCCTTTTATTTGTTAGTTTGTATTATAATTTGAGAGGCTATTCTTTCTTTTATGTTTTTTTTAATGAACCAACAAGAGATTCCTTGGGTTACATAAAGGAATAAATACGTGAGTTGCATTTCTACTGAGAAATTGCATGGGGGAGGCAGAGATTAGCAAAGCCCACCACATCGACTGTTACTCTTCAAGATTTGAATGCCATCATTGGAGGAAATGAGATTTTCTATGATGGGTTAAATATAGAGAGAATGAAGCTTTGTAATCGCCACCATCAATGTGTCCTTTTTTCAAATTCGGTGAAAAAGAAAGAGCTCAACTACCCATAAAAAAAAATATCCATCCAAGTGATTGCATACAAATTTAAGGAAGACATTCTATTATTTCTATTGTGATAGCTCAACCATATAGTAAATATGTGAAATTTCTAATATAGCACGGAATCAGAGTATTTATACTTCTAGAATCAGCTACAAAATACTCACTGCTTGTCAAAATATTATGCTCGGGATGTCAAAATTGATTTGAAGAAGAGAGAGAGAGAGAGAGAGAGAGAGAGAGAGAGAGAGAGAGATGATTCCTCTAAATCAAAGTCAAGTATTATGTTGATTAAACATGTGGAAAAGCCAAGGGCATCGAGAATAATTGGTCTCATCAAAGATCATATAATTAAATCTTGAATGCCCGTCATCTCTATTCTTTGTTTTTGACGGACATAAAGAGAACATATTGATTGGGGTGAGTGCTTTAAGCTCTTTTGCCTTTTTCTGTTGAACAGCTAGAGGCAATTAGCGTGTTTGACACTTGATGCCAAATAGAAGAGGCTCGTGGCTTTGCAGACTTGGAAAGAAGAGTAGTAGAGACGGATGACGAAAGTGATGAAGGTCCCTGGTTCATGAGATAGAAAGACCGATATTTTCATTTGCGAGATACAATGATAGAAAAAGCCACCAACCGATGCAGTGTAGGGTGTAATTACATGTTGCAATGCATTGCTTGGTAATTGATAGACAGGACACCACTTTTGACTTGTGAGGTGTAATGTGTGACCCATCACGCATGCCCTTCTTGACTTAAACCCGTCCTTCTCAATTTACACCTCATCTTATATCCTTCCTTCCCTTCTTCTTTTCTATTTTCCTCTCTCTCTCTTCAATTTTCTTCTAGCCGTTGTTTCACACCCAAACACAACCTCTCTCTCTCTCTGTCCACGCACGAAAGGTTCTTTCGGTGGGAAAGGAAGGGGAAAGGGGGGAATGGAAAAGAGAGCATCCGAATGATGATGTACTATTCATTTTGTAAATATGATTTCTTCAATGCTAAAAAAGCCGACAAGTACTCCTTTAACTTAGCATAAAGATAAATTTGTAATTCACCGTGGAGGTGATGCGAGATATGATGCATGTTTTTGTGCTCCTTACAAAGATTAAAAGGCCAGTGATGATAGAATGAGTGACTTTGACTTTTGATTCTTGCTCTTTGCCCGTTTGATCTTAAATTTAAATGTTAGTTTCTTTTAAAATTAAAAAGATAAACATATTCATAATTGCGAAATTAGAACGTGAAGAAATAAATATGTCACCTTCTAAAAGTACGTGTATTAATATAAGAAAGGTAGAGCTTTGTTGGAGGGAGGGGGAGGGAGAGGATGGGGTTGAAGAGGAGCTAGAGATTGCTAAGTATTCATGGTTATTACGAATTTAAACATGAAAATACAAATTTAAAAGATAATTTCATGAACAATTAAGTATTTAATGATTATTTAATTAATATACTTTGAATCTACTACCTCTCTAAAATATATCCTATAAAAGATACTATGTATAGACTACATGGGTATCGAATTACTAGCACAACCACTCTAGACTTACCAATTTTGAACTTTTGGTGCTTAGAAATTGCTTTGCCACCCTAATGCCCATCTTAAAACTTACTGACAATGTCTAATTCATAGCAAATTTCGCTGATCCTCCGAAGCCCAATTTCTATTCACAAAGTCGAATATTTTTATGGTAGCACTTATGCAACAAATAACATCTCATCATATGAGTAATCTGTCACCAATTAGACAATTGACACTCGTCATATTAAGAATCATTTAGCAAAGGTTTTTAGATTATATAGGATATGTAACTTATTTATCCCATAAAAACATGCACCACACTTGTTAATGGAAAAATTTTAGCAGTGTTAATGAGCCTAACAAGATAAAAGTTCAGGTTAGGCAGACATGAGTCGCAATTTTTTTAAAAGGTGTGGCATGCACCAACTTTGAATTTATGAAGGGTAAAATGAAACTTTCCCTAAAATGTTAGAATGAGATCTCACATTCTTTTTACAAGTGCATGGAGCTTGAGGTGATTTTCTTCATTGTAAGTGGTGTCGCTTTTTCCTTTGTACCAAGTTGGAAATGCCAATATGCAAATTTAACTGAAATTAAATATGAATAATGTCATATTCATAACTCGTCAATCAAATAGGGATTGCATATAGTTAGTGCATGGAGATGGAGCCTTTAAGGTGTAGACATGTACCCAACTCACTTTGCTTTTTATTTTCTTTTCTTTTTTTCCTTCAATTTAAGATCATGTGATATTTTGTGTGGCTTGCTTCCTCTCAAAAATTGCAAATTGAGACAACAAAAATATAGTTGGAGGTACAAATTTTGAAAGACAAAATTCACATGTTCAGCCACGAAGATTGAAGCCTACAAATTTTGAAAGACAAAATCCTAAACTTAGGGTGCGTTGATCAACGTTCATTTTTTCTGTTCATTTTTTATTTATTTTGTTTTCCAAAGTAAAAAAAGAATAGAAATTTATTTGATAACATCAACTAGTGTTTCTATTATCCAGAATAAAAATCCTTTTAGGAAATAGATTTAGAACAGAAACAAGAGGTAGAAAAATGTAGTTTCTTATTCTCGAAAAAATTTCTAGAATAAGTGTTTATTTCTTTTCTTCTTCCTTCTCTTCAACCGGTGGTCGATGCCACCCATGGCCGTTGTCGAAAAATTTATGGATCGTACTAAATGAATTTTTATTCTTTTTTATTCTGAGAATGATTACTAAACGCATTTTTTTTACTTAGAAATTATTTTAAAGAATAAAAGTAAAAAATTATTTAAAAAAATTATTCACAAAAAATAAAAATGTTATGAAACACTCGTAGAAATCTTAACTCCACATGCGGCGTCATGAGCTCCTTACCTTTCGTTTACTTGTGAAAGCATTTATTGTAGTTCTACTGGGAGACGTAATATTTGCTGCATAGTAGCCTATGGGAGTTGATTTCTAGATCCCGTGATGCCCACGCTGCACGGTTACTTCACGCGGACGTTTCAACCAACGTACTGATCGTGTCGGTGCCATAAGCTTTTCCCATTTGCTTTTGGACCGGCAACCAGCGCATTTCAGATTGACACTAAAAAAGAAGAGGTACATCATGGCCTCGGAGACACCGAAAGGCGAGTGGCAGGGCCGGATGAGAAAAAATAATTGATGAATGCTTTTCGGTGAAGTGATGATGGTTGCCGTCTCTATCAAACTCTCGATTCAATTGGAAAGTTGGGATGGTTGACGGAATTGAACTTGTTTTGTGCAAGCATTTAGGGAGCACCTGAATTCATCGGGGATTGAAGGTGAGAAATTGGGCAATTTACCTGTTACTACTAGCAAGTTCGCTGAAAAACATAACTGTCTTATTTTATGATAAAACCACGTATTAGTTAGGTACACTGATTGTAATTTACAAACAAAGCCAGCAAATGCAATAGTAAGTTATCAACAACTTTAGAAAATTATCACTCAAACAAAACCTGATGGTAAAGAAAACAGGTTTCTAGTGAAATCGGTGATATACCAAACGACATTCAACTCTTTTAGGCATTGTATGTTAGGCAGGCTAGACGATACACGCTCGATTTTGCATGATGCTAAACTCAACGGTTATAGGTCGACGACCCGTAACAGCAGTCTATGATACATTAATAACGACTGCGAAGCCACTTGTGCACGAGTGTTCAGGCAGGGCGAAGCTCCAAGTTACTTCTCTGGGCTCTTGTGACCGGAACCAGAACAGCACGTGGTGCTTCCAGCGTCCGTGTCAGCTGATTTCTCGGGAGCAAAGGAGAGGACCCAAGAAGAGGGGAAAAACGATGCTGCCCCCATTCGAGTCATCCAAGCGCGCGGCAAGATGACGCTAGAATGATCTCTTCCTCTCTCTCATGAGAATCCAAAGGGGCAATGAACGAACGAACGAACGAATCAATAAAACAAAATTCAAAAAAAAAAAAAGGAGGTAAGGAGAAAATGGTTGCATCGAGTCCGATACAAACCGTCGAGGGAAGACCTTATCATTTCTCTACTCTGCGGCTCTGCCAAAAGACGGATCCAATTTTAGTCGCGCACAAATGGTTGCATGGCTGACGTTGACCCTTCGGTCTTGGTCTGAACTGTCGAATTTGAAATCCGTCTCCTTCTCTTTTTTCGTTTCTTGGCTGAAACTTCGTGCCGAATGCCCCGGCATGGAATGTGCGCATGCGAATTTGATTATCGAATGTGACTAATGTTGATGTCCTTGCCTCCTTGGAGAAAACTTACCTAAAATCGGGACTCTGATGGTGCCGAACGAGCAATCGTTGCTTAGATAGACCGAACTAGCATTGGTTGCTTAGATAGCCCGAACTAGCACTGGGTTGAATGTGCCTTGTGTTCGATCGATGGCTTGTCGGCTTCAGTGGGGAGGGCATTTGCTAAGCCTTCTCGTGGCCTTGGTTTGGAGCCTCATTGAATAGAGCATTTCGGGATTTAAAAATCCCGAATGCGCCATGCTGAAAATAGGGGAGTGCGTTGCCTGGATCAGTTGAGGTAGGCGAGATTATATCTTGAGCACTACTTGATTGTTAAACTGAAAAAATAATGGATCTATATTTTCCAAACCCACATAGACTTGGATTCATGCTAAAGAATGGATCAAATTTAAGTGTAAGTTATCTATTAATGTAAAAGCTCATCATTCAAAATAAAAACTTATCAGTGACAATAGTGAGTCACGAGTGAAATTAATAAATTTCTGATCAATGTTCGCTTTTTAAAATTTCACTTTTTCTTTTTTCCAACTTATAGATGTTTCGCTTCCAATATTACGAAAGGCTCTTATTTTCACAGTGATCAGCATACTTCTTGAATGATTATTTCCTATAATCTATTTCAGAAGACTTTTCCCCACGGGTCTATAGGCCACTATAATGGTAAGATGATCGTAGTGACAATGTAGCCATTAAGTTCTTTTATTCCCTTTTTTGACGCGGTACTAACGTTGCGGTGAAAAATAACAATAAAATAAACCCGATGCACCCATGCCTAGCGCGGGTATACTGAACTGCTGATATAAATGGTAAGAAAATCAGCTCGTCTTGATTTCATTCAGCTTTGAGATGGAACCACCACCTGATAATGCCTACAAGGCCATGACTAAGCACGCGTAAGAGGAAGACTCCGAGAAGTTGAAAGGAAAGGCGCGCCTGGAGCAGCGAATGGAATGATAATCCATCGGATATTGCCAAGAAGCTAACGTCGAGGATGAGGAATTTTGACCACAAGAAGGCAATGAGTGAGTAGTTGTTTTTTAGTCAATTTGAAGGCATCTCCAGATTCCTAGTGTGAACATATGAAATTGTATGAAACGACCAACCTACTATGAGAGATTAAATTATGCATAGTAGTCGATGAGTAATCGTGCCTTGCCTCCTGCTTTCCCTTCTTTCTCTTCACCAGCCACGCTATAAATGTGGCGCAGGGATAGTTGAGTAATCATTTTCCTCCTCAAAACTATCCATAACAGTCGAGTCTCAGAGAGAGAGAGAGGGAGAGAGAGCGTGCACTGCAATGGAAGATCATCCCTCGACGCGACAACGCAAGCGAGCTGAATTCGCCGAAGCTTCGTCTCCGACCATGTCGAAGAGACCAACACCGGACCTCCTTGAAGAATTGTTCGAATTACAGTCGGAGGAGTGCGAGAGCGAAGAGACTCTTCTTCTTCCCTCTTCGGACTCATTGGAGAAGATCAATGCGCCGTCGGAGTCCAACGTGAATTCTGGGCCATCTGCTTCGTCCACCACTGTGATTGGAAACAATTATTACGTATTCTTGAGCTTTAGAGGTCCCGATACTCGCAATGGCTTCGTCGATCATCTCTACCATAGACTCCAAGATGAGGGCCTGCCGTTCCATCCAAACTTCGTATTCAGAGACAATGAGAACCTCCCCTTCGGTGAGGGCATTGCTGAAAATCTTCTCAGTGCAATTGACCACTCTAAGGTTTCAATTCCAGTCATCTCAGAAAATTATGCTGCCAGCGAATGGTGCCTTCGCGAGCTCATTCAGATAACGAAGTGCCAGAAAAAAGGACAAAAAGTCTTGACCGTGTTTTACAAGGTGAAACCATCTGAGGTGCGAGAACTAGAGGGGGCCTTTGGAAAGGCCTTCAGATCCAATATGCATCGTTTTAACGATGATGTCAAGGAACAAGGACCAGAAGCGCTCAGAGAAGCAGCTGCTTCCAGAATATTCGAATCAGACAAATTTGCTAGTGGGTACGTCGTTTACCTTGTTTTGAGAGATCCTCGCCGGAAGAAGAATATTCTATTTATCATCCTTAACCTTAATTTTGTGGAGCCATTAATAAGCTGTCTTGTGTTGTTTGACAGGCGCGAAGGGGAATTAGTAAAAGAACTCGTACGAGTAATAATGGGCGAGGAGCAACGTGATTTCCTACCTCCTCTTCCTGGGAAGTTAGTTGGAATTGATGATCGCGTGGCTGAGGTAATGGAATTGGTGGATACTAATCCTTCCAAAACTCGAATTATTGGAATTTGCGGGATTGGTGGCATCGGTAAGACAACTCTGGCCACAAACATCTATAATAAGCTTTCTAAGAATTTTGAGTGCCGTAGCTTTCATATGGATATTAGAGAAACAATTAATCGCCGAGGTATGGAGCATATCCAATCTCTATTGATCTCAGATATTACAAAAAAATCATGAGCAAGGAGTGCGTGATTCTGTGAGGGGGAATGGAAAATCTGATTAAGTTGTGAAAAAAAGAAGGTACTTATTCTTCTTGACGATGTGGGCCAAGGAGACCACCTTGATAAGTTGATTGGAGGTTGTAATTTTGAATCAGGAAGTAGAATCATTATTACATGTCGAGATAAGGCCCTCTTGAAGTCTGAATATATAAGGTATGAACTCAAAGAAATGAAAAGCAAAGATTCTATGCTTCTATTTAGCTTGTATGAATTCGAAGGGAAACCACCTCCAACAGAACTCGCGACTCTTTCTCATCATATTGTTGCCACCACAGGAGGGCTTCCTTTAGCTCTCCAAACCATAGGTTCACTTCTCAAAGGAAAAGAAGATCAAAGAGCATGGAGAGAAATGTGGAAGAAATTGAGAAAGGCACCTAATATAACAGTACAACAGAAGTTGATGATAAGTTATGAAGCACTAGAACTCACGGAACAACAAATGTTTCTAGACATAGCATGTTTTTTGGCTGGAACTAACCAAAGAATTGCCACCTACCTATGGGATGATCTCGGATTTTCCCCAATACTCGGATTGGCAAGAATGATTGACCTTTCGTTAATAAAATTTGATGAGATGGATGAGTTGAGAATGCATGATCAATTAAGAGATCTCGGCAGAGCTATTGCCCATCCGGACGGTAAGGAGCCTTGGGAATATAGTAGACTATGGGGTGAGGAAGCCATGAAAGTTCTAGGACGCAAGGTAACAATTATGTCTACTTATGGTCTACCCCATCTCCTCTAATGGTAGTCCTTCAAATTATTATTGTTATTGTTCTTTTTCTCTATATCTTTGAGCATTCTCAATATGTTGTTAGCATTTTCTTGGTAAAAGCTCCATTCAATTTTGGCCTTTTGTTATTGATTCTGTGTATGTTGCTCTTTTGTTGTTTTAACATCATTTTCTAGCAGATTTATTACTGCTCCTTACTATGTTACTTGTTGAAGACCGAGCATCGCATAGGTCTGAAAGTTTACTCTATGCCAATTATATATCCGATTCATCAAACCCTAAAATTTATGAAAGTCGTTGTAACTTTAACGAAAACTTTGCTGTTTATCATTACTTTGTTGTCTTTCACTTTATCTTCCCAAAACATATCAGCAATTTATTTTTGAAGTACGTTGATGTGAGGATAAATACATGGATTGATAAATGTTAAATAAGAATAACTAATTACATGTTAAAATTATCTACATAACTTCTTCTTTTTTTCACTTAAATGCACCTGCTTAATTCATGAATCACATATTGTCCACCTTTTTCACTCTCCAAATGTTACTTTAATTTTCAATCGTGAATATGCTCAATTTGCTCGCGTGCAGGTTCTACTTAATGGCAACAAAAAGGAAAATTTCAGTTGAAATATTGACACCTCATAACTATTGGCTATCAACTTAAGATTTTGTTCAATTTGAAGTAATAAGATCTTATGCAGTGGTATTATATGTATGAAGAATTTTTACAATTTGTTTTCTAGGATTTATTATGCATGTGCACAATTTAAATCCAATATGATAATGTAAATGCATAAGTACATGTACCTAATAAAAACAAAATTGAAGGTTTAGTCTAAATTGTATTTGCTCAATGAATGTCATTTACATAATTAAAGAAGCACCTCAAAATATATCAAATTTTTGAATAATCTAGAAATGCATAACTGGGTTAGTTGATAACTTGAAACAACACTACATAAACTTTTATGATTCTTACTAGATAATTAATAGAAAATTCTTAATTATCTTGTCATTTAAAGGACTAGTAAATTTAAAAAAACTAAAAATTTAAAATTTCGATTGCAGATTTTGCTTTTCTTTTATTGTCACATTTAATCAAATTAACAAATCACATAAAATAATGATGGAAGATTGTTCAAGATACATTACTTATAAACGAAGCAGCATAATTAATGTTTTTTGGTTTTAATTATGAGCCCCGCATGCGTACAATGAATCAATCATGTTCATTCATATGAAAGATGAGAATTCACAGGATTTCAACACTTTGTAACAAAATAAGGCTATTCTACCTACCCAGTTTTCATAATATATCCTACTGTTTATGCTGGTGCTATGCCTGGCTCTAGTCATAGGTATTTCTAGCACATTATTTAACATTGTGCAAGACTTAGTAATAGTAAATTATGACAAAAGAAACTAAATAGTAATTGACGTATGTTTTTTTAACTTATTCACACAAGGTTATTTTCAACCAAAAACTAAAAAGCAAAGATTGAAATGAAGAAATTAAATTATTGTTGGAAGTAAGTGATAGAATAGTGAAAGGTAAAAGAAATTGTACTCTCCTCCTTGAATCTGCCTTCAGTGTAATACAATATCCACCTCTATTCTATAATGAGCGAGCCTTTCCTAGTAAGGATTAATTGAGCCTTAATGCGCTCACACAAATAAAGAGGAGACAAATCTACTGTTAGAAATTAGCGGAGAAGAAACAGATAATTAAGTTATCAAATAAAATAAGGTAACTGGAGGAGCGAAAACCAAATGATACAATGCAAAAAGAGAAAAATGATAATAATCGCTAAATGGGTGAATGCAAAAATGCATCAACAAATTTTTAAGATCAATTTTACGACTGATTGAGGCAAATTCAATAATGACTATTTGAGTAGTGCGCTCATCTTAGGTGAAAATTACCCAATTAGGTCCTAAATCCACTATATAAATGTCAATTCAATCATAAACTTAGCAATTTAATCCTAAAACTGTGTAAAATTTCAATGTAGTCCTTCCGATTAATTTTTTCTATAAATCACTGACATGGAGGCTTAATCATTTTTGGCTGTCCTATATGACACATTGCTACTTCGGCGATTTGCTATGGAAATTGATCAAAAGGACTACATTGGAATTTCATGCAAAGGTCTAAGACTAAATTAGCAAAATTGATAAATATTGAGTTGATTAGTCAATTTCTCCCTCATCTTAGGATTAGTTGTTAAGCTTTGAGCTTGAATATCCAATAATGAAAATTCACATTCAATAGAACAAATTCTTGTTTCCATCCAGCCATATGCCAAAACCAAAAATATTTTATGAATGGGAAGGGAATGAGATGTCATGCTTTATGAGTGCATAAGTCTGATTAGGTACTTTTTGTTTTTCAAATGTGCAACAATTCTCACATATGTGGAAGGGACACCGTATTTAGTTAGTCGTCAATACTACAAATGTAACAAAATATAATTTCAAAATTTATAAGAAAACTTGACTAATTTCAAATAGGAATTTCACATAAGACATCAAAATTTGGGGCATACGAGTGAAAATTGACATATTACATGATCATGTAATTATAACAGGTCACATATATTTCTTTTTCCCTATAAGTGTAGACAAAATGCATCGGCCGCAATAACATGCAGAATGTACTAACCGATGGAGGTTGGATTGTATTTACAATCCTCAATTTTATTTTATTTTTTGTAGGATAAAAATGAAAAAATTGAGGCACTATGTCTGGACGAAAGGGGCACTGGAGAGTTCATGGAGCGAAAGAGCTTTGAAAGGATGCCTAACCTAAATTTCCTTCATTTGAGGGCCATGGATTTTGTTGGAGATTTCGAAGGATCACTTTCTAAATTAAAATGGCTAAAGTGGGAGAGATGTCCTAACTCTTTCAAGGCAACCAACGTTCATTTGGAGAAATTGATCATACTTGATTTATCAGACGGTTATATTAGTGAAAATTGGAGAGGCTGGAGTTCAATTACGGTGAGGATGAAAAAGGCTTTCTCTTTTGTTACATTTGATGGTAAATCTTTCTATTTTCTAATTGTTAATCTTCGAACATGTTTCTTTCTTGTAGATGGAGAGGTTAAAAGTTCTTGATCTTTCGAGGTGCTTAGGATTAAAGAGCATCCCTAATCTCTCCGCGTTTAAAAGTTTAGAGATGCTTATCCTGAAAATTTGTTTTTTGGAGGAAATCGACCCTTCCATCGGAGATGTCAAGCGCCTCATTTCCTTGAACTTGAGGGGCTGTAGCATTCTCAAAAAGTTACCCGAACAGCTGGGCGAACTAGAAAATTTGGAGGAACTTGTCGTAGATTTGACTGGGATAAAAGAAATCCCTCCATGTATAGGATCTCTAAAGAAGTTGAAGACGTTTAGTGCCGAGTTTTGTCGTCAACTAACTGAAGTTCCCAGCTCAATAATCCATCTTCATCTGGTAAGATTGTCGTTACGGGTCTGCTCCATGTTGGAACAGATCCCTTCTTCAATTGGGAAAATGGGAGAGTTGGTTGAGATGAACTTATCATGTACACGTATTAAGGAATTACCCGAATTCATTGGGGAATTGAGTAAATTAAAAATTCTGAGGATTTCTTGTAGCAAGATAAAAAGGTTACCGAGTTGTATTGGAAAATTGCAGAGCCTTGAAAAGTTGGATGCCGAGGGATGCTATGACCTGGAAGGACAAATTCATTTTGATAAAGGTGGATTGTCTTCTCTAAAGACCCTTCGTTTAAGCGAAACAAAAATTTCTGGCTTGCCGGAAAACTTAGATCAGCTTTCTTCTCTCAAACGCCTCGATTTATTTGAGTGTCATGAGCTTCAGTCACTCCCAAAACCTCCTGTTAGCTTATCATATCTGCAGCTTACGTGTCGGAGCAATGAGCTGCCTTCACTCTCTCACTTAAAGCATCTAAAGGAGCTCTCCCTTGACTATTACCGGTCTCTTCAAAGCATCCCAGAGCTTCCCTCCTGCTTACGGACGCTTCGCGTTTTCGATTGTCCCAAATTGGAAAGGTTGCCAAATCTTTCCGGTTTGGAATTTTTGTCGGAATTATACTGCTTGCAATGCTATGGGCTGAAGGAATTGGATGGATTGGATGCTTTAAAATCCCTAAGAAGGTTGGACCTATCCATACTTGGAGTCTGGGACGGCTCTGGTGAAAGGGCAGATATACTCCATGTGATACGAGGCCTTGAAAAATTGGGATCCCTGGAAGAGTTGGATATATCTGGGCGCGAGCACATTCAAGTACTGGACCTTTCAAAGTCGGAGCATCTGAAGATGTTGGCTGTTGATGGTTGCAAAAGCTTAGTTGAAATTCGATGCCCTAGTAAAGTCCTGGAGTGCTTTTATGGGGCTGGGTGCAAGTCACTGAAGAAATTCCCAGACTGTTTACCGAAGAAATTCCCAGACTTTTTAGCACCCTATTAAAGAAGGAAGAAACAGCAGAAGAAGTCGACTGAGGTTTGCGAGGGGCTATAGTCGGATCTTCATGAGGAGGAAGCCAATGAGGTTGCCGAGGATGTGAGATTAATCCATGCTCACATGTTCCGATTGCTTTGACCCTTGTGCTTCAGCTTGAAATGGAGCAGCGGAGGAGTTCGACGATTGGGGGTGATTATGGAGGCGAGGAATCTGGTGAAGGCAGTGGTTCCTTCCCCTCCCATTCACCATCCCCTCTCCTGGAAAATCTCCGTTATACTCGCCTCGCTCTTCATGTAATCGCTTGAATGTCCAAAACCTAAAACCCTCTCTCTCTCACTCTCTCTCGACGTTGTTTAAGGCCTAATGAGTTTACATTGCGTCCTTTTCTGGTCAGGCTAATGAGGAAGGATCTTCATGTTGGGTCTTCATTGCTTCTGGGGTGATTGGACCCCTTTTAACATTTAATCCATTCTTGTCGCTGATTGATCGATTTATTCATTGGTTGATTCTTGGCGTGATTGGTGCACGTGCATCGAGGTTTTGAGTTGCTATTGGTGGTCTGATTTTGGAGGTTCGATGTCTGCACATGGAGAAAATGAAATGAAACTAATTTGAGCTTTTCTGCATGTTCATCGAAGCATGTTTAGTTGTCCTGTTATATTTATCAGCTTGTGATTCATGTTAAGTGCAGAGATCTGCTCGGTTATTCTCTTCAACCAGTTTGCTATGGTGTAATGAGATAACTATAGCAGCTTTTGATTAGGTTTCATTTCAATGGTGGTGAATTTTCCTTATGTAATCTGAGCAGTCGTATAGCATGTATAGCAGGATTATTAGGACTTTGAGCCTATTACAGGTTTAGGTTGATATTATCACCCCGTCTAGGTAGCGTGGAAATTGATTGCAGAGTTGTCAGAACAAAAGTAAACTAACTTTAGGTTGAATGGGAAGATTACCTTTATTGATGAGGTTCTACTTTGATAGCTATTTCTTTCCTGTTCTCGGATCTTGAAGCACCGGGAGGTGTGTTTGGAAGAACAATCTCCTGTGAGCCATTTGTTTGTACCTATAATCCAAAGTAGCAGTTTCCCCATATGTATGTGGAAATTCCTTCTCATAAGATTCTCCAATGATGTCCTCACTCATCCCAGTGAGCTAATAACGTAGTAAAATGGTGCTGAAGGCTACTAATTTCACACAGAAAAGGATGCTAGTGTCTGTGTTGTTGTGATGGTGATATGGCTTGTTCATTTTTTCCTTACTTTTTCTTTGCTAGCTTTTTAGTTGAATGGAATTGCTCCTTATCTCTTCTGACTGTGGGAAAATTCAAAAGCTTGAGCTGCGATAATAGAAGTCAATTCAAATAACTTCTTGATTTGAATTCCGAATGCCGATCTCAGAGGCCAACCCTATTTTTTTCGTCCTTTGACAGAAGAGGAACAAATGTTTAACAGTTTCAGGTTCCGTTTCACAAAGAGGGCAAGTCAACTCAGGTACTATCTTCCTTCTAAATAGGTTTTCTCTTGTGGGTAGGGCGTTTTGGCACACACTTCATGTAGATGCCCTTACTTTGGGTTGAGTCTTTAGATTCCATACCTTAGTCTAGAGGACTTTTGGAGTTCGGTAGGAAGATGAGGCTTGATTTGCTTCATGCTTAGTCTAAATGTCCTGGAGTTGGTTGTAGCCACTTTTAACAGCATAGCCTCCTGCTTGGTTGCATGTCCAGACTAGCTTGTCTTCCGTTGGTGTCGTTAAGAGTGGGATAGCTAGAATATCATTTACTATATGCTCATCAAAAAGAGAGAGCAGCATGTGCTCATTCCATTGCACTTCCTCAGCATTTCTATCCCCCCATTTCAGCCAATATATTCTTGAGCGCATACCCCAGTACATTTCTCCTTGTTTCCATAGATCTTCAATTTGCATTTTCAGTTGCTGAATTTTGTGCCTGTCATGATGCAAGCTCTGCTCATTTGTTGACTCCTAAAGCTCCCTATTCAAGCAGTTGATTTGACAATTAACGTTGGAGAACTTCTGCTTGCTCCACTTCTTTAGGGCCTCTATTACGTTTGGTAGTTTCTTTTGAAAGTGTTCGATTCCATTGATATTGCCAGTATCAACACCTAGATGGGGGGTGAATAGGTGTAAATGAAATTTATGCACTAAAACAAATAGTATAAAGTCTAATAGTAATAAAATCAGAATATTAGTTTTGAACACAGTCTGAATGTGGTAGACTTTGTAGTATGCAATCAAAAATAAAAGAGTGAGGGAAGGAGAGATTGTAAACACAGTTATAGTGGTTCGGCTTTTGTCAAGCCTACGTCCACTCTCCACGCGATCAGCCAATTGGCTGAATTTCACTATGTGATTAAATGTGATTACACACTCTTGAGTGTTAGTATTTGGTGATGATGTATTTCACTAAGTCACTCTTCTTGGCAATACACTTGGATAACTTGGTTTTTGCACTTTCTCAAACAATTAGTGAAGAACAAAATCAGACTTTGGAATATTGTATTCACTCTACTCTTCTTCTGGTTGTATCCTCTCCTTATATATTCTCAAAGCCACAACTGACCGTTGGCTATCACCTTGAGAGATTTGCCTTCTATTTCCTTTCTTGGACAGACTCCATAAGGAAAGGTTTCTTGACCGTTGAAGATAAATTGAATCCCATTTGATTATGTTCACCCAT
The DNA here is from genome assembly GCA_014182845.1 of Corymbia calophylla. Lineage (NCBI taxonomy): Eukaryota > Viridiplantae > Streptophyta > Magnoliopsida > Myrtales > Myrtaceae > Corymbia > Corymbia calophylla. Next base: position 3,700,605 of record CM024695.1, read on the forward strand.
ACAATCAGAATCTGGGTTTTCATAAGTGTTCCATCCTTCTTTGGAAATTGTCTTGATAATTGATCTTGTTAATCAATTTGATTTACCAAAATCAATACGAATAAGATAAGTAAAATTCGTAATCGTTGGTGATCTTGTCCTCGTTCTGGTCCTGACAGAATGAGATTCTACATTTCTTTGCTTCTCCTTCTATAACACGAAGACTCAGAAACGTTCCTTTACTTCTCCTTCTATAACAAGTAGACTCAGAAGAATACGTCAACATATGACTCTTCTTCCTCAGTTTGTATTTGAAGTTCTGTGTGCATAAAATGGTTTGTTAGCATCAAAACTAGGAGTTTTCTCAACAATCTCCCCTTTTTTTATGGTGACACAACTTTTTATGCAGATGTTTTGTTGTTCCTACAAACATGGTTAGGCATAGCACAGTATATATGTGATATAGCAGTAATATGCATTATACTTAGTCACACATAATCAATATACCAATCAGGCCACATAATCAAATCATATCAAAAACAATATCAAAACGTATGATCATGCCACATACCACCAAAAATACCAAACCAAGTCACACAACACCAACAAATAATCTTCTGCTTTTCCCCCTTTTTATCATCATCAAAAACAAAATCTAAGCATGGGTAGAGTAAGTCAAATCAAGCACACCAAAAATAAGTCTAATATGAATCACACCAGAAAAGTTTTGAAAAGAAAATTAAGAAGATGGCTTTCAGGGAACTCGGGTGAGTGTGAAATCCTCGATATTTGTGATGGATTCTTCAACCTTGTTGATGCACTGAGCAAAGATTAACTCCATTCTTGCCATGTTCTAATTATTCTACTTTTCAAGAGCCTCCAGTTTGTTGTTTAGTGGTGTTTTCAAAGTCTGTAGGTCAATCTCCAGAGCATACTGCTGAATCTTGATTTGCATAAACAAATCAACTATCCTACCATAATTTGGTTAGGATCAGATTGAGCGTTGGATTCTCCAATCAACAAGTTGGGAGACTCTGTTTCAAATGGTATCCTTTCAAACTCTTGCTCCCCTTGAGTTGTTGGCTCTGCTCGTTCTTCAGCATTTCTCTCTGGAATTTGTCCCACTGTTTCTTGAGGAGATCTGCTCATCCTATCACCAGAGTGTGAGATTTCATGAACTTGGTTAACATCCACCCTTGTGTCATCTTCTTTCTCAGGAATAGTCATTCTGGCATCCGATTGTTCTCCTCCTTCCTGCCCTGTTGGTTCTTCTTCTGGTTCTTGCTCCTCTTCAGGTTCCTCCTCATCAAACACAACCACATATGCTGCAACATTTTGTGGATTCTCAATTGGTTGACTTTCTACTTCCGCTCTTTGTGGAGTCCCTACTTCTTGTTCACCTTCTGCTTCTGCTTCTTTGGGTTGAGCGGAGGCAGTACGAACTATAGAGGCAATCATGTCAGATAGAGTCTCCTCTTCATCTTAATCGTGTAGCAGAAGTGTTCTCCTTCTTCTCTTTGTCTGCATTGAGGATACCACTTCCTTTTCCTTCCTCTTTTTCTCACTAGCAGTGGTTGCTGTCTTTGGTGAGTCCTTTTTCTTACTCCTCCAAATTTCAACAACATCCTTAAGGCGCATCTTCGTGATCATCTTTTCTCCAATGGGCATCAAGGATAATGTTCTAGTGCAGAATTTCGCAGGCAATTGAATTTTGAAGTGCTCGAAGATCCTTGTCACTAGAGCTCCATAAGGCAGTTGTCCCTTCTCTTTCAATGCAGTCTTATACATGTGCAGCATCACTGTATGAGGGAGAGAGAACAGAACACCTTTCTCAATAGCCCACATCATTTTAGCCTCGAACTTTGCCACATCAGTCTTCGAAGATACCTTTGGTCTAATGCAGTTTATGACAATCTTATGGAGAATAATTCAGGCTGAATTCAGGCTTGAGTATGTAATGTTTTCCTTGAGAACATTCCCTTTGGTAAGGTGCTTACAGGTAGTTTCGTAAGACACTCCAATTGGCCTAAATTATATCATTTCTATTTTCAAGATATCAGCCATGATATTCACATCACGATCATATAAATTGTCATAGACACTAAACTGCAACTTGCTAAGAGATAGAAATGATAGGTTTGAACAAAAATATGATGTTAGTTCTAGATAAACCTCAGACGTGTCCATGCAAAAGTGATCCATCTGCAACTATTCAAAGTTCCCTCTAAAGCTTACTCCTGTTGCATCCAGAAAATCAAAATCTACTGTCTGATGATTCATTATCCCTTTGTGAAGCAATGAGGCATAACATTCCTTATGTTCTTTTGACCGAAATAGTTTGCCTCTTGGATTTTCGACCACAGAAGCAACACCCATTTTTACTTGAAAGTTTTTAAACAACCTTTCATCATCATCTTCACGCTTTCCCTCCCACAGACTTTCGACGCCACTTTTTGGATCAGGTGTCTGACCAATCTGTTCGGAAACATCCTGTACTTTCGACAAGCCTCTATCAACTTGACCTCATTCCTATAACCATGATCCTTCAAATACTCAATCAAAAAACTATCTGAAGCACCCCCCAGTTTTAGAAGCTCATACATCTTATTGACCTTCTTAGGTTCCTTTACTACAACAGGCTTAATAACAACTACTGACATACCTTTGTCACCTTTCTCAGTTTTAGCCCGTTGCACTAAGTGCCTAGGAGAATGCTGTTGTACAGAATTCCTTGGGGATTCCTTTTCAGAAGACTTCGTTCGATCGAAGTGAGTCTCCCCTCCTTCAATGGTCCTTGGTCCTCTGCTTGCAATGCGGAAGGATCTCCTTTGTGAAGAGATTGACATAATTTGGAGGATTTCGAAGACATTTCGCAGAGAAAAAGAAGGATTTTTTTTTTTTGGTTTGAATGAGGAAAAGTGAAATTTCTAGGGCTTGTAGAGAGGGTTGGAAAATACGAGAAGTTGCAAGTGAGAGAAAGACTCGATTATAGGGAGCCTTAAATTCTTCTGAACCGGTGTGATGAAAAGTCACAATTTTTGGAAAAAAGAAACTGCAAATGGCAGTTATTTGAAAATTCAAAAATTGATGAAAATAAATTCGAGTAAAATAGACATTCTCAACAAGGCAATCGGATCATATATTTGCAGATGTTAACTTACCATGTTTGTGTTGAAAAAATTCCTAGTTTTGATGTTAACAAATCATTTTATGTAAGAAATCATACATCTCTTAAGAAGGAAAAACCATAAGGTGGCGTATGCTTTTGAGTCTACTGGTGGCAGAAGGAAAATCATAAAGTGTCTCTGAGTCTGTCCGTATCAGACGGAAAATCCGAATAGATGCAGTTTCTGAGTTTGACCGTGCCATACGGAGAACTTAAGTAGATTCAGAACATTAGTCTATTAGACTTAGAATGAGACTTCAGGACCAGATCACCAACGATCAAGTATTTCACTTACTTTATTTATATTGATTTTATTGATTGGTAGGATCAATCAATGGACAACTTCCAAAGAAGAATGGAGCACTTATGGAAGCCCGGATTCTGATTGTATGGGCGAACAGAATCCAAAGGGATCTAATCTACCTTCAAACGGTTAAAAAGACTTGCCTTATAAAGTCTGTCCAAGAAACGGACGACTAAACTCTCAAGGGTCGAGTGTGGCTTAGAGAGTATATAAGAATAGGATGAGACCTAGAAGACTAGATAGGATTAACATATTCCAAAGCTCGATTCTATTCTTCATCAGTTGTCTAAAGTGCGAAATTAAGTGATCCGAGTGTATTATCAAGAAGAGTGACTTTGTGAGACATATCATCACCAAGTGCTAACACTCAAGAGTGTGTAATTACCATTGATCACATAGTGAAATCCAGTCTATTGGCTGATTGCCTAGAGAGTGGACATAGGCTTGTCTAAAGCCGAACCACTATAAATTGTGTTTGCAATCTTCTCTACTCTCTCTATTTAATTTCAGTTTGTAGATTGCAAAAGATTGATATTGCTTGTGCATAAAGTTCTTCTACACCTATTCACCCCCCTCTAGGTGTTAATACTAGTTATATCAGTTTGATCGTATAAGGAAATAACTTAGCACCAAAATTTAAACTTCCAAAGTTACGAGTATAGTCTTCTGAGTACGATCTAGAAAATTGCTCCTTCCAAAAGATTGTTCCTTCCAGAAGATTGTTTCTTCCAGCAGATTTCTCCTTCCAGAAGATTGTTCCTTCCAGAAGATTGCCTAACTTTCCTTTCTTCACCAAACCTTAAACAAATGGGTTAGTAATATTTAAATTACTGCAAATAAAATCGAATGTACCTTTGTTCAATGGTTTGGTGAAGATATCTGCCAATTGATTCTTAGAATCAATAAATTTGACATTTATTTCACCATTTTGCACATGGTCCCTTATGAAATGGTGTTTGATTTCTATATACTTTGCCCTTGAGTGAAGGATCGCATTCTTGGTGAGGTTGATAGCACTTGTATTGTCACACCGTATCTCCGTGCAGGCCTCTTCTTTCCATAGTCTCTTAACTGTTGTCTCATCCATAGAACTTGTGAACAACAGTTGCCAAGAGCAACTTATTCTGCTTCTGTGGTAGATAGGGCCACAGTGTTCTGTTTCTTGAAGAACCATGAAACTAACATCTGTCCCAGAAGTTGACATGTTCCAGATGTACTTTTTCTATCCACTCTACATCCAGCTAAATCAGCGTTTGAGTATCCGAGAAGAGTAAAGTCTGTTCTTTTGGGATACCACAGACCTAGCTTTGGATTAGTAGCAATATATTTTATGATACGTTTTACTGCCGAAAGATGTGATTCTCTGGGGTTTACTTGGAATCTAGCACATAAGCACACACTATAGAGAATATCAGGTTTAGAAGCAGTAAGGTAAAGAAGGGAACCGATCATGCTTCTATAGGTTTTCTGGTCAACTTTCTTTCCAATTTCATCTTTGTCTAGTTTGGTGGAACTCGACATTAGAGTTTCAGTCTTCTTGCAATTTTCCATCCCAAACTTTTTGATCAAGTCTCTTGCATACTTCTCTTGAAAGATGAAAGTTCCTTCTTTTGATTGTTTGACTTGAAGGCCTAAGAAGAATGTTAGTTCTCCCATCATGCTCATCTCGAATTCTTCCTGCATAGACTTGGAAAATTTCTTGCACAAGAGTTCATTAGAAGAACCAAAAATTATAACATCCACATAAATTTGAACAAGTAGAATATCCTTACCTTCCCTTTTAATAAAGAGAGTTGTATCTACCAAACATTTCTTAAAGCCATTGCTTATCAATAACTTGCTTAGTCTTTCATACCAGGCGCGAGGTGCTTGCTTCAAACCAGACAATGCCTTTTTCAGTTTGTATACATGATATGACTTTCTTGGTTCCTCGAAGCTAGGGGGTTGTTCAACATAGACTTCTTATTGTATGAACCCATTTAAAAAGGCGCTTTTCACATCCATCTGGAATAGCTTGAAGTTATGGCAACAAGCATAGGCAAGCAATAGTCTAATTGCTTCCAATTTGGCTACGGGTGCATAAGTCTCATCATAGTCTATTCTTTCTGCTTGTGAGTAACCTTTGGCTATAAGCCTAGCTTTGTTTCTGGTTACTCTGCCTTGGTCATCCATTTTGTTTCTAAATACCCACTTTGTTCCTATGGTTGTTCTCTCCTTTGGTCTAGGTACTAGTTCCCAAACATCATTTATTCTGAACTATTGGAGTTCCTTTTGCATAGTTTCTATCCAGCTTTCATTTCTAAGAGCTCCGTCTACTCCTTTGGGCTCAATTTCAGAAATGAGTGCCAGTACACTTGTATCTTCCTTGTTTCTTAATCTGGTTTGAATTCCCTCCTTAATACTTCCAATTACAAGGTTTTGTGGATGACTGGACTTATGCTTCCAATTTTTGTTATAACCCTCACTGTCATCAAGCTTTTTAGGTAATTGAGTAGAGTCCTTCTGGATGAGAGTTTGATCCTATGGTTCTTTCGTGACAACTGTCACGCCCCGACTCTCGAGCTCGCGGCAACCCCATTTCACTTGAGGTCTAACTGTACGACGTCCCCCAGTGCGTCGTCGACCAATTCATTTTATCTTGTAATTAAGCACATGCGGAAACGAACAACTCCCAAACCAAACAACGGGGATAGCAACAACGGCGGCGAGAGGAAAGACAAACAGTATTTTATATATATCGAAGGTTAGCCAAAGCACACCCGGCAAATACATACACGCCTTACTACGGGCAATAAGCTAAGGCCTACTAAAAAGGGACCGGCCTAGCTAACCTAACCCCGTACAAGTGGGGAAGGCTCGTCAAAAGGAAATAGGCTACAGCTGCCTACTCACGGGCCTCAAGGGATCGCTCTCTTCGATCCTCACCGCATCATCTAGGGCCCGAAAAGGTTAACCACGACGGGTTGAGATAAACTCAGCAAGTTAAAGTCCTAAGCCCCGGTTAGGAACTTCGCTCGCCTCGGGAGTTTAACATACAACCTAATACATCAATCAATGCAATACCACCTCAGAGAGATAACCACAGAAGACAGTTTAATAAACAGGTGCAATCACAGGCGACCCTACCTGGCCTTGGCACACGCGACCTGCAGAAACTGTCAATCGTTTCACAACAACAGTAAGAGGCATGCAAATAATCAGAGCATTGCACAAAACTTTCTCATATCACACTTTGCCCACACATGCTCCGATTATTACGACCCTCTAGGCCACGGCACAACCTTATGGTTGGCGGTCAACCGGTCGTAAACAGGCATCGTCCTCCCCCGTGAGGCACGGCGACGTCATGGGCTCTCCCCACCGACGGCATTCCATAAGGAGCATGGGCCCGGCCTCAACCGCGACTCCGCATCGACCACTTTGTCGGGCGACCTAATGGTCACGGCACAACCCCGAAGGATTGGCGGTCATCCGGCCAACCAGGGCTATCAACTTTAATCGACCATGCAATACCTCAAGAAACAAGGTTCATTCTTGTCTTTGCTTTTGCTTGGTCGTGAATGCAACATCGCTCATGCACTCATGCTCATGCGACATGCCATTTCAAATAACCCACGTAATATGTCATGCGGTATCACTCGACAATTCCAAAATTCCAAATTCAACCAATCAACAATCACGTACATTCCCTAATTCTCGGGAATAACTCAATAAATCAAACACTTTCACTTCCACTCGATCTTCGATCATGCATTTCATCATTATTCACGCATATAATTAACAATCGGCACTTCAATAAAGCATAACAACCAAGAACACAACAATTTGAAACCAAAATTTATTTCGTATGAACGAATCGTGAACGAATCCGTGAACGGTAATTTGTGAACAAGTAATCCATGAACAAGTAAATTCGTCCGAAATTAAATAAATAAATAAAAATAAATAAACTTAACCATGGTTAACAAATTAACCTAACCATGGTCAAATTAACCTAACCATAGTTAAATTCTAACCTTGGTTACTTTAAAACTAACCTTAGTTACTTTAATTAATTAACCTTAGTTACTTTATTACTAACTATGGTCAATTAACTAACCCTAGTCAGCCTTAATTAACCAGCCTAATTAACCAATCAACCTTAATTAATCACAAACACACAAATACACTAATTAACCCCTAAGCAAGATTAACCCCTAAATAAGGATTAGGAAGTTAACTTACTTGGATCGGAAATCCGGCGACACCGGCGCGTAGAGGGGAACGAGGGCTACGAGGGGTAAGCTCGGGGACGACAACGAGTGACAAACGATGGCCGAAACGGGCCAAAAACAGTGCTGGTTACTATTCACGCGGAACCGGTGCAGCTGAGCGGAAAAGGCCGAAACGGGCGGCTAACGGCGACCAAAGGTGACCAGGGATGCGCGGTTGGCACCTAACTCCCAGGACTACACTTTGGGCGGTGGTGGCGGCTCCGGTGACGGCCGCAAGGCTGTTTTCCGGCTGGAAAACAGTAAAGACAGCAAGGAACACCAAAAATGGAAGAGAAAAGGAAGAGAAAAAGGGAGAGAGAGTATGGCTGGGCTGGTGCACGAATTTGGGGAAGAAAGGAGGAGAGAGAAGGAGCTGCTGGTCAAGGATAAGAGCCAAGGCAAGTGGGCTTGCCACTTGCTTGAAGGACCAATCAAAAACAACCAAAAACAAGCATAAACTAAGCCCACTTGGGCACAAAAGCAAAAGGCCAAAAAAGAGAAGCCCATGGGCTGGAAATGGAGGAACTTGGGCCCATCTTGGGCTGGGCTGAATGGGTGCAAGGCCCATTGGGCGCCGGTCTTGGGCCGGCCCACCCGTGGGCCCGAAACCCGGTCCAATTCTTCATTTTTCTGACGCTTCCGTGTCCAACGGAAAATCCCAAAATAAATGAGGCGACGTCCAAGTATTTAATCCTGATATCACTGAGAAATCGGTTCCCAAAATCGGATTAAAATCGGGCTAAAATGAGTCAATTTTCAGGATGTTACAACAACTTTCTAAGAAGAATTAGATTTTCTACTGTATACAAACTTCTCAAAGTCTGCAGTAGGTTATGGATCTTCGAATGATGTTCTATTCTATTGAGACAGATCTTGCTCTAGAAACTTCACATTCATGGACTCTTTCACAGATTGAGTATTCTTGTTGAATACTCTGTATGCCTTGCTTGTGATTGAGTATCCTAGAAATATACCTTCATATGATCTTTCTTCAAACTTACTCGGATGGTTGTTAGCATTTTTGAGAATAAAACATCGACAACCAAAAATATGAAAATACAAGACACTCGGTTTTCTTTCTTTGAAAATTTCATAAGGAGTTTTCTCAAGAATAGATCTTAGAAAAACTCTGTTAATGATATAGCAGGCTGTAGAAACTGCTTCTGCCTAGAAATGAGTTGCTACTTTGCTTTCAATAAGTAGAGTTCTAGCCATTTCTTATAAAGATCTATTTTTCCTTTCTACAACTCCATTTTGTTCTGGAGTGTAAGGTGAGGAGAAAATATGTTGAAGGCCATTTTTGTCACAGAAGTCTACAAAATCCTGATTTTCAAATTCTCCACCATGATCTGTTTTGATGCTTGAAATAGTATAATCTTTCTCATTCTGAACTCTTTTTGCAAATTTTGAAAAATAAGAGAAGGTTTCTCCTTTGTTAGTAAGGAATCATACCCAGGTAAAGCGAGAGTAATCATCTACAACAACCAGACAATACTTCTTACCTCCAATGCTTTGGGTCTTTGTTGGTCCAAAAAGATCCATATGAAGAAGCTGCAAAACACGATTAGAAGAAACATGTTTCACAGATTTGAAAGAGCTTCGTACCTGTTTTCCTAGAGTGCATGTAGAACAAAGTTTTAACTTTTTGTAGCTTAAGGAAGACAGTCCACGAACAAGCTTCCTGATGAACAATTTCGAAATTTGTTTCATATTGACATGTCCTAGTTTACGATGCTAGAGATTTGCTTCATCTTGAACTAAAATGAGACATTTAGCAGTATCCTCATTTATATCCAGAAGATAGATGTTTCCATGTCTTCGTCCGGTAAAAGACTGAGACGAATCCTGACTGGTTCCAAAACATATATTCTCCTTGAAGTCGATTCTGAATCCAACATCGCATAACTGACTAATACTCAGAAGATTGTAGTTCAGCCCTTTGACTAGAGAGACGTTGCTGATGATAAGACTTCTAATCTTTACTATTCCTAGGCCAATAATGTTTCCCTTACTATTTCCTCCAAAGGAAACAGTTCCTCCTTTTATTTTTTCCAATCCAATGAATATTCTCGAATCACCAGTCATATGTCTCGAACATCCATTGTCTAAATACCATTTCCTTTTGCTTTTGATGCTTACCTGCAATCAAAAAACATTCTCAAGTTTTCTTTGGTACCCAGACTTTCTTGGGTCCATGAGAGTTACTAGTATAGGCTTTGTTAATCCAGTTTCTCTGAACAGGTCTCAGACTTTAGGACACTTACTCTCAAAATGTTCTGTTTCTCCGCAATTAGAACATTTGAGATTGCTTCATCCAATAGATTTAACAAAGTTCTTTTGAAATGATTTTTGTAAACCTGTCGAAGGGGTCTCTGTCTGAGTCTCTCTTTGACTTTTGGAAAATCTATTAAAGAATCATTTTCCTTATTATATCCAAGTCCAGACTTGTTATAATAGGGCATCTAAATAGAAAGTATATGCTGTAAGGTTTTTGATCCTTTTGAAAATTTTGTAGTAATATCCAAAAATTCCTTTTTGAGATATTAATTTTCAGTTAACAAAGAATCTCGACTTTCCTTTGTTTCCAAAAATTCTTTCTGTAAATCATCAAAATTTTCTTTTAGAGAAAAATTCTGTTGACTCAGTTTGTAGTTTTCCTTTTTCAGTCCAAAGATCCTCTTAAGCGTGGATTTCAGATTTAAACAAAGCTCATTTATATAGTCTGAAACCTTAATAGGAATATTAGAATGACTGACCTTGATATCTTTGTCTGAGTTTGAGTCAGATTCTGAGTTGTCTGAGTTTAAGTCGGATTCTGAGTCTACTCTGGAATCTGAGTTTGAGTGTGCCATCAGACAGATATTGCCATATTCATCTTTGCTTTCTTCGCACTCTGTGTCGCTCCATGTTTAAGCTTTCAGGGCCTTCTTGTACTTCTCAAACTTTCCTTTATTCTTTTTCAGCGTAGGACAGTTTGGTTTTATGTGTCCCTTCTTCTTGCATTCGAAACAGATTACATCTTTGACAGAGTCTTCTTCATCCAATGTTCTTTTTTGTCCAGACTGTCTGTTTTGCTTCTTGCTGTTGAACTTCTTCCCTTTCTTATTTTCATGATCAATAAGGCAAGTTCTTCGTCGTCCATTTCATCCTCAGAGTTTGTGTCATCAAAATCAACATTAGATTTAAGAGCAATAGATTTCTTACCCCTTGACTCAACTTTTTCATTCATTTGTTATGCCTCATAGGATTGTAAGGTTCCAACAAGCTCATCAATCGACAGAGGTGAAATTCTTAATGTTTCTAGTATAGAAGTCTTCACATTGTTCCAGTCCTTTGATAGACCTCTCAAGAGCTTGTTAACCTTCATTGGTCTTGAGATTGGCTGACCTTGATATGCAAGCCCATTTACTATTTCAATAAATCTGCTAAACATATCTCTAATGGACTATCCTTGTTTCATTTTGAACGATTCATATTGACCAAACAGAATATTGACTTTGGTCTCCTTCACACGATCAGTCCTTTCATAGGTGACGTGCAGCCTATCCCATACTTCTTTCGCTGTTTCACAATAAGAGATTCGGTGATATTCATTTGGAGACAATGCATAATAAAGAGAATAGATAGCCTTTGCATCTAATGCTTCTCTTTTTGTCAACTCTTCTTTTGAGAGAGTAGCATAAAGTTCTGTTGATTTCCCATCATCCTTCTTTGTGGCCTTTCCAGCTTCAACGTTGGGATCAATTCCTTTCTCGACAACATCCCATTTCTAAGGATCCTTTGATATGAGAAAAGCTTTCATTTTGTTCTTCCATATGTTGTACTCTTTTCCATCAAAGTATGATGGTCGAGTGTTGCTTTGTCCCTCAATCAGACCTGGTGCAAGAATACTAGCCATAGAAGATCTTTAGCTCTGAAGTAATAAACACTCCAAAATACCGAGCACGAGCTTTGATACCAATTGATATTGCTAGTATCAACACCTAAAGGGAGGTGAATAGGTGTAATGAAATTTATGCACTAAAACAAATAGTGTAAAGTCTTATAGGAACAAAATCATAATATCAATTTTGAACACAGTCTGGATGTGGTAGACTTTGTAGTATGCAATCAGAAATAAAAAAGTGAGGGAAGAGAAGATTGCAAACATAGTTATAGTGGTCTGGCTTTTGTTAAGCCTACGTCTACTCTCCACGTGATTAGCCAATTGGCCGAATTTCACTAAATGATAAATTGTAATTACACACTCTTGAGTGTTAGTACTTTGTGATGATATATCTCACTAAGTCACTCTTTTTGGCAATACACTCGGATCACTCAGTTTTTGTACTTTCTCAGACAATTAGTGAAGAACAAAATCAGACTTTGGAATATTGTATTCACTCTACTCTTCTTCTGGTTGTATCCTCTCTTTATATACTCTCCAAGCCACAACTGATCGTTGGCTATCACCTTGAGAGATTTGCCTTCCATTTCCTTTCTTGGACAGACTCCATAAGGAAAGGTTTCTTGACCATTGAAGATATATTGAATCCCATTTTATTATGTTTGTCCATACAATCAAAATCTGGGTTTCCATAAGTGTTTCATCCTTCTTTGGAAATTGTCTTGATAATTGATCTGGTTAATCAATTTGATTTACCAAAATCAATAAGAATAAGATAAGTGAAATTCATAGTTGTTGGTGATCTTGTCCTCGTTTTGGTCCTGTAGGTTCATTCTAGTCTTGACAAAATGAGATTCTGCGTCTCTTTGCTTGTCCTTCTGTAACACGTAGACTCAGAAACGTTCCTTTGCTTCTCCTTCTATAACAAGTAGACTCAGAAGAATACGCCAACATATGACTCTTCTTCCTTAATTTGTATTTGAAGTTCTGTGTGCATAAAATGGTTTGTTAGCATCAAAACTAGGAGTTTTCTCAACATCCATGCCTGGAGTATTCCACACAACTTACTAGCTGACCACATTCATTATCTTCAAGCCAGCATGCTTCAAACTTCATTTCTTTCTTTCTTATTGCAGGTTCTGCTGAGGGAGTTAGTAAGAGAGGACTATGGTCTGAGCCTACAGCAGGCAATGCATATGCTTCCACTTATAGGATGCTGGTTTTGGAGACATTATTGGAGCATGTACAAAGGTAATTCTGTTTTCCACCATCTGTACAGATTAGATCAAACATTTCATTTGTGACTGATTCCATTGTTAGCACTACCCTGTCATTCCATAAAATTGCTAATCCCCCTGTAATTCCATCTGAATTCACCACTACATTGTTCTGGAACTAGACTTGTTTCAAGCTCATACCACAGGTTCTTGATTCGAAAAATAATGCTGGGCCTTTGCAGAGCCTCAATGTCAAGATTGTCTAGGGTGTGCCCAACCTCTAACAATGCCAGCACAAAATTTTCATAAGAACCTCTGTGGCTTATTAGTGATAGCCACCAAAGCCTGTATCTTAGGATCCTCCAAAACCTAAATTGGAGTCTTCAAAAGTTTTAAGGCAAAAGAGTTCACCTTTTGAGAAGTGTAAGGATTATACCTTCACTGTGTTTTGTTTCCACCTGTTTTCTTCCCCTTGCTACGATTCTTTTGGTGGCCTTTTGAGCTGCCTTCCAGCATTGGAGACTGGTTTGGAGCTATTATCAGCATCAAGCTCTTTTCTTAGTTTTTGTATGGACTGGTGCCACCTTTTCCAGTTGCTTCTATCTCCTCAAAAAATATATATATATGCTGATTTTTCCAGATTGTTCCTACTACTAGGAGCCAACAGATTCTATCCCGTAGGCTTATAGGACACCATTTGTAGGGTGGGGGTAGGAATTTCTGGAATAATCTCATCAGCTATGGTTATATCGTCTGGTTTTGCATAGAACAGCTTCCAAAGAGGGCTCTTCTTCCAAAACAACTAGGATCATCAGTTTCTATCCGGTTCTCGTCGTATTGTTCTTCCTCACAGAACTTGGCATAATGCCCTATGCGACCACATGCATAACAAAAGTGCGGTAATCTCTCATATTAGGCTGGCAAGTGTCTCGGGCTTCAAGGGGGATAATAAATCAATTCTTACTCTAGCTTTTCCACCTGTCTAGGAGCTATTGTATCCATTTTCACTTGAGTCACCAAGCCCGCTGCTACTGCTGTTCGCTTCATGGTTTCCTCCGAGACCCAATCCATAGGTAATCTGTGCACTAGAACCTAAAACTCATAATGTGTGTAATGGTAACTGTACTGTGAATTAGTCGATGTCCATTGATTAAGCACCAAAAGGATTGCTAGAGAAAGAGAAAGGCCTTTTCTCAAGAATTCTGTTCATGTCATTTTTAGACTTAAAGGTAAAGGCTGAAGTTCTCAAGTCTACTGATCAAAGATAACCGAATACACTCTCCATGTCCTCTTCATAGTGTTTTGGAAGGCTTGGAGATTGATATTGGGGTTGTAGAACAATTGCCCAAAAATTGTTAGACGACGTTCTTAAATTCTTTCAGTTGGGACCATCTCATCTGTCTCTGCTAGGTCTTTTTCTGACCACAAATTGCTCAATTTTCTGTAGAGGATAGTAACTCGAGAATCTAAGGTGTCTAATTCTTGCATTAAAGATGCATGAGAGACAGGCAGCTTACTCCCTGTGAGAAAAGTACAGCAGAAGCAACTATTCTTGTAAATTTATTCTCGGGGTTGTATCACAATATATTGTATGGCAAAATGCTGTCCAAAGAAAATGCAGTGCTTGAGGAGGCTGATGGGTAGGAGGGATTTTGGGTTTGAAATTTGGGCTGAGGATTAACCGGGGTTGTTCCTTTCGGCTGATATGCTGGTTATTGATTGCATGCCTTGTACGGAGAGATGCTAGGAGATCAGGTTTGTACCAAAAGCTGGGTTTGGGTAGCTTATGGAACAGTGAATATGGTTTACAGGAAGGTTGGGGATTTTGGATAAATGGTCAAAGTTGAATAGGAAACGAGAGATTTGCATCTTGGTAGAGACTAGATGAAATGACAGCTGTATTCAGCGAAGAACATTGGGGGTTTTTTGGGGCAAATCAGGCTTGGATCCAAGTAATAGTAAAGCAACCGAAAGACATTATCAAGAGATAATGCTTTCTAGTGTAAATCTTCTCGTATGCTTTTTCTGCTCTCTACTTTGGCCAAAGAAAAAGTCATTTCACGCCTCCCACTATGTCCGTTTGGTGCTATTACAAGTCAGGTTATCACTGGGAGCATCCAACTTTGAGAAATAAGTATCCACTATGTCTTCAAATTGTTAACAAAAAGACAATGAGGTAGTGAATGGTTTCGTCGGAAAATTGTCTCATGGTATGAACTTGAGGCGGAATCCGTTCTAAAAAGTAGAAATCATTTATCACTTGTTGTTGTTGGGTGTGGAAGTATTGTCAAGTATTGTGACAGTAATATGAGAAATTTGTAATACAAACTAGCTTGTACAGACGCACTCAATTTATCAATCTCTTCCACTCGGGGAGAGCTAACTTTCTCTTTTTCTCTTTATTTGTGAAGCTCTCTCAGCTTGCATTCCGAGGCTTTCCGATGGCCTATTTACAGGCACCAGTCTACTGCTCAATTGGAGACTGGCTGCTCCACTTACAGCTACATGAGGGAATATGTGTAGCCAAAATTCTTGAAAAAACACAATGCTTAACTCTAGGAATCTTAGCTTCATGAATGACTTGAAGAGGTCCTCATCTTCATTGTCTTGCGAAAGCATTTATTCTATGTCTACGACTATGCCTTATTATTTGCTCCGCGTTAGCCTAGGTGAGTAGAAGTCGATTGTTAAGAAATGTTTCGGTGGAAGACAAGAATTCCGGTAAATAATTTATGTAAAGTTCCCACCCACTTCGTGCAATAGGCTCAGAATTAGAGGAGTAAAGGCTACGCGGACAAAACTTTAGGCCGAAGATTCGGTGAACACACTGATTGACGTGGTCGTTTTAAGCTTTTTCCATTTTCGTCTTCAACTTCTCAAGGCAACCGGTGCGTTTCTTCCCGTCGACATTAAAAAAAGAAATAAGAAAAAAAAAGCAGAGGTTCATGGCCTTGGAGACTCAGAAAGGGCGTGGTAAAAATGGATTAGAAAGATAACTGACGAATGCTTTTTAGTAATGATGGCGATTGTTGTTTCTATTGTGTCCCTGATTCAGATACGAAATTGAAACAGTTGATGGAACGAAACTTGTTATCTTATTATGATAAATTTGTCTTATTAATAAGAAAAAATCGCGAAACCAATAGTACTAGGAATATTTGGGCCAAAAATTAACAGAAAGAAGTGAGAACATGAGTGTTTGATAACTAAATAATTGTTCTTAGTTATTTATCAAAGCTCATAAGTTAATAAAAAGAAAATTGTTGATGCGCTTGCGCAACAAAAGAAAGCACACCTTCTTAGAAATTACAAAATCAAGTATCTCTTGTGTTATAGATCTAAAATAGATACAAGGAATCTATGTTATTAGATAAGTGTAAAGTGGTGCTACAGAGCACTTTTAATGGATGGCTGCTATGAGGCACTTTCCATGAGTGACATTAATCTCAACTTTCTTTTAAATTCAATTTTTTATTTTCTGGATTTAATGGAACTAAATATTTTTCCATTTTAGTTCAAGGCACATGTAACTACTTTCAATAACACAAAGATCTCTTATTCTCACAACGATCAAGTATACTTCTTCTAGAGTAATTACTCCATCTAATTTATTTCACAAGACTTTTTTCCCAGTGCATTGCACAGGTCTATAGGCTAGTATGATGGTGACATAATAGATGTAGTGACAATGAAGCTATATTGTCTTTTATTTCTTTCATTTCCAGATACAATATTAATATTGTGGCCAAAAAGGGACAACAATTCAAACTTTAAACGATCCTCTCATATTTAGCGTGGTACTAACTAAACTGCTGGTGTGTAAATGATGACAGAATCAGCTAATGTCGGTTCACTCCATGGAGCACCCTTTATTGAATCGCAGCCGGATAACGCCTTGAAGGCAACTTCAAAGCACTTTGGCAAAGTGCAGGTCAACTAGCCGCATCATTTGAATAATTGCATCGATTGTACAAGTTCATCGTAATTGCCGAGTCGAGGGATCATGCCTTTCCTCCTGCTTTCCTTCTTTCTCTTTCCAGCTACGCTATAAATGCGGCGTAAAGAAAGCCGCGTAATCATCACCTGCTCACAGAGACAGACAGAGACAGAGACAGAGAGCGCACTGCAATGGAAAATCATTGGTCGAAGCAACAACTCAAGCGAGTTGAGGACACGGAAGCTTCGAGTCCGACCATGTCGAAGCGACTAAGACAGGAAGAATTGTTTGAATTACAGTCGGAGTGCGAGAGCGAATCACCTCTTCTTCTTCCCTCTTCGGACTCGTCGGAGAACATCAAGGTGCCATCAGCATCCAGAGCTCATTCTGAACCGTCCGCTTCATCCACCTCTGTAATTGGAAACGATTACTGTATATTCTTGAGCTTTAGAGACCTTGATACTTGCAATGGCTTCATCGATCACCTCTACCATAGACTCAAAGATGTGGGCCTGAGGTTCCATCCAAATTTTGTGTTCAGAGATGATAAGGACCTCCCCTTGGGTGACAACATTGCTGCAAAACTTATCAGTGCAATCACGCACTCTAAGGTTTCAATCCCAATCATCTCAGGGAATTATGCTTCTAGTGAATGGTGCCGCCGTGAGCTTATTCATATAATGTGAGTGCTAGGAAAGCAGAAGACAAATAGTCTTGCCCGTGCTGTACAAAGTGAAACCCAAGGATGTGCGACACCTTGAGGGGAGCTTTGGAGAGGCCTTCCGATCCCAGGAGCATCGTTTTGATGAGGAGGTCAAGCAACAAGGGAGGGAAGCCCTCAGAAAAGTAGCTGACTCTAGAGTATTCGAATCAGAGGAATTTGCTCACGGATACTTCGTTTACCTTCTTTTAACCGATCCTTGTTGGAAGACGAATGTTCATTTATCATCCTTGATTCTTGTTTTGTGGAGCCACTAATAAGTTCTCATGTGTGTCCAGGCGTGAAGCAGAATTAGTAAATGAACTCGTAGAAATTATAATGTGCGAGCGGCAAAGAGATTTTAAACCATGACTTCCCTAGAACTTGGTTGGAATCGACGATCATGTGGCTAAGGTTATGAAATTGGCGGACACTGCTTACCCCAACATTCAAATTATTGGGATCTATGGAATGGGTGGCATTGGTAAGACCACTTTGGCTACAATCATTTTTGACATACTTTTTGACAAATTTGAGTGTTGCTGCTTTCTCAAGGATATTAGAGAAACAATTAATTGCAAGGGTTTTGAGCATGTGTAATCTTGACTTATCTCAGATATTCTAAAAAAAATGACCATCAAGTACCTGATTTTGATATAGGAATTCAAACAATCCAATCCAGTTGTACAAAACAAGGTACTTATTTTTCTTGACGATGGATAGTCAAGACCACCTAGATAATTTGATTGGAGGTTGTAGCTTTATGTCAGGAAGTAGAATCATCGTTACATGTCGAAATAAGGCTCTCTTGAAGTCTAACTATGAGTATGAACTCAGAGAAATGAATACCTAATACTCTTTGCTTCTATTTAGCAAATATGCATTTGAAAGGAAACCACCTCCAAAAGAGCTCGCAACTCTTTATGGTGAAATTGTTGCCACCACAGGAGGCTTCCCTTGGCTCTCATGGTTATAGGTTCACTTCTCAAAGGAGAAGAAGATCAAAGAGTATGGAGAGAAATGCTGAAGAAATTGATGAAGACACCTAATATGATAGTACAACAAAAGTTGAGGATAAGTTACGATGCGTTAGAACCTAAAGACCAACAAATCTTTCTAGACATAGCTTCCCTCTATTGGAATTGACAAAAGATTTGCCATCTACTTGTGGGATGATCTTGAATTTTATCCACTATCCGCATTGGCAAAAATGACTCAATGTCTATTAATAAAATGCGATGATAACAATGAGTTGAGAATGCATGATCAATTAAGAGATTTAGGTAGAGTTATCGTTCATCCAATAGATAAGAAGCCTTGGGAATGCAGCAGACTATGGGACGAGGAGGCCATGGCTATTCTAGAATGCAAGGTAACAATTATGTTTACTTTTGGCCTCTCCCATGTTCTCTAATGGTATTTCTTCATATTGTTATTGTTATTTTTCTCTAGATCTTTGACCATTCTCCACATGTTTGAAAATTTATTTATTTGAATATTATTTGAGTAAGATAATATCGTAAAACACTATAAAATGCATAAAAGTTTTGTATAATTTTATGACGATTGTTTGTAATTTTCAACCGAACAAAAATACATCTTTAGAGAAATGCTTAACTGACGGCTTCGTTAATTTTAATGAAGCGACAGAGCAAGGAGAATTACTTATTTTTTGGTGTCCTTTGTACTTAAAAAAAAAAACAAAGTAAGTGAAACCCACCCCATGCTGACATGAAAATTAGTGGTTCTCCCTGCATGCACCGTTGTTGCATGAAAATCGCGGTACTGTTGTGCTAGCATTCCTCATTCTTTAATGAAAAAAAGATTTGGGGAAAGAGAGAGACACCCAAAGGAATTGTAAAGTGTATATAAGGAAGGATAATAATTCAGCATAAAAAGAAAGACTAATGAAATTCCCAGTATAAATGCCCTCCATGAATGTGCTTAATTAATAGTAAACTTTTATATTAATACTAAATTTTTATAATCTACTTTTCTATAAGTTTTTGTGCATCATTAATGTGGATATATGTTTTTTTGGCTCTAATGTGTTTATTTTATTTTTAACTGATTTCTATAAAAGAGCGGTTTTGCCAATCACTCTTTTACTAGTTGCGTTTTAATTTGAGAGATAGTGTTTTTTTAATAATACAAAAGGAGACTGATAGGGTTACGAAAAAGTCGTCTATTGAAAAAATAGGCAAAAGAACACTAGGAGTGCCACAACTTTCGTACACACTCACTTTAGTAGCAAAACTTTTTTTTCGCTCACTTAAATGCCACAAGTTAAAAAAAAGGTCACCTGAGTGCCACTTCTGATTTAGCCGCTGGAAAAGCTGACGTGGCTGCCGAAAAGCTGATGTAGCCGCCAGTGGACAATATTTTAATATATTTATTAATTTTTTGGAATTTTTTCGATTTTTTTTCTTTTTTTGCTTTTTTTTTCTTTAGGGCCGATGAGGGCCGTTGTCCGCGGAACTCTCGCCCTAGGCCACGAAGGCCCGAGGTGAGGCCGTCAAAGCTTTGTCGGCTGTTGGTGAAGGCCATTGCAGCCTCACCCGTGGCTAGCGAGGGTCTTGTCGGCCAGATTTGGGTGAGGGTTCGGCCAAGGCCAAGCTCCGATGGCCTTGCCCAAGGCCTTCGTGGCCCAGGGCAAGGGTCATTGATGACCCTCATCGGCTCTAAAGAAATAAAGGCAAAAAGAAGAGAGAGGTCGAAGACGAGATGAGAAGAGAAACGACATCGTTTCTAATTGCTATGCGAAGAGAAGCCATTTCAGAATTGAAAAAATCCATGTTGGAAATCGAAAATTATTAAAAAAATATGAAAAATCATTTTAAAAAAATCCACGTATGACTTTTGGTCGGAAGTGACACTTAACTAAATGATTTCACTTTGATTTGGCACTCAAGTAAACGAAAAAAAAGTTTTGACATCAAAGTGAACGCCATACGAAAATTTTGGCACTCCAAATATTGGGGTAAAAACACTAGGAGTGCCATTACTTTCGTACGGCGCTCACTTTGGTGCCAAAACTTTTTTTTCGCTCACTTGAGTGCCAAATCAGAGTAAAATCGTTCACTTGAGTGCCACTTCGCCGAAAAAGCCGACGTGGTCTGTCGGGAATGTTGACGTGACGGAAAATAATATTTTAATATTTTAATTCATTTTTTGATTTTTTTAATTTTTTAATTTTTTTTTTTTTTTTTTTTTTTTTTAAGGCCGGCGAGGGCCACCGTTGACCCTCGCCGGCGCGGAACCCCGCCCAAATTAGGCGAGGGGGGCCCGCCGTTGGCCGCAAAGGCCTTGGGTGAGGCCGTCGTGGCCTCCCTACGACTACCGAGGGCCATTGCGGCCTTGCCCAGGGCCAGATCTAGGCAAGGGCCGCCTGGCCTTCACCGTCACCACCGCGGGTGAGGTCGTCGACTGTAACATCCCGAATTTCGGTAAGCCCCGGAATTTTCGGAAAAAGGGTTCAATGGGCCGAAAAATTGGAACCAAGAGGAATTAGACCGATTGGAGGCCCAATGGGCTTGCGTGTAACATCCTGAAATTCGAGCCCTTTTGAGGAAGGAATGAACGTGAATTTCGTCGATGCATTGTTGGTTGATCTCACGGAATCGATCACTCCCGAGATACCGACCTTGAGGGAAAGGCTAATGAGGATAGAACTCGTGCGACTAAAGAACTTGACCACGGGAAAACGACTCGACCGTGAGACTTGCGTGAGGACGATCCCGTAGTCATGCAGCCGATTTCGTGGACGACTAGAAGTCGATTCGCAGATAGAAATAATGGGACGACGGGTGATTCCGTCTACTATTATCGAACCCGCGAACGGCCCTACGTCGATCCTTGATAATCGTGTACTTTGAAATAAGAATCGATCCTTCACAATTTCATGTAGTCAAGGACGTCCATGTGTCGAGAAGTCTTGACGTGAATTGGCACGAGTCGATTACGCATGAATCCTCAAAGCCGCCTGTTAGTCTGAGTAGTACCAAAATGGCATTCGGGCGAAATTAACAAGGCATGTGAATCCAATATTGGACTTCGAATTTTCAGGAACGTTCGAGAAGGACTTTTGGACAATGCTTCTTAGACAGTCGATAGTGCCGGTTGAGTCGAGTTTTTGAGAAAGGGGATTTTGGACTGAGAACCCGAGCCTATGGGGACGTGGGCTGGGCAAGAACAGTGAGGGCCTTACGCCCAAGGTGGGACGGCCACCGTGGAAGACCGAGACAACGAGCAAGTCCGTTGGACCCAACCGACCCCTCACCCGTCCTAGCCCGTTATTCAAACGTGAGCCAATTCAAGCCCAACCGATTCCTGAGCCCGTTCCTATTCATTTTCAAGCCCATTTCTTAAGCCCGCCCTTCATTTTTCAGCCCAAGGGCAGATTGGGAAATGTGCAAGGTGGAAATGACCAAAATGCCCTTGGATATTTTGAAGAAAAGTCAAAAAGAAGAGAGAGAAGATGAGGTCAATTGTTTGGCAAGTTGGGGCAAGCATTTATGGCCTTGATAAGGCTTATCCTTCAGCCTTCACTTCACTCTCTCTCTCCTCTTCATCTTCTCCAAAACCGCACCACTTCTCTCCCTAGTTTTCCTTCTTTCCTTCAGTTTTTCAGTTCTGACCTTTCACCGAAAATCGAGTTGTTCATTGCCTTTCCGTTGGAATCTCGGCCCGTGCCACCCGTCTTTGCGTTCAGAAGACGAAAACCATTCAGATGACGTCGGCCGTTCGTCGAACGGAGTCGCCGGCCGTCCTGTACGGCTGCCGGAAGTCGCTGCTCGCCGGACCGTCACTGTAGCGGTAGCTCTGTCCAGTTTCGCCTTTTCAGCCATTTTTCTCCCATTCCAGCCAAACCACTGCCTATACCAGCCACAAGTGGTTCCCCCTTGACCCCCAGGTGCCGCCGGTTGCTGGCCCGCCGCTCGCCGGAGCTCAGGGCAGCCCGTTCAACTCCGATCGCCTTCTTTCCTCCCGTGCGATCGGTTTTTGAGTTGCGAGAGGGATTCCGAGTTTGTTGCTGCTGTTTTGAGCACGGGACCGCCTTGGATCGTCGTGGTAGAGGTCCCCGGGTGTCGGGTTCGTCGCCGCCGCCGCGTCCGTGTCGCCGGCCCGCTTAACGGGTGAGTTTAGCTCCTGATCCCTATTTAGTGCCTAAACTTGCTTAGGGTTGGGTTAATTAGTGGTAAGATTGGTTTAGGATGTTTAATTAAGTTGTATTAGCCCTAAGATAGGTGGTTAGATAGTTGATTAAGATTAGATTAGCTTAATTTTGCTTATTAAGCTTAATTGTGCTTAATTTGGTATTAATTGTGTTTATGTGATTAATTAAGCATGATTTGATTTAATTGAATTGATTAATTGTTTTAATTAATGTTTTGTTTAATTTCTGGATTAAATGTTTTAATTAATTAAATTTCGGAAAAATCACTGTTCATAATTATTGTTCACGACATCGTTCACAATTCATCGTTCACACGGCAGACTGTTCATCCGAAGCTAAATTTTGTCTGAATTTGATGTGCTATTGATTGTTGTGATTAATTGGAGTGCCGATTGTTAATTATGCTCGTGAATATTGATGAATTGCATGATTGAGTGTTGGTTGAATTGAATTTTGGAAATTGTCGAGTGAGATCGCATGACATATTGCGTGGGTTATTTGAAATGGCATGTCGCATGAGCATGCGCGATGTTGCATTCACGACAGAGCAAAGATATAAATGGATTGCTTGATGATGTGTTGCATGACCACATTAAGAGAGGGAACCCGGCTTTGCCGGAAGACCGCCAATCCCATGGGGTTGTGCCGTGGCCGTTTGGTCGTCCCCGACTTTTGTCGATTGCTCGACGGGGACATGTGACGGGGCTGCGGTAGTGGGCGGGTCCTATGTTCTGTCGATTGCGGGATGGATCGCGGTAGTGGGCGGGTCATGTGCTCCTTCGGGAATGCCGTCTGAGGGAAGGGATGACCCCTGACGTCGGCGTGCCTCGAGGTAAAGAGGACGAAGCTGGTTTAGCCAGGAACCGCTAACCATAAGGTTGTACCGTTGCCCAGAGGAGGGCGTTAATAATCGGAGCATGTGTGAGTGTGAGACATGAGAAAGTTGTGTGAGATGCTCGATTATTCGCATGCTCTTAGTGTCGTGATGATCGTGATGATTTATGGTATGCACGCATGAGTTGACAGTCGTGCAGGGTGTGGCAATGGCCAGGTGAGATCGCTTGTGACGCGATTCGCATGTGATTGATGAACTGTTTCATCTAACGGCCATGTGCCTTGATTGCATTGTATGAGATTGAACGTGCAGGGTATGGCATACCGGGTAAGGTTGCATGCGAATCGAATATTGCTATGTTGGTTGCCCTGTCTGTTGTTGGCTACCGTTTGTTTGTTGTGGGTTGAGTGAGGGGTGGTTCGGAGAGATACCCGGGTTGAGTGGCGTACTAACTTAGGGGCTTAGGGAAGAACTCGCTGAGATTTTATCTCAACCCGTCGTGGTTAACCATTTTCAGGCCCCTAGAATGGCGTACCCGCAATGGAGGATCCTGCCTCGCTCCTCTAGTGATTGACCCGACGGAGATTGAGTCCGATGGGTCCGAGTGATGATGGTGCTGAACCTGAGGGTTCTTCTTATTTAATTGGATTAGCCTAGTTTCTATTTGATTTGGCTTAGAGGATGGATCGGCCCTTTTTGTCGGGCTTGTAATTTGGAAAACGATCCTCCATTGGTTAATCCAAGAAATTGAATAGTTGAGTAGTTCTTGTTGTTCTTGTTGTTCATCCCTCTATCCTTGTTTGATTGTATGTTTGTCGGGGATGGTTCGTCTTCGCTGCGCATAATCAAAGATAAAATGAATGGTCGTCGATGGGTCCTGGGACGTCGCTTTCAATCGACCAAGAGAAGGGGTTGTCGCGAGCTCGAGAGTCGGGGCGTGACATTGCGCCTATGAGGAGTCGGCCACGTGGGCCCAAGCTAGCCAAGTGGGCCCAAGGAAGCCCAACTTCAAGCCTTTGAGCCCGTTAGATTTTTCAAGCCCGTTTCCCTTCGATTTGAGCTCGAACCGATTTTCTTCTAGCCCGTATAAATTCTTGGCCCGTGTACGCGTATAGTAAGGTATACTATACTTTGAGGAATTACCAAATTGCCCTTTCTAGAAGATGTATTTATTGTTGGAGGACAAAAAGAAGAAAAGTCAAGGAATTGATGAGGGGAAGTGATGTTTTAGAAGAGAAGTTGGACTTGGCCTCTTGCTTGGCTTGTTGCTTTCTTCTCCCTTCTTCTTCTGCACGTTGCTTTCTTTCTCCCTCCCCTTTATTGACTTTTCTTCCCCCTCATCTCTTCCTCACCTCCACCACCAGCCACCCCACTTTTCCCTTTTGTCTTTCTCCTCTCCCTCTTGAGTTCTTTTCTGGTTTTCCTCCAAAAACAGCAGCTGTGCTGCTGTGTTTCCCCCGAACTAGCCACCATTAGCTGCTGTCCTTGCTGCCTTGCCGTCGTCAAGGAGCCGCCCAACCATCACCGGACCGCCACCCTCTTTCCTCTCTCTTTTCTCTTCCTTTCTCTTCCTTTTCTTGCTGTGTTTTCTGTTTTCCCGCTGGAATCCGACCTTGCCACTGTCGCCGGAGCCGCCACCACCGCCCAAAGTGTAGCCACGGAAGTCAGGGAGCCAGCCGCACACCGCCGGCCACCCCTGGTCGCCGTTAGCCGCTCGTTTCGGCCATTTCCGCCCAATAGCTCTCTTCCGCGTGAACAGTAACCCGGGGGCTGTTTTGGCCCGTTTCGGCCACCATTTGTCGTCCGTTGTCGTCCCCAAGCTTACCCCTCGTAGCCCTCGTCCCCCTCTACGCGCCGGTGTCGCCGGATTTCCGATCCAAGTAAGTTAACTTCCTAATCTTTGTTTAGGGGTTAATCTTGCTTAGGGGTTAATTAGTGTATTTGTGTGTTTGTGATTAATTAAGGTTGATTGGTTAATTAGTCTGGTTAATTAATTCTGACTAGGGTTAGTTAATTGACCATAGTTAGTATTAAAGTAACCTAGGTTAATTAATTAAAGTAACTATGGTTAATTATTAATCATGGTTGAGTTAATTAACCCTAGTTAGGTTAAATTTAGTAACCATGGTTAAGTTTAATATTATTTTATTAATTTCGGATTAGTACTGTTCATAGTTACTGTTCATGATTACTGTTCACAATCACATGCTCACGACATCGTTCACAATTACATCATTCACGGCTTGACTTGTTCATACGTAAATAAATTTTCGTTTCAAATTGATGTGTTCTTGGTTGTTATGCTTTCTTGAAGTGCCGATTGTTAATTATATGCGTGAATAATGATGAAATGCATGATCGAAGGCGAGTGGAAGTGAAAGTGTTTGACTTATTGAGTTATTTCAGAGAATTAGGGAATGTACGTGATTGTTGATTGGTTGAATTTGGAATTTTGGAATTGTCGAGTGATACCGCATGACATATTGCGTGGGTTATCTGAAATGGCATGTCGCATGAGCATGAGCGATATTGCATTCACGACAGAGCAAAGATATAAATGGATTACTTGATGATGTGTTGCATGATCACATTAAGAGAGAGAACCCGGCGTTGCCGGAAGACCGCCAATCCTTATGGGGTTGTGCCGTGGCCAGTGGATCGCCTGACTTCGGTCGGATGCCTGACAGGGAGGGGTTAACTTTGTGGGACTGCGGTAGTGGGCGGGTCCCGGGCCTCTGTCAGTTGCGGGGCTGCGGTAGTGGGCGGGTCTTATGCTCCTTCGGGAATGCCGTCTTGGGAGTGAGCCCTTGACGTCGCCGTGCCTCGAGGTAAAGAGGACGAAGCTGGTTTAGCCAGGAACCGCCAACCATAAGGTTGTGCCGTTGGCCCAGGAGGGGGCGTTAATAATCGGAGCATGTGTGAGTGTGAGACTTGGGAAAGTTGTGTGAGATGCTCTGATTATTCGCATGCTCTTAATGTCATGATGATTTAAATGACAGTTCTGCAGGTTGCGTGTGCCAAGGCCAGGTAGGGTCGCCTGTAATTGCACCTGTTTATTAAACTGTCTTCTGCTGTCATTTTCTCTGAGGTTGCATTGCTTGATTTGATGGATTAGGTTGTATGTTAAACTCCCGAGGCGAGCGAAGTTCCTAACCGGGGCTTAGGACTTTAACTTGCTGAGTTTATCTCAACCCGTCGTGGTTAACAATTTTCAGGTCCATAGGATGGAGAATCGACGCATGTTACGGTTCGTGGTCATCTTTGAAGGGAGTAGATTAACCCTGGCTTGTTGGCCTCATTGGCTCATTAGGAAGATGCCCGTGGTAAGGGCTTGTACTTGTAAACTTCCTAGGGTTAATCGGTAGATGAATAAAACATTACTTTTGAATGTGTTCTTGTTGGGTTTTCCTGCTATCCCTGATTTTGTGATTGACTGGGGGTTTGTGATTCGCTTCCGCATGTGCATAATTACAAGATAAAAATAACGGTCGGCGACGGATCCTGGGGAGTCGCAAATCAAATGACCGCGAGAGAACAGGGGTTGCCGCGTGCTCGAGGGTCGGGGCGTGACATCGATGGCCTCACCGGCCTCACCTAGGGCCTTCGACGGCCTCGCTGGCCTCACCCAAGGCCTTCGCGGCCGACGGCGAGGGGGCCCTCGCCCAATCTGGGCGAGAGTTCGGCGGCCGGTGAGGGTCAACGGTGGCCCTCGCCGGCCTTAAAAAAAAATCAAAAAATCAAACAAATTAATTAAAATATTAAAAAATTGTTTTTCGGCTGCCACGTCAGCATTCCGGCGGTCACGTCAGCTTTTCTGATGAAGTGGCATTCAAGTGATCGATTTCACTCCGATTTGGCACTCAAGTAAGCGAAAAAAAAGTTTTGGCACCAAAGTGAGCGCCGTACGAAAGTAATGGCACTCCTGGTGTTCCAACCCCCAAAATATTTTCTCTCGAGTTCTCCCGAAAAAATAAAGAATAAGTTCACTGCAAGTTGCATAATGATGGCAATAAATCAGATTACGTACTTTTTCTTTTTTGAATAGTGTAGCAGTTCTCACAAATTGCAAAGGGACACCATATATTTGGTGCAGGGAACGCTTGGCAGTAAGGCTCCGGATGTTACAAAAAGTTCTGGCTTCCCCGACACACTTGATAAGCTCTCGTCTTGAAAAACTTGATTTAAAGGGCTGCAGGATGCTTCAATTGCTACCGCAAGGCATTAGTAAGTTGCCTTCTTTGCAATACCTTCAGTTGACTCTTTGCGACAAACTTCAATTGTTGCCAGAGCTTCCTACCTGTTTGACAGTTCTGGGAGTCACAATTCAGCATCACACATTACCTCAACTTTCTCAACTAATCCATCTAGGAGAGCTCATTGTTGGGATTGCCGGCTGCTGGAATTCGTGCCAGAGCGTCCCTCGGGAATATTGAAGCTTCATGTTTGCGGATGCGATAAGTTAAAAGTGTTGCCAAATCTATCAAGTTTGGAATTCTTGTCGGAATTAGTTCTCGCAAGGTGCTGTGAACTAACAGAAATCAAGGGTCTAGAAGCATTAAAATCCTTAGCAAAACTAAATGAAACTGGATGCAGAAAGTTGTTAAGCCTTGACGGCCTTGAACATCTCGAATCTTTGAGATACTTGGATATAGGTTGGTTCTCTAAGATGGATGCTCCATTAGTGAATGATGATCTAGTTTGAGTTCAAGGCCTTGAGAGATTGAAAAATTTGGACGAGCTGTATATAAGGGGCTGTGAGTCCCTTGTAAGACCAGACCTTTTACAATTAACACATATGAAGCGTTTAATCACCAGCGAATGCCAAAATCTTGTTGAAATTAAAAGGCTTGAGAGATTAATAAACTTGGAGGAACAGGATGTCCATGAATGCAAATCCATTGAAACATTACCAGACCTCTCGTGCTTCGATAACCTGAAAAGATTGTGCATTGGGCAATGTTGGAAGCGTCGTAATGTTGAGGGCTTGGAGAAAGTCGCATATGTGCAAAGATGGTAAAATGAGGGATTCGACGGCAAGGCCTCGGCAAATTGCCCGCTTCTGTTTAATGTCGAAGATTTAATGGTATAATCAATGATGGGAGTCACTTTCGCATGAAGCAAGCCGTCTTTTCTTCTGGCTATCGAAGGAGATTCTTTGGGCTATTATGGCTGCTTATCTCCTGAACAATGTAGTACTATTCTTCCTTTCATTAAACTAAATTATTCTCCAAATGTAAACGTTATTTATTTGCCTTTATGTAAATTGTACAGCTCTACCTACAACATAAGTTGAATTATTCCATCTTAGCAGCTTAGGTATGGAGCAGTGAATAGACAGATGAGCGACACTAATGTTTTACAGCACGCGGGCTCAAGCAGTAGATATCGCCACGTTGGAAGCTTGTGGCAATTGGAACTTCGATGGGCATTGAGATCAACCTTTCACCAGCCACCCAAAGGTTCGATCTTTCGATATGTACAGGATGCCCTGTCATATGAAGGATTGATCTAATTTCATTGATTTGCAAGTCATAACTTTGCACAGAGAGCACCTGCATCGGGGGAGCTGGTCACCCTGGGAATAAATGCAACGAGCCCATACTATGTTACGGGCGTAATATCTGGTAATTTGCTCTATCTTGATTTCATGACATTGTCGCATTCTACAATAAGCATTAAGGATAAGATTACGAGTCTTGAGATTGGTTAATTGTTTCAGGTTTCAGCTGATGGGAAGAAACTCAATCACGAGAACTTGATGGAGGTCGAGTACCATAATTTCGAAAAGGACAGCTTCTGCAGTGGGTGTCTTTTTGTCCTTAAGAAAGACGGTGCCGCAGAGGACAGGGGTTAGATTGTCTCTTGGGTACATAATGAAGAAACAGATGTGTCCCAGGTTAAGTTTTAGAGTTTTCATACAATCATCATGTGGCTTTGCCAACTGGTAACGCTGTTCGATATGTTTTTGAGATTGTGAAATTTACAGGTTCTTGTATTCTATGGTACCTTCGTCTTGATACCGAATTGATGATGGGGACACCAGTTCTCATGTACAAATCACAGTAGGAAGCCTTACTTTTCTAGTCAGATAATAGGTTGCTTGCCTCTAGTATGTGATGTTCTTGCTAAATTCCTGATTCTAGTTTGGTGCTAGCATTTCCTGCTCATCAGTAATAGCATCCGCCCCGGAAAAGTAGAGAGTTAGGAGACTGGCTACCCCGAACCATATCGCTTTTAAGCTGCTGTGCCCAATAAAAGTGGAGCATGTGTTAGTACGGCATCGGATGTTTGAGCCATTGAGACTATATAGGCCTCTGTCCACCGACTCTACAATGAGGCCATCGCCTGGAATTTTACCTACTCATCAAGTTCTAGAATTTCTTCACAAAATTCCCTGGCCATTTGGGATTCATTGATCAAACTTTCGTGTCGAACTTGACCAAGGGTGGAATATCAATCAAACTCATCCAGTCTGGAAAAATCATCTCCTGATTTTATGTAATAATCATTTAAGCATTAGAATTTTCACCATATGCAAGGTGGATTTGTTCCATTGTAACTCGAAATGGACCTTTGAAATAGCAAGGTATACTATATCATACCATGTATGATAAAAGAAATGATGATCTTTTTAATCTGGGACATGGAAATCAAAGAGAATATTTGTGGAGTTGGTTCTGATTTGAGATTAAGAATGGAGTGACTGTGTTAATATAGGTAGAGCTAAACGTTGTGATTGCTTTGTGAGAGTTTTGGTGTCAAGACAACATGGAAAGATGGAGATTCCTCACTGGTACATTGAGGCATGATTCAGTACTAATCGATTTGATTCAGTGGATAACAAGTAAATCTTATGATGTAGCATTGATTCGGTGGATAAAAAGGTGTTTGTCCTCCATCCATCTTTTCTTGTCGCCCTTATGGTAAAATCAAATTCGTTTGCCCAAATCACATGATTGTTAGCATTAATTAATTAAGTACATAACTATAGACTAGTATGTTTATTCCCATTACTTGGCGTTCTAAATTTGCACACGGATCTTTGGTTTTGAACTCCATGGCCACTTTAGGTTCTAGTTTCCACAATTAAAATTGAACTCCATAGCCAGTGTCCATTACTCTTCCAATTCTACAGGAAAGGAAAACAGAGGCACTTTACAGTTTTTCTCGTTTCTTTTTTTCCATTTGTTGGAATAGAATAAGAACAGACACAGACAAACAGCTAGGAAAGAAAAAAAAATCAAAGAAGAAAGGGATGATCACGAAGTGAATGAAGGGATGGGCGTTGATACATCCGTTGAACGTGGACAGAGATTCAGGGCTTGTGGAGGTATCTCCCGACAAGCAACGCAGCTTCTATGACGACAGAGAGGACTTCGACAACGTCCTCGACTGGGCATTTGCTTCCTTTAAACGTTCGGCCCCCCAAGTTCTTGAAGTTGGTCATGCAGTTCAGTAAGTTTTGGCCGCACTCCTGGCTCAAATAGTCATCTGCACAACACCCCGCCCAGTCTCAGATTCACAACTCCGATAGATGTATGTGGCCGACACGATCTGCTCTATGAATGAAAGATCAAATTGAACAATCACACAACATGATGTCGTCGCCATCACACCCAAACAAACATATGACGAGCCAGGGTATGTGTGGAAGTCATTGTCCCAGATCGGTCCATGAGAAAGAGAAAATCTAGTCATGCAATTTTTGTTATAAAAGCAAATGTTGATGTTATTGCCGACGTGAATGCATCTCCTCCCCCAGACCTCTAAAAAGTGATTAAAGTTGGCTCATGAATGAAGAGATAATTTAGTGATATTGTGGAAGAACATAGCCCTCGCAGGCACATTAATCTTACTGATATCTCTTTTAGTCCCTTGCACCATTTTCTCCATGTCCACTCTGTAATATACTTTTTCAGGAACGTAAACACCCGGGCCAACGACTAGTTATATCAATCAATTGGACGAAGAAAAGTTGAAGGAATTGATGTTGAAACTCACTGTTTTTGGCTTGAATGCAGGCATCATGCTTCATGCAGCAAGCGTCGAGGCCGTCGCAGGGTGTCTCAGAAACGGAGGCACTACGTCAATTTCAATAATAATTTCTTTTAATGTCAGTACTAATTAATCAACCGAAAAAAAAAGCTGCAAATTAATCGACAATTCTTCATGACATTATGAACAAAAAGTTTTTTTTTTCCAAAGAAGCGCAAGCATCAGTAGATACCTGAGCAGAACTCGGATTCGCATTTTCTGCTAGTCTTTGCCCTGCGAAAATTATCCATTCATGTAAGTAATGTGCGTTTCCTTCTCTTTTCTTCTTTTTCGATAGCTTCAAATCGGGGCAATAGAAAGATTCGAGCACAGAGAGAGAGAGAGAGAGAGAGAGAGAGACAGAAGGGGAAGAGATTGAGGTCTAGCATGCATCATCCGGTGTGATGGTCTGTTTCTGTCTTCCTTCTTCCGGTGGACGATGGGACGACTGATTCGAAAGTGAGATTCATGGTCACATGCTCCGCTAGCTGGGAAATGGAATTCGACTTCTGACCTCACCCAGTCACCAATTGCTTCGACCCTCGTGCTCCAGCTTGAAATGGAGCAACGGAAGAGTTCGACGATGGGGGTGATTATGGCAAAGAGAGAATGTTGGAGGCAAGGAATCTGGTGAAGGCAGTGGTTCCTTCCCCTCTCATTCACCATCCCTCTCTTGGAAAACCTCCAGTCTATACTCACCTTGCTCTTCATGTAATCGCTTGAATCTCCAAAACCCTAAAACTCTCTCTCTCTCTCTCTCTCTCTCTCTCTCTAAGGCCTGATGAGTTTACACTACGTCCTTTTCCGGTAAGGCTAATGAGGAAGGATCTTCATCTTGGGTCTCATTGCTTCCGGTTGCCATATCTTCAAAGTCCAGGTGATTGGACCCCTTTTAACATTAATCCATTCTTATCGCTGATTGATTGGTTCATTCATTGGTTGATTCTTGGCGCGATGGATGCATGCGCATTCTGGTGATTCGAGGTTTTGAGTCGCTGCTGTGGGTTTGATTTTGGATGTTCGATGTCTGCACAGGGAGGAAATGAAATGAAACTAATTCGAGCTTTATTGCATGTTCAGCGAAGCATGTTTAGTTGTCCTGTTATATTTGTCAGCTTGCTATTCCTGTTAGGTGCAGAGATCCACTCGGTTATTCTCTTCTACCAACTTGTTATGGCGTAGTGAGATAACTATAGCAGCTTATGATAAGGTTTTGTGTCAATGGTGGTGAATTTTCCTTAGAGCAGTTGTAGAGCATGCATAGTAGGTTTGTCAGAACTTTAGAGCCTATTACAGGTTTAGGTTAATTTTATCACCTTGTCTAGGTAGCGTGGAAATTGACTGCAGAGTTGTTGAAACTAGTGTGAACTAGCTTCAGGTTGAACGGGAAGATTACCTTAATTGATGAGGTTCTACTTTCATAGCCATTTCTTTCCTGTTCTCAAATCTTGAAGCACCGTGAAGGGTGATGAGAAGTCGAAAGATGAACAATCTCCTGTGAACCATTTGTTTGTACCTATGATCCAAAGTAGCATTTTCTCCATGAGTATGTGGAAATTACTTCTCATAAGATTCTCCAAGGATGTCCTCACTCATCCTAGTTAGCTAATAACGTAGTCAAACGTTGTTGAAGGCTACTAATTTCACATGGAAAAGGATGCTAGTGCCTGAATTGTTGTGATGGTGATATGGCTTGTTTATTTTTTCCTTACTTTGTCTTTGCTAGCTTTCTAGTTGAATGCAATCGCTCCTTACCTCCTTCTGACTGTGGGAAAATGCAAAAGCTTGAGCTGTGATAATAGAAGTCCATTGGTTTCTTCTTTCACCAAGAGTTATCGGGCTCTGACATTGTGGCGTGTTTCGAGGAACTTTTGCTTTTAACTTTCATCTATACTATTGTTTTTCGCATTTGCAATGTGCCTTTTGTTCAATACTAAGTGCTTCAAACCTTCAGAAAACATAAAACTTTGCATTTTATGGCCAATTATAGCAAAACGATTGTTGTCTTGCTGACAAGGTCAGTAAGTACCTTTAGATTTCTAATGTTGAAATAGAAAC
Source organism: Corymbia calophylla (assembly GCA_014182845.1). Taxonomy (NCBI): domain Eukaryota; kingdom Viridiplantae; phylum Streptophyta; class Magnoliopsida; order Myrtales; family Myrtaceae; genus Corymbia; species Corymbia calophylla. The sequence goes on from CM024695.1 coordinate 3,734,150, forward strand.
AGCATTAAATCTGTTTCTATTTCCATGATTGGTTTTATTTTGTCATCCTCTGTATGGATCCTCTATAATGTGATGGTCTTGCTTTTTAAAGGTTACAAACTCTATGCTAGTTGACTGTTGCCCGCACTGATATGAAATTCAGAGTACAGAGCTGACTGAATGCGACAGTAAGTGGCTTTTCTTTTAAGTTACCTGAAGATTTCAATTCACAAAAAGGTGTTGAAGAATGACATTGAGTCGTGCTTGAGAAACATCTGGTCGTTGGCTGGTTCAACTATGAATTTGTGGATTGCGTCTCCAGCGGGGACGGGTAACGTTTGATGCAGGGGTGGAGACTGCTTTGGCCAACTTATTGTCTGGTCCTTAGCTTTTCAACGTTTTTCTTTTCTCATGTTGGGCAAGAAGGTTGGTCCACGACCGAGCTGTGCCCTCGATCGCTGGTGCTGCGTTGTTTCATCGTGGAGTCTCTCCCCGATTTGCCTGCAAAAACTCCATCCGTGCCGTTTGGGAAGCTTGATTGTGGAATAGTAAGGAAGAATATCAATCTTTGGAGCTTAGTATGGAGGCTTGAGACGTTGCCACCATAAAACAAGCGACATTTGTTTTGTTCAATTTGATTGTTGCAGATAATTATATGTCACTATTCAAATCCGCTTTTGTTGAACAAGTGTACTCTATTTTTACATTAATACATAAAAGGTTGTTTGGGGTGTTCATCCGCAAGTTTAAAAGTTGAAGCACGCCGCCGGTTGGTTGGTAGATGAGTTACTGATGTGTTAATTTTTATCCCTAGTAGTTTGGTGCAGCATGTTGTAATTGACTTGTCGCGATGAGGTTACTGTAATACTTGGAATTTGACCAAGTTAAAAAAAAAAAAAATCTGGAGCCTGTGAAAATAAGAAAAAGAAAACAAAAGAGAAGGTTGAAAAGTCAACTAAACAAGGGAAGTGGACGTCGGCTAAAGGGGAGAAAAAAAGGGACGCTCGGCTCCCTCTTAATTCCAGCAACCGGAGGTAGTTGTTTGAGCAAAGTAATTGTAATGCTTCAGTTTTATCTGGCTCATGATCATGATCATGATATGAATAAAAAAGATCAGATTGCCTCCAAAAGGATATTTGATATCTTCAGTCAAGTAGTACGAGATTCTTCATTCTCAACATGATATTAATCTACGCTTATTAAATAAAGTAATACTTCTTTCTTACTTTGGTTTAAAGTTTCAAGTTGAGTAGTAGGATATTTGATATCTTTAGTCAAATAGTAGAAGATTCTTCATTCTCGACATGGTATCAATCTGCGCTTGTTTAAATAAAGTAATATTTCTCTTCAACTTCAATTTAAAATTTCTAGTTGCGTTAATTTGAAATATAGTGCATGAAAAATCACCTAATTTTGTCTCTTTCTAAACTAACTGGGAAAATTCATTTGCCCAACTATTTTCGAAAATCCATGAACTTGGATCCCCATATTTTTTGGTGCATATCCTTTAGCAATTGCACTAACCATGTGTGTTTTTTAGCTGGCACGAATGCAACTCGATGCTTAGCTTCTGTCATCAACAACAATGCAGTTGGCTGTCTTTTGCCATACCAAGAGATGACTTCTAGACCGAGGCTAAACAACCAATCAAGTTTACCCAAGTGGCCACCATTCCCACATGAAAATGGGGAAGTTGGGGGTTCAAAACGATACATTAGTAAGAACAATTTAGTTTCAGGTGTGGATTTCGATTCCCACGTCCTGTAAGGAAATAGAGTAAAAGTTCGAAAATAAGAGTTAGAATAAGAGTAGAATAGCATCAATTAAAAAAAAAAAACCAAAGCTAAACGTATATCCTATCGTCCATCTACAGGTGTCATAGTCATGGGCATTATCGACATGACATTAGCCAATTATCTCTTTTTCCCTGTTTCCCTATTCAAAAGAATTTTTTTAAAAAGAGAGTTAATATAACTATTACTCAAGGAAAATTCTCCCTTGAGGGCCAAAGACATAGTCCATGACAACTATTTGACTCCAAAGAAGCCCGATTGCACCATCCCATTCGTTTTGATAACTATGTCGCTCCCTCTTCTCCCATTTAAACGATAAGCGATCCTCCCATCTGCGGCACGGGCTAAGTAAAGTGCCGGTGTATATAGAAGAACAAAATCAGCTCATTTCTTTGCACTCCAGTCACCGGATGATGCCAGCAAGGCAACGGCTAAGCACGCGCCGAGGAAGACAACTGGAGCAAAAAGGATTGCGGCTTGGAGCCGGTGGATGGAATGATCATTCATCGGATAAATGCCAAGAAGCCAACCACTTCGCACTTCGCTAAGTCCAAGTCAATTAACCACTTTATTTATCTAATGACATCTATTGTATCAATTCATGATAATTGCATCATTAGTTATTTGGTGGAGGGAAATTATATGAATATAAAGAATATTAAGGCCCGTTGTCAAGCGACGTGGAATAATGCTTTATTATCCCACTCATATACAAGCTGGGTTATGAGCGGCATGTGATTCTTTGACCACTACATGTGGAATTTGAATAATAAAGGGTGCATGCACATTTGCGAAAAAGGGATAACACTAGTTTTGATATCATGTCAAATAGCTGGATCCAAAACTTTAAAGTTTTAGAACAGTCGACAATGGTCTCATAAAATCTTTGCTTAAATTTTTTCATTAGACTTTCAATCATGATATTAGAGTAAGACGCCTTGAATTCGAACCTCCTATTTGCTTTTCAAATTAAATAGCTCTACGTTTATTATAAGATAAAATACAAGACTAAGCGTAAAAGTGATTGATAAAATATCTAAATATTAAACTGCATCTTCATATAATAAAGAGTACAAGTAAAGCAATCAATAAAGGGAAATTTACGTTTTCCCATCAACTAATTTATGTGTTGTGCACGATTAATGATATGAAATCATTCCAAATTAAGTACATTTAATCGGTGCCTTTGGGGCGTTATTTTGACACTTTCACCATTTGATTATTAACATCCGAAAGGATTCAGTAACAAATCGAATTACCGGTTCAAACTGCGGATGGCAATGTTTTTCAGTTCTTTAAAGTCACGCGTCACCGGTGACTGCATATGGTACCGCTCCCTCATTTCCCGTTCTAGCCCCAAAAAATTCTGAAATTCGAAAAAAAAGAATGAAAAAAAAGGATGGTCCGAGATTCCGCCGCCGGGTGCAGCTCGACGATCATAACCGTAAGATGAAACCCCAAGCAGACGCGTGGCATTTTGGATGGGCCCACTACAGGGTGTGGAACGAGAAAATATTCAGTAGTTAGCAAGCACCACGTTATCATCCTACATGGTGTGCATGATCCTACGTGATTCCATACAAATATCAACACGTGGTGTGTGAGTTGGATCGGCTAAAAAATAGAAAATATCATTTTCGGTGCCTTTCTTTTTCTCTCTTCTCTGGCTGGCACAGACAAAGTCTAACGAATAATAAATGCTCAAAATTCCCGCTTAAGAAAACTCTCTCCTCTTTCCAATTTCGAAGGACTTTGAAGACGCTTCTCTGTCTTTTCTCCGGCACGTCCCACCGCCTCCGCCTCCGCCTCCCCCTCCCCTAAAGCCCCGGAGGTCGCTGCTTCTGTTGCTAAGATGTGCGTCGCCTCCCCCAAAAGCCCCGCTCGGTCACAGTTGCTGGGTCCCGAGCCCCCTTCGCCTCTGCTGTCGTCTCCGGAGCCTCATCGGTCGGCTGACTCCTCTCTCTCTCCCACGCACGCTCGCGCCGGTCTCTTGGGAACCCTAGCGACGTCTATTATGGCCGCACCATCTCTCTTAGCCTCGGCAACTTCTCGGCCTTGGTCAGATTGCGTCCCCCCGACGAGCTCGTCATCTTCAGCCTGATGCTCCGTCGTAAACGCGAATAGGCCGGTAATGCGGAGTTTCCAACGGCAGTTACAGCTCTAGGAATCGTGGTGAGATGGGCGACGACGGTCCGTTGAAGGATTCGGAGGTGGTCGTCGACGATCGGAAAACTGACACGATTCGGAACGCCGGGCCTTAGAACATGCAGGTCCTTCTTCTTTTCTAAGAAAAAGCCGTTTTTTTTGGGGGGGGCTGATTGTTTGATGTGTGGAATTTATTGACCCTAAAATTACTATACAAGTTGTAGTCAAATATTGTGGTGAAACCGCGAGGAAACTGACGAAAGTCTCTCAATCATCTGGTAAGGTTCGTTTTGATGCGTGTGTGCTCTGAGTTTTTGTTTGATTCTTCTAGAATGGCCTCCACTGATGGCGAGAAGTCATGGACTCATATTTTACTGTGATGGCGTCATAAATCTAGCTACATTTCATTTTTTTCGCGATCTTGGGTTTTGTTTCGATTCTCTTCACGCTGCTTTGTTTTTGGAAATGTAGTTGGAAGCTGTGCTCTGATGAGTTGATGATTAATGTGAAAGCAACATTAAGACAGGCGATCAGGTTCTTTCTGCAGCTTCTTTCTTCGTTTTCTTTGATTTTGATCTTCGATTCGCGTTTCCACGCCTTTGGTGAGCGGAAATGGCCGCCAAGGCTTGCAAAAATTAAGACGAGTGAATGGTGAATTGAGTCGAGATTGCTTATTCGATTCTCAGAAATGGAGAAGGAAGTAGGTCCTTAGGGATTGGGTTTGTGTTCAATGGGTGATGTTTAGAGAACCATGGCACAAAATGACAATACTTAAGAAACTCTTGCATTCCAATTTATTTATCATCCGAAGATTATGAAGTTTTGAAGGTATCTCCTACTTAATTAAATTTTATTGGCTCTTTGCTTACAGTACTGAGGAAGCACAATAAGCTGGTCAAGACTGCTGTGTGCTCGCAATTAGGCATTTCAATGTAAAATACCTTTTCCACTTTGTTCTTGTACAAATGAGGCGTTCTTCATTGCGGCAAGAATGCTTTCAGAGAAGGTACTGAGCTTTGCTCTTATTCTATTGTCTTTGGAGATAATGTTATTTTTTTGTGCTTGGTGACGGAATCTTTTTTGGCTTTTTTGCTGATTTATGGAGCTGATGGTGATGCAGGTACTGAAATTGCACCAAGGAAGCACGCAGCACCAGCTTTTGCTCAATTGTTATGATCATTTTGGGGCATAATCATGTTATTTAGAAGGATTTAGTTATTGGTATTTGGACGCAGAGAACTTTTGGCATATACAGTTGCCCTTTTAATATGCTTTGTTTTTGTTTCATCTATTGTGACATTATTTGCAATTTTGAATGAGCAGAGATTAAGCCTACTGTTGTCTTAGAACTATCTAAGTGATGTGGTAGTAGGCCATTAATGCTCTCACGATGCCTACTTGTCCTTAGTTATATCTTTAATCTACCTTCTTTTGTCTTTAAGTTACTGATTATGCTTTGAAACAAGCATGAGTGGTTAGTATTTCCTTCCTGACTTGTTTCTTGTTCACGTGCCATTCTTTTAGGGAAGGGAGTTGATTAGTATCTATTTCCTGACTAGTTTGTGTGCTATTCTTTTAGTGAAGGGAGCTCATTAGTATTTCTTTCCTGACTTGTTTCCTGTTTGTGTGACATTATTTTAGGGAGCTGATTAGTATTTCTTTCCTTTACCAGAAGGGTTCCCTATATCAAGATGAAAGATTTCTTCTTCACTGAATTTTCTTGCCAATTTTGCTAAGATTTATTTGCTGCGAGTCTTGCCTTATCTGTTGACATTTAGTTGGATCGGAATTGGTCTCTTGATTGATTCTTTTTGCCTTGTTTAATCCCACCAAGATGATATTGTTTTATTTGATGACATTCTTTCTTGTTTAATCCCACCAAGACCATCTTGCCTTACATATTGACTTGTTTGTGTGCCATCCTTTTAGGGAAGGGAGCTGATTAGTATTTCTTTTCCGACTTGTTTCCTGTTTGTGACATTCTTTTAAGGAGCTGATTAGTATTTCTTTCCATAGCCAAAACGGTTCCCATATCAAGATGAAAGATTTCCACACTATGAATTTCTTCACTGAATTGTCTTGCCAGTTTTGTTAAGATTTATTTGCTACATGTCTTGCTGTATCTATTGACATTTAGTTGGATCGAAATTGGTCTCTTGATTGATTCTTTTTTTTCTTTCTTGTTTAATCCCACCAACACGATCTTACCTTATATGATGACATTTAGATGGATTGGAATAGGTCTCTTAATTGATTCTTTTTTTCCTTTCTTGTTTAATCCCATCAAGACAATCTTGACTATGGAGCACTTCATACCCAAATCCATTCACGATTTGTCATCATCTAATTTACCCTACTTAGATTTCGCATGATAATATGGGCGAGAAGATCGAGCATTGTCCAACTTTGCTGAGCAATATCCTTTCTTTTTTGGCTGTGCATACCAAGATGCAATTGTACCTCCTAAAGTAATATGCTTTAACTAATGACGATGTGAACTAAAGAACATTCGCAAATATTATATGAGATCTGATAAATAAGAGTCAGCCCTCTTATTGATTTAAATGTGGCAAGTATTGCAAACCCAAACATTGGGTTGAATTGTCACTCTAGTATTTGATATCAAAATCCTATTCTTTTGCATAAGATGAAAATGATAATAAGAACTTCAACTGAAGAAACACTAAATTGAGTTCTACAACAACAGTAGGCTTAATCATTCAAAATGGCAAACAATGCCACAATAGATGAAACAAAAACAAAGCATATTGAAAGGGGAACTATGTATGCCAAAAGTTCCATGCATCCAATCCTTCAAATAACATGATTATGCCTCAAAGCAATAATAGCAATTAAGTAGAAGCCGGTGCTGCATGCTTCCTTGGCGCAACTTAAATACCTGCATTACCATCAACCATAAATCAACAAATATGCCAAAAAGTTCCATCAACAAGCACAAAAAATAACATTATCTTCAGAGACATCCAAAGACAATCAAATGACTAAGAGTGAAGCTCATTACCTTCTCTGAAACCACTCTTGAACCTGCAAGGGACATTGCGAACATATCTCATCCTACTAGTTTCTATGATCTTCCTTCAGATTGCCTTCACACTCCAGTTATCTTAAAACAGTGATCAAATACAACTCAATGTGAGAGAAGAAGATTTGCACTTGCCATATGCTATCACAAGAATGAAAATACTAAGAAATCTCATCACTAGTTCACAACATCTATGGCACAAAGAGAAAGCAAAAATGGGGATATAGAGCAAACAGCATAACCTAACCCGCATTAAAATTTGGGGATGGCAGTTGATATAGCGACAAGAACGAACAGGTTCCCCTCATGTTGTGCTTTAATCAATAAGTTTTTGCATGGTATTAGGTAAAAGTAATAACTGCAAATAGCAAGTCAAGTTGAACGGAATACTCTAAACCATATTGAGAACAGAAAAACCACACAATTCAAATAGAGTACACTTTGCTGTCAAATAGAGGCAAAAATTATAAAAAGACACCAATGATCCAATGGACCTCACCAAAATCCATCAAACTAAAGATATCAATGCAAAGCCCACTTTACAGAGATATCAATGCAAAGCCCATTTTACAGGCACTTTACATTCTAACATACAAAACTTGCTAATCACACTCACAAGAAGCAAAATTGACAGAAATGTATATAATGAGCTGCAATTAGACTATTCTTCAACACAACCTAAAAGAGAGATTCTTTTAGCAAGCGGAAATGGAACACCATTAATGAGAACTAAGACAGATTAAGTTCAATAGTTGTTCCAAGTGTGCAAGGAACCATACTAGTAAAATAAGTATTAACTAAAACTTATATAGGGCAAAAGAAGCAGAACCCACTTCAGCATTTAGCAGCAATGCTAACAATGTGCTTGCATGCTAAAGTAACAACCACATTGTATTGGAAAATGTTTAACCAACAAAAGATTCATTTATGTGGAAATTGGCTAACTCAATCAAATCATCATGGCCTGGAACTAAATCAAGTTCTGCCATTAGGCCGGTTCAAACTAGATCCAATTACGTAGACACAATTCACCAGCTTTATCTCATAGTCGAACATGAATCAATCAAGTGATTAGCCCACAAAATTGAGATTAACTGTTCCAGAAACACTCATTTACGACTTGTCCTAAGCATAACCCCGAATAGAGAAAGCCCCACATCCCAAAGATCCTATTGCCAAAAATTTACCAGGGAACAACATATAGAGTTTCAAGCCCAATGATTTTAATTTCATCGAACCATCAAACGCCATCACTCTGAGAAGCTCCGGCAGCAAAAGTACGTTAGGAGTCCACACGAGAATCAAATCGAAACCCAGATTGAACACACATGGAGATGAACCTTACCAGAGATGATCTAGAGAATTGGACTAGATTGCGGACAGAACGAGACGTGATGACGAGCTCGTCAAAGGGACGCAATCGGACAGACGCCCAGAAGTTGCCGAGGTTGAGAGAGATGATGCGGCCGTAGTGGACGTCGCTAGGGTTCCCTGAGAGACTGACGCGAGCGTAGATGTGCTCGATCGAAGCGTCGGAATCAGCCGGAGGCAGAGGCGGAGGGGCCAGGGGACCCAGCGGTTGCAATCGGCAAGGATGTTAGAGGAGACAACATGTCGGAAGCAGATCCAAGCAGCAGCTCCGATCGGCGGGGCTCGTGGGGAGGAAGAGGCGGTGGGCAACGCTGGAGGAAGAGAGAGGATGCGTCTTCTCTTCAAAATTAAAAACATAAAAAGTCCAAAAGAGGAGAGAGAGGGTGAGAGTTTTTCTGGCGGGAGTTTGAATCTGAGCATTTACTGCTCGTCTTTTCTCTGTGCAGGCAGACGAGAGAAAAATGGATAGTTTCTAGTCCTATTTATTTATTTCACGTTAAGCGCCAAGTGTCACCTTTTGAATGGAGCCACTTAAGCTCATGCGTGCCACATCAGCAGATGACGTGGTAGTTTCAAATCATTAAATATTTTCTCTCGAAAAGAAGAGGCTAGTGGCTTTGCAGACTTGAAAAAGAGAGCGGTAGGAACGGATGAGGAAAGTGACAAGGGTCCCCAATTCATGAGATAGATAGATAGATTTTTCCATTAGCGAAATAGGATGATAGATAAAGCCACCAACCGATGCAGTGTAGGGTGTAATTGCATGTTGCAAATGCATTGCTTGGTGATTGATAGACATGACACCACTTGTCCTTTTGACTTGTAAAAGGTGTCATGTGTGGCCCACCACACATCCCCTTCCCGGCGTTCCCATTCACACCTCATCTTATATCCTTCCCATCTTGTTTTCTATCCCCCCCCTCCTCTCTCTCTCTCTCTCTGTGGAAAGGAAAGGAAGGAGATAAGGGGAAGAAATGGAAGAGAAAGCATTCGAATGGAGATGTACTATTCATTTTGTAAATATGATTTTACAATGCTAAAAAAAGCCAACAAGGTACTCCTTTAACTTAGCATGAAGATAAATTTGTAATTCATTGTGGAGGTGATGCAAAATGTGACGCATGTTTTTGCTTCTTACAAAGATTAAAGACCAATGATGATAAAAAGAGTGTTTAGTGTGACTTTGAATTTTGATTTTTGCCCTTTGCCCGTTTAATATTAACTTCAAATTTTAGTTTCTTTAACATTAAAAGATAATCATATTTATAATTGTGAAATTAAAAAGTGAAGAATTAAATATGTCGCCTTCTCAAGTACATATAAATTGATATGAGAGAGGGAGAGCTTTGTTGGCGGGAGGGAGGAAGAGGACCGGGTTGAAGCGGAGCTAGAGATTGCTAAGTAGTAATGGTTATTACGAATTTAAACGTGAAAATTTAGATGTAAAAGATAATTTCACGAACAATTAAGTAGTTAATGATTACTTAATTAATATATTTTGAATCTACTACCTCTCTAAAAGATATCCTGTAAAAGATACTATGTATAGGCGACATGGTAGGTATCAAATTATTAGCACGACCACTTTGGACTTACCAATTTTTAACTTTTGGAGCCTAGAATTGCTCTGCCGCCTCTAATGCCCATATTAAAACCTACTGATAATGTCAATTTCATAGCAAATTTCACTAATTCTCTAGATCCCAATTTCTATTCACAAAGTTTAATACTTTTATGGCAGTACAAATGCAACAAATAACATCTCATCATATGAGTAATCCGTCACCAATTAGACAATTAACACTTACCATATCACAAGTCATTGGGCAAAGGATTTTAGATTACATAGGATATGTAACTTATTTATCCCATAAAGACATGCACCATACTTGTAGAAAAAGGTTAGCGGTGTTATTGAGCGTAACAAGATACAAGGTCAGGTTAGGCAAATATAAGTTGTAACTTTTTTAAAGAGGTGACATGCACCAACTTTAAAGTTATGAATGGTAAAATGAAACTTTCCCTAAAATGTTAGAATGAGATATCACATTCTTCTTACAAATGCCAGGAATCCATTGAAAACAACAACTAAAAACTTTATCATTAACCATAAGGCCCCTTAGAACTTTAGTTTGGGTTTTCTAGTTCTTTTCTTCAATTTGTAGTTTTCATTTTGGCCTGAAAACTTGAATGCCCTTCATGCAGCAATTGTTGAGGCCATAGCAGGGTATCTAATCTTGAACATCTATCTGTTGTATGGAAGCTCGCGCTACTTGCCATATCTCAGCAATGGAAGCTCCACGTCATTTCTGATGATAATTTTTTGCATCTTCAATAGTAGTTGATCAACCGCAAAAAAAAAGCCCCTCATTAAGGCACAATCCTTCATCACCCTATACAAAAAAAAAAAAAAATTGAGTTCTTTCTAGAGAAGCGCAAGCATCACTAGATTCGTGAGCATAATTGGGATTCGAATTTTTAGCTGTGTTATTTGCTTTGTGAAATTATTCTTTCGTGTAAGAAACAATGCTGCCATTGGTAACTATTATAATTAAAGAGACTGCTAGGTTTCACAAAGGAATAAATACGTAAAGCGTTGCATTTCTATCGAGAAAAGCAAGGGGAGGTAGACATTAGCAGAGCACGCCACATCGAGCTGACCTCTTCAGCATTTGAACGCTGCTGTTGGAAGAACTGAGATTTTTTAGTAATGACTTAAACTCACAGAAAATGAAGCGTTGTAATAGTAACATCAATGCGTCCTTTTTCGAAATCGGTGAAAAGAAATAGCTCGACTACCCATTTTAAAAAAAAAGCTACTGCTTCATCCAAGTGATTGCCCACAAATCTAAGGAACACGTTCTATTATTTCTGTTGTTATAGTACAGCCAAATGATAAAATATGTGAAATTTCTAACATAGCTCGGAATCAGAGTATTTATACTTTTGGAATCAGCTACAAAATACTGACTACTTATTAAAATATTATGCTTAGGATGTCAAAATTGATTTCAAGAGTAGTCCAAGGGAGAGAGAGGAGATTCCTTCAAGTCGAGTATTATGTGGATCAAACGTGTGGGAAAGCCGGAGCTGTTGAGAATGACTAGTGTCATCAAAGGATCACATAATTAAATCTTAGATGCCCAGTCATCTCAGTTCTTTATTTTTTATGGAAAAATATATTTGATCATTAAGAAGTTGGAAGTCAAGATGATTAACATATAATATCTCAAAGGTAGTCAGAAAAAATCATAACTTTACCAATGATGAACTTCTCCGATTATCTTTATCCGTTTTGATAGTGAATTCGCAGAATAGACCAAATAGCTAATTAAGCTCAGAGTGAAGAATAGGGGCGCGCATGATAACCATTTTGTTTTATTTTAGAATAGATTTCTATTCCATACCAGGTTTACGGAATAGAAATCTTTTGGTAACAAATTTTACTTTTTTATTTCGGAATAGATTTCTATTCCGAAATAGGTTTGGAATAGAAATCAAAAGCAAAATTTTTTTACTTTTCTATTTCTAAAATAGAAATCGAAATTATTTCTCTCTTTCTTACTTTTCACCTCGAAGGAATTTCTTGCCGTTTGTCGCTCACCACCACTCCCGCCCATTGCCGATCACCACCGCCGCCGCCCACCGGCCAGACCGCCGCCGCCGCCGGCGGCCGGCGGCGGCGTGGCGATCGGGCGTGCCACCGCCGCCCTCGCCGCCGCCCGCCGGCCGCCGCCCGCACGCCGATCGCCCGCCGGCCGCACGCCAATCGCCCGCCACACTGTCGGTCGCTCGCCACCTCGGTCGCTCGCCACCCATCGGCCGCCCGCCGCCCACCGCTCGCCCCCAATCGCCCGCACGCCGCCCGTCGTCATTCGCCACCCATCGGTCGCCCGCTGCCCCCCGGTTGCCCACCGCTCGCCCCCCGATCGCCCGCACGTCGCCCGTCAGTCGCTCACCGGTCGCACGCCGCCCGCCGGTCGCCCGTCAGTTGCCCGCCACGCCCGCCACCCGCGGTCACCCACCGCCCGCCGGTTGCCCACCGCTCGCCCCCCAATCGCCCGCACGCCGCCCGTTGGTCGTCGGTCGCCCGCCGCACGCTGGTCGCCCGCCGCCCGCCCGCCGGTCGCCCGCCGCCCACCGGCCGCACGCTGGTCGCCCGCCGGCAATGGTAACGTGAAAAAAATATAAAGAGCAACTCGGGACATACTTATTTGTAAAAGCAATATAAATGTAACATACAAATAAAATATATGCCCCCCAATTATCAGATAAATTATTTATGATCGATAGAATAGAAGCTTACGCATATTATTGCGTTTGTTTTTCTCACATGACACGTAAAGACACTTGGAAAGAAGCAAAACTCTTTAATTTCTTTCCCACACGGATGAGCCAACCCTTTCTTTGTCTCTTCAGTTTGGAGCCTGCAAACTTTGAAAGGACGTGGAGCTTTCGCGGATGACTTCAATAGCTCCTTCTCTTCATTTTCTTGCGAAAGCATCTATTGTACGTCTCCCAAATAGCTCCCTACTATTACCCTTTACTATTTCCTACACACTAGGCTCGACAAGTAGATGTCGATTTCTTTTTTTCTTTTGGTCAGAAGTAGACGCTGATTTCTCACAATCATTTTCGTTGAAGACAAGAATTACGTTATATCTTGTCAATTTCTGAGCATGCTGCACAGAACTTGTTGAATCAGCGTGAATAAAGGTTACTCGGATAAATCTTCAGGCTGACGATTCGGTGAACGAACAGATCGACGTGGGTGCTTTCAGCTCTTTTCCTCTTTTTTTCTTTTGAACAGCTGGAGGGCACCAGCGTGTTTTACCTCGACGCCAAAAAGAAGAGGCTCGTGGCTTTGCAGACTCGGAAAGAACAGCGGTACGGACGATGTGTAAAGCGACAAAGGTGCCCCGGGAGCAGTCGCTCAAGGATCATGTTTCTTTACAGCTCACTCGAGCATTGTGAATTCACCGCGAGACATAGGGACCTACGGGTGCAGGGAGTGACTGGAAGGCCGATTTTTTCCATTTGCGTAAAACAAAGATTGATAAAGCCACCCACCAATGCAATGCAAGTGTAGTTACATGTTGCAATTCATTGCTTGGTAATAAAGTGATTTTAGTACAATCTTTGTGTCTAATATTAAGCGGAAACATATTTAGTTATAGAGATAAATAGGATCTGACAAAATTTAAACTTAGAAATTCTCACTCACACTTATAAATCAAATGATGTAGGATAATCCCAGCATTCTTCTTTTTTATTTTTATTTCTTTTTAATTTTCCCTTTTTCTTCTTATTGCCGTAGTTCTTTCACACTCAAACACAACCTTTTTATTGCTTCAAGAAAATCCACAGTTTTCTCTCTCTCTCTCTGGCCGTGCACGAAAGTAGTAGTAGGTTCTCTTGGTAGGGAAAAAGGATAAATAACGAAAATAAATTAAAGGAAAAGGAAGGAGAAAAGGAGGAAAATGGAAAAGAACACATCCGAAATGAGATGAACTATTCATTTTGTATAAATGCTTTCTACGATGCTAAAACGGCCAACAAGGTACTCCCAAATAGATCCCTACTGTTAGACTTATACACATTGATTTGTCGATCCACTAATGCCCCTGCCGCACAGAAGTAAAATCGAGAGGAAATAAGGCTCTGCCAACGAAACTTCACGCGGACGTTCCAGGGAAGTTCCCAATGGGAACGCATTGATTGTGTCGGTGCTTTAAGCCTTTTCTTTTTCGTTTTGGACCGGCAACCAGTTCATTTCACATTGATGATTAAAAAGAAGGGCTTCATGATACCCTTGGAGACACGGCAAGAAGCGTGGCAAGGCCGGCTGAGGAAAATAATTGGCGAATGCTTTCTAATAATGCCAGGGTGGTTGTCGTCACAAAACCGATAGTGCTAATGTCATTTGGGCCAAAAAAACAAAGAAAAGTAAATAAGAACGAGAGTGTCTGATTGTTAAATTTATTGTCCTTTGTCATTTGTCGAAGTTCATAAGTTAATTAAAAGCAAATTTATTGATGTGCTTGCACATAAAAAAGAGCATAATTTCTTAGAGTTATAAATAAAGCTTATAAAATGAAATATCTTTCATATATAGACCTAAATTGGATATAGTGGACCTATCTTATTAGATAGATGTAAAAGTGATTCCACAAAATACTTTAATGGATGACCGAGAGGTGACACTCTTTATAAGTGATATCTATCTTAGCCCTTTATTTTTTTGAAATTTCTCCTTTTATCTTTATTCGGCTTTAGTTCAAGGATCATGTAATTACTTTCAATATAACGGAAATCTCTTATTCTCATGAAGATTAAGTATACTTCTTGGATAATTATTTCTTGTGATCTGCGGTAATATAATTATAGTGGCAAATATATAGCTCTTATGTTCTTTTCTTTCATTTTTTATAATGGGGTTAATTGTTAAGGCTAGCAAGGAGCAGACGTTGAGGGCGAGGAGTGAGGACCGCAGGAATTGCTTTTAGTGAATTAACAAGGGCGAGGAGCAGACGTCGATCGGCGTGCGGCCGGCGGGCAATTGGGGTGCGGGTGGCGGGCGATTGACGTGCGGGCGGCAGGCGATCGGCGGGCGATCGGCGTGAGGCTGATGAGCGGCTGGCGACCAGCATGCGGGCGACTAGCGGGCGATCGGCGTGCGATCGGCGTGCGGACGGCGGCCGGCGGGCAACCGGTGGGTGATCGGTGTGTGGCCGACGGGCGGCGGCGGCGGTCAACAGTGGGCGGGAGTGGTAGTGAGCGGCGGACGGCAAGAAATTCCTTCAGGTGAAAAGTAAGAAAGAAAGAAAGAATTTCTGATTTCTATTCTAGAAATAGAAAAGTAAAATTTTTTTGTTTTTGATTTCTATTCCGAACCTATTTCTGGAATAGAAATCTATTCCATAAATAAAAAAGTAAATTTTTTTACCAAACAGATTTCTATTCCAGAAATAGGTCTGGAATAGAAATCTATTCCAGAAATAGAAACAGAACGGTTACCATGCGCGCCCCTATTCTTCACTCCAAGCTTAATTAGCTATTTGGTCTATTCTGCCAATTCACTATCAGAACGGATAAAGATAATCGGAGAAGTTCATCATTGGTAAAGTTATGATTTTTTCTTATTACCTTTGAGATATTATATGTTAATCATCTTGACTTCCGGCTTCTTAATGATCAAATATATTTGTCCATGCTATAATGGAGTGCAAGGAAAGAAGGGGACAAATTGTCTTGCTCGTGCTATACAAGGTGGAACCCAAGGATGTGAAATACCTGCAGGGGAACGTTAAAAAGGCCTTTGAATCCCGTAAGCATTGGTCCGACGAAGCGGTCAAGCAACAAGGGAGGGAAGCGCTCAGAAAAGCAGCTACATCTAGAGTATTCGAATCAGAGAAATTTGCTGATGGGTACTTCGTTTGCCTTCTTTTAACAGATCCTTGTCTGAAGAATTTTTCTATTTATCATCCTCAATCCTTGTTTTGTGGAGCCATTAATAAATTGTCATGTGTTGTGTTGTTTGATAGGCGTGAAGGGAAATTAGTAAATGAACTCGTAGAAATAATAATGCGTGAGCAGCAACATAATTTTCAACCACATCTTCCTGCAAACTTGGTTGGAATTGAGGATCGTGTAGCTGAGGTTATGAAATTGGTTGATATTGCTTGCCCGGGCACTCAAATTATTGTGATTTGGGGAATGGGTGGCATTGGTAAGACAACTCTGGCCATGACCATTTATAATAAGCTTTTTAACAAATTTGAGTACCGCAGCTTTCTCCAGGATATTAGAGAAACAGGTAAGATCAAGGGTATGGAGCATGTCCAATCTCTACTGATCTCAGATATAACAAAAAGCCTTGAAAGTAGAGTGCGTGATCCCAAGACAGGGATTAATATGATCCAATCAATTTGTCGAAAAAAGAAGGTACTTATTCTTCTTGACGATGTGAATCATCAAGACCACATTGCTAATTTGGTCGGAGGTTGTAATTTTGAGTCGGGAAGTAGGATCATTATTACATGTCGAGATAAGGCCCTCTTGAAGTCTGAGTATAAAATGTATGAACTCAAAGAAATGAACCATAGAGAATCTTTGCTTCTGTTTAGTAGATATGCATTTGAAGGGGAACAATCTCCCACAGATGTCAGGGCTCTCTAATGGTATTGTTGCCACCACAAAGGGGCTTCCCTTAGCTCTCATGGTTATAGGTTCACTTCTCAACAAAGAAAAAGATCAAACAGTGTGGAGAGATACGTTGGATAAATTGAGGAATGCACTTGATGAGACCATACAAGAAAAGTTGAGGATAAGTTTCGAGTCATTAGGATATGTGGAACAACAAATGGCGAGCAGCGGGTGGCGGACGACCGGCGAGCAGGCAGCGGGCGGGCGGCGGGCGAGCAACCGACGAGCGGCAGGCGGGCGATCGGGGGGCGAGAGGCGGGAGAGCAACGGGTGGCGAGCGACCGACAGGGGGCGGGCGAGCGGCGGGCGATCGACGTGCGGCCGGCGGGCGACAGCGGCGGTCAGCGGTGGGCGGGAGTGGTGGTGAGCGGCGGACGGCAAGAAATTCCTTCAGGTGAGAAGTAAGAAAGTGAGAAACAACTCTGGTTGAAATTGAGGATCGTGTAGCTGAGGTTATGAAATTGGTGGATATTGCTTGCCCGGACACTCAAATTATTGTGATTTGGGGAATGGGCGGCATTGGTAAGACAACTCTGGTCATGACCATTTATAATAAGCTTCTTAACAAATTTGAGTATCGCAGCTTTCTCTAGGATATTAGAGAAACAGGTAAGATCAAGGGTATGGAGCATGTCCAATCTCTACTGATCTCAGATATAACAAAAAGCCTTGAAAGTAGAGTGCGTGATCCCAAGACAGGGATTAATATGATCCGATCAAGTTGTCGAAAAAAGAAGGTACTTATTCTTCTTGACGATGTGGATCATCAAGACCACATTGCTAATTTGATCGGAGGTTGTAATTTCGAGTCAGGAAGTAGGATCATTATTACATGTCGAGATAAGGCCCTCTTGAAGTCTGAGTATAAAATGTATAAACTCAAAGAAATGAACCATAGAGAATCTTTGTTTCTGTTTAGTAGATATGCATTTGAAGGGGAACAACCTCCCATAGATCTCAGGCCTCTCTCTAATGGTATTGTTGCCACCACAAAGGGGCTTCCCTTAGCTCTCATGGTTATAGGTTCACTTCTCAACAGAGAAAAAGATCAAATAGTGTGGAGAGAGACATTGGATAAATTGAGGAATGCACCTGATGAGACCGTACAAGAAAAGTTGAGGATAAGTTTCGAGTCATTAGGATATGTGGAACAACAAATGGCGATCGGCATGAGATCAGCGGGCGGCGGGCGGGCAGGCGATCGGGGGATCGTGTAGCTGAGGTTATGAAATTGGTTGATATTGCTTGCCCGGGCACTCAAATTATTGTGATTTGGGGAATGGGCAGCATTGGTAAGACAACTCTGGCCATGACCATTTATAATAAGCTTTTTAACAAATTTGAGTACCGGAGCTTTCTCCAGGATATTAGAGAAACATGTAAGATCAAGGGTATGGAGCATGTCCAATCTCTACTGATCTCAGATATAACAAAAAGCCTTGAAAGTAGAGTGCGTGATCCCAAGACAAGGATTAATATGATCCGATCAAGTTGTCGAAAAAAGAAGGTACTTATTCTTCTTGACGATGTGGATCATCAAGACCACATTGCTAATTTGGTCGAGGTTGTAATTTCGAGTCGGGAAGTAGGATCATTATTACATGTCGAGATAAGGCCCTCTTGAAGTCTGAGTATAAAATGTATGAACTCAAAGAAATGAACCATAGAGAATCTTTGCTTCTGTTTAGTAGATATGCATTTGAAGGGGAACAACCTCCCACAGATCTCAGGGCTCTCTAATGGTATTGTTGCCACCACAAAGGGGCTTCCCTTAGCTCTCATGGTTATAGGTTCACTTCTCAACAGAGAAAAGATCAAATAGTGTGGAGAGAGACATTGGATAAATTGAGGAATGCACCTGATGAGACCGTACAAGAAAAGTTGAGGATAAGTTTCGAGTCATTAGGGCATGTGGAACAACAAATGGTGAGCAACGGGCGGCGGGCGATCGGCGTGCGGCGGGCGAGCGGCCGGCGGTCGGCGTGCGGCCGACGGGCGACGGCGGTCAGCGATGGGCGGGAGTGGTGGTGAGCGGCGGACAACAATAAATTCCTTCAAGTGAGAAGTAAGAAAGAGAGAAACAATTTCTGATTTCTATTCTAGAAATAGAAAAGTAAATTTTTTTTTATTTCTATTCCAAACCTATTTCTGGAATAGAAATCTATTCCGGAAATAAAAAGGTAAAATTTTTTACCAAATGGATTTCTATTTCAGAAACAGGTCTGAAATAGAAATCTATTCCAGAAATAGAAACAGAATGGTTACCATGCGCGCCCTTAGTGCTGAGTTTTGTTGCCGACTGACTGAAGTTCCCAACTCAATAATCCATCTCCATCTGGTAAGATTGTCGTTAGGGGGCTACTTCGCATTGGAACAAATCCCTTCTTCAATTGGGAAAATGGGAGAGTTGGTTGAGATGGACTTATCAGGTACAAGTATTAAGGAATTACTCGAATCCATTGGGGAATTGAATAAATTAAAAATTCTGAGGATTTTTTTTAGCAAGATAAAAAGGTTACCGAGTTGTATTGGAAAATTACATAGCCTCGAAAAGTTGGATATGGGATGCCGTTACCTGGAAGGACAAATTCATTTTGATAAAGGTGGATTGTCTTCTCTAAAGACCCTTTGTTTAAGCGAAACAAAAATTTCTGGTTTGCTAGAAAACTTAGATCAGCTTTCTTCTCTCGAACACCTCGATTTATTAGAGTGTCATAAGCCTCGGTCACTCCCAAAACCTCCTGTTAGCTTATCATATATGCAGCTCACCTGTTGGAGCAATGAGCTGCCTTCACTCTCTCACTTAAAGCATCCAAAGGAGCTCTCCCTTGTTTATTGCCGGTCTCTTCAAAGCATCCCAGAGCTTCCCTCCTACTTACAAACGCTTCGCGTTTTCAATTGTCCCAAATTGGAAAGGTTGCCAAATCTTTCCGGTTTGGAATTTTTGTCGGAATTAGGGTTCGTGGGATGCTATATAATGAGGTCATTAATGGTTTCGTTGGAGTTAAATTATAAGTAATGTGATGGTCTGGCTTTTTGAAGGTTACAAACTCTATGCTAGTCACCTGTTGCCTGTACCGATGCGAAATTCAAAGTACAGAGCTGACTAAATCTGATAGTAAGTGGCTTAACATCGTTTGCAATTTATTACTTCAGTTCGGTCATTGCTTGGAGATGACAATGTCTACGACCCAGAGGCTTTAGAAGAACAGAGTATTTCCACTGCATTGTGGATAATTGTGTGAGATCCAAACCAGAAGTATGGAGGAAGTCCTTAAATCATCCATATTGCTTTCATGTTTTTGGGATAAATATGACAAGTAATCAATGGGTGGCTAGAAAGGTGATTGGCTTAAGTCCTTTAATGTTTGAGAGATGATCTAGATCTCTTAATGCCATCTTTTCTTGAACTACGGCTCAATTCAGAATGTTTTGTTACAGCTGCCACAGAACGGAATTGGAAATCCACTCCTGCAATAACTGTGGTTTCAGCTAGAAATGTGCTCCATTTTTGGCTAGGCTGATGGCAGGTACAAAAAATCGTCAGAGCTCGGGTATTACCCAGCTGTATATGGCAGTGAAATGAAGTGGGAGGAGCTGTGCGTATGATTTTTAGTTCTGTGGAGAGCTTAATCGGTACTGCATCAGAAGCGACGACTTCCAAGTACAACTATAATCTTGACATAGGAATAGCTCATTGGCAATCTTAGGAGTGCAAATTAATTTGGAAGATGCCAGTCGTGTTCTTTTATTATCATTTTCACAATGGTTTGGTGTGTCTTTGAATCCTGATGAGAGAAATCATGTTCTTTTATTATCATATTCAGTTGAGAGTACCTATTTCATGTTAGTATTTTCAGTTTGGCATGGGGCTTTTTGTGTCGATGTCTTATTGTTTTTTGTCATATTTCAACAAATCTTGGGGAAATTGGTCAACCACATGAACATGATGCTTCAGCATCAACTGGCTCGGGATCCTGGTGAAAATAGATAATCAAAGCACATTGCATGTCATTATACGTCAAATTACAAAGAAAGACTCTTCACCCTTGACATGATAAAAATTTGTTCTTATGCAAACACAGTATTAGCTTCTTCCAAGTTCTATTAAGGTTGGTTTCCTAGAGCACACGATGTTTATTATGGGGTTCTTTCATTCATTCATGCTTAATAAATCAGAACTTCATTCATTATTACAGGTAGACTGCATGTTAGTAGCTTATGTCCACTGATTCTGTCATTGATTAATAAGCCACTGGAGACACCATCATAAGATATCTACTTTTCTCAGATCCAAAACACCGATGTTGGGATGATGAATTTCCGTGGATCTATGTTCTTTGTTTGTTCATTGAGATTGGTAATACATAGGTTTCTCAATTTGACAGTGGATTTATGGCCTTGATTCCATCAAAAGTAACATCCTGTACGGTGGAAAATCTGGGAGGAATCATGTTGTGCTCTTTCTTGTTTTTCATCATAACTATGTCCATCTCGCATGTTTGTAGCATCAGTCAGTGTCTTTACAAATCGATTTTGCATCATTCTGTTCGTTCTTCACTTGGTGATGACAATTTCTCATGCCCATAATGCTTTAAATGACCAGGAGCTTCACTTTAATTTTGGCAATGGTGTGAGATCTGAACCAAATATCTGGGATATGGATGCAACAAGGACATTCTTTAAGCCGATTACATTGTATCGTGCTTTATGAATGGGAGCTGTCCATCGTAGTAATGAAAACAGGTGCTTTACTTCATTCCTGGGACGTTTAAGAGCTGATCTGGATCCATGAATGCCCATCTTTTCTTGAGCTATTACTCAATCAAATCGGAATGCTTTGCTACATATGCCACCGCAGCAGAACAGAACTGGAAGTTCGACCCACTAAATACAAGAGGACCGTGGAAATGACTGACTTTGGGCCCAGCTAGATATGTCTACTATTTCGGGTGTAATGATACTCGGTAACTTGTTTTTTTCCTTTTTTTTCGAAGGATAGTAATTTTCCTCAAAACTTTGGTTATGTTACTTATAAAATTTTCATAAATATCATGATTTTGGCTGTTAAATTGTACTTTATCAAATTTATAAACATGCATATAAATATTGCAATTAATCTCATGTAACTAAGACTAACGATAGCTACTGGTTAATAGTCTTCCCATAAGATCCTAATCCTCCTCAATCAGCCATGTGTACCCAACGATACCTATCATTAGCACCTCCTCATTCATAAGCACAATAATCCTTTTTCTTCTGCCGATCGTTGCCAAGTACATAAGAAGTATATATTCAGTGTAAATATTCAGGGAAAATTACGTAGAAAGGTAAAAAAGAAAACGAAAGAGGGAGTAGAAACTGGCATTGGAAGCTACTTTGTCCCTCGTTAGATGCAGGGGAAGGCAGAGAGATTTGCAGAGCACACCACTTGGAGCTAACTGCTTCGGGATCGAAGCAATCTCGTTGGAGTAGCTGAGACTTTTTAAAAAATGGCTTTAACTCATCGAGGATGAAATTGTAATTGTTGCAATGGATTCATTTGCTTGGAAATCGACCGGCATGCTTGGGAAATGGACATTGCTATGCAAATGACAACTTATCAAGTGCTTGAAGAGTTTCGTACATTCCATCTTGACAATAAATACATATCGGGCACTCGACTTTGTTGAGGTGATAGATGTCATTACCATATAGTCGGCCCCCATAAAAATTCTCACACAGCACTTTCCTCAAAATGATTGTGCAATAGAGCTCGAGATGAATAACCCCGCTCGATGCCCAAACCTTGTGACATTTTTCCAGAAAAATAGTTAAATTGGATAGAAAGCAGAGGGTGAATCAGGCAAGGCGAGAACCCATGGGCTGAAAAGGTTTCGGAAATGGCTTAACTTATAATCAATGAAGCGTTGGGATTGAGGGATGAGCATTGCACGTTATATAATGAGGTCATTAATGGTTTCGTTGGAAAAGTATACATCACTTAATAATTCAATGTTGCTAGGTACAGAAACATGGCGGTGGTGACATGAGAAAATTATAGTAGGCGATTTGGGATATACATATATGAAAAATGAGGTATGAACATAACATGTTAATAAAATATTTGTCGCACAAACTATTGCACACATTATTTATGAACTATTGCACACATTATTTATGAATAGCAAAAGCTCACCCTTGCTACTGTTACAATTGCTTTTCTCATGCAATACACAAGAACACGCATAGCAAATAAACTCATACAAATACATGCTCAACGAACAAGCCAATTCTCACTTTTTCTCTGTATTGGGAAACACTCTCAGCTCGCATTAAGAGGCTATCCAATGCTATAGGTATGGGTGTCAAAACCGAATCGGAATTGAAACCGATTTGAATCGAATTTTCGTATATTTTCAGTTCGATTTGAGTTTCGGTTTGGATAATGAAAAAATAACTATTTTTTTAATTCCAGCTCAGTAAACGGAAAATAGCATCTCTTCTTAATATTACAATTTACACAACCTCTCTCCTTTTCCACTAAACATTTTTTAATATTTAAAAAAGAAAGCTAAAAAAAAATCAAACCAAACCAATTTGAGTCGATGGCGATTTGGAGAGAGTTGCAGTAGTCTACTTCCACCGATTGAGAGTTGACAATGTCTTCTCTTCTTCCAAGTTGCCACACGCGGGTCACAACGCTCCGTGTCTCATTTTACCTTCAATCTGAGTAGTGTGCATTCAGAATGTGTTTGTTTTGTTAATAACTTATTTTCAAAAAAGAGTGTTTTTGTCTGTTATTCTTTTTATTAGTTAGGGTGTGTTTGTTTCAATGAAAGTATTTTTCTGGAAAGTATTTTCCAGACTTTCCGCTGTTTGTTTTTTCAAAAATAATTTGGTCAATGGAAAATATTTTTCACCAAGAAATATTATGTTTTATTTTAGGAAAATGAATTCTTGTGCGTGGGAAGGGGAAAACACTTTCCCTCTTTATTAGGTCTTTAGGTCCTTCCTTTTTATTAGGTCAAATGTTATTCAATCATTTTCCAAATGCCATCCAAATGCCTGAAAATATTTTCAATCACATATCATCAAACACGAAAACTAATCATTTTCATGGAAAATGATTAGTTTTTTCGTGTTTGATGATATGTGATTGAAAATGTTTTCGGCGTTTGATCGCATTTGGAAAATGATTGAATAACATTAGCGTAAAAAAAAGAGATTTTGGAGAGTAAAAAAAAAGAATAGAGATAACCTAATAAAAAGGGAAGGACTTAAAGACCTGATAAAGAGAGAAAGTGTTTTCCCCTTCCCATGTACATGAATTCATTTTCCCAAAATAATACATAATATTTATATTGACTGGAAAGTGTTTTCTATTGACCAAATCGTTTTTGGAAAAACAAATAACGGAAAGTCCGGAAAATACTTTCCGGAAAACTACTTTCATTGAAACAAACGCACTCTTAATTTGCTTTATAATTTTGAGAGACTACTCTTCTTCTTCAAGAAAGAACCACTGTTGTCTCGTTGGAGTAGCTGAGATTTTCTAGTAATCGGTTATCTCACGGAGAATGAAGCATTGTATTGCGACCATCAACGCATTCTTCTTCAAAATCGGTGAAAAAGAAAGACAATGTATTATTTCTACTGTTAGCAGAGTCACATAGTACAATAGGAGAAATCTTTGTACCTGTTTTGAATTTAAAACATAGCACCAAGTTCAAAATTGTATCTCTACCTTTGAAATTTGCTAAAACGTACTAACTATCTATCAAAAAGATTATGCTCATGGTGTCAAAATTGATTTGAAATATAGAATTCAGATGATTCCTCCAAGTCAAGTTCTGTTTTGATTAAAAATGTGGGAAGGCTAAAGTTATTGAGAATGATCCATGTCATCAAAGAATCACATAATTGGATTATGGAATGCCCAATGCCTCAAAAAGAGCATGACACATCATTAAGAAGCTAGAAATCATGATGATTATCTAAGATATATCAGAAGTAGTAAGTAGAAATAAAAATAAAAAATTTATCAATGATGAAATTTTCTAATTATCTCTATTGGTTTTAATAGTGAATTCGCAGGACGTGCTAAATAGCTAGTTAAAAATCAAATTAAGAAGACGTGGGAAGGGAAAATCACTGAGTCCGAAGTAAATCAGGTGTTGGAATGAAAGAGCAAACTAGGTTCGGATTGAAGTAATAGTAAAGCTACTGTCAAGAGATAAAGTTTTGTAATGAAGATTTTCTACCATGCTTTTTTCACTCTATTTTGGCCAAAGAAAACGTCATTTCATGACCCCCATGTCGGTTTGGTACAATTACAAATCAGGTAATCCGTGTGAGAATCCAACTTTGACCATTGAGCCTTGCAAATTATACTATTTCTTCATCTATAATTAACAAAAAATGAGGTCGTTAATGGTTCCATTGGGAAATCCTCCGGAGGTGAATTTGAAATGAAATTCATTGTGAAAGTAGATTTCATTTATCATTCATTGTTGTTGAGTATGGAAGTACAATGATGGTAATACGAAAAAATTGTAATAGGTAACTCGGGACCTACTTATCGAAAAATACAGCATATATACGACACACAAATAAAATAGCCATCGCACAATTATCACACACAAAAACATTTGGAGATAACTCTTTATTGTTTTTTTCCCGCCATTCGGATGAGCCCACTCTTTCTTTTTCTCCTCCGGGAGAAGCCTTCTCTGACTTTGAAAGAACCTTAGCTTATCATATGACTTCAATAGCTCCTCTTACAAGAGCATCTATCTATGGTACATCTCCAGAATGGTTCGCTACTATTAACCCTCACTTACTGTTTCCCACACAATAGCCATGATAAGTAGAAGCTGATTCATGAGATACAAAGACCAATTTTTCCATTTACAGAATACAATGATAGAAAAGCCACCAACCAATGAAGTGATTGCTTGGTAACTCTGAAAGTGATTTGGATCATTCTTCATTCAAATCCACTTTTGCTCTCTCTACAACTCTCGTATGTTTAGAAAGGTTTTAGATATTTCATATTTCACGTTAAGTAGAAAATGTAACCACCAAATTAAAAAAAGAAGGTAGTTGAGAGAAAAATAAGATTAATTCCAATACTTCTTTACAAAGAAAGAATTTTAGATAATAATGAAATGTATTTTTACTGATTTTTGGTAACCTTGCATTTTTGCACTTTTCTTATAGTATAATATGAAATCGACTTTAACAATAAAACCGAGTTTCTCTTTTTTATACAAAGAAAGAGCTGGTGTTTATGTTCATCTTCTCTGTGATTTTAAAGACACACTCATCTATGTTAAGTGTGATGCATTCGAAATTTGACTCGAAGTGAAAAAAGAAAAAGCAAATTCATTTTTCATATAAGCAAATAATTTTTTTACAAAAAATGAAAGATAAATTGAGAAAAATGAACAAACGAATAAATATTCTAATTTTGGACGAAAATATTGAGATGACAATGAAAATGTTTTTATTCGATCAACTATTTCAATACATTATAAGGTGATTATTTTTAAGAAAATATTAAATTCCGAAAAATAAGAAAATATATTCAGTTTTCTGCTGGAAAGGTTTCAAGCTGAAGCCGATGCCGTCACTTTTGTTTCACGTCGGAAGAGAAGCAAGGAGGAGGAGGAGGAGGAAGCAACCCTCGCCACCTCTCTCATCTCACGGTGGCGTTCATGGTTATTGATGTTGCACTAATCTCTTTGGGGGCAACTGTGATTTAAGTATACTTGTTGATTTTGCACATCAACTCCGCGAAAATTAGCTATCAACGTTTGGAAATTAAACAGAAGCAGAAAATATAGGTGCGCCCACCACAGCAGATTACAGTAATTAGGTTTTATCCCTAAGGGGTAAGTCCATTCTCCAAATTAACAACCTTAATGTGAGCCACCGCAAGTACAAAGACAATAGAGAAGACCCACATTTTGTCTCCCTTACACATGGTCAATCAACAGTCAGTGCCAACAAAAGAAATCCCCCTCCTTACCCCTTCCCGTCAATCGCCATCCCAAAATTGTGACATTCACAGACAACCAGAACACCCACTTAACCCAATTAATAAGCCCCTCGACATTGATTAATTCCACGAAACAGCGAAGGAGTGGAGTAGATCAGGTCAGCTAATAAGAAGGGAATGGCATTGAGATCGGCGATTTAGGCGGCGGCGGTGGCCATGAGGACCCCTTCTCGCTCAACTCCATTTGTTTATGCTCATTAGAAATCCCGATCAATGCGCGATCGCTTTGCCACGCGGGGATCTCACCATGCGAAAGTAAGATTCTTGTCTCGCATTGAAACTTCCCCAACCATAGAGTTTATATTCCAAAGCAATCCTGGAGTCAATGTACACGAGTAGGAGATGTTTTGAACCCTTCACGGTCTGTTAGTAGGGTATGTATCTGGTAATAAAAAAATTTCAATCTGGGCCTAATTTTTAAGGGGCTCGGCCCAAGCCCGCCTAAGGTCGATCACGAATCGGTAAATCCCCCGTTGGCATGGTGGCGGTATTGGATGATCGGACACTCATCGTGTCGTGACTCGATGAACTAAAACTTCCTGGAGAAAGAGCTGATTCCCCGCCCGAAGCCGGAACGAAGAATGTTTCGGCGGGCTGCTCTTCTCTTGCTTCGAGCTCGAAACCCGAGCACAGCTTTCGACTTTGCTTTGGCCGATCATCTTTGATCGACACCCAACGGTTCAATCAGACGAAGAATGGAAGGGTCCTAATGAATCGAGAGTCTTTTGCTCTCTCTACAACTCTCGTATGTTCTGTGAACTGAAGATTCGTCGATGGAACCCAGATGGAGATGGAGAGAGCCAGGCTCGAGAACGAGCGGAAGCGGGCTCGAGAACGAGAGAATTGGTGCTTCTCATCCGCCAGAAGGAGCTCCGATTGCTCGATCTTCAACAGCAGCAGCAACATTCATTCAACAAAAGGAGTGGCGGCAGCGATGAGGGTTTAAAGGCGAAGGATTTCGAAAGAAACTGAAAGCAAAAACTCCGGCTCACGCAAAGCCTTCGCCCCCAAATTCATATTTTGTTTTGATCGTGTCTTTCGTTTGACCTCCGTGATTGGGCCGAGGTCCGATGGTGTTGGCGTTGCGCGACCGGACGGCGGCTCTGCAATCGGGAAGAAAGCTCCGACCACCAAACCAACCATGGCCGATTCGAAGATGGAGACGCTGTGTGACTTGCTCGATGGAGGATTGATAGGTTTGGACCGTATCTTACAAAAAGCTCGAGTCTTTCAACATGGGCAGCGAGTATTGGTTGGTACTTCATTGATCAGTTAAATTCTGCTCGTACTCATCGGCTAAATTTTGCTCTCTTTATGCGTGTTTTTTTTTGGGGGGCATACACTTATTGGTGAAGAGGAATCACAACATGTGTGTCTGCTCGTTCCATGAGTTATCGAGGATTTCTAAAGAACAGCCACCTCTCCCTCAATTCGTAGTGCATGCGGGCAGACTTTTTAATGAATTTTGTGTGATACGTTCTGAAATTTTTTCATTGACTGAAAAGTGAAAAGTGGTGTGCGCAAGTCTGATACCAGTGGGTGCCTTAAAGCTTTTACTTCTATTTCGAAGACTGAAAAAGGGCATTATCAATCACGGTATTTTCCTTTTTGTCTCATTTAGTTCTCTGTAATTGGGAAATGCTTGGAGTTTTCCCTTTGTTCGATACTTTTCTCTGCCTGGATGCTTTTTGTGTTTGATATATCTAGGAGACTAAGGTGATTTGTGTAGTTCCCTTCCTTTTCTTTCAGTTGTAAGTTCTTTGGCGCGCTTGATGATTGTGTGTAAGTTGACTATGAGAAGTTGAATTAACTTGTGAAAAAGATTCATTAGCCTACTGTTGTTTGCACTTTTCAGCTAGATCGAGAGTCAGAAACTAGGACAGGCCAACAAAAGTTGGTTCTTTCTTGATGCATAGATCACCAACCACCAACCAAGATAACTCATGTTGGATCCGTGAGATGAGGTATCGACTATTAAAGCTACTACTAGATTGTGTTGACTGAGTATAAAATGCAGGTACCTGCGTGGTCTGCCTTCTGGTTTTGGAGTGCTTTTGGTGTGGACTTTATGCACGAACATTCACCATATTTTGGATCCCTGACCTACAAAATGCAACACAATGGGGAAAATGATGTCTTGTTGCTAGCTAAACATCTCTAAACTCTTGTCATCATATTGAAAGCTAACTTATCAATTCCCTATGATTGGCCGGCATTGTTCAATTTTTTTAAAAGATTTTTAATCCTTGTACAAATCTTCTGTCCATCTTACTCTAATATTTGGTTCAAGTCCATTCATCAGTGAATTTTCTAGTATATCTTGGCTCATGCTTTCAAAATATTCTAAATCTCCTTCTCTTTCATACCCGTCTTTTTCTTTTGTTGTTTTATCTCTGACTTTATTGGGCAGGAATTTGTTTTTAGATCGAAGATGGCAACCCCATAAGAAAACAACGATGTGAAAACTCTTGAAACACAGCCCAACAAGCAGAGAAAAAGAAGTCCATCATCTGGGAACACTTCACAGTAGAAATTGTGAGTCCTGGATGTAGAAGGGTGTGGTGTAAGCAGTGCAAGCAAAGTTTCACTTATGGCACAGGCTCAAAGGCTGCTAGCACCAGCCAGCAAAGTAAGGTGTGATGAATCATTGACTGAACTGATCTTGTCACGTGCAAAAATTTAGAATTACCTAAATCCATTGGGTATTTGAAAAACTCAAAAATTTTGAATATTGCTCAATGTAAGAAATTGAGTAGTTTACCCAGTACTATTAGCAAGTTGGGCAAACTTGAAGTATTAATTGCCTCATTCTGCTGGAATCTCGGAGGGGAAGTTCCTATGGATGGGTTGTCTTCATTGAAGATCCTTTGATTAAGTTATATGTGCATTTCTGGCTTCCCTGATGCAACTGTGAAGCTTTCTTGTCTTGAAGAACTTGATTTAAAGGACTGCAGCATGATTCAGTCACTACCGAAGCTTCCTACCAGTTTAACTGATCTAGTAATCACCTGTCATCTTCACACATTGCCTCAACTTTCTCATCTAATCCATTTAAAACAGCTCAGTTTTCATGATTGCAAATTGTTGGAATTTATGCCAGAGCTTCCCTCAGGAATATTGAATCTCTATATGTCTGGGTGTTATAAGTCGAAAGAGTTGCCAAGTTGGTCAAGTTTGGAACTCTTGTCAATATTAGGTATTGAAGCGTGCCAGGAGCTGACAGAAATCAAGGGTCTGGAAGGATTAAAATCCTTGAAAAACCTGTGTAATTGGATGCAACAAGTTGTCCAACCTAGATGGTCTTGAACATCTGGATGTTTGAGATGCTTGGAAATGGTGGGGATCGACTTATCCAGACACAGGGAGTCGTTCAAACGTCTAGAGTCGGATGGTCCAATATTGAATGATGATCTATTTTAAGGCCTTGACAGATTGAAAATCTTGGAAGAGCTGACAATCTATAGCTGCCAGTCCCTCATAAGGCCGGATCTTTCGCAGGTAACGCATCTGAAGCTATTCATGGCTAGCAATTGCCACTGGCTAATCGAAATTAAAGGCCTTGAGAGGTTGAAAAACTTGGAAAGATTGGATATTGAGGGGAGCAAATCCATTGAAACATTACCAGACCTTCATGCTTTGATAAGCTGGAATTTTTGTGCATTGTAAAGTGTTAAAAGCTTTGTGATGTTTGGGGCCTAGAGAAAATCAAATTTGTGGATAGATCGTAAAATGAGGGATTCAACTGCAAGGCCTCCACATCGGTTGAATTTCGAAGATTGAATGGAATGATGGGGGGCCAATTTCGCATGAACTTGTGGAGATCATAGAGCTCCAGGAATTAAGACAGGGATGCAACTCATTGGAATTTTATATGTTCATGGCACTCCTACGTCAGATAAAAATTGGTTCATGGAAAAGAATGCTCCGATCAGTCAATCACTTTGGCCACAAAGTTGGAACCATTCACAATTCCCATCAAAGGTAAATAAAGCGGGTCGCACTATTAATTGTCAAGATATATTGCCAATTTCATCAGCATTTCATATGCATCGTACTTTTGTCTTTGAATAGTTCGTGAAAGTTGACACAATGCTTCAGGGGTATTCATACTCTGGATCATCGGAGGTGTTAAGATGGGCCACAGTGCCTCATCAAATTTTACAAACCTTAAAATGATTTTATCAACGATCCAATGAATAAGTTAGCAACCGACTTTTTCTCAAATTATACAAGTGTAGCACTCTAATAAATTTACAAATATGTCAATAAATTAGTAAGTTCGTAACTTCTTTCACTATGAAATTTATTTTTATCAACTAAAAATTTCCTATAGTTCGTATTAACAATTTTTTTAATCATAGTGAGCTTTTCATTCACTGAGTACGGGCCCAATTACATGAAAAGGGGGCATCAATTAGTTTATCGTGGACCCATCAATTAGTTTCCCCTCAAAATCACGGCAGACGCACGCCATGGAACCCCTCAGAAGATCCTTCATGGAAAGTTCTCTCAATGTTTAGCTTGAGGATTCAGTGGTTTCCATCTTATGGAAAGTTCTGTCAATCTATGCTGACTTTTCCAGATTGTTCCCACTACTAGGAACCAACAGATTCTTTCCCCTAGGCTCATAGGACACCATTTGCAGGGTGGGGATGAGTTTCTGGAATAATCTTATCTATGGTTATATCCTCCAGTTTGGCATAGAACAGCTTCCAAAGAGGGCTCTTCTTCTAAAATAACTAGGATCATCAGTTTCTAGCCGGTTCTCATCATATTCCTCTTCCTCAAAGAACTTGGCATAATGCCCTATGCGACCACATGCATAACAAAAGTGCCGTAGTCTCTCATATCTAAAGTTGACCCATAGTTTCTTTCCTCCTTGGCTGGCAAATGTCTTGGGTTTCAAGGGGGATAATAAATCAATTCTTACTCTAGCTTTTCCACCTGTATAGGAGCTAAACCCATTTGTATCAATTTTCACTTCAGTTACCAAGCCCGCTGCTGCTGCTATTCACCTTATGGTTTCCTCCAAGACCCAATCCATAGGTAATCTGTGCACTTAAACCTAAAGCTAGCAATGTGTGTAATCGCAATTGTACTGTGAAGTAGTCGGTGTCCATGGTTTAAGCACCTTTAAGCACCTAAAGATTGCTAGAGAAAGACCAAGGCCTTGTCTCACGAATTCTGTTCATTTCATTTTCAGATTAAAGGTAAAGGCTAAAGTTCTCAAGTCTACTCCATCAAAGGTAACTGAATCCACTCTCCAAGCCCTCTTCATAGTGTTTTGGAAGGCTTGGAGATTGATATTGGGGTTGTGGAACAATTGCCCAAAAATAGTTAGACGACATTCTTATATTCTCTCATTGGGATCATACCATCTATCTCAGCCAGGTCTTTTTCTGATCGCAAATTGCCCAATTTTCTGCAGAGGATGGTAACTCAAGAATCTGAGGTGTCTAATTCTTCCACCGAAGATGCAAAAGAGGCAAACAACTTACTTCATGCAAGAAAAGTACAGCAGAAGCAGCTATTTCTCTAAATTCATTCTCGGGGATTTACCACAATATACCATATGGCAAAATGCTGTCCAAAGACAATGCAGTGCTCAAGGAGGCTGATAGGGTAGGTGGGGGATTTGGGGTTGGGGCTTTTATAAGGGGTTTTGATATTCAGGTGAGGATTAACCAGGGTTGTTCCTTTCAGCTGATGTGATGGTCATTGATTGCATGCCTTGTAGGGCATGATGCTATCGAAGGGACATCAGGTTGTATCAGAAGCTAGGTTTGGTTTAGCTTATGGAACAATTAATATGGTCTATGGGAAGGTTGGGCATTTTGGGTGAAGGGTCAAAGTTGAAAAGGAAACGGGAGATTTGCATCTTGGTAGGGACTAGATGAAATCACTGCTGTATTCAGCAAAGAGCATTGGGGTAGGATTCCCATCAAGAGAGGATATCCACGAATTCGGTAGGGACTAGTTGAAATCACTGCTGTATTCAGCAAAGAGCATTGGGGTAGGATTCCCATCGAGAGAGGATATCCATGAATTTCAATTCAATAAGGTAAGACTTTGGTGGAAAAGGTGCATAATGATAGATTGCAAAGAAACGACAAACAGGTTTAAATTTACATTCCTATTTAAAGTTCTTATTTCTACAAGCCAAGCAAAATGCTCTAGGGAACAAGAGATTGGAAATGAAAAATTTTCCTTTCCATTGAAACAAAAACTAGAAACTTTATCATTAACCATAAGGCCCTTGGAACTACACTTTGGGTTTTCTAGTTCTTTTCTTTAATTTGTAGTTATCATTTTGGGCTGAAAACTTGAACACTAGTGTCATGCTTCATGCAGCAATCGTCGAGGCCATTGCAGGGTCTCGATCTTGAACATCTATCTATTGTACAGAAGCCCACACTACTTGCCATATCTCAGCGGTGCAGGCACCATGACATTTTCGATAATAATTTTTCTCCTACACAATAGTAGTTGATCAACCATGGACGTTCCTTCACTACATTGTACTCAAAAAATTGAATTCTTTCGTGTAAGAAACTATGCTGCCACTGGTAATTATTATAATTATAGTGACTAATAATCATATTTTGGGATGAATTGGATAGTTTTCAGTTGTCTACTTTCCCCGATCGTGAGTTAACCGCGTCTTCTCTTCTTTCGCATTGCCACAACGTCTCATGTTTGCCTCCAATTTGGACAATATACATGCACATCGTTAATATGCTTCATTAACAGTATTTTTTTTTTACCATAATATTTTACAAAAGAGAGATTTTGTCGATTATCCTTTTATTTATTTCCTTCTTTTTTTTAATGAAACAAAAAGAGATTCCTTGGGTTACATAAAGGAATAAATATGTGAATTGCATTTCTACTAAGAAATTGCATGGGGGAGGCAGAGATTAGTAGAGCCTGCCACATCGACTGTTACTCTTCAGGATCTGAATGTTGTTGTTGAAGCAAATAAGATTTTCTATAATGGGTTAAATACAGAGAGAATGAAGCTTTGTAATTGCAACCATCAACGTGCCCTTTTTCAAATTCGGTGAAAAAGAGAGAGCTCGACTACCCATTAAAAAAAAATATCCATCTACGTGATTGCATACAAATTTAAGGAAGACGTTCTATTATTTCTATTGTGATAGCTCAGCCAAATAGTAAAATATGTGAAATTTCTAACATAGCACAGAATCAGAGTATTTATACTTCTAGAATTAGCTACAAAATACTCACTACTTGTCAAAATATTATGCTCGCGATGTCAAAATTGATTTGAAGGAGAGAGAGGAGGATTCCTCTAAGTCTAAGTCAAGTATTATGTTGATTAAACATGTGGAAAAGCCAAGGGCATCGAGAATAATTGGTGTCATCAAAGATCATGTGATTAAATCTTGAATGCCCGTCATCTCTATTCTTTGTTTTTGACAAACATAAAGGGAACGTACTGACTGGGGGAGAGATAGAGAGAGACGATTCCTCTGAGTCTAAGTCAAGTATTATGTTGATTAAACATGTGGAAAAGCCAAGGGCATCGAGAATAATTGGTGTCATCAAAGATCATGTGATTAAATCTTGAATGCCCGTCATCTCTATTTTTGACAAACATAAAGGGAACGTACTAACTGGGGGAGTGAGAGAGAGAGAGAGAGAGAGAGAGAGAGACAATTCCTCTAAGTCTAAGTCAAGTATTATGTTGATTAAACATGTGGAAAAGCCAAGGGCATCGAGAATAATTGGTGTCATCAAAGATCATGTGATTAAATCTTGAATGCCCGTCATCTCTATTCTTTATTTTTGACAAACATAAGGGGAACGTACTGACTGGGGGAGAGAGAGAGAGAGAGAGAGAGAGAGAGATGATTCCTCTAAGTCTAAGTCAAGTATTATGTTGATTAAACATGTGGAAAAGCCAAGGGCATCGAGAATGTGTCATCAAAGATCATGTGATTAAATCTTGAATGCCCGTCATCTCTATTTTTGACAAACATAAAGGGAACGTACTAACTGGGGGAGAGAGAGAGAGAGAGAGAGAGAGAGAGAGAGAGAGAGAGAGACAATTCCTCTAAGTCTAAGTCAAGTATTATGTTGATTAAACATGTGGAAAAGCCAAGGGCATCGAGAATAATTGGTGTCATCAAAGATCATGTGATTAAATCTTGAATGCCCGTCATCTCTATTCTTTATTTTTGACAAACATAAGGGGAACGTACTGACTGGGGGAGTGAGAGAGAGAGAGAGAGAGAGAGAGAGAGAGAGAGAGAGATGATTCCTCTAAGTCTAAGTCAAGTATTATGTTGATTAAACATGTGGAAAAGCCAAGGGCATTGAGAATAATTGGTGTCATCAAAGATCATGTGATTAAATCTTGAATGCCCATCATCTCTATTCTTTATTTTTGACAAACATAAAGGGAACTTACTGACTGGGGGGAGAGAGAGAGATGATTCCTCTAAGTCTAAGTCAAGTATTATGTTGATTAAACATGTGGAAAAGTCAAGGGCATCAAGAATAATTGGTGTCATCAAAGATCATGTGATTAAATCTTGAATGCCCGTCATCTCTATTCTTTATTTTTGACAAACATAAAGGGAACGTACTGACTGGGGGAGAGAGAGAGAGAGACGATTCCTCTAAGTCTAAGTCAAGTATTGTGTTGATTAAACATGTGGAAAAGCCAAGGGCATCGAGAATAATCGGTGTCATCAAAGATCATGTGATTAAATCTTGAATGCCCGTCATCTCTATTCTTTACTTTTGATAAACATAAAGGGAACGTACTAACTGGGGGGACGTATTGATTGGGGTAGGTGCTTTAAGTTCTTTGGCTTTTTTCTTTTGAACAGCTGGAGGCAACTAGCGTGTTTGACATTTAACGCCAAAAAGAAGAGGTTCGTGTCTTTGTAGACTTGGAAAGAAGAGCGGTAGGGACGGATGAGGAAAGTGACAAAGGTCCTTGATTCATGAGATAGAAAGACTGATTTTTCTATTTGCGAAATACAATGATAGATAAAACCACCAACCGATGCAGCGTAGGGTGTAACTACTTGTTGCAATGCATTGCTTGGTAATTGATAGACAAGACACCACTTTTGACTTGTAAGGTGTAATATGTGGCCCGTCATGTCACGCCCCGACTCTCGAGCTCGCGGCAACCCCATTTCACTTGAGGTCTAACTGTACGACGTCCCAGGTACTGTCGTCGACCAATTCATTTTATCTTGTAATTAAGCACATGCGGAAACGAACAACTCCCAAACCAAACAACGGGGATAGCAACAAAGAAGCGGCGAGAGGAAAGACAACAGTATTTTATATATTCGAAGGTTAGCCGGCACACCAAAGCAAATACATACACGCCTTACTACGGGCGACAAGCTAAGGCCTACTCAAAAAGGGACTGGCCTAGCTAACCTAATCCTGTACAAGTGAGGGAAGGCTCGTCAAAAGGAAATAGGCTACGCCTGCCTACTCACGGGCCTCGAGGATCGCTCTCTTCGATCCCTGCACGCATCATCTAGGGCCCGAAAAGGTTAACCACGACGGGTTGAGATAAACTCGGCAAGTTAAAGTCCTAAGCCCCTAGGTTAGGAACTTCGCTCGCCTCGGGAGTTTAACATACAACCTAATACAAAGCAATCAAGCACAATACCACCTCAGAGAGATAACCACAGAAGACAGTTTAATAAACAGGTGCAATCACAAGCGACCCTACCTGGCCTTGGCACACGCAACCTGCAAAACTGTCATTTAATTCATCACGACATTAAGAGCATGCAATTAATCGAGCATCTCACACGCTTTCTCATGTCTCACACTCACACATGCTCCGATTATTACGCCCTCCGGGCCAACGGCACAACCTTATGGTTGGCGGTTCTGGCTAAACCAGCCTTCGTCCTCTTTACCTCGAGGCACGGCGACGTCAAGGGCTCACTCCCAAGACGGCATTCCCGAAGGAGCATAGGACCCGCCCACTACCGCAGCCCCCCAAGAATCGACAGAGGCCCGGACCCGCCCACTACCGCAGCCCCACAAAGAACCCTCCTCGTCGGGCATCCGATCAAGTCGGGCGACCCACGGCCACGGCACAACCCCATAAGGATTGGCGGTCTTCGCAACGCCGGGTTCCTCTCTTAATGTGATCATGCAATACATCATCAAGCAATCCATTTATATTTTTGCTCGTCGTGAATGCACATCGCTCATGCTCATGCGACATGCCATTTCGATAACCCATGCCATGTCATGCAATCTCACTCGACAATTCCAAAATCCCATTTCCAATCGCATTCGATCACGCATTTCATCAATATTCACAAGTATAATTAACAATTGGCACTTCAATAAAGCATAACAACCAAGAACACAACAATTTGAAACCAAAATTTATTTCGTATGAATGAACAGTCGTGAACAATGAATCGTGAAAAGAATCGTGAATAACTCATGAACGATGAATCCGTGAACGAATCCGTGAACAAGTAAATTCGTCCGAAATTAAATAAATAAATAAAAATAATTAAACTTAACCATGGTTAACAAATTAACCTAACCATGGTCAAATTAACCTAACCATAGTTAAATTCTAACCTTGGTTACTTTAAAACTAACCTTAGTTACTTTAATTAATTAACCTTAGTTACTTTATTACTAACTATGGTCAATTAACTAACCCTAGTCAGCCTTAATTAACCAGCCTAATTAACCAATCAACCTTAATTAATCACAAACACACAAATACACTAATTAACCCCTAAGCAAGATTAACCCCTAAACAAGGATTAGGAAGTTAACTTACTTGGATCGGAAATCCGGCGACACCGGCACGTAGAGGGGAACGAGGGCTATGAGGGGTAAGCTCGGGGACGACAACAAGTGACAAACGGTGGCCGAAACGGGCCAAAAATGATGCTGGTTACTATTCACGCGGAACCGGTGCAGCTGAGCGGAAACGGCCGAAACGGGCGGCTAACGGCGACCAAAGGTGACCAGGGATGCGCGGTTGGCTTCCTAACTCCCAAGACTACACTTTGGGCGGTTGCGGCGGCTCCGGTGACGGCGGCAAGGCTGTTTTCCGGCTGGAAAACAGTAAAGACAGCAAGAAAACAGCAGAAATGGAAGAGAAAGGAAGAGAAAAAGGGAGAGAGAGTATGGCTGGGCTGGTGCACGAATTTTGGGGGAGAAAGAGGAGAGAGAAGGAGCTGCTGGAGGCTTGGATAAGGGCCAAGGCAAGTGGGCAAGTCCACTTGTTGAAGAACCAATCAAAACAAAGCAAAAACAAGC
Source organism: Corymbia calophylla (assembly GCA_014182845.1). NCBI lineage: Eukaryota > Viridiplantae > Streptophyta > Magnoliopsida > Myrtales > Myrtaceae > Corymbia > Corymbia calophylla. Next base: position 3,772,026 of record CM024695.1, read on the forward strand.
ATAAACAATGCCCACTTGGGCAACAAAGCAAAAGGCCAAAGAGAGAAGCCCATGGGCTGGAAATGGAGGGGAACTTGGGCCAACTTGGGCCCCTCTTGGGCTGGGCTAAATGGGTGCAAGGCCCATTGGGCCGCCGGTCTTGGGCCGGCCCACCCGCGAGCCCAAAACTCGATCCAATTTTCCCTTTTTCCGGCGCTTCCGTGTCCAACGGAAAATCCCAAAATAAATGAGGCGACGTCCAAGTATTTATTCCTGATATCACGGAGAAATCGGTTCCCAAAATCGGATTAAAAATCGGGCTAAATTGAGTCGATTTTCGGGATGTTACAACTCTTCCTCTTACGAAATTTCGTCCTCGAAATTTGAACTGACACGCTAATCCTCAAAAAGATAGGGGTACTGACGCCTCATGATTTCTTCGCTTTCCCATGTCGCTCCCTCCGTACCATGATGCTCCCAAATGACTTTGACTAAGGAGACCGTCTTGCTTCTCAGCACTTGTTCTTTTCGGTCCTCGATCCGAATCGGTCTCTCTACATACGACACCCTATCGTCCACCTCTATGTCTTCAAAATTCAACACGTGCGTCGGGTCCGGCTCGTATTTCCTTAACATCGACACGTGGAATACGTCATGCACTTGAGCAAGTCGAGGCGGTAGTGCAAGACGATAGGCTAAATTCCCGATTCTTTCTAGAATCTCGAACGGTCCTACGTACCTTGGGCTCGTTTTCCTTTCTTTCCAAATCGCGATGTACCTCGCATCGGCGATACTTTAAGGAACACATGATCGCCCACTTGAAATTCCAATGGCCTACGTCGTCTCTGTCTCCATAGCTCTTTCATCGCTCCGAGCCGTCTTTAACCTCTCTCGAATCATCTTGACGGCGTCTAACGATTGCTGCACCAACTCGGCCCCGTAATTTTCCGCTCGCCGACTTCGTCCCAACAAATTGGAGTCCTACACGGTCTGCCATACAAAGCTTCGAACGGTGCCATTCGATACTTTGCCGATAACCGTTATTGTACGCGAACTCCACGAGATGAAGTTGTTCCTCCCAACTTCCTTTAAAATCCAATACATGGCTCTCGGCATATCCTCCAAAGTCTCGAATTGTTCTCCGATTGACCGTCTGTCGAGGATGGTAGGCCGTATTGAACTGCAGTTTTGTCCCCATCGAAGTCTGTAGACTCTTCCAAAATGCAGCCGTAAATCTGGGGTCTCGATCTGAAGTAATCGTCACTGGTACCCCATGCAGACGAATAATCTGTCGCACGTACAACTCTGCATACTTTTCCAAAGCGAAGTCCTTGCGTACGGCGATGAAATGAGCCGACTTCGTCAATCGGTCCACTATGACCCAAATCCCATCATTACCCCGCTGACTTCTTGGTAATCCCGTCACAAAGTCCATCGTGATGTGCTCCCATTTCCATTCAGGGATTTCAAGAGGTTGCAATAACCCTCCCGGCTTGCAATGTCGCGCTTTCACTTGTTGGCAAGTTAAACACTTCGCCACGTGCTTGGCGATGTCTAGCTTCATGCCATTCCACCAATAATACTGTCGCAGATTCTGATACATCTTCGTACTGCCGAGATGCACACTGTAGTCGCTACGATGCGCTTCGGATAACAACCTCTCCTTAATTTCGGCGTCGCTTGGTACACATAACCGTCCACGGAATTTCAAGATCCCATCCTCGGATACTTGAAAATCCGACTTTCTCTTGGTCGCGTCCATTTGCAGAATCTTTTGGATCTCAACGTCCAAAGGTTGCATTGCCTTAATCTTGGCTTGAATTTCGGGTTCAATCCTAAGGGTAGCCATTAAACTGGAAAGATGGCATACCTCGAGCTTGAATTCTGAATCGCAGATTCCCTCCAATAGAATCCATTCTTGTATCATCATACTCGCAATCGATGACTTGCGACTCAAAGCGTCTGCCACTTTGTTTGCCTTGCCTGGATGGTACAGGATATCGCAGTCATAATCCTTAAGAAGTTCCATCCATCTGCGTTGTCTCATATTCAGTTCCTTTTGGGAGAACAGATACTTCAAGCTTTGATGGTCCGTAAAAATCTGAAATCTCTCTCCACAGAGATAATGTCTCCATATCTTCAACGCAAATATGATGGCCGCCAACTCTAAGTCGTGCGTCGGATAATTCAGCTCGTGAGGCCTCAATCGCCCGGAAGCATATGCTATCACTTTACCATATTGCATCGTAACGCAACCGAGTCCCTTGTATGACGCGTCGCTAAAAATCTCATATCCTCCCGAGCCTCGACGGAATAGTCAAAACCGGTGCGGTAGTCGCCTTATGCTTAAGCTCTTGGAAACTACGCTCGCACTTATCCGTCCACTCGTATTTCTTGTCCTTTTTCAAAGAATCGCGTCATTGGCATAGCTATTGAAGAGAATCTTTCCACAAACCGTCCGTAATAACTAGCCGAGTCCTAGAAAACTACGAACCTCGGCATCGAAGTCGGTCTCGGCCAATCAATGATCGCTTCAATCTTGGTCGGGTCCACGTAAATCCCTTCGCCCGAGATCACATGGCCTAGAAAAGCCACTCGAGCCAACCAAAATTCACACTTGCTAAATTTCGCATACGGCTCGTGATTTCTTAGGGTTTGCAACACGGTCCTAAGTGTTGCTCGTGTTCATCCGGACTCTTCGAATATACCAAAATGTCGTCGATAAACACGATCACGAACCGATCCAAATATTCCTTAAACACCCGGTTCATCAAATCCATGAAAGCAGCAGGGGCATTTGTTAATCCAAAAGGCATTACCGTAAACTCGTAATGACCATAACGAGTACGAAAAGCTGTCTTCGATATGTCCTCCTTTCGGATTCTCAATTGATGATAGCCCGTCCTTAGATCTATCTTAGAGAACATCGACGCTCCTTGAGCCGATCAAACAAGTCGTCAATCCTCGGCGGTACTTGTTCTTAATCGTTACTTGATTAAGCCGCCGATAGTCAATGCATAACCGCAACGAACCATCCTTTTTCTTGACAAACAGGACTGGCGCTCCCCAAGGCGATGCACTCGGGCGAATAAAGCCCTTGTCCAATAATTCCTGCATCTGCACCTTCAATTCCTTCAACTCTGACAACGCCATCCTGTACGGTGCTTTCGAGATTGGTTCCGTCCCAGGAGCCAACTCGATTACGAACTCTGTCTCTCTGGCTGGGGGTAGTCCTGGCAATTCCTTTGGAAAGACATCGGGATAATCTCGTACTACCACCATGTCCTCCAGGTTCGGTCCTTCTTTCGACGTATCGCTCACCGATGCCAAATAGCCTCGACATCCTGACCCCAACAACCTGGTTGCTTCCAAAGAAGAAATCAAGGGAATCGAGGACCCTCCTCGGCTCCCTACAACCGGAAACTACTAGCTCCGGTCGGATTAAATCGGATTCTCTTCTCCCGACAATCCATAGTAGCTCCTTGCTTAGTCAGCCAATCCATACCGATAATGACATCAAAGTCATACATCGCCAAAACAATCAAATCAATTATTCATTCCCGACCATCTATAATCGTTACGCTAGCACATCCTACCGAGATAAAAGGCGAATCCTCTAACGGAGTAGAAATAACAAAGACCGTTTCCAACGGCTCGGTCTTAATCCCACTAATTCTACAAACCGTTTAGCAATAAAGGAGTGCGAAGCTCCGGATCAAACAACGCATAAGCAGCATGGTCGTGTAGAGATATCGTACTGTAATCACGGCAGCGTATCCTCCGCCTCCTTCCTCGTGATCGCATACACCCGTCCTTGAGCAAGGGGTGCATGCGATTGCCTCGCCGAAAGTTCCCCACTGGCGGTCTGGCTGGCAGTCGTGGCGTGAATGGCATCATGGGTCTGCGTGGGCAGTCCCTCACTAGGTGGCCCACCTGACCACATCCGTAGCAAACTCCCCTTACTGGGGGACACGGGGTATTTCCATGCCTTCTTCCACACCTTCGACATCCCCGAAGAAACTCGACGACGGTTTTCCCACACCGTCCCTTCTATTAGGCGGGGAGAGGATACCTTCCTCCCGCCATCGGTTTCTTTCCAAACCGATGGTGGTCCCTAGTAGGCACAAACCGCGATCCATGCGGCCGCCTTCTCTCGCGATGTGCCTCTCAATCATTTGAGCTCTCTCATAAAGCTCATTGTACTCCTTCAGTTCGCGGACACCAAGTGGTCTCGGATTTCCATTTTCAGTCCGTCCCGAAACCTCCTAGCCTTGTCCAAAGGATGCTCGACCATCCGCGGTGCGTACTTCGACAGCCCGCAAATTTGGCCTCGTACTAATCCACTTTGTCATCCGATTCGACGCGACTCGAAATTCCGCCAACTTTCGCTCCTCGCGCAGCCTCCGAGAAGTACTTGCTCGAAAAGCCTCTCCGAAGGTATCCCATACCCTAGCTGTACCCTCGGGAAATACCCATCCTGGGTAGCTTCCCACCAAGTGCCGGCATTACCCCCGCGGTTGGTAAGCCGCCATGATCACCTTTTCCTCCTCGAGCACCGCAACAAGGTGAACGTCTTTTCCAGCCTCCCTTACCCGAGAGGGTCGCCGCGTTTCGGTGGTCGCCGGCCCCTTTAAAACTTGGGCGGTTTTAGCTTCATGAATCGCTCCACCGGCCGATGCATAGGTCGGTTACTGGGCCTCCGGGCCTAGCTGCAGTGAGCAAGAATCGCGGGCGCGGCCGGGGCTTGGGTCGAGCCTCGCCGACCTATCGAGCCTCAATGGCATGCATGATCCCATCCATCCTCGGATCTTCCGGTGCTACCTCCCTTGCACCCGTCGGACTCCGCGCCGTCCCTCTTCCTCTCGACCCCCTCGACTTGGGGTCCTCGGACGGGGTACTCGGATCCGGATTGCTCATCTTGGCAGACTCTCCTAACCCGCGTTCCAATTCCCCCACACGGAATTAGAAAATGAGGCAACCCTACAACAAAGGACCACGAAGGATCCCGAGCCAATCACATGCAAGCAAAGAAATTGTCTTTCCTACTAACTATCCCCACGCACCAACACAAGACTCATCGCACCTTATCACTCCATCGCCCAACCAGCTCGATACCAAAATCGACGGGGTTGTCACGCCCGACTCTCGAGCTCGCGGCAACCCCATTTCACTTGAGGTCTAACGTACGACGTCCCCTGTGTGCGTCGTCGACCAATTCATTTTATCTTGTAATTAAGCACATGCGGAAACGAACAACTCCCAAACCAAACAACGGGGATAGAACAAAGCAGCGAAGCAGAGGAAAGACAACGGTATTTTATATATTCGAAGGTTACCAAGCACACCAAAGCAAATACATACACGCCTTACTACGGGCGACAAGCTAAGTGCCTACTCAAAAAGGGATCGGCCTAGCTAACCTAACCCCGTACAAGTGAGGGAAGGCTCGTCAAAAGGAAATAGGCTACGCCCTGCCTACTCACGGGCCTCGAGAGGATCGCTCTCTTCGATCCTGCACGCATCATCTAGGGCCTCGAAAAGGTTAACCACGACGGGTTGAGATAAACTCGGCAAGTTAAAGTCCTAAGCCCCGGTTAGGAACTTCGCTCGCCTCGGGAGTTTAACATACAACCTAATACAAAGAATCAAGCACAATACCACCTTAGAGAGATAACCACGAAGACAGTTTAATAAACAGTGCAATCACAAGCGACCCTACCTCGGCCTTGCACACGCAACCCGCAAAACCGTCATTTAATTCATCACGACATTAAGAGCATGCAATTAATCGAGCATCTCACACAGCTTTCTCATGTCTCACACTCACACATGCTCCGATTATTACGCCCTCCCGGGCCAACGGCACAACCTTATGGTTGGCGGTTCCTGGCTAAACCAGCTTCGTCCTCTTTACCTCGAGGCACGGCGACGTCAAGGGCTCACTCCCAAGACGGCATTCCCGAAGGAGCATAGGACCCGCCCACTACCGCAGCCCCGCAACTGACAGAGGCCCGGACCCGCCCACTACCGCAGCCCCACAAAGAACCCCTCCCCTCGGGCATCCGCGAAGTCGGGCGACCCACCGGCCACGCGCACAACCCCATAAGGATTGGCGGTCTTCCGCAACGCCGGTTCCTCTCTTAATGTGATCATGCAATACATCATCAAGCAATCCATTTATATTTTTGCTCGTCGTGAATGCACATCGCTCATGCTCATGCGACATGCCATTTCGATAACCCATGCCATGTCATGCAATCTCACTCGACAATTCCAAAATCCCATTTCCAATCAGCATTCGATCACGCATTTCATCAATATTCACAAGTATAATTAACAATTGGCACTTCAATAAAGCATAACAACCAAGAACACAACAATTTGAAACCAAAATTTATTTCTGTATGAACAGTACCGTGAACGATGAATCGGTGAAATGTAATTCGTGAACAAGAACTCATGAACGAATCCGTGAACAAGAATCCGTGAAAGTAAATTCGTCCGAAATTAAATAAATAAATAAAAATAATTAAACTTAACCATGGTTAACAAATTAACCTAACCATGGTCAAATTAACCTAACCATAGTTAAATTCTAACCTTGGTTACTTTAAAACTAACCTTAGTTACTTTAATTAATTAACCTTAGTTACTTTATTACTAACTATGGTCAATTAACTAACCCTAGTCAGCCTTAATTAACCAGCCTAATTAACCAATCAACCTTAATTAATCACAAACACACAAATACACTAATTAACCCCTAAGCAAGATTAACCCCTAAACAAGGATTAGGAAGTTAACTTACTTGGATCGGAAATCCGCGACACCGGCACGTAGAGGGGAACGAGGGCTACGAGGGGTAAGCTCGGGGACGACAACAAGTGACAAACGGTGGCCGAAACGGGCCAAAAACAGTGCTGGTTACTATTCACGCTTGGAACCGGTGCGGCTGAGCGGAAACGGCCGAAACGGGCGGCTAACGGCGACCAAAGGTGACCAGGGGATGCGCGGTTGGCTTCCTAACTCCCAAGACTACACTTTGGGCGGTTGCGGCGGCTCCGGTGACGGCGGGCAAGGCTGTTTTCCGGCTGGAAAACAGTAAAAAGCAAGAAGAAAAACAGCAGAAATGGAAGAGAAAGGAAGAGAAAAAGGGAGAGAGAGTATGGTGGGCTGGTGCACGAATTTTGGGGGAGAAAGAGGAGAGAGAAGGAGCTGCTGGAGGCTTGGATAGGGCCAAGGCAAGTGGGCAAGTCCACTTGTTGAAGAACCAATCAAAACAAAGCAAAAACAAAGATAAACAATGCCCACTGGGCAACAAAGCAAAAGCGCCAAAGCAGGAAGTTCCTGGGGGCTGGAAATGGAGGAACTTGGGCCAACTTGGGGCCCCTTTGGCTGGGCTAAATGGGTGCAAGGCCCATTGGGCCGCCGGTCTTGGGCCGGCCCACCCGCGAGCCCAAAACTCGATCCAATTTTCCCTTTTTTCCGGCGCTTCCGTGTCCAACGGAAAATCCCAAAATAAATGAGGCGACGTCCAAGTATTTATTCCTGATATCACGGAGAAATCGGTTCCCAAAATCGGATTAAAAATCGGGCTAAATTGAGTCGATTTTCAGGATGTTACACGTCACACCCAAACATAATCTTTTTTTTATATCTCTCTCCATGCATGAAAGGTTCTTTCGGTGGGAAAGGAAGAACGAAAGGGGAGGGGGTTGGAATGGAAAAGAGAGCATCCGAATGATGATGTAGTATTCAATTTTGTAAATATGATTTCTCCAATGCTAAAAAAGCCAACAAGTACTCCTTTAACTTGAAGATAAATTTGTAATTCATTGTGAAGGTGATCCAAGATGAGATGCATGTTTTTGTGCTCCTTACAAAGATTAAAAGGCCAATGATGATAGAATGAGTGTTTGGTGTGACTTTGACTTTTGATTCTTGCCCTTTGCCCGTTTAATCATAAATTTAAATGTTAGTTTTTTTAACGTTAAAAAGATAAACATATTTATAATTGCTAAATTAAAACGTAGAAAGGTAGAGCTTTGTTGGAGGGAGGAAGGGAGGGAGAGGATGGACTTGAAGTGGAGCTCGGGATTGCTAAGTAGTATTGGTTATTATGAATTTAAACATGAAATCTAGATGTAAAAGACAATTAAGTAGTTAATGATTAGTTAATTAATATATTTTGAATTTACTAAATCTCTAAAAGATATCCTCTAAAAGATATTATGTATAGGCTACATGGTGGGTATCAAATTAGTAGCACAACCACCCTAGACTTACCAATTCTGAACTTTTGGAGCCTAGAAATTGCTCTACCTCCTCTAATGCCCATCTTAAAACTTACCGATAATGTCAATTTCATAGCAAATTTCGCTGATTCTACGGCGCCCAAATTATATTCACAAAGTTGAATATTTTTATGGTAGCACAAATGCAACAAATAACATCTCATCATATGAGTAATCCGTCACCAATTAGACAATTGACACTCACCATATTAAGAATCATTAGGCAAAGGATTTTAGATTATATAGGATATGTAACTTATTTATCCCATAAAGATGTGCACCATACTTGTGGAAAAAGGCTAGCAATGTTAATGAGCGTGACAAAATACAATTTTGGGTTAGGCAAATAGAAGTTGCAACTTTTTTAAAGAAGTGATATGCACCAACTTCAAAGTTATGAATGGTAAAATGAAACTTTCACTAAAATGTTAGAATGAGAACTCACATTCCTCTTACAAATGCCTAGAGCTTGAGGTGATTTTCCTCATTGTAAGCGATGTCAGTTTTTCCTCATAGCAAGTCGGAAAAAATTATCTTCAACTATATTTTTGATTGGTGCTCCACTTAAAATACATAAACTTAATTAAAATTAAATATGGATGATATTTATATTTGTAACTCATCATAAGAACATCGTGAGGGAGCCTCTAAGGTGTAGACATGCAGCCACCCAACTCACTTTGCTTTTTGTTCTTTTTTTTCTTTTTTTTTCTTCAATTTAAGATCATCTCATGTTTTGTGTTGCTTGCTTCCTATTAAAAATTGCAAATTGGCGCAAGAAAAATTATAATGAGTGGAACGTGAGGTCCTAAAATTAAACTGTTTATCATAAAAAAATTGTAAAAATCAATATTACTTGGAACAGTCAGGCCAAAAGTTAAAGCAAAGAAGAAAAAATATTTCATCCCCTAAAGGACGAGGACGGACAAGCCAACTCTCTTTCTCTCTATTAGCGAAGCTTTGCGTGTTGAAGCTTTCTAATGCCCTGTTTATAGGCCCCGATCTATTGCTTTTGGAACCTTAGCTTTTGGAGGCAAATTTTTTGAAATGTGTAGCCAAAATTCCTGAGCAAAATATTTACACGTTCAGCCACGAAGATTGAAGCCCACAAATTTTGAAAGAAAAAATCCTAAACTTCATGAACCTTAGCTTCACGTTCATGTCAAGAGCTCCTCATCTTTCATTTTCTTCTGAAAGCATTTATTGGATGTCCCTCAAATAGTTTCCCTACTGAGAGACTTACAATGCTACACACCTATGGACGTTGATTTCTAGATCCAATTATGCCGTCGCTGCACGGTTCAATTAGAGGACAAATACTTCACGTGGACGTTCTGGGGAACGTACTGATTGTATTGGTGCTTTAGGCTTTCCCTTTTTCTTTTGGACTGGCAACCAGTGCGTTTCACATTAACTCTAAAAAGAAGAGGTTCATGATGCCCTTGGAGACTCGGAAAGAAAGAGTGATTGGGACGGATGAGGGAAATTAGTGATGAATGGCCTTTCGGTAATGCGAGGGTGATTGTTGTCTCTATTGTATGCCCAGTTCAATTGGGAAGTTCAAATGGTTGACTGAATTTAATTTGTTGTGTACAAGCATTTAGGAAATACTTGAATTCACCGGGGCTTGAAATATGGAAAAATTTAAGGTACTGCTGAATGCGAGAAATGAAGTAATTACCTCTTACAATAGCAAGTTGGGCAAAAAACCCGACTTGGCCTTGTTATATGGTAAAACAGTGTAATTGATTAGGTAAGCTGGCGATAATTTTTGAAAAAAGCCAGCAAATGCAATAACAAGTTATCTTAATAAAATAGTGAGTCACGAGTAAAATTAATAAATTTTTGCTTTTAGATATTTCACTTTTTCTTTTGGCCAATTCATAGATGTTTTACTTAATAAAAAAATTCATAACTTTTTGTGATCATATATATCATCTATGATATATCTATCCTACATTAATTAGATCGAGTAAAAGGCCCTCAAACGATGCAAATCAACATTTCATTAGCTCCTCATCTTCATGTTCTTGTGAAAGCATCTATCTATTGTACACCTCCCAAATAATTCCCTGCCATTAACCCTTGCTATTACCTACACATTAGCCTCGACATGTAGACGTCGATTTCTGATAATTGTTTTCGTCGTAGACAAAAATTATAGTATCTCTTGTCAATCTCTGCGTGTGCTGCATGGAACTCGAATAAGAGTGAACAAAGGCTACTCGGACAAATCCTCGTGCTGACGATTCGGTGAACGTACTAACCGATGTGGGTGCTTTCAGCTCTTTTCCCTTTTTGTTTTTGTCTTTTGAACATGTGGAGGACACTGGCGTGTTTCACATCGACACCAAAAAGAAGAGGACTCGCGGCTTTGCAGACACGGAAAGAAGAGTGACAGGGAGCGGATGAGGAAAGTGAGAAAGGTATCCAGGGAGCAGTCAGATCAAATATCATGTGTGTTTCTTTACAGCTCACTCAAGCACTGTGAATTCGCCATGGGACAAAAGGACCGTGGGTTCGGGGAGTGGAGAAAAGTGAAGTAGAGAGGCCTTCGTGTTTCTCTGCATCTGTTCCTCCATGGAATGATAAGCAGAAAAGGAAAAGAAGGGAAGGCGGAGAGAGATAGACATGTGTCCCCGATTTTTCCATTTACGAAAATACAATAATAGAAAAAGCCACAGGCCGATGCAGTGCAAGCGTAGTTACATGCTGCAATGCATTGCTTGCAGCTCTAATCACGAAATTACGGTTCATCATCTTTCACCAAGTTAACTGTGAATGAAGTGGTTTTGGTCTTTATTCATTCAAATCTAATTGAGAGACAACTCCACTTATGATTTGTAAGGTGTAATATGGGGTTATTCCTTTTTAGTCTTTTCAACTTTCTTCTTGTTGTTGTTCTTTCACACCCAGACACAACTTCTTCTTTTTTTATTTCTTCAAGAAAATTTACGATTACCTCTCTCTCTCTCTCTCTCCACCCACCAAAGGAAAGAAAAGGAAAAATAACGAAAATAAATTAAAGAAAAAGGAAGGAGAAAAGGGGGGAAGATGGAAAAAAGAGCATCCGAAAGGAGAAGTACTCTTCATTTTGTAAATATGATTTCTACAATGCTATAAAAGCCAACAAGGTACTCTTTCAAATGAGCACGAAGACCTCAATAAAATTTTTTTAAAAACTTAGCACGAAGATAGTTTTATAATAGAATGCGTGTTTGGTGTGACTTTGACTTTTGATTTTTGCCCTTTGCCCATTTATTCTCATTGTTAAATGTTACTTTTTAACTTTAAAATAAAAGATGTGTTTTCAGTTGCAAAATTAGAACGCGAAGAAATATATTCATCACCTTATAAAAATTACATATCTATTAATATGTTTGGTTTGGTTTGGATTATCAAGAAACCCGAATCTAACCGAACTGTTTAAGTGTGCAATCAAAAACTTGATTTGATTCAGTTCAGTCTGATTTGATTTTAATTTTTTTTTTGTAATATTAAGAAGAGGTTTAGAGAGAGAGAGAGAGAGAGAGAGAGAGAGAGAGAGAGAGAGAGAGAGAGAGAGAGAGAGAGAGAGATTGTGTAAATTGTAATATCAAGAAATGCGATTTTCAGTTTGGTTCGGTTAATATCCGAACCAAAATATAAAAAAAATGGCTATTTTTTATTATCCTTATCGAAACTGGAACTGAATTGAAAATATACGAAATTTCAATATGATTTTTCTATTCAATTCTAACACCCCTGCTGATTGTTAAGGCTACTAGGGATCATACATCAACGATCACAAGAAGGCAACAACAGAAGAACTATTTAAAGGCTACCAATCAAATTCTTAGTCCAAATGTGAAGGTATCTCTATATTCTCAATATGAACACTAGAAATATATGAAACGATAAATCTAATTTGAGAGACTTTGAATTATTAGTCGATCTCTATCTAGCACTTCATCTTCCTGCTTTCCTTTCTACCTTTTTACCAGCAGCACCATGAATGTGGCATGAAGACAGTCGGAGTAATCATTTCGTACTCAAAACTCTTCATAGTAGTTGAGTAATCGTCCTTGTTGACAAGCAAGTCACTGCACTTTCTGCCCACCTCGAAGCAGAAATTGCAAAAAAATCTCTGCTCTGTGTAACCACAATAGGCCTTCACTCCATATAAGTGTCATGTAGACAAAATGAATACCATGTATCCTGAAAAGCACAGGCATTAAATAATGGGTACAATTATCTGAGAGCTCAACCTTTTTACTATCACTATAGTATCACCACTCAACATGTGTTTTTCATTCATGGCATGAACGTCTAGTCTGGAGCTATACACTTTAATATGTATACGCAATCATCATACTCCTTTGTTTGTTTATTTTAAGTGCTACCGTTATACCATATTTTTTTGAGACATGTGCACACACACACATATATATGCGTGTGAATTTTTTTTTTTTGTTATTCTTAATTGATATAGCATAGAGAATAATACTTGATTGATGGAATTTGGGGTTTTAATGATGCTGACAAAGTGTTAATGAAGTCGTATATAACCGCTATCATAACCAAATCTGAGTTATAATCTTCTCGAAGCACTTCTTTGGAGGAATGATTCGCTTCCTCCGTTTGAAATCTATTTGGTTCTGCTGACATGATGTAGACAAAACAAAGTGGATCCCCCTCGTCGAGCTCTCCAATAATTCTCCGCTTACATTGCTTTTCCAACTCGTGTTTGTGCTCCATCCATGCCAGCCACAGACCGAGCTTTCACGGACAGCGCGTGTCGGCTCATCCGTACAAAGGCATTCCACAATTTCACAGTGACTCCAAAGAGCAAATCTAACGAAGGTTTCAATAATTTCAGCATTAGTGTAGTATCGCTTTTATTGCATCACTCGCCGCTTCTGAAAACAATCTCGGTAGAATATAACAAATTTATCAATTTAATCCAAATTTTCTGTGGGAAATATCAATATGGTGTTTACGATTAATTTCTGTTGAGAATCACTGATCTCGCAATCTAGTTATTTGGGGTTGTATTACTTGACACATTGTTATGTTAGTGATTTTCGCCAAAAATTGATCATAAAAACTACATTGAAATATCGCACAAAAGTTTATAATTAAATTAACAAAATTGTAAAATTTAGGATTAAACTAATATTCATTTAATAAGTTTAAGATTGTTTGGACAATTTTGCCTATAAGATAATTGGTTTTTTTTTAATCTAACAATACAATAATTGATTTAAAATACGGAAAACATTCACGTGTATGACATCCATGGCTACGATGCACATGATCCTGCCTACCCATCAGTGTCTTGTTCCCACTTGCCTATCTTTGATCTATGAGCATCGCAAAAATTATGCCGTGTCTTCAAATTTTTAATTAAAAAAATAGGTCATTAATGGATTGGTTGAAAAATCATTTGGAGGTAAATTGGCAGCGAAATTCGGTCGGAAACTAGGTTTTGGTAACTGTTTTCTTGGTGGAGGCTTCGAAGTTGGATGCTTGTCTTGGAGGTTTCTATGGGTGGTGGAGTATGTGCGTTTTGAAGGTCTTGGAATTGCGAGAGTCACGGATACTTGTCTCGCGGTGCGGGAAAAAAAAAAGAAAATTTTTTTGGGCTGACTTACAATATATTGCGAAGGTAATTATTCCAAGGATTATGAAATTATTGACTCATTCGATTTATATGATTATTTAAAAAAATATATTTATATGATAATTCTTTATTGGAAGCCACCATGACATAATTCAAGTTGCGGGAGCATCCGATTCCATCAAATACAAGCAAAGGGACATTTTCGGCACAGCATTTTGCAATCAGTGATTTCTTTAAGTTGAAAAATAAGAGGCTCTGTCTATGAGTTGATTTAAAATTTGGAGTGGAGTTTCCTAATTTATGTTGAATTTCAAATTTGATTATTTCCACGTTTCACATTTCTCAATGTTTCCTAATTTAAGATCTTCTATGTAGCATTTCCCAGTTTAGTGGAGCCTCACTTGCTTCTGGGAAACCTAGCTCCGGTCAGAGTTCTGTTGCCGCCTGTCCAGAAAAGTTGGGGCTGCACAGCTAAATTCCTTATTTACCATTAGACCCTCAACAACTGCCGCCCCGCCAATTCCCCCTGGCCTTTTCTCCACCGGCGAGGCGTGGATACCCAGGAGATTACAGGGTTTTATTCCCTTACGCAAATTCTTTCCATTTCATATTTATCCATGAGGATGCTCAACTGGAAGAATGATTGCTTCAACTAACCCGTATCTTGTTCTCTTAGGGAAACGCCTTTCAGCTATCTCAGTCCCTTAACAATTCTTTTCATGATAAATCATTAGTATGTTTTTGATCAACTGCTACATTTTCCTTGATCAGATTTATGTGTCAAACTTAACCAAATGGGGAATATAGACCAAAATCATTATGTTCTGGAAAAATCGTGGTCTGATTTTATGTTATGTTCATTCAAGTGTCAGAATATAGCAATTGAGGCTGAAAATGTATGTGAAGTTCAGGTCGAGGCACTAGACCAAGGTAGTGCACACAAGCCCCCCAAACAATCACCGTGTAGATGGGTTTCTTCATTCTTGAAGGTTCACATGCCTTGACCCCAATCGGGGGAAAGATCTCAAGGGATGGTCCGCAAAACGCGTATGATGGTCGAGCCATGATATAGACAAAGCAAAGTGAATCCCCCCTTGTCACTCTCCCCAATAATTCTCCACTTCCATTGCTTTTCCAACTCGTCTGTACTCCCACCCATGCCAGCCTCTGACCGAGCATTCACGGACTGCGTGTCGGCTCACGAATACATTCCACAATTTCACAATGACTCCGAGGAGAAAATCTCTCGAAGGCTTTCAATAATTTCAGCGCTGGTGCTATATCGCTATTATTGCATCACGCATCACTTCCGAAAACAATCTCGGTAGGATATAACAATTTTATCAATTTAATTTTAAATTTTTATACGAAATATCAATGTAATCTCTATGGCCAATTTCCTTCAAGAATCACTAATGCGGTGATTTAGTTTTCTTGGGTCATCTTACGCGGTACATCGTTACGCTAGCGGTTTTCACCATAAATTGTTCACAACGACTATATTGGAATATCACACAAATGTTTAGAATTAAATTAGTGAAATTGTAAAATTTAGAATTAAATTGATATTTATATAATAAGTTTATGATTGATTATACAATTTTCCTAATAGGATAATTGGTTTAAAATACGAAAAACATTCATGAGTACGACATACATGGCATTTGGTATGATGCACGAGATCCTGCCTACCCATACGTGTCTTACCCATACTTGTCTTGTTTCCACTTGCCTATCTTCGAGCTATGAGCATTGCAAAAATTATGCCATGTCTTCAAATTTTTAATTGAAAAAAAAAAAGAGGTCATTAATGGTTTGGTTGAAAAATCTTATGGAGGTAACCTTGGAGTGAAATTCGTTTTGAAAGTAGATATCATTTACCATTCATTAGAGGTGTCAATATGGGTCATAAACTCATTATGACTCACTTTTAGTTAAATGGGTCAAATATGGGTCAAATGAAAGTTAAATATGGGTCAAATGAATGTTAAATATAGGTTAAGTGAATGTTAAATATTGGTCAAATATGGATCGAATGAGTTATTAGGTAGACCTATCATCTCTCTCCTTCCATCCCCTCCTTTATGCGTTCTCGACCTCTGTTGCCGATCTCGCCATCACGTCGTTGTCACCATCGCCGATCCCGAGCTTGCCGTTGCCAATCTTGCCATTTCCAAAAACTATTTCAATTTAGAGGTATCCACATTTTTTTTATTTACTAATTTTTTATTATTTAATTTACTTTATAAATTTGATGTGAAATTTTTATTCAAATAATTTATATGTGAAAAGTTTAAAGTGGATTAAATAAGTGGGAGTAAATTTTCTTAAATTAATTTAAATATTAATATGTGTTGGTAATATGGGTTGAGTATGGGTCGGGTATGGGTTGAGTCGGGTATGAGTCATCAAATTTACATTGCATGAAAATGGGTTAAAACGGGTTAAATGGGTCAATGTGGGTCGGATCATTTTTGACCCGACCCATCCATTTGACACCCCTAGCTCTAATCTACTGCTCAATTGAAGACTGTTGCTACTCCGCTTACAGCTCCACAAGGGAAATGTGTAGCCAAAATTCTTGAACAAAAAATTCACTGGAGCTGACAAATTTTGAAAGACAAAAAATCCTTGACTTTAGGAACCTTAGCTTTAGCTTCACGAGCTATCTTCTCCCAAATAGTTCCCTACTGTTAGACTTATAGGCGTTGATTTGTGGATCCAATGATGCCCCTGTCGCACAGAAGTAAAATCGAGAGGAAATAAAGCTCTGCCAACGAAACTTCACGTGCACGTTCCAAGGAAGTTCCCAGTGGGAACGCAGTGATTGCGTCGGTGCTTTAAGCCTTTGCCTTTTCGTTTTGGACCGGCAACCAATTCGTTTCACACTGATGATTGAAAAGAAGGGCTTCATAATACCCTCGGAGACTCGGAAAGAAGCGTGTTAGGGCCGGCGGAGGAAAATAATTGGCGAATGCTTTCTAATAACGCCAGGGTGGTTATCGTCACAAAACCGATAGTGCTAATGTCATTTGGGCCCAAAAAACAAAGAAAAATAAGTAAGAACGAGAGTGTGTAATTGTTAAATTTATTATCTTTTGTCATTTGTTGAAGTTCATAAGTTAATTAAAAGCAAATTTATTAATGTGCTTGCACATAAAAAAGAACATAATTTCTTAGAGTTATAAATAAAGCTTATAAAATGAAATATCTTTCATATATAGACTTAAATTGGATACGATGAACCTATCTTATTAGATAGATATAAAAGTGGTTCCTCAATATACTTTAATGGATGACCGAGAGGTGATACTCTTTATAAGTGATATATATTTTAGCCCTTTATTTTTTTTGAAATTTCTCCTTTTACCTTTATTCGGCTTTAGTTCAAGGGTCATGTAATTACTTTCAATATTACGGAAATCTCTTACTCTCATGAAGATTAAGTATACTTTTTAAATAATTATTTTTTGTGATCCCCGGTAATATAATTATAGTGGCAATATATATAGCAATCATGTTCTTTACTTTCATTTTTTTTATAATGGGGTTGGTTGTAAAGGCCGGCAGGGAGCAGACGTCGACGGCGAGGAGTGAGGGCCACAGCAATTGCTTTTGGTGAATTAACAACGAAATTTTTTTAGTCAAAATTCGAACGCGTCTCTAGATCCCAATATAAACACATGAAATATATGAAACGACAAACCTTACTTCGTCTTCCTGCCTTGCCTCTTGCTTTCCCTTCTTCTTCATTTCCTGCTCAAAACTAACCATCACGGTCGAGTCTCAGAGAGAGAGAAGAGAGACAGAGAGAGAGAGCTACTCCTTGCCTCTTGCTCCTCCCTTCTTCTTCATTTCCTGCTTAAAACTAACCATCACAGTCGAGTCTCGGAGAGAGGGAGAGAGAGAGAGAGAGAGAGAGAGCTGCAGTGGGAAATCATTGCTCAAAGCAACAACTCAAGCGTGTTAAGTACACCGATGGTTCGAGTCCGACCGCTTCGAAGCAACAAAGACACGAAAAATCGATTGAATTACAGTCGGAGGAATGCGAGAGCGAATGGCCTCTTCGTCTTCCCTCTTCGGACTCTTTGGAGAAGATCAATGTGCCGTCGGCGTCCGGAGAGAGAGAGAGGGTCGTACCCTACAATGGAAGATCATCGCTGGACACGACAACTCAAGCGACCTAAACTCACCGAAGCTTCGACTCCAACCGTTTCGAAGCGACCGAGACATGACGTCCTCGAAGAATCGCCTCTTCTTCTTCCCTCTTCGAACTCACAGGAGAAGATCAATGTGCCGTCGGAATCCGGGGCGAATTCTGACCCATCCGCTTCGTCCGCCTCTGTGATTGAAAACAATTATCAAGTATTCTTGAGCTTTAGAGGCCCTGATACTCGCAAAGGTTTTGTGGATCACCTCTACCATAGACTTGTAGATGTGGGCGTGCTCGATCCAAACTACGTGTTCAGAGATGAGGAGAAACTCCGCGTTGGCCAGCCAATTGCTGAAAATCTTTTCAGTGCAATCGAGCGCTCTAAAGTTTCAATCCCGGTCATCTCAGAAAATTATGCTACTAGTAAATGGTGCCTCCATGAGCTCATTCATATAATGGAGTGCATGAAAAGCAGAGAACAAATAGTCTTGCCCGTGCTTTACAAGGTGACAACCCAGGATGTGCGAGGCATGCTGGAGACATTTGGAGATGCCTTGCGCCACAAGGAGGTTAGCTTTGACGAAAAGTTCGAGCAAGATGCGAAGGGCGCGCTCGAACGTGTACTACGGATTAAAGTATATGAGTCACAGAAACATGCTGATGGGTACGTCGTTTACCTTCTTTTAATTGATCCTCGTCCGAAGAAGAATATTTCTATTTATCATCCTTGATCCTCATTTTGTGGAGCCATTAACAATTTCTCATTTGTTGCGTTTTTTGACAGCTACGAAGGGAAATTAGTAAAGGAACTCGTAGAAACAATAAGGTGCCGGCTACAACAAGATCATCCAACATATCGTCCTGTGGACTTGGTTGGATTTACTGATCATGTGGCTAACGTTATGAATATGGCGGATACTGCTTTATCTGAAACTCGAATTATTGTAATTCATGGGATGGGCGGCATCGGTAAGACAACTCTAGTCAAAACCATCTATCAAGAGCTTTTTCGCAAATTTAAGCACTATAGCTTTCTAAGGGATATTAGAGAAACAATTAAAAGGAAGGGGATGGAGTATGTCCAATCTCTACTAATCTCAGAAATAACAAAAGAATCTGTATATGATCTGCGAAATTCTGAGGAAGGGATCAAAAGTATCCAAAAAAGTTGTAGAAAAAAAAAGGTACTTATTGTTCTTGATGATGTGGATCATCAAGACCATATTGATAAATTGATTGGAAATTGTGATTTTGAGTCAGGAAGCAGAATCATTATTACGAGTCGAGATCAGAGCCTCTCGAAGTTTGAATTTAAAGGGCATAAATGTGAAGATTATGGACTCCCAAAAATGAAACACAGGGAGTCTTTGCTTTTGTTTAATAGATATGCATTTCCAGAGAAACAACCACCAGATGAATTTGCTAAACTTTCCAGTAAAATTGTTCGCACGACAGGAGGGCTTCCCTTGGCTCTAGTTACTGTAGGTTCACTTCTCAAAGGAAATGGTAAAACCATATGGAAGGAGACGCTGGAGAAATTGAGGAAGGTGCCTAATGAGGATGTACAAAAAGTGTTGAGGATAAGTTACGATTCATTAGGATATGAGAAACAACAAATATTTCTAGACATAGCATGCTTTTTCATTGGAATTGACAAAAGAGTTGCCACCTACCTATGGGATGACCTCAAATTTTCTCCAAGTATCGGATTGAAAGCGCTATGTGACTGTTCATTAATAAATGTTGATGATGAGAATCGATTGACAATGCACGATCAATTAAGAGATCTAGGCAGAGCTATTGCCTGTCCAATAGATAAGAAGCTTTGGAAATGTGACAGGCTATGGGATGAGGAAGCCACAAGAGTTCAACGAAGCAAGGTAAGGACCATGTCTACTTTTGGCCTCTCCCATGTTCTCTAACGGTAGTCCCTCATATTATTATTCTCATTGTTCTTTTACTCCAGACCTTTGACCAGTGTCAACATGTTGTTAGCATTTTGTTGGTAAAAGCAACATCCAATTTTGGCCTTTAGTTCATGAAAAAGTTTGGACTCGTGACTATCCCACAGGTGATGTCTTGATGCTAAGTAAGAGGCTCAGAAAAGGGGTATTAGAATTGCGTATTATTAACTCTATCCATATTGCTGTTTTGCTGTCTTGACATCACTTTCTAGCAGTTTTCTACTGCTTCTTACTAAGATTTGGAGATTTACTCATTCAAATATCATTTAAGTAAGATAATATTGTAAAATACTATAAATGCATACAATTTTACCATAATCTTATGCCAATTAATTTATATTTTTTCACCAAATAACAAGAACTTCATCATTGATCATCATCGAATGCCTGCAGGTTCTACTTCATGGCAAAAAAGAAAGGGAAGATTTCAGTTAAATTATTAGCACCTAATAACTATCACCTATAGACTTAAGAATTTATTCAATTTGAAGCAATACATGTGTAAGTAATTTGTAAAATTTGTTTGCTGGGATTTCTTATGCATGTTTACAACGGAAATACAATATGATAATGTAAATGCATGATACGAAGAAAATAAAATTTTTGGTTTTAATTGTATTACTCAGGGAATGTTATTATCATAATTGAAGAAGCACCTTGAAATCTATCAATTTTTGTTGAAAAACCAAGAAAATGTATAATTATAATTGCGTTAGTTGCTAACTTGAAAAAACAGTACGTAATTTGGATGACTCTCACTCTATAATAAATTTGGAAAATTCTTATTTCTCTTATCACTTAAAGGAATGACACGCTTATTTTTTGATTGCGAATTTAGCTTTTCTTTTATTGTCACTTAGACCAAGTTATAGTTAAATTAACAAATTTCATAATATAAGGTTGGAAGACTGTTCAAGCTACGTTAATTACAGAGTAAATGGCATAAATAAGGTTTTGATCTAATTATAAGCTTTGCCTGTGTACCTAGATCGATCATGTTTATTCATATGAAAGGTGAAACTTCACATTATTTTGAGTGATGCAACAACATAAGTGTATTCTACCTTGCTTTCGTATCATATACTGGTTTTCGTACCTGTGCTATGCACGGATCTTGTCATAATTCAGCATTACTGAATATCGTGCAAAATCAAACAACAGTAAATTACAACCAAAATAAATGAAGTAATATCTAAAGATGATTTTGCACATGTTTATACAAAGTAATTTTTGATGAAAAATTGAAAAGTAAAGTTCAAAATTAAGAAAATAAATAACCGAAGGAATTAGGTGATGGAATAGTGAAAGGTGAAAGAAACTATATGCTACTCTTCTTCAATTTATCTGCATATAGTGAAGCTCAATATACAACTGTGTCATGTAATGAGCGAGCGTTTCTTTGTAAGGATTAACAGAACCTTTTATGCGCCGGCACCTGGACAAAGAGAAGATAGAAACAAAATTTAGATATTAGATGTTTGATTTGAGAGGACTATAGGAGCGAAAGAAAAAGCAGGTGTTTAATTCATCAAATAATAAAACTGGAGTAGAAAATAAGAAATGATAGAATGCAAAAAGAGGAAAATAATAATAATGATGGCAAAACTTGTATACCAATTCGTAGATTTTTATATGAATGGGTGAGTGCGCAAATGCACTAACAAATTCTTAAGATCAGTCTGAATTATATCTTGATTCTCACGGCAAACCGGCACCAAAAGCATCTCTCTCTCTCTCTCTCTCTCTCTCTCTCTCTCTATACCAAAGATTGACCAAATCAAAGAGCAAAGGTTATACATGAAGATAATCGACTTTTATTAAAGTATTAGATTGTCAGGGTTATCTAATTTTGTTCTCACTCTATTCCATGGGACAATAGTTTTGGTTTTGCAATCATGCGTATTAAAACTTATTATGCTACTTCGCATGCAAAAATGTGAAAGAAGCAATCAATCTTTTTCATTGTCAGCTCTTTGCAAATGATGTAAAAATTCAAATGACGCTATGATATGAGTAAGAAAAGTAAAACTGTTGGAGTGAAAATAGAAACTCTAATAGATAGACACCTGCTGATAATTGATATCATTCTATTGGCGAATATTGAATGATGGCTGATTGACTAGTGCGCTCATCTTAGGATCAGTGTTGATCTTTTCGAGCTTGAATCTCCAAAATTGAAAAGTCAAGCTCAACTTCCCTTTCTCAATTTCTTTCTTCTCTGGCAATCTGTGGATTTCTGGAAAGTTTTGGTCACACAACATGTATATGAAGGGATAATTGGGGAACCCTTATGGAATTGTAAAAGGATATATGATGAAAAGACAATACCTAAAGGTAAAAAGAAAGACTAACAAAATTCCCAATATAGATGCACATCGTTAATGTGATTGTGTAACTGTATCTTTTTGTTAACCTACTTTTATAGGCTTTTGTGCACTAAATAATGTGAGTTTTTATTGGCCATAATGTGTTTTTTGAAATTATTAACCAATTTTTAAAAAAGAGAGGTTTTGTCAATTATTCTTCTTAGTTGTGTTTTAATTTGAAAGCCTATTCTGTTGTTTATGAAATGAAAAGATACTGCTTGGATTGCACAAAAATTGCCTATTGAAAAAGAAATAAATACATAAAGAGTTGTGCTTCTAGAGAAAAAACGACCAAACATTTTCGTTTCCATTTAGCCATAAGCCAAAATGAACAATATTTCCAAAACGAGAAGGAAATAGATTGTCATGCTTTATGAATGCATAAATGCTTGTAACAAATCCGATTAGGTACTTTTTTTGGTCCAAAAGTGCAACGGTTCTCACATTTGCGAAGGGACTCCATAGGTGCTCCGGTGGAGGGACTAGTTGGTAGTCAATGCTATGAGTGTTACAGGATTTAATATGATAACTTATAAGAAACCTAGACTATTTCATGGAGGAATTTTACATGAGATCACCAAAATTTGTGGCATGCAAATGAAAATAGACATATTACATGATTGTGTAGTTATAAAAAGATAACATATACTCTGTAAATGGAGAGAATGCATTGACCACAATAGCATGCAGACATATGCTAACAAAAGGCAGTATGCTATTCCTTGTTTAATGACACTTTTTAATCATGTCAAGATCAGGGAATGTCCTGTGCTGATATTTACTATCTTCAATTTTCTTTCGTAGGAAGAAAATAGATATATTGAGGCACTTCGTCTAGATGAAAATGGCTCAAACTTGTTCATAAAGCGAAAGAGCTTCCAAAGAATGCATTACTTGAAGTTCCTTCATCTAAGTAAAGTGGAGCTTGTTGGAGATTTTGAGGATTCACTTTCTGAATTAAGATGGCTAGAGTGGGAGGAATGTCCTAACTCTTTCAACGCAATGAATGTTCATTTGGAGAAATTAGTCTTGCTTGATTTATCAGGTGGTAATATTAGTGAAAATTGGAAAGGATGGAGTTCAATCAAGGTAAAGATGAGAAATATTCTCTCTTTTGTTACACTTTGATGATAAATCATTTTATTTCCAACTACTAATCTTGGCACATTTTTCTTTCTCGTAGATGGAGAGGTTGAAAGTTCTCAATCTTTCTAGGTGCACTACTTTGAAGAGAACCCCTAATCTCTCTATGTTTAAAAGTTTAGAGATGCTAATCCTAGAATTTTGTAAGAATTTGGAGGAAGTCGACCCTTCAATTGGAGATGTTAAGTGCCTCACTTCCTTGAACTTGAGTAATTGTCAGGGACTCAAGAAATTGCCCTCACAACTGGGTGAATTGAAGGACCTCGTCTCTTTAAACTTGTCATCATCTTTGAATCTCCAAGAGCTACCCAAAGAAATAGGTGAATTGGAAAAATTGAAGAAACTTACAATAGATAGTAATAGAATAAAAGAAATTCCTCCATCGATAGGTTCTTTGAAGGAGTTGGAGATACTTAATGCCAGCTGCTGCTTATTGGTTAGCCTTCCCAAGTCAATTGGCCAACTGAAAAAACTGAAGGAACTTACAATAAACAGCTCTAGCATAAAAGAAATTCCTCCATCGATAGGTTCTTTGAAGGAGTTGGAGATACTTAATGTCAACTGCGACTCATTGGTTAGCCTTCCCAAGTCAATTGGCCAACTGAAAAAATTGAAGAAACTTACAATAGACAGCTTTAGCATAAAAGAAATTCCTCCATCGATAGGTTCTTTGAAGGAGTTGGAGATACTTAATGTCAACTGCGACTCATTGGTTAGCCTTCCCAAGTCAATTGGCCAACTGAAAAAATTGAAGAAACTTACAATAGACAGCTTTAGCATAAAAGAAATTCCTCCATCGATAGGTTCTTTGAAGGAGCTAGAGATACTTGATGCTCGAAGCTGCGCATCATTGGTTGGACTTCCGAAGAGTATTGGATCCCTTGTGAAATTACGATGCCTGTTACTAGGCAATATGCCTCTTCCATCTGAAGAAATGTATTCAGATGGTTGGGATAGTGATCAAGTTTTCTGTTTAGATAATATCCCCTATTCAATTGGACAGTTAAAATCGTTAACTGAACTACATTTGACATGTGCCAAAATTTCGGAATTACCGGAATCCATTGGGGAATTAAAAAAATTGAAAATTTTGAAAATTGCTGGGTGTAAGGATTTGGGTAGTTTACCCGGTACTATTAGTGGGTTGGATGAACTTGAAGAATTAGATGCCACGGAGTGCAAAAGTTTGAAAGGAGGAGTTCTTATAAATGGGTTGTCTTCGCTGAAGATCCTTCGACTTGGGAAGATTTGCCATACCGCAGTTCTTATTGGCATGCACATCGATGATAATCCTCAATTGCAGAAAGACTTGAGTCTCTTATCTTTTCGACGACACCTTGATTTAACTAATTGCAATCTTCCTGCCAGCTTAACAGTTTTGGAAGTCACTTCTCACAAGAGCACATTGCCTGAACTTTCTCACTTAACCAATCTAAAAGAACTCAGTTTCCAGTTTTGCCAACATCTGAAATCCATCCCAGTGCTTCCTTCAAGAATCTCGAATCTTGGGGTCTTCTGGTGTGGTAAGTTGAAAAAGTTGCCGGATTTGTCAAGTTTGGAACTCTTGTCAGAATTACGTATCATAGGATGCAGTGAGCTGAAAAAAATCGAGGGTTTGGGAGGATTAAAATCTTTAAGAGAACTATCTATATGCGGATGCAAGAAGCTGCTCAACGTCAACGGCCTTGAACGGCTAGAGTCTTTGAGAAACTTGGAAATAAAAGAGTTAGGTGCTCCCCTAGTGACTAATGATCTAGATCTAGATCTAGTTCAATGCATTGGCGGATTGAAAAATTTCAGAGAGCTACGCATTAATTCTTGCCGGTCCCTTATAAGTCTCGACATTTCGCAATTAACACATCTGCAGAATTTATGGGTCATTGAATGCGAAAATATAGCCGAAATTAAATGCCTTGAGAGGTTGAAAAAATTGAGATCTTTGGATATCCTGTGGTGCGATTCCATTAAAACATTACCGGACCTCTCGCTCTTCGATAACCTCGAATATTTGACCATTAATGAGTGTCCGGAGCTCCATGATGTTCACGTGGTTTGTGGACGGAAAAAATATCGGGAAAAGTCGGATGAACTTACGGAGGTCCGGGAATCAAGGCGTCTAAATTCTAAAGATGCAACTTGTTGGAATATGGTTCATTCCGCTGCTGCAGCAGAGAAACGATCGGTTCATGAAAATAATGCTCCGATCAGTCGAGCGCTCTGGCCACGATGTCGGAACGGTTCGCATGTCCTTTCCAAGGTAAATAAAAGCAGGTCACGCTATTCATTGTCCAGATGTATCGCCAATTTCATCAACATTTCCTCGAGCCGTCCACAAGCGTCCCCTTCTGAGTCTCGAATGATGCAGGCGATTGCTCCTTCCATGGAGCTTTCGACGAAGGGATCCATCAATGGCGACCTTTGGGGGTTTTCCAGTTCTCAGAAGAGGTGGGAGCGTCAAGGTCCCATTTTTTGCTTTGAATTCCATCTCCTGTAATTTCCGAGAGAAGTTACAGCTCCCTGCAGTGCTTGAACTGGGTGGGGTTTCTTTTGAAAGATGAAGTGGTTGCGGGAAGTCCAACTAAGCCAAAAGATGGTTGCTACGAGCGCCACAGAAGGTGGGTTTTTCTGTGCTTTTAAGGAATTGCGTTAGCCATATCTTTGTTCTTCTTAACTCCTGGGAAGAAACCCGAATGTTTAGGGATGGTCAAGCCCATATGTCTCGCGTCCAAGGACAAAGGCGAAGGAGATACTCTGTGGATTCCACCTGGTCTTTGCACGGTGAGCAGTAAGGATCTGGTACTATTTTTCACTTGTTTAAGTTCTCCGTTGGGTAGACTATTCTGACACGCATTCCATGGGAAGAACTTAATTTTAGGGATTGTTTGCATTTTCCAGATCTTATTCCATAAAGCCCGAGGAGCCGAGAAAGATGAGGAGGCCATTGGAGCTTTTCGGATATTCTCAGTAAGTCTTAAGTAGTTGTAGCCACTCTTTACTGAGTAATTTCCTGTTGATGAATATGTCCACACTAGTTTGTCTTGAATAGAGTGGGTTCTTAGAGGAATAGCCAGAATTTCCTTCAGTGTCCTCTTCAAAAATATTTCGATGAAGAGGTTCATTCCAGGAATTTTCTTCGTGGTTTATAAGCTCTACTACCTGTTGTGGGTCATTTTCATTGCTGGCCCTCCAATTTACACCTCTTTTCAACCATCTGTTTTCTCTGATACTTGATTGCTTTTCTTATTCCCACTGTCCACAATGAAGATTCTGAGATTAAGTCTCTTCCCTCTTGTAAGCTTTGCCAGCCCCAAGAGGGTCTGTGCCCTTTCCCAGCATGCTAGAAACTCCTCCTTGGGAAGTGAATTCCTTTTAAGAATTTGACCCCATAATGAGGAAGACTGGTGCATTAATCTCCAGGCTTGCTTTCCTAAGAAAGCCTTGTTAAGAGAAAGTAAATCTTTGAATCCCATGCCTTCACCATCTTTCCTTTGCATCAAGAAATCCCAACTCTTCCAGTGAATACCAGAGTGAGATTCTCCGCTTTTCCCCCAAAATGTTGCCATTCTCTGTTCAATCGCTTTACATATGGAAACAGGAATATTGAAAATTGACATTGCATATTGGGGAAGAGCCTGCACTACTTTATTAGTAATATCTCCTTCCCCGCTTTAGATATTAAAGATTCCTTCCAACCTTCCAATTTTTTCTTAGCTCTTCCAAGTATCCAGGGGAACATATTCTTCTTAGACTCTCCGCAATCTGAAGGAATTCCAAGGTATTTTCCTGTTTTATCCAGTTCAGGGACACGCCGTTCATAAGCCATATTGGCTCTTAAGGTTAATACAAGTTTCCCTTTGTCTCCTTTCCCTTTATATCATAGAATATAGTCAAATTTTATCATTTTCCATGACAATAGGGTATTGTTTTCCTTCTCTTACGTGATTCAAGGAACAAGGAAGCTGATTGAGGAGGATGACATGATGCTTCACAGAAATTATTATCTTGATAATGCCAATAGTGATCAGAATGCATTCTAAGTACATCAAATGTCATGAACCATCAAGTAAGATTGTTCGTCCTAGACAAGCTATCAATGACTATCACAAGCAAATCTGAGTTATAATTGTCTCGAAACACTAGTTTTGAAGAATGATTTGCTTCCTCCTTTGAAATCTTTTTGCTTCTGTTTATTCCCTTTTCATGTAATCCATGATGATGCACAACCCATATGTTCTCTTCAGGAGATCCTTTAAGTTCAGCTATATCAGTCCCTTAACAATTCTTTTCATGGTAAATCGTTTGTATGTTTTCTATTAAGTGCTATATTGTCTTCACAAGATTCCCTGGCCATTTTGAATTTACTTGATCAGATTTACATGTCAAACTTGACCAAGGGACGAATATTGATCAAATTCATTCTGTCTGGAAAAATCATGTTCGGATTTTATGTTATTTTCATTCAAGCATCAGAATATTAACGCAATGCAAGATGGAATTGTCCCTTTGATGCTTGTTCTGGACCTTTGAAATGGCAAGATATACGGTATCATGCTGTGTACTGTAAAAGAAATGATGTCATATTCATTTGGGACATGGAAAACCAAAGAAAACTACATGTAGAGGTGGTTTTTTATGTGAGATTAAGAATGAAGTTACTGTGTAATTGGGCTTTTTGTTTTGGCACAGAAATGAAGGCGTTGTGGGACATTATTCTTGCTCTGATGAGAGTTTTGGTGTCAAGACTGCTCTGAGAGATGGAGATTCCTCACTGGCTCTTCGCGACATGATTTGGTATTAATTGATTCAGTGGATAACAAGCTGATCTCATCATGTAGCATTGACTTGCATGAGCTGATAATGCCTTTCTTAGTGATAGTTTTTCAGTTTTTGAAGCAGCTAGTTGAATTGATGCAATTTATGAAGGTTGCAATTTTGTAATTGTTGTTCTTGATAGTTGAGGTAGCTTTAGACTCTGGAATTATAACCATCCAACTCCTGTTGGAGGATTGACACTCTATAGCATTTTCCCTATGAACTTGAGGAAAATATCAATCATAAGTATGTTTGCTAAAACTGAAGATCGATCATCTCAACATTAGAAACAGAGGCACATAGGCGAAGTTTCAGGATTACACTAAGTCAATATTCAACGATTTCCTTTTGGAACAATGTTCCAGAGAAAAAGTGTTTTGGGAGATAGGACGGTTGCTGTTTGTCAACGATTCAAATGGTCTTTTTTGGTTGCCCTTATGGTAAAATCAAGTTCATTCACCTCGATCATGAGATTACAAGCATTTAAGTACAGAAGTACAGTTTAATATGTTTGATTTGCATTATTTGGCAATCTAAAATTGTATGCATATCTGGGGTTTTGAACTCTATGGCCACTTTAGGTTCTTATTACTGCAATTAAATTTGAACTCCATAGTCACTGTCCATTACTCTTCCAATTCTACAGGAAAGGAAAACAGAGGAACTTCCACAGTTTTCTTTTTCCTTTTCCCGTTTGTTGCAACAGGATGAAAACAGACAAAGACAAACAGCAGGAAGAAAATCAAATCAAAGAAGAAAGAGGTGATCACGAAATGATGGTAGGGATCCCAGTGCATATATCCTTTGAATGTGGACAGAGCTACAGGGCTTGTGGAGGTATCTCCCATCAAGCAATGTAGCTTCTATGACAACAGAGAGGATGTCGATGACATCCTTGACTTGGCATTTGCTTCCCTTAAAGGTTAGCCCTCCCAAGTTCTTGAAGTTGACCATGGAGTTCAGTAAATTTTTGGCTGCACTCCTGGTTCAAATAGTCATCTGCACAAAACCTGTTAGGTCACAATGTCACAACTCCAACATATCTACCGGGGCGATATGACCCGGTTATGAATAAAAGATTGAGTTAGACGATCCACAATATGATTTCTTCATTATCGCCATCGCTTTGTACATTTGATAAGCCAAAATATTTGTGAGGTTATTGCCCTAGACCGGTCCATGAGAAAGAGATAATGCAGATATGCACATTTTACCATAAAAGCAAATGTTGATGTTATTGCCAACACAGGTGCATTTGCTCCCCCACAAAACTCCTCCCCCAGACCTCAGAACAGTAATTAAACTTGGCTCGTGCATGAAGAGATAATCTAGTGACATTGTGAAACAACATAGCCCTGGCAGGCGCATTGATCTTACTCATGTCTCTTACTTTCTTTTGAAGCATTATTCCCTTACACCATTTTCTCTATATCCGCTCCTTGAATATATTTTTTCATGTATGTGATTCCATGTGCATATAGACGTGTAAAGCTGTTGTTCACCAATGACAATTGCTTCTGCATTCATCGTCATAAAGTGTCCATGCAAATGCACGGGCCAACAACTAGTTATATCAATTGATTCGACTGAAAAAGACTCACCATTTTTGGCTTGGATGCAGGCGTCGTGCTACATGAAGCAAACGTCGAGGCCATTACAGGGTCTCTCCTCCGGACATCTGCTGTACAGGAGCCCACAATACTTGTCATATCTCAGCAGTGGAAACACTATGTCATTTTCGATGACTTTTTCTCATGCTCAATGGTCATCGATCAACAACAAATGAAGCCCCGAATTAAACGACAATCCGTTGTCGCATTATGCACAGAAAAAGCGAATTTTTCTTAGAGAGGAGCAAGCATCAGCAGATACCAGGGCCAAACTCGGGTTCGCATTTTCTGCTGCGTTCTTTGCTGGGCGAAATTATTCATTCATGGAAGAAACATAAAATGCTACTGGGAATCATCTTGTGGCTGAATTGCATAAGTTGACTGTGAGTCAACCCCGTCTTCTCTTCTCCCGAGTGGCGACGCGTCTACCCCTGGGTCCCCAGGCGGGTCACAACGCCTGTCCCTCGACTAGCTGTGAGATTAACATTTTGGCCCGATTGATGAAGTGAACGGAATCTTGTGGAGAGGAAACTAGTTGTCATTACGAAAGATCACGGTGCCTGTCTATCTCTGACGGTTTCGGTGATCAGTTATGGATTTTTTTATATATTTTTTATGCTTTAACAGATTTGATCTTTCGGATGAGAGCGTGCTTAAAGTTGCAAATCGTATTTTTTTGGTCTTTTGGGTTTTGTTTTGTTTTGCAGCTTTTTTGGGATTTATTTCGCTTGAAAGCTTTCTATTTTCCTCTCATATTTAATTATGATATCCCAGTGAAATTTTCTTTTGACAAAAACAAAAATAACAACCAATTTGACTAGCCACTTTTTATCTTTCAAGAGCTAACAGTTCTCACATAATGCGAAGGGAAACTGCAGATGGTTCGGTGGAGGGAATACTTTGTAGTCGATGCTACTTACGTTACAGAATTTAATTTCAAAATATATAAGAAACCAAGATTATTGTCATATAGGAACCTTGCATGATATCATCAAAATTTGGGGCATACAAGTGAAAACTCACATATTGGATGATTATGTAGTCAGAAAATGCATGGGCCACAATGAGGCGCAGACTTACACTGACAAAAGGTGGTTGGGCGGTATGTTATTCCTTGCTTAATGATAGGTTATTTATATCACAATCGGGGATTGTCTTGTGCTGATATATACAATCCTCTATATCCAATAGCTAAGCTTCAAACATGCTTCTTTGTTATAGATTTTTCTTTTTAAGGTCATATCTTTCTTATAGATTGAGAAGTTGGAAATGCTCAACCTTGTGGTACTAGTCAATAGTTTCCCTGTAAGATCCCGATTCTCGTCAATCAGCCACATATACCCAACAATACCTAGCAGTAGCAACTTTTTCCATAAGGACAGAATCTTTTTCAAGTAGTCGTGACTCGGGTGGACCTGTATTAGCTACTTTTGGTAAGGACGATAATTTCCATTAAGTGCTCGTAACTTAAAAGTTGAATCTTTGCTAATTTTTTTACGAGATTGTAATTTCCCTCAAACGCTCATAGCTTTGGGGATACTTATTAATTTTACCAATGATATCATAGCTTTCCTCATGTGCTCGTATAAGCAAGGGATCTACCTATTGCTAGTAGATAACTTTCGTATATGAGGATGAAATTGTAATTCTCTGCAAGTGCTCCTGACATCGAGGCTTCCATTATTAGTAACTTTTTATTAATGGGGAATTTTCTTCCCGACTTTCTCTGTGAAGGATTGTAATTTTCCTAGAACGTTCCTAGCTAGACAACTCGAGCAAGTAGCTTGTAGGAAGGTTTGACGGTCCACCTCGTCCTCTCGTGATGTAATGGCTAACGCGCTCGGCGGAAACCTGCTACCATTTTTGTCACGCCCCGACTCTCGAGCTCGCGGCAACCCCTTCTCTTGGTCGATTGAAAGCGACGTCCCAGGACCCATCGACAACCATTCATTTTATCTTTGATTATGCGCAAGCGGAAGACGAACCATCCCAGACAAACATACAATCAAACGGGGATAGAGGATGAACAACAAGAACAACAAACAACTACTCAACTATTCAATTTCTTGGATTAACCAATGGAGGATCGTTTTCGAATTACAAGCCCGACAAAAAGGGCCGATCCATCCTCTAAGCTAAATCAAATAGAAACTAAGCTAATCCAATTAAATAAGAAGAACCCTCGGGTTCAGCACCATCATCACTCGGACCCATCGGACTCAATCTCCAGTCGGGTCGATCACCGGAGGAGCGGGCGGGATCCTCCATTGCGGGTACGCCATTCTAGGAGCTCGAAAATGGTTAACCATGACGGGTTGAGATAAAATCTCGGCGAGTTCTCCCTAAGCCCGGTTAGTACGCCAACTCAACCCGGGGTATCTCTCCGTAACCACCCCTCACTCAACCCACAACAAACAAACGGCAACCAACAAACGAGGGCAGGGCAACCAACATAGCAATATTCGATTCGCATGCATCCTTACCCGGTATGCCATACCCTGCACGTTCAATCTCATACAATGTAATCAAGGCACATAGCCGTTAGATGAAACAATTATCAATCACATGCGAATCGCGTCACAAGCGATCTCACTGCCATTGCCACACCGCACGCACGATCATCAACTCATGCGTGCGTACCATAAATCATCACGACACTAAGAGCATGCGAATAATCAGAGCATCTCACACACTTTCTCAGGCCTCACATCCACACATATGCTCCGATTATTACGACCACTAGGGCCACGGCACAACCTTATGGTTGGCGGTCTACCGGTCAAAGTGTCACGCCCCGACTCTCGAGCTCGCGGCAACCCCATTACCTTGGTCGATTGAAAGCAACGTCCCAGGACCCGTCGACGACCATTCATTTTATCTTTCGTTAGCGCAAGCGAAGACGAACCATCCCGGACAAATCAATCAATCAAACGGGGATAGAGGGATGAATAGCAAGAACAACAACAACTACTCAATTATTCAATTTATTGGATTAACCAATGGAGGATCGTTTTCCAAATTACAAGCCCGACAAAAGGGCCGATCCATCCTCTAAGCCAAACCAAAAAGACTAGGCTAATCCAACAGTACACAAAGAACCTCTCGGGTTCAACACCACGGTCACTCGGACCCATCGGACTCAGTCTCCGTCGAGTCGATCACTGGAGGAGCGGGGCAGGATCCTCCATTGCGGGTACGCCATTCTAGGAGCCTGAAAATGGTTAACCACGACGGGTTGAGATAAAATCTCGGCGAGTTCTCCCCTAAGCCCGGTTAGTACGCCAACTCAACCGGGGTATCTCTCCGAACCACCCCTCACTCAACCCAACAACAAGACAGCCAAAACCAAACAACGAGTCAACAACGAGACAAGGCAACCAACAATCATACGGTCGGTTCGCATGCAACCTTACCGGTATGCCATACCCACACGTCAAATCTCAATACAATGCAATTAAGGCACATGACCGTTAGATGAAACGGTTCATCACTCACATGCGAATCGCGTCACAAGCGATCTCACTGGCCATTGCCACACCACGCACGACTTTGTCAACTCATGCGTGCGTACCATAATTAATGCAATCATCACGACATTAAGAGCATGCGAATAATCAGAGCATCTCACACAGCTTTCTCATGTCTCACACTCACACATGCTCCGATTATTACGACCCCCCTCCTCGGGCCACGGCACACCTTATGGTTGGCGGTTCACGGCTAAACCGGCTTCGTCCTCTTTACCTCGAGGCACGGCGACGTCAAGGGCTCACTCCCAAGACGGCATTCCCGAAGGAGCACAAGACTCGCCCACTACCGCAGTCCCGCTGCGACGGAGGCCGGGACCCGCCCTCATACCGCGATCCCACATAGAACCCCTCCTCGTCGGGCATCCGGCCGAAGTCGGGCGACCCCCGGCCACGGCACAACCCCATAGGGATTGGCGGTCTTCGGCAACGCCGGGTTCTCTCATTTAATGTGATCATGCAACACCTCATCAAGCAATCCATTTATATCTTTGCTTTTCTGTCGTGAATGCAACATCACTCATGCTCATGCGACATGCCATTTCGAGATAACCCACGCAACATGTCATGCGATCTCACTTGACAATTTCCAAAATTCAATTCAACCAACACTCAATCACGCATTTCATCAATATTCACGAGCATAATTAACAATCGGCACTCCAATTAATCACAACAATCAAGAGCACATCAAAATAAGACTAAATTTAGCTTACGGATGAACGGTGCCGTGAACGTAATTCGTGAACGAAAGAATCGTGAACGATGATTAGTGAACGGTGATTAGTGAACGGTAATGTGATTAGTGAACAGTAATTTGTGAACAGTGATTTTTCCGAAATTCAATTAATTAAAACATTTAATCCAGAAATTAAACAAAACATTAATTAAAACAATTAATCAATCAATTAAAGCAAATCATGCTTAATTAATCACAAAAATCACATAACCCTCATTTAAGCAATAATTAAGCACAATTAGCAAAATTAAGCTAATCTAATCCTAACCATCTATCTAACCACCTATCTTAGGGCTAATAAACTTAATTAAACTTCCTAAACCAATCTTACCACTAATTAACCCAACCCTAAGCAAGTTTAGGCACTAAATAGGGATTAAGAGCTAAACTCACCCGTTAAGCGGGCCGGAGACATGGACGCGGCGGCGGCGGCGACGAACCCGACACCCGGGGACCTCTACCACGACGATCCAAGGCGGTCCCGGGCTGAACACAGCAGCTACAAACTCGGATTCCCCACTGAACCTCTGAAAACAACACTGCACAGGAGGAAAACGGCTGAACGGAGGAAAAAGGGCTGCCCGGAGCTCCGGTGAGCGGCGGGCCAGCTACCGGCGGCACCTGGGGGTCAAGGGGGAACCACTTGTGGCTGGTATGGGCAGAGATTTAGTCGGAAAGGGAGGAAAATGGCCGAAAAGGCGAAACTGGACAGAGCTGCCGCTACAGTGACGGTCCGGCGAGCAGCGACTTCCGGCGGCCGTACAGGATGGCCGACGACTCCGTTCGACGAACGGCCGACGCCATCTGAACGGTTTTCGTCTTCTGAACGCAACGGCGGGTGGCACGGGCCGAGATTCCAACGGGAAGGGCATGAACAACTCAGTTTTCGGTGAGAGGTCAGAACTGAAAAACTGAAGGAAGGAAGGAAAACCATGGGAGAGAGGTGTGCGGTTTTGGAGAAGATGAAGAGGAGAGAAAGAGTGAAGTGAAGGCTGAAGGATAAGCCTTATCAAGGCCATCAATGCTTGCCCCACTTGCCAAACAATGACCTCATCTTCTCTCTCTTCCTTTTGGCTTTTCTTCAAAATATCCAAGGGCATTTTGGTCATTTCCACCTTGCACATTTCCCAATCTGTCCTTGGGCTGAAAATGAAGGGCGGGCCTAGGAAAAGGCCGGAAAATTAATAGGAATGGGCTCGGGAATTTGTTGGGCTCGAAACGGCTTAAGATTAGACAACGAGCTCGGGAGGGTAAATTGTCGGTTTGGCCCAACGGGCTCACTTGCTTGCCTCGGGCCTTCCATGGCGGCTGTCCCACCTTGGGCGTGAGGCCCACACTGATCTTGCCCGGCCCATGTCCTCGTAGGCTCGTGTTCTCGGTCCGAAAATCCCTTTTCCAAATACTCGGCTCAGCTCGGCAGCTTGTCATTGTCTAAGAAGCATCGTCCAAAAGTCCTTCTCGAACGTTCAGAAAATTCAAAGTCAATATTGGATTCTCATGCCATGTCAATTTCGCCCGAATGCCATTTTGGTACTACTCGGGCGACGGGCGGCTTTGAGGATTCACGCGTAACCGACTCGTGCTAATTCACATTCAAGACTTCTCGACACATGGACGTCCTTGACTATATGAAATTGCGAAGGATCGATTCTTATTTCAAAGTACACGATTACCAAGGATCGACATAGGGCCGTTCGCGGGCTCGATAACAGTAAACGGAATCACCCGTCGTCCCATTATACTCTGTCCGCGAATCGACTTCTATTCGTCCACGAAATCGGCTGCATGACTACGGGATCGTACCTTACGCAAGTCTCACGGTCGAGTCGTTTTCCCAGGTCAAGTTCTTTAGTCGCACGAGTTCTATCCTCATTAGCCTTTCCCTCAAAGTCGGTATCTCGGGAGTGATCGGTTCGAGTGAGATCAACCAACAATGCATCGACGAAATTCACGTTCATTCCTTCCTCAAAAGGGCTCGAATTTCGGGATGTTACAACTCTTCCCCTCTTATAAAAATTTCGTCCTCGAAATTTGCTGCTACTAACAAATCCTCAAAAGATGGGGATGCTGATGCTTCATTACTTCTTCACTTTCCAGTGTAGCTCCCTCTGTTCCGTGATACTACCAGATCACCTTAACTAAGGCGATAGTCTTTTTTCGAAGTACTTGCTCTTTACGATCCTCTATTCGTATCGGCCTCTCCATATACGACACCATGTCGTCTATGTCCAGTTCCTCAAAATTCAAAACATGTGTCGGGTCCGGTTCGTACTTTCTCAACATGGACATGTGGAAAACATCATGTACTTGAGCAAGCTTCGGTGGCAACGCAAGACGATACGCTAAAACCTTGATCCTTTCCAAAATTTCAAAAGGTCCAACGTACCTCAGACTTAACTTTCCTTTCTTGCCAAATCTAGAAGTACCCCTCATCGGCGATACTTTCAAAAACACATGATTGCCCACCTTAAACTCCAACGGTCTACGATATTTATACGCATAACTCTTCGACGACTACGGCGGTCTTTAGTTGTCTCTCGATAATCGAAGCTGCATTCAATAATTGCTAAACCAATTTTGAACCGGTGATTCCCGGTTCTCGACCTCGTTCCATAGACTGGAGGTTCCATAAACTTGACCAAATTTCTGTTATACCACTCCGATAAAATTTTACCCCACAAGTACTCTCTTTTTGCACAGTGCGTAGTTCAGTTCATTTTTGCCCCTTCCGACATCCTAGAAGCCTGCCAGGAGTCGCTCCTTGCTCAGGCATTCTGGCCCCGGCGACCACTCCCGGCCCTCGTCGGATCAGTCGTTACGGGCATCTTCGAACTGCATCACTACTAGCAAAAGTCCTTTTTTGATATGCACCATCTCATAGAGGTATTATCCGCTTTGGCTTGTCCCATACCAAGCCTCACGGTTTTAACCTCATCTGAGCACCTCAAAGTGCGAAACTTTCTCCAACTCGTCAACCATGAGTTCGTTTCCACAGGATCACTTATCAACACTTGAAATCTGATTCACTGAATTTCCATCGAACCGTTATCCGAATTCCACAAACTATTGATTTTTCTTCCAATACTCCTTTCACATCCATTTAACAACCAAACCAAGAATTCACCTCAACCACTTGAAAATTAGTGCAAACCAAATGTCATTTATTGCACCAAAAGCTTTCGAATACCTCTTCAAATCCTTTCTGATACCTCGAGAAGAAATCATCGATAATGCTATTTCCTCACTCATCCATCTAGCATCAAGGGATAATTAATTCTTAATCCACCGAAAACAAAATCCATTCCTCAAATCCCTATCTTATATATCTCTGAAATAATCCACCTTGGTAAATTCATATCTTGATCGAATCTAAGATTTCCGAGCAATAAATCATCCACCGTAATTCTTATCAAAGATTATCACCATTTAATAGATCATCTCTTATGATCCCATACCTACAACTCCTCAAATCATCAAGATAAAACTTATCTGACTTCCATTAAATCCAATAACCTCAATTGTCGTGACGCGTAAGCAACCAATTTTCCTTGTTGCCTTACCATGCAGTCAAATCCCTTATACGACACCTCACTGTAAATCTCGTATTCTCCAATAGTAGACTAAATCCTCAAAACGGGTGCGGTAATTAGCTTATACTTAAGCTCTTAAAAATTTCACTTATTCGTCCATTCAAATTCTTACGTCCTTTATTAACCTTTGTATCAGAGGCATAGCTATCGTAGAGAACATTTTTACGAATCATCTGTACTAACCTGTCCGACTTAGAAAACTTCGAACATTTGTCACCGTCATAAGCCATGACATATTCATGACTACTTTGATCTTAGCGGATCCATAGAAATTCCTTCGTCCAAAATCATATGACCAACAAAACAACGCGAGTAAACCCAAACTCGCACATA
Source organism: Corymbia calophylla (assembly GCA_014182845.1). NCBI lineage: Eukaryota > Viridiplantae > Streptophyta > Magnoliopsida > Myrtales > Myrtaceae > Corymbia > Corymbia calophylla. Next base: position 3,810,138 of record CM024695.1, read on the forward strand.
TTAAACTTGGCATATTGTTTATGCTCTCGAATGGTCTATAGCACCACCCTTAAGTGTTGTCCGTGTTCCTCTAAATTCCTCGAATAATCTAATATATTGCTCACGAACACAATTACAATCAATCCAAATACGCCTTAATCACTCAATCCATCAAATCCATAAAAGTAACTGGCGTATTAGTTAATCCAAACGGCAGTATAGTAATCTCGTAATGACCAAATCACACACGATATGCCGTCTTTAATTTTTCCTCCTTTTTAATCCTCAACTACTGATAACCCGTCCTTGGGTCTAGCTTGGGACATATCGAAGCTCCTTGAAATGGGTCAAACAAGTCATCCATCCTTGGTAATGGATACTTGCTCATGATCGATCCTTTGGTTGAGCTGCGAAAAGCGATGCATAAGTGTAACGATCCATCCTTGATTCTCCAACTAACCAATTAACCTCAATTGTCCAATAACCTTAGCAACCTTCGTCCAATAAACGAGTTACTTCCAACGACAATTTCAAAGGGGTCGAGGGTCCTCCTCGATTTCCCACAAACTCAAAAGCTATCACCCCGCTCTTGGGTTAAGGCGAATTGTTTTCCATGACAATCTACTTTTGTTGGGTGAGATGGGATTCCTTCTCCCCGTCATCGGTCCTTTTCCAAATCGACGATTGTCTCTATTAGGCACGAACCGCGAGTCAAATGCGTCGCCCTCTCGATCATGTTCTTCTCGATCATCCGGGCCCTCTCGTACATCTCATCAAAACTCTTTAAACTCAAGGGCACCGGGCTGGCTTTCAATTCCGGCTTCAAGCCATCTCTGAACCGTCTCGCCCTATCCAAGGGTCCTCCACTAATCTTGGTACATACTAGGCCAACTCAGCGAACTTCGCCTTATACTGATCCACTGAAATCTGATTCTAACGAAACTGTTGGAACTCTGCCATCTTTGACTCTCTCGCACTGTCCAAGAAGTACTATCCAATGAAAGTTTCACGAAAGACACCCCAAGTCTGAGCTGTGCCTTCAGGGAACACTCTTCCTTGAGTGGCTTCCCACCAAATACTGACATTACCTTGAATCTGATAAACTGCCAAAAGCACTATGTCTTCCTCTCGAACACCTCAACATTATAATGAAGTCCTCTCGAAATCCCTTATCCAAAGGGTCGCGGCTTCGGGGTCACCACGCCCCGAACCTCGGTGGCTTCAATCTCGGGAACTACTCTACCAACCTAGGCATCGGTCTCTCTCGAGGCCTCTTCTCTCACTAGGGGAACCACAAGGACCACAGCAAAAGCACACAGCTTGCTGTCCTAACAAGGTCTCTAGCGCCAGCAGGATCCCGTCTAACCTAGGATCTGCTTATACGCTACCTCAAGCACTGGTCTGACCAAACACTGCCCTACGCCTAGGGGCTGACTGCTCAGGATTGCTCATCACTCTGGACTATGAGCAACCCGCCACCACACGAAACCACAAAAGCAATCACAGGCATGTAAAGTAAAAGCCATCCCTATCTCACTATCCCAAAAAAAATCCCACGCACCTTATCACTCCAAGTCTCGACCTCGCTCGATACCAAAACCGACGGGGTTGTCACGCCCGACTCTCGAGCTCGCGGCAACCCCTTCTCTTGGTCGATTGAAAGCAACGTCCCGGGACCCATCGACGACCATTCATTTTATCTTTGATTAGCGCAAGCGAAGACGAACCATCCCCGAGACAAACAATCAATCAAACGGGGATAGAGGGATGAATAGCAAGAACAACAACAACTACTCAATTATTCAATTTATTGGATTAACCAATGGAGGATCGTTTTCCAAATTACAAGCCCGACAAAAGGGCCGATCCATCCTCTAAGCCAAACCAAAAAGACTAGGCTAATCCAATTAAACGGTACACAAAGAACCCTCGGGTTCAACACCACGGTCACTCGGACCCATCGGACTCGATCTCCGTCGAGTCGATCACTGGAGGAGCGGGCGGGATCCTCCATTGCGGGTACGCCATTCTAGGGGCTCGAAAATGGTTAACCACGACGGGTTGAGATAAAATCTCGGCGAGTTCTCCCCTAAGCCCCGGTTAGTACGCCAACTCAACCGGGGTATCTCTCCGAACCACCCCTCACTCAACCCAACAACGAGACAGCCAAAACCAAACAACAGTCAACAACGAGACGGGGCAACCAACAATCATACGGTCGGTTCGCATGCAACCTTACCCGGTATGCCATACCCCGCACGTCAAATCTCATACAATACACGCAAGCAAGGCACATGACCATTAGATGAAACGAGTTCATCATCACATGCGGTCGCGTCACAAGCGATCTCTCACGGCCATTGCCCACCCCCGCACGATTGTCAACTCATGCGTGCGTACCATAATTAATGCAATCATCACGACATTAAGAGCATGCGAATAATCAGAGCATCTCACACAGCTTTCTCATGTCTCACACTCACACATGCTCCGATTATTACGACCCCTCCTCTCGGGCCGGGCCACGGCACAACCTTATGGTTGGCGGTTCTGGCTAAACCGAGGCTTCGTCCTCTTTACCTCGAGGCACGGCGATGTCAAGGGCTCACTCCCAAGACGGCATTCCGAAGGAGCACAAGACTCGCCCACTACCGCAGTCCCGCTGCGACGAGAGGCCGGGACCCGCCCCATACCGCGATCCCACATAGAACCCCTCCCGTCGGGCATCCGCCGAAGTCGGGCGATTGGCGGCCACGGCACAACCCCGTAGGGATTGGCGGTCTTCGGCAACGCCGGGTTCTCTCATTTAATGTGATCATGCAACACCTCATCAAGCAATCCATTTATATCTTTGCTCTGTCGTGAATGCAACATCACTCATGCTCATGCGACATGCCATTTCGAGATAACCCACGCAACATGTCATGCGATCTCACTTGACAATTTCCAAAATTCAATTCAACCAACACTCAATCACGCATTTCATCAATATTCACGAGCATAATTAACAATCGGCACTCCAATTAATCACAACAATCAAGAGCACATCAAAATAAGACTAAATTTAGCTTACGGATGAACAGTGCCGTGAACGGTAATGTCGTGAGCGTAATAAGTGAATGTAAGTGAACAGTGATTAGTGAACGATGTAATTTGTGAACGGTAATTTGTGAACAGTGATTTTTCCGAAATTCAATTAATTAAAACATTTAATCCAGAAATTAAACAAAACATTAATTAAAACAATTAATCAATCAATTAAAGCAAATCATGCTTAATTAATCACAAAAATCACATAACCCTCATTTAAGCAATAATTAAGCACAATTAGCAAAATTAAGCTAATCTAATCCTAACCATCTATCTAACCACCTATCTTAGGGCTAATAAACTTAATTAAACTTCCTAAACCAATCTTACCACTAATTAACCCAACCTAAGCAAGTTTAGGCACTAAATAGGGATTAAGAGCTAAACTCACCCGTTAAGCGGGCCGGAGACATGGACGCGGCGGCGGCGACGAACCCGACACCCGGGGACCTCTACCACGACGATCCAAGGCGGTCCCGGGCTGAACACAGCAGCTACAAACTCGGATTCCCCACTGAACCTCTGAAAACAGCACTGCACTAGAGGAGGAAAACGGCTGATCGGAGGAAAAAGGGCTGCCCGGAGCTCCGGTGAGCGGCGGGCCAGCTACCGGCGGCACCTGGGGGTCAAGGGGGAACCACTTGTGGCTGGTATGGGCAGTGATTTAGTCGGAAAGGGAGGAAAATGGCCGAAAAGGCGAAACTGGACAGAGCTGCCGCTCACAGTGACGGTCCGGCGAGCAGCGACTTCCGGCGGCCGTACAGGATGGCCGACGACTCCGTTCGACGAACGGCCGACGCCATCTGAACGGTTTTCTCTTCTGAACGCAACGGCGGGTGGCACGGGCCGAGATTCCAACGGGAAGGCAATGAACAACTCAGTTTTCGGTGAGAGGTCAGAACTGAAAAACTGAAGGAAGGAAGGAAAACCATGGGAGAGAGGTGTGCGGTTTTGGAGAAGATGAAGAGAGAGAGAGAGAGTGAAGTGAAGGCTGAAGGATAAGCCTTATCAAGGCCATCAATGCTTGCCCCACTTGCCAAACAATGACCTCATCTTCTCTCTCTTCCTTTTTGACTTTTCTTCAAAATATCTAAGGGCATTTTGGTCATTTCCACCTTGCACATTTCCCAATCTGTCCTTGGGCTGAAAATGAAGGGCGGGCCTAGGAAAAGGCCGGAAAATTAATAGGAATGGGCTCGGGAATTTGTTGGGCTCGAAACGGCTTAAGATTAGACAACGAGCTCGGGAGGGTAAATTGTCGGTTTGGCCCAACGGGCTCACTTGCTTGCCTCGGGCCTTCCATGGCGGCTGTCCCACCTTGGGCGTGAGGCCCACACGATCTTGCCCGGCCCATGTCCTCGTAGGCTCGTGTTCTCGGTCCGAAAATCCCTTTTCCAAATACTCGGCTCAGCGGCACGCGTCATTGTCTAAGAAGCATCGTCCAAAAGTCCTTCTCGAACGTTCCCGAAAATTCAAAGTCCAATATTGGATTCTCATGCCATGTCAATTTCGCCCGAATGCCATTTTGGTACTACTCAGACTGACAGGCGGCTTTGAGGATTCACGCGTAACCGACTCGTGCTAATTCACATTCAAGACTTCTCGACACATGGACGTCCTTGACTATATGAAATTGCGAAGGATCGATTCTTATTTCAAAGTACACGATTACCAAGGATCGACATAGGGCCGTTCGCGGGCTCGATAACGATAAACGGAATCACCCGTCGTCCCATTATACTCTGTCCGCGAATCGACTTCTATTCGTCCCCGAAATCGGCTGCATGACTACGGGATCGTCCTTACGCAAGTCTCACGGTCGAGTCGTTTTCCCAGGTCAAGTTCTTTAGTCGCACGAGTTCTATCCTCATTAGCCTTTCCCCTCAAAGTCGGTATCTCGGGGTGATCGGTTCGAGTGAGATCAACCAACAATGCATCGACGAAATTCACGTTCATTCCTTCCTCAAAAGGGCTCGAATTTCGGGATGTTACAACTCTTCCCCTCTTATAAAAATTTCGTCCTCGAAATTTGCTGCTACTAACAAATCCTCAAAAGATGGGGATGTTGATGCTTCATTACTTCTTCACTTTCCCATGTAGCTCCCTTGATCCGTGATACTGCCAGATCACCTTAACTAAGGCGATAGTCTTTTTTTCGAAGTACTTGCTCTTTACGATCCTCTATTCGTATCGGCCTCTCCATATACGACACCATGTCGTCTATGTCCAGTTCCTCAAAATTCAAAACATGTGTCGGGTCCGGTTCGTACTTTCTCAACATGGACATGTGGAAAACATCATGTACTTGAGCAAGCTTCGGTGGCAACGCAAGACGATACGCTAAAACCTTGATCCTTTCCAAAATTTCAAAAGGTCCAACGTACCTCAGACTTAACTTTCCTTTCTTGCCAAATCTAGAAGTACCCCTCATCGGCGATACTTTCAAAAACACATGATTGCCCACCTTAAACTCCAACGGTCTACGATATTTATCTCGCATAACTCTTCGACGACTACGAGCGGTCTTTAGTTTGTCTCGATAATCGAGCGCATTCAATAATTGCTAAACCAATTTTGAACCGGTGATTCCAGTTCTCGACCTCGTTCCATAGGCGGAGGTTCCATAAACTTGACCAAATTTCTGTTATACCACTCCGATAAAATTTTACCCCACAAGTACTCTCTTTTTGCACGGTGCGTAGTTCGGTTCATTTTTGCCCCTTCCGACATCCTAGAAGCTTTGCCGGGGAGTCGCTCCTTGCTCGAGCACTCGCCCCGGCGACCACTCCCGCCCTCGTCGGATCGGTCGTTACGGGCATCTTCGGCGCATCACTACTAGCAAAAGTCCTTTTTTGATATGCACCATCTCATAGAGGTATTATCCGCTTTGGCTTGTCCCATACCAAGCCTCACGGTTTTAACCTCATCTGAGCACCTCAAAGTGCGAAACTTTCTCCAACTCGTCAACCATGAGTTCGTTTCCACAGGATCACTTATCAACACTTGAAATCTGATTCACTGAATTTCCATCGAACCGTTATCCGAATTCCACAAACTATTGATTTTTCTTCCAATACTCCTTTCACATCCATTTAACAACCAAACCAAGAATTCACCTCAACCACTTGAAAATTAGTGCAAACCAAATGTCATTCATTGCACCAAAAGCATTCAGATACCTCTTCAAATCCTTTTTGATACCTCGAGAAGAAATCATCGATAATGCTATTTCCTTACTCATCCATCTAGCATCAAGGGATAATTAATTCTTAATCCACCGAAAACAAAATCCATTCCTCAAATCCCTATCTTATATATCTCCTGAAATAATCCACCTTGGTAAATTCATATCTTAATCGAATCTAAGACTTCCGAGCAATAAATCATCCACCGTAATTCTTATCAAAGATTATCACCATTTAATAGATCATCTCTTATGATCCCATACCTACAACTCCTCAAATCATCAAGATAAAACTTATCGACTTCCATTAAATCCAATAACCTCAATTGTCGTGACGCGTAAGCAACAATTTTCCTTGTTGCCTTACCATGCAGTCAAATCCCTTATACGACACCTCACTGTAAATCTCGTATTCTCCAATAGTAGACTAAATCCTCAAAACTGGTGCGGTAATTAGCTTATACTTAAGCTCTTAAAAATTTCACTTATTCGTCCATTCAAATTCTTACGTCCTTTATTAACCTTTGTATCAGAGGCATAGCTATCGTAGAGAACATTTTTACGAATCATCCGTACTAACTGTCCGACTTAGAAAACTTTGAACCTCTGTCACCGTCATAAGCCATGACATATTCATGACTACTTTGATCTTAGCGGATCCATAGAAATTCCTTCGTCCAAAATCATATGACCAACAAAACAACGCGAGTAAACCCAAACTCGCACATATTAAACTTGGCATATTGTTTATGCTCTCGAATGGTCTATAGCACCACCCTTAAGTGTTGTCCGTGTTCCTCTAAATTCCTCGAATAATCTAATATATTGCTCACGAACACAATTACAATTTGCCAAATACGCCTTAATCACTCAATCCATCAAATCCATAAAAGTAACTGGCGTATTAGTTAATCCAAACGGCAGTATAGTAATCTCGTAATGACCAAATCACACACGATATGCCGTCTTTAATTTTTCCTCCTTTTTAATCCTCAACTACTGATAACCCGTCCTTGGGTCTAGCTTGGGACATATCGAAGCTCCTTGAAATGGGTCAAACAAGTCATCCATCCTTGGTAATGGATACTTGCTCATGATCGTCCTTTGGTTGAGCTACTGAAAAGCGATGCATAAGTGTAACGATCCATCCTTGATTCTCCAACTAACCAATTAACCTCAATTGTCCAATAACCTTAGCAACCTTCGTCCAATAAACGAGTTACTTCCAACGACGAATTTCAAAGGGGTCGAGGGTCCTCCTCGATTTCCCACAAACTCAAAACTATCACCCACTCTTGGGTTAAAGGCGAATTGTTTTTCCATGACAATCTACTTTCTGTTGGGTGAGATGGGATTCCTTCTCCCCGTCATCGGTCCTTTTCCAAATCGACGATTGTCTCTATTAGGCACGAACCGCGAGTCAAATGCGATCGCCCTCTCGATCATGTTCTTCTCGATCATCTGGGCCCTCTCGTACATCTCATCAAAACTCTTTAAACTCAAAGGGCACCAGCTGGCTTTCAATTCCGGCTTCAAGCCATCTACGAACCGTCTCGCCCTATCCAAGGGTCCTCCACTAATCTTGGTACATACTAGGCCAACTCGGCGAACTTCGCCTTATGCGATCCCTTTGAAATCGATTCTAACGAAGCTGTTGGAACTCGCCATCTTTGACTCTCTCGCCTTTGTCCAAGAAGTACTATCCAATGAAAGTTTCACGAAAGACACCCCAAGTCTGAGCTGTGCCTTCAGGGAACACTCTTCCTTGAGTGGCTTCCCACCAAATACTGACATTACCTTGAATCTGATAAACTGCCAAAAGCACTATGTCTTCCTCTGAACACCTCAACATTATAACAGTCCTCTCGAAATCCCTTATCCAAAGGGTCGCAGCTTCAGGGTCACCTACGCCACTGAACCTCGGTGGCTTCAATCTCAGGAACTACTCTACCAACCTAAGCATCGGTCTCTCTCAGGCCTCTTCTCTCACTAGGGGAACCACAAGGACCACAGCAAAAGCACACAGCTTGCTGTCCTAACAAGGTCTCTAGCGCCAGCAGGATCCCGTCTAACCTAGGATCTGCTTATACGCTACCTCAAGCACTGGTCTGACCAAACACTGCCCTACGCCTGGGTGGACCGCTCGGGATTGCTCATCACTCACGGACTATGAGCAACCCGCCACCACACGAAACCACAAAAGCAATCACAGGCATGTAAAGTAAAAGCCATCCCTATCTCACTATCCCAAAAAAAATCCCACGCACCTTATCACTCCAAGTCTCGACTTCGCTCTGATACCAAAACCGACGGGGTTGTCACGCCCCGACTCTCGAGCTCGCGGCAACCCCTTCTCTTGGTCGATTGAAAGCAACGTCCCAGGACCCGTCGACGATCATTCATTTTATCTTTCGATTAGCGCAAGCGAAGACGAACCCCTCGACAACAAACAATCAATCAATCAAACGGGGATAGAGGGATGAATAGCAAGAACAACAACAACTACTCAATTATTCAATTTATTGGATTAACCAATGGAGGATCGTTTTCCAAATTACAAGCCCGACAAAAAGGGCCGATCCATCCTCTAAGCCAAACCAAAAAGACTAGGCTAATCCAACAGTACACAAAGAACCTCTCGGGTTCAACACCACGGTCACTCGGACCCATCGGACTCGATCTCCGTCGAGTCGATCACCGGAGGAGCGGGGCGGGATCCTCCATTGCGGGTACGCCATTCTAGGGGGCCGAAAATGGTTAACCACGACGGGTTGAGATAAAATCTCGGCGAGTTCTCCCCTAAGCCCCGGTTAGTACGCCAACTCAACCCGGGGTATCTCTCCCGAGAACCACCCCTCACTCAACCCAACAACAGACAGCCAAAACCAAACAACGGTCAACAATGAGACGGGGCAACCAACAATCATACGGTCGGTTCGCATGCAACCTTACCCGGTATGCCATACCCGCACGTCAAATCTCATACAATACATGCAATTAAGGCACATGACCATTAGATGAAACTGGTTCATCACTCACATGCGAATCGCGCGTCACAAGCGATCTCACGGCCATTGCCACACCCTGCACGATTGTCAACTCATGCGTGCGTACCATAATTAATGCAATCATCACGACATTAAGAGCATGCGAATAATCAGAGCATCCTACACAGCTTTCTCATGTCTCACACTCACACATGCTCCGATTATTACGACCCCCTCCTCTGGGCCACGGCACAACCTTATGGTTGGCGGTTCCGGCTAAACCAGCTTCGTCCTCTTTACCTCGAGGCACGGCGATGTCAGGGCTCACTCCCAAGACGGCATTCCCGAAGGAGCACAAGACTCGCCCACTACCGGGCCCGCTGCGACGGAGGCCGGGACCCGCCCTCATACCGCGATCCCACATAGAACCCCTCCCCGTCGGGCATCCGACCGAAGTCGGGCGACCCCGGCCACGGCACAACCCCATAGGGATTGGCGGTCTTCCGGCAACGCGGGTTCTCTCATTTAATGTGATCATGCAACACCTCATCAAGCAATCCATTTATATCTTTGCTTTTCGTCGTGAATGCAACATCACTCATGCTCATGCGACATGCCATTTCGGATAACCCACGCAACATGTCATGCGATCTCACTTGACAATTTCAAAATTCAATTCAACCAACACTCAATCACGCATTTCATCAATATTCACGAGCATAATTAACAATCGGCACTCCAATTGATCACAACAATCAAGAGCACATCAAAATAAGACTAAATTTAGCTTACGGATGAACAGTCCGTGAAGCAGTAATTCGTGAACGATGTAATATGTGAATAGTAATCCGTGAACAGTGATTAGTGAACAGTAATCATGAACAGTAATTATGAACAGTAATTTTTCCGAAATTCAATTAATTAAAACATTTAATCCAGAAATTAAACAAAACATTAATTAAAACAATTAATCAATTCAATTAAAGCAAATCATGCTTAATTAATCACAAAAATCACATAACCCTCATTTAAGCAATAATTAAGCACAATTAGCAAAATTAAGCTAATCTAATCCTAACCATCTATCTAACCACCTATCTTAGGGCTAATAAACTTAATTAAACTTCCTAAACCAATCTTACCACTAATTAACCCAACCCTAAGCAAGTTTAGGCACTAAATAGGGATTAGGAGCTAAACTCACCCGTTAAGCGGGCCGGAGACATGGACGCGGCGGCGGCGACGAACCCGACACTCGGGGACCTCTACCACAGTGATCCAAGGCGGTCCCGGGGCTGGAACAGCAGCAACAAACTCGGAATACCCACTGCAACATTGAAAAACTGCACCTGCTAGAGGAGGAAGAAGGCGATCGGAGTTGAACGGGCTGCCGGAGCTCCGGCGAGCGGCGGGCCAGCAACCGGCGGCACTGGGGGTCGAGGGGGAACCACTTGTGGCTGGGATGGGCGGTGGTTTAGTCGAAAATGGAGAGAAACGGAAGAAAAGGCGGAGCTGTGCAAAGCTGCAGGCGGTCAGCGGCGGTCCGGCGAGCAGTGACTTCCGGAGGCCGTACAGGACGACCGGAGACTCTTTCGGCAAACGGCCGACGCCATCTGAACGATTTTCGTCTTCTGAACGCAACGGCGGGTGGCACGGGCCGAGATTCCAACGGGAAGGCAATGAACAACTCGATTTTCGGTGAAAGGTCAGAACTGAAAAACTGAAGGAAGGAAGGAAAACCATGGGAGAGAGGTGTGCGGTTTTGGAGAAGATGAAGAGGAGAGAGAGAGTGAAGTGAAGGCTGAAGCATAAGCCTTATCCAAGCCATCAAGGCTTGCCCCACTTGCCAAACAATGACCTCATCTTCTCTTTCTTCTTTTTGACTTTTCTTCAAAATATCCAAGGGCATTTTGGTCATTTCCACCTTGCACATTTCCCAATCTGTCCTTGGGCTGAAAATGGAGGACGGGCCTAGGAAATGGGCTTGAAAATGAATAGGAACGGGCTCGGGAATTTGTTGGGCTCGAATTGGCTCAAGGTTAGACAATAGGATCGGAAGGGTAAAGGGTCGGTTTGGCCCAACGGGCTCACTTGCTTGCCTCAGGCCTTCCATGGCGGTTGTCCCACCCTGGGCGTGAGGCCCACACTGATCTCTCTCGGCCCACGTCCTCGTTCCGAAAATCCCTTTTCCAATTACTCGGCTCGATAGCACTTGTCGATCGACTAAGAAGCATCGTCCAAAAGTCCTTCTCGAACGTTCCCGAAAATTCAAAGTCCAATCTTTGGATTCTCATGCCATGTCAATTTCGCCCGAATGCCATTTTGGTACTACTCGGGGCGACAGGCGGCTTTGAGGATTCACGCGTAACCGACTCGTGCTAATTCACGTTCAAGACTTCTCGACACATGGACGTCCTTGACTACGTGAAATTGCGAAGGATAGATTCTTATTTCAAAGTACACGATTACCAAGGATCGACATAGGGTCGTTCGCGGGCTCGATAACGATGAAACGAAATCACCCGTCGTCCCATTATGCTCGTCCGCGAATCGACTTCTATTCGTCCACGAAATCGGCTGCATGACTACGGGATCATCCTTACGCAAGTCTCACGGTCGAGTCGTTTTCCCTGGTCAAGTTCTTTAGTCGCACGAGTTCTATCCTCATTAGCCTTTCCCCTCAAGGTCAGTATCTCAGGAGTGATCAGTTCCGAGTGAGATCAACCAACAATGCATCGACGAAATTCACATTCATTCTTTCCTCAAAAGGGCTCGAATTTCAGGATGTTACAATTTTCGTCTCCTAGGGAGCATGGAAGGACTCATTTTTCAACTAGCAGTTATTTCCTCTATGCTCGCGCTTGAAAAGATTTAGATGAAAGTATTCAATTTATATGGGGCAAATACCACCAAAAGCCCTAAACTATGTCATCTGTGACAATTTTATCCTGAACTTTTTTTCGTGTCACCAAAAACCTCAAACTATGTCACTTGTGACAATTTTATCCTGAATTATATCACTTGTGATAATTTTACTTCGAACTTTTTTTGTATCACAAAAAATCCTAAACTATGCTACTTAGGACAAATTTACCCCAAAACTTGTTGGGCTAAAGGGCATTTTCGTCATTTTCTATTTTTTTCTTTTTCTATTTTTTTTTCTTGACGGGAAGCCGGCGAGGGTCGCCCAGGCCTGGGTGGCCCTTGTCAGCGTCGAGCCAGGGCCGCCTAGACCTAGGTGGCCCTCGTTGACATCGAGCAAGGGCCACCTAAGCCTCGGTGGGCGAGGCCGCCCTCACCTCGCTCGACCCAGGCGAGGGTTGCCCTCTCCTCGCCTGACCCAGGCGAGGGTCGCCCTTGCCGAATCTAGCAAGGGCGAGGGCCGCCCAAGCCAGATTAGGCGAGGGCCGCCCAAGCCAGATTAGGCGAGGGCCGCCCTCACCTGACGCTGGTGAGGGCGGCCTTGCCGGCTTCCTTCTGTCAAGAGAAAAGAAAAAGAAAAGGACGAAAATGCCCCTCAATCAAAAAGTTTGAGGTAAATTTGTCACAAATGACATAATTTGGGATTTTTGATGGCACAAAAAAAAGTTCAAGGTAAAATTGTCACAAGTGGTATAGTTTGAGGTTTTTGTTGACACAAAAAAAAGTTCAAGATAAAATTATCATAAATGGCATAGTTTAGAGTTTTTGGTGGCATTTGCCCATTTTATCACTTACATGAGTCTTGCACCCTCTTCACTAATTGAAAATTGTCCAAAAAGTCCTAATTTATTACATAGTAAATAATTCAATTCTAAACCTATCAATTGTGCCAATTTAGCCACAAACCTTTTAATTAAATCAATTTTATCCTAAATCTTTTGACGATTTGCCAATTTGGAATAAAATTTTAATGATTTGTCAATATAATCCTTTTGACCAATTACCCAAACAATAGGTTTATGCTTAAATTGGCAAGGCTTCTAAAGGTTTAAGAAATTAGCATAATAGAAAAATTTAGGATAAAATTGACCACCTTACAATAGATTTAAGACTTTTGGAACAATTATGCTCTTTACTAAAGTCCACGACTCAAAAAAATGTGGGGGAAGGTAGAGATTGACAGAGCAAGCCACTTTGACAGGAACCTATTCAGGATCAAAACACTCTCGTTGGAGTTAATTGAGATTTCTGGAAATGACTTAACTTAGAGTCAATGAAGCTTTGTAATTGCAAATAGAATGTGTCCTACATCAAAATCTGTGAAAAGTTGGTAGTACGCATTTTCTGCTCTCTATGTGGGCCAAAGAAAACGTCATTTCATTTCATGCTCCTCTCTGTGTCAATTTGGTACTATAACAAATGCGGTAATCAGGGTGAGTAACTTAATTTTGAGCAATGAATTGCACATTATAAAAGGAGGTTAGTAAGTAATGGTTTTGTAGGAGTAAAATTCATTCCAAAAGAATGAAGACTAGAGAAGACAACCAATGGGCGAACACTGTTCACCACCTCCTCTCTGATTTCCCTGCCCCTGTAGCTCCGGCGCAGTGATTTCCCGGCGGTATCGGAGTTGAGCTTCGCTGCAAGCCGAAGTTTCCGAGCTAAAGTGAGGTGTTTTCCCTCTTCTCTGGTTCGCTACTGCTGTCCTGCTCTGTCTCGTGTCCTCTCGGTGGTTCCGGCTAGTGTTTGCTCCGAACTCCTTTGCGATTCGGAGGTCGGGCGAGCGCGGCTGGCCCTCATCCGTAAAATTCTTGCTCGGGTAAGAACACCCCCACGAACTTGCTGCCATGTTTGGATTGCTAGTTGCTGGTCTGTTCTGGTCTGCTTAGCTTAGTATGGAAAAGGGGCTGGATAGACTGAAATTGGTGTCTGAGATGGATAATGTAAGAGGCCGGAGCCGTAGTAGGGCCCCGGGTAGTCGTAATCCCTCGCAAATTAGAGCTATTAAGGGCAAAAACCCCGCCCCTCTTTCTGCGGATGGATCCCGCAACCATGGCGTTAGAGTTGAACCTGCTCCCTCTGGCATTATGAGACTAGGGCAGCCCCTAAATCAGAGCCATGTAGTTACTAACAAAGGTCAGGATTCTCGACCCCAGCTTGAAGGAAATCCAACCTTAGGTACCCGCTCTTGGGCTAATGTAGCGAGAGCTGCGATGCAAGGCTACTCTTTGTCCTTTTTCCCCCCTCGAACGGAAGGGGAAAATATTGTGCATTGTACCGAGGAAGACTTAGATGGAGCTGACCCCATGTGGCATCAATGTTTGGTTGGCTACTTTGTAGGTAAAAGACTTCCATTCCGGTTAGTTGAATCGGCTCTCAAGCACCTTTGGGGCCAAAGACTCCTAGAAGTCAAGGCAAATGATCAAGGGTTTTATTTCTTTCACATAGCTGATTCGGAATTCAGAAGGGAAGTGTTGGAGGGAGGCCCTTTAAGCGTGGCACGCGTGCCTCTTATTCTCCAGCAATGGCAGCCCATGTTGGAGTTGAAAAAAGGAGAACACTCGTCGATTCCGGTTTGGATAAGGTTGAAAAACATTCCCTATGGATTATGGTCAGCCACGGGACTAAGTAAAATAGCAAGTGCCATAGGTAGACCGCTCTACGTTGACCAACGTACCGAACAATTGAAGATGATCTCTTTTGCTCGTGTTTGTGTTGAACTTTTGGCCTCTTCACCCGCCATGACACCGTCAAGGTCTTGATCAATGATGCTACGCGTATCATAGACGTTGAATACGAATGGAGACCCGTATCTTGTCCCCAGTTTGTGGTATATTTGGCCACAAATGTCGAAACAAATTCAAAGGCCTCTCGGCTCGACTCCCCGCATAGGTCTAATGAACTGACTAACTTACCCTCTGCTGGAACCAGCTCCTCCTCCCTTCCAGCCCCCTCTGTTGTCCCACTTCCTGGCTCTTGTTTAGGTGTGGAAGACAGCAGCCAAAACGGCAGGACTGCTGAAGATGAGGGATGGCAGACGGTCAACCGAAGACAGCAGCAGCCGACTTCAGCTATCCCGTCCCTTCCTGCGGATGGTCCCTCTGATCTTTCCTACCGCCCAGCTGCATCTCCAACACGTCGAATAGCCTGCATCGAAGCAAACCAGCTCTCTCTCCGAATCATCTTGGCAACTCCCACTGGTGTCCGGCAAAGATCCGATCCACAAGGCATACGGCGGCATTGCAAAGCAATGCGCGCGAGGATAGCGGCAACCACAAAGCCGAGTCCTCCTCGAGTCTCCCTGCCGTGGCGGCCATTCGCCTTCGCCATCCGGACCGTCAGCAACCTCCATGAAGACACTGCTGGACAGAGTAGATTCCCATGCAAACCGGATAGATGCTGGTTTGGAACCATCATCCCAGAAGTCCTTTAGCTCGCCGATGACCTTGATGAAGAACCCACCGCCCGGAGGACCGGACTTTCTTGCCGAGGCCTCAAGTTGACCCCGCCGAGTATGACACCCCTGCCTTGCAACTTACTGAGGTAAGAGTGGAACAAGCTGCAACTCCGCCTTTTCAAACCAAATCCACTAAGCAGGCGAGTGGATCTCGGCCCTCATCTGGAACTCTAGCCACCAAGAAGACGGCGGCTCGGGGTAGGCGCCCCAAAAAAGGAGGTAGCCCTCTGTCTCAAATTTTTGACAATACATCTCACATGTTTTTTGGCTTTGGAACATCGGGGACTATTGAATCCAATTAAACAAACTGAAGTGAGACAGTTTGTTCGCCTCAATAATATCTGCTGTATGGGCATTTTGGAAACTAAGGTTTCAGCTGCAAATTTTGATATTACCTCTTCTAACATTATCCCGGGTTGGATTTGGATTTCGAACTATGAATACTCATTTCGAGGGCGCATTTGGGTTGGTTTGGAACCCGCTTTTGGTTAGTTTCAATGCCCTATTTTGCACGATCAAATTATTCATGGAGAATTAAAGTTTTTGAGCTCATGCAGGGTGACCCTCTCTGTGGTATATGGTGAGCATTCATTTGTGGCAAGGAGACCCCTTTGGAACAGCCTTGTTGATCTGAGCTTGAACCTTAAGGATAGCCCTTGGATGGTGGCGGGAGACTTCAATGCCATCAAGGACCCCTCAGATCGAGTGGGCAGCCCGGACATATGGATCCCCGCTTTCGATGAGTTCAAGGAATGTCTTGACCAAGCGAATTGGTTGACCTCCGCTATGTGGGCTTTCGATTCACTTGGTCCACTTCCTCGGGCACTCGTAGGAAGCAGCGGAAAATAGACAGGGTCTTGGTCAATAATCACTGGTGCATGGCCTTTTCTTTCTCTGAAGCGTCTTTCTTGGCTCCAGGTATTTCAGACCACTCTCCAATGGTTGTCAGGATTCTTGCTCCCACCACCCGTCGCATTCCTTTCAAGTTCTTTAACTTCTGGCTCACCCACCCGGACTTCTTAATGCTAGTGGATCAGGCATGGGAGACACAAGTTACAGGGTCCCCTATGTTCAAACTCTACACTAGACTTAAGGTTCTAAAAGCTCGGCTAAAGTCCCTAAATAAAGAGCACTACTCTGATATCACTATGAGGGTATTTGCGGCTAAGAGGGCCTTGGTGAATACTCAAGAAGCCCTTCACCAAGACCGGTAGTAGCGCCTTGGCGGATATAGAAAACTCTCGGCTCAAGGCCTACTCGATCTCCGGTCCATTGAGGAGTCTTTCTTTGACGAAGTCCAGGATCAGATGGCTCAAGGAAGGTGATCGTAACACCAAATTCTTCCACCACTCGGTAAATCACCGGCATCTTCGCAACCGTATCTTATCAATTAGGGACACCTCAGGCCACTTGATTACAGAAATGGAGGAAGTTCCGCAGATTTTCGTCTCGTATTTCCAGGACCTACTTGGCCCGGTTAATATGGCATCAAGACCATCTTTACAGGAATTATCGGATGTTATCCGGTCCCCACTTCGGGAAGACCAGGTTAACTTTCTTTCCCAACCTTTCCTTCCTTCTGATGTACGGGATGCCATGTTCTCCATTGCTGGAAACAAAGCCCCTGGCCCTGACGGTTACAACGCGGACTTCTTCAAAAAGAACTGGGACAAGGTAGGCTCCTTAGTTACTGAAGCAGTCCTGGACTTCTTGGTTTCTGGTCGTATTCTCAAGGAGATTAATAATACAATCATCGCTCTGGTGCCTAAAATCCCAAATGCAACATCGGTAGCAGACTTCCGTCCTATTGCATGCTGCAATACTATTTATAAATGCATAACGAAGATGCTATCGTCTAGAATTGCGGCCATCCTTCCTTATGTGATCAATCCGGCTCAAACCGCGTTTGTTAAGGGCCGCAGAATCAGTGACAATATCCTTCTTGCCCAAGAAGCTTGTTTTGTGGGTTCCACAATAAGCCCAAGGTTCCAAAATGTGCAGTTAAGGTTGACTTCAGGAAAGCCTATGACACACTTGACTGGGACTTTCTGGAGCAAACTTTACTGGCATTCGGCTTTCCCAACCATCTCACCAGTCTAATTATGGTATGCGTTCGTTCCCCTAAGTTTTCCATTTCAATAAATGGCGAACTTCATGGTTTTTTCTCTAGTGGGAGAGGTATAAGACAAGGTGACCCTATGTCCCCATACCTCTTCACCCGGCTATGGAGGTATTCTGGGATCATCGATTCTCATACCCGGCACCGGACTTCCGGTTCACCGGGCGATGCAAGGCCTCCCGCCTTTGTCCCATCTTTTCTTTGCGACGATGTATTCATATTCAGCAAAGCAAGCCTTCCCCGTTATCTCCCATATAAAGGACGGGCTCACTTTATTTTCTAAGCGGAGTGGCTTGACCCCAAACTCGAACAAGAGTGAGGTTTTCATTTCGGGCGGCTCTGAGGCTGTCAAGGATCAGATTATACAAGCCCTTGGCTTTTCCCTGAGTTCCTTCCCAGTGCGCTATCTGGGAGTGCCCATCATAACAACTCGTTTGAATAAGGTTGATTGCAATGCCCTTGTTTGTCATCTCACCTCTCGAGTCCAATCTTGGACACACCGTTTCCTCTCATTTGCGGGCCGTCTCCGCTTATCAAGTCGGTTTGCATGCCATCCAAGCTTCTTGGGCTTCCATATTCGGCTTCCCTGCCTCGGTGGTGGACAAAATTGAGCAAATACGCCAGACAATTCTTATGGAAGGGTCCCTCCATGGGGCCGGGCGGGGCAAAGGTATCTTGGGTGGATGTTTGCCTCCCTACTTCGGAAGGAGGCCTTGGAGTTAGAAGAATTAGAGATAGCAACAAGGCTGCCATGGCAAAACATATATGGCTCCTCTTCACCGACAAAGAATCCTTATGGTGCAAATGGATTCATTCTACTTACCTCAAAAGGAAGAACTTCTGGTCTTCTCCGACTCCATCCCTGTGCTCCTGGGCATGGAGGAAGATTCTTGCTTTGAGGGACGAATTTCTACCCCTCTTCAGGTGGAAAATAGGAGATGGGGAGACTACCTCACTTTGGTTCGACCCCGGCTTGACTCCGGTCCGCTCAACTTATTTTTTCCCGACTCATATATATCGCGATCGACCTTCCCAATCAAGCGAAAGTCAAGGACCTCTATTCCCCGGATGGCCTCCGGCTTCTCCAACCAGTGGCTTTATGGCAAATTTCGGTCCCTCTACTCTCCTTTGGACAGGATTCCCTCACCTGGACTGAGGACCCATCGGGCAAATACTCGATGGCTTCGGCTTGGAATGCGATTCGGCGGAAACACAATCCAGTCCATTGGTCATCCTTTATATGGGACAAGGCATTTGCTCCCAGACATCAATTCCTCCTATGGCTAATTACGAAGAACCGCCTTCCTACTCAGGTATACCTTATGACGTACGGCGGACTACCGAGTGTCGAGTGCCCTCTCGTAAGTCTAGGCTCGACTCGGTGAACCATCTCTTTTTGATTGTTCAATCTCCAAATCGCTAGAGACTTCCAGGCAGCCAAATGCAACCTGCCCGGCGCAATTCCTCATGGACAGATAACCTCCGCTGGGCTATAAAATTTTTGTCTGGAAAAGGTTTTCACAGGGAGATAGCCCGCTTCTCCTTTGGCTCCCTCTGCCAACTCATCTGGAAGACTAGGAACGAGATCCTCTTTCAAGGGCATACCCTTGTTGTTCCGGCTTTAAAGCTACATCTCTTCAAGACGGTGAAAGACAAAGCCCTCACTTTTTCCAAAGTTGAAGACTGTCCCAGGAACCGAAGGTTGCAGCGTAGTTGGGGATTAGACCCTCGTATTTTTGCCCGGATGCACAATAGCGGGGTGACTAGGAATTGAAATACCCTCTATTCCATGTAGCTCAAGCTTTGTTGTATTTTCTTGGTGCACGCGGTATTCCCTCCACTCCGGCGACATGTAGTCCAAATTTGAGTGATTGTTTACCATGGATTCCGTTTCGTACTAATTTCTGGTTGTCTTTATATACACTTACCTTACCAAAAAAAAAAAATTCATTCCAAAAGTAAATATCTCTTAACTAGGTACAGAAGCATGGTGGTGGTGACATGAGAAAATTATAATTAGTGACTTGAGACATACATGTATGAAAAATGAGGTATGAACGCCGGTGTCGTGCTTCATGTAACAAGCCGAAAAAATTCTATGTGGAAACTAACAGATCTTGGCTTGAATGCAGGTGTCGTGCTTCATGCAACAAACAGGGATGCTGTCCCAGTGTAGGGCCTCTCCCGCGGACATCAGCTGCACAGGCCCACAAAACTTTCTGTTTCTCAGAAATGGAGGCAGTGTGCCGTTTTCAATAACAATCTTTTTTGAGTTAGACAATAATTAATTAACCACAAGAAAAGCTCCAACTTAATCGACAATCCTTCATCAAATCAAGCACACAAAAAAAAAAATTTCTAGAGAAGAGCAACTGAGCAAGAATCACCAGGTACCTGAGCAGAACTCATTTGCATTTTCTTCTGCATTCATTGCTCTGCATCGAGAGTATGCTATTTGATGGAGCTCGCATATTACCAACCTATCACCAACCTGGATAAAGTAAATCCTCATCATTAATGTGCTTAATCAAACTATCATGATTTTGACACAGGCACGACCAAAATACATTCAATTTCACTACTTTGGCACTTCGTTCAAGGCATGTCCTTGTATTAAATCATAATGAAAATCAAATCTCATAAACACCCTAGAAGAATTAGCTTAGGGAAACCAGCTAATTTGGCGGGTTTGGATGGACTTTGTCCTATAGAAAATTAGTTTCCAGACCATGGTATTGGCCCGGCTTGGCCCAAGCATTATTTAGTCATTCAATCTCAGTGAAAATTCTGTGTATACCAAGCATTTCCTCTTTTTCCCCTTTAACACGAATGTGGACTTTTAGACCCATCAAACCGGTGGGCCGGGTTTAAATCAGGTCATAAATAGTTTGACCCAAATAGACTCGTTTAATCCATTTTGACTCATTTTCGCACAATACAAATATAATGATCCATAACAATCCGGCCCATATTGTAACACTCAATTATAAGAGAAATAAATTATATGTAAGTGGCACAAGAAAATCCTAGGGATCGAGAAAGCCCTACTTCCTGTTGATAGGACATATAAACCACACCCAACATATGTATCAGGTGTATTTAGACTAGGAAATCTGTCTTATTAGATAATAGTAAAGTAGTGCTCCAAAACACTTTCAGTGGGTGGGCTATATATAGTGCTCTCCATATTGATATATGTTTTAACTTTCTCTTAAAAAAT
Source organism: Corymbia calophylla (assembly GCA_014182845.1). Lineage (NCBI taxonomy): Eukaryota > Viridiplantae > Streptophyta > Magnoliopsida > Myrtales > Myrtaceae > Corymbia > Corymbia calophylla. The sequence goes on from CM024695.1 coordinate 3,831,096, forward strand.
TTCAATTTCTCCAGTTTAATTGAACTAGACTTTTTCCCTTGTAGTTCAAGTGGCATATCTGAATCCGTGAAATCATCAATCCATGGACATAATTGACAAAACGGCATGTGAATCTCCGTCAACATTCCCCCAACCAACAAATTGCTAATTTTGCAGAGAGAGAGAGAGTAATGTCCATTGTTGGGGCCGAAGATGCCAGCGACACTACATATAGATCTATTTGTCAACTATACGGTGGTTGGAGGCACGATGGTGATGACATGGCTATGAAAGGGACATGGCAACGCCGGCAGAAGAGCTAGAGAAGAGAGATGGAGTTTATGACTTACACTACATATAGATCTATTTGTCAACCATACGGTGGTTGGAGGCACGATGGTGATGACATGGCTATGAAAGGGACATGACAACGTCGCAGAAGAGCTAGAGAAGAGAGATGGAGTTTATGACTTTGATGTTGTTTTCTTTAGCGGGAACCAGTGCAGTATAATCCTTATTATTTAAAGTGTAAATTCACATCTTACATTTATTCGTCTGGTGTATGAAACCATATGCTTTAGAATTAGAATCGGCATTAATTTACCTTTGTTTCGTTAAAATATTCTCAAATATAAGAAAAAATCACATCTACTGAAAATTATTTGCAAACCATTCTTTTCCTTAGCCACATGGTGTCTTGTCGCCAACAAGTGACGCCTACTCATTGTTGAAGCCATGATGATCTCTATCACCGCCCGTCCCTAGATTGGGTTGACAGCTCATCCTATAGCCAATTCAATCCTTTGTAATATTGGAATTTCTTTTTCTCTTTTGGTAAACTCTATGATTCTATCCATCATGAAATACATTTTAATTGTTATTATGTTTTTTTTTTTGCAAGAAATGCCAGCCTGTACACGTTATGAATGCGCACCTTCCCAGAATGGCTCATGTGAATGAAATGATCATTCACCGGATATTGCCTAGAAGGCGACAGCTAAGCACTTTGCCAGGTCCAGGTCAATTAACATTTTTATTTTTCTAATCACATCAATTACATTAGTTCGTCACCCAAAAGAAAGAACGTGGTTGGTTCGCGAACAATAAACCCACTTCACCGGTCGAGCCTCTTCACGCAATAATGATTAAACCCACTTGATTTTCTTTTATGAATTTGTCTCTTTCTTCCCTCTTGATCGACGTGCATCTTGAAGCATAAATTGCAAAAACCTCCAGTTTCTATCATTTTTTCTTTTGTAGATTTTGCTAATGTGGCTCCCAAAATGCCAAATCACGCTAATAATCGTGGGTCTCACGATGGAAATGGATTATCATGTCAAATGCCAACATGACCAAGTTGATTAGAGGAATTAAATCGATCCGATCAAAGCCAAATTAAACAAAATCAGAGTTCAGCGATCAAATCGAACTTTCATCAAGATTGTGGGGACCAATTTTGAAATTTCCCCCTTTTTTACATGCCATATGAATCCATTATCTTCCAGAATATCATTGAACACTTATATTCTACTCTTGTTTTGACAAAATGCCAAGTTCACCTAACTCAACTTGCTCCCAAAAATAAATTAGTAAGTTATATCTAATTAGACATGATAGTCACCCTGTTCTTTGTAATTATTTATAAGGAGGTTAAACTTTGACAATAAGTCAAAAAGCAATATTGTATTTTTCTTAATATCAGTTTGAGATACTATTTCACGAGAAAAGAGAGATATTAAATTGAAAATTTTAGAGCGAGATTTGCGTGAGAAAGAGAGATGTCAAAAAGAAAATGATCTTGCTGGTGCTAAGTGCTAACCCAGGTTTTAGGGAAACAAATGGGACCAATCGAATCAATGAATAAAAACACAAATAATGAAAATTCGAAATCCCAAGGAAGATACGGTTCTTTCTTTTGGTATTTATTTAATGGCCATTGAACGACAGCTTGGAAGTTAGCCCAAAAGAAAACATTATAGAAAGACTTCAATCGGTCATGGTCATACATAACTTTAGGACCTACTCTTTAGGATATAAAATCAATGAAAATCAATTTGATGTTGCTAGGACGTCCTTTTCGTGCCAACTTTGCAATTTGTCTTCATCGTCGTGATTAATGTATATAATAAGAACCTATTCTTGGAAGTTAGCCCCCCCAAAAAAAAATTAAACAAAGACTTCAGTCGGTCATACGTAACTTTAGTACCTACTCTTTGGGATAAAAAAAATCGATATGTCAATTTGATGAAACTTGTAACTTTAGCTTGATGAAAAATTGATTAAAGTCAATTTGATATCGTTGGGCAAGTCCTTTTCTTGCCAACTTTGCAATGTGTCTTCACCATTGTGATTAAAGTATGATAAGAACTAAGTTTAAAATTTCATGTTGTGTTAATTTTGAATACAATGCATGAAACCCACCTGTTTTTGTCTCTGTCTAAAACAATTAGGAAAATTCATTTCCTTCTTTTCCGACTACATTAAGATACTAGTATACAAGGTTTCGTTTGTAAGTGACATACATAAAAGGTTGGTAGACAAATATAAAAGAGTCATATCAATTGAGAGAAATTTACGTTTTTCCATAAATTAATTAATGTGTCGTGCACAATCAATGATATGAAATTATTCCAAATTAAGTATACGTCTTTCCAGGCATCAATTTGACATGTTCACTGTTTAATTATTAACATCCCAAAGGATTCGGTAACAAGTCAAATTACCGGTTCAAACTGCGAATGCCGACGTTTTTTTTAAGTCTTAAAAGTCACGTGTCACTTGTGATTGCATCGTCCCGCTCCCTCATTTCCCGTTCCAGCGCCAGAAAAAATTCGGAAATTCAAAAAAAAGAAAAAAAAAAAAAAAAAAAAGAGGATGGTCCAACGAATACGTGGCAGATTTCACCGCCGCCCCGGGGGGGGGGGGGAGCTCGATGATCATAACCGTAAGATGAAACCCCAGGCGGACGCGTGGCATCTCGGATGGGCCCACTACATGGTGTGGCACAGCAATGCGAGTATCGTGCCACGTATCGGTCGTCCGCGACGATAAGGAGGCGACCCGCAACCAACGACAAACGGCCGAGCGAGACGAAGATAAAAGGGAAAGGCGACACGCCGTTGCGCGGCTCCCGCTACCGGACAAGACACGTGTCTTCCTCGTCGCTACCGCTATCTTCCTCCTGATTTGGGGAGGCAGCCAGGGGAAATTGGGGGATCCCTCGCCTTTTTTGGTTTTTCTTTTTTAATTTTTTTTTTGGGGGGAGTAGGGATGGGACGGTTTCGGGGAAAATTAAGAACTGATGTTATCTCTCTTTAATCTTTTGATTTCTCTCGCGTCTTAATCCACTTGACAATTTAGATTCTTAATCAGATCATGAACAAAAATGGAAGTGGATACAAAGCGCGAGCTTAGTTTTGAATTCATGCTTCGAGACACATTTAAGAAAAATTATAAATAAGCAGAACATGATGTCTCCAAATTAAATGTTGAATTAATGCGACTCAACTTATTTCTAAACATAAATTACTAAGCTATATCTATTGAGATATAATAGTCACTTCGTTCTTTGTCGGTTAATTATATCGAGATTTTACTTCTACAATAAATTAATGCAATATTATAATTTCTTTATATCAATTTGAGATATTATTTCTCTAGAGAACAGAGATATTAAATTGAAGAATTTAAGGTGAGTTTTGCGAGAGGAAGAGAGATGTCAAAAAGGAAATGATCTTGCAGGAGTGTTGAGTGTTAGTAAATGTGATTGATCAAATCAGTCAATAAAAACTCAAATAATGAAGATTCGAAATCCCAAGGAAGATGCCATTTTTTTTTCTTTTGGTATTTATTTAATGGTCACCGAACGATAGCTTGGAAGTTAGCCCAAAAGAAAAAAAATTAAACAAAGACTTCAATCAGTCATACGTAATTTTTAGTACCTACTCCTTGGCATAAAAAAATTGATAGATGTCAAGTTGATGGAAACTTGTAACTTTCTTTTCTTTTCTTTTCTTTTTTGGGTCAGTGGAAACTTGTAACTCTAGCTGGATATAATATTGATTGAAGTCAATTTGATGTCGCTGGGCAATTCCTTTTCTTGTCAACTCTGCCATGTGTCTTCATCATTGCAATTAAAATATGATAATAACCAAGTTTAAAATTTCAAGTTGCGTTAATTTTGAATGCGGTGTGTGAAACTCACCTAATCTTGTCTTTTATCTAAACCAACTAGAAAAATTCGGGGTTAGGGACACTGTGAGTGCCATAACTTTCGTCGGCGCTCACTTTGGTCTAAAACTTTTTTCGCTCACTAACGCCATGAAGTTTTAAAAACGTTCACTGAGTGCCAATTCGACGTGGCGCGCGGAAAAGCTGACGTGGCCGCCGAAAAAAGCTGACTTGGCCACCGGAAAAGCGACGTGGCGCCGGTGAACAATATTTTAATATATTTATTAATTTTTTTGATTTTTTTTTTTTTTATTTTTTTTTTTTTTTTTGATTTTTTTTTTTGGTTTTTTGATTTTTTAAGGCTGGCAAGGGTCACCGGTGGCCCTCGCCGGCCCTAAAAACAAAAAAAAAAAGCAAAAAAGTAAAAAAAAAAAAAATCGAAAAATTTTAAAAAGAGTAAAAACGGCGTCGTTTTTTCCCCGAAATGTCCACGTTGGCGTCGAAATTTATTAAAAAAAAAAAGAGAAAAATCATTGAAAAATTCCACGTATGCATTTTGGCACTTAACGAACGATTTTTGGCCGGAAGTGGCACTTACCCGAACGATTTCACTCCGATGTGGCACTCAAGTGAGCTAAAAAAAAAAAAAAAGTTTAAGACCAAAGTGAGCGCCGTACGAAAGTTATGGCAAGACTCTAGTGTACTTATCCCGGAAAAATTCATTTCCTTCTTTTTTGAATGCATTCAAATATGAGCACACAAGGTTTAATAAAAAATTGGAAGATAGACATAAAAGATTTATTTCACTTTTACCCCTAGAAAGGCATAACTTTGGATAATTATCATTTAAATAAAGCACATGTAAGATGGTGATTTTCCTCAAATGCTCGTACCTTTGGGGATATTTATGGGTAGTAATTTTACCAATGAAATCACAGTTTTTTCTCAATGTGCTCGTATTAACGAGGGAGCTATTTATCTATCGCTGGTAGATAACATTTGTCTATGAGAATGAGATCATATTTCTCTACGAGTTCCAGCGACATCGAGTTTTTGACTTTTTACGAATCATAATTTTTCTTTGAGTGCTCGTTCCTTTTAATACACTTATTCTTAATGACATGTCTGTGAAGGATTGCAGTTTTCCTAAATGTTCCTAACTGGACTACCTGAGCAAGTAGCTTATAGAATGCATTTGACAGTCCACAACTTCCTCTCTTGATCGAATGGCTAACGTGCTCGCCACACCCATTCTATTTTCATCGCCTAGGGACCTTGGAAAATTTTGGAAGTTGGAAGGACCCCTTTTGCAGCTAACAGTAATTTGCTTTGCGCTGACGCTGGGAAAGATTTAGACAAGAGCAATTCAATGTTTCTTCTGTTTCACTTTGATTGAGTCTTGCGCTCTCTTTGCTAAAGTCCAAAAACTAGATAGATGTAGGGGAAGGCTAAGATTGGCAAAGCACACCACTTTGAGCAAACCGGTCATGATCCAAAAACTAACGTTGGAGTAACTGAGATATTCCAGAAATGGCTTTGCTTTAGAGAGAATGAAGCTTTGTAATTGTAACCATAGACTCGTCCTGTTTCGAAATCTATGAAAAACTACTATAATGTTCCATGCCGTGCCTTTTTTGCTTTCTGTTTTGGCCAACGAAAACTTCATTTCACACCTCCCACTAGGTCAGTTTGGTACTATTACAAGTCGGGTGATAACAGTGCGAGTATCTAACTTTGATCTCTAATACCGCTTGTTTGTGATGCCAACTATTTTCAAAATCCACGAACTTCGATCCCGATGTGTCCCTTTGTGAAATTATGAACGACTTATTAATTTGTCTTGGTGAACTTGGTTTCAATCTCTCCACGGAATACTTTCTCACCCGCAAAGTGATGGTGGACTTACTTTGTTCTCACATCAGTCACTCAGTTCTCTACCAGTTGAATCGCCAATTGATTGTCATCTGTATAGTTTGGCGAGGCACTCATCAATTTTCTAGTGCAAATCCTTCAGCAATTGCGCTAACCATGTGTGCTTTTGAGCTGCCACGGATGCGGCTCAATGCTCGGCTTCAGTCGTCAACAACGACCAATCGGCTGTCTCTTAAACGCACCAAGAGATGACTCTTGAAGCAAGGCTAAACATACAGCCTGTCGTCGATCTTACGCGGGTCATAATCACCGGGATTATCGGCACGCACTTTCTTCTGTAGAGCTAGGTCGATTTTGTTTGTGATATCTAATTTTGTTGCTTGCTCCACTGAAGATCATCAATCAATAAAATGTGTATGTGCATCTTCCCTTTTTTGTTCTCTTTTCTTGTTTAATTATTTTATTTTATTTTTAAAACTCGAGTAGATGGATTTCTTCGCCGAAGATGTCGATAAGGCCAACCGAAAATCAGATAGATAGGATGTCATTGTCGCCAATATACATAACGCATATATCGTGCGACTCGGATCGCACTAAGGAGGACTTGCATATTCCCTTTTCAATGTCAGAGAAAACCATAAAAGTCCTAAAAAAATAAAATAAAATAAACCATTTCTAGGAAAAAAAGGAGCCCCCAAAAGACAATCCTCTAGCATGCGAAACTTGGTAATGCGTCGCCTCACCTTTACATAGATCGATTGGTTATGGAATTTTTTTTTTAAAAAAAGGAAAAAGTTCTTTGATGGAGATGCTTGATGCCTTTGGTTGGGAACCGGAATAACACTGTAATTTTCGTAATTTTCATACAGTACTCATTTTTAATAATGTAACTATTTTCTCAATCACTTAAGTGTCATTTTTGTGAAAAAAACAAGCACCACCATTGATGATTTGTATGGCAAAAAATTCAGACATGGCATCATTTTAATATAAAACGTCCAGCATGACTCATCTATAAAATGAACTCAGTAATATTGCTGCTGAACAACGGCATCTGTGTGTGTTATTTGCCCGCCAATTAACAACTTGCGGCTAAATTTGTTTTCTCCTTCAAACCCTGAAGTTGTTGGGTTCTTCAATGGAGGAAGTAGAGCAAAATTAGGTGCTGAAATTTCTGATGGAGAGCAGGAGAAGGATGAACATCGCCAAATTAAGCATGTTCCAATCAAGAATCGGATGAACAAGAGCTATGGAGTAGAGGGAGCAACATAGTTACCAAAACGAATCTAATCGGGCTTCTTTGAAGTCAAATAGTCGTCGTGGACAATGTCACCGGCCCTCTCAGGAAATTTTTCCTTGAATGATGTTCATCTCAACTTTCTTTTGAAAAAATTTCCCTTTTATTTTTTCACCTTAATTGAACCTAAAAAATTTTCCCCTTAAGTTCAAGGGGCATGTAATTAATACTAATATCACGAAAATCTCTTACTAATGTGACGATTAAAACTCCTGGAATAATTTTTTCATGTAATCTATTTCACAAGTCTTTTTTCCCATGCGTAGCCCGAGTCCATGGGCCAATATATTGGTAATGTAATTAAAGTAGCAATAGCTACTACATCCTTTTCTTTCTTGTTTTTCCTTGCTTTTGGATACAATGTTAATGTTGTGACCAACAAAGATTAACACAATCTAAACCATAAATGATCTTTCGGTAGCACGGGCTAAATAAAGTGCTAGTGTATATATAAGAGCAAAATCAGATCTTCTGTTGGCTCCATTCACTGGATGATGCCTGGAAGACAACGGCTAAGCAAGCACAGAGGACGACGACTAGAAGCGGAAAGGAATGGCCTGCTAAGCACACCAGAGAATGGAATGACCATTCACCGGATAATGCCTAGAAGGCAAACGACCCAACATTTTGCTAAGTCCGCGTCAACTATAAGAGTTCATTATAATTACTTCACAATAAACAAATGGTGACTCCTGAGAGCCAATAGGTATGGTGGGCAGGTTGTTAAGGCCGGTTGGAAGCATACGTCGAGAATGAGGTGTGTAGACCACGAGAAGGTGACGACTGAGGAGTTGTTTTTAAGTCAATTTGAACGCATCTCCAGATTCCAAGTGTGAACGTACGAAATTATATGAAACGGCCTACGTACTGTGAGAGATTAAACCATACATAATAGTGGAGTAATCATGGCTTGCCTCCTGCTTTCCCTTCTTCCTCTTTACCAGCCACGCTATAAATGTGACATAGGATGCTCAACTGGAAGAACAATTGCTTCAACTAAACCGTATGTTCTCTTCAAGAAATTCCTTTAAGTTCAGCCATCTCAGTCCCTTAATAATTCTTTTCATGGTAAATCATTAGTATCGTTTTGATCAATTGCTATATTTTCTTCACAAGATTCCATGGCCATCTTGGATTCCTTGATCAGATTACGTGTCAAACTTGACCAGTGCGGATTATCGTTCAAATTCATTCTGTCTGGAAAATTCATGTTCTGATTTTATGTTATGTTCATTCAAGAGTTAGGATATAGCAGTAGAGGTCAAAAATGTATGTGAAGTTCAAGTCGAGGCACTGGACCAAGGTAGTGCACACAAGCCTCCCAAACAATCACCGTGTAGATAGGTTTCTTCATTCTTGAAGGTCCACATGCCTTGACCCCAATCGGGGGAAAGATCTCAAGAGAAGGTCCACAAAACGCAAGGTGGATCCCCCCTTGTCACCCTCCCCAATAATTCTCCGCTTACATTGCTTTTCAAACTCGGGTTTGTACTCCATCCATTGCACAAGTAGCAATGCATTGCTTGGTAACTGTGAATGAAGTGATTTTGGTCAATTTTTCATTCAAATCTAATTGAGACATGACACCACTTTTGACTAGTAAGTTGTAAAGTGTGGCCCACCACACATTCCTTTCCCAACTTGAACGCGTCCTTTCCATTCACGCCTCGTCTTGTATCCTTCCTTACTTGTTTTCTATTTTCCTCTCTTTGTTTTTTTTTAAAATTTTCTTCTAACCGTTGTTTTACACCCAAACACAACCCTTTTTTTTTTTTTATCTCTCTCTCTCCTTTTCCCTCTCTGTGGCCACGCACCAAAGTAGTAGGTTCTTTCGGTAGGAAAGGATGGAAAAGTGAGCATCCGTATGGAGATGTACTATTCATTCTGTAAATATGATTTCTACACTGCTAAAAAAGGCCAACAAGGTACTCCTTTAACTTTAGTTCACTGTGGAGGTGATGCAAGACTTGACGCATGTGTTTGCTCCTTACAAAGATTAAAATAGGTGTTCAGTGTGGCTTTGACTTTTGATTTTTCCCTTTGCCCGTTCATTCTTAACTTTAAATGTTGGTTCTTTTAACATTAAAAAGATAAACGTATTTACAATTGTGAAATTAAGATGTGAAGAAATAAAAATGTCGCCTTCTAAAAGTACATAAATAGAAAGGGGAGCTTTGTTGGATGGAGGGAGAGGACGGAGTTGAAGCGGAGTTGAGATTGCTAAATAGTAATGATTTTTACGAATTTAAACATGAAAATGTAGACATAGAAGATAATTTCGTGAACAATTAAGTAGTTAATGATTATTTAATTAATATATTTTGAATCTTCTACTAAAGATATCTGGTAAACGATACCATGCACAGGCTGTATGGTGGGTATCGAATTAGCAGCACAACCACTTTGGATCCCGCAAATTTTGAAAGACAAAATCCTTAACTTTATGAACGTTAGCTTCACGTACACGTCAAGAGCTCCTCATCTGTCATTTTTTTTGTGAAAGCATGTGTTGTCATCCAATGGTGCCCCCGCTGCACGGTTCAATTAGAAGACATGCTTCACGCGGACGTACCTGGGAACGTACCGACTGGGTCGGTTCCTTGAAGCTTTTTCCTTTTTCTTTTTGACTGGCAACCAGTGCATTTCACATTAACTCTAAAAAGAAGAGATTCATCACTGAGTTGCTTTTATTCAATTTAATGTTATCTCCAGATTCCATGTGGGAACGTATGAAATACATGAAACGCCCTCTCGAGAGAGATTAAAGTATACATTGTAGTCCAGTAATCATGCCTTGCCTCTTACTTTCCTTTCTTCCTCTTTACCAGCCCTGCGATAAGCGCGGCGCAGAGATAGTCCCGTAATCATTCCCTGCTCAAACCCATCCATAATATTCGCGTCTCTGCGAGAGAGAGAGAGAGAGCGTGTACTGCAATGGAAGATGGGAAACTCAAGCGCGCTGCTGAAGCTTCGAGTTCGACCGTTCCGAAGCGACAAAGACTTGAAGAATTGTTTGAATCCCCATCGGAAGAGCACGAGAGCGGATCGTCTGTTCTCTCCTCTTCAGACTTGTCGGAGAAGATCAATGTGCTGCGGGAATCCGGAGTGAATCCTGGGCCATCTGCTTCGTACGCCTCTGTGATTGGAAACAATTACCACGTATTCTTGAGTTTTAGAGGCACTGATACTCGCAAAGGCTTTGTTGATCACCTCTACCATGAACTCGTTCAAGTGGGCCTGCACCATCCAAACTTTGTGTTCAGAGACGATGAGAACCTCGACTTTGGCGAGCCAATTGCTGAAAATCTTTTCAGTGCAATCGAGCGCTCTAAGGTTTCAATCCCAGTCATTTCGGAAAATTATGCTGCTAGCCAATGGTGCCTCCGTGAACTCATTTATATTATGAAGTGCAAGGAAAGTAGAGGACAAGTAGTCTTGCCTGTGCTTTACAAGGTGAAACCCGAGGATGTGAAACGCATGGGGGGGAAATTTGGAAAGGCCTTCAAATCCCGTATGGATCGTTTTGATGAGGAGGTCAAGCAAAAAGGGCCGGCAGCTCTTACAAAAGCACTTGATTCTAGAATATTCGAATCAGAGGAATTTGCTCACGGGTACGTCGTTTACCATATTTTAACAGATCCTCGCCGGAAGAAGAATTTTCCTTTTTATCATCCTTAATCCTTGCTTTGTGGAGCCACCAATAAGTTCTCATTTGTTGTGTTGTTTGACAGGCATGAAGGGGAATTAGTAAATAGCCTTGTACAAATTGTCATGCGCAGACAGCAAGAAGATTTTAAACGATGTCTTCCCAGGAACTTGGTTGGAATTGAGGATCATGTGGCTGAGGTTATGAGATTGGTGGATATTGCTCACCCGGACCCTCGAATTATTTGGATTTGGGGGATAGGCGGCGTCGGTAAGACAACTCTAGCTAAGAGCATCTATAACAAACTTTTTGACAAATTTCAGTGCCGTAGCTATCTCAAGGATATTAGAGAAACAATTAGTCGCAAGGGTATCGAGCACGTGCAATCTCGACTGATCTCAAATACATTAAAAATTCATGACTATCGAGTGGATAGTTCTGATATAGGGATTAATATGATCCAATCTAGTTGTGAGCAAAGGAAGGTTCTGTTTCTTCTTGACGATATGGATCATCAAGACCACCTCGATTATTTGATTGGAGGTTGTAAATTCTCGTCAGGAAGTAGGATAATTGTTACGTGTCGACATAAGGCCATTAAATGTCAAGACAAGGCCATGTTGGAGTCTACACATTGGTATGAACTCCAAGAAATGAATTACGGAAATTCTTTGCTTCTGTTTAGCATACATGCATTCGGAGGGAAACCACCTCCAAAAGAACTCGCGACTCTTTCTCACAGTATCGTTACCACCACAGGAGGGCTTCCTTTAGCTCTCGAGACCATAGGTTCACTTCTCAAAGGAAAAGAAGATCAAAGAGCATGGAGAGAAATGCAGAAGAAATTGAGCAAGGCACCTCATATGACAGTACAAGAAAAATTGATGATAAGTTACAAAGAGCTAGAACATAAGGAACAACAAATGTTTCTAGACATAGCATGTATTTTGGCTGGAACTAACCAAAGAATTGCCACCTACCTGTGGGATGATCTCGAATTTTCCCCAATACTCGGATTGGCAAGAATGATTGACCTTTCGTTAATAAAAATTGATGAGAAGAATAAGTTGAGAATGCATGATCAATTAAGAGATCTAGGCAGAGCTATTGCCCATCCAGAGGGTAAGAAGCCTTGGAAATATAGTAGACTATAGGACGAGGAAGCCATGAAAGTTCTAGGACGCAAGGTAACAATTATGTCTACTTATGGCCTACCCCATCTCCTCTAATGGTAGTCCTTCAAATTATTATTGTTATTGTTCTTTTTCTCTATATCTTTGAGCATTCTCAATAAGTTGTTAGCATTTTCTTGGTAAAAGCTACATCCAATTTTGGCCTTTTGTTATTGATTCTGTGTATGTTGCTCTTTTGTTGTTTTAACATCATTTTCTAGCAGATTCGTTACTGCTTCTTACTATGTTACTTGTTGAAGACCGAGCATTGCACAGGTCTGAAAGTTTGCTCTATGCCAATTATATATCCGGTTCATCACACTTTAAAATTTATGAAAGTCGTTATAACTTTAAGAGAAACTTTACTGTTTATCATTACTTTGTTGTCTTTCATTTTATCTTCCCAAAATATATCAGCAATTTATTTTTCAAGTACGTTGATGTGAGGATAAATTCATGGATTGATAAATGTTAAATAAGAATAAATAACTACATGTTAAAATCACATATCTACTTACCTTTTTTTTTTACTTAAATGCACCTACTTAATTCTTGAATCACATATTATCCACCTTTTTCACTCTCCAAATGTTACTTTAGTTTTCAATCGTGAATATGCTCAATTTGCTCGTTTGCAGGTTCCACTTTATGGCAACAAAAAGAAAAATTTCAGTTGAAATATTTACACCTCATAACTATTGGTTATCAACTTAAGATTTTATTCAATTTGAAGTAATAAGATCTTATGCAGTGGTATTATATGTATGAAGAATTTTTACAATTTGTTTTCTAGGATTTATTATGCATGTGCACAATTTAAATCCAATATGATAATGTAAATGCATAAGTACATGTACCTAATAAAAAGATAATTGAAGGTTTAGTCTAAATGGTATTTGCTCAATGAATGTCATTTACATAATTAAAGAAGCACCTCGAAATATATCAAATTTTTGAATAATCTAGAAATGCATAACTGGGTTAGTTGATAACTTGAAACAACACTACATAAACTTTTATGACTCTTACTAGATAATTAATAGAAAATTCTTAATTATCTTATCATTTAAAGAACTAGTAAATTTAAAAACACTAAAAATTTAAAATTTCAATTGCAGATTTTGCTTTTCTTTTATTGTCACATTTAATCAAATTAACAAATCACATAAAATGATGATGGAAGATTGTTCAAGATACATTTCTTATAAACAAAGCAGCATAATTAATGTTTTTTTGTTTTAATTATGAGCCCCGCATGGGTACGATGGATCAATCATGTTGGTTCATACGAAAGATGAGAACTCACAGGATTTCAACACTTTGTAACAAAAGAAGGCTATTCTACCTACCCAATTTTCATAATATATCCTACTGTTTATGCTGGTGCTGTGCATGGTTCTAGTCGTAGGTATTTCGAGCACATAATTTAACATTGTGCAAGACTTAGTAACAATAAATTATGACAGAAGAAACTAAATAGTAATTGTGTTAGGTGAATTGCAAGTGCACAATATCAACAAGTAATAAAGTGATGAGTGAGTATCGTTCCCACAATGACTGTTTTTTATTTTATTTTATCTAATTACTTACCGAAAGTGATCAATCCAAAAATTTAGCTAACCAAATCGAAAAGACAAGTAAAAAGTAAACTAAACCAATTAAAATTAAAAAATTAAAACTTAAAGAATTCAAAAGATAATTAAAATTGCAAAGTAAAAATATTCTAAAGCAAACTGAAAATTAATAATTATCAAGATCACAAAATGTTAGAGTATCCAACTTCACTTAACCATTCATAATTAATTTTCTTAACTTTTTATGCAACAAATTAATTTCCAATTGTGTTGGCGAAATTTCCCTAAGATGAATTAAAAAGCCGACCTCGGTCTAATAATCCCTAATTAGGTATGTTAACCCACACTAACCTTAGGTGAATTTAAACTACCTAAAAGCATATTAAGTTCTTGTGGAAATTCCCGGATTTAATCTAAGTAGTCCCAACCTAAATCTACTACCGCAGCCACATAAATAACCTAGCGTACCTTAACCTAGATTTAATTTATGGTTCAATATCACTAATGCACATGCACACAATCTCCACCCGGTATCATGCATACATAAAAAATCATTCAAAAGTTGGCCAGACTTCTAAAAGCATTAAGATTATGATAAAGAACGACACAATCAAAACAATTTTATTGCATGAAAGTCTTTGAAAATCAATCAATCATGATTAAGATCCATTGTAGCTCTAACAAAGGAAATTTAGAACATAGTAAAAACTAAACTGACAAGAATTAAAGAAAACATAATACTAAATAAAAACAAATTCACCAATTTGAGATACAAGGAGCTTCAGGTTTGTCTCCTCCTTCTCTCCTTGACATGCACCAACTCCACTAAAATAGAAGAACAAAATCTAAAGCCTAAAATCTTTTGCAAAGATGGTCTCTACAAGGATTCTCTCTTTTTATATGTGGCACAAGAGCAATTTATATAGCCTCCAAAAATCTGCCCTAAGTTGACTCCTACTAGGATTTGGAAAAGATTCCTCTTTATCTCCTTGATTTTCTTTGAACCTTATCTTCAATCATGGTCAAATTCTCCAAATATATCGATTTGGGCTTTTTTTTTTTTCTTCAAGATGAAATATTCTGGAAGATCTGAAAATATTTCATACAAAATAAAATTACGTGAGTAGCAATTATATTCACCCAAAATTCATCAAAATTTAGCAAATATCAAGTATAAATTAGCAAGAATACTCTATTAAAAATAGAGTTATCAAATTGATGTATTTTTTTTAACTTATTCACACAAGGTTATTTTCAACCAAAAACTAAAAAGCAAAGATTGAAATTAAGAAATTAAATAATTGTAGGAAGTAAGTGATAGAATAGTGAAAGGTGAGAGAAATTATATTCTCCTCCTTGAATCTGCCTTTAGTGTAATACAATATCCACCTTTATTCTATAATGAGCGAGCCTTTCCTAGTAAGGATTAATTGAGCCTTAAGGCGCTCACACAAATAAAGAGGAGACAAATCTACTGTTAAAAATTAGCGGAGAAGAAACAGATAATTAAGTTATCAAATAAAATAAGATAACTGGAGGAGCGAAAATCATATGATACAATGCAAAAAGAGGAAAATGATAATAATCGCTAAATGGGTGAATGCAAAAATGCATCAACAAATTTTTAAGATCAATTTTACGATTGATTGAGGCAAATTCAATGATGACTATTTGAGTAGTGCGCTCATCTTAGGTGAAAATTACCCAATTAGGTCCTAAATCTACTATACAAATGTTAGTAATTTAATCCCAAACATTTATGTAAAATTTCAATGTAGTCCTTCTGATTAATTTTTTACATAAATCACTAACATGGAGGCTTAATCATTTTTGGCTATCCTATGTGACACATTGCTACTTCGGCAATTTGTTACGAAAATTCATCAAAAGGACTATATTGAAATTTCACACAAAGGTCTAAGACTAAATTAGCAAAATTGATAAATTTTGAGTTGATTAGTCAATTTCTCCCTCATCTTAGGATTAGTTGTTGAGCTTTGAGCTTGAATATCCAAAAATGAAAACTCACGTTCAATAGATCAAATTCTTGTTTCCATCCAGCCATATGCCAAAACCAAAAATACTTTATGAATGGGAAGGGAATGAGATGTCATGCTTTATGAGTGCATAAGTTTGATTAGGTACCTTTTGTTTTTCAAATGTGCAACAGTCCTCACATATGTGGAAGGGACACCGAATTTAGTTAGTCGTCAATACTACGGATGTAACAAAATATAATTTCAAAATTTATAAGAAAACTTGACTAATTGCAAATAGGAATTTCACATAAGACATCAAAATTTGGGGCATATGAGTGAAAATTGACATATTACATGATCATGCAATTATAAGAGGTCACATATATTTCTTTTTCCCTATAAGTGTAGACAAAATTGCATTGGCCACAATAACATGCAAAATGTGATAACCAAAGGAGGTTGGATGGTATTTACAATCCTCGATTTTATTTTATTTTTTGTAGGATATAAATGAAAAAATTGAGGCACTACGTCTAGACAAAAGGGGCACCAGAGAGTTCATGGAGCAAAAGAGCTTCGAAAGAATGCCTAACCTGAATTTCCTTCATTTGAGGGCCATGGGTTTTGTTGGAGATTTTGAAGGATCACTTTCTGAATTAAAATGGCTAAAGTGGGAGAGATGTCCTGACTCTTTTGAGGCAACTAACATTCATTTGGAGAAATTGATCATACTTGATTTATCAAGCGGTTACATTAGTGAAAATTGGAGAGGCTGGAGTTCAATTACGGTGAGAATGAAAAAGGCTTTCTCTTTTGTTACATTTGATGGTAAATCTTTCTATTTTCTAATTGTTAATCTTGGAACATGTTTCTTTCTTGTAGATGGAGAAGTTAAAAGTTCTTGATCTTTCGAGGTGCTTAAGATTAAAGAGCACCCCTAATCTCTTCGCGTTTAGAAATTTAGAGATGCTTATCCTGAAAAATTGTTTCTATTTGGAGGAAATCGACCCTTCCATTGGAGATGTCAAGTGCCTCGTTTCCTTGAACTTGAGGGGTTGTAGGATTCTCAAGAAGTTACCCGAACAACTGGGCGAACTTAAAAATTTGGAGGAACTTGTCGTAGACGAGACTGAGATAAAAGAAATCCCTCCATGTATAGGATCTTTGAAGACGCTTAGTGCCGAGTTTTGTCGGCAACTGACTGAAGTTCCTAGCTCAATAATCTATCTCCATCTGGTAAGATTGTCATTACGGAGCTGCTACGCATTGGAACAGATCCCTTCTTCAATTGGGAAAATGGGAGAGTTGATTGAGATGGACTTATCAGGTACAAGTATTAAGGAATTACCTGAATCCATTGGAGAATTGAATAAATTAAAAATTCTGAGAATTGTTCGTAGCAAGATAAGGAGGTTACCGAGCTCTATTGGAAAATTGCAGAGCCTCGAAAAGTTGGATTGCGCTCAATGCTATGACCTGGAAGGACAAATTCATTTTGATAGAGGTGGATTGTCTTCTCTAAAGACCCTTAGTTTATACAGTACAAAAATTTCTGGCTTGCCGGAAAACTTATATCAGCTTTCTTCTCTCGAACACCTCGATTTAAGTAGCTGTCATGAGCTTCGGTCACTCCCAAAACCTCCTGTTAGCTTATCATATCTGCGGGTCACCGGTTGGAGCGATGAGCTGCCTTCGCTCTCTCATTTAAAGCATCTAAAGGAGCTCGAACTTATTTGTTGCGAGTCTCTTCAAAGCATCCCAGAGCTTCCCTCCTCCTTACGGACGCTTCATGTTTTGTATTGTCCCATGTTGGAAAGGTTGCCAAATCTTTCCGGTTTGGAATTTTTGTCGGAATTAAACTGCATGGATTGGTTTGGGCTGAAGGAATTGGATGGACTAGAAGGTTTAAAATCCCTAAGAAAGTTGGACGTATCCGTACTCACATTCTTCAACGATAAACTCCATGCGACACGAGGCCTTGAAAAATTGGAATCCTTGGAAGTGTTGAATATCGCTGGGCGCAAGCACATTCGAGTACTGGACCTTTCAAAGTCGGAGCATCTAAAGACGTTGATTGTTGAGGATTGCAGAAGCCTAGTTGAAATTTGCTGCCCTAGTAAAGTCCTAGAGCGCTTTCGGACGAGGGGGTGCGAGTCACTGAAGAAATTACCAGACTTTTACTAGCCGATGATGATGAGGGGGAAGAAACTGCAGAATCAGCCGATTGAGGTTTGCGGGGAGCTATAGCCGGATCTTCATGAGAAGGAAGCCAACGAGGTTGCCGAGGATGTGAGATTAATCCATGCTCACATGTTCCGATTGCTTTGACCCTTGTGCTTCAGCTCAAAATGGAGCAACGGAGGAGTTCGACGATTGGGGGTGATTATGGAAGCGAGGAATCTGGTGAAGGCAGTGGTTCCTTCCCCTCACATTCACCATCCCCTCTCTTGGAAAATCTCCGGTCTACTGGCCTCGCTCTTCATGTAATGCTTGAATCTCCAAAACCCTAAAACCCTCTCTGTCTCTCTCTCTCTCTCTCTCTAGACGTTGTTAAGGCCTAATGAGTTTACATTGCGTCCTTTTCTGGTCAGGCTAATGAGGAAGGATCTTCATGTTGGGTCGTCATTGCTTCCGATTGCCATATCTTCAGAATCCAAGTGATTGGGCCCCTTTTAACAGTAATCCATTGTTGTCACTGATTGATCAGTTTATTCATTGGTTGATTCTTGGCGCGATTGGTGCATACGCATTCTGGTGATTCGAGGTTTTGAGTTGCTATTGGTGGTCTGATTTTGGATGTTCAATGTCTGCACACAGAGGAAATGAAATGAAACTAATTCGAGCTTTTCTGCATGTTCAGCGAAGCATGTTTAGTTGTCCTGTCATATTAATCAGCTTGTGATTCCTGTTAGGTGCAGAGATCCGCTTGGTTATTCTCTCCTACCACTTTGCTATGGCGTAATGAGATAACTATAGCCGCTTTCGATTAGGTTTCGTGTCAATGGTGGTGGATTTTCCTTATGTTATCTGAGCAGTCGTCGAGCATGTATAGCAGGATTATCAAGACTTATGAGCCTATTACAGGTTTAAATTGATTTTATCACCCTGTCTAGGTAGCGTGGAAATTGACTGCAGAGTTCTCAGAACTAATGTGAACTAACTTCAGGTTGAACTGGATGATTACCTTGATTGATGAGCTTCTACTTTCATAGCCATTTCTTTCCTGTTCTTGGATCTTGAAGCGCCGTGAGGGGTGATGAGAAGTGGAAAGATGAAAAATCTCTTGTGAACCATTTGTTTGTACCTATGATCCAAAGTAGCATTCTCTCCATGAGTATGTGGAAATTCCTTCTCATAAGATTCTCCAAGGATGTCCTCACTCATCCCAGTTAGCTAATAATGTAGTGAAATGGTGTTGAAGGCCGGAAAGGGATGCTGTTGTCTGAATTGTTATGATGGTGATATGGCTTGTCCATTTTTCCCTTATGGTAGTGTCCGAATTGTTGTGATGGTCATATGGCCTGTTCATTTTTTCCTTTCTTTTTCTTTGCTAGCTTTCTAGTTGAATGGAATTGCTCCTTATCTCCTTCTGACTGTGGGAAAATACAAAAGCTTGAGCTGCGATAATAAAAGTCTATTGGTTTCTTCTTTCACCGGGAGTTATCGAGCTCTGACATTATGGTGTGTTTGGAAGAACTTTTGCTTTTAACTTGCATCTATACTGTTGTTTTTAGCATTTGCAATGTGTCTTTTGTTCAATACTCAGTGCTTCAAACCTTCAGAAAACATAAAAATTTGCATTTTATGGCCAATTATAGCAAAATAATTGTTGTCTTGCTGACAAGGTCAGGAAGTACCTTTTGATTTCTAATGTTGAAACAGAAACACCATTAAATTTGTTTCAATTTCCATGGTTGGTTTTCATTCTATCATCCTTTGTATGGATCCTCTATAATGTGATGGTCTTGATTTTTGAAGGTTACAACTCTATGCTAGTCGACTGTTGCCCGTGCACTGATGTGAAATTCAGAGTACAGAGCTGACTGAATCTGACAGTAAGTGGCTTTTCTTTTAAGTTACCTGAAGATTTCAATTCACAAAAAGGTGTTGAAGAATGATGTTGAGTTGTGCTTGAGAAATATCTGGTTGTTGGCAAGTTCAACTATGAATTTGAGGATTGCATCTCTAGTGGGGATGGGTTATGTTTGATGCAGGGGTGGAGACTGCTTTGGCCAACTTATTGTCTGTTCCTTAGCTTTTCAACGTTTTTCTTTTATCATGTTGGGCAAGAAGGTTGGTCCGCGATTGAACCGTGCCCTCAATCACTGGTGCTGCATTGTTCCGTTGGGGAGTCTCTCCCCAATTCGCCAGCAAAAACTCCATCTGTGCTGTTTGGGCAGCTTGATTGTGGGATGGTAAGGAAGAAGATCAATCTTTGGAGCTTAGTTTGGAGGCTTTAGACATTGCCACCATAAAATAAGCCGCGTTTATTTTGTCCATGGATCTGTTTTGAACTTTGTTCGTCACTTAATATGCCAATGTGAAGGATGCTCCCTTGAAGGTAGATATATGGCCTTGATCAGGCTGAAAGTATTATCATCAATGGTGGAAACCTGGTACAAATCATGTTCCCACTCTTTCCTTGTTTTACTTCATGCCTTTATTAATCATCTTGCAAATTCATACCTTAACATGATTCACAATTTATTACTTCAGTTCGGTCATTGTTTGGTGATGACAATGCCTATGCTCCAGAGGCTTTAGAAGAACAGAGGATTTTCACTGTATTGTGGATAACATTGTGAGATCCAAACCAGAAGTATGGAGGAAGTCCTTAAATCAACCATATTGCTTTCATATTTTTGGTATAAACATGACAAGTAATCAATGGGTGGCTAGAAAGGTGATTTGCTTAAGTCCTTTAATGCTTGAGAGCTGATCTAGATTTCTTAATGCCATCTTTTCTTGAACTACAGCTCAAATCAGAATCTTTTGTTACAGTTGCCACTGAAAGGAATTGGAAAGCCACTCCTGCAATAACTGTGGTTTCAGCCAGAAATGTGCACCTTTTTTGGCTAGCCTGATGGTGGGGACAAAATCTTCAGAGCTCGGGTACTGCCCAGCTGTTTATGTCTCTAAAAAGTAGTGGGCGGAGCTGTGCATATGATTTTTAATTCTGTGGAGAGCTTAATTGCTACTGCATCTGAAGCGAGGACTTCCAACTATAATTGTAATCTTCACTTAGGAACTGCTTATTGGCAATATTAGGAGTGCAAATTGACTTGGAAGATACTAGTCATGTTCTTTTATTATCATTAACACAGAATACCAGAATGATGGAGAGCACATAGGCCTTATTAGTAGTATGAAGAATATTTGCATGACAGCAGCCCGACAGAGATCAGATTCGGGAGATCATCCTTGTTTCCTAGTAAATATAAATATAGCTGGTAAAGTATCATATTCAATAGAGTACCTACTTCACATTATTGATTTCAGTTTGGCATGGGGTTGTGTTTTCTGTCTTATTTCAAGGAATCTCAGGGAAATTAATCGACTAAGTGAATGCAATGGTTCAGCATCATCTGGCTTGTGATCCTGATGGGAATGAAAATAGACTAGAATGCCTTCGAAGTACATAGCATGTCGTTATACGTCAGTTGAAGACTCTTCATCCTTGAGATAATATGAATATGTTCTTATGCAAACAGAGTATTACCTTATTCCAAGTCCTATTAAGGTTGGTTTTCTAGAGCACAGGATTTTTTTTTTTATGTTTCTTTCATTCGTTTCTGCATAATAAAAATAAAAACAAAAACAAATTTGTGGAGAAACAAATGGAGCCGAAGTGTTTCGAGATTTGTTATGAGCAAATCAAATTCATGGAGAAACTAGGAATAATTTTTTTATCTCCTCGTTCCATCGTTTGTTAATGTGCTGAGAGTAATGCCACACTTATCATCCTATGTTAATTTATCAATATTTTTTTAATTATCAACACCATCATAAGTGTTCCACTAAATTTCCAATATTTGTGTCCGCAAACTTTGAATTAAATGAAATAAATAATCTCAATAAAATAATTTCTAGATTTAGCAAATCATTTCAACGACAATCAAACAATTCCTAGATATTGAAACCAACCAATTTAGTATTGAAACCAAAGGGGGTTTGATGTCCAGCGTTCCGTTTTGGAGAAAGCGGGGAAGTTTTCCAGGTGGGCAAATTGTAAATATCTCGCCCAACTTCGCTCGGGCCTGTTTCATCTATTTATATGAATTTTACGCCGAAGTTTTAATAATATTTCGTGTTTTATAGAATTCAATATGATTATCGCAAAATTCACAGAAGCGCAATAATTCAAAACTGGAAATCACCCTTTTCTTCCCTCACTTCTTCATATACATAGTACAAAAAATTTTAAGATCAACTTACTCTTACATATCTATGTTGGCATCGCTCACTTCCCACTCCCTCCCCCAATTCTCTCACCCTTTGGTTTGTATCTTCTTCTTCTTTTCTAGATTTTGCTGATGTGGCTCCTGTAGAGGAATTAAATTGATCAGATTCAAAGAATAAAAGGCCAAATTAAACAAAATTAAAGGTCTACGATCAAATTGAACTTTCATCAAGGGTAGGGAGACCAATTTTTCTTTTAAGGTTGAGAACACCATTGATTTTATTTAAACTCGAGAGTTTTAAAACAAAAAGCCCAATGAAGGGGCATCAAAACATAAAAGATTCTAAAAAGGTTGGGGGACCAATTTTGAAAATTTCCCTTTTATACTCCATATGCATCCATTATTTTTAAGAATGTCTTTGAACACTTCAATTTTTCTCTTGTTTTTCACCTAACTCAACTTACAAACATAAAATTACCAAACACTATTAGCAAGTTGGGCAAGCTTGAAGAATTACATGCCTCACGCTGTGGAAGCTTGGGAGGGCAAATTCCGATAGATGAGTTGCGTTCATTGAAGGTCCTTGAATTATATAGGACTCGCATTTCTGGCTTCCCTGACACACTTGATAAGCTCTCGTCTTGAAAAACTTGATTTAAAGGGCTGCAAGATGCTTCAATTGCTACCGCAAGGCATTAGTAAGTTGCCTTCTTTGCAATACCTTTAGTTGACTCTTTGCGACAAACTTCAATTGTTGCCAGAGCTTCCTATCTGTTTGACAGTTCTAGGAGTCACAATTCAGCACCACACATTACCTCAACTTTCTCAACTAATCCATCTAAGAGAGCTCATTGTTGGGATTGCCGGCTGCTGGAATTCGTGCCAGAGCTTCCCTCGGGAATATTGAAGCTTCATTTTTGCGGATGCGATAAGTTGAAAGTGTTGCCAAATCTATCAAGTCTGGAATTCTTGTCGGAATTAGTTCTCGCAAGGTGCTGTGAACTAACAGAAATCAAGGGTCTAGAAGCTTTAAAATCCTTAGCAAAACCAAAAGAAATTGGATGCAGAAAGTTGTCAAACCTTGATGGTCTTGCACATCTCAAATCTTTGAGATACTTGGATATAGGTTGGTTCTCTAAGTTGGATGCTCCACTAGTGAATGATGATCTAGTTCGAGTTCAAGGCCTTGAGCGATTGAAAAATTTGGACGAGCTGTATATAAGGGGCTGTGAGTCCCTTGTAAGATCGGACCTTTCACGATTAACACATATGAAGCGTTTAATCCAGAGAATGCCAAAATCTTGTTGAAATTAAAGGGCTTGAGAGATTAATAAACTTGGAGGAATAGGATGTCCATGAATGCAAATCCATTGAAACATTACCAGACCTCTCGTGCTTCGATAACCTGAAAAGATTGTGCATTGGGCAATGTTGGAAGCGTCGTAATGTTGAGGGCTTGGAGAAAGTCGCATATGTGCAAAGATGGTAAAATGAGGGATTCGACGGCAAGGCCTCGGCAAATTGCCCGCTTCTGTTTAATGTCGAAGATTTAATGGTATAATCAATGATGGGAGTCATTTTCGCATGAAGCAAGCCGTCTTTTCTTCTGGCTATCGAAGGAGATTCTTTGGGCTATTATGGCTGCTTATCTCCTGAACAATGTAGTACTATTCTTCCTTTCATTTAAACTAAATTATTCTCCAGATGTAAACGTTATTTATTTGCCTATATGTCTATTGTATAGCTCTACCTACAACATAAGTTGAATTATTCCATCTTAGCAGCTTAGGCATGGAGCAGTGAATAGACAGATGAGCAACACTAATGTTTTACAGCACGCGGGCTCAAGCAGTAGATATCGCCACGTTGGAAGCTTGTGGCAGTTGGAACTTCGATGGGCATTGAGATCAACCTTACACCAGCCACCCAAAGGTTCGATCTTTCGATATGTACAGTATGCCCTGTCATAAGTAGGATTGATCTAATTTCATTGATTTGCAAGTCATAACTTTGCACAGAGAGCACCTGCATCGGGGGAGCTGGTCACCCTGGGAATAAATGCAGCGAGCCCATACTATGTTATGGGCGTAATATCTGGTAATTTGCTCTATCTTGATTTCATGACATTGTCGCATTCTACAATAAGCATTAAGGATAAGATTACGAGTCTTGAGATTGGTTAATTGTTTCAGCTGATGGGAAGAAATTCAATCATGAGAACTTGATGGAGGTCGAGTACCATAATTTCGAAAAGGACAGCTTCTGCAGTGGGTGTCTTTGTCCTTAAGAAAGACGGTGCGCAGAGGATGGGGGTTGGATTGTCTCTTGGGTACATAATGAAGAAACAGATGTGTCTCAGGTTAAGTTTAAGAGTTTCCATACAATTATCATGTGGCTTTGCCAACTGGCAACGCCGTTTGATATGTTTTTGAGACTGAAATTTACATGTTCTTGTGATTGATGCGCAGAACTTTGAAGGCGGGCCAGTAGCCAAAATCACTCTGCCTCAAAGGGAACCCTATGGATTCTATGGTACCTTCTTCTTGATACCGAATTGATGATGGGGACACCAGATCTCATGTATAAATCACAGTAGGAGGCCTTACTTTTCTAGTCAGACAATAGGTTTTTTGCCTCTAGTATGTGATGTTCTTGCTAAATTCCTGAGTCTAGTTTGGTGCTAGCATTTCCTGCTCATCAGTAACAGCATCCGCCCCGGAAAAGTAGAGAGTTAGGAGACTGGCTACCCCGAACCATATCGCTTTTTAAGCTACTGTGCCCAATAAAAATGGAGCATGTGTTAGCACGGCATCGGATGTTTGAGCCATTATGACTATATAGGCCTCTGTCCACCGACTCTACAACAAGGCCATCGCCTGGAATTTTGCCTACTCATCAAGTTCTAGAATTTCTTCACAAAATTCCCTGGCCATTTTGGATTCATTGATCAAACTTTCATGTCGAATTTGACCAAGGGTGGAATGTCTATCAGACTCATCCGGTCTGGAAAAACTATCTCCTGATTTTATGTAATATTCATTCAAGCATTAGAATTTTCACCCTATGCAAGGTGGATTTGTTCCATTGAAACTCGAAATGGACCTTTGAAATAGCAAGGTATACTATATCATGCCATATATGATAAAAGAAATGATGATCTTTTTAATCTGGGACATGGAAATCAAAGAGAATATTTGTGGAGTTGGTTTTGATTTGAGATTAAGAATGGAGTGACTATGCCAATATAGGTAGAGCTGAACGTTGTGATTGCTTTGTGAGAGTTTTGGTGTCAAGACAACATGGAAAGATGGAGATTCCTCACTGGTACATTGCGGCATGATTCAGTACTAATCGATTCGATTTAGTGGATAACAAGTAAATCTCATGATGTAGCATTGATTCGGTGGATAAAAAGGTGTTTGTCATCCATCCATCTTTTCTTGTCGCCCTTATGGTAAAATCAAATTCGTTTGCCCAAATCACGTGATTGTTAGCATTAATTAATTAAGTACATAAGTATGGACTACTATGTTCATTCCCATTACTTGGCGTTCTAAATTTGCACACGGATCTTTGGTTTTGAATTCCATGGCCACTTTAGGTTCTAGTTTCCACAGTTAAAATTGAACTCCATAGCCAGTGTCCATTACTCTTCCAATTCTACAGGAAAGGAAAACAGAGGCACTTTACAGTTTTTCTCTTTTCCTTTTTCCATTTGTTGCAATAGAATAAGAACAGACACAGACAAACAGCTAGGAAAGAAAGAAAAAATCAAAGAAGAAAGGGATGATCACGAAGTGAATGAAGGGATGAGCGTTGATACATCCGTTGAACGGGGACAGAGATTCAGGGCTTGTGGAGGTATCTCCCGGCAAGCAACGCAGCTTCTATGACGACAGAGAGGACTTCGACAACATCCTCGACTGGGCATTTGCTTCCTTTAAACGTTCGGCCCCCAAGTTCTTGAAGTTGGTCATGCAGTTCAGTAAGTTTTGGCTGCACTCCTGGCTCAAATAGTCATCTGCACAACACCCCGCCAAGTCTCAGATTCACAACTCCGATATATCTATGTGGACGACACGATCTGCTCTATGAATGAAAGATCAAATTGAACAATCACACTATGATGTTGTCGCCATCACACCCAAACACAACATGTGACGAGCCAGAGTATGTGTGGAAGTCATTGTCCCAGATCGGTCCATGAGAAAGAGAAAATCTAGTCATGCACTTTTTGTTATAAAAGCAAATGTTGATGTTATTGCCAACGTGAATGCATCTCCCCCAGACCTCTAAAAAGTGATTAAAGTTGGCTCATGAATGAATAGATAGTTTAGTGATATTGTGGAAGAACAGAGCCCTCGCAGGCACATTAATCTTACTCATATCTCTTTTAGTCCCTTGCACCATTTTCTGCATATCCACTCTGTAATATACTTTTTCAGGAACGTGAATCCATGCATGTATAGACGAGTAAAGCTATTAGGCTTCCGTCCTCGTTAAATATGTCCATGCAAACACCCGGGCCAATGACTAGTTATATCAATCAATTCGACGAAGAAAAGTCGAAGGAATTGATGTTGAAACTCACTGTTTTTGGCTTGAACGCAGGCGTCGTGCTTCATGCAGCAAGCGTCGAGGCCGTCGCAGGGTCTCTCCCCCGGACATCCACTGTACAGAAGCCCACAGTACTTGCCATATCTCAGAAACGGAGGCGCTGCGTCAATTTCAATAATAATTTCTTTTAATGTCAATACTAATTAATCAACCGAAAAAAAAAGGCTGCAAATTAATCGACGATCCTTCGTTACATTGTGAACAAAAAGAAGTGGTTTTTTTTTTTCAAGAGAAGCGCAAGCATCAGTAGATACCTGAGCAGAACTCGGATTCGCATTTTCTGCTACAGTCCTTACCCTGCGAAAATTATCGATTCAAGTAAGAACCAATGTGGGTTTTTCTTCTATACGGATAGCTTCAAACCAGGGCGATTGAAAGATGCGAACTCACGACGGAAATCGCGGCGTCTGCAGCCTGAACACCGACATTGAGGGCGCGGGCGGGGACGCCAGAAAAGCAGAGGACAAACAGGGGAATAAGAGTTATGACAAGAGCTAACTTCGATGGCTGCGGGCAAACCATCGTCATGGCCGGCCTGAGAGAGCGCTGAGACCGGGGAGCTTCGTTTTTTGCTTCAAGGCACTGATTCACAGAGAGAGAGAGAGAGAGAGAGAGAGAGAGAGAGCAGTGCAGAAAGGGAGAGCTGAATTTCTTTTGTCCTGTTCCGGCTCGTGACGTTCTTTTGGAGCCTTGTTCACACTTGTAAGCCGAGCTGGCTGTGTAATATTTATGTTGGAAACACGGTCACGAGTCTGCTGTCGGCGCTTGCTCTACCGGGAACCTGCTGTTGCCGGTCTTCGGCTCTCATCAATTCCCGATCTGGTCTAGTCCCACCTAGAAATCAGGAACCGGACTGTGAGCATTGGTAATTTTTGAGACTGGGGACCGGATCGGGCAATCCAATGAAACTGGTCATTTAGCCAAAAAAAATTTAAAAAAATACTAGGATTGTTACTGTTTTAGGTTATCCGATTCGGTCCGATTTCTCCCAAAACCGGAAATCAGACTGAAAATCACATGTTCTATTTTTATGGAACCGGAAACCGGACTGACACTCTCGGGAACTACACTAAACCGGCCAGTTCGAGTGATTTCCATTTCGATTGGTCCAATATGCTCATCTCTAATGATCCTACCTTCCCTCTCGCTCTTTGTCTCTCTTTTGATGATTTCAATCGTAGAACTCAGTTGATGGTACTGTTTTTTTTTCAAATGGGAGCAAAAGATGTTTGTCAATTCAAATTTCATACAATTATTAAAAAAAATGCATGCGAATTTATAATTAAAATTTAAGCACCGCAAAAGCTTCACGAATTTCAAATTTAAAAGACTTGAAGTAGGTAAGTTGTAAAATTTTATTAAATAAAAATAGTTGCATATGCTTCCTAAATTTTAGGATTCAAAATGATACCTCGTCCTCGTAGGTAAAGGTGAGAACCCTAGTGTGGCCGAACCAAAGAGGTGGAAAAGGAAAGAGAGGAAACTTTCAGTGGACCAGAGCTTAGCAAGTTCCCGGTAAAACATGTGATTACAGAGGCTACGTGTTCCTTTATCATGGAGAGCCCACATAAGCAGGTGTAGAATTTGATTTTGATTAGCATTCCTCGTGTAGATATTTCTCATCTCGATATAGATATGATTGGGGAACATGTGGGGTTGGCGGTGGGTCTCATCTCGTGAACATGACTTTTGAACCCACGCAATACACGAAAAACAGAGGCTACAGAGGATATCCGAGCTGCTTCGTAGATTCTTCAGCAAACCCATTTTTTAATTCCCCTGAATTCCCTGTTGGTGACCGACGGGATTTTAGAAATCGTAGATTCATCTATCAAAACTTCTTGACTTGGTCCGTTTAAATCAGAGGAAGTTTGATTTCTTTCCTCAGTTTATGCCATAAACTTTATGGACAATCCAAGATCAGAAGATGGACAATAAAGAAAGATGAGCTGATTGGCCGAGATGAAGGCATTACGAGCTGTGGTTTGTGAAGTGTTGGAAACTTTGCTCTCGTCGGGAAGAAAGACGACGAGAGGGGAGTAAAATCTGGCGAGGTGGACGTGTCGAGGTGCGCTGAAACTGGCCTGGATGCTGCATGACTGCAGCATGATCGAGTTATAATCACTTTGGTGTGATTCCGAGTCGATCTCCTTATATTGGACTGCAGATCTTATTGTAGCTAAAAACTACCCGCTAATTTGCTCAGTCGAGTTCCTTAATGACGATTTTAGTTTGAGGACAGCATCGTGGAAAGCTGAGATGACTTCCTTCGCACCATTGTTTTGCAATGTCTCGGTCTTTGCTGGTTTATAAGAGTCGTTAGTGCATTTTAGTGGTTCTGTTCTTGAAGCAGCTAGTCTGCATTGATGCAGCTTACGGAGGTTGCGAGTGTTGTTCACCTTATTTTGTCATGTCGGTCAGCTTGAGACTGTGGATGTCAAAACGTCTGATTCCCGATTTGTCGAGGCAATGCAAGCAAATTATTTTAAGTTAGATCAACCATGATTGCAGTTTTTCCTCCTTCTGAAGATCGAGAATCTTCTTCACCTAGGCGTGTTTCAAGCTTTTGCATAACACCAGCTGCTCCTACAACTCCAGCAGCTACTGCTAAGCCCGAAACAATCCGACTTCTTTTGTTGTTATTTAAAGTGGACGTTAACAGCCTTTCCATTTCAAATTTAAAATCCATATATTGTGGAATGGGTCAAATGACTTGCCGCGGCAAATAGAGCTTGATAGTTCTGTATGTTTTCATGATCGTCAAAATCGTTACAATTTATTTATCGAGTAAAGAAGGTCATGTTTAGAAAGAGATGAGCAATGGATCTATCTGCATCTATCCTGGACTCGGAGCATCTCAGATGTACACATTTACAAAATTATTTCAATGAATGCAAAAATTGCAATGCCAATTTCGGTGAGAACCAATCTGAAAAGTTAGCTAATACGAATCCCAGGAATACCTGCAAGTAAGAAGCCACGAACAAATTAGTCAGAGGAAAACAATGCTCGAAGGTTGCAGAGCCTGTGATTTTCTGTCACGTACCTGGACCGAGCCAAGAATGTAAATCAGTGAAAACCGCCGACCGTGTATTAGGATGTCTTCCAACATGGCGACGGGTATCGTGAGGGAGGCACCTAGTGACGCCACGAGAGGAGTCGTCCAAACAATACCGAGCGCCCTATTCATAATTTATAAGTCTCATTAATCAGATTCAAGAAGGTAGAAATCGTCATTCATCAAGGTTTAGCCTCTGAACTAACCAGAAATAATCAGAGAGGAAACTTCCGACGAAGCAGTTGGCAAGAACAACTCCCCCCACGGCCGCTGACTGAGGAAATGCAAATTTGGGCTCTATGTCTAAAGCAACGAGAGGCCAAACTGAAAGAATCCAAGCATAAAAATTAGTTAAGACACCATTGTTGAAGAACAGAGACTACCCGGTTTTATTGCTGCCGGTTCTGTACAAAATTTTGAAAATCATCAAATGCATCCGCGCACCATCATGCGAGAAAACTTATGCTCATGAGGAAATTGAAATTAGGGGATTGCTCTTACCGAGCCACCAAAGTGCGAGAAGCGAGAATAGTCCGATCCAACCAAATAACTTTTGCATGTCTACTCTTTCTCCTTCTTCTCCAGCATACTTCTTGAGAAGCACTGAAATTTTTCAAATGATTATCATTAGCTGCCACATCTCTGTTGAAAATTTCAACTGAAAGAGAATTTATTTTGAAGAAAAAGAGGATGTTGTACCAGCAAATAGTCCATCAGTAGCAGCTGAGAGAATTGCGAAAAGATTTCCCAGAAGAGAGTAGGTTCTGTTGTTGAAGGAACAGATTGAACACGAAAGAAGACTTAATTAGTTGCTAAAGTAATTTCAATTAATACTCCCAATAAAATATGAATTAAGAGAAATAAAAATAGAACCTGAGAATGAACTAAATAGGCAGATGATAATAGATGAGATTACACATTTATTTCGTTAGTACATCAAATTGATTTGAGTTCTTGAAGAACTATCTCACAAGAACGTTCAATCTCTAATAGGAATAGAGTGAAAACATAATTATGAAGTCAAATGAATTTGGAAAACAAAGACTACATACGCAGCCGTGTTGGATTGTGATTGATTGGTACTTGAAGTCTTCCCTAGTGTAGTCATGGCAACTCCGGCTATACTGATAAAGACCGAGATTACTTTTACTACACATATGGAGTCCTGTCCTAGAAATGCACCAATCAGAAGGGTGAAAAGTCCTGATGTCGAGAACAATATCGTGGTACTGGCAACGCTCGTTCGTGCGAGTGCAGCATTCATGAAATACTGCAAACAATAATAAAACCCTTCAATACTATGCTATATCTAAAGAAAGAGCAATTTCCTCTTAGTATTCAACATAATTCCTCATTAAAACTGTCATGGTTTTTAGATGATGCAGATCGTAAAAAGATCATAATAAGAATAGACAGTGCAATCAACTAATTCCAGTAGAGGATAATAGATGAGTGCCATGCAAAATATACTGAGAAAAGACATGATTTTGTATCGGCAAGTTAGTGCTTCTCTTGTAAGCCCCACAATGACACTTATACCAACTTGAGAAGCTGTGAAAATCACAGGCTCTGTACCAGAAAATAAATGATCGATCACTTAAAAGTGAGTTCACAGTAAAGAATGTAGAGATAAATACCTCTGATGCAAACCAAATAGGTGCAAGGGTGCAAGCGACTTTGAGGATTTGCTTGCTGTTCATCTTCTCCTCTTGTTCTACAATGTCATCATTTTTTTCTTCCAAAACAAAGGCCTTTCCCTCTTCAAGTAGATGAAGTTCTTTGCCTGTTGAATCTACCACACTCAACTTTTCTTGATTTTCCATTTCAATATTACTCTTGCCATTATTTTTGCTCGGAGAATCTGGACCTGCTGAGATTGCATCAACTGTCCCTGCACTGTCGCCACTTTCACTAGTGCGGTATCTTAGGGACTTCAGTAACCAGTCCTTGAAGAATGCTATGGGAAGATAAAACGCCAAGAGTGAAGTTCCAAGATAGGTCACTGCGAATGGCTGCTTATAGTCCTCGAAAACACCCTGTTACACAAGTTGATATGTTAAAGCTGGAATTGCGATGGGGAAGTTGAAGTACTTCGGATTCAAAAATTTTACCCGGCAGGGAAAGAAAACTAAATTACTACCTAATAGGATCAGCAATTGAACAAGATAAAATAGGGACAGAGGGTTCACCAATTAACCAATGTAAATTAATAGGATCGCCAAATAAAACTCTGAAAAAAGTAAAAAATATAATTGTGAAAACAAACTCATGGTGAGTCACTGATTTAGGCTCTGATCAATAACTCACTTGTTAAATTGAAAGCACATGATGAAACCTGTACGAGTATGACGAACCACGCATGCTGAGTTGGCTCAATTTAGATGTATATTCTCATATTAAGGGATGCTTAGCAATATTAATTAGCTTATTATAAACTGATAAAGCATCATACGGGGGTGTATCTACTCCCATGTGGAAAGATAAGGACACTGAAGATTATTTGATCAACTTTCCTCTTTCCCAGAACTTCTAAATCATTGGGTAAGCTCCTAGATTTACACATTTGCAAGATCAAGATGCATTTTGATTCTTGACCAGATTAGCATATCTGTCCACTTTTTTCTTAAAGGTTGAGCATGTTTTGCTGATTTTTATATTCTTAGTGGTGCTTCTGTGTAATCCCACTCGACCCACAGATTCACATCCTTTAATTGGAGGATTACGTGTGAGACAAAAACATCCTCAGAGGTTCAGCTGCACCCAGAAAAAGAAAGCTCGCCATAACTCAAGAAAGATTGAAGCCATATCTTCTTCCTCTTCTTCTTCTATTTTTTACCCAGAAGATAAAATCAAAGGAATGCAAGAATGAATTTTGCAGAAACAGAGAGAGAGAGAGACTAACCTGGGTGACTTCTGCAGAAGTGACCCACATGATCACAACAGTGATAATGAGAATCAACCCACCTTTATATCTCCAATTCATTTTGCCAATTCGACAGAAATTCAGTTTATGAGCAAAGAAGAACAAAGAAGGCAGAATTTGCAGAAAAGAATGAAACGTTTGAAGAGCACAGAGAGAGAGACAGAGAGAGAGAGAGAGAGTGAGTGAAGTGCTGGTGTGGGTTGAGCTGGCGACGGTGGAGGGGAGAGATATCGCTGAAGTTGCATGGGATGGATACTTATAGAAGAAGAAATTAGACCCCATGCATGAACCAGCAAATTAAAAATAAGTAAATATAATCATTATTGATACTATAAATCGCCTTGTGGATGAATTAGATGGTTTCAGTTGTCTACTTCCACCGACTGAGTCAACCGCGTCCCCTCTCCTTCCTCCGAGTTGCCACGGCGTGTCTACGCTCGGGTCCACGCCCCAGCTCCCGACTCTACCTTGTCTCCTGTGGAGCTGCGAGACTAAATAATTTGACCCGATTGAATAAAATGACTGAGACTTTGTGGCTCAATTTCACAGCTTAATTAATGGCGGGGATTGTTATTCGTTCCGTTCTTGAGGTCGGGTTATGATGAGGTGTTATTAAAAGAATCTCGGCATCGATAGTTTGCTTTGATGGAGCTCGAATATTTCGCTTTTTGGACTAGTGAAAGCATTTATCAAGGTTCGGGGAAGGTGCTTGGTAATTAGATTCTTAAAAGATGTTAGTTATGTATGAGTGCCATCCACTATGTAAAGTACTTATCCAGCTTGACATCACCAATTTTTCTAATAAAAAAACATGACAAGTTACCAAAATGAGTACGTTTAACTTGATCAGTCAATTAGTTGTTGTAATTCTCTGTTTACTCTTTAGATTTGTCCAGAAATTCCTGTTTTTTTACTTAGTGATTACATTTACCCAGTGCCATTATATTAAAAGCTCATAAAAATAAAAATAAAAAAGTTACCTTAACGTTAAAGCATTGTTACCGTGGAATGGTGGATACAAAACTGCCAAGCTTTCAAAAGGAATGACATCCTTCCTGACGATCAGTCCATTGTTTGCATCAAAAATAACAACTGCCTAGGCTTTTTTCTTTTCTTACTATAGGTGTAAACGAATAGACAAAGTTCAGTTCATTTTTGCCTTTGACTTGTTGGTGTCCTTCCAGAAAAGCGCGCTCCCCCAAAAAAAAAGAAAGAAGAAAACTCACTTTTATATTTCTAGCGAGATCTAGGTCTTTATGATTTGGTGGAGCAATGTGTGCGTAACGTATCCTCTTTAAGGACAAAATTTCCAAAAAGCACGCATTTCTTATGTAATGACCCAACTCATTTCACGTAAATCAAAATTTAAATCGAATACTTGATATAATTAGATAAGATGATAATTATTTGAGTACGTGTTAAACTTATATATATCACCTAATAGGACCCCTCTCACTTGATATGAGATATTGGAATAATAGAACCCCTTCATATCTAAAACTAACAATCTAATAAATTTCAACTGTCGTCTCTCAAAGATATATTTCTTTGCTCTTCAACTTTTCTGAACTATTTTTCCATAGTGATCCCTCCTCACCTTCATTGGTTCAAATACGAGCTTAGTCCTTCCACGAACCACACAATTGAAGCTAAAGGAGTTCCTATTTTGATAGAATTTATAACGATCCAGACTCGTTGTTCACATGGTCGATTCCCCCAAAAGAATTGTTAACTTAGAGTCCTACCAGCAAATGGACATTCTAGTTCCACTCCGACTAGCAAATGTCATTTAATTTCATGGCAGCTACAGACGAGTCATTGTATATTGTTCTTTTTTTTCTGTTTTTCATGGGAGGCTAGAAAAGGAAGAGAGAGAACCAAAAGAACAACAAGTAGAGGAGACCCCGCCAGCTGAGGGGACCAACATGTGACTCAACAGGAATCTGAAAATTGGGGAACTTAAAGGACTTTCCTTGTTCCTACGGGAGTTTCAAAGCATTTCTTGGCTGTTTTACCTCGGACGGCACCGCCCCAAGTCAACAAAAACTGTTGTGAATCGATTCAGTAGTACGAGTTTCGGATCCACCCCTATGTCATTGCATTCGTCAGGAGTCAACACCGAGTCAGACATCTTCTTTCACACTGCATCTTCAAAAGGGCAATTGGCAAAATATAATAATCGAGCACTAACCCATTTTTATCTGATCCTCTTTTGTTTATCGTTGTCTAGGGTTTCTTTTTTGCATTATTTTCTCCCCTTCACATTGACCTAATCTTGAAAAGTTGAGGTGATGCCCATCATCATAAATCGCCCCGTCAATTTCTTTCGCGGTCATCGAGGTGCTTATCTAAGTATTTCTGTCACTGTGTATAATGGGAAGCAATCTACTTCCTGATTTTCGTCGCAAATTCCGGCTGAGAAATAATTATTTAACCAAACGAAAATCACACAGAAGACAAAAAGAAAACGATAATAATAAGACCTTTTTTGTCTTTGAAGGGGTACATCACTTCTATTTTTGGCCAGAGAGCGAAATGTATAATTGATGCGGTGTGCTTGACATTATAGATCAGTGTGATCGTGCCAAACCCACATGCTAAACCAAGAAAAAGAATTCATTAATCAGACCTGGAGAATTAGATGCCCGCATAATTCTCTGCGTCTTGGCAAAAGTACTAGTAATGGAAAACTAGTTCCGGGAATTTGCTCAATAATCAAGTGTTTGAATAAGAGTCCTAAACCTAAAGAACGCGGCTAATCTTTGACTTTTGTGCCTAATCAATTTCTCTAGTATCTTCTTTCTAAAATTGTCTAAGTCTTGTCGGAGCATGTGTGGAGAGGTAGATTGGATTCCTAGCAATACCTCAGATTGGATCGAGAACTGGCCAACCCACCTTAGCTACCTCAGCATCGGCATCAGCATCAGCATCAGCAAAACAAAGTATAAGAGAGAAGGACATAACTATGTTGGGTCCATTCAATCCCATTATTTTGCAGAAGCTGCTAGTAAAACACAAAACCTAAAGCCAAATACTAGCAACTCTAATCGAATTGTAGCATTATTTTGTTGACCACTATATAATAGCGAAGATCCATCAATTTCGACACATTGTACATTGCCATATCATATGCAGGTGTCTGCTCAATTTACAAAACAAAATGAATGCATACATTATTAAATTACTCGTGGTAAAATCACTACAAGAAAAAAAACTCTAAGACAACAAATTTCCTATGACAAGATTAACTTATGTCGCCTTAGCTTACCAAAAGCAGCAAAATATAGTATTTATGGCCTTTTGGTCAACCAAAGGCAACAAATCATTAAGTTTGTTGCCCAGGGATTAAGAGTGATCGGTTCCCAAGCAATCTCGTTCTCGCTCAAGAACTAGGAACCGAACCAGAGGGACGGATTCCCAGTTACTAGAATCAGGAACTAGATACGTGTCCACTAGAATTGGATCAACTAGTTTGGTGCGGTTCCCAAGTATGACAATGGAACCAATGGCATATTCATTTTATTTTTGTTTGATTTGTCATTAATGTTCAAATCGAAATTAAAGATATTCTTGATAATAAAAGCATTTCTACAATCATTAAGTTACATGTAAAATTGTTTGACAGAGATTTTTTCAATTTGTGGCAAAATTTGGTTGCAATGAGCAACTGTTATTATGTTTTGATTTGTTCTTTTCATTTTACTCACATGCGTGAGTGAACTAGGAGTCGTGCGACTTGTGTGTGTTTGTGTGTGTGAAATAAGTTTGAAATGGGAGATAGATTAGGATTTTTTCACAGATTTTTAAGAAATGAGAAACATTGAAAAGATCTATCTGGCCCAGGTAGTCCCAGTGAAAGGTTCCACACTTGAAAGTAGGAATTGGACTAGTGTACTAAAGAACCCAAAATTAGCTTATCCGGGCGGTTCAGTTTGCTCTCTCTGAGTCAAGATCAATCAAAGTTGACAAAATCAAAATTTCTTCGCCTTAAGTCAAACTTAAATGAACAAATTCGAATTTTTATTGCCATTGATTCAATCAAAGGTGTGATTATTTTGAAAACAATGACAAATATGAATTTTATCGTCAACCTAAAGCAACAAAATCATTGCTGTCACCCTATGTTAGGTTTAGTAAGTGACAAAATTCAAACTTTGTTGCCATTGAGGAGGGCAAATTTCGAACCTACAATGATAAAAGTAAAATTTGATCGCTTTATGGTAAAACTAAAGCGATAAAATCATTTTTTTCGCCATCTTCAACTATGACCTAAGGCCACAAACTAAGGGTCTTTCTCCTTTGGCTACCTAAGGCGACGAACTTTAGAATTTATCACCTTTGGTTTACCCTAAGTGGTTTTCATCACCTTTGGGTATACCTAAAGTGACAAAAGTTAATTTCATCACCGTTAACCGTAATTCAAAACAACAAACTGTTCAATTTGTCATCTTTGGTGCACCCTAAGGTATTTGTCTCCTTTAGTATACCCTACCGTGAAAAATTCGATTTTTTTTTTGTTGCGTTTGGTTGGAATGTCGATGAATTTTCTTTTTGACCAAGACAAAAAATAGTATCAAATTTTTTATATGTAGGAAATATAAGTAGTAATTAATTGTGCTTGTTTTTTTTTTCATACAAGTTTTTAATTGTACACAGGTTGCAAAGGAAATTGAACATTTATTCTACTTTGTCAACTAATATGATACATCTGGTATCATTAGTAAAATGTAGATATTCTATAATACGATCGGATATATTGCAAGTGAAATTATTAGATACGGTTTAACTATTATATTATAAATAAGTAAAGCTGGAATAACTATTAATTCGTTTTATAAGAACTACTAGTAAATTTGCAAACACGAGAAGTCAAACCAATTAGTTTTCAGGTTATTTGAAAACAAAGGCAATCAATTGCATGAACTTTTTATTTATCAATTTAATAAATTCTTTGCACTAATCTGGCAAGTTGATTATGAGCTTCAAATATTTCTTTACAAAGTTAATAGGTTAGCCATTCAGTTTCTATTATCTTAGAGGGGAAAAAGTTACCAAAAATCTCAAATTATACCCACTATGATGCATTTATACTGAATTTTTGTGAAATCAAAAATCCCAAACTATATTTATTATGATATAATTACTTTACTCATTTTCTTATAACATAAAAAATCTCAAATTTATATCCACACGACTCATCCGTCAAGATTCCGTAAAACGATTTCTAGCCAAATCAATATCGTTCTTATTTCATTTAAGCCACGTGGGTGCTATGCCAACACCATTTGTCTTTCATTGTCAATGTAGGTATATTTTTAATGGCGTTCATTGACGAAACCGTGATATAGGGTTATGTCACCTCAATACACGTTTTGGATTTATTGTGTAAAAAAAAAAGTCTAAAGTAAATGTGTCACAATGAATATATTTTGATGTTTTTTTTTCTTTTATTATATATTCAACTTGTCTAATAAATTAATCAACTATATCACTATAAGTAAATGAATTGTGCTCGTCATTAGGGCCACGAAGCTTCATTGTGAGGAATAAACTTATATTATTACAACAGACAAAGGGTCACATAGGGAACATCTGGGGTAGGGCTTATTACACATCCTCACTTTCCTGTCTCTTTCTCTTTTTCTTTTTACCGGTAGCGTCTCTTGTCCTGGGTTGTGATGTTTTGCTTTATTTTATTAGAAGGGGTTTTGGATTTGTAAGCCTCTAAGGAAGATCACCCTGAAGATGCCGAAATATGGATCTCTTGCATCCCAGCCGAACCAAGTAGCACAAGTCAAACCTACGTTCCCCACCCAAAGGCATCGACTAGGAAGCAGAAATAAGATTAAACACGTTAGCACTATAATTAAATATACGAGACAACTCAAAAAACAAGATCCCATGGCATTCGTCGGCGGTCGTGATTGATTTGATCTTTGGTAGAATACTTCAAGACATGCAGATTGTCTTAACTCTAATCATTTCGATGAAATTGCCGCCGATTGAGAGCGCAAGTAGAGTACTACATCTTACACGCCTTCGTGAGGGGTAATTGCAGCTCGATCGTGGATACTGCAAATCTCTTTTATGTCTTTGACCCCTGGATGTCTATAAAAGATCAAGAAAACTGTCCTCGTGTTTGTTCGAGAAATTTACATAGGGAAAATTATTTAGTTAACTCTCTAGGAAATTTGATTGGGTAAGATTTAAGACCAATCCTAACAACACATTCAAGCGTTTCAATAAGGTCCATTTGCATGGACCGACGAGAACGTTGGATCTCATGAATTGTTACTCCGATGCTGCTCCTTGTGGGCCTCAAGATTTGGGCTTGGCCCGGAGCGATACCGTTCAAGCCTAGACTGAATTAATTCGCTGAACATATTCGGATCGCCAACCATTTGAATTGAATCAACTGGTTCAAAGATTGCCCATTTTAATTGTTAAGAGTGCAAATGGTAACCATTCCATTCTTGGGAACAAATTTTGATCAGAAATTTTTTTTTTATTCTGTTCTGAGGAATAATTTCTGAATATTTGAAGGCGTTTAGTAATTATTCAAAATTTTTATTTTTGGGATAGAAATGCGTTTAGTGAAGCTCTTAATTTTTTTTTGTTTCTTCTAATTTTTAATATTTTTCTTCTTTTTTTCCTTTTCCTTTTTTCTTTTTTTTCTTTTCTCTTCTTCCCCCTCCTTTCGTGGTCATTGCCGCCGTCGATGGTGGCCAGTGAACAACCAAGCAAGGTCCAGTGAGCTCACCAAAGGCTCGCTGTGGCCAAATGAGGTCGAGCCTCACCAGTGGCTTGGCAATGCTCGTCGGGTTGGGTGAGGCTCCGCTTGCCCAGATCTACGAGACCGAGCTCGCCGGTGGCCAAATGAGGCTCTAGCAAGCTTGTTGGACCTCATCCAATCGCTTGCTGGCCACTGCCAGAGTTGGTGATGGTGGCCAATGGGCGGCAATGGGGCAACAATAGGCTGGGAGGAAGAAGAAGAAAAGGAAAGAGAAAGAGAAGAAAAAAAATGATTCTTAGAATTATTTCCAAGAGTAAGAAGTAACTTTTTTTTTCTTGATTCTGTTCCAAATCTATTCCTGGGAACAAAAAACTTAATAAATGGATTTCTGTATCAAATATATTCCCAAGAACGAAATAACAAAATCAAACACTATTTGGTTGGTTAACAAACATGCCCTAAGAGTCGCACACTATTGTGGATTTTGATCAAAGAAGCTGGTACACTTTGTGTTGTTGGGAGGATTTTTAGTTACCATTTGGCGAGGTTTGCCCTTATCGGTGGCTAGACGATGGCGAGGCCGAGTCTTGCTGGGGGTTGGTGAATCTCGCACCCACCAACAGCCAGCAAGGTCGACCTTGCTGGCTCTTTCCTCTAGTCAGTTGCCAAGCCCAGGTGACCAGCTAGAGGATAAAGATGAAGGGGGAAAAGAAAGGAAAAGGAAAAGGAAAAAATTCAAAAAAAAAAATTAAAAATTAATAAAATATTAATAAACATGTTAATGTTAGTCGTCTTATATAAGACGATGGGCATCCATGTCAGCACTGATTGAGCTATGAGACGAACTACAACAGATTGCAGAAGCGAATTGGGCCAGCCTTGAATCGGGTGGGGGTGGTGCAGCCTGAGGGCCCAAGTTTCACGGTGGACGGGCATATCTTCAGGTCCAAGGCAAAGCATCTCTCTTTTCGGGACTATCAAAATAGTGACTAGAGGGCGACATGAACCCTTGAGGAGAAATTTAAAATTTTAAAAGGGCCCAATTTCATTCATACACTGTAAAGCATTGGGGAAAATATCACTTTTACTACATTATGGAGTCATATCCTAAAAATGCACCAATCAAAAGGGTGAAAGGTCCCGATGTCAAGAATGATATCGTGGTGCTGGCGATGCACGATCGTGCAAGTGCAGTATTCATGAGATACTGCAAACAACAATAACACCCTTCGATACTGTGCTATATCTAAAGAAAGTACAATTTTCTCTAGGTATTCAACATTATTACTCATTAAGGTTGTCATTGTTTTTAGATGATGCAGATCATAAAAAAATCATAGTAAGACCAGACATTGCAATCAATTGATTCCAGTAGAGGATAATAGATGAGTGCCAATTTGATGAAAATATGCTGAGAAAAGACATGATTTTGTATTGGTGTGTAGTACTTCTCTTGTAATCTCCATAATGATACTTATAACAACTTGTGAGGCCGCAAAAATCATGTGCTTTTTTACTACCTAATAGGATCAGCAACTGAAGTAAGACAAAATAAGAACACACAGTTCACCAATTAAACAATGTAAATAATCAGGATCACCAAATGAAAACTCTTAAAACAACACCAACTTGTGTCATTTGTTTAGGCTCCGATTAATAACTCTTTTGTTAAATGAAAAGCACGTGATGAAAATTCCATTCCACGTGTCGTTCATAATCTAGCTTACAATCACATAACTTGCACATGAATTGCACTTGCACTTGCACATGGGTTGCACATGAATTGCACATTAAAGATGTTGAAATATTATCCCACATTGCTTGATAATGAGTCCTAAATCTCCTAATCACAACAAGGCAAACAATTTGCTTTCACGGTTATTTAGAAACTAGGGCCATCAATTGCATGGACTTGCAAGTTGATTATGGGCTTCAAACATTCCTTTGCTCTAGCGTTGGCCGCCATGTTTCTATTTTCTTAAATGTACGTCTTTCTAATAAATTAATTAGCTTTATTATAATAAGTAAATTAAATGTGCGGGAAAATTTTGGTGTGAGGAATAAACTTATATAATTACAACAACAAAATGCAACAATCCGAAGGGTGAAAAGTCCTGATGTCAAGAACAATATTGTGGTGCTAGCAACATTTGTTCATGCAAGTGTAGCATTCACGAGACACTGTAAACGATAATAGCATGATTCAATACTATGTTGTATTTAAAGAAAATGCAATTTCCTCTCGGTTTTCAACATAATTATTCATTAAGACTTTCATGCTTTTTAGATGATGACGATCATAAAAAGACCAGACATTGCAATCAATTGATTCCAGTAGAGGATGTAGATGAGTGCGGATTTTATGCAAAAATCACATGCTTTGTATCAGAAAATAAATGATCAATCACTTAACGGTAAAGTCACAGTACAGAATGCCAACCATAAAAGTAAAATGGTCTCCTACATCACACACAAACCAAATAGGCACAGGAGTGCAGGCGACTTCGAGGATTTGCTTGCTGTTCATCTTCTCCTCTTGTTGCACAATGTCACCGTCTTTTGCTTCTAAAACAAAGGCCTTTCCCTCTTCAAGTGAATGAAGTTCTTCGCCTGTTGAATCCACCACCATCGACTTTTGTTGGTTTTCCATTTCAAAATTACTCTACTTCCCATTAATTTTGCCTGGAGAATTTGGATCTCTACATATTGCAT
This sequence comes from Corymbia calophylla, assembly GCA_014182845.1. NCBI lineage: Eukaryota > Viridiplantae > Streptophyta > Magnoliopsida > Myrtales > Myrtaceae > Corymbia > Corymbia calophylla. The sequence goes on from CM024695.1 coordinate 3,873,229, forward strand.
CGACTATCTCCGCACTATCACCGCTTTCACTAGCGCAGGAATTTAGGGACTTCAGTAACCAGTTCTTAAAGAATGCTATGGGAAGATAGAATGCCAAGAGCAAAGTCCTGAGATAGGTCGCTGTGAATGGCTGCTCATAGTGCTCGAAAATACACTGTTACAAAATTCAAACGTTGTCGACATTGAGGGAAGCACTTTCGAAACCGTAGTCATCAAAATAAAATTTCATCACCTTAAGGTAGAACCAAAGCGACAAATTCATTATTTTTCGTCATCTTCAACCATGAGTTAAGGCCACAAACCGTGGGTCTTTTTCCTTTGATCGACCTAAGGCGACAAACTTTAGAATACATCACCTTGGCCTAAACCTGAGAAGTTTTCATCGCCTTTGAGTGTACCTAAACTGACAAAAGTTATTTTCGTCGCCATTAACTGTAATTTAAGCTCGCCTTTGGTGTGCCCTAAGGTACTTTTGTCACCCTAAGGCGATAAATTTGAATTTTTTTTTTGTCGCGTTTGGTTAGAATGTCAATACATTTTTTTTTAACGGGACAAAAAGTAGTATCAATTTTTTTTATATGTAGGAGATATAAGTCGTAATTAATAATGGTTGTTATCATAGGCAAGTATTTAATAATAACACATAGGTTGCAAAAGAAATTGAATATTTATGTCTACTTTGTCGACTAATATGATACATGTGGTATCATTAGTAAAATGTAAATTTTATGTACTATAATTACATATTTTGCAGGTGTAGTTATTAGATATCGTTTAACTAACTATATTGATATGTAAGGAAAGCTGGAATAACTATTAACTCGTATAATAAAAAGTTACCCTTCAATTTTTTTCTCCATGAGAAGTCAAACAACTCAGTTTAAAGGTTATTTAGGAACCAACGCAATCGATTTGCATAGCTTATTTATTTATTGATTAGAGTGACTTGTAATTACACTATCTAATTAGGTTAGCACCACATTTCTATATTCTTATTTGTACGTCCTTCTAACAAATTAATCGGCTTTATTATGATAAGTAAATTAATCCTTCCTATCATTAGCACGAAAACCTTGGTGTGAGAATAAACACATATAATGACAACAAAAAAGAGATAATATAGTTTTTTGGACTTAAAGTAAGTCCTTAAATTGTTTCCTCCGAACCTGTTCTCCTTCCCTTTTTCTTTTTACTGGTAGTGTCTCCTTATCCTCGCATGTGATTCTATGGTTTATTTTATTGGAAGGGGTTTTGGATTCGTTAGGGTCTAAGGTGGATCTCCATGAACAAGCTGAATTCTGGAAACTCTTGCATTCCAGCCAAACCAAGAGCACAAGTCAAACATCCGGTCCCACCCAACTGCATCAACTAGTAAGCATACCAAGACTGGACACATAAGTACTATCATTAAATATATGAGACAACTCAAAAAAATGAGATCTCTGTATGATTCGTCAATAGTCGCAATTGATTCGATCTTTGATGGGCCACTTTGGGACGTGTAGTAAACATACCAGGACTCGACCCATTAGTACTTTCATTAAATATATGAGACAATTCAGAAACTGAGATCTTCATAGCATTTGTCAATGATCGCGATTGATCCAATCTTCAGCAAGCCACTTCGAAGCATGCATGTCAACTTAACTCTAGTCATTTTGATGAAACTATCTCCAATTGAGATTACAGATAGAGTACATCTCACATGCTTTTATGGGGATAATTGTAGCTCGATCGTAAATAATGCAGATTTATCTTGTGGTAGCACCCGATTTTTCGGCTTTTGACCCTCAAATATCTATAAAAGATCAAGAAAAACCTCCTAACGCTCATTCGAGAAATTAATTTACGCAAGAGGAAATTATTTACATAACTCTCCAGGAAATTTAATTAGGGAAGCTTTGAGACATTTAAGGACTTTCAATTAGGTCCTTTTACATGGATGGACGGCTCGATGCCGCTCCTTGTGGGCCTCGAGAATTGGGCCCGGCCCGGCCCGGACAGATACCGCTCTAACCCGCTTCCGAGAGCATCGCGAATCCCCCCTCCAAGACTCGATTTTTCTTCGTCGTTTTCCCTCTTCCGTATCCATTTTTCTGCTTCTCCGGAAATCGAAATCGGTGCTGGGACGACATCATTAAGGCGCTGAATCGTAGGACCTCGGTGGGTTTGTCCTGTTCTTTGTCGGCTTCCGGCGGTCTTATCTTGATCCTCGAGTTTTCTTCCTCCCCGGGAGTCCCTCAGCCGCTCGTTCTTGTCGACGGGTTCAATCGGTGTCGGTCAAAGATTCGCCGGACACGTTCGGATCGCCGATGGGTTTGGATTGAAATCGGCTTCTTGTCGGATTGCGCACAGCCGGCTGGTTCGAGAATTCGCCCGTTGCTTGCGGGTTTTGATTTGAGAAGCGGGTGCCCTTTGAGTTGCTGGGAGGATTTTTCGGCTACCATTTGGTTAGTCCGAAGCTAAGGGCAAGAAAGCTCTTCGTTTGCTTGTGCTTTGATTGAAGTTATCGTGTCTTTGATTCTATCTTTGCTGATAATTGGTAACGTTGCTCTAGTCATGCGGTGTTTCTTTTAATGTTGCCGCTTCGCTTGGTTGTCAATTTGGAGTTTGCTTGATTCTTTAAAAGGTTTTTTTATTTTTTTTTTTTTTTATTTTTTTTTTTTTTTTTGTTTAGTTTCTTAATTTTTGACACATTGTGCATCCATATGCTCCTCTGATGCTGTCGAAGTATTGACTGTTTGTTGCTTTTCAATTTTAATTTCACTGCAGCGAGGATGAAGAGTGTGAGGGATTGGGTTTTTTCGCAGTTGTTGACCAATTCGTTGTCCTCATCAAGGCCATTGTCCGGCAGCAACAGCTTTTTCGGCGAGGCACCAAATGAGCGGCCTCAGGAACAAGGTATTGAACAGTCGATTTATCGACGTGGTCATGGAAATTGGTACTTAAAAAATCGTTGGAACTGCCCAAAATGAAAGAAGAAAGATAGTTGAGCTCTCTTGTAATGTTTGCACAAAGCAACACTGAGTAGATTATGCTTGAATTATCTTCGTAGCATGTTTGAGTGTATCAGTTGGAACATATATTCCTTATTCTCTGAATGATCTGCTGAGAAGCACTGGGCATTGAAGAGAGTCTAAAACTGATTCCTTGCATTTTTACTGTAGTGGAGTGCTTAATGTCCATCATCTTTTCTGCTCTTAGTTTGAATTGTAGATTTAGATGTCGAACTTAATGTGCCCTGCCCAAAAAGTTTCTGAATTTTTGTCATGGAGTGTGCTATTGTGGTAAAAAAGTGGATTGAGGCAAAATACCAAAAGGGAGGAAAAAACAATTATTATGTGAGATGGAGAGTTTGTGCAATTCCGGAAGTAAATGCTGTGAAGTAAGAGGACTAGTGATGTGCTTTTGACATGATATAATCACTGTAGGAAGGAAGGGCTGCAAGATCACTATAGCTTTCTTTGATACTAGGTGGAGTAGACTGGAGCATATAACTGTGTTAAGTATTGTGGCATCTTTTTAACGTATATATCAGAGTCAATGCTTGCCCATGTCTTGTTTTGAGTGTAGATGACTCTCTTCCAGTTAATATTCCTGAGTCGCGGTCTTCTCAGCTTAGATAATTGCTTGTTTTGGTAGTAGACTACTTTACTATCTCCGATTCCAGTTTGCACTGTGATATGGGAACTCATAATCAATTCCTGGAAGTCAATGTGTGCACCTTTTGTCTTTCATGCATTACCTTCTTTCTGTACCTTTTCCATGTCAAGCATCTGCGAGGATTACAGTATGATTAGATACAGCCTGTTGACCATAGCATTATAAAAAAAGTTGTTTCTTGAGTAGCAGGCTGCTAGCAATTTGTTCGTGTGAAGAAATAGCATGGTAAAACTTGACTTTTTTTGCTTCGTGAAAGGGGCAAACAAGACTCGTCTCACTTTCTATGCTATTCAGCCCCTGCAGATTCTCCGGAAGCGTCTCAAGCTTCTATTGATCAACCAGCTTCCTCTACTGGAACTCTAGAGAGTCCGCATTCTCAACAGCAAGGTCTGGTTGAAAATTGTTCCCAATCTCACTCTAGCTCTGATAGAGGAAAGTCAAATCCTATGTCTAAGATCAACAATCTCCAAATTAAGTTTTTGCGGATTCTCCAACGGCTTGGGCATCAACAGGACAACCTTTTGGCTGCAAAAGTCTTGTATCGAGTTCAACTAGCAACCTTGATTCAATCAGGGGAAGCAGATCCAAAAGTGTTAAAGCATATGCATGATAAGGCTAGAGCACAAGCAGCACAGGAAGAGGCTGCTGGTGTGCCTGAATTAGATTTTTCGTTTAAGGTACTTGTGCTGGGAAGAACCGGAGTTGGCAAGAGTGCAACAATAAACTCAATCTTTGATCAGACAAAGGCAGCCACTAATGCATTTCAACCAGCCACGGATTCCATTAGAGAGGTTACTGGAACCGTCAGTGGGATGAAAATAACTTTTGTCGATACTCCTGGTCTTTGTCCTTCTTCTACCACTAACATGAGAAGAAATAGGAAGATTTTGCTCTCTGTGAAGAAGTATATCAGAAAGTCACCACCAGATATTGTTTTGTTTTTTGAACGCCTTGATCTTATCAACATGAATTATAGTGACTTCCCTCTTCTGAAGCTTCTTAGCGAAGTTTTTGGCAATGCAATTTGGTTCAACACAATCCTTGTTATGACACATGCTTCCTGTTCCCTCCCAGAAGGACCAAATGGTTATCCTGTCGTGTATGAATCATATGTTGATCAATGTGCCAATTTGATCCAAAGCTACATTCATCTGGCTGTCTCAGATTCAAAAATTGAGAATCCTGTACTGCTGGTAGAGAACCATTCCCAATGCAGAAAAAATTTCTTGGGAGAAAAAGTTCTTCCAAATGGGCAGGTTTGGAAATCTCATTTTTTGCTACTATGTGTATGTATGAAAGTTCTCAGTGATGCTAACAAATTTCTGGAATTTAGAGACAGCATTGCTCTGGGACCACCAAATGCTAAGAGGCAGCCATCTCTGCCTCACCTTCTCTCCTCCCTTCTGCGACATCGTCCTCCACCTAGTGCCGGTGGTGCTGACTATGAGATGGATGATAGCTTATTTTCAGACACAGAGGAAGAAGATGAATATGATCAATTACCTCCCATAAAGATTTTATCAAGATCCCAGTTTGAGAAGTTGACCAAATCGCAAAAGAAGGATTATCTTGATGAGTTGGACTATCGGGAGACTCTCTATTTGAAGAAACAGTTGAGAGAAGAGTTGCAGCACCAGAGAGAGCTCAGAGAGGATAAGCTCTTGAGAAAGGATAATTCAGACTACAACGATAGTTCTGACAATCAAGAAACATCTTCTGAGCCTTTTTTGTTACCAGATTTGGCTGTACCTCCAAGTTTTGACTCAGATTGCCCGCTACATAGATATCGTGGCATTGTCACTGGTGAACAGCTCATTGTCAGACCCGTTTTAGATGCCCATGGTTGGGACCATGATGTAGGTTTCGATGGAATTAATCTGGAGACATCCATTGAAACAAAAAGCAATGTATATGCCTTAGTCACTGGACAGATGAGCAAAGAAAAGAATGATTTCAGTATCCACTCTGAGTGTTCTGCAGTTTACAACACAGCAAGTGGACCTTCTTATACTTTAGGTCTAGATGTTCAATCTGCTGGTAAAGATCTTATCTACACCATGCACAGCAATACAAGGCTGAACAATCTGAAGCATAACATTGCTGAATGTGGACTCTCTTTGACACGTTTTGGAGACAAGTGCTATACTGGTGCCAAGATTGAAGACACTTTGCACATTGGCCAGAGAGTCAAACTTGTAGTGAATGCTGGTCGATTAGGCGGTGCCGAACAAGTAGCATATGGTGGCGGCTTTGAAGCTACGGTTAGAGGGAGGGACTACCCTGTGAGGACAGATAGCATAAGTCTGTCAATGACGGTTCTTTCTTTTGACAAAGAGATGGTGTTGAGTGGTGGTTTGCAGTCTGAGTTCCGTTTGAGCCGAGATACCAAAGTTCTGATCAATGGGAATCTAAATAGCCGGAAAATGGGACAGCTTTCTCTTAAAACAAGTAGCTCAGAGCATATGGAGATTGCATTGATCGCACTGGTGTCAATTGTTAGGGGCCTTTTCCGTAGAAGGATCCCTGAAGTTGTCAGCACAGGAACATTAGAGAGTGGATGAGAATGCATCGCTTGGCATGTATTGTTCTTCCTATCCAAAGTGCAAGGTTTAATAATGCAGTTATTCAACAACCTTTGTTTTGCCTCACACAGGAGAAAAATGTTGGCGGGCAGTTGGAGCAGTTACAGGCTCTCATCCCCCCAGCCTTTCCGGATGCCACCCATGGTAGTGTCTTTGGGTACTGTGGGTCAATTTTTTCGAGGTATGACATGGCCTTCACTGCGCATCACTTGAATTATTGTGGTCGCCGCTAGGTAACTTCAGTCTGGATGTCTTTACCCACATCTGTACAGCAAATGGTAGTGAGATTTTCTGGCGGGAAATGTAACAGACATACTAAATTTCTTGCAGAGTCATAGTATAGCGATCTTAGATGAATAACCTTTGTGGGTTTCACTTGTGCTGGTCTTTATGTGACTCAGAATCTCTCTCTAGTACCATTCAAAATGAAAAACAGGGACATTTGTTGTAAACACTATGCTCGTAGGCAGGTGCTGGGATTTTCATGTACATCACAGGTATTGGCTGTATCAGGTGAGAAGAATACATATGAAAAACATCCCGTATCTTTGTCGATGCACACAACAGGGAATCAATCTACTTTGATGAGCATTTTGCGAATGGTGACAGTTTCGATCATAATCCATGTGACGTAGGAGTGATTGACATGGTTGACGACATCAGTATTTTGCCGCAGTGATGGCACGGAAACCAGCCAGAGATCAATTGTTTCGCTGCGAGTAGCTCGCCGGTGCACTTGATCCTTGCAAGCCATGTGATAATTGTGATGCCGGAGTTTCGGTGATTATGTCCTTCATGCCTGTTGCTCGAGAGCTCAAACAAGCCAAAGAGAACTGGCTTACCTATGTATAAAATGTTCAATTTCATAATCTACTAACAAGTTTAGAAAGTTATATTATGAAATAATATAATGTGAGAACATTAAATTATTAACACGTTTCCAATGTTGCCATCAATTCTTAAAAATTACCAACCACACACAAAAGTATTTTGAAATTTGATCGAATTTTAAAATTTTCGCTATAATTAAGATAGACGAAATGTTGATAAGCTGATTTTTGTTCAGAGTACATTGAGAAGGACGATTACAAATCACGTAATTTACTCGCACATTTAGAAAGTTACTAATAAAAAAGAAGTCTCTAACACATTTGAATTTTATCGTTGCCTCTTTACCAACTAGATATGAAGTATCCGTAATTTCAATTTATAACCATTTTAGAATTTTTTCCATAAATTAGAAAGAGGAGAGGTTGGCAAGTGGATATTCTTTTTCTTTCCGTAGCACCACCGGAATGATCGCAAATTCCCTAAACTTACTAACGCATTTAAAAAGTTGTTTACAGGATAAAATATATATGTTCATGAATATACTAAAATATTTAAGTTCCATTCATTTTACGAAAATTGATTTCTAAAAAATATTTTTGGATTTTTCGACATTCTTGTCACGGAAAATAAATTGGTTAGGGAAATATTTTCCATTTAAGGAAAAAAAAAAAGCCTTCTAAAATAGGTGAAAATATTTTCCACTTTTGCAAGAGAGGAAAACATTTTCCACACCTTCTTTCACCTTAATTTCTTTTACCAAACACTTTTTTTCTTTTTTTTTTTTTCTTTTTGTAAAAAATCAATATTTTAATTTTTTTAATCTTTTTCTTTTTATTTCTATTTTTCATCTTCTTCTTCATTTGGCCAATCACTCGGAAAATAATTATATTTTCTTGAAAAATGATTTCATAGAAAATATTTTTCAAAAACACTACATTTTAGTGAAACGAATAAAGCAGCCTTTAAAAATACATCAACTCTTGAAAATCACCAACCACATAAAAAAATCCATACTTGTTAAAATATTTAAATAATAAATAACATATTCATCATAAAGGTTTAAAATTTTAGAATATGCTTATGGTTCCATAAAATCCCATATGGTATCAGAGTTGGAGGTTTTGATTTTAAATCTTGCTAGGTTCCATTTTCCTTTCAAATTAAATTTTCATACTTAGTACTAAGTAAAAGACTAGATCAAGCATGAGGGGAAGTATTGGAATATTTAAAAATAATAAACTACACATTTATTTAATAGCTTAAACTTTTAAAACAATTAGTAATAATTCCACCAAAATCTCACATGTTACACCTTCGTCTAACAATTTACGCTTTTAAAACGGCCGACAAATGATGGCCCCATCAAAATATCATATATTACGTTTTCATCTAACAGTTTAAGCTTTTAGAATAGCTAGTAATGGTCCCACTAAAAGTTTGAATTTTTTCATGCCCCATCTACCTTCTCAATTAAATTTTCATGCTTAGTACTAAGCAAAAAACCAGATTAAATATAAGGGATAAAGTGTTAAAATATTTAAATAATAATTACATTTTTATCTAATAATTTTAAATTTTAAAATAGTCAGTTGTGACCCAATAAAATTTCACGGTACTTTTAACTCACAATTTTAAAAAAAATTCATAAATAAGAAAAAAGAGGGAGGTTGATAATCAGATATTCTTTCTTTTTTTAAAGCTAAAAAGGCCTATTTGAAATCTCATAATTTATCGAGATATTTAGGAGACTATAATCAAACAACAAAGTTGCTAAAACATCTAAAAAGATTACCATCACTTCTAAAAATATTACTGATGACGTATAGAATGCCTTTGAATTTAGCTCGTGAATTTTTCAATTATGAATGATCTAATACTCCTCAGTCAGTGACAACTTTAGTGAGTTGCTCGTAAACTAACAAAAATTGCTAAACACATTTGATTAAATCATAATCACCTCTTAAAAATCATCATCGGATTCGAAAATTTCCTGATTAAGGGTAGTTTTTTTTTTTTTTGGGGGGTCATGATTACGGAGAGGTTGATAAGTGGACATTCTTTTGCCATGAAAACTGCCCACGAACTGCTGTTTTCTTCTTTCTTGGAAACAGACAACTTGCTGTCTGTCTGTCTGAGGCAAGCATGACCTCAGATCAGATTCTATTCGCTCGTGCAGCACCGCGCAAGCAGCATATTCTAAGACCTGATTCCCCCCTCAGCATCCCGTGCTCCTCCATGCCACTTTTTAACATTTTCAAAGAGCCCACAATCTCACCCCGCCCCACCTAAACAATCATTAGCGGAACCCGATCCCCACAAAGGTCGCAACTTTATGGCATTTCATACATCAGATGGTTAAAAAAATAGACATTCACTGCTCCTGAATTTAAAAAAATCAAATCTTGGGTTTTCCCCAAGTATGAATTTTCAACTAAAGATTGAATCCATTGAACTATTCCCTTTTCCCTATACACCACCTGAACCCACATACATTAATTACAACATCGCCGGCGCCGGCGGCGATGACGGTGAAGACACAAGACAAGAGCAATAACCCCCACTAAATTTGGAATCACAGAGCACCACTTCAATTACCTTTCTGGCTCTCCTCCTACAAGAACACCACCACCTCAATCACCTTGTCCTGTTTTTTCTGTTTCTGTCGAGCTCCTGATTTTTGTACCTCAAGGTGAAGAACCCCACAATACCTCGGCAACAATGGTGGCGGCCTCAGCGTCGTTCGCCGACGCCTCCCCCACTCTCACCAATATCTCCTGCTTGAACGCCCTCTTCTCTCTCTGCCTCAGCCCTTCTCCGACCTCGAGTTGAACTGCGAACCTCGCCACGCAGCTCGCGAATGGGTGGCTCTCCAAGAACCTCCTGCTCTTGCTCTTGCCCGCATTGACCACGCTGTCGGTCTCGACCTCGCTCTGCTCGAACCTTCCCAAATCAATCAAATCGCCGCCCAACTCCGACCTCTGCAACTCCACGAGCTTCTTAACTAATCCTTCTTCGATCATGGCCTCGATCGCCTCCTTCCGCCCAAAGTACCCAATCTCGAGAATGCAGTCCATGGCCACGACCTTGACCTGCAGGTCCTCATGGCTGAGGAAATTTATGATTTTTGGTATTTGGCCGTTCGATTCGATCTCGTCGACGAGGGGGGACTTGATCGATTTGATGAGGGAACAGAGGACCTTCAGGGAGTGCACAGAGGCCATGGTGATCAATGCGCGAATTGTCGCCCCCATGAGCACTTGGCCCACAAAAACGTCCTTGTTGAACCGAATCAGAGCTGCAATTGCGAACCCGACATGCTCTCTGATCCTTTTCGAGCAATTCTGATTACACAGCGTTGTCTCCAGCAACCCAAAGAGCTTCGACTTCAGCAACAAGTCCTGCAAGAAACACGGGCGTCAACTCCTGTCGGTGAAAGCGAACAAGACTCAAACACAATACGAATGATCGACAAGAATTCGAACCCATCACGCCAAGAACGCAGCTAATTCGAAACAAAGAAAGATTAGACGAGCTTTACTAGAAATACGATTTGTCGGCACATTGAATTGATGGCCTCTGTACCTGCAGGTTCCTTTCGAACCCTCGCAGAACGCGGGCCTCGAGTTGACTCAGCAGCTGCACCAGCTCCTCCTCGTCCCCGCATCCCTTCTCCCGGAGCCCCGCGACCAGCTTCTCCACGGTCTCCCGGTCGATCCAGGCCTGGATTTCGGACTCGATCGACTCGGCGACGCGGGAGATGGAGTGGGCAGAGGCCCGGCGGGCCAAGAACGAGCCGAGGCCGTGGCCGCGGGACGTCCGGAGGGTGGAGACGAGGGACCGGAGGTCGGAGAGGTGGCGGGAGAGGGCGGAGAGGTTGGGGTCCCGGGAGAGGATGCTGTCGGACTCGGTCTCGAGCTCGAGGAGGGCCTTGATGGCGGGGGAGCCGGCGTCGGGGGAGCCGGGCGCGGCGGACGACTTGGGGTCGGAGTGGAGGTCGTGGGAGGCCTTCTTGAGGGCCTCGAGGACGCTGAGGACGCCCGGCGGCGCCGGATCGCTGGGGTCTTCCATGGTCGTCGCGAAGGCGCTCGGCTCTAGAAAGCCAAGAATCAAGACTGCGAATTGAATGCGACAGACAAGAGAGAGAGAGAGAGAGAGAGAGAGAGGAAGAGAACGTGTGTTGTTCGGACAAGGTGGTGGTGTGTTCTTGAAACGTGAGGAAGAAAACGAGGATTTAATGCGAAGGCGATTCAGTAATTTCGAGTTGGAAACAATCCGGGGCTCAACGACCAGTCAACGTGTGCGCGCGCGCCTTCGCAAGTCGTCATGCATGTACGACGCCACATTGTTTTTTTTGATACATTAATATCACGTTCTCTTAAAATTTGTTGTTTTAAAATTTGATCATGAATTTATAAGATTTTTGCTATCAAGCCCTTCAACAATCAAATGGTAACAAGTCTCGGCGTGGCACAGTACAAACTATGCAAAGAAAGAGTACAGAGGCGTGGGTCGGGTGCTCACTGATATCGATTTGAGTGAGACAACCCTCACAAAGCGATGTAGATGAGGCACGATAACATGAGCTTGTGACTTATTTCTCTCTTTTCCTATGGTAAAGTTCACCACCAGCCCTCATCATCGCCACTCGCTAGGGTATGGTTCGCTATCCTAGCACAAGGTCCTACAAGAGTCATTTTATGAGTGGTCAAGAGGTGAGGTAACTTTCCTATAGCTATTGTGAGGGCGAATTGACAATAGTGATGATTGCATTCAAAAATGGTATCTTACTGATTGGCTACGGACTCTTTTAAAAAGTACAAAATGTGCTATGTCGTAGTTACTCTTTTTATTCACGTGCTTCAACTTCAAAATCGAGTATTTCTATTTTTCTTAACAAAAATGTAAATCAGGCAAAAATAAATAATAATGATAATAATGTGGTTGGTATGATGGAGGCATTCCACCTGCATTAGATTCATAGGCATGATGTGACTAGTGGTTTTTAGGCATTAATGCAAGCAGATAAGAAAGGATACAAATCTCGAATACATCATCAATGTACTAGCAACAATTCAAGTTATGATTGATATCCGTGAAGATATTAAATCGCCATTTTTTCCATCTGGTTTTCTCCCACTTTATTTTCTCCTTTGCTCCCCAGAAGAATTCAATTGAACATCAAAAGACAGAAACTCACCGATCTTGACCCAAATGAAAGGTTCAAAAGTGAACTATAAATAAACCATAAAAAGGAGAAGAAAAGACAAGGACCCAACTACCTCAATTTAAGGGACAAATCATATAGTCCTCCGCATTCAAGACAAGGATGATTGCTCATCATTGGCCCTGCCCCTGCCTGAACGCAAGCAGATGGCTGCTGGTCTCTACCGAACCTATCTTTTTCGCAGGTTACGTGGTCAACCGAGGCAATTCGTCTGGCAATTAGTAAAGTGGAGGAGAGGACAACCGATCGGACGTTGCCAGGAGCATTACGTAAGTCTCACTGGTCAGCATATTCGAATCTTAAAAAACCGTATGTTCCGATGCGCCATGTCGTCACCCGCAATGCACGTTCAGGAATCATCGATTCTTGTTGGATTTCTTCGTGTTTTGCGTTTGAGTAGTGTCTGGCTCCGGTCGAGCAGACGTTTTCCCGAAGAAAGACGTTCCACCCTACTGCGTGCATGATTGGATTTGTGCGTACAGTAGCCGTGTTTGATTGCCTTTTAATCTTTGAGCGATGTTATAGTCTACATAAATTATTGTTTTTTCTCTTGACAAAGAAAGTCTACGTTAGCTCCGGTCCCGTTGTTACCATTTGATTTGGTTTCCCACAGTTTTGCTCATGAAGTCTTGATCTTCATATGTGATTGCAAGCCGCCCGGTAGTTGAGCTAATGAAAGTTCAATTCCGTGATCAATGAAGTATTAATTTAAAGGATCTACTTAATTCGGTCCGAGAAAGTCAACCGGGATCCCATGCTAATCACCTTGAACCGAGAGATATTGTGGATTGGTGTGGTTGAGACAATTATCAAGCGTACTCATAAAAGGAATGTTCTTGGTTTTCAAAATATTAATAGCACATGATATGAGGTTAGTACGTTTTAAACTGTAGTTATTTATTTATTTATTTAGTTGCTATTAGTACTTTTAATGCACCTGTTCCTGGAAATCCTCTTATGAACTATAGTAAATGGCAACTAAAAGTTGCGCCATACATCTTGTCATTTCATCATGGTCCGATTTCTTCCTTGGTTATATGAGTGTCATGGTAACTCTCCGTGGCATCAAGGTGGTTTTGAGTAGTGTGAAAAGGATAATATAATTAGGTCGTGAGAATGGAAATGCTTGCACTTGAAATATTGGGATGTGATGATTATGATTTTTTGGGTGATCTCTTTAGGCAAAATTGGCACCAGTAGGAAGTGGACGCTGCTCTTTGGATGATGGCCACGGCAGGTCACGGTCATTTTTTGTTTTGAAGTGATCTGCATGTGTTTACTCAAAGGATTAGATGTCCGACTAAATTATGCATTGCATGATTGGTCGTGATGATGAGACTTGCAATGCTACACCTCATAAAAAATCTAATGAAAGCAAATGCAATGAAAGATCCCTTGTCAATACCTTTTGTCTAGAGGGATTGTCAAAAAAGTTCAAATATGAATTTGTCAATATATTCCATTAGACTCACATTCATTCGAAAGTTTAAATTAATAAATTATGAGTTAACTAGAATATATTAACAGTTTTACACCACATTAATTCTTCAAAGTGGAATTTCTTGTATGTAACTCACACGCACAACTTAACAATTTTCTTTTCACATATGAGCTCTAGTGTTAGGTTTGCTTCCTCTCAATTCATGTATCTTTTCTCATCAATTTATCTCAACTTGAATTTCCAATGCCTAACTCCATCCTAGGTCTTTTCCTTCGGACTAAACCATGAAGTCTATCATTGAACCTATATTGCTATACCACAATGACCACTTGCTCGAAAACCGCGTTGGTCATTAGATTCATTCCTTAAGATATTTACCAACATTGGAACATATTGGGGGTCTACCAATCGAACATTGACTCTGATATTATTTGTTGGGAGTGTGTAACTAAAGTCTAAAGTTTGATACCTTTACCCAAAAAGAAAGCCAAGAAGAAGCCCACACATAAGCGGATGTTATAAGAAATCACATGTGAATTGTGTTAGAAAGGTCTCATGTCGACAAAAAATTGATGTAGTGAAAAACAATTATTATATAATTTATTAACTTAATTTTTAAATGAAAGTAAGTCTAATTGCATATGCTAACATGCTAATAAAATTAATGGGTGAATATATTGAACTACCCAAATCGAGACCAAACTGGATCAACCAATATGATTTGGTTCCAAGAGGCATTGGTTCGATTCCTAGTTCCATAAAAATGGAACCGGTGATCTTTGATCCGATTTCGGGTTCCAGGAGGAACCAAACCGAGGACTATACTAGGGTAATCGACCATACCGACTATTTTCTTTTTAAATATATTTTTGAATTTATTAAAAATAGCAATAAATCTTCAAATAGATTATATTATTTTTTAATCATACATAAACTTAAACACAAGTGGAATTTCACCTTTTAGCACGTGGAAATAGATACGATCAATTTTATTGGAACCGCTTAAGAATTTAATCGAATTGATTGATTCAAAATACGGCCATGTTTTAGTGGAAAAAAAAAAGTGGCTGGTTTTATCGGGCTAGATCGAAACTGACAGTTTGGTCAAATCCCGATCTTAGGACCAAATCATTCAGTTCCCGATTTCCAGTCTTCCGGTCTGGTTTTTGATTTCACATTGGAATCATATCGGACCAGAGCCTATCGACCGTGCGGGCTGATTTGACTGCTTCATCTTCTGGTGTACTAGGTACGCGCCCACGTTATTGATCCGCGCAACAGCCAAACTGGCAGCGGTTCCAACACTAAATTACGCCACCCCACCTCGTCTTCCCCGCTAACTTACGCCATCTTCAAGCTCCGACGTCCCTGTCTCCCTGTCAACAACCGGTGCAGGTGGAGCTCCCAACCTCCACAAGTTTCTCCCCCAGAACCCGCGCCTTCCCTCCGCGGGATCGACATTTCCCGATTCCATCGCACGCAATCTCGCCGAGCTCTCCTCACCAGTCACAGGTAAGCTCCCGCTCTCGCCCTCTCACTGTGTCGGCGCTCGCCGCTCGCCGCTCGCATGGCATGTCCCCCCGGAAGCGAATTTTTCATTTCGATTCTGTCGACGGACGATCGGAATCCGCTTTGTGTTTCCGCGTCGTGGGTCGAATGAATCGCGTTCGGATCGTGCGTTCGTTGACTTGACTTTGGAAAAGACGCGAGTCTTGGTCTTGGTCCTAGAGTGCCTGGGTTGACTTGTGATTTGAGGCGATTGCTGGTGCGAGAGGATCGAGATGTGAGGCATTGAGGAATCGAAGGAGGAAAGACGCGAATGTGGATGTTCTCGTTGCTAAATTAGACGTTCTCGAGTGGACCCTTCACGGAGCAGTGCGAGGATATGGAGAGGGAGAGTAAGGAATTTGATGGCCAACCTACTAAAGAAGAGTGGACCTGGTTACTGTTATCACATGGTGGTTCCCGTTCGATTACCTTGAAACCAAATATCATCTTTGACTATGTTCTTTTCTTGAATGGATCATAGTTGTGCGCTCACTGAGATATGGGGTGCTGCTGCTGATATTAGTCTTGGGATATAGTGAGAACAGAGGTTTCGTTGTTCTTGTCTGAAAACTTGCTATTGTGTTTACCTGTCGTAATATATATCCATTGCTGACCACACTAGTGGAGAATGGCATTGTTGTTGTAGTGGTCATGTCATTTATTGTGATGGGCTTCTATTAGTTCTATATAGTCTCCCGTATGGGGTGAGTAAATAAGCTCTAAAGCAAGAATGAAATGTCTCTTATCCTATGTGCACGCAAACTGTGCTTCATAGATTGAATAAGAAATTTCATTCTCAGTAAGCACGTTTCTGTTGCGCTTAAAAAAGGTATAGAGCTCAAGGTTGAGATCACAATATGTGTCATTGTGGACCTATTTTGCCAGTTCATCTGGAGTAGCCTGAATGACTTATGCTTTTCAAACTCACTTTGAAAGGGGGGAAGAAAGGAAAACGAGAACAATATAATTATATGAGTATTGTCTCTCTTCTTCTTTTTTAGTTTCTTTGGAGTGGATGTGCTTCGATGATGGCACAATCTACTAGGAAACTTGATAAATGAATAATATGAATTTAAATGAAGATATTAAGTATTACAGTTGCTAGTGTTTTTCCATTTTTTGGTGAAGACTTCTCAGCCAAAATGTATGCTAACTATGAGTTTGGTACATAGCAGCAATTTATGATGTAAGCTAATCATAAAATGAACTACCTGTCATAAGGTATTTTAATAATATATTATAACAGCTTGCTTTATCAAATTGAACATGATGTTTCTATCTTCAGCCTCTATTCATATTGTTGAGTTTATTCCTTTTCTCTTTCTTTTTCTTTTTTTCCAGTCTCCTTTGCCAGGGGGCTGGGGGGGAAGGAGATGTTGCATCTATGGATCCTTCAACCAGCATTCATGTCAAGCTGCAATGTCATGTCTCTCATTTGCACTTTCTTTTGAAAATATTGATGGGTTTTTTCTTTGATGGATCTTCTTTAGGTTGCAATGAATCATACTTGTCAGCTAATTCATCATCAATTAAGCTGAAATGCAGTCCTTCCTTCAGCTCATTTCAACATTCTTCATCTTCCTGAGCTATGTGGAAAATACATTTGGTGGAATCACAAGTACTTTCATTCGAACACAGTGGCCGTCAGTTGATATTCCTCTTGATAATGAAGTTTTTGCAGTTCCAAAGGGTCATAATGCACCACAACAAGTGAGCATTCAATCTTTTGACATTTTTTGACTTTCACGGAAGTTTTTGTTTGTAATTTCCCTTAAATATTTGGTAGTTCTCAGAAAAACGATGTAGTCATGCAACTAGACAATGGTTTACATTGTTTTTGTACATTGAAATCTCATTCTTTTGTTGTGTGCATCTTTCAGGGCATCTTGCCTTCAGTAAATTCTTTTTGTTTACCATGATCAATAAATTGAAGCCTGGAATTGTGCTGGAGAGATGATATATCCTAACTTATGAGATACTCTTATTTTGATGAAGTTATGTCTAAACCTAAGTTGTGTTAAAGAAGGGAGTGGGAAACACTTACTTTTAAGTTTTAGTGGACCAGAAAGACTTGGACTGCCAATTTTGCAATTTTAGGAGTGAATTGGGTGACCTCACACCATGTGGCATAAACTTTGGGCTTGAAGAGGGACTTTCAATTCAAGTGTTGGAAAGGAACAGATTACTGAGATGGTCCTCTCCTTGTTATTTGGCTCGTTCGGATAGAGAAGAACAAAAGGGGATTTCAAGGAGTTGAATCCTCTTGGGATTCTTTTAGGGATGATTGTTGTACACTCTTCACTTTTGGTGTAGCAGAAAAGTTTAATTCGACATATGTAGTTTGTTGGCAACGTTAAGAACAGTCTTTTGTGCACAGTCTTCCTTGGTACCTTCTTAATGAAATCTTATTTATCATTACAAAAGAAAGTACTCACCTTGGGTCATCTTTATTAATGTCTGCACTCAGCTAGATTACGCTCTATCAGGATGTCCCTGTGAAGAATTCATTATCTTGTTTCATTCACCTTGAATCAATTTTTTAGGGACTCATTTAGTTCATTTCTCTCTTTCTTGCGTCATAACCCTTTTCCTTCTTTTGCAGGTTCATATCACCCAAGGTGACTATGATGGAAAGGCTGTCATTATATCATGGGTCACATCTGATGAACCAGGATCCAGTGAGGTTCAATATGGCACCACGATGGGAAAGTATGATCATTCTGCTGAAGGAAAAAGTACAAGCTACACTTTTTACAAGTATAAATCTGGCTACATCCATCGTTGCCTGCTTGATGGCCTTGAGGTGATCCTCTATTTAATTGATCTGTGAATTGACAATTTGTGGGATCATCATTTTATGGACTGCAGGTTCAGCAAAGATTTTAATATATTCCAGTTGTTTCACCGGTTGGCAGACAATCTCTAATTGAAATTCTCTTTAAATTGTTTATTTGCTGCCTACAGTATGATACCAAGTACTATTACAAAGTAGGAAGTGGTGGCTCTTCTCGAGAATTTTGGTTTCAAACACCACCAACAATTGACCCAGATGCTTCATACAAGTTTGGAATTATTGGTGAGCTACCATCTGTTTTCAGAATTTCCGTAGCTGAAATAGACAGAGGGAAGGTTGGTTTGGGCTTGTTTGGAGTTTGTCTTGTTTCAATTCATGAAAAGGTCAGAATCATGATTAGTATTGATAATCAAAACAGCTCAGTGTCTAGATTCTCAATCACAGAGTGGATTGTCACTTGCTGTTGCATTAAGTTAGTTTCTCCCAGACCAGCCATATTATGTAGTTCTTTGGGAGAGAACCTGTGAGAGCCCAGAGGGAGAGAGTTGGAGCAGGGGTTAAAATGACAGCAAATTTGACAGTTCTACATAATGAAAAATCCTACAGAAACTTTTGCTTGTAAGAAAAACATTTTTCTGCTTATCAAAATTATTTACTCTTCTACTTTTGACCTGCCTTCCACTTGTAGGCTCAAATCTGTTAATCGATCTCAATTGTTTGCATTTTCTAGTACCTTGCTATCTCTAGCCTGTATAAAAGATATATTCTTTTGCAATGATGCATGTCACAGGTGATCTGGGCCAGACTTATAATTCACTTTCCACTCTTCAGCATTACATGGTTAGTGGAGCACAGGCAGTTTTGTTTCTGGGGGATCTTTCTTATGCTGATAGATACAAGTACAATGATATCGGGCTTAGATGGGACACATGGGGTCGTTTTATTGAACAAAGTGCGGCAATTCAGCCATGGATCTGGTGTGCTGGGAACCATGAAATAGAATATATGCCTTACATGGTAAATTATCTTCACACATGTGCTTTTGAAATGTTTCATTTTTGTATTTCACTTTTCAGTTTGTGATGACTTCTACTTTTAACTATTAAGTTTTTGTATATTTCATGGCACTCACCTCCAATTTTTATTTAACATGGAACACTTGAAACCTTTATTGACATGTATAATTGTTTTCCATGAGTTTTAGATATTTTTCATTTTTAAGTTTTGGAGGAAAAGTCATTAGTAGAGGTTATAAGTTAAAGAAAATCTGCCCCAAAAGCTTATTTTTGTAAACTATTTATCATGGAGAGTGTATAATGTTCAGTGAAACTAATGTGGTGCTTTTTGACAAGATGTTCTTTTGCAGAAAGAAGATTATCATTGTTGTATATAAATGAATTATTAATGGGAGCTCAAAGATCCATATAGGTCTTTCTGATGCAAAACTAATGACTAAGTGACTACTTCAGTGTTAAACTGTATCCAGTCCTGCAATTTCAAAAAGCAGCATGCTTTTTGGAAGACTTGAATTCCTAGGCTTTCTATTGTGTGTGGGAGATCATCTATGTTTCTAGTATCTGCTACTAATCTACTCTTTACCATTCTTTCATCCTAACATGCTTTTTCAATGTAACTAAAGGAGGAGCTTGATCCATTCAAATCCTATCTGCATCGATATCCAACACCTTATTTGGCCTCGAAAAGCACCAGTCCTCTTTGGTATGCCATCAGACGAGCTTCTGCTCACATAATCGTGCTTTCCAGCTACTCTTCCTTTGGTAGTTCTTCTTTTTCACTACATTCCCTTCCTAACTTTATTGTCATATAGCAATTTGAGGTCCTCTAATGTGCATAATAGAAACTTTGTCAAATAAAAAGGCATAAAAGAAACAAAATAATGAGTTTCAACACCAATAAAATATTGAGAGAAGTTAACATCTGCAAATTTGAACCTTTTAAACCAAGATAATAGAAAATTCAAAATGGTTCCTCTAATAACTAATAAACCATGTTTAATGCTACATCTGACAAATGCTGCTCTATTGCTACCTTTCTCTGCATGTTGGGACTGATTGATTGTGATTTTGAACAGTGAAATCCACACCTCAGTGGATGTGGCTGCGAGAAGAATTTAAAAGGGTAGACAGAGAAAAGACACCTTGGCTTATTGTTCTGATGCATGTTCCTTTGTACAATAGCAATGATGTACACTTCATGGAGGGTGAAAGTATGAGAGCAGTGTTTGAAAAGTGGTTTGTTCGTAACAGAGTTGATATTGTTTTTGCTGGGCATGTTCATGCTTATGAAAGATCGGTATGGTTCTTATCTGGCGAGTTCATCTATTCATGCTTATGTTGCAATTACTTTCAGATGCTGCAGATATTTGCATTGTTATAATGATTTATATTGTTTATATTTCTGAGGACTCCTTGTGATCTGTCTGTCAGAATCTGAGGTTGCACATGGAATTACAAACAAATTTACCTAGTTGTATTGTCTCCAGTTCATGGTCAGGTGGTCTGTCTGTTCCTCCAATGTAACCTTAGTGGTAATAGGAAATCACAGACTTTGGCGAAGTTACATGTGTAAAATAAAATGTTAAAAAGCCTTGTCACTGTTCAAAAGCAAAATGACACAAATGTTTCTTGATGTGTTTATATTTATAACAAAAGCTGATTAATGCTTGTTTTATACGAGTTGTGAGATAATAAAATTTACTTTTCTATACAACTGTTGTGCTCTGGTGTTTCTTTTGGCTTCCATGATAATTTCAAATCTTTGTTCCCGTGTCCACTGCTATTACTTGATGCATATTTGGTACATAAGTAGGATTTCTGGTGAATAATCAAATGTAATAAATCCCTCAAATAAGAATAGCTCCTTGTACTTATTTTAGTTGGAATTTCTTTCTCTAGGACATATTGAAGTTTCATTCTACTTCCATCTGATGGCAAGAAATACTAGGTTTGCTGTTCAATGGAAGCCACTCCATATAATGTCAGTTGAGTGTGCAAAAGTATCTCAAGTGTTGTCTTTGACAAAAGCAAAGACCTATTGCCCTTGAGAAAAACAAAGACCTATTTTACGCTAGTTAATGTTTCTGTCATTCTGGTTCTGTGCCACATCTTGTGTTTGCCTGTTTTACTGACTTAAGTGGATTTGTTGACTTTCAGTATCGGATCTCAAATATACAATACAATGTCAGTAGTGGTGATCGTAACCCGGTACCAGATAAGTCCGCACCTTTATATATAACTGTTGGAGATGGAGGTAACCAGGAAGGCCTTGCCGGGAGGTAAGTTGGACATCTTATGTGCAGTTCTTTTTTATAGATCATCAAACGTAGAAATTCTGATGATCATTTTCCAAGAAGTTTCCTCCATTGCATTTTCATAATGCAATTACATTACTATTACAGGTTCAGGGATCCACAACCTGACTATTCTGCATTTCGTGAGGCCAGTTATGGCCATTCTACTTTGGAAATCAAGAACAGGACTCATGCATTTTACCATTGGAATCGGAATGATGATGGGAAGAAGGTGGAAACAGACTCTTTCATATTGCATAATCAGTATTGGTGAGTTAATTTTAGAATGTTTGATTTAGCTAATTTTGGCACATGTTAAATGTGACCTTTAACATAATAATTGGACAAGCCTTGGAGCATAGATTGTTTGTACCAATTACATTTTGTGAATCTCTTGCCAAATACCATCTCCAAAGTAAACAATTGTATAGACGTAACTTTCATGTAGGCATGTGAACCCTGATCACCAGTCACCAACAGCCAATGATTACTGTCATCATGCATCTTGTCATAAGGGATCATCACTCTAGTTTCAATGTATTTTTGGCAGATCTTTGCTTGTAACTTATGATGTCTTATTACGGTTCATTGACACAGGGTAAGCAGTTCCCGGCGAAGAAAACTAAAGAAGCATTGTTCCTAGAGCATTACAAGCAGATTGCCAACGTCTGATTCGAGGTTTTGTTGGGTCACGAGACATTTAAGATTAGACTTGGCAGAGGGATGTACTTGATACAGATGGTTGTTTATATCGGAGTTCAAGATAGAAAGTAAAATTTTGTAGTGTATTAGATGATCTTCAATACTAGTTTGATTAGCTATGGCTAGTATATACGGACCAACATTAGACTCATGGATAACACAAATTGTATTCTACACATCTTCTTCTCATTCACTGTACACCTCTCTATTCTATATTTTTTCATTGCGCTGCAATCTGTTACCTTGAAATAAAGTTAAGGGAGGAAATATGCACTATGTGAGAAAACACAATGCTCAAATATTTTTAGGTTAATCCATTCATATGAGGGACAAGCAGCACCAGACATGAGGGTACGTTTTGCTTATAGAACCTTTCTTCTTCTTCGAGCATGGCATTAAACATAACATGCGTACCCCAGGTTATTGGAAACTTTCAGATTTTTATTGCAACATGAACTGTTGGGTGGGCATGGTGTTCTCCACATTAGAGTTACCATGTGACGAAAGTAACAATTGTTAAGGAAGCTCCTCTAGAAAGGCCTTCATTTGATATAGAACTCGAATGACAGTAAAGCTTATGTTGGAAACTGCTAAGATATAATCAATTTAGGAAAAGTTTTGAACAGCAACTTTGAGTCTTCAATGTCCATTCAGCCAAATACTTTCTTTTGGGTAATATCATTTGGAAACACTGGTGTAATATATTTCAGGAAAAATTTCATGATCAGAAAAAGTACTTTTTTTGGAAATCTTTTTACAGGAAATTATTTTTCTTTTCTAAGATTAGAGAATTCATTTTCTAATTTTAAGCATGCATATTATTTTCAATCATGAATGGTTTTTTGCTGATTAATCATTTTCATCAAAACAAAGTGGATGAAAGTCTATAAATTGATTCGTAAAAAATTCTTTTACTCAAATAAAAACATCTTAAAATAGCTTTGGAAAAGCTCAAATTTCACAAAGTCCAAATTAAGCAAGTTTTATCTATCTCACTTACATGGATATTCACTTAATTTGTCATGTCATTTAGTTTGGCAAAGTGACATTGGCTGCTTAAGTAAGTCAAGCATTCTCAGCACCCATCTCATTCAAATGGACATTTACCTAATTGGTCGGGTCGTTTAGTAATCATTCTTACTAATTATGGCTTTTCTCTTTCGCCAACTAAGAAATTAGCTTTTGCTCAAATGGAAAAACATGACAACCTTTGTTGTAAAGGACAGGACATTCCTTGATTCGGTACGGCCATGCCAACTGATCCTTGGTTTCCAAGAAATTTCTTGGCATGTTAACCCGGCAAGGTAAAAACAGCTTCTTTTTCAGATCCCCGATCCCAATTGGTCCCGTGAACAGACAGACGAGAACCCACAAGGCAAAAAAAAAAAAAAAAAAAGAAAAAAGGAAACGAAAATAATCTCACTGTCTGAATCAAACGTGATTGGCTGAATAGTGCTCTCTGGCTTCGACCCCGCTTTTCAAGAACCATTCTTTCTTGCCTGTAGATTCGAAAGGAAGCACCTTTCACTTGCAGTGGCCTTCTCTTTCTTGGTTCCGAGCCATTGGAACAAGCTTCCGCAAGACTGCAGAAGAAAGATCCAGAGCTCCGGGAGTCGGGGACTGCCGTTTCTCTTGCTCCAAGTGCTGTTCTGTTGCAGATTTCACCCATTTTCTTGCTGGTTCTTGAGGTGACCCAAGTGTCTTGAGTGTCACGACCTATGGAATGTAGATCTTTCCGGTTGCTGAACTGCAGATTTTTTGGTGCTTGTTGATGGTTTTGTGGGTGGGTTTGTTTTGATTTGAGATTTGCTTCCAGGAGTTTTGGGCTTGCTGTTCTTGGTGATTCTAGTTGGTTTAAGAGGTCAGTTAAAGCTCAAAACTTCCTGGTCCTTAATCGAGAGCTGCGCTCCGAAGTGAAGTGGGTTTCAAGAATTTTTGCTTGAGAAGTGAGTGAATGGAAATTCGAGAATGCGGAGGCCATTCTATGTTGGCTTCGATTGGCAGTTCACGAATTGTATGAGCAGAATTGGCTCAGGATGGTGTCCACAGGAAGGCACAAGCTTTGAACGTTTTTCAGTGCCAGCGCGGTAGGCTACTGGTTGATTTGTGTGTTTATCTGGTTGAGTTGTTTGGGCTATTGATCAGGAGTGCTTAGGTGTTGATTAAAGATTCTTGCGCTAAAAAAGACGGCCAGGACTTTATTGTTGTTTCAAAGTAGTTCATAACAATAGGGTCACATTAGATGGTGTTTGGTTGGTTGCAATTGTCTGTTCACTTAGCCCTTATAGGAAGCTGGAGATTGAAGCCGTTGAACCTTTGACTGAATTTTCACTATGGCATCCATTAGAAGGACCTTGTCCCCAGTTCCTCGACCTGGAACTCTGCTAAATGGCGAAGCCTGTTCAGTTTCATCTCCTTTGTCTAAGTCATCTTCCTGTGCCCCGACCCTGAGTCAAACACCATCAGGTGGAATACTGTCAATTTTGGTGGGTTCATTGGATTCTCTGGCTTTTGCACTTAGAGCTTTCTCTCAACGACCCTTTAGGCCTAATGATAGACAAAAACCGAGAGGGCAAACTTGGAGAAGGGTATTATTTCATTTCTTCATTTGTTTCATCGTTGGGATGTTCATTGGAGTCACCCAGTTTGCCTCAATGAATGCATCGATGAACTTCATTTCGAAGAACCATGCCTTATCCTTTGAGCTGAGCACAAATTTCAGGAATAACCAGTTACACGATGATGCAGCTAGAAATGTGACACCATTACACAGTGCGAGCAGTGAGAATGACTCTACCCTGCAGCTACAATCACATCAGCGGCTGTTGTATTTGATTGCCCAAAATAGCAGTAATAACGAATCAGCCACTAAATATGCACATGTGGAAGTTCAGAAGCTTCTGATTGTTGTGACCCCAACACAGGGACACCCGCTTCAAGCCTATTATCTTAATCGTCTGGCACAGACACTGAAGCTGTACCACCTCCTTTGTTGTGGATAGTTGTGGAGATGACCTCGCAGTCTCCAGAAACAGCTGACATCTTGAGGAAGACTGGTACCATGTATCGGCATCTCGTGTGTGATAAAAATCTGACTGAGGTCACAGATGTAAGAGTTCACCAAAGGAATGTGGCGTTATCTCACATTGAAACACATCATCTTGATGGAATAGTTTTCTTCGCAGATGAGGATAATATCTATGCAACTGATCTATTTGATCAAATGAGGCAAATTAGGTACTTTTCATTATTCTCATATACAACAAATTCTGCACTTTTCTTTTCTGGCAGCAGTACTTTGGTAATTCATGGTTCTATATGGGAGATCATCCTGTTATATCTAAATCTAGAATTGGACTACTAAAGTGCCTAGTAGGAGATGCAAGAGTGAACTTTAATGGTTGTTTGAGCGTCAAGATCTGCACCACTTTTGGACTGTTTCTGTACCTCATCCCCTATTAGATCCACATAGTTGGCCATAATAAAAGGCTTCTCATTTATTGACTAGCATAGCAATTGGAATTGGTGGATTAACTGTCTCTCTCCATCTTCCTATTGAGATGCTCCCCTTCGCAATGTCCTACTTTTACCTAAAACTCAGCTAAACTTTCTTTTCTAATGTTGTCATGCATCTCCTCTTTCGTGCTCTGTCCTAATTAAACCTTTTTCCTTTCTTAAAATAGGCACTTTGGAACTTGGTTGGTGGCCAAAGTGACAGATAGCAGAAGCAGAGCTGTATTGGAAGGTCCCATTTGTAATGGCACTACTGTACTTGGGTGGCATACAAGTGAATCAAGAAGGGGATTCAAAAGATTTTTTGCTGAGTTATCAGGATTTGCCTTCAATAGCACAATACTATGGGATACCAAGAGATGGCACAGACCCACCCTTGAACCCATCAGGCAGTTTGACACGCCAAAAGATAAATTCCCGGTAATTGTCCTTTCCCGTCTGTTGCCCTGATCAAGTCATGAAGCCCCATCTTGCTATTCTTATGAACATGTCAGATACCATCTCCAGCCAAATCTCGCAATCCACTGAAACAAAACTGTCTTTGGTCCTTATCTGAGTTCATGACATATGGACTTGGACTATATTCAAGTATGAATTTCATGAAATGGAAGTGTTTTTTTCTCGACCCGTATATTTCACATTTTAAGACTGAAATAATCTGAGTGCATTTTCTTGACTCGTCTGTGATGACTGAGGTTTTTACAATATGATCTACTACATGTCCAGGTGAGCACATTAGTTGAACAAATTGTGGAGGATGAAAGCCAGATGGAAGGCTTACTAAACAACTGCTCAAGGGTGATGGTTTGGCATCTTCATGTGGATCCATCCAGTTACTTTTATCCACAGAGTTGGTTGATGAAGAACAATCTCAATGCCACTGCCTCACTGACATAGCAATTTGTGGTGGGAAAGTTGTTCAATTGATACTTCAAGGTAATGCATTTTCTACCATCTCTATTCTCCACATACCTTTTCAACAATAAGTCTGGATGTATTCTATTGTGGATTATTGCTCTGGAGAGGAAAGACATCATAGGAATTGGTCCAATAAAGTAATTAGGCGTTTTTCGACAATTAAACTAAACTAAACTTCAAATTGTCATAGCAGCCAAAGTTAGATCAATACATCCCACTATTGAAATGGACTGAAATCTGCTGGCCATGGTAGTAATACTTATGAGCTCTTCGTTTGAACTGATAAAAGAGATGGTTAAAATTGTTTTTCGTGATCTATCTAGGTTATTAAGCAGAGACAAATTTTGGCTTTAGGCCAGTAGTGTACGAATAAGAGGCACCCACTCTACATTTCGCAGTTCTCAATGTAATGCGATGACCAAGCAAAAAGGCCATTGTTTTTAGCGCTTTAAAAGGCCACTTGTACCTTGCTAATGAGAAGGCGGTTCCAAATGAGCAAGATCTTATGTCAACACAAGATATCATGCTGATATCTGCTTCTATTATATAAGCTTCCATTCTTCTTTTTGCAGTGGAAAGAAATTATCTCATATAAGTACTTCCAATCTTGCTGCAGATGATGCATGTTTCAGAGGGATCTGATTCTACTGGGTCGGCATTTGAAAAGGAGGACCATCTGCAGAAGATTTCTACGTTTGAATTTTGCTTTTGTAGCATTGTATTCATCTCTTACGGTTTTTCTAATTGTACAGTCATATGAGTTTCTTTATTTCTGGATCCTCTTGGATTCTTTAATCAAGGATAAATCTTAAATGAGCTAGATTCAGCTCTGCTTGCTTCAAACCCACCTTCAAGTTCACTCACTCCAGATTCCAGTTCCATGTTCTATTTATTTTCATGTAAGACTTCTTGGGTTCCGCTGGTAGCTTAGAGGAATTTTTGCAGTCTACCTGGTGCTATCATTCCACTGACAGTTTTCACGAACGAATCTTCACAATCTTACGGACTAAATAAATACATATAGCCTTTTTTTTTTTATTGACTTGGTCTCTGGTTCTTGAAGAACTCGAGCAACATGTTCTTCTATGCAAACACTAATTGAGAATGCTCGTAACACAGACATCAGAGAAACATATCTAACATACCTAACGATATTCAAGAGGAGCAGATGTTTTTAATTAAGTTTGTGAACATAAATGGAATCAAAACTAGCAATGATCACTCTCAATTTTGTTGAGATGTCCAACCAGGACAAAATATTTTGGGAGACAAGGTTGACAATGGATACCCTTTCGAAGGGTTAGCATGGTCCCTGCTGATTTCTCAAGAGCAGAAGAGAAATCAATTGTTACACTTTTTTTAATTTCTTTATAATAATTTACTAGCAAAGAAGTGGCACGAACCGTCGATATGTCCGAGTGGTTAAGGAGACAGACTCGAAATCTGTTGGGCTTTGCCTGCGCAGGTTCGAATCCTGCTGTCGACGTCTTCGCTTTTTATTTTTTTCCTGTGCCTCATTGTCTATTTGTATAAAATTATTGAGGCAGTTATTTTCCCTTTCCTAGTCCTACCCTTCTTTAATCGCATCTCGATCCATTTTACATTTTGTGTGCATATTGAATGTCGAGTAACTCCATTTTAAACATCATATTCCCGAATCATCAATCAATGGACACGAAATGAGGGGAGTCTAGTTTGAAACAAGGCTTGAACTTATTCAAATAGTATCCAAGATATTGTTGAACATTCAAATCCTGAGATTTGGTGCATCTATATAGCTAACGCCGTATGTGATCTTTGCGTGAATAGAACCATAGATACTGTTGGATCACGTGAGATTCGCATCACATTAGGCCAAGACATTCGTACATGGTATTAGCCACTTTAACTCTTCTTATGGTGTGTTAGCTTCAATGTGTTTGACAGAAAATGAAGCACTGGAGAAGGTGGCAAAGCAATGGGATAAGGCCAAACATTATAAGGGAGCACAATCTGAATCTCGCCAATGCCACCAGGGTGTTTTGTGCTCTGCTGCTGCACATTCTGTACTGTTCCTCGGGGGCTTTTCTTGCCGATTCCTACTAGCAATTTTGAAATCTCCGCAGGCTCATTCGGCATATTCATGGTCATCCGCCTGATCCTTTGTATGTGTGTCTCTCTCTCTATCCGGGACCGCCTCTTAGCACCTCTGCATCTCCCATGTCAGCCAATCCGCCTCTCACCGGGTGAAACAGAGAACGGCAATCGGGCATTCTCTCTCGAGCATTGGAAGACCGCTATCGATGTAGGTTTCTCAGACGATGCACAAGGAGTGGCGAGCATCTCCGCGACGTGGCTGATCCTGCGATATTGTCCGAGTGGCGTGGTCCCAGGTGTTCTCCGCGGTTGCTCCAAACGAGCTCTCCGCCACACAACTCCCCAAGATCTTGTCTAGCGTTGCATCATCTCTGTATCAAATGGGGCTGTCTGCTTGGTCGGTGAGTCTTGTTGATGACATGACAAGAAGAAAAGGTATCTAGAGTTGGGTGTCTCCTTACACTCATTTAGACTACTTTTACTGGGTTGCTGCTGCTTTCAGTCCTGCTAAATTGTCTGTTGCAGAGCTTATGGTCCTTGCATGGTCCACAACAAAAAGTTCCATTCATGTCTTGTTTGTCATTCCAAACAAGTGATTCTGAGACATAATTCCAGATATGTGACTCCAATCATGTAAAAGTGGTAAAATATATTGCTGACAAGAAGTTAATGTACATGACATATTGACTAATGGTCAAAGGAAAACAAAAATCACTTCCTTTGCCAAATTCTAGGAACTTGCACTGATCTCTTCATCTGCTACCCTACTTGAAGCAACATCACCACCTTCTCCTTTGCAGGGTCCATAGGCCTTGCTACAAGCAAGGAAGTACACAAAATTGAGGGTGCTAAAACAAGCGATCACCCAAAAGTAGTAGTCATAGTGCCCCTTGTTGATATCACTCCCAACCCAACTCTCCATCCCTTCTCTCTCAGTAACCACCTGGACAATGCTGATTATGAGGCTTGCCACCAGGTTCGCTGCTGCCATGCTGACCCCGAACAGAGTGGCGGCGATGCTAGACATGGTCTTGGGCAACTCCGAGTAGTAGAACTGGTTTTGCCCGATCGCGTTAAAGCCCTCGGCGATGCCGATCAGAACATAGTACAGAAGTAGCCACATCGCCGACATTTTTACCACCCCCGTTCCTTCCAAATGTCCTTCCTCTGTTGCAACTTTTCGCCTAACCGATTCCACGGTGGCCAGTGCTGCTGTCGCGAAGATGGATAGAGCGAGCCCGGATCCCATCCTCTGTTTCAAGCTCGGGTAGACTGGCTTTCCAATGATTGTGGAGGCGAGACGGAGGAGTACACGGTTGTAGAGAGCAACGAATGCTAGCAAAGAAAGAACCATGAACATGGTGAAGGAGCCTGCAGGGATTTCGAAATTTGGGGTGACATGTCGGTCCATGGAGGCGACGAGGAGTACTATGAAGGAGTTCTGGTTGCCGGCCACGGACATCATGATCCCAGTCGACCATAATGGGATTATGTTGATCAGCGATTTCAGCTCTTCAACTTGGTCGACCGTGCAGAGACTCCATGGATCCAGAGGCTTCCCATCTGTGAGGTGTAGTTGGTCAGTCTCTCTGATAACGCAAGCTTTGTTCAGGAACCTGAAGAATTGAGTAAAGAAAATTCAACGATACGATCCCGAAATGAGATATCCAGTAAATCACATTACTAGTATGCCCAATAGCACCTCAATTTTTCGCTTGGTGCTTGAAGCATCGATCCTTTTCCAATGTGATATGATTCGTCCAGGCGCAAGGATGACAGCTTGATGCTTCTGTTTCTAAAGGCGGCCACAGCAACTTGGAAGAACCTCGTGAGCAGGCTTGATTCTACCTTCATTTTGAAGTAGAAAGGCGACGCCATGAAGAATGAGAAGGTCGCTACAAACATGAGCACAACAGGGACTCCAAAGCCAACTTTCCACCCCGCGACATCTTGAATATACACTATGCAGGTCATCGCGACCATCACTGAGGCCATGACCGAAACATAGTACCAACTGAAAAACTTCTGTAACAAGTTGCCTGAATTGTTGGAGCTCGCTCCTGCTTCTACTTGGTCGGCGCCGAATGCTAAGGCAGATGATCTTATGCCTCCGGCTCCTATGGACATGAGGCCAAAGGAAGAATATAGGAGCAACAACTGCACCGTGGTTGCTGATCCACAAATGTCCTTGCTGAACTCGTCACAAGAAGGTGGCCTCGCTTGCGGAAGCACCGCTGTTAACCATAAAAGAATCATTCCCTGTTGTATGAAACATCAGTTATTCTGATCCAAACACTTAAATGTATCAAACTTCGCACGATTTCACAGACCTGCTATACACAAGGCAATTCGACATTTAATGCTGTTCCTTTTTATTCAAGATAAGATCAAGAGCATATAATCCACAAGAACCAGCCCTGCAACAAAAAATCAGAAAATCCACCATGTCTAATGCACTTTCTGGTATCTTACAGGAACCAAAATGAAAGAGGACAGAATCAGAATACTATAGGAAAGTACAGAAAATGCGATCAAGTCGGCGTTGTAGGTGTAAAAATGTTTTAACTCGCGTGCACATCCTTGACTCTTGCTTAGGCAACTAAGGTAAGGAGTTTAGAGCCTGGTCTAGACTCCGTAGTATTTGGATTGAGAACCCTCTGGTCCTCCCATCCCAACAAGAGGAATGCTTGACCTAAACATGGTCGCCTCTAATTTGAATAAAGGTGTTGAGCTAGGAAGATGACAAGTCAACTGTGACTTTATTCACTAAATGCATAAACACTTTTTTTCTCCCTTTTCTGTTTGGATTAAAACATACATTTTCATCTGCTAAAATGTGCACAACCACGAGCGAAGGGATCTCGAAGCGTTGCTCGAGGCCAAAGCCTAAGAAGCCGGCTATTAAACCCTGCTCGACGTGAATTCCAACAACGGACGAATCAGACAACTGCCCAGAGAAGGCACGGCATCATACGACTCCTTGATAAGGACTCGTGCTGTTTCATTGCTTCCCAGGTCACTTTCCACCCACCCAAAAAACAAAGACGTGCAAGCATATCGTGATCATCCAATATAACAGTAGGTGATTCGCCGATGGAAAGAATTCCAGAAGCAACGGTGATGGCATTTGCCAAAACCAAAAAAATAAATAATAAAAAAAGGGTAAGATCCAAGCAAAAATTTTACGAAATAGATGAGGTAATCTATAGGACCCTGAAATTCACTAATCGATTAAGTTAGGCTGTTGGGGTTTTGCAGTAGAAACTTTTTTATTTACAAAATTATATTTGTTAAAATGATATTGTCGACTTTTATCCTGTATGTCACTTTCATGAATCAATTCCTGTGTACTAAAGCATCAACCTTGATTTTTCCCCTCTTTCTAATGGCGATTAGAAGGTTAGATTATCGTTCATCCGGTGGGAGAGATTGAGCTTCAAGAAATAGTAAATGGTCTTCGTTGGGCGATTTAGTGAATACCGATAAATTGAACACATAGATTACTAATGGTTGCTGACTCCTTTTTCTGGAAAAAAAACATGCCAGAAAAAAAAACATGCTGCATAACTTCATGGTAATCGCAATGACACGAAATGATGAATCTTTTACCAGGAGACTGGCGATGGAACCGAACCCGATCATCTTGTAGCGGCCAAAGTAGGAGTCGGCGAGGACGGCACCGATGATCGGGAGGAAATTGGTGGCGGCAGACCAGAGGAAGAGGACGTTGGCGGCGGCCACGTTCTCCATGCGGTACTCTCGGGTCAAGTACACCACCATGTTAGGCAGCAATCCGAAGCTCGCCACTTTCTCAAACGCCTCATTCGCTGCACATATAAACACACCCCCAATGCTGGAATGAACAAAACTATACGCAGACATGATTATACAGTGAACGAACATGTATATGATATGTGTATGAAAACAATACCAATGATGAAAGGGATAGTTCTGAGGCCACCCTTCGGGGTTGGGTTCTCCAGGAGCGGCTCTCTGATCATCTCCTTGGCCGGTTGATCACGGGAACGATGACCCATCTGGCTCATCTTTGCTCTTCACAGAGAGAGAGAGAGAGAGAGAGAGAGAGAGAGAGAACACTAAAAGGACGGGATACCCGAGCGCCTAGTCAGAAAATGTTAGATGAGAAAGAGAACATATAGGAGGGGAGGCTCGAACCGAAAGGGACTCGAGAAACAAAAAGAAATATAAATATCAAGAGGAAGTTGCGTGAACGTCGACACGTACGAGGGGAGTGGCTTGACTGGTCATGCCACTGCTCAACAGGTTGCTTCGAGGTCTCCGAGGTGGTTGCATCTTGGAGACGCACCGACCAACCCCACGAGGCCGCCGCACCTCCTCATTACTTCTTCTACCCAGAAATCAAACCGCTTCAAGGAAACGAGGGTTTCAGAGCCAGAATCTTCGAGTTCGAAACCTTTGTCCTGGAGTTGAATCTTGCAAACATGGAGCTTTCACCGTCAGAATTTTCAACGGTTCTACTTTTTGAGCCTGTCCAAAACATCAGCCATTACGTTTTCTCTTCGTGCTTTTTGTCTCCTTTTCGTCGACTGAGGTCAGACGGCGCATCGAATCAACGGTTACGCAGTGTTTGCGTAATCTTCTGCAATGCTGCCGGCTCGGGTTCGAGACTTCATTAAGTTTTCTGAGATGGGTTGTTTAGACCTGGTCAGATAAATTCTTTTGATATTCAAGAAAGGAATATGAGGTCTTTTAGCAAATGGTGATAGCTAAAGAAATTTCAGGATAATTAGGTGACGCCCGTGATTATATTAATTTGTACACGATTGTACCTATCAGTCCTTCATTGAACGGTTGTTGTTCAACTAGAGTTGCTTACCGAAATGAGACTTCCTCCCATAACTTGTGGAATAGCATCTTACACGTAAAGATGGTGCGTCGTAATCTATAGCTCCTTTGATTGCGATCACGAAATAAGCGGGGAAATTACTGAAAAAGTCCTAAACTTATTGCACTTTGCCGATTCAGTCTTAAACATTTTAATTTGGTCAATTTAGTTTTAATTTAACAATTTACTAACATAACCATTCCGGCTAATTTTAGTCGGAAATTGCTGAAGTGGATGCCGACAAAGCCACGTGGAATAGTTGTCGCCAATGTGGATAATTTCTACAATTTCAATAGTTTGTTGAATTATTTATTTTTTTTCTTTTTTCTTTTCCTTTTTGTCTTCTACCAAGTCCAGCGAGGGTGCCCTCATCGGGCTTAGAAGGGAAAACAATAAAAGAAAGAAAGAAAAAGAGAAAAAAAATAAAAAAAGGGAAAAAGGGAAAATTCCATATAAGAACCCGAAGCGCCCTCATTTTTCAAATAAAAATCTGAAGTGGCCATATTAGTTTTAAAGAAGAGCCCAAAGTGGTTATAATTATTTTAAATAAGGGCCTAGCCTCGCCGGCCGGTAAAAAATTTCGACCAATTAGAAATATTTTCATCCGAACATAACTTAAATTTAAATTTAAATTTAGATTAAATTAGATCAAAAAATTTTAGAAAGGAAAAATACAAGCCTGTGGCTATTGCCCCATTGTCGGTGGGGTGACGATGATGGTCGGCAAGGTTGCTAACCACCCTCGCCCTGGTTTGGGCAAGGGTCGCCCGCCCTCGCGGCCCTTACCCACATTGAGGCGAGGGTGGGGGACTCTTCAAATCCTTTTATAAGACTAATATGACCATTTCATATCCTTATTTGAAATAAGGTTCACTTGAGATCCTTAATTGAATAAATGATGGCACTTCAAATCCTTATTTAAAATAATGTTCACTTCAGACATTAATTTGAGAAAATGCTGATACTTCAAGTGTTTATTTGAATTTTTCCAATAAAAAATTTATAAAAAACTATCTACATTAACACCAACGGTGCCATATAGGACAGTTGGTGTCCACATTAGCGATTTTTGACCAAAATTAATTAAAATGATTATATTGATAAATCATTAAAAAGCTTAGAACTAAATTGAATATTTTAAAAGGTTTGAATGAGTTAACATAAATGTAATAGGTTTAAAATGTTTTTGGTAATTTCCCGTGAAATAAGGCTGTAATTCAATGCCTATTGCTTTGTAATTCAATAGAGCTATAATAGATATTACGTTGTTAAGTTTAAGTAATGTACTACCTAGTAAGCCATTTGGTTTCATAAATGATAGATGTAATAAGGGGAAACACCATCAAAATTCTCAAAATACCCCGACAGTAAAGGGTAGAGGGATTAAAAGTTTTTCTTATAAATAATGATCTAATATGGTAGAGTGAGTGGGAAAAAATAATGACACTTTTGGAATAACTACATATTGGGTCCATGTAATTACTGCAAGTAAACATAAAGAGGCAACCAACTTGTAATAGACATGTAATGTAATAGTCATTACCGAAACCAAACATGCTGTGAGCTTCTTCAGTTAAAATTAAATTGTTTGCATAATTTTATTCGTAAAATAATAAAAACAGATTGATTCAGATCCAGATTGGTTCTATCCAAACTACTTCTTGAATCGAACTTGCTGTTCGGACCACCAATTTGGAGTTTAAACCGGTTTGGCCTGAGCTGATTCACATAATTTCTACCCGAGAACCTGCCACGTTCAGTAGAAAGCCGGCCGGTTCTCCGGTTGAGCCGGGAGGGACCGGTGGTCCCCCCTATCGATGGCTGTTGTTATAGCGACATACTGAAGAAAATTCAACATGAAATTAAGGCCAGGAGTCCAGGACCAGAAAGAGATAGCCCAATGGTGGCCCAATTTTAAAGCTTCAAGACAAATTGGTTTGGGTCTCTTTCTCTGTGGAGCTACAGAGACATCTCCGGAAAGCCTGCTAAAGTCCATATCCCAAAGCTACAACGAAAGCAAAACTCATTTTTCTTCTCCGACACATTTGAAAGCTACTTCACAGCCTATCAATCATTCAGTCATTTCTCATCGCTAAAATCATTCTTAGGACGTGACGGGGGTCATAGGATGAAATTCTCCTGACGCTCTAATCCCAAGGAGCAATATGAGCAATATGCAACTCCTACTCATCTGATTGGCTCAATGTTTTGCTGTTCAATTGTAATCAATCGGTAATGAGCGGTGATGACGGCTAAATGGACGTCATTTTAAAGGTGCACATATCTCCATGTGCCAACTCATGCTCCGATGATGTGCATCAGATGAATCTTTCCTTAGATGAAGTGGAAGTCTTGTGCTTTCCCCGACAAAATCAAGAATCTGCACTGCTTGGTAAACCGGCAGTAATGGCCGGCCTTCGTTTGTGTAGCCTTTTGTAAGGTAGGGTGTAGTAGAATGAGTACACATCCACTTACTTGACAATCCATGTATAATCATATGATTCTCTACCGTAGTTTTATGGGCAGTGGAAGGTGGGGCACTACCATTAGCCCGTGTGCAGAATTTAATTTTGATTTCGGAACCATGATTAGAGATGACAGCAATCATGAAGGAGTCAGCACTTAAGAGCTAGCCCTACCTCCTCCACTTATGGTGCCTCTACATTGAAGTCACGACCTAATCCTCAAATATTTTCTTCTTCTTCTTCTTTATTTCATTTGCGGGATATGAAACCTTTAAAAAAATGTCTTGCACGAGTGCAAGTGGTCCGCTCCATTGAGCCACGATGAGATTCCAAATCGGTACTATAATCAAAGGTCTAATTATCATTAGGAACAATGCTCCTTTTGCCTACTTATGATATTTAATTTTGGAAATTTGCATGATTAATAGTCGCTAAAAATCCTTCCACTTTGTGTGACTGTATAATCTCTATACATGAATGGTGTGTTCGTTATATTGTCGTGAATGATTGAAAGATTCAAAGGGAACATGAATATTTACTATATCTAGCAAGTCAATAAGGGCCTGGCCAATTTTGTCTGAAATAATGATATAGCTGAAGTGTGTGTGATTGGAATGGTGTTCCGTGCATGAATGCAGCTTTAAGGATTTTTAGGAACAATTATAATTGAGGGGCTCTTTGTTTATGTGTTTTTGAAAAGGAAGGAGTGACTTTTCGCTTTCCGGTGCAAAATTTAAGACATCATCCAAATTTCAAAAAATCGTGAAAAATTATGTGTTAACATTTGTATATTTTCATTTGATGGCATCAGCTCATTTCTCTCATCACTAGTAGTTTCCTTTCTTATCATGCACCGAGGATTTCCCCCTACTACTAGGATCTGATTATGTTCAAGCCACGTGTGGGAGGACACTTTTGAGGGGGGTTTAACAAGATTATTTAGCATAAAGCCCGCCCAGTTGGGCCTCGGAATTTGATAAGTAAATCTTTCATCATGAGCGGGTGGGGACAATAAATTAAGCACAACCTATATTGGTAAACTCCACACTACTGTGGTATAGTACTGCAAGCCCTATGCCGGATGGTAATAGTCTTGTGAAATGATCATTGGCAATATTGATCCTCTAATAGTTGTCACTTCAGATGGTAACAATCAAATATTTCCATTTGGAATTTGCTCTATCCAAAACATGCTTGAAAGTTACAAATGATACAAAAGTAAGGTTACTTTTAATAGATATATGATCCATAAATAACCCTAGCTAATTCGATAAGGGTGCAGGATGTTCAATGGGATGACAGGCTATGGTTCTCCACATGATTCTAAAATGGTAAAGTGTGAAGACACGCATTATATCTCCCACTTGGGGGAGTACAATGGACCAACAATATGAGCTGATGAAGCAAACACTATTTTACAAAAGATTTTGCTGCGCGCATGCCGATTTCCTGACAACCCTCACGACAGACAAATTGAGCAGTAAAATTTTCGAACGACAGACAAATTGAGCAGTACAATTTTCGAATAAAGAGCCCAATGTTTGAAACTTACGCAGTCAAAACGAAAACTAATCTCGTTTGAAAGTTTCGGATTGAATTCAAAACCATCAACATCAGCAGGAATTACGTACTGTTTTGACAGTATAATCATTGAGAGGATCTACCATGTTTTGCACACGGGCCCTCGCTTGCTCACTTTAAGTCATTTCAAGTCTTCATAGTGACGAAGGCAAGAAGAATCTCGTGGCTATCATGAATCCCGCCGTTCAAGAAGGCATTCTTTAAACTCCTTTTATGGGCAAAGCACCAAAAACAGTGGGGTCCAAAAGCCAAAAAGAAAATGCAACAAGCAAAGAGACAAAGTTGACCCGCCTTTAATATGGGGTTTTCCCACTGGCTACATTTTCTTTTGCCAATAAGCTTTAGAAATATAAAAATGCAGAAAAACCGCATTAAAAAATGAAGTACCGGACTCCAATTGGGTGCTACAAAGCATATTTTTACAAGGAATTGAATGTAATACACTTACTTACAGACTTGTTTACAATATGTCATATCATTTGTCGTTGTAATCATACGGTAACTATGTTATGATGTCAAGAGATGTAACATGCATGCTTGGTAATGTGTACTCTTTTAAATTTATAGTTCAACGGAAAGTAATTACCGAGTATGGTTCCTAACGGGCTTCTAAAATGGTTAAGGAGAACAAGAATGAATAAAATGAGGGGAGATGTGTGAAACTATAA
Organism: Corymbia calophylla; assembly: GCA_014182845.1. Classification (NCBI taxonomy): domain Eukaryota; kingdom Viridiplantae; phylum Streptophyta; class Magnoliopsida; order Myrtales; family Myrtaceae; genus Corymbia; species Corymbia calophylla. Next base: position 3,911,412 of record CM024695.1, read on the forward strand.
TTAATTCACAATATGCATCTTTTGACGTAATGACATCGTTTAATATTGATATTTCAAGATTAAGCATATTGAAACAAGAGCATTCCCAGGTCAAGGACTTCCTAGAAAAAACTGGTTGCTTGTATACCATAAAACACGTAAGACCCGGTATAAAATGAATCAAAGTGAATGATTCTTCCAATGAGTTAAACTAAAAGAGTCACAGGTTCCTTAAAAGTTGGGTTGTGCGATACCTAAAAGACATTTTAAGCTGCTGCCGTAGTGAATGTGCTATAGGTAAGAGACTTTGTTGAAGATCCAATTAACAAGTGCTCTCGATGTACTTATTAAACATGGTTAATAAGTGAATATTCACTTTTAAGGTACATAGCTAGTCAATGTTTTCTAATTTAGTTGCTTAACAAGTACTCTAATTACACTTTTTAACGTAATCCTTTTGCTAAATTGTAAGCACTTTAGAAAAGCCGCAACACCTCTTTATACGGTTAAACCTGCGCAAAAAGAACTGTACCAAACAGTTTTCTAGTATATCTATAATGATTCTTTCCTCGATGGAGAAAAGAAAAGGCTCGTCTTTGCCCACAACCCATTATAAGTACCCTTCAGTCATCATATCATGATCACTCTTGACTAGCTTGTTCTTGCAGGTTCCTCAAGTCTTGAATGTGCAAAAAGTAAGCTCTGTCTCTTGGGTTGGAGCTCAATCTTGAATGAATGACAGTTTTATTCGAGACTAAGAATTGTTTTCTTTGAGCTTTCTTTACAGTGACTTCATGCAGTGTCAAGCAGAAGAAGCTGGAGCATATCGACGAACATGGCCCTGCAAACTTGTTGCCATTGCAAGCGTCATGCATGACCCCGGAGACTCCAATTGAGTCCATGGAGTTCCTGGCGAGATCATGGAGTGTTTCAGCTATGGAGCTGTCGAAAGCTCTCCACACTACTCATGTCTCCGGTGGCAACGACAATAATGACAATGCAGAGAGATCATCTTTTTCTTCGGTTGGCACAGATACGAACGATGCAAATTCCAGGTCTCCAAGGGACTATGTAAGATTCGTATTCTAAACTCTTATTTTATACACCATCAACGAAAGGAAAAGTTTCAGAAACCTATGGTTGTAGCCATTTGCGTAGACACTTGGTTGGAGAGTAAGATCGCTTTTGTGTAGCTCCTACTTTGTAAAATGCTCAGTAAACTTTCTGTGTCAAATCTATTCCATGTATTTTATTGGTTGTATAATCTTTAGATGGATCTCTTATCTCGGTTCACTTGCATGACCATCTTGACTGCCTCAAATAAATTTGGAGCCGAAGTTAAATTAGTTTCCCTGTAGAGGTAAAGAATCCCACTTCTGTAGAATCTTCTAAGGACCTGCCAATACTATCTTCGGAAACTTATGTTCAGATCAAGCGATATCGTGTATGTTAAGTTGGGTCTCAAAAGAAGAAGAAGAAATGGACACCATATTACTCTTGAACGAAGCAAAGCAGACAGATTTACCTAGTTAAAGAGTACCTTAAAAAACACTTGCCCTCTATCTGTATTTTTCTTTTTCTTTAAAGTTTGGTCATCTTTGCCATCTGCTTTGGTTGTCCATGATTTTGACAATTCTTTCTTTCACCTTGCAGCTACCTCAGCAACCACCAGCTAATGAAACCGAGTCCATCTCTCCAAGAGACAGTGGTGAAGTCAGGGTAACTCACAGCTTTCTAATTTTTCTCACCCCGCACACTTGCCCTTTACTTGTCATCAAGTGGACAAAAAGAAAATAAGTTTTTAAGCACTTCAAAGAAAATTGGCCGTTAAATTTTGTTCCAAGAATGTTCTGGATAAGCTCAGAAATTTCACTTTGAAAAAAAGTAAGTGAAACACTTAGGTGAGAATCTGCAAATCAAGCTTAACTCAGGAGTCTTGTCTGTGAAGGAATTATTCCTACTCCATCAAGCACTCAACCCAGAGTTCCTTTCCAATCAACAACTTCTCAGAAATGGGGTATATCATCACTGAAAATCACTACTTTTACAAACTCCAGATACAATACTTCATCATATTGGCATTGCTACTTTGTTCTCCAGATCTACAAGAACATAATGAGGGGGAAAACTATTGGGAGGTGGTTGAAGGACCAGAAAGAAAGGAAGAAGCAGGAAACCCGGGCCCATAACGCACAGCTACATGCAGCCGTGTCTGTGGCAGGGGTTGCAGCTGCTGTGGCAGTGCTTGCAGCATCCAACGCAACCATGACAGAACAACCGACCAATCAACAGAAGAAGCATGCTAGGACATCAACGGCTATAGCTTCTGCAGCAGCTCTGGTGGCATCCCACTGCATTGACCTTGCAGAAGAAATGGGAGCTGATCACCAACAGATCACAGCTGTGGTGAGCTCTGCAGTCAGTGCAAAGACCAATGGTGATATCATGGCCTTAACTGCCGGAGCAGCTACAGGTACGAGCAACACTTAATACATAATCCTCAGGATAATTAGGAAACAAGTATTTCTCAAAGGGAAAAAATGACACACAGTAAGCTTTAGTTGAATAGAATTGAGCTTTTATCAATGGAAAATCATATTGCAAACCCCCTGCACTTTGTTTAATAATCCTTGGTTCAGGAATCTATTTGGCCCCATATGTCAAAAGCGTTCATTGCGCAATTTTTGTGCTCTTTGAATGGAAATTCAATTAATATATCTTACAGGATAAGAGCACATCATAAGCGGTTCAATTACCCACAGAAAATGCGGAAAAATGGAGCTATGAACACTTGTTGAAATTTGGAAAGGGTACATTTCTGGAACAAGGGGGGTGCCCAGCACCAATGGTGTTGGCCTGGTGGTTTGGGCTTCTGTTCCCAAACACAAGGTCACCATTTCAGATTGCTTGTGGTAGCAATGCATTCTCTCACTTTGACCAAAAGGATTTGAACCTCTTAACACTTTGGCAGGGCTAAGGTGATGGGGCTTACCTCCCTCGGACCAGCGGTTCACGAGGGTTGCTAAGTGATAGCCTCTCTGCTTTTTTAAATTTTAACATATGTAGGCCATAGTGGGCGTTAGAACCCTCATGATAATGCCCAATGGGAGTAGCCATGATGATTGCCATTCCTCGCCTTTTTGATGCAGTTAAAGGGAAAAAGATAAGGACAAAGGGGATACCTGTGTAATTTGACCTACCCATAGAGCTTACTATAATTTCTAATATATCATCTCAAGTGGCACTGTCATTCTTGGTATTTTTCCTACAGTAATCCAATCAAGTGTAACTTCTACTACTCAAACTGTGCAGCATTAAGAGGAGCTGCCACCCTGCGAGCAAGGCTTCAAAAGGGTTATGGAGGAGCAACATTTGCTATGGCGGAGGACAAGGGAGAAGCTGACAAGGAAAACTACATGTCAATGTCAAATGCATTAGACTTTGTGTCAAAAGGAGGAGAACTTCTTAAACGCACAAGGAAAGGTATGAAGATAGCATTAGAGAAAAAAGAGCATCTGCTCATGCTTCTATGCTTCTGATTTCGTTGTCTAACATTTATACTTCTGAATTCAGTTTCTAACATAAATGCTGATGACAGGAGCCCTTCACTGGAAACAAGTGTCTTTCAATGTAAATTCAAACTTTCAGGTACAAACCTAATAATATGACAACTAAATTTATGTTAAGAAAATTGGAAGGGTACATCAAATTTTACTGATGCAATTAAACCCTTTTCGTTCCTTTTCTTTTCTCCTCCTTAATTCACTTTGAAAGACAGAGATCCATGTGTTCACGAAAGAGCAATTTATTATCGTCCCCCATTGCACCCACAGATAATGCATATTTATAATCTTCAATCCTAACAATTACTCAAAATTGGAGGCAGGTGGTAGCAAAGCTGAAAAGCAAGCACGTGGCAGGAACATTCACAAAAAAGAAAAAATGTAGGCAAATGCTGTTCATGTTAAACTCTTTCATCACCTTTTGGCTCTGTTTCATCTGAAGCATATTTCCAAATTACAGGTGTAGTCACCGGAGTGCATCATGATATCCCAGTCTGGACTGGAAGGGAAAAGGAAGATGGAGGCGAAAAGGCTTACTTTGGTATAGTAACGACAGACAGGATGGTTGAGTTTGAATGCCAAAGCAAGGAAGACAAGCAAATGTGGACTGAGGGGATCCAGCAAATGCTGAACTACTGTTCCAACATGATATGATCCAGAGGGGAAAATGGTACGATTGGAATTTAGAAGTCTAGTAAAAGTTTATTCCGCATAAAAAATTTCTGCATGGTGAGATTGACTGAAGGAGAAGGCTAGCACTTAAAATGCCTGAAACAGCTATGAAGTAATCTCCAAGGCTACCTCTGTACAAATACTTGGTGTAAAGCGAGATGAAAATCAAAGGCGAATTTGGATTACCTCAATATCTGCCCCCCAGCGATGCTTCAGTCACTCTAATTCTTTGAGGAAGTCAACATTATCAACGAAAACCTGAGTGAGAGAGAGAGAGAGAGAGAGAGAGAGAGAGAGAGTCAAACATTGTGCTTGTATTTAAATGGAATTAGCAAATACAGAGTGCGTGTGCTTTTAAAATCATTTGGCATCGGAATAAAAATTTGTTCCACATGCATATCAAATCTTCAAATTAAAAGATTATAAAGGTCTTCATTGTCGAACTTAGCTCTTTCCATTTGCTCAGCAACATTCTGGGTAAATTTATAACAAGATTATTGGTAAGGCCAAGGAAATCACAAGAAAAAGACGTACCGATTTCCAACCATCGGGGTCCAAGCAAGCAGTTATCTTCGTATTAATACCTGGTAACGGGCCAGGTTCAAGGGCAATAGTCCCATCAAACAGTTTAATTGCCTCGGCCGTCTTATAAACATCACCAGTTCCAATTGCTATCTGATGAAAGACTTAAAAGCTCAGTGTGTCACATGATTACCAGGAATGAGCACAAGGACTCAAGCAAACTTTTGCTCAAATAATAAGATAGACTAGTGGGAGCATAAGGGTGGAGACCTCACCTGGGAATAGCCATCTCCCTTATCATATACCGCGACCCCATAATTGTAAGCTAGTTTCAGGACTGGGTTCATGCCTTCAGGACCATAACCCAGCGTAACTTCTGCAAACTAAAAAATGAGAAAAACGCTGAAAGCATCAGAGAATGAGACATTGCCATTTTAAAGAGAAATTTTCTGCAGACCACAACCAATAAACTGCTTTAAGAAGGAACTAAGAAGCATCCCTGAATTGGATAAAAAGAAATGAAGGCATCGACTTGTTCTCAGAACAGGGTCAATGTGTTCAATGCATCAGATATCGAATCAAGAGAGACAAAAGAACAACACATGGTTGTAGTACAGACTCTTCTTGAGACGTTACTAATCATCACTCACAAAGAAATGACTGCATCTACATACTTACACCACATGCCATCGGATGAAGGATACAAAATAGTAAGAAAAGGTTCAGGATCAAGAGAGATGCAGAATCCTCATTGCCATACAACCTTCCCACACAAAATAACACCCCACCTACCATACAACATGCGGGTACCCGTTCCCAACTTTAAGACTTCATAGGACAGCCTAAGCTCAATGTTTTCAACAAAAGTTCAAATAAGTTGAGATTGGCTAAGATTAGAGACATTAAATCACCTTGTATTCAGGGTTGTCTTGTTTGCTGAGAAGGTCCATTCCAAAAGCCTTGCAGTTCAATAAGGACAACAATTATTATCTCAGGCATGTATATGTGACAAGAACTTACATGGTCTAGTTAAACAAAGGAAGCACTTCATAATTAGTCAATCACCTTCTTGTAAAAGTTTATTGATCGATCGAGATTGCCCACGCAAAGCATTACATGATGTAGGGGCTCAGGAGTAGTTGCTGCTTCTGACAGCTCGAATTTGTATCCATCTGGATCTTCCACATAGGCAATTACTTTACTGCTTCCATTATTCAGAACAGGTTCCTTTATCACTTTACCTCCCTTTGCCTTTACAAGATTCACTGCTTTTGCTACCTGCAAGGAAATATTGGTAAATAAGTGACAACATAGTGCAGGGGATATGACTACTTCATTGGGCAAAACAAAATCCAAGAGACAAAAGAAATAACTTTTAGAGGTTTCATAGCAAATTGTCAGGTGAAAAAAAGGATAATGTCAATCTCATAGACACGAGAAAGAGACAAACTTCAGACAAAGAAGGATAACTTACATTGTCCACTCTGATGCCAAAGTGGCGGAGGCCATTTCCTACATCGTACTTGTTCGTGCCATAATCTGTTAGGCATCAGCAAATTATGCCCAAGAATGAAGGAATATCTGAGCAAAGTTTTCAAATTCACAAAAGGAGAAAAAAAGGAAACAACTTACTATAAGTTAGTTCCACGGTAAAATGGGAATCTTCTGGTCCATATCCAAGAAAAGCATTCGAGTATCTCTCCTCTGGTATGTCCCGTTTTCTCAATAGTTTCATTCCGAAGCATTCAGTGTAAAATCTGCAATATCTTGCTAATTAGCAATTTGCATTAAAGGCACATCATTGGATGAGTAAATGAGCAATTCCAGGTGGAACAGTTAATTGACATACTTTATAGTCTTGTCCAAATCACCAACACGATAAACAACATGGAGCATTCTTCGCTTGTCCTTCTTAGCCCACTGCAATGCACCGTCCTCAGTGAGATTACTGTTCATTTCCGCTACATTTCCAATGTTATTTGTTTCAATCGTGCTTTCTGCGGGCCTAAGCAATTCAGATGCTTTTGCCCCCAAGACTTGTGACTGAGGAACAGCTGGAGAAATTCCCCAAAAGCGCTTCAGATTGCGGCACTTAATGATATCATTATTAAAGAATGAAGCAAAGTAGAAAAAGCTAACTCGACGGGTTATTACAGACTAGTCACACATAATGCAATCACTACATAATCCACTCTCATGAATTATTCATGAAACAGGAGCTCTATGACTGTACTATGTCTCGGGCAGATTTTCAAGCATTGATTTTTATATAGACTAATTATCACCGCAAGAAAGAGAAATAAAAACCACTAATCCAGTAGTGATCAGAAGTAAAAATTGGTCAATTGTCATTCAGGAAAACACTAAACAGAACCGGTCAGAGCCTGTTCTAGACAAAAATAAAAAAGCGAACAATGCTGTGGAGTTGAATTTGCCATCATCAACCAGAACAAACCCGAAGCCGAAATGTCCGAACTCTTGATATTGTTTCCTCTTCTATGAAAATCTACCTGTACCCAGTTGGAAAAGAGCAAGCCTCCGAGAGAAATTCGAGCAAGAACTCTCATTGCTTTGGCTGTCGCTGCAAGAGAGCTTGAACGAGCATTGTGAAGAAAAAGAATGCTTCTTTGGGAAAGAAACTGGCGGTGGAACCGGCATCATTATCCTCGTCAACATGGTGCTGCAGTCTGCGGTTGCTTGGTCCCCAACGGACGAAAGCGAAGATCAGGAGAAGTTGGAAGCTGGAGACTGGGTGCATGTAAACGGGCTTCAGCTTCAGGCCCATTTCATCACCTACTCTGTTCTTATTGGGTAGTTTGATGGTCATGAGGAGCCTCGCTTTTTTATTCCATCAATTCATTTGGCACTCGAAATTCATAACATTCCTACAATAGCTTGACAAAACCAAAATTTTCCCTTTTCCCTTTTTGATATCTATGTTCATCATCATGTCAAACTTCTTATTATTTCAGAGTTTTGAGCTGTGTCAATGATCACATGAAGCAATCATATAGTTTTATGCTAGAATATAAATCAAATAAAGTCGTGAATATCAAAATTCAATTTTGTGTTGGTAATTCACTAGTCAATAAATGCCAGGAAAACCTAATAAAGGTAATATTTATTCTGTGCCGACATCCTTCACGTTAAGATACTAATTAATTTTAATTATTTACCAACTTTTTATCTTACTCAATTTTGAAAAGTACTAAAAGTACTAATAGTTACATGAACTTCCCATACTACTAATTACTTTAACAACGTTTATTTTCGTGGGTTACCAACACATTGGAAGTTGCTGACTTCTATACAAAACTACTATTGTTAATATAATTAGTGTATCAACATTTGTCACGTTAAGATACCATCTGATTTTTAGTTATCATTTTTTTTTTTTATCTTGCTTGGTTTTAAAAAGTACCGACCTTTGTTTATACTTCTAAGATTAGCAATCCAACATTTATTTTGTGGGTTACCAACGCCTTTGAATTTACTAACTTTTATTCGAAGTTACCGGCTTTGTCCCATTAAGATATCATCTAATTTTAGTAGCTTAACAACCTTTTATCTTGCTTGTTCTTGAAAAGTACAAACATTTCTTTATACTTCCAAGATTACCAATTACTTTTATAACTTACAAGCATTCATTTGTGTGACTTACTAACACCTTTGGTAACTAACTTCACCATCCTTAATTTGACTAGTAAATTAGCATTCACCGTATTAGAATATCAACTAATTTTAGTCACTTACAAACTTTTTATTTTGCTCGGTTTTGAAAAGTACCCATATTTTTATGTACTTTCAAACTTTTCAAATACTTCAATAATGTACCACTATGGCTTACGAACGCCTTAAATTATAATTATTACTCGAAATGCCCAATGCTGATTTGAGTGATCTACTCGCACTATATGATGAACAAATTTTAGTCACTTCCCAAATTTTTATTGTTAGGTTTTGGAAAGTACCGTTTCTTTATACTTTCATGATTACCAACTACTTTTAATAATTTACTAACATTTAGCTCCGTTTGGGGAAATGCATTGCATTTTCAAAAACCTCTGAAGTCCCTAACTCAAGACAAGTCGGAAGGAGTTTCGGGGTTTAGCATTTCTGGAATAAAGAAACATCATTTTCTTTCAATTTTTCCCTTGCTAAAATTTCAATATTTCAAAAATGCCCTCACAAACTGACCACCTCACCCGACCTCGAGCAATGCTGACAACTCGAGTTCTTAGCTGAAGGTTTGAGATTGTTTTTTTTTTTTTTTAATTATCCAAAGTCCTTTTCAAGTGAAATTGGTTCCAAGCAGTATTTAAGTGTGCAAAAGAACCGGGCTCAGTCCAAACGGCTTGAAATCGGACTGGACTGGCAATTCATATGAGGATCGGTCTAGTTCCCAATTTCAATTTACTAAAATCGATAAGTACTGATTCAGTTTCCGGTTTTAGGTGTGAAATTACCCACTTGTCCATCCAGATCAAATTGATACATATACAAAATTTTTAAAAAATTTATGTTTTAACTTTTCGGATCAAAATCCCAGTTTCCTCTTCGTCTCGTGCCCCCTCTCCCACTCTCACTCTCCGTGGCCTCCAACCTCCTCGATCCCTCTCCCACTCTCCATTTAGATCACCTCCTGCCTCACTGCTCCCTCTGGTACTCTCTCTCTCTCGGTTGCCTCCAGCCTACAACCCCATTGCTTGCTCTCAAGTGTCACGCCTCCTTTGAAGGGAGGACATTTTGACTAATTCCATGGACCCCGAGTGGGTCCATGGAACTATCACGTGGTTCCCAGTTCTAGGTGGGAACTATCTACCCTAGAATCGATAACCCCTTTTTTTAATACACTTTAAGTCACATCTTACAAAATATTATTTGTGTTTCGAAACATCATTTTAACTTAAATCTTTGCATTTTCTTAAAGACTTTCCCGAAAGCCCATTTAAAAAGCAGCAAAGCAGCCTTATTCTTGTGGCTTACCCACTCTTTGAATTTACTAACTTTTAGTGACGATTTTATTCAAAATTACCAATCTTAATCTGATTGACGTACCAACACGCGGTATTTCGCCATTCATTTCAAGTAATTAATAATCTATAAGAGTGGCGATGGTATTATGGTGAGCGCATAGCCATCTGTTCTTTCGCCTTTGATCTAAGAGCGTCGCCATGTTTCGCGCAGTGTAAGCAGTGACCATCACATTTTTCAACCAAAACATGCACAGAATTTAATGCGGATGACCTGAGATGACAATAGAAGATTGTGCAGATCGCCAATCACCAAGGTTTCATATCACAATATCATGTGCCAAGTTGATCTGCGCTTTTCTCTGATACATTTGCATCCCTCCTAGTTTCTTTTCTGGCAAATGATCGAACCGTTCGACGTGCTATGCACAACCAAAGCCTCCTCGCTTGCTCCTCTCTTCGACTACGCTCACTAACTGGAGATTCTTGATACCTGTTCTTCATGCTGAAGGCGAATCTCGAAAAGCCTACTATCTCGGACATAGACCTCTTTTTGTTAGCGTTGTTAGTTAACTGTGCTGCCTTATCTTCGTAACTGCAAGATGAAGCAGGGGTCGAAATCGAAATACTATGGCTTCGACTCATTTTGTTTCGGTCAGCTCCTCCGTTACTCGACTCCGGGGTTGAAATTCTCTCGCTTGATGAATAATGAAGCATCTTCGATCTTAGGAACAGCAAATCTGAAGATTTAATGTCACTCCATCTGTTCCTGATGGCCATGTCAGAGATGATGATCTTATGCTTAAACTTGTGAAAGGATTCTGTATGACCATCTCTGTTACTTTTGCTGAAATCACAAGTCCTGCTTCCGAGGCCGAGCCTTGTTGTTTCCTGGTCATCCTGTTCTCGCTGCATGAAGACTTCGAGGCCAGTATTCTCGGACAAGTTAGAAGAATATTCACCGAACCTCAGGCTCTCTGAATAGGCAGAATGCGTGAGCTCTCTCAGATCATAGGGGTATCGGCACAAGGGACAGCTGGAGTTGCTTTCCAGCCACTGGTCGATGCAAGTCGTGTGAAATGCGTGCTTGCACTTAGGCAACAGACGGAGGAGCTCAATATCTCGGAATTTCGATAGGCAAATTGAGCACTCTAGGCCCTGTTTTGATCCTCGTAATGCGGAGAACCTGAAGAAAGGGAGGGCGTCGATTGCACTTTTCTCGAACCCTGAAGATCTCGACATAACTCCAGTGAAGTTGGAGTTTTCATGCCTCAGGAGCTCGAGGGGAATTCGGTGAAAGAACTTCACATACACCAAAACGAGAAGCATCAGAGTGAAAACCACGGAGAGGGTTCCTATGATGACCGCTGGACTCGGGCTCAGGTGAGGGACTTTGGAACTGGAATCAGACTTATCTTGCGATTTCACATGGTGGATCAAGGAAAGAGTAATCACGAGCACTGCTAAATCCCTCATGGATAAGAGTTATCAGATTCTGATGAATCTGCTGCAAATGGAAAGCACTGAAATTCTTCTTGTTTTTTTGTTTATATGGACTAAACCGTGCACACATACGACACAGAAATTACGTCCTTCATTTGGAATCCGAGGAATCATTGGTTTGGTCGATTATGCTGTATTCTGTTGTCGATCTAATAAAAGTTACACTTCCAAAGTTATTGGACACTACACAGTTTGCATAGATGACGTTCATTAAAGTTGCGCATTCTGTCTCACTACGACAGGAAGGTTCCTAAACCTTTGGATACTCTGCCGTCGGTTCTGAAGCTCCAGCTGGAAGATTTTGTTTCATTTTTGATGACAAGCACCGAAGAGACAGCTTCTTTGAAAAAAAAAAAAAAAAACATAAACAATGACAACAAGACAGATTCATCCAGCTTGACATTGTGGTTGGATAGACAGATTCCTTTTCTTGCTTCACCATTTTGGATTTACCGTTTTAAATCACCAAACAGTCAACCATTTCAAGCGGTTAAAACTTTTTTAAGCCAAAAAAAAGTGATTGGCTTTGCAAATTAGTGATCCTGAACAGGTTAATATGGCCTGCAGACATTGAACTTCCCTACAGTTTCCTTTCATAATAAGTACTGCAAACTATGACAAGCCCAATCTTTATTTCTTAAAAAATTTCTTAAGCTACTAGATATTGCGTTAGCTCTTGAAACTGAAAATCGGTCAATCAGTCAAATTTTCCAAGCTTTCACGAAACCACATGATCGCATAAGCAACCTTAACTGAAAATCATTCACGTTAAGTCTAATAATTAGGAATTTCTCCTGCCCTGTCTGCATTGAATCCAAGAATCTTAGTCTGACTTCACATTCACAGGTTTCATGTAATTGAGATAAGGTGGAATTTGACTCTCCCTCAAGCAGAACACATGTAACCGGCTCGTTTGTGTTTTCCCAGCAGCTTAGATTATCGAACTGCAGCATCAACCAGAACTTTGGTGGAGCTTGGCGCACAGTTTTAATGGCTCGAAGATCTGATGACACGCTAGTAAAAGCTTGATTAAAGATTTATCTTTTGCCCGCCTTGAGAACTCTAAACCTTCCTGTTCTGCACATTCTTTAACAGGGACAATTCTCGTCCCTTAGTTATTGCATGACACAACTCAGAATATGAACATCACACAATCCAAGCAAAATAAGATATACCATTTGGTGAGAAAAGCAAGGCTGATTACAATGATTAGGTACATCTTATGTGGTATCCTGTGATCAATTCTGTAATGAGACAAAGGCTCTCCTAAAGCAGAGTGATTTTGGCTATTGGCTCGTCTTTGAACTTTTCTGCATCAATCCCATCAACCAGCGACTCACCTTGAGACCATTAGCGGACAATGTTGACAGCAGGCAAAGATTCTTTATTTCATCGAAATCTCATTACAATTTCCTTCGTTGTGGACTCCAAACTTACTTTGGACGCATCTGTCTCCTCGTTGTGTACCCAAGAGACAATCCGGCCGCTGTCTTTCTCTGGCTGTCTTTTCTAAGGGACAAAAACACTTCCACCGCAGAAATTATTCTCGTCGAAACTTTAGTACCCGACTTTTATCAAATTATCATGATTCGATCCTGCCTAATTCATGGCCAAACTAAGTATATTCCATACATGTAAAATGGATGGTTAGTTTTAAATTCAAACTCCTGTTACCTCAGAACCAGATAGCATAGACAAACGTTCATCGGGGTGCAATTTGGCTAGACCACCATATTTAGCCAGTCCTGAACTGAAAAATGCGCGACTACAACGCACAGATTTATGTTCTCACATAGCGTGCGTTAATTTGCAGAATGAGAGGAACAAAAAGAATAAAAAAACATGGGAGACTTGAGAATCACCACATTGGGAGCTTGCCTATCGATCGATGACTTGAATGAAACCATTCTTGTTTGGCAAATTAGTGAAATATGAAACGGTGAAAAGGAAGTGATACTTGTGTATGGTGCTTACCTCAACGCAAAACTTTTCGAGTGATTACTTGAGTGCCGCTTTTGAAAAAAAATTCATTTAAGTGTCATTGCCAATTTGATTTGCCAGAAAATCTGATGTGGTAATTTTTTAATATAAATTGTTCGACCTAGCTCGCCGGTGAGATAAAGTCAACAAAAATAATGCGAAACTTTATCCTTTTGGCCATTTGCTTGGTTCAACAAAATAAAAGAAATTCTTGTTAATTAGAAAGCTACCGCTGGTTTAGATGAAGAGGTTAAAGAGATTGAGACGAACACAATCAATGATAATAAAAAACGAGGAAGCAAAACTTCCACGAGAGAGAGTCCTGGAAGCGTTACTGCTGACGAGAATGTAAGAAAAGTTTCCTTTTGCACGTTTGGTTTTCTCTAGGATGCATCTCATGTAATCAAATAAGGACTATAAGATTATTCAAAATAACAAAATTTGGTAAATTATAAGAGACGTGTTAAGATAAAAGAAGTGGGCAATATAAAAAAAAGAAAATAAACATTGCTAACTAACTTAATAAAAGTTGATAATACAAAATAAGGTGATAACTTAATTGCATGAGATTAATAATCACTCTAATTAAGGTTGGTAATTTATAAATAGAGTTGTATATTTAAAAAGTTAGTGAGTAAGACAAGTAAAAGAAGTAACTCGATGGAAAAGTTTGTAAAGTGAAAAAGAAAAAACAAATAATGTTAGTAAGTAAGTCAACTGAGAGTTGGTAATCCACGACTAGTTAGTAACTTCATCACCAAAACATTGATAATCAAGTCACTCAAATAAAGGTTAGTAGTTTCATATAATAATTAATAAATCCAAAGCATTGGTAAAAAAGAGTAAATAAAATTTTTTTACGGATAAGAAAATTTGTAATCTAAAAGGAAAAACCAAATGAATGGTCCAGTAACTAATTCAAATAAAAGTTGGTAACTTAAATCATTATAGTAACTTAATCAGAGAAAAGTTGGTAATCGCTCTAGTTAAGGTTGTTAATTTCCAAAATAGTTGACCCAACAGATTGGTAATTACGTCAAGTAAAATTTGATAATTCAATAGGAAAGTTGATCAATTTTGAAAGAAATCAAATACACATTTAGAAGCAACTCAAATGAATAAAAAAAAATCAAACTACCTGGTAACCCAAAGGAAGGAAAAAAAAAAGCAGGAAGTCGCACAAGTAAGAGTTGTAAATTCATATAAGAGTTGATGATTTAGGGCATTTATAAAAATAGGACACATAGCAATTGATAAAAGTTGATAACCAAATACAAAAAATACTATAGCAAGTAACCCAAATAAGAGTTACTAACCTATATCAATTGATATTATGGCATTAAAAAAAGTTAATAAGTCAATCAAACAAATATAAGTAAAATTTATATAAGAGTCGGATATTTATGGTATTAGTAAGAAGGAAAATGAAAGTTGGTATTTTGCAAACTGGCAAAAAGAATTGGTAATTTCATAAAAGAGTCGGTATTACTAACAAATTATCAAAAAGAATTGGTAAAAAGAGTCGGTATTACTAACAAATTACCAAAAAGTCAAGTGTCTGGAAATCGTTTACCAACTATTTTCTCATATTTATCGACTCTTTTAGAAATTTACCGATTTCTGCAAAGTACCCGTTCTTTGGGAATAGTAAATGATTCGTGCCTTGCAATCACAGCTCGCACATGCGATAAAAATATTACCCTCAAAGATTACAAGGCAAATTAATATTTGCTTTGAGTCACTTTATGCCTTTACAAATTCTCTTCATATTATCTGTGGTCAATGGCCTTGGAGCCTCTAGCTAAGGTGGGATTTCGATTCTCCCTCGTCAGGTACACGCAAATCGCAATTGCATAATTAGACAGTTTCCTAATAGCTCAAACTTTTCAAATGTGATCTGAATTAATATGATAGCTGCTTAGGGACATCAAGGCAATTTGGGAAGAAAAAAAAAGTTCATTTACTCTCAAACCTGTCTATCGGAAATGCTGAAAGCCTAAGGCAAATCCACGACTCTTGAGCTTTCAACTTTGCCGATACTGGCATTTCCTCAAAGTGGTCCCAAAAAGAACTTGCCAAACACTTAGATATTTGCCCAAGGATCTTTAGAGCCCCAAAACACAGTTGGAAAGCTGAGCCAAAAGGTAAGCAGAGTCTAATGGCTTAAACATTCAATACAGTGCTGGCACTTGCTGGACTTTTAATTTCGTTGTGTACAGTAGATTAAAGAGTGATTCAGTTCGAGGTAGTCATCAGTCTCTTAACTCTCTACTTTTTTTCTGGGCGATGCAGCTACTGATGATAACCAAGAAGTGCTAGCACAAAACCAGACTCAGAAGACAGAAAGTTAGAAAGAACAACACGTACTAAAAACTAAAAACTAATCATCTGATGAGAAAAGTGAGGCCTACTATTATGATTTGTAAATGAAATCTGGCGACCCAATCATTGATTCAGTATCGAGACAAAGGTACCATGAAATCCATAGGGTACCCTTTGAGGTAAAGTGATTTTGGCTACCGGCTCACCTTCAAACTTCTGCGCATCAATCACGTGAACCTGCAAATTTCACAATCCCAAAGTCATATCGAAGGTCGTTACCAGTGGGCAAAGCTACACGATGACTATATTGAAACTCTTAAACTTAACCTGGGACTCATCAGTTTCTTCGTTATGTACCCAAGAGATAATCCAACCATTGTCTTCTCCAGCACCGTCTTTCCTAGGGACAAAAACACTCCCACTGCAGAAGCTGTCCTTTTCGAAATTATGGTACTCAACCTTTATCAAGCTCTCGCGATGTCCTCTCTAATTCAAGGCCACAGTAAGGTACATTTCGACATGTACAATGGTTAAGTAGAGCGACCCAAAAAACTTTCACTAATACCTCGGCATCAGATAGCCCAAGACAAGGTTCGTCGAAGTATAATTTCGCTAGACCTCCATATTTAGCCATTCCTGAATCCAACAAGTGATTTATAAAGATTAGGAAACCGATCTTATGCGCTGCTTTGGGCGAGTGGCCATGCACTCAAGAGTAGAGTCTGGCATTGCATTACCACTTTCAGAGCTTGACTTTGAATTGATGACTTGAGCATAACCATACTTGTTGCGCAAGCCGGTGAAATCTGAATTTATGAAAGGGAAGTCCATAGAGAATTCAGTGCCCGTTGGATTCGACTCGTGAACTTCCCCAGTTTCCACGTTCAATCTCCACTCGTAGGCACGGGTAAACAGATAGCCTACATGTTTGTTAGCATTTGCATCAACTGGTTCTCTGAAGTCGAATCCTCTTGAGAACCAATCAAACTTGTTCATACCCCAATCAGGACCAGGAAACACCGATGTGGGAACCCTGCATCCTCTCACCACAACCTGCTTTGTCCATCAATATCGTTCAAGTTGAGGCCTGGCCTAAGAGATTTTTAACACTCAAATTTAGGCTTGTAGGAAAAATATACCTCATCACCATCCTCAAAGCAGTTGAATATGTGAAATGTGCAGCTTGGTCCTACATAGAACCATTGGACTGTACTCGCGTCTCCATATCGAGGCATCACCCCAATCCTTGCATACCCTTCCTTGTCATACTTCACTAACCTATGTTCCAAGAAGGCGATTGATGTAAAGCTGCTCAACGTGCTTGAAAAATATGGCGAAAAATGCAAGAATTTAATAAAAAATTTAAGCTGTTGGATTTCACTCACGGTCCACCATTGACAAGTCTCTTCATGTCAAAGACAAGGGGATGGTCAATGATCACATTGTACCTGAAATCAAGTGGATCAATGGTTAATCCCGTACATTGTTGCCAACCAATGTTTCTGAAATTAGATCGCTCACCTAAGTGTGATGCCAATTTCATGGCTAAGAACACTCCGATCAAACTCGAGATCAGCCTTATGATTGAGTTTCTTCCCATCAGCTGAAACAATTAGCCAACCTCAGGACTCGTAGTCTTATCCTTAATGCTTATTGTAGAATGCGACAATGTCATGAAATCAAGATAAAGCAATTACCGGATATAATGCCCACTACATAGTAAGGTCTCACTGCATTTATTCCCATGGTGATCAGCTCCCCCGATACAGGCGCTCTCTGTACAAAGTTACGACTTGCAAATCAATGAAATCAGATCAATCCTATATATGACAGGGCATGCTGTACATATCAAAAGATCAAACCTTTGGGTGGCTAGTGAAAGGATGATCCCAGTCCCCGCCGAAGTTCCAATTGCCACGAGCTTCCAACGTGGTGATATCTACTTCTTGAGGCACGTAATTCTCTGCAACCACATATGTTTTCCCCGCGTGCTCGAAAACATTAGTGTTGCTCATGAATTTATTTACTGCTCCATACCTTAGCTGCTAAGATGAAATAACTCTAACTTGTTCTGTAGGTAGAGCTATACAATTTACATTAAGGCAAATAAATAATGTTTATATTTGGAGAATTATTAAGTTCAAAATAAGTGAAGAATAGTAATACAGTGTTCAAGAGATAAGCAGCCATAATAGCCCAAGAATCTCCTTCGACAGCAGGAAGAAAAGACGGCTTGTTTCGTGGCTTCTCTAACTTGAAAGTTTCGGACTCGATGTATCGGTTTTTGTAGGATGGTAGCCAATTTCCTCCGGGTTCCTTTTCAAAATATACGGCATGAAGCATTCCTTCTCCCTCGACCCATGTTTGGCTTGATCTTCCAAAAATTGATTCCGTGGATTTAAGACCGCCAAACAGAGGATTTGGACCTGCGCCATTATACATTACTCTTCTGTCAGCTATTTTGAGAAGCTAGTCATACTTTTCTTCTACAAGCATTGCTGAGAATGCCATGTGTACTTTGAGTTCTCTAATTACGGAAGTCGAAGAAAATGAACTAAAACTTAAGAGATCGATTGAAGCAGTTTGCATACCATTTCTAAGGAGAACTCCCTGCGGAAAATCGACAGGAATGTCACCTTCACAGCAAGTGACTACAATCGCCTCGCCAATTTCTTCAACTGGAGCAAAGTTTTTCTGCATGCATGCAATCCCCTTACTTTAGGCTAGACAACTCGACCAGGTTCTTGCTCATTTTTTTAGAATTTTGCTTTATAAATCACCATTTGTATTTCTGGCATTATTACAAAATATGACAATATAACAAGGAAGTTGCTTTCAAAGTCAATGTTAGAAAGTCCAACCCAAAAAGTTTAAGTATTTACACACTCTCATATGTAGGCCGCAACTCTGATATCATATTAAAAAATCCAACCCAAAACTTAAGATGATAGGTGACGGAGACCACATGAATATTAAAAAACATTTAAGATCAACTTAACATGTTTGGATTGATGGTTTAGCCATTCCATTCCAGCCCTATGCCTAATGGCATGCTTATTATGCCAATTTGTTGATTAATTGTGCGTCTCATATTGGAACCTCCTATCTAGATACTGCTTCCCTTGACACAAAAGGTAACCATTTCAATCCTTTTCTATTTCAGTCCATGACTCATAAGTCTGCCATTCAAGTTTTTTCTGGTACCTGAGAGGGAAGCAAGGGCTGATCAACGAACCGAAAAAGGGAATCCACGAAAGCCTCCAGCATTTTCCTCGAAGTGCTTTTCACAGCTTCTAGCACATGTTCTGGCCATGGCTTTTGTGGCAACTCGATCTTCCGCTTAGGCTGGGAGGCAAATATTTTAGCTAGGTCATGTATAAAACTGAATCTGAATCTAGGTTCGTATGTGCAAAATCAGTAAGGTAAAGGAGACTGGATGATAAGGATCTATTTGTTTCACATGATCATATGAACTGTTTACTTGAATCTTGAAATCTTGTGGAGATTGGAGAATGAGCATGCATATTTAAGACCTTACGAAGCCAAGGGCATTCAGTTGAAATGCCGCATGGGGAAGATTTTACCCTTCTTTTCTATCATTACAAATACTTAAAAACAGAGGACTCATTTCCATGGCAAGAGTGGGCGGGAGGAGCTAATCATGAGCGCCAAAAGAAGAAGAAAATGACTCCACCCTATAGTTGCAAGACCTGGTAAAACGATATGATGCCACAAGGTAAGCGAGTTCTCGAG
Source organism: Corymbia calophylla (assembly GCA_014182845.1). Lineage (NCBI taxonomy): Eukaryota > Viridiplantae > Streptophyta > Magnoliopsida > Myrtales > Myrtaceae > Corymbia > Corymbia calophylla. The sequence continues at coordinate 3,930,679 of CM024695.1, forward strand.
ACTGATTCAAGTAACTTAGAAGTTCGAAAGAAATGATCTTGTCGCAGAGGAAACGTTTTGCCTAGAATGCAACCACGTGAAACACCAAAAAAAAAACAAAAACAAAAATAGAATGAATCATCTAAAAATTGGACGGCAAATCTTTCGGCCAAAAGAAACGAAGAAACCCTCTCTACATGTGTTACCTTCTGATCCAACGGAACCGACAGCTTCAGGCGATCAAAACCACAACTTTGTGAAATGGATGGCTTGTGGAGAGATGCACTGATGTGCAAAGCATGAGAAGAGAGTGCCATCTTCTTCTTCTTCTTCTTCTTCTTCTTCTGCAATACTATGAGAAACTATATACAATGATGTTTACCAAGAAAAAAGAGAGGCTACAGTGATGCACTCATTGGCCTTCGACCCATATGACAAGAGGCCTCAAAAGTCGTCAAAAGTCGTCCCAGAGACGAATATTCACTCGTACTTGTCTCTGCCAGAAAGGACAGACGACGGACATGCACATCGAAGAAAAGAGAAGAAGAAAGACGGTATGTACCATCATATACGCGCCCACTTCCATCCATGCACTCGGGCACTTAAAAATCAGCTCAAACTAAAACTCTACGTCCAATGATCTGCGTCAACAGAATAAGTCTGTAATAAAAGCTCTAGTTGCTGTCGTGTATGAAGTGGGGTAATGTGGATTGGCAGGTGATGCATCCCAAAGTGTCGCGACATTGGTCAAATTCAGCCACTGCTCACCTTCGAATATTCCATCCCACGGCGTACACCGGTGGCTATTAACGAAACTGCTAGTTATGCAATCTGAACGGTTGGTAAGAGCCGGGAAAGAATAACATCAAAAGTGCTTTATCTTATGTACGGCGCTCATTTTAGTATCATAACTTTTCGGTGGCTTACTTAAATGCCAATTTTTTTGAAAAACAATCAATTTAATGCCAACTCTGATCTTTTCGGTCGAAAATCTGACGTGGCCCTTTTTATCAATATTTTTAGCTAACGTGGCTTGCCGAAAAGCATGGGTTCTAAACGATATCATTTAACCAACTTTTCGCTGAATCACTTAAGTGTCAAATTTTTTAAAGACGATTTTTTTAGTGCCAACTGAAAAGGAAAGAAAAAAATAGAAAAAATGGCGTGGAGGAGAAATGTATACGTTAAAATGCCACACAGACCAGTTTTTCCAAAAAAAAACCACGTGTACTTTTAGTTGGAATTTCTCACTATTGGCACTTAAATTATTTTTTTTTAATTTTGGCACTAAAGTGAGCTGGCAAAAATTTGTGGCATCAAAACGAGCTTCATACATTAATTAAAGCACTTCTAGTGACCTCCCAAAAGCCAAGTATAATGACTTACTCTTATGTAAAAAATCAAATGTATGATCTTAGATTCAATTCCTATTGATATCTAGGCAAGCATGGATGGCTTTGTTGAGGTGCAAGACTGAGTTGTGATGAGTGTCGACACTTAAATTTTGATGATCTATTTAGTCGTTCCTTGCATAGACAATTTAGGAATCGACATTGATCCCTAACAAAAGAAAAAACGGTAATTGCATTTACATATTAATTGTTTTCTAATGCATTATTACATATTTGTTGAATCAGAGGCGGATGGACCAGTACTGGGGAGGTCCTGATCTTAATTAGACTAAGTCTGGATAAATTAAAATTTGTCCAAAAGCCATTACGTGGCTGAAATCTTGGCGAAAGAATGTTGATTAGAGCAAAATTGGAGAACCGATTTAATTTGGTATAGCTAAATTTTGATAACGAGGGGTGCGAATAAAGAACATAATTGGATTGTTTAGCTCGGACAAGTTGGGTGTTTAAATATTGGAAATGTGTATATCAGCACGTTCACATGTGGCAGTTTTCCCTGATTTTCAAAGAAAAGAGGCAAGGATAATGTGTTTTTGTCTTTAAAAGAGGGGAATATGAGAAACAGGCCGGTTCAAAGAAAAGAGACAAAAAGTATTTCTCGGCATTCCCAAGAGGAGAAAGAAGATATGCTCGCAGACATTATGGTCTTTATTGATTCTCTCTCCCTCTCTTTTTTTAAGATCCTAGATTATTTACAGCAACCGCGCACCACCCCCCTACCTATAGAGTTACCGTCGGCCTAGCATATCCGATGGCTATGTCCTTTAAAATAGATTTTTTTTAAAGTACCGGCTATATGAAATATTTGTGCACCAACAGAGATAAAATGAAACGTACTACTGGAATGGATGCAATAATTTTTGCTAACTTTTTATATTCACCGACTCTTTCAAAAAATGCTTGCATCTAAAACTCTCAAACTTCACATGGCAAATTTAAATATGCTTTGAATCACCTTATATCATTGTAAATCCCTGATTCTCTTCGTATTTCTTTATATTTCAAGCGATAGATGGCTTTGGAGCCTCTATGTTAAGGTGAGATTTTGATCCTTCCCAATCATATACACGCAAATCGTATATGAATAATTAGTCATTTTCCTAATAACTTAGAATTTTCAAATGCAATTTTGGTCGATAACATGCAGCGCACGGGACATAGGCTCAATGGCTCAAACATCCGATACCGTGCTAACACATGCTCGACACTTAATATTCGTTTGTGTGTACAGTAGATTAAAGAGCGACCGGGTTTAAGGTAGCCAGGCTCTTAACTACTTTTCCAGGACAGATGCAGTTACTGATAAGCAGGAAATACCTGCACAAAACTAAACTCAGAAAGTTAGAAAGAACATCGCATATTAAAGGCTAAGAAAACTGTTGTCTGATGACAGAAGTAGGACCTACTACCATATGATTTGTACGTGAGGTCTGGAATCCTGGTGATCAATTCGACATGGAGACAAAGGTACCATGAAATCCATAGGGTACCCTTTGAGCAGAGTGATTTTTGCTGCTGGCTCGCCTTCAAACTTCTGCGCGTCAATCACATGAACCTGCAAATTCACAATCTCAAAATTACAACCAATGTCGTTACTGGTAGGCAAAGCTGAGTGATGATACTACTGAAACACCCAGACTTGACCTGGGACACATCTGTTTCTTCATTATGAACCAAGGTGACAATCCAACCCCTGTCTTCTCCAGCACCGTCTTCTCCGGCACCGTCTTTCTTAGGGACAAAAACGCTCCCGCTGCAGAAGCTGCCCTTTTCATAATAATGGTACTCGACCTTTATTGAGCTCTCGCCGTGACCTCCTCCCTAATTCAAGGCTGAAGTTAAGCACATTTCAACACGCACAATGGATAATTAGAGTGTGAATAAAAAAACTCTCTAGTTCCTCAGAATCAGATAGGCTAGGACAAAGTTCGTCAAAGTGTAATTTAGCAAGACCTCCATATTTAGCCATTCCTGAATCAAACAAGTGATGCATAAACATTAGGAAACCGATCTTATGCGCTGCTTTGGGCGAGTGGCTTGAACTTGAGAGTAGAGAACATTGCATTACACTTTCAGAGCTTGACTTTGAATTGATGACTTTGAGCATAACCATACTTGCTAGGCAAGCCGAGAAATTGGCATTTATGAAAGGGAAGTCCATAGGGAATTCGGTGCCCATAAGATTCGACTCCTGAACTTCCCCAGATTCCATGTTCAATCTCCAATCGTCACGGGTAAACAGATAGCCTCCTTGCTTGTCAGCATTAGGACCCACCAGTTTCCTGAAGTCGAATCCTCTCAAGAACCAATCGAACTCGCTCGTACCCCAATCGGGACCCAGAAACACTGACGCAAGAGCCCTGCATCCTCTCACTGCAACCTGCTTTGGTCCGGCAATATCAGTCGAGTTAAGGCCTTTTCTAAGAGATCTTTAACACTCGAGTTAGGCTTGTGGGAAAAACATACCTCATCACCATCCTCAAAGCAGTTGAATACGTGAAATACGCAGCTTGATTCTATATGAAACCATCGGACTGAACTCGCATCTCCGTAACAAAGCATCACCCCAATCCTTGCATACCCTTCCTTGTCATACTTCACTAACCTAGATTCCAAGAAATCGGTTGATCTAAGGCTGCTCGACATGCTTGAAAAAGAAGGTTAAAAATACAAGAACATGAAGATTTCGAGGTTTTGGATCCAACTCACGGTCCACCATTGACGAGTCTCTTAATGCCCAGGACGAGGGGATGGTCGATGATAACATTGTACCCAAAATCAAACGGATCATTGGTTAATCTCGTACTTTGTCACCAACCGACGTTTCCAAACTAGAGTGCTCACCTGCGTGTGACACCAATTTCATGGCTGATAACACTCCGAAACTCGAAATCAGCCTCATGTTTGAGTTTCTTCCCATCAGCTGAAACAATTATCCAATTTCAAGACTCACATTCTTATCCTTAATTCTTATTGTAGAACTCAACAATGTCATGAAATCAGGATATATCGAATTACCGGATGTAACACCCACGGCATAATAAGGTCTCCTAGCATCTACTCCCATGGTGACCAGCTTTCCCGATACAGGCACTCTCTGTTGCACAAAGCAATGATTTGTATAAATCGGTGAAATCTGTCATATATATGTCGGGGCATACTTCGCATATTGAAATATTGAACCTTTGGGTGGCTGGAGAAAGGTTGATTCCAATCCCCATCCAAGTTCCAATTGCCACGAGCTTCCAACGTGGTGACATCTACTTCTTGAGGCACGTAATTCTCTGTGACACCGCATATGTTTTCCCAGCGTGCTCGAAAACGCTAGTGTTGCTCATGTATTTATTGGCTGTTCCATACCTAAGCTGCTAAAGATGAGATAATCCAGCATACGGTATATGTAGAGCTATACAATTTGCATTAAGGCAAATCAGTAATTCCAATCTTTGGAGAATAATTAAGTTCAGATGAAGGGACGAGGAGTAATACAGTGTTCAGGAGATAAGCAGCCATAATAGCCCAAGAATCTCCTTCGATAGCCAGAAGAAAAGACAGCTTGTTTCGTGGCTTCTCTAACTTGAAAGTCTCAGATTCGACGTATCGGTTTTTGTAGGATAGTAGCCAATTTCCTCCGGATTCCTTTTTGAAATATACTGCATGAAGCATTCCTTCTCCCTCGACCCATGTATGGCTTGATCTTCCAAAAGTCAATTCTGTGGATTTAAGACCGCCAAACAGAGGATTTGGACCTGCACCATCATACATTACTCATCTGTCGGCTATTTCGAGAAGCTAGTGGTTGTTCTGCTTCTACAAGCATTGCTGAGAATGGCATGCGTAATTTGTGTTCTTTAATTACAGAAAGTGAACAAAATACACTAAAACTTGTGAGATTGATTTAAGTAGTTGGCATACCATTTCTAACGAAAACTCCCCGCGGAAAATCGACAGGAATGTTGCCTTTGCAGCAAGCGACTACGATTGCCTGACCAATTTCTTCGACTGGGCCAAACTTTTTCTGCACGCACGCAATGCCCTTACCTTAGGCTAGACAACTCACCAGAGTCTGGCACATTATCTTTTGAATCAATTTTATGAATCACCATTTGTATCTCAGGCATTATTCTTAGGGTGTGGTTGGTATGTAAAAATATATCTGAATGGAAAGAGCTACTATAACTAAGCAGATAATATATCTAGCATCTATATGATCAATCATATCTCTCCAATTAATTTCATTTCGTTACACTTGATGATCAATGTATCGACCATATCTCCAACTTTAATTTAGTTCCATTATGTATTTTATATGTCTTCTCATTTTTTATTGACGTGACCGATGCTTCACAGAATGGGATAATTTAAGAATGGAATAACTATTTTATAAGAATAAAATAACACAGGAGGAATCGAATAGCTATTTTAAGTTGATAATATGATAACATAACTTGAAAGTTGCTGTCAAAATCAACTAAGCATGCTCGGATCAATAGGTTAACCATTTTGTTTCAGCTTCATGCTTAATAGAATGTTTGTCACGCCATGTTTTGAACGAAGTCTGTATGGCATATCTGGAATGCTCTATCCAAAATATTATTTTCCTCGACGCAAAAATAACTACATTGATGCTTTTCCATCTCATTCCATGATTCATACGCCTGCTGTTTGAGTTTTTCTGGTACCTGAGAGGGAAGCAATGGCTGATCAACGAACTGAAACTCGGAATCCATGACAGCATCCAGCATTTTCCTGGAAGTGCTCTTCATGGCTTCAAGCACGTGTTCTGGCCATGGCTTTTGTGGCAACTGATCTTCTACGGAGGCTGGAAGACATGTTTTAGCAAGGTCATGAATAAAACTGAATCTGAGGTTGCATGCGCAATATGAATAAGTAAAAGAAGACTATGAGTAACAAGGATCTATTTGTTTCATATGATCATGTAGATTGGAGAATAAGCTTGCATGTTTAAGACCTTACCAAGCTAAAAAGAGGGCGGAATGGCATTTAGTTGACATGCCACAGGGATTTTATCTTTACAGATACTTGAAAACGAAGGACTCATTTTCCATAGCAAGTGCGTGTGAGGAGCTTATCATGAGAGGCAAAAAATAAAAAAGGGCTCGACCTTAAAGATAGAAGACGCAGTAAAACGATATAACCTTGTAAGATGAGCGAATTTGGATCGCATAACCAACATTTCGCTTAAAATATAACCGCGTGGGACACCGGGAATGGAAAATGGAGAGATTTGTCTAAAGTTGGACAGCAAAATTTTCAGCCCAAAGAAATGACAACGTCCTCTTGAAGGGGGACGTGCGCAGCAGAAGTCCGATACATTTTCCTAGGGAGATCTCCAAGGGGGAAGCCCAAGTTCGAGCCCATCAATATATCCAATTGGACCCATCTCAACTCAAAAGCTTAAGCTAGTGAGTTATGGGCCAATTATGATATATTAATTACTTCACACCACATCAATTCTCCGATGTGGGACTACTTCTCTAACACAACTCACACGTGTATCCTAACACCTCTCTACATGAATTACCTTCGGATACAACGGTACAGAGATCTTTAGGCAATCAAAACTATGAGTTTGAGAGTTCGATGGCTGATGAAGAGATGCATTGACATTCAAAGCTTGAGAAGAGAGCGCCATCTTCTCCTTCCTCCTCTTCTTCTGCAACACTATGAGAGACTATCCGGATGGTTATCAGAAAAAAAAAACTCATGCTTATCTCTACAGTGATGCACTTATAAGCCCTTCAACTCATGTTTATCTCTGCCAGAAAGGAAAGACAATACATATCAAAGAAACGTAAAACAAGAAAACCATGCACGTCCCCTCACACACACACACACACACACTCTTCCACGCACAAAACGCACGCACGCACGCACGCACGCATTTAAAATCAGCCCAAAGCAAAACCCTACCTCCAATGACCTGCGTTATTAGAATAACTCTCAGATGAAAGGTGTAGTTGCTGTCGGTTATGGGCACAATGTGCTGTGGTAGGAAACGCATCTCAAAGTGTCGCGACATAGATCGAATTCAGCCCTTGGTCACCTTCGAATATTCCCAGGCGTAAACTAGTTGCTACTAATAAAAATTGCTGACTTATGCAATCGGAAACCTTAGTAAAAGCCAGGTATAATGAGTTGGATTTTCTGTCTAGAACCATAGGCACTAACCAGAAGGCCATCGGGACTCTCAACCACAGCCCTTTGGCCTCGTGTAATTTTATAGCCGCGGACGAAGTCCAGCCAGTCTCAACCTCTTGCCTCCTGCTTTCTACAAGTCTACTCATAAGCTCCAGACCACATCCCAGCCAACACCCAAACAAAGTCCCAACGGGCACCAATTCGTCAGCACCTCCTTCCATCACTAGCGACACTAGCTTGGTCAGGGTTGTACAGCCCTCACTAGGCCTTGCCTAGATTTGGGCGAGGCCGTGATGGCCTTCTGGGTAAGGGTACAGGTTGCAACCCTCACAAGCAACATGTGACCCTCGCCAATAGTCAGTGATGGTGGGGTGAGGGCCACCAGGCCCTTGCCAACCACAATAAATAAATAAATAAGGAAAAGAGAAAAAAAGGTAAAAAAAGAGAGAGAGTAAAAACATTAATTTTAATAAAATTTTGAAAAAGTATTAAAATACTATTAAAATTATTTACGTTAGCGCCGACCTTCTAGCCATATCATGTAAAATAGCCGGAGAACAAATCAACAAATTCTAGTCAAAATTGACCAAATGAATACAATTGACAATATGTGAAAATATTTAGGACCTAATTGACAAAATTGAATGTTTTAGGACTAAATTGGTAAAAGCGTAATAAGTTTAAGACTTTTTGAATAACTTTTCCCATGCTTTTTGGTCTAGGTATGCACAAGATAACTTTGTTGAGGGTGCGGAGTGAGTGGTGGTAACCAAAGTGACTACCTTAAAAAATTGATATGATTTGAAGCAATTAATGTATTGTTTATTTGAAAATGATTTTCTTAATATACTTTTTCAAAAAAATAAGATAATGGAAAAGTTTTCACTATCATAAAAAAATATTTAGGCACAAATTATTATATCTATACCAATGAAAAAAAAATCTCATTACTCATTTTTCTAAGAGATAAAAAAATCAAAATTAGAAAATTATTTTTCAAATTATTGATTTTTGCGAAACAAATGGAGATTAAGGGTGCGTTTGTTTCGCGAAAATCGTATCATTTTTGGAAAATGTTTTCCAGGAAATCATTTTCCATGAAAATGATTAGTTTTCTTGTGTTTTGTAATGTGTGATTTAAAATATTTTCAGGCGTTTGGATGGCATTTGGAAAATGATAACATTTGACCTAATAAAGAGGGAAGGACCTAAAGACCTAATAAAGAGGGAAAGTGTTTTCCCCTTCCCATGCACAGGAATTCATTTTCCTAAAATAATACATAATATTTATGTTGACTGGAAAGTATTTTCTATTGACCAAATCGTTTTTGGAAAAACAAACAACGGAAAGTCTGAAAAACACTTTCCGGGAAACTACTTTCATTGAAACAAACGCACCCTAAGCTTTTGAATGAAAGTGAACCAACTTTGAATATGTTAATGGGTTCAAAGTTTAGCTTCCCTCTTGTTTGATCTCTTGAGGTTGGGCCGATTCAATTGCACATCTTAATAAAATAGTATCAGAGCAGATAATTAATTTGTAATCCCTCCCAATATATATTGGTGTTTGAGAATATCTTAAGGATGGAATCTCATAATCAACATTATTGCCAAGTGAAGATAGCATTAGAGTTCAATCTAACCTAGAGAGACCATGGGTGAAGGTGAGCGTCGAGGTAGAACAAACCAAATTCGAGTTGGCGGTGATGTGGGTGCAATTAGGAGTGATCAATTCCCAGTTGGTCCGATTTCAAAGTGGAACCAAGAATTGGGGATTGGATTGGTTGGTCCTAAGACTGAAAACTAGACCGAACCACCAGTTCGGTCCAATTACAGTCCAATCCAATAGAACCGAGCACTTTACTTTTCACTACTTCTTTTCTCATTACTTGGAAGCGGATTGAGATAGTCTTCCGTTCACATTTTACTAAAATTTTTGAAGAAATAATTTAAAAAATGTATATGTAGACAATCAGGTTCAGTTAGTCCAGTTTCCCCTTGGAATTGGAAACCGGACTGCCCAAACACCGGTTCCGCTTTTAGGAACTGGGAACCGGGCCGACAATCTAGGGAACTGGACCAAACTAGCTGGTCTAGTCCGGTCCGGATGGTTCTTGATTTCGGCAATCCGTTTTGTATACCCCTAAATGCAATACATGACTGCAAGTGCAAAGTAAGTGGGTAGATTGTTAAGTTGAGATATATGTTGATGGATGAAGGGAGAGTGCCAAATCTAGCACAAGATAGACTGAGGTGAGGGGAGAGATTTTGTTCAAATGCATGTGTTATGATTTGAAATAGTTAATAAATCTTATTTAACTCAGAACCATTAGCTTAAAATATTAAACTTTAGTAGGTTCGACTAAATATGCTAATAAGCTTCAACTCGTGCTTAACTCTCAGTGATTTCCAAGTAAAAAGGTATCAAGTTTTTATTACGCAAATCTTAATAGGCTTCTCTTTGACTAGATTATTTGAGCAAAAGCTGATCATAATAGGACTCGACCACAACACCCAAAAAAGGAAACATTTAATTCATGCATGTTGAGTACAAATTATGATAATAAATAGAATGTTTGGAATATGATATCCAAGAATTAGCAATTTAGCTTGATGTTTCTATACCACTTTAAATAAATGAATAAAAAGGATTTAGTAGCACGAAAAATTCAAAATTGATACACATGTGACAAATTTATCTCAAATCAATATTGCATGTAACAAATTTACTCTGAACAAATTTTTTTACTATAAAAAATTTTAAATTGATATATTTATGACAAATTTACCTTCCATTAGTTTTCATTAAATTAACATCACGAATAATCACAAATTAATACATTTATAATAAATGAACTCAAAACTCCAAATTAATATATACATCAATTACCACTTGTGATCCAACTCAATAATTTGATGATGAAATTTTAAAAAAACTCATAAATGATGAATTCATCATAGATGTATATTAATTTTGGATAAACTTATCATAAATATATTAATTTAGAGTTTTTGTGTTATTACTCTTTAATGGAAAAAAAACCTTCTGTGGCATTTTTCTTTTTCCTTTCGTGAATTGACTCGTCTACTAAAGCAAATTATATCAACCAGGAATGCGAATTCTCATTCCAACAACTGGAGCCTTCATTATTTTAATGAATTTAATTGTGAAATAATTGCAGAATATAACGTCATTTAATTTAATTTAAAATTTTCCCCATAGTGTTGCATAGAATCCATTGACTGATGGGAAGATTTTGTCCAGTCTCTGTGCGAATAAATATCCTAACAGAGGATAAGCTATCAAAACCCTGACTAGGAAGGACAAAAAGGAATCCTGTGCTCAGTCCATCATTGATTTAAGCGAATCTTGCTAGAGGAGAGAGCATGCGGAAGAGTTTTATATCCACATTCAAGGGGAGCAGTTTCCCGACTAGAGTTCAAGGTATGCATTTCACTATCCTTTCGCATTCTCTTCAAACGACGCTCCTTAGCATGACTCTATATAGTCCAATCAGTACTGCAATACATCCGATGGGAAATTATCGCTTCCGACTAGGATTACTCAACTGTATAAAGATTATCTCGTGATTTTACTAGTGCTCAAGATCTAGACTATCTCAAAGAAATTCCTTATTCAATGGTAAATATCATACCAACAAAGTTAGGGAGGATATCAACAGTTGTAGTGTCTCGAAAAAGCATGCTGCCCATCTCCAATCACATGTTTGATGTGAGGCTTAGGAAAACGCCTTGTTTTAAGCACTTTTCTCCGAGCAAAGGTACTCTCTCGCCTAGAGTTTGGACAAACAAACATCATCTCATGATTTCAAAAGGAGTTCACTTCAGTTCTTTAAAGCACAAGCAACATTCCAGACTGCAAACTTCCCAAGGCCCAGACCACTCTCACATCTTGGGCAAACAAACATCGTCTCATGATTACTCTTGCTACTTTAATAGCCTATGCATTTTTGCTCTATCTATCTGATAAGCGTTTAGTCAACGCTATAGAAATCCGACATTTCACTCGAGAGATTAGCTCGAATCTGAGCCAACATTTAGTTAGATCTTCATAAATGAGATATATAGACAATTTTGAAAGATACGAAAAATTGACAAAATTATCTAATTATTTGTAATATAAAAAATTATTCTAAAGAAATCTCTAACTATCTCTAACACATTCAAAATGTTAAATCAATAAGTTATCGATCAACCAAAATATATTCACTACTAAATAATACACTCTATCTTGTTATGGAACTTTTTTTCTCCAGTACCCTCGTACTTGCACCTCAATAATTACTTTCTTAGGGGAGTATGAACATGTGGCATGAATAATTAGTGACCCTAACGATGACAGTTCTGATTAGCTGAAGCCGACCAGCATCGAAAAGACGCCTGACAGTCATTATTTCATTCTTGAAGTGATAGCCTCAACTAAACGCCTATCCTCTTTGTCACTTAGCTAATTTGATGCCTAGGGTAAACCAAGATATTTTACTGGTGGAACATCTCTCTCAAAGCTACTCAATCTAAACCAATTCAGCACGTTGTTCATCATTGGAACCAGCCAAGGAAATCTCAGTCTTTGAAAGATTCAACTTTCGGCCTAAAAGATGATGAAACAGCTGTAACGGATAAAGGATTTGCTGCAAGGAATCCTTGTACCCTTTTGAGAAAATCATCAAATATTCCGCAAAGTTAAGATGAGAGCTTTGTTTTCTAGAGCAGAAAAAGTGAAGTTTTGCAGTATCCCTAGAAGCAGCGTCGTCCAGCACTTCTGAGAAAGCCTCCCTACCCCTATAGCTATCACAAACAAGCAAAGGAGAAAATGGATGTCCTTGCCTATGTCCTTTGCCTCCCTTAGAAAAGCCTTCAAGGCCACTTATTCAAGGAAATAGAAAACTAGGGAGAAGTAATGCAAGCTGTAACCCATTGCATAAATTGGTCAAGAACTCAAATCACATAAAGCTGACAATCCCATCTCAGTGAGTCAAAAGCCTTCATTAGATCAGCTTTAATCAATGTATCTAGGGGGAATCCGACCGGCTATGATAATTTTTCAATAATTCGTGGGCTGAAAGAACATTATCAGAGATGCTGAGAAAATCAAAATATAGATATGCGGTGGCATGGTTAGAAGGGTGTCTAGAAAATGTGGGTTTTTCTTTTTGTTCCTTCTGTTCTTCAGCTGGCTAGATTAAGAAAGTTCACTGATTCTTGAACTGCATGACTGGAATGGGCTCGTCGCCATCAAATGAAATGAATGGTGGTGTTCCTCAGGCCTAGTCTAACTTGGCCCATTCAGCCTATAACCAGAGATCGATTCAGAATCAATCAGCCCAAGAATGATGCATAGCTGTTAGAATCCCCTGGCACGCATTATATTCCGTATAGAATCTTCTATTTTTCCTTGTGTATCTGGTAAAAGGTCTTTGAAATGGAATGGACACTCCAAATGAAAATGGCGGGTCCATGCTTATATAGGAAACCCTAGGCTATAACACAATGGAAAGCGATAAAACAGTTTAGATAGACAATTAATAAGCACACGCACGAGACGATAATATATGATTAGGATCTAGATGCATATAGGAGGATTTATATGGTCATATTCTACTATTCAAGAATTGAAAGATATTGCAACATGTACCTATGCCTCACTCATAGCCCTGACCCCAGTAAAACCATCTCTTTCAGTGTCTAATCTCGACTCAGAATCTCATATTAATAAGTTCTCTCAGCTCATAGAAAGTTCCTCGACATTGTATAGGCTAAGCACTACAAAACCCCTATTTCCATGCAAAATATGGGAACCCACACATCAGGAAATCTGCTCTACCGTTTTCTTTTTCTAATAGGATTGACAATCGAATTCAGGTGGCAATGCATGTTGTTGGGCTAGAAATTCAAGATGCGCTCAAAAGCCTCAAACTATACAAATAGAAGTTGTCATTCTTTCCATCAAGACAGTAGGACTCACTTTGTCATTTCTTTTTCGCGTTCGCAATTCTCTTTTCCTTTTTCATTACCTATTTAAGAACAGATTTGAGCATTTGCTGTTGTCACTTTCTTTCCGTTTTTCCCTTCACATCTCAATTACGGCCAAATGAAGGAAGGAGAGTTATCATTCTTTTCAATCCATTCCATTTCCTCTTCCTTTTCTTGGTCTTTACTCATAATTTCACCACGCCATACCAAATAGAGAAGAGAGGCTAATCGAGGTGATGAAAAAGTACAATGCACACAGCATATGTACTCTTATGAAATCACACGAGCAGAAATAGAGGGAAGAGTACTGCCGCACATCCTTCGGAGGACAAAAATCTGAAGCCTCCCTCTCCCACGGCTTTCCTTATGACTTGCCAAGAAAGGCCGTTCATGGCAGGTGGGGCAGCAGTCATCAATGCCACACTAATTGATCCCTCACCATTCAAGAAATTGCAGAAGCGCCAGGTAAGTTCGAGACATCGCATGACCCACGGGCTCAACATGCATTCCATTCGCAGTCGGGACCCGGGATGAGTTGTTGGCTAATGTTTGGTGGCCGAAGCTCGTTCACGATGGGATAGATGAATGCATCTCATGGAGAGAAATGGTACGTTGCGTTGATGGCGTGGTGGACAGATCAAAACCAGACATGTTGCAGAAATTGTGCGAAACTTAGGGCCGGTGGATTTCATTTTCGCGTTATTTGCTTAACCAATGCAATACCCCATGAATTCGAGGCTCGCTCATGCAACACGCGGAACAATTATGTACATGGGACCCTGCCCATGCATTCACTGATTTAGACATATCTTCCCTCTATCACGGGGCCATTATCCACACGTGTATGTAATGTATACATACAAATCTCTTTGTCGTATTCCTATAGTGACAAACAATAACAGTTTGATGAAACTGAGAGCTGGGGCAAATCAATGGTGAAACGTGGTGGTATCGAGAGAACTCGAATTTATTATTGATTGAATGGTGTTCGTTGCATTCTCCTTTCTCTCTTTTGCTTTTAGTTTTGTAAGTTTTGTCCTTACATTTGATTTGGATTTGGTAGTTGTCCGTAAACCAAAACATGTGAGGTTTAACTGCGTACTTGCTAGATTTTGTGGCTAACCATTATAGTCCCTTTCTGAAATTCACGGCCTCTTTTTTACATAAGTTCACAAAAAGAAGTAAAATCTTATTTTCGAATTGATGGATAGCTTAGATGCGTGGTAAAATGCCCAAGTACATGTACACTCATTCGAAAGGACCTCAACTTTAGCTACTCTATAACATGTCCGCGTAATTAACGACTTGCCTCGGTAAAACTTAAGCCATTGAACTTTTGCGTATGATATTAAACAGTTGCAACAAAACCATGGATAATTGTCCTGAGCCTATTTTATGTAACTAACCAATTTCTAATTTTTCTAATTTTGTCAATTTAATTTTAAATTTTTGACAATTTTCCAATTCAATTCTCCAATCCAATTTTGAACGGAAATAGTTGATTGGACTTCCATGTCGGCAATATTCCATCAAAATAGGCCGCAAGCAAAAATTTTACAACTAAATTGACAAAATTGAGTAAAAAAAGAGGCAAAATTGAAAGTTTAAGATTGAATTAGCCGCCATATAATAAATTTGAGTCTTTTTGGACAATTTCTCCCACAAAACCATTGGTCACAAAAAAAAAAATTTTAGCAATTGGGGTAGGCCTCTCAATCACATAATAACATTTTCTTTAAATAGTGATTGGACCCGTCCTCTAGCGTCCGAGCTGGGACTCCATTGAATATGGGCCTCAAGTTCTTTCTTTCCACATCTAGCTAAGGATCCCTCCAGATCTCAATCAATCATGAAGAAAGCAAAAGAAAGACCTGATGAACATTATGTTTTTTCCAACGCCCATCACAATATTATATAGTCCATTCCCTTTTTTATATATATCCCAAGAGGGCATGGTGGCTTGGGCACTGTAAACCCTAATTTGTTGCCTCACACTGAATCAGCATATCCCCACCAACCAATCTTGGAAAGACAAAAAAGAACTTCCGAACGAGGGTTTCTGTCTCTCTCCTTCTTCTTTTTCCTCCTTAATTTTACTTTTGGCAGGGCAAGGAGAAAGGGGGAAGACTTCCTTTCTTTTGGGTGATGAATAATTTAATTGATTTACATGGGGTTGGTGATGGCCCCTGAAACATGATAAGGGGTTAAATGAACAGGAGTGACCAGGTGAAACACTGAAGCTAGAGAGAGAGAGAGATGAAAAGTGAAGATTGGAAGCTATCTTATTGCTATGACCTAAAAGAAACAAATATCAAATAATTAAAATGTGAGGGTTGGGTCTTTTGGAGATGGGGACCCTCGGCATTGCAACCTTAGGGTGACCCATTTCTCGTATGGGTCCAATCTCTCCATCGCTCTCTCCATTGAAACCCTTTATAAATGTTGGGGGTGACTCGCTGGGAAGTATTGGGGGGAAGAGAAGCGAACAAAACAAAAAAGAAGAAGAAGAAGAGGAAAAAGCTTCTTGCTTCGTTCAAGTAGAGTAGCTCCCAAAGTGCATGCCCCCTTAACTCCTTCACTACACAGTGAAGTTCTCGAATGGGAGGGGAGTAGTTCTCAAAGTGCACGCCCACTTTGCTTTAACTCCTTCACTGCCCAGTGGTCTCTAGTCCTCTCTCTCTCTCTCTCTCTCTCTCTTCTTTTCTCTCCTCTTCCTCATCATCATCTCTCTCTGTCTCTTTCTCTGAGTCTCAGCATTTCAATCTCCTTCTACTTTTAGCCAGAGAGAGACAGTCCCCATAACTGAGCCCGCCCCCCTTCTTCTCTCTCTCTCCCACCAAGATTTTGGAATTGTCTGAAATTTGCCCCATGTGCACAAGCAAGCTTGATTGTCATCTCTCTTGGTTGTTTCCCTCGCCCCGGAATACAAACCAAGCGAGACTATTGTCTCTATACTATAACCGCTCCTTCTTCTATCTGTGAAGACCCAGTGGTTCTTCCTCCTCTAGAACCCTCATTTGGTCATCCAATTCTAAACTCAGCGTCTACCAAGAAAGCACGACATCAAGAATCGAAGACAAGGAAGAATCCCCCAAGAAAGCAAAGAGAGTACCGTGTTCACCAGATAAAATGATTGAGCCATCCAACTGGGACCGCGAAACCAGCTCCAACTCGGTCCCTTCCTCACCATGCTCCCCTTCCTCGCCCCCAGGGTGGAATGCCTCCTCCCTCAACTCAGCCCCAAAGCCCCCCGACCACCAGATTTCTGCCGACCTACCAGCCGAATCCGATAAGAAGATCAAGCGCCTCCGCGACTCGGGGAAGCACCCCGTGTACCGCGGCGTGCGGATGAGGAACTGGGGCAAATGGGTGTCCGAGATCCGCGAGCCGCGGAAGAAATCTCGCATTTGGCTCGGGACGTTCCCAACCCCGGAGATGGCAGCTCGTGCCCACGACGTGGCCGCCCTGAGCATCAAAGGCAGCTCGGCGATCCTCAATTTCCCTGAACTCGCCAGCTTGCTGCCTCGGCCTATCTCGCTCAGCCCGCGCGACGTGCAAGCAGCGGCGTTAAAAGCAGCCCAGATGGATAAATTCGATACAATCACCACATCGACGGCGTCATCATCCTCGTCAATGAGTCCTTCAACATCACTAATCTCGGCGATGGATCTCTCTGAGACATCCGAGGAGCTGAGCGAGATCATCGAGTTGCCTAGTCTAGGGACGAGTTACGAGTTGACGAAGCCAAGCAGCGAGTTCGTGCCTGTCGACTCGGTGGACGGGTGGCTTTACCATCCTCCGTGGCTGGGGGCGACCTTAGATGACGAGTGTGGTTATGTGGGTGGATGATCCAATGCCAGCGCCAGAGAGTTTGATATATGATGGATCTGCAGGTTTGTTGTGGGATAAATTATGAGTGATGGTATGAAATTTGTGAATAATCTGTCAGTGTAAATCATGTGCTTTGACTTAGTGACCTCTTCTCCTTGTGTCCATCTTCACCTCAAGAGTTCTCACTCTTGTCAAAGTCCTTCTTGTTTTATCTTCCAAGGGCTTGTGTTGGAACTCCATTCACCATATGATAAACTCGGCCTATCGCAACATGCAATAAGCGCTATGTGTGAATTATGTCTAACTTCGTTAATGTTCACAACTGTTGTTGGCCGAGTTTGTTTTGACTGTGTGTGTAATTATCTTCTTAATCAGTTCTCCTTCTTTGTTATTGACCCCATCGTCTCTCTCGATTGCTTCTATGTTATGCCGTGCCCACATCAATGGACTCAACTACTAAAGTTTGTTCGAAGAGGGGCCACATAAATTGCTTCTGCTTTTGGATGGTTGAGTGCTCATTTACTCTCTCTCTCTCTCTCTCTCTCTCTCTCTCTCTCTCTCTCTCCTACTGTGTACGTAATATGTTGTGTTACAGTTTCTGGATTTGGCCGTATCTGTGTAAAAACTATAATCCACTCAACTTGTCGATAAAACAATGACCCTTGCAGCAACTTTTTCCTAACGAAGATTCGAGCATGAAACCACCATCCCATGATTTTCATGACTGTACCAGCGAAGCGTAATCAACAAAAGCTTTCCTGATCAGGTTTCGATCATTACACGGCGGTATCTTCCCCAGTGCAATTCCCTGCCATATTGGGCAAATTTAAAATCGAATGATTCTCGAGGAAATGTGCAAACGAAAGTCTTAAAAGCTCATGATCGCCTCAATGACGAAAGACTTTAGCCCACTGAAACGACGACCCTACAAGCCTCTGTCACTGTTGTTCATGCTGTCATTATTTTCTTAGGCTGGAAATTAAACTTTTAGGGTTTCTGGCAGACACGGCGGATGTTGAAACAGGGTGTGAGATGGAGATTGCAAGGGAGGGATGGTGATGGTGACCATTTTTGTCTGCTGTATCTACTAGCCTTATTATTATGCTCAGCTTTTTAAACCAATGTCATGATCAGTGTGCACTGTCAGTCATCTGCTTTTGTAACTTACGCTTAATTTTCTTTTGGGCGGATGGATAAATGCGGGCATGAAAATGTGGCTGGTGTTGAAACTAAGTTGGGAGGAGATAT
Source organism: Corymbia calophylla (assembly GCA_014182845.1). Taxonomy (NCBI): domain Eukaryota; kingdom Viridiplantae; phylum Streptophyta; class Magnoliopsida; order Myrtales; family Myrtaceae; genus Corymbia; species Corymbia calophylla. The sequence goes on from CM024695.1 coordinate 3,949,305, forward strand.
CTGTTGTCTTCCTCATTTCTTCTGCTGGCAGTGAGACGGAATCACGGAAAATATCTGTCGAGCCGCGACAAAAAGGAGAGTAAAGTGTATGCGGAAATTGAGTAGATTTAAGGAAATGATTTGGATGATGTTCGACTGAAATTGGGCAATAATGCTTTTCCTTCGTAACGATTGACTTTTCCCTCGCGAATGAAAGCAGTCGCTCGAACGTAATGCTACTAAAAGGAGGCGCATTGAAGATTGAAGATGAGTGTCTACTATCTCGTTTAGCATAGGGATGAGCAACCGAACTAGTAGTTCAGCTCAGAAAAGGAACCGAACCGAACCGGCCTTATTTCAGCTGATTTAAGTCGGTTCACATGGGGACTCATTTGGTTCTCAAGTAAAGATTTAGGTTCAGTGCCCGAGCATAAATTTTTCAAGATCGATTTTCAAATAGAACTAGTTTTGAACCCATTCAAAAACAAACTCTACCCTACGAGTCTCTACATTGAGACTTCTGCCAAAGATAATGACATTGAGCATTCCAACATAAGCAGACCATTATGGTATCGTAATTGAGAAATTTTACTAAAATAATGCATATAATCTAGTGATTAAATAAAAAATTAAACAGAAAAGAATTTTAAAAAACAGTTAGGCCACTTCCAAGGTCACTCATTTCAGTTCCTAGTTCTATAAACTGGGAACTAGTACTGACAAGTTAAGGTTCCAAATTTCTAGTTTGAAATCTACTTGCTTCGAAACTGATCATTCATAATTTTATGTCCTTAATTTTTGTATCATAAGGCAAGAGAAACCTGATATACTTCAATAGCTAGTTGTCATTATCCCATTGATTTTACAAGACTTACAGCAAACAACAAGTTTTAATAAATCTTCTGGTCCCAGTCATTTATATCGAGGGCGTAGAGGACGAAGAGAGTGGTGCCATTGGATCTTCAGTGCCCAATTAATTATATGGTCCAAATTGTTGGCGCCCCATCAAAGCTGAGATAATAAAATTCGAAAACGTATGTTTTTATTTTACAATTTTTTTTCCTTTCTTTATTTTTATTTTCGAAGGTTTTTTTTCATCCACAAGTCCCATAAAAATCGTAATCCTGAGAAATATCGAGGAGGAAAACCCTATATTTTTCATCCCAATGAATCACAAATCAAGAATTTTTCACGTGATTGAAAAGGATAGGCCGCCTCCCCCGTTGTATAATACTATCCAAGAATTCAGTTATAACATGTTGTTGGTATCTCAATTTTAATATCGGCCGGTTTCTAATTTCTTTTCAATTCCCCATTTGCAAAAATCTTTTTAAAATCCCTGTTGTATTTGTTTTTTCCTCTTCTCCTTCAGTCGGGCATAACATAGCCCTGACGAAAGAGCAAATTGCAATTATATTAACGACGTAATTTACTTTATATTTTCTTTGCCATCACCATCCACTCTTGCTCGAACAGAAATGGAGATGGTGGGATTCTTTGGCGACTTAAAAAATCCTTCATCAGATTACCTATTCAATTTATTTTTCTAATTGCATATATTAGAAGGAGACGTGTGTCTTCTTTTCTCGCACTCACATAACATCCAATTTGCTAGGCACAAAATGAAATCAAACGAAAGCGATGTGTATCTCTATTTTGGGGAGATCATTGATTCGATTCGAGTCATCAAGTGTGATATTCAATTACCAAAGCTAGAAAAGCGACAAGGAATCAAGAAATGGTGAATTACGGAAGGGGTATGTGCATGAATGTAGCAGCATCGCACGTAGTCTATTTTTAATGGGGTTTCCACTAGATTTAGATTAATCACTATTGTGGAAGAAGCAACCTACTATTGTGATTACTTTTTGTTTGAGATGTGCCAATTTGCATTCACTAAGCCTTTATCTTTTGATAATACACGGACACATATGTGGAAATCCGATTACCTAAAGATCCATAAAACACCCCACACTCCCACGAATTAGGTCATAAATTCAAGCCTATGATATGCACAGGTGGCTCTGACCTAAACAGTTTTACATACAGTTGATGAGATTTGAACGGATAACTTCCAGTTCCTAAATTGAAAATCCCTCGACACCATAGTCAATCCAACCGAACCTAAGGGGTTACTCAGATTGCCTAATATCAAAGTAATACAAATGAACCTAGCTTATGCAAAGAGAAAGTGAACTTATGAATAAAACACCTAGCTCTTTTCCGAGTGAGGGCCGGATATGGTCACTTTTCCATGACTCAATAACGCATTTATTAGATGGCAATCCTCGAAGTTTATGCTATTTAGAAATGGTGAATATATATAACTTCTTAATTTTCATTTTCATGTATATAAGTCGGAACTTAAATGCAAAAAAAGGGCATAACCGTAGCCACATCAATTAAACAACTGGAGATAGGAAAACAGGAAAAATATAAAGTTCTAATGAAAACTAGTGTGAGAATCAGAATTCAAACTTGCCATATGAATTAACCAATTTTCTCTAAAAACTTAATCAATTGCAAAATTGGGTTATAACATATTCTTTTTGGGTAAGTCTTATAATGTATTTCTGTATAGCGTATGATATATGTATTTCTTTAATAGCAACGAAGAATCATTCTAAAAGAAGCCGCCAATCATATCCGACTAAAACATTCCAATTAAATAATGTGTGAAACTTCACTTTATTATTTGGAGATTCAGCACTTCTCCTAGTAATAGATGATTTTAATGCATTTATTAACCTTATCCAGCTTGGCAATGCTTGTAGAAGGATAAAGGATGAATATAATCTATGTTGGCTTTAAATTATTGGAGGCGGGTATACAAAATTATAAACATCCGAATTTTTTTTGTTTAAAAGAGTTCCATTTATTGCACTTCAGACAACATTTCGGTGTGAATTTAGTAGTAAGTAGTACTTCACCAATCAAAGGCCTCATCGCTGTACATAATTGAAGTGATCAGTCTTAGGATAGTACTGAAACCTATCCCGTCAGAGTCAAATCCTGGTGTCTAGGATCAATTGACTAAAGGAGAATTAAACGCATTAGGATTTCTGATTTAAATGTAACTAAATCTAGGAGTCTAATTTGTTCATACGGAGGAAAATTGGACCCGATATTTCAATAGAATGGCCATAATTAATCAAGTTTTTTCTAATCTCCTTAACGGCTTAAGCTATTGTTTGTGAAATACTTGCTAGGTCATTAAAAATGTTGTCGCATAAAATTCATGAGCTAGCAAAATGAAATGTTTCTCTATCATTTTCTCCCACAATGATGACACGGTTGTTTTGGAAATTATATGATCACTACCAATTCATTTAAAAAGAACATTACGAATAAAAGCGTATAGCTCCTAAATTTAACACTCCCTCTGTGACCCTTAAGTTGAGATGTGGTGTAACTCTAACTACAAAAAAAGAAAGGCCAAAGAGGGTCGAGATTCAAACACGAGAGCTGCAACTCTAACGCAACATACAGAACAAGGTTTTCTGGTAACTTACCTAAAAGTTTACCAATAGAAACGTGACTTGAAATCTAGACATCGTAACACTACGGACCAAGTAAATTCCATACATAATTGAAACATGGAAAGCTATCGGAAATACAAGATCGTAATGGAAATGGAAATACTACGAAATAAACTTAGGGTTCAACGTGAAGACAAAGCACACTTTTGCATCAATCAGCTTCCTGCTTCGAATCCTCCCAGCCAGCATGCCCCAACTGGTGTACACCTAGCCGCCCCTACCGTATTGAAGCACACGAGCTAGCTATGCACTTTCGAGGTCTTCTTTTTCCATAATCATTTTCCCTTTCTTTCCTTTTTGTTCCTGTTCTAGATTTTCACCAATTCGATGTGGGGAACAGCATCGGCCCAGCGAACTTTTGTTCATCTTCGTCGCAGACAAGTGGGTTTTCTCTGCCAGATTTGAGGCAAGAAAATCGCAGGAATGCATAGATAAAATAAAAACGAGTGATGATAAAGCTGAGGGATGACTTTCTAGCGAATCCCATATTCAAATGTTTATGCATTATGGGACACCAAGATCTTGAAGACCCATCTCGCTCTTTCTCTCCCCTCCTTTTATGTGGAACTCGCTTTCCGGGCAACTGTACACAGACCCAATTATTTGTACAAAAAATCTTCATATTGACCCATTTCCTAATCTTAGCTGTGAGCCACTCATTTTCCAAGTCCAATATTGCATATGTCGGCCCTTTTTTGTATCTTTTTCTTTTTCTTTTCTTTGGATTTTGGGTATACTTTTTCAAAGCCGAACACTTTTTTCTTTCTTTCTTCTTTTTGTCACTTTTTGCACATTTGTTTTCTTTTATAAAGTTTCTGGCCAACTGCATATACTTAAAAAATCAAGAAAATTAGCACGTGCAGATCAATATGCAATAGCCTGCTAACTCATTTTCACACAACGGCATGATTTATGCTTTGTGGAAACAATATATGTGCAGAGATATATATAGGTTGTACCGCATGACTTCGAAATGTGAGACTTAGAATGATTCTAATGATGCATGTTGGGGTTTGGTGGAAATAGTTAGGATGTGTTTATTTCATTGAAATTTCATGATAAAAGAAAATATTTTTCAAGAAAAAATACTTAATTTTCATTTGTTTGGTCTTTTGGGAAATTGATTTCTTTCTCACTAAAAGGGAAAGTAGTCTTCTCATAATCTAAATTTGTTGTTTGCAGTCCATAGAAAACATCTCCTATAAATTAATTAGTTTTCCATTGTCCGAATACTGAAAAGTCAAAAAAATAATTTTTGAAAAATAATTTTCACCCTCGATTTCTCCAAAAATTGGTTCTGAAGGGAAAAGTTGTACTGCGGATGGCCTTTTTAAGATGCATGTCATTGTTTTTTGTTTGACTAACACTTTCTATGTGTCCAATATGTCTTACGAAAAGAAATATATATAAATGCCTAAAAAAAAAAAAGATTCATGAACAATAAATTTAACTTTGTGGTGCGAAATGTGATTAGCCTATAGCTGGGTGCTAATTTGATCTCTCTTTTCGTGAACACAAATTTTTTGCATCTTATTTTTGGTTTTTTTTTTAGACTTAATAGATAGATAGATATAAGATTAAATGCACCAGAAGTTTTAAATTTTGTCATGAAAGTGTAATCAAGCCCTAAAACTTGCAAAAAGCACAATCAAGTTTTAAAACTTATTAAATTAAAGTAATTAAGTCTTTTCATTAACTCCATCCAACTTAGCTAACGAAAAATATTGACGTAGCTTTTTTATTGTTTTTTCTATCCTATATGGCGATGATATGGCTAAAACGACGTCATTTTGATTCAAATCTAATTTTTAATCTAAATTTTATTTAAACTAAATTTAAAAATAAGAAAATTTAAATAAATAATTAAATAGAGGGTGAGAAACCCTCGCTGTCGTTACCTAGTTTCCCACCCCTCTTTTTTTTAATTAAGCCAATTTTTAATTTGATTTAAATAAAATTTGTGTTAAAAATCAAATTTAGACCAAATGATGTTGCTTTAACCTTATGTTTTATGATCACCACGTAGAACAAAGAGTATTAAAAAAAGTCACATTAATATTTTCTATTAGCCAAGTTGAACGAAGTTAACAAAAGACTCGATTGCATCAATTTAATCAGTTTTAGGACTTGGTTAAATTTTTTGTAAGTTTTAGGACACACACTTTCATAACAAATATTAGAATTTTCAATGCACTTATTCCATACATACACATATATTATTATTGTTGGTGGTGGTGATGGTGATGGTGTAGAGAACTTTTTGTACAGTCATTGTAGATGGACGAGACAATATGACAAGAGATGTTATTCAAATTCATATGCATGTCTACTATCCAAAACTTGGTTGCCAACTAACATGAATAGTACAAGGATGACTTCTTGGACTTCCAGTGGACACAAATATAAAGAAAAGAGTGATCTCCAGCTAATCCAGATTGTGATTAAAAAAATAAAAAACCCAACATATAGATGACAAAATCAGGAACATATAAAGTAGGGAGGGAGCATAGAAAATCTTGATTTTCCGAAGCCTACAATTATTTAGCAGGATTCTTTCCACATTGCACCTCATTGTTCTTTTAACTCCCTATTGCGTTTGTCATTTTTCCATTTGAATTGACATACCATAAGGTCGCCAACTTGATTTGACATTTTGATTCTTCCACTAAAAATGATGAAGGAATCATGATTATGGTAGTCATCATACAATCTTGTCCCCCTTTCGCTAGGTAAAGTAAAAAATAGGTGACAAATGATACTTTAATCCGATCACTCTCCCGATGGGGAACTTCTTTCATATCTCTTTTAAATTGGTTGTTGTTGACACCAAAAAGTGTCCAAATCCTAACTGTTGAGTCGGACTGAAAGAGGCCGCATAAAGCACAGTTGAGGTAAAAATTTGCTAAGTCTTTGTGGTCGGCAACTATAGACAATCAACAAAAGTAATGAGAAGTTGTCGATTGGTGATAAAAAAAAAATACTAAGTGTCAAGCTAAGAGCGTCAATGAACAGGACTTGGTTCAGCTGACGAAGGAACGAAAGCAAGAGAAAAGATAAACAAATCGAAGACAAGACATAAGTATTTAACTTATGAAGCCAACAATCTCGGATACTGCCATCATGATTTATTCCATCCTAGAGCCATAAATCTCAAAAGCCACAAATGATGATGACCGAGAAACATGGGTTGTTGTAACCGTCAGGAATAAGAGTTACGATCTACAGATATAATCGTCAATGTGGGACGAGTGATCTACAGATATAATCGTCAATGTGGGACGAGTGATGAGGCTATGATTGTCGAGTAGTGAGTCTATTGATAACCGTTTGTAAATAAATGTTGCTAATTTTTGGGAGTCACTTTAGATATTATTTGCTTTCTTTGTGACCGTTGTTAACTATCAGTAATAGTATAAATGCTTGATTCAAGTTTGTGGAAAGGGCTACCAATCAATCAATAAATAGCATTTGTTCATTTTATCTTCTTGTTATATTTACATTCAAGTGACATTTTACATAGCTAGCTATGATTGCGTCCGGTCTTTGTACTTTTAATTTATTCATCATTTTGTGTTTGTTGTCCAAGAATTAGCAAATGATTCACGAATCCATCATTTGAAAGGTGTTTTATGAACACATTTCGGCGAAAGTCATTTTGCTTCTCCTGCTTAGTAGTTTTCTGCCGCTACCGATATCTAGCTAATTCTCAATATGTGTTTAGGCATGCGACGTGGGCAAGAGAAAGTTAGTGGCATGTGTGGAAGAAAATGGATGGTTATCATTTGGTTATGGATCTCGGATAACCCTAGAAAGTACTAAAGCTCAATATTCTGACAAGACCTATTTTTACCCAAGAGTGTGCTACTTTATGTCTTTAGGTGAATGCATCAATCCAAAATAGGAGTACTTACTCTCCAAGTCCATTAATTAGCGATGGAGGTTGGTTTGATTATATTATGCTACGCAGCTCTTTTGATGTATAGATCATTATTATGGGTAGCTCTCTTAGTCATCATATAGAGAAAAAGTAATAAAGATTTTTAGAGAAAGCAACAAATTTTAAATGAGGCATTTTCCTTTGCCTTTCTTCTCTTTTTAAAATTATTACAGAGCTCAATTGATTCAAAAATTAGATCGGTGGGATTATCATATTATTAGTCTAAAGTTTATAAGTTTAACCATATGTACTCTATTGGGAGTAGTATGGACTAATGAAACATGGGGGTCATATTGAATTTGGGACCCAAAGGAAACATGGAAATTTATAACGGTTGAAATGGGCAATTATACCAAAATTGTTGATTAATAGTATGCCTTTATGAGCCGAAAAAATCTGAATATCTTGTGTGATAAAAACGAAAATGGTATGCCATTATTTGCCATTCTTTAATTTAATGCGTGGTAATTTCAAAAATTCAAATAAGTTAAACAAGCCTCGTTTGTTCTAATTATGGTATTGGAGAGTTAAAAGTTGGATGACACCTTCTATACCTCATCTGTTTTTTGTAAGGTAATAGCCGTCATGTCACGTGATCAACTATTGCAGTTAATTTTTATTGAGCACATGTTAATAGTTTCAAAGTAAATTCAAAACGCATTTTAAAGAAAGATTTAGTTAAAAACTAGCCCCGATAGGGCCTTTGTTAAAAACCTAAATCAAGAAAATTACAAGAAAAATAAATTGCCATTTCAATGCATTCTATCTAGTTTTATGTGCGACCAGAGTACTATAAATGAAAGATATTTTTATTAAGTATGATTAACGGTCAATGAGATTCTCTTAAGAAAATAATGTGCCTCTTCTAATTATTAATATTGCTGAGAAGAGGATTATGAACGTGCAGTCATTACTTTCCTACTATTTTCTAAATCTTTTCCAAACTTATAAGTGGATTAGGTAGGTCCACTTCATAGAGAAGCTCGATGACATCAATATCAGAGGGTGAGTTCATTGCTTTGGATGATGTTACTTGGTCCAAATTATTTAGTTCAACTAACATTTTGATAATAACTCCAATTTTATTAGCAATTTCCTAAACTACTTATTGAGCAAGACATTTTATAGTTTTCAAACCGTATGTCCTCCATATGTCTAACCATAATAGATATATGATCAATATGGATATTGATGCACAAACAAAGATATTCACAAATGATAGAATTAACTCCTATTTTATTAGCAATTTCCTAAATCACTTATTGAGCAAGACATTTTATTGTTTTCAAACTGTATACTCTCAGTATGTCTAACCAAAAATAGATATATGCTCAATATGGATATTGATGCACAAATAGAGATATTCATGAATCGTAGAAAACTTTATAGTGTGAAATGTGATTTTTGTAGCCTATAGCTAGTTGCGGATTATATCTCTCTTTTTGTGAACATACTTTTTCCCCACCTTTCTTATATTTGGTCCTTTGAATATATATATATACAGTGACGAATATATATATATATTACTTATAAGAATGGCACATGGACGACTTCTTGGACTTCCATGAACACGAATATAAAAGTGGTTCTCCAGCATATTCCAATAAATATATGTATGACAAAATCTGGAGCATGTAAATGTGGGGACGGAGCATAGGAAATCTCGAATTTTCCAAGGCCTGCAATTACTTAGCAAGATTCTTTCCCGACATCAAACCTCATTGGTCTTTAACTCTCTTTCGTGTCAAAGTCATTTTTTCCATTTGGCATACCTTTAGGTCGCTAAAATTTGATTTGACATTTGATTCTTCCTGCAGAAATGATGAAGGAATCATGATGACAATAGTCATGGTTACGATGGTTGTCTTGCAATCTTTTCACCCTTTTACTAGGTAAAGTAGAAGAGTGTTTATAAATGATGCATTGATGCGATAATTGTTCCAAAAGATTGCTACTTCTTTCACATTTCTGTTAAATTGGTCATTGAGATGTGTGCTTGATAATTGTTACAATAGAAAACTTCTATCAACATTATTACAAAGCTTGTTTAATTTAACATTTAGATCAATGGAGTTATCATATTATTGATCTCGGGTTTATCTTTTTAACCATAGGTATTCTTTTGGGAGTAGTATGGGTTAACAAGGCATGGGGTTTATATTGGAATTGGGATCCAAAGGAAACTTGGTGGTTTATAAAAGGTGAACTAAACAATCATGAGAAATTCGTTCATATATACAATGACCTTATGAGTTCACAAAATCGCATAATCCCATGAGATAAAACAAAAATAGTATGCCAGTACTTGCCATATGCGAGGATATTATTGTACACATATTAATAGTTTCAACCTAAATTTAAATCGTATTTACAATAAAGATATTGTTAAGCACACCCTTTAGGACACTAGGATAAAAAACTAAATAGAGAAAATGACCTGAAAAGATTTTTAAAAAAATCAATATTTTATCTTTCTCATTTTCTCTTATAATTATCAATATTGCTGAGAGCAGATGAGGTGAATTATAAACATATAAATATTACATTTCTCCAAAATTATTTATAATCTTTTCCAAACATTTCTTAGAGAAGCTCGATGACATCAAAGATCCGGGTTTACCCTCTTCTTCGATGGCTGATGTCAAAGGGTGAATTCATTGCTTTTGATGATGGTACTTGGTCAAAATGATTTAGATCAACCATCATTATGATAATAAATCAATTAGCAGTTTCCTAAATCACTAATTAATCAAGAAATTCCACAGTTTCCAAACAAAATTAACTTTAATATAACCATTCTTGTATCATGCGTAATTCCTATTTTGAGAATCGAGTCACGTATTCGTCACCTCCGTATCTCAATTTTCCAATTATAAAAAACATCCATTTCAAGTGATTGATATACTTTATATGAAGCATTACCCCCATCGAAATGACTGTACATTTATGTGCATGTAAAAATGCAGAAATAGTTTATTTTTTTAAGTAAAATTATCTCAAGATTCCCAACATTCTGATTAATTAAAGCTGACATAAATTATAAACAAATGATAAAGTATGTGCTCCATTTGGCAAAATTCTCCCTGCCACCTATCTCTCAACTTGCCCCATCAAAGCAAATCCCATTCCGAAAAAGATTCCGTACGAAGAAGGGTCGACGATTGGCCACGTCGTTAGAGAATATAAAGTACACATTTCCCTAATTAATACATATTTTGTTTGGATTAGTCACATTATGGCGAGAATGATTGCAAAGTGCCGACTTGATTAATTCCAAGGGGGATGCGACCAAGGAGACGGAACATATATGCCTTAATGGGGCGTCGCATTTTGTCCTCCAATGTTTTATTTTTGATTGGTTACCTAATTGCCCCTTTATTTTATTTTTATTATTATAAGTTGTGACACATGCTGTAGTTTGATTAGTCATAATTTAGTTGAGTGGGGAAGAATATAACAAAAAATCTGTATTTTTAGCTGCAACTTGTCTGCATCTCAAATTGAGTTTTCGAACATGGCAAAGCTAATGCAAGTACGAAATTTTCTAAAAAATATGGAATCTCACGGTGCCATATGGAGCTTGTTCATGTGCAACATATGAAGTGTAATTAGTCACTATATCACTATTCATATATTGGATCATATAGAATAGATACATTTTAAGACGTGGTTTCAGTTCTCTAATCAATCCTTTAAAGCTGAAATGAGGGGAAAAGGAAAAATATAACGTATGGCCCTAGTAAAGGAAGTTTTGCACAAATGATCTCAATCACCCTTGATTTGAGGATTTCAACTTCCCACTTTCTCAAATCAATGAGAGAGAGATTGCATTGGGTTAATTTCTTATAAACTGCCCCGTGATGTCACTCTCATTACAAGAAAAACACTCTAAAGTGACAAAATCAATGTAGCCTTTGATCATATCCAAAGGTGACAAAATCAGAATTTCATCATCTTCAGTATTGAAACTACTGTGACAAACATGAAATTTGCCGCTTTGGGTCTGATTTGCAGAGACAAAATCATAGTTTTGTTCAAAAAATAATGAATTTATGAACTTGCTTACATTATTTTCTTCTTTTCTCTTTATTATGTAATTTGGACTAATGTCCTTAACCATCTTGCGAAAATGAATTTCTCTTTTTTTGTGAGAGGTCCCTTCGAGGTGGTTCGAACGATTTGATTGCTCATCGTGTTAAAAGACAAAGTAAATCAATAATGAGGATCTACAGGATCTGCTCCCATACATATATATCCACTCCTTTTTATGATACGAAACCCTAGATATCCGCTCAGAAAAACCCCCCACAGGAGGAGCTGTCGATCTTCTTCCTGTTAGGTGGCCATGCAATGAGAGAAACGACACGAGCAGTGATGGATCGCAGTAATTAAGGATGGACAATTCAATACAACATGATATGATATGGCCTTTTGCTTCGATTAGTTCTCTCTGCACATCAAATCAAGCCACGCCCAGTGACCATACCATGTCTCTTGTGATTGATTGCTCGATCTTTCGGGCGTTCACCATACCATGTCTCTTGTGATTGATGAAGAATTTGCCGAGGTGGTTGTTTTTCACTTTGAATGAATAGCTTGTTTTTGGACGACTCCGTCCGTTTCTGTGGATTTAAGAACGAATTTAACACGTTAAATTATAGAGGAAAATTATCCAATCAGTCATTAGCCTATTATGCGGATACTAACTTAATCTTAAACTTTTAAATTTTACTAATTTAATCCTAAACTTTGGCACGGAATTTCAATGTACCCATTCCGCCTTATTTTGGCCAAAAACCGCTGATATGAATGTGTGCTGTATAGGACAATCAGCAATGACTGTCACATTAGCGATAAGAAAGACAACAATAGAATTTTGCACCAAGTGTTAAGATTAAATTGGCAAAATGAAAAAGTTTAAGACTAAATTAGTATATGTATAATAGGTTTAAGATTGATCGGGTAATTTTCCTGACTAACTTGTATTAAAAGTTTTTTTTCTTTTGTGTTACGCAATCGATCATTACACGGTTCATATGAACATGGTTTTCAAAGGCCTTTCTTTTATATTCACAATGCTTTCATGATGCTACTTTGACAAGTAGTAGCATAGAAATCAACTTGGTAAGCCATATATAATACTTATATTTTTCCTCAAAGCTAATGTTATTCCTGTTGAGATACTATTCCTCACTTTTCCTCTCCAGTTTGTCTAGACTTAACAAAAAGCAAAATTTTAGTATTGTTTAACATTCCCGTCAAATCAAATTTTAAAAAATCATGAACGATTCATATGTGAAATTATGCATTAATGGCATAACGAAAGTTTCATATCATTGAACAAAACCATTGTGCCAAGGCACCAATTTTTGTTATGGGTGATGGCTAGAAACCGTCTCCCCACCCAAATGCTCCTTCTGTCTTATGGCAGGATCTCTGGTGTAGTGTGTGTTTTTTGTAGTACCTGCCCGGATTCTATTGATCACCTTTTTTTTGGTTGCCAAATCACACGTGCCCTTGCCGGTTTTTGGGCGGGCAAGTGCAATTTGGCATGGCCAGGAGGTTCGTGGAGGAATACCCTTGAATGGGCTAATACTAATTTCTCTGGCAAAGGTTTTCACAAGGAGATCTCTAGATTTTCTTTTGCCACCCTCTGTTATGCCATTTGGAAGATTCGGAATGATGTGCTTTTTCGGGGTAAGGCTATCAGCATTCCTTCGGTGAAGCATCATATTTTTAAGGCTGTCAGGGACAAGATTTTGGCTAGCCTGCCTGTTCAAGACAATCCTGTTAATAGAAGACTTCAAAGATCATAGGGTCTGGATGTCTCTATCTTTGCTACTTAAAGGGTTGTTTTTAGGGTTGCCGTTTTGTGGTAGCTGGTTTCCTATCTTAGTCTCTTTCGGAGTTCGGCACCTTTCCACTCATTAGCTATTTGAGTGTAAATGGGTGCCGTTTTCTGTTAGTTTGTACAGTTGACGGTTGATTATTATTATACAAGTTTACCTTACCAAAGAAAAAAGTTTCATATCATTGGGATTAAAAAAGAAAAGTCGATGCATGTGAATTGCAAGATATGCAAAAAGTTTAAAGTAAAAGTCACTCCAAACACATCTTTAAAATGAAGTAAAAAGCAAAAGAAAAAGGACAGAAGAAAACTCAGTTCAGCCATGGAAACCGGATGAGCTCGTTTGCTTCCTCTACCAAACTTGGAGGATCCCAATAAACGTTTTCAAAAATTTACCGCAGGAAACTGAAGTCGCGCTTTTGTCGCCAAGTGTAGTTTGGCGTCCAGCTCAAGTCATACACATGGAGAGGAATAAGAAGCAGCAGTGCAGAGCCATGTAGGGCTGAGCTTTGGCTACGCATGACAGGCCCGTGGCTGACTTCAACTACGGCCGACCAACCCCATAAATGACATAACATGCCCTAGCAAAATTTAATAGGATGTACGGACGAAGAGAGCTCATTGGGAACGCTGAACAAGAGCCACGACATGTGTCGATGCGTTAAAAGATGGTGAGAGAGTAGCCATTTTTGAATTATTAGGATTGTGACTCGCGAGCTTGGCCACTGCTCCTGCATCCCTGCCTTCGTTTTCATGCTTCTATCATCTTTGATTCTTCTCGCCCCCATTTCATCTTCCTTTTTCATCCCCCTAGTACACTATCATGTAGACCATCTGTGCGCATATATCTATATAGGGATAGTGAAAGCTATGATTATAAATCCACGAGATTGTTGAGTGCTTGATGCATAGACATGCACATCTAGATCGAGCGCATAATTCGAATTTTGATTATCTCGTATCTTTTATGTGTAAATGAGTTATCCATTGTCCACTGTTGCCGACGTACCAAACTTTCACACTCTGGTTAGTTACCATCATATTAGCTACCATTCCATACCACCACTACTACCCTCATGGGCCCTCACCGTCTCCTCCATGTCTCTTTCCCCGTGCCATGGAAAATGGAGGAGTTGTCTCGGTGCCCACAGAGGTCGCAATTGCCCTCGCCAGCCTCTAGCGACCATCACCCGAGGTGGGCGACAACCGATCTAGGGTTGGAAACCTAGTGAGTTGGACTTAGAAAGAGAAAGGTGTTGAAATATATGTGTGATTTATATTAAAAAAATCTCACATCGAAATACTAATATAGTGCTGAGCAGTTATATATTAATTAGCACATAACTCATTAACTTAAATTTTTAAGAGAAAATAGACTCAATTGAATATATTGACGAATTTAAACTTAAGTTTTCTCTTCGTGATTTCACAGGTGAAAATATTCAACTTTGTCATGCACTCCAAACAAATGATTAAAGTCAATGGTTGATTGATGACTCAATCCCACCGCATATTAGTCATGGAAGGAATCTTGTGACATACTCGGTCCCACCGCGTATTAATCAAGGAAGGAATTTCGTGGCATACTCAGGCCTACTCCCACTACGTGTCAATCAAGGAAGGAATCGAGTGTAGCCTTCATGATTTGGTCTGGATAAATGCAGAAGATTAAGTAGGTTAAGGAAGAGTAAAGCTAACGATAAACTTATATGTGAATTAGAGATTGTTGAGATACACATATAAATTGTATTAGAAAACTTTCACATTAAAAAATTTGTGTAATGCAAAACAATTAACATATGATATTTGATTCATAACTTATTGATTTAATCTTTTGAATAAATATAAATCCAATTAAATATGTTACACGACTCGGACTTGAGGCATCATCCTCGCTAAGGTATAATTTTTTTAGAAATTACCTTTAAATTGAGGGCGTACGGCGGTGGTAAAACCGGTCACCGGCGCGAGAAACGGGCTCGGGTCACCATCCATGTCTCACTGCCCACTCGCCAGACAGCTGACTGCGTCGACAACGACTGTCGGCACTCGTACTCCTCGCCACGTGTCCGTCCTTCACGGACCGCCCTGTCATGTTTGACTCTGGTGATGGTTAAAAGGCGCCTTCACTTATTGTTCTGAGGTCCCGAAGTGGAAATCCTTTGTCTCCGTACGGAGAAAATGATTGCCCGTCATGGTCAGAAACTAGAACTTCGATATTGGGATGGTTCGAGTGACAAAGTGAAAAAATTGTGTTTGGAAATTTGGAATTTATTTTGTTGGTGATATTAGGATAGTTAGTTGTTTATTCAATTATTTGAAGCCGTAATGTTAAATGTGGAATAATATGTTAACCTGCTCGGTTAAATGATGTTTGCGGGTGTTCTAGATTGGAAATATCCTTGTAAGGCGCGATTGAATTTTCCCATTTATGTGGCATTAATAATTTGATCGAGTAAAAAATATCCGATTAATATTTTTGTATCACGGGATACTTTAGTCTTTTCAGTTAGAGACGTTAATCCTAACACATTTTAATTGAATGGCGTGGTGGATGTGGCGTGCCGAAGCCGAATTAATGATCAATCGATCTCATCATAGCATTTATAGGGTTTTGCATAGAATTAAAATGGAACTACGGGGATAAACGTGGACAAGTAACAAACTCGATTTTTTTTCTTCTAACTTATTATGTTTTTCTTTCCAAGAATTGAAATTAGAAAGCATCAATTCGCATTTTGAAATATTACTAGGAAACCATATATCTCGTTATTTGTAAATGTTTGTGCTTTTGAAAGGTTTATGATGTTTTATATTAAAAAAAATTAATATAAAAGTTTGATATCCTATGGAATTCATGTATAATGATCAACCCAAATAGACCCAACAAAGTTCAATGACTAAAAAGCATGATTAGAGTGTCCATTTAAAGTCATGAAGTCATTATCCATCCATATATTGTTTAAGCAAGCAATGCAGGGAGGGTTTTAGATAGACCATTAGTCCCTAGCAAAATTAAATTCATTAAATAAGAAAAAGTAACAGAATGAGTCACATCAATCTTTATGGATGATGGAGTTGAGCAAGATCTTTTGAGGATATGGTATGAGATTTTTTACATATTTTATGGCAGATCCGACATTGGTTTATTCAAGATTTTTCTTGGATGAATAAAGTTACGATGCCACCGTATTAGTGCATGTCCCAAATCTTGCTTTAGAGACAATCGTTAGAAGGTCTAATTTAACAATATCTTGCTCAAAATTTTTGTTAAATATTTTTTTTAAATTCCGTTTCCATTCATTTTCATGAATCACGTGTAATTAATCATGCACAAAAGGAAAACTTTTTAATTTCGTAGACATCCCTATAAAGATTATCTCATCATAGAACTTTGTTTGTTTTGTGGAAAATAAATGATTTGAAAAATATTTTTCTAAATATGATTGATTGTATCTCTTTAAAAAATAAATGAACGAACAATATTTTCATCGTCAAGAAAAATGTTTGGATGTAAATTATTATCAATAATAATTATTTTTTTCATTAACCACTTATAATTGCAAACAATATAAGTGAGAATTCATAAAAATGCATTTCGAATCATTTATTATTTTCGAAAACAAACGAAACCTTTAGATGATTGCTCTTTGTTTCTTAAGGTACAAAAGATATTGGGTCTATGCATTAAGGTAGCTTTAGCCAAATATAAATTTTCCAAATTAAATATGATAAATGATTAGGTTTCTTCATCATTCAATTTCCCACAAAAAGCTAGGTTATAAATATTAGATTCAAGAACAATTCAACTAGTGAAATTCTATTTATGGTTTGACAAAACCCGGTAACTCATAAAACCTCATGAAACAGATAATCCTATATGTCCATAATTGTCTTTGAATGACATGTATTAGAACTCTATTAAGGCTCTGTTTGTTTTACGAAAAATTGATGAGTTGAAAAAAAAATTCATAAAAATGATCGATTGTATCAATTGAAATAATTAGGACGCACATGATAACCATTTTTTTCTATGTTTTTCTATTCTCTGTTTTTGAGAATAGATTTGGAACTAGGGATGAGTATTATCTGGGTTGGGCCGATCCAGCACTTAACCAAGGGACCAACTCGCATAATGTTGGTTCCTAATTTTTGGGACTGAGGACCGATCTGGTTGAACCTGAGACCAAGGACCAAACCGACCCTATGAGTTCGGTCCAATTCTAAGGTCAACTTGGGACCAACCGATTTACTCGGTAACAAGTGAAGCCAATGAAAAGAGGCGAGCGACGCGAGCATTGAGCGGCAAGCATCAAGCATCAAGCGGCATTGAGCAGTGAGTTGGGCAAGCATTGAGTGTCAAGCGGGACAAGGTTACTCATGAAAGAAGTTGGTTCTCTCAATTTTACTTGGCAAATTGAAGAGGATAAGAAAGAAAGATGAAAACAAGAGTACTGTAGGTGGAGGACGAAGACTAGGGTTTGCTAATCCCCACCTTTTCAGGGGGTTGGGGTAAGAACGATTTAATTTCAGAAGTGAGTTTCGACTCCCACACCCTACATAGATGCAAGGCAAAAGTCTAAACACTAGAGTAAGAGTAAAGTAGGAATAACCAAAAAAAAAGTTATTGTTTATTCTTTAGAATAGATGAAGAATATTAGATATATAATATATTTTGATCAGGGTTGGACCAATCTTAAATTTTTAAAACTGAGGACCAACCCGCACAATACTAGTTTAGAGATCCTAAAACTAAGGACCGACCCAATCCCCATGGAAACCAGACTAGGATCAATAGGATTAGGCTGATCCAAGGTCAATCCAAGGTTGACCCTAGAACAAAAATACATTTGGTAATGTAATTTTATTTTCTTATTTCTAGAATAAATTTTTATTTAAAATATAATTTTAGAACAAAAATCAAGTGTAAATTTTTATTTTACTTTCTGTTTTTGAAACAAAAGTGAGAAATAAAAACTCTTCCCATCACTTACTCTTGTCATCAACCGCAACCCACCCACTTGTGCAGCCTACCCGCCTCCCGCCGCTAGGGGTGTCAAATGGGTGGGTCGGGTCGGGTTTGGGTCGGGTTGAAAATAGTCCGACCCACATTGACACATTTAACCCGTTTCGACCCATTTTCATGCAATGTAAATTTGATGACCCATACCCGACCCGACCCATACCCAACCCATACCCGACCCATATTATCAACACATATTAATATTTAACTTAATTTAAGAAAATCTACTCCCACTTATTTAGTCCACTTTAAACTTTTCACTTATAAATTATTTGAATAAAAATTTAACATCAAATTTATAAAGTAAATTAAATAATAAAAAATTAGTAAATAAAAAAATGTGGATACCTCTAAATTGAAATAGTTCGAGAAAAATAATTTTTTTAAAAATCGATTTTTTAATTATTGTTGAGTGAACCTCATCGATCGCGAACGGAGGGACGAAAACGCATAGAGGAGGGGGATGGAAGGAGAGAGATGATGGATCTACCTAATAACTCACTCAACCCATATTTGACCCATATTTAACTTTCACTCAACCCATATTTGATCCATATTTAACTTTCACTTAACCCATATTTGACCCATATTTAACTTTCACTTGACTCATATTTAACCCATATTTAACTTCCACTTGACCCATATTTGACCTATTTAACTAAAAGTGGGTCATAATATGGGTTTATGACCCATATTGACACCTCTACCCGCCGCCACTCCGAAGGGAGCAATTTTGTTCCATTCCGGGAACAAAAATTTCTATTTTGCCTCAAAAAGTCTCCTAACGAATAGAAATAAAAAAAAATCAATTTTTAACTAGAAATTAATTTACAGAATAAAATAATTATCATTCATATCCTTAGTCAACAAAAAATATTTCCATAATCAACAACAATATAAATATTTGTTTTCATAGACAATAAAAATATTTTTGGAAGCAATACAAGCGATTATTTATAACAAGATATTTTTCAATAATCTATTTTTTGTGAAATAAATGGAACCTAAATTAGATTAGTACGAGGCCCGAGCTTGTATATAAGTATACAGATCTGATCTATGATTGAACCAAGCAGTTTTGATAAAAAAAAAGGGTCAATCCCAAACATTTTCAAAATGGGTTTTTGTCAATCCATTTTAAAATCCAGAAATATAGAAGGATAATCCGACTGGTTAGTCCTCCGATGGAACCACACGTCTCATCAGTGATCTGGATCGTTTCATAAGCGGAGTCGGCACGAAGAAAATTCAAACCATAATCGACGTCGACATTATTAGAATCTTGTCAAATCATAAATTTTCAAAATTCCAAACATTATATTTAACATCAGAAAATCCACATCCAACACTAAACAAAAGTCCCGAAGATGTTACCTTTTCATGTCGGCATAATCTGAAACGAAACGGCGGCGATGGAGAGCAGCAAACTCGTGCCGAAGAGAGAGACCAGTCGGCAATCTCAAAAGGAAGTCATCTAAATCGGCTTGTTCCTTCGATAATAGACACACGTCTTAGATTATCACATCCTAAATGGACCCGATCACACGTAGTTTTCATCCCAATTCTAGACCAAACAAAATCGCCACATTATCTTAAGATATCAGCAATTTGGAGTGCACAGAATCCGATTGATTCGAATCCACCATGATTAAAAAAAAAAATTGATCTTTGTTTAAGAGCCCGCGATTAAGTATGTTCAGACCATTGACCTTAGAGTACTATAGTCGCCACTTGCCCAATAAGGGAAATGATTGGGTGAATTTACAACTCCATGTTGCTGCCTTTTCTTGTTCATATGGGGAAATGATGGAATCTAAGTAGTTGCTAAAAAGGACATAGACCTAATTTTAATTTAAGGATAAAATGCCTCCTGTGACCTCATTGGTCATGGCCAAGTGGAAAAAAAGGGCATATATAAGACCTTTAGGTACCGCCGAATAAAGAATAGGGTGAATGTATATAATATTATTCTGGGCCGGTCCGATGCGGAATGGTAGAGTTGGTTTACTTCCCTGTGGGCGAGAAGATATTTGAGTTTACTTGAAGCATACAAGCTTAAAAGTCAGGAAATCTTGCATTAGCCTGTTGATTTTATTTCATCATAATCCGTCGTTTATAGTTTTGATGATTTTCAGGACCAAGATCCTGCCAATCAAATCACGTAAAATCATTCCTATTATTTCCCTTTTGGCATACTGCACACATGCAATTATTCATTGGATACTTCTTTTATAGGGTTAGTTAAGAAGTTGCGTCAATGTTATAATGTGGCTGCTTTTGCAAAGTGAGTGGATGGTGAGAAGATGCTTTCCCTTTTGAAACAACTTTTGACCTAGTGCACACCCAGGATAGTGATGGGATCGTTTAGAGAAGCTTATAAAGAAAGGTTAAAAGATTGTCACTAATTGCCAAAATACAGTGCCATCCCGTTCAAATTGCAAGAATGCGACCGTGCAAATTCCAGGGATTAGAACGGCACTCTCAACAATATCACCATCTAGACCAAGTTGCAAAGACCCTCGACCGCATGAATAGTTCAACGTGCTCACTAGCCTTGAGTACTGTCGGGCGAATCCCGTTGCCTGAATGTGGGGTCCATGCATTTTGTCATTTCATTCATGTATTATCATTATCATGTAGTTTGATTTTGTGATGGGGATCGTTGTGCACGTGCAACTAATGCCCCTGTAAGCATGATTTAATTGATAAGTTTCCTTTGGTCGCTTGAGGAAGTAAGGGACCTTGGAGCAATGAGGAACACACTGTCTGCCTGTCCTTAAGTGTAGAATTACGAGGAGCAAACCGCGCATGATTAGTCCAATCAATGGGCAAAACTAGCCCTATGCCATCTCTTATGTTTCCAAAAGCAAGGCAAGCTTTCTAATAAAAAAGTTCACAATTTTGTCCTATACATAATTATACGTTTCGTTTGTTTCTTGAAAATGAATAATTTGAAAAATATATTTTTAAAAGTGATCGTTTGTATTGTCTATAAAGAGGAATAAATGAAATAAAATTTATCATCCAAGAAAATTTTTAAGTATAAATTATTTTTAATAATAAAAAACTTTCTTCATTAGTTAATTATTTCAAATGATATAAATTATCATTTTTAAGAAAAATATTTTTGAATCATTCATTTTTTTGTAAAACAAACGGAGACATAATCTATGTTAATTTTACATTATGCATATAGAATGAGACTATACGGGTGACTAACAATGTCATTTCAAATTAAGAGTAAGCAATATCATTTTTGATAAATTGTAAGAAAAAGTTTAAGTAAGTTCATTAATTCTACGAGCATATATAATTTTAGAATAATTCTAATACACGTGATGTTATTTTAGTAATAAGTACCGTGTACCCAAATTATGCCGTTAAATGGAATATCCAGACTTATCAAAAGATTAATTAAAGCCAACCTCCGATATTCATGTCCAAAATCTTCAGCACCAAAGTTAACGACAAAAAAGGGCAATCAATCGTGGAATGCAATCTATTGTAAAGTAAGTATTTTTCTATTACATGACTAAAAATGATATTACCAAT
This sequence comes from Corymbia calophylla, assembly GCA_014182845.1. Lineage (NCBI taxonomy): Eukaryota > Viridiplantae > Streptophyta > Magnoliopsida > Myrtales > Myrtaceae > Corymbia > Corymbia calophylla. The sequence goes on from CM024695.1 coordinate 3,971,183, forward strand.
AGTCACCTCTCTGTTTTCTTCTTAAGATACCCTTAATTTAAATTTTTTATATGTATTTATTGCATAATACTATTACCATTTGAATTCGCTCCCGATCAAAAAACAATGATGTTCTAAAAATCAAATTCGAGCTAATTTTATCCACGTTTATCTTTCTCGACTTTTTTACCCAAAAAACCGACGAATACGTACAAATATACGCGTGGGGGTCCCATCATTAAATGCTGGGACGAGAGATCATGATGGGTGGGGGGGCACAGCATGATGGAACGTCAGCCGTCAGATCACAAAAGGCTGCTTTTTTCCCCACTTCTGATGGCGATGTGTCGACGCCTAGCGCCCTCATGTGCCACCTTGATTTTTGGAGAGAAAATGAAAGGTAGAGGGGCCTCATAAGAAAATGATTTTTCTTATTTTCCCTAAATTCTTTTTTTATCAATTATTTCATTATTAATTGTTATTAGTTTCTTTTCTATTGGGCCAAAAAATAGTTCTCTTGGGGGGGGTGGAGCATTATTTATCATTTTCCATCGATAAAGTAATTATTTCACATATATGAGGTAATTTATGCTAATCATTTGTAATTTACATGCATACGGAGCTAAACAGTACACACTTCAATTATTTGAGGATGCAAAGCAAAGGACAATAATGTGATGAAAATGAAATTTTCGCACGGAGATGCAAAAGAGGTTGACGTCAAATCTGTTTTGCATCTAAAAGCCATTTCAATTTTACTTAAATTTCCCATCAAGCATGAGCAAAAATATCATGCATTTGTCCCTACTTTAGTAAATGCACAATGGCCCATTATTTATTCGGCATTGTTTATCTTACTCCTCCAATATAACATATATTTTTTTTTCAAGAAAATAAAACATCACTATATAATTTCACAACCAGTGCCATGGGATTGTCACAGTGATTGAGGAACGAGCATGCATGTGCGTGGATAAGAAGATAAGATTTTTGCCCACTTCAAAAAGTGAAATATGGAGAGGGAAAAAAAGAGGGAGGGGGGGTAAAATTTCAATCGTCTTTTTCCACAATCTGTGAGGGACAGGGACAAAGCTTTTCAGTTGGTTCCTGACCAAAAGCGAAAGCAGCCAAAGAGAGAGACAAATCTCCTCACTCATTTAATGAGTCGCTGCCATGTCTTTTCTGCCTCAAAGGTTGATTAGCTTCAACATCTCTCTCTCTCTCTCTCTCTCTCAAAATGCTTTGTCAGCTCTCAACAGAGAAAAATTCTTGAACACCCTTTTCATCCACATCCTTTTACCTAAGTATAAAAATAATATGCATGATATCTTCATCATTCAATTGACTTTGTTATTCCTAAGTTCTCCTATACCATGTTTTATGTTACTAGTTATTACATTAGTGATATTATCTTCTACCTCATTCTGACATGGGAAATCACACAGAGACACACTCTCTCTTCATGATTATACAAATTATTCGTGAATTTTGATTTAATGTATAATGCCGTCTTTATATTTTTAATTCATTCGATGTGATCCACGAATCATTAATAAATGTTCAATTTAATCTCTAAAATATTGTAAAAATATTATGTGTCGCTATTTCGTTAATTCAAAATAATGGAATTTGTAGATATTGATTCCAATGCATTAAGTTTCAATGGTAGACCACCAAAAAAAAAAAAAAGGTTACACATGAATCATCCACATAAGATATTCATCTCAAATCAAAGATATAACAACAACCCATGTCATCGATGGTGATGGACTTGCTAATGGCCTTATTATTTTGCTTATTTTAAAGTAAATAAATAAAAAATGAATATGTCAACTTGTCATTTTTAAAATTTTTACTCAACATATAATAATTGAGGCAATCAAATAACAACCAGTTTTGAGCAAACGGAAAAACTATCTTGAACATTTTCCAATAGTTTAGAAATTAAATCGAACAAATTAAAAATTAAAAAGTGATATTATATGTTAAATCAAAGCTGAATGGCTATTCGCGTCCCTTTTGCAAAGAAAAAAACTATTGAATGAAGATGGTGTGCGTTACCGTTAGATCTGACGGTCCATATTGGACTTGACAAATTGTCCGGGCTGGTTGAAAAATATCGCCACGACATCCAAAAATGTACGGACTGAAATGCGACTCGGAAATTGTACAGTGAACTGGCGTGCCATAGGCAACGAAACCGACCCTACCTCGACAGCAACCTTTGTCGGATTTAGGCGAAAAACTAAGAAGTGGACGGTTAAAAGACAGGCCATGTGATGATATGTCTGAGAGGAAGATGACCATGGGGAACTCTCTCTCTCTCTCTTTCTCTCTCTTCCCTGGGCCACCCGCAACGAGGAGATTAGCTTTTTAACCAGGGACCGAACTGTGCAAAGGACGCAGACACCAGCCAGAGATTTCGGACAGGCCCTTTGGCTCTGCAGTGGCCAAACAAACAAATACCCTCAACCATCACCGTCAAAATCACTCAGGCATTTATTGAAGAAACGACCCGGAATTTCCCACTCATTCATTCACGGCGTTCAGCTGTCGAGGCGCCTTTTTCCAGGTGCTGTACCCGAGAAAGAAGATGAGGCTGTGAGGATGTCAGCGGCAGGTGGGGGGAGAGACAAAAGAAAAAGACTGTGCGGGTGGGGGGGCGGGGATGGATATGTCTCGCCTCGCAGCGTTTTTCTGGTACCACGTAGGCATGTGTCAGAAGTACTTTCTTGACTCTGGCGTGCGTAAATCCTGAACAGCGTGAGAAAATGGAACGACGGAAAGGATGGTAATGCTACGTGCAGGTACGGGGGAGTCGCGTGTCGACGTAAGATGGAAAGATTGGGAGAAAACCAAGGGACTTTAAAGCGTTGGAATAACCTTCAAGCGGGACCGTAGCAGGTGTCTAACGTCATCAAGAGCTATGATTCCAGGATCGCTGGGCCAGGAAAATGCGGACAATTCGCATGGCCCAAGATCATGCTTCTCTATGAGGCGCCGGTCTACAATGGTCCGGTACGTTACTGGGCTGGCAGGTCCATTATCAGGCCTAGCTAAAAACCTGCGAGATGCGAATAACCCGACATCTGGAATCAACGGTCTCTCCAGTATCGCTGTCGTCAGTGGTTGTATGCACCACATCGTGTGTTTTCAAGTCGTAACATCTTCGACAGTATATGAAAGCCACGACCCACCTCTCGAAATTTAGGAGAAGTGTCGTCCTAGGAGCAGCTTTAGCGATGCTCCATTTACAAGGTGGTTGCCAAACACCTAAAAGAAAACATAAGCTCAGCTGTAGCTGCTGCTTGCGGACCGGAGTTTGGATTCTCTGCTAGTTCTATATCCGGTGCTTGTTTCAGTAATGTTTGTTTATGATTCGTGAACTGTAAGATACTCGCTTTTCCACGAAGATTAAGCATCCCTTGCAGATAAATGTCGGGCCGAAACGTCTAACTAGCCAACAGTAGAGCCTAAAGCATCTGTATCTGTACTTGATCGTCCGAACTTGGACGGCTAACAACCATTGAGCTCCCCAGCATCAGGAGTACAGAATAATCACATCGAGGATACAAAGTGAACAATGTAAGGCATAGATTAACTAAAAGAAAATGTCACTAGCATTCAAGAAATCGTCAGTGTAGAACTTACAGTAGTCTTTCTTTGAAGAAGGCAACCCCGTTAGCCACAACAAGTTTGTCTCGAAATTCATTAGCATAGACCGATTTAACAAAGCACTAGGTTGTTATTGAACGAATTGAATTTAACCCTATCATACCACAAATGTGAAATTCAACTCGTACCTCAGACTCTGGCAGCTGAAATACCATCTAAGGCGAGGGTTATATTCATATGAAGGTCCTCTCCAAAGAGTTGTCTCAGGACTTCTCTCATCCTCAGGAACCCCGAACCAACCACCATGGGCAACCTCCATCTAAAAAAAGACAAGAAACGAAAGGAAAATCGCCACTGAGACTGTCAATGCCCACTGCTCAGGAAATTATTACCATGGCCAGTGCATTTGAGCATCTAGAACTTATTACCCGAAAACCAGTAGGGCATATCAGAAGGCTCCTCTTCCATCAGTAATAATTTGGCATAACACACTCCATCAAATAGAACTGGCAAACCCCTCATCCCCCTCTCCTGAATGAAAATCGAGAGAACATAAACTGTGTAAACCAACAAATGAACACAGAGAGTCGGAACAAGTTTGGTGCTTGGCGTAGCATGTATAGGTGTCATCCACTGGCAGTATACATCTAGTCGTTTAAATGGTGATGAGGAGACTCATCATTTCTGGTCTGTATAGACCGCATCAACATCATCAAGATCAAGCAGGCTTGACATTAGTTCCTTGTTCAAGTCCATTGCCTCATCATCCACCTGAAAATTATCACAGAAAATTTTTCACTTGAATTTATAAATTAAACAAAGAGGACAGCAGAACACCATCTTTGTCCAGGAATTATAATATGGCACATATTTCACTTAAAACCACATCATCTCCAGATGAATCAATGACATTAATTGCAATGTAGTTGCCTTGAAGAAATGGCTGCCAATGCACCAGATGCTTGAGATATGTGCTACCAGCACCTTATGAGCAAACATTACTAATGTGCCAGCCCATACGTCGAGTTGCCCAAAACTTGCAATTAAAGTATCCGCTTTAAAATATTTGATCATTGAGAATCTTATAGATTTTTCTATTACTGCACCTTAACATCAAGAATGTTTTTTCTTTTTCATTCCTAAGTATTTTCACACACGTATTCGCAATATGAATGTCAAGCTTTGATTCTAAATTCACTAAGTCTACTGGAGTGATGGAAATTCAAAAGAACAAAAAAGTGTGTCTGCATGCACGACCACCATTCTGCACTCCAGAGAAAACTCAAGGCTCGTTGATTTGTGTTATCCTCCTCCATCAATGTCAAAAAAAAGAATTACTGAAACTTATAAATGGAAATCACAAGAAAGGATGTTTGAGCGTGATTTATAGTTACAGTGCTCATATCAACAGCAAAATGAGCATGACCTTATAGCACTGTCCTCTGATAGAAGTCGGACAAGCACTTCCAGGTTCTTATAAGCACAGAAAAACAGAAACAGGGATGAAGCGTACAATTAGGACAAGATACCAGGAGAAACCATTTTTTTCTTATTACAAGCTGAGTGCAGGCAGACAAAATGGACAAGACAGAGGACCAATGGACAAGCCTTAAGAAAATAGTATAGTCTATGTAGACAAAGATCACAAAATACCAGCAGGAGACGACCATGAAGTCTAAAACTTTGATATGTACCTCAATGGCGGTGATGGGAAGTAGCTCAGACCCATTATCAGGCTCAAAAGCTATTCCTTCCTCTCGTAGCTTTGAAAGTATTGCAGAATAGTTCTCAGGTGAACTTACAACTTTATAATAGCTGCAACAAAAGATTATTTAGTTGAACCTAGTTTTTGGTGGTCACATCCATGTACTAGCATTTTTTTGAGAAACAAAAGATTGAATTGAAGAACTTGCTCATCACAAGTATATCTTGCATAATGGATGATAAAGACAACTGATCATACTAGATTAAGACAAAGTGAATGAAATAGGATGAAGTGAGGTTGAAGCTATTGTCAAAGACTACTTTTCATTTCTTCACCAACCAGAAATTCCTGAGAGGACCCAAAATCTTGTGACAGGAAATCATAAGTGGAACTTCAAGGAAATGTATGGAATAATGCAACCCTAATCCTTTAGCCAAATGCATTGAAAACCCCAAAACCTGAAGCTACGTTGATTACTTTGCAGAATCTGATCTTATATGTCACATCTATGCTACTGCTGATTCAGGTAATTGGAGCTACTACGTAGTGATGGTGGCCAGATCCAACAAAAACATTGAGGCTAGTTGGATTTTGCAAAGCTAATATTGAACATTTAGCAGCATTGGCAGACAATTCGCAGTGATAGCACACTTCATGGCCATTTTCAGTGAATACAGAGTTTTGGACAACTCAATAGTTTCTTTTTCAGAAACAAGCATTTTTCCTTGCATCACATTTCTAAGATCTTTCAGTAATTCACTTCAAAAACTACCAATGTGAACATGAAATTAATCATTCTAGAAGCTAGAGGAATCCTTCTGATATCTATAGCCAGTACATATTTAATAAACTGATCCCCACGATTGCAATAATTAGAACGAATGTACATAAGATGTTCAGTCCTGTGATAAGTATTGCCAGAGAGCTGTAAACTATCAAATTGACTGGTGGATTAGTTGAATCTGACAGAGATATACATTAGAAACAATCAACCTATAGTGAAATGAAATATTGTTACCTCTCCGATTTGTCTTCATCTGCATCATCTTCAGATATTGAAGGTTCAATAACATCCTCTGCACCTGCATCTAGAGCAATGTCGAGGAGCTGGTCTTTATCAGCATCAGTAACTTTTATATTCACAACACGGGCACGCCTGAACTTAAACATGACAGATCCTGGATCTGCCATTTTCCCACCATAATCCTTCACTACCTCTCTAACAGCTGCAACGGACCGATTTACTTTATCAGTGGACACCTCAACTACAATACTGACTCCTCCAAAACCATACACCTGAGAACAAAAGAAGAACTTCACTTTCCATAGTTGGCAAAGGAAAGTCATGAGCATTGCCGCATTGATGATCACTGCAATAAAGCAAGTACAAGAAGTCCTTGAGATTGGTAAATCTTATTACTAGATATAGGCAGTAACGTTCGCCAACCTCATAAATTTTCTCTATGTAAGACTCCTGCCCCTTTTCAGAAGCTCTTTTGATGTTGCGCTCTAGAATTTCTTTTGGTACATCCAGTTCCTTAGCTTTCTCGAGTATAGCAGCCAAAGCTGTATTTGATGTTAGATTTGGGCCGCCTTTCTTTACCCTGTATCAAGTGGTGCAATTACCCTCATAGCAGTCTTCATAAGCAAAGAAAAACATTTACTATCAAAATTGAACAAAAACAGACCACCAGAAAATCTTGAGCATTATGGATACAGAAACATTCAAGGATCCATTCTAGTGATAACTGTTAACGACCCTCGTCCATTATCGGCAGTCTTTTATCACATCAAGCAACCAGATTGAAAATGCAGTGACTAACTTACGCAGATACAACTTCTTTTCCAATCTTTGAAAAAAGTTTTGCTTTTTTGGCATTTTGGGCATCCTGCAATAAGGCAAATTACAAACACTGATTCCATGTATTAACACATAAGCAATTTGACATGTCAATTTTTTTCCACGAGAAACCCAAAAGTAGTCAACTCAGCTAGATGTCCAAACAAAAGAAATAATATCAAAATCATCGCTAGACAGTCAACTTCCGTGATGCTGGCAAGGAATTTCATCAAATAGGTTACCCACACTAGATCATTTAGCTGCTGCGACAAGCTTCTAAGCCAAAAAAGGCGTGATCATGAAGACGACGGTACCTTTCTGCCAGCAATTTTGCAAGACCTCCTGCCCATGCAAACAGGAGAGAAAGTCCAAATCTTTCTCGCATTGCCGCCGTCGAATCTCACCGCATAGAACGAATCCCACCAGGTGCTCCGCGATATAACTGCCGAAGACGACAGAATTCTGCCAAACGAAACAGTCCCTGAATAAAAATCGACTTCTTTTAGGCCTCTATCTAATCGAAACGGACCCAGATCACAAACGCCCACCGCAAAAGAAACACACACCACCCCGCAGCAGAGGTACCTCTTTGGAGAGAGAAAGACCCTGGTCGTCTGAAGGGAAGTCTATGCGGGAGCCTGACGACTGAACCCAATGCTCTGATAGCAGAGAACGAACTCATTTCAGCTTATGAAGATTCGGTCCTCCTGTAGCAACCCAAAGGGGAGATTTTGCTCGCGCAATGATACACCGGCGCGTTGGCGCCGTGTGGGCATACGACGATGAGCAACAATTTAGCGTACAGAGGAAGGACAAATGCGTCGCTGCAACAACACGTTGGAATTCTAGACTCGGGCGGCTCGACGCAAATAGCTTTTCTTGTCTTCGTCTTTTCTCGAATCGAGTCTAGATTTGTAGCTCTGGATGGTACGTCCGTCGCGGGCTGTTCCAAGATCTTTGTCGAGTTCTTTTTCGACCGTGAATCCGCCAGTATGGAAAACAATATTGCTAGTGCTGGGACTACTGAATTCATATGCCAAATAACATGAAAATATTTATCTTTATCGATGAATTGAACAATTTCTTAATAACGCCTACACGGTAACGCTTCTGTTCCCGAGAACAATTTCTGCCGAGGAATGATTCTTTTTTATTCTGTTTTCGAGAATAATTTCTAAGCATTTGAAGGCGTTTGTTAAAAAATTTTGATCTTTTGATTCTTTTAATTTTTAGTACTTTTGATTATAATTTTCTTTTTTTCTTTTTTCTTTTTTCTCTCATTCTTCCTCTTGACCACGGCCACTGGTGGTGGCTGGCGAGCGGCCCGGCGAGGTTTGGCAAGGTCATCGGAGCCTCACTCGGCCATTGGTGAGGCCCGACCTTGCACCACCGGTGAGGCTTGAGCTTGCCCAAGTGGCGCAAGGTCGGGCCTCACCTTGGCCTAGCGAGGCCAAGCCTCACGCTGGCTAGCAAGGCTTGAGCCTCGCCGGTGGCGCACCGCTTGGGCGAGCTCGAGCCTCGCCGGTGGCGGCTGGGCGAGGCTTGCCCAGCCCGGCGAGGCTCCGGCGAGCTTGCCAAACCTCGCCCTAGCCTGGCGAGGCGTCGGCAAGCTGCTAGACCTCACCCGACCACCGCTCGCCGGCGGCGGCTCAAGGGCAATGATGGGGTGGGAGGAGGAAGAGGAAGAAGAAAGGGAAGGGAAAAAAAGATGAGAGAAAAAAAGATGATTTTGAATTATTCCGGGAAACGAGAAGCATTTTTTTTTTTTTTTCTTTTTGATTCTAATCCAAATCTGTTCCCGAAACAAATTTGTTCCGAGAAACAAAAAAATTTACTAAACGCATTTTATTTAAATCCATTTTTCTTAAACAAAAAAAACGTAATCAATTATTCTCGAAAGTATTATCATGTAAGCCCTAAGCTTTTTATGGGAAGGAAATTACCCACTTTTAGCTCTGGCACGATTTTGACCCCACCTAAAACTAATCAAAGAATGTTGCATTTTACCGCAAAATTAGCCGCCGTCAATCTTTCTTTTGGGTTTTGACCCAAAAAAAAAATCTTCTTTTGGGTCAAATACAGAAATTTTTGATTGTTTCTGCCGCTCTTTTGACCAAATATGGTTCTTTTAAACTTGGGAAACCAAGAAACATTTCTCGTACAGAAATAGCCCACTCAGCAAGAAACAAAAGCTCCGTATTACGCTTGTAATCAGAAGCTTCGGGTATAAAAGTCTCGACAGGGGAGTACTGGGACAAGATTTACTGTGAATAAGGTTTTGATGAAGTGAACACAAAGTCCTTTTTATTTTCATCTGAGCTCGCCTCACAAGCATCAGGGGAAACTAATTGGCAGCACTCATTAATTAAGGTACATGTTTCTTCACTCTCCAGCTTCATCCGAGCGGAAACAGGACAGAATTTGTTCCAGGGGACGTTCAGCTTCCCATTCTTTAAATGTTGAATGTGTCATGGCTGTGCAAAAATGGCGTCTTGAACGAAACTCTGACGACCCTTCTCGAGAAATGCAAATCGATGACCGAGTTGAAGCAAATCCACTCGATACTGATTACTCTAGGCCTGTCCCAGGAGGACCCTTTGTTATCGGGAGTTCTGTCTTTCGCTGCACTTTCAAGCGCCGGCGACATAGGTTACTCCCACCAGGTTTTGATGCAACTGTCGAGCTCAAAGACTTTTCACTGGAACACGATTATTAGGGGGCATTCAAAAGGTAAGAACCCAAATAGATGTTTATCGCTCTTTGTTGACATGTTGAGGAGAGGAGTCTCGCCAGGTCATATGACATTTCCATTTCTTGCGAAGGCTGTGGCTCGTTTGGAGGAGCTGCAACATGGAGTCTCGATTCATGGCCACATCACTAAATCTGGGTTTGAGTCAGATAGGTTCATCGTCAACTCCTTGATCCATATGTACGGGTCCTGTGGGGACATCGTATCTGCGCGCAAGGTGTTTGATGGAATGACTAACAGAAATTCTGTTTCGTGGAATTCAATGTTGGATGGATATGCTAAGTGCAGGGACATGGATTCAGCCCGTGCATTGTTTGACTCGATGCCAGAGCGCGACGTCGTGTCATGGAGCTCGTTAATCGATGGATATGTCAAGAGTGGGGAGCATAGCGAAGCACTGGCACTATTTGACAGAATGCGTTACGTTGGACCAAAGGCCAATGAGGTGACAATGGTTAGTATATTGTGCGCTTGCGCCCACTTAGGTGCACTTGAGAAAGGAAAGATCATGCATCGCTACTTGGTGGAGAATCAGCTGCCGATGACTCTGGTGCTGCAAACCTCCCTCTTGGACATGTATGCCAAATGCGGAGCAATAGACGAGGCTTTAGCGGTATTTGACACAGTCCCGGTGAACAAGACAGATGTGCTGATCTGGAATGCTATAATTGGAGGCCTCGCCACTCATGGATTTGCCGAAAATGCCCTCAGATTATTCAATGAAATGCGAAGAACCAGGATCAAGCCCGATGAGATCACATACTTGTGCTTGTTGAGTGCTTGTGCGCATGGAGGATTAGTTCATGAGGCTTGGCATTTCTTCGAGTGTTTAAATAGACATGGAATGTCTCCCAAGGCAGAACATTATGCTTGCATGGTGGATGTGCTGGCACGCGCAGGACGTCTGGAAGAGGCTTACAGGTTCTTGGGTCAATTTCCGACGGAGCAAACTGCTTCAATGCTGGGTGCTCTGCTTAACGGTTGTGTTAACCACAGGAGATTAGATATTGCAGAGATTATCGGAAGGAAACTTATAGAATTAGATCCGGATCATGACGGTCGATATATTGGTTTGTCAAACATTTACGCGCTTGTTAAGCGTTGGGACGATGCCAAAGTAATGAGGGGTGTGATGGAGCAAAGAGGCGTTAAGAAGTCTCCAGGGCTTAGCTTTGTGGAGATCACCGGAATCGTTCATAGATTCATAGCACATGACAAAACACACCCTAGTTCCAAAGAGATTTATGTGATGCTGAATTTTATTGTAAACCAAGTGAGACCTGATGCTGATCAGGAAGACGAGGACTGCTATTTGTACAATTTGGAAGATGTCTGAGGTACATCATCCTGCTCAATTTTTTCCAGGAGTTGATATAAGCAATCCGGCATGAGTTCATACGTTTTCCTATTTTTCGGTTGAGCAAATTTCTTAACACCATCACAAACTGCATTGTGAAATCAAGTTCTGTCAAATGTATCGCAAACTAAAGGAAAAGTACTCTCTACCTCCAGCATACCGACCTTAGTATCGCCAAGTATCTATGACTGCACATTGCACGTGCTTTGTCCTAATACCGAGCAAGATTCGGAACTTGATATATGCATGTTTCATGCCAAATAAATGTCGGCAAAGTATAAAACTGGAATAGACTTCAGATGTATAGAGCAGGGAAAACTGTGTGCACCGAAAAAAGCAAGCACGGGTTGGGGAGAAAATTTGGTGACCATTTTTTACCAAAGAATCATCCATTCTAGGTAGGGGCTAATACCGTAAGAGCTCTCAAGTCAAGTGCAATTCTTATCAGATGGGAAAATAAAAGAAGCTGCCAAGCCCATAAGCTAGTCTGTTTGAGCATTCGCCCCTACTTGCTTAGTCGGGCCGCTAACACTCGTGCAGGAATGGCCTCGACCTGTTCCGAGAGGTTCAGGACAAACTATGACCCAGCTCACAGGAAAATCCTTAAAGCAAACCTAATAAAAAATAAAACCGAACGTGCGTAACAATTTAGCTGATCAGAAGGCCAACCGCAATGTTAAAAGAACATTACAGTTCTACAGTACAAATCGGGATTTGGTAGTAGAAACAATCTTCACCTTGGAAATTCAAGACAAACACGAAGATTGAAGAGGTCAAGAAAACCTAGCAGTACCCTGTAAGACTTACACTAAATTCTGGCTGGCCTAGTATGTCGTAACCTGACATCGAGTCGAATGGTTAACACCAACTTATCTATAGCGACAACTGCAAATAGAGACCATTAATTTTCTCTAAATAAAACTAGCACCAATAAGCAAGCAGCGACCAAAACATTTCCTATGTTCAAGTATGAGCTAATGTGCTCACAGATGTAAATGCATCTCAATATAACATGCCAGAGAGTAGCGAATACTGCCCTGCCCTCAGACAAACAGTCAGCACGGAAAAATATCAGGCGAAAGAGTGGGCAAAATGTACCTTTTTCATGGAAAAATCAAATATATCAGAAGCATTATGACTTACACACTCGATTTAATGCAGCACTAGGATTACAAAATTTACAGTCAAACCAATCTAGCCCTACACAAAAGTCAACATCTACTCAGTGGTCTAAATCCCTGACCGGGCTCCGCAACTGTATGTTGGCACAAAAGATGGACCATGCAAGAGCAGGTCTGGCAGTGGGCAAAGATTATCCAAATATATATACATTGAGTGATGAAACCACCCATGGCTAGCCACAATCATTCCTCTAAAATAGCACGTCCAAGGTTTGTGGCAAGGGCTAGCCTTACGGAGCTTAAGGCTTGAGATGGCAAGTCGGCTTCAACAAAGTCTGGACGCAGCCTCGCAATGGATAGCTCTTGCAGTCTATTCAACAGAAGGTTGGTCTGAACAACATTTAATAAAGGTCGATCCTGCCAATTAAGCAACTTCAACTGCACAAAAAGCATTTTCAGTTAAATCAGATATTCAAGCACAGATAGACATGCCAAGTAAGGGCTAAGTGAAAACCAAAAACAAACAATATAAACTTGAGGGCAAATCAACATCAACATACGATAGCAAAGTCAACCAAATTCAATGCATCAACACATTGCTCGGAAGAAGAGCAAATACAAGTAAAAGCCTATTCTAATTGGAGGCTGCACTCAGCAAGTAATGGTTCTTCCATGCTTATACAGAACAGAAAACGTATGCAGTAAAAGAGCTCACCGAGTCATACAGAAGGGGCAGCCAAAATCTTTGAGGTGTAGAAGGGTTTTTCATAAGCTGCAGGTTTTAAAGGTATATGAGATGAATAACAAGAAAGCACAGAAGCCGAATACAACCTTGCTCATATAAAAAATTAAAAGAAAATGCAACTACAAAAATTCCAGTATTTAAACTTCCAGAAAGCCGTTGATGGAAGACAAGTCTTTCCATGGACTCCATTTTCTTCATGAGCAGTGTTTTAATGACCACCAGTAAATCAGATTGCGCATTTTACATTTCCTAGATTGATACATTCAGTATGGCAAGTTCTGCTTCCTCTTTTTCACTAGTATTCTTTAAAAAACATTGTGCATACACAAGCCACATGATAGGAAGGCTTCACATACCAACATAAGGGACTCAACGGCTTGCCGAGCAGCTTCTATGTTTTTTCCATCATGAATGTGCTTCAGAGACCTCTTGAAGTCTCTGTACCTGTGATGGACGCACTTTGCATTAGTAGAACAAAATTGTACCAGTTGTAAATAGGAGGAAAACTATACAGAGATGCATTTTACTTGTGCAGAAACTCAAGACCTCCAGCAGTTTTAGACTCGGAACCCAGCAACTCAATGAGACCTTCCCATTGCTGAACCACAAGAGAAAGAGAGGATAAAAAATAGATACTAATCACATGGGCTTAACGAATAATATAACAAAACAATCATTTGCTAGAAAAATCTAAAAAATTGATAACCACCTTGAAACTTTCATCTGAAATAGACTTTCCCACAGAAGCAAACAACTTTTGGGCAATTTTATGGAGACGAACTTCATCCCGAGCTTGTTGGAGCCAAAAAACCCCAGCACCTTTTTGGCCATGCTTCCAGTGATGCACACCAGCAATCTGCTCATAAGAAATAGAAACTCTGAGTGATTAGGTTTGACATAAGACAGAACTGCTTCGACTGCACTTCTTTACAGATTATTTGAATAAACTGATAATTAACATTATCAACTATCCAACACAAATTTATGTGTGCCATATAAGCATGCAGTTACCTTCATTATATGAGAGCTGACGCTGTCAAGTTCATATAAACGGCAAATCTCTAAATTCTGCCAGGCAATAGTACATACAATAAGCCAATGTGTACATCACATAAAAACTGAAAACAGTAATCTAAAGACGGAATAAACACTCATGTTAGTGCAGTGACAAAAAAACAGACCAAAAGATTAACCCTTCACCTTATGTAGCAGTTCATTATGCTGAACAGGCTGCTTACACAATAAAATCTCTAACAAGCCCATCCCCTGCTTCATGCATGATGTCAAATAAACTGGAGCAATCTGGAGGCATTAAAGCATTGAGATTGTTAAAAGAAATAAAATGTTTCATTGACATACTGAAAATAAAATTAGGACAAGTCAAAATAGTAACAATAACAAATGAGCAGAAGAGAAGCTGGCAAATAAATCTGCTTGAGTGGCTACACATTGGATGATCTTTCTAAAAAATTTTCCTGCAAATTTAGCCTTTTTGGCTTTTGTATTTACAATTTTTTACTATATTTAGTGGCTGAAAACTGTAGTCTCCAAACTTGCATGTTTATGGCTTCTGCCTTGAGAATGAAATAGTTATGAACCAAACTATGTTACAATCCTACATTTCACACATAAGACGTAAGTTGACATTCTTTACATGAATCTCCCATAAAAGAAGCATAACCAAGAACCTAAGCAGATAACTATATCTCTGACAATAACCAGACTGAATTGTTTTCTTTTTAGGTGCTAGACATATTAAAAGCTGCGTCAAAAAGGCCAACCACGAAAATTCTAATAGCCCAATCAACTATAACTATTGACTAATATTTCCTGTATTGGATGAACCACAAGAAGCAACCCCAGGTACCTCAACCACTGCCTGGGTGTTAGGAAATGCACTTAAAATTAGCTTGCAACCTGTGATTTGTTGAAAGGAATGAAATATGTCCTTCCCCAGATAATTTCTAAGAAAATGCAGATTGAAAAGCTACAGTCCAGAAGGAGGAGTAACATGCACTAACCTGCCATGTAAATGCATGAGAAGAGAGAACTTGAGCATAGACCAGTCGGTGGAGCTCCTGTATAGAGAGCTGCCCCAGATTATATTGCTCTTCACACAAAAGACTTTCTGCTTCATCACTCCCAGCAGTCATCAACTCTATGGCATGTGCAACCATCCTATTCATCAGTAAAATATGCTTACATGGCTCATGTCATTCGCCCAAAAAACATACTACAAATTGCATTTAGATAACTGAGCAACTTACCAAGGGCCAAACTCTTTAGAGCATTCTGCTAATACAACCTAATAATTCAAAGTGCCTCATAGTGAAGTCTGTGAAGAAAGAAGAACAAGAAACTTAACACCTGATTAATGAATAGTTGTTACCTCCGTATTTTCCCCAAGAATTCCTAGAAGAAGTCCCATCAACTTCTGGGATCTAGGCACTGGTTTCAACTGAATACATTTTTGTGCAAGGCCATGCATGCTTTCAAGACCCTAAATATTGTCAAAAGAATTCACGAAATCATATGCCGTAACATCCTAAGCTAATGATTCGTAATCAACTGAACCTAAATATCAGATGTATCTTTCCAGAGGAAGAATGACGGGCTTTTACCACTGTGAATGGCCTGACATACAAGAAGTGAGAAACATATAGCTCTAGCCAATGATACGTCGCAGATGAAAGACTGTTGGTGTTCCCCAGCATTATTTGCAGTAAATTTTTCAAGCCTTCTCTTGTCTGAGGATGATTACATTGCATCCAATATGCACTGCAGTCCAGCTTGGTAATTTGTGCCCTCCATCTCTCCCATGCCTGCAAATTTAAAGCAATAAATGGGCATCCAAACCAGAAGATCACCAAAAGGGCCTTTGATGCATTCTTGTTGGCTAACCTTAATAAAGTCAGGTTTAGCTTTATAGCATTCACCTAATCTTCCATCTCCTAATTCAAGTCGCATGCGTGGCATTTTTGAGATAAGAACAGCAACTGCCTCTACCAGTCCATTCTCTGTCTGTACAATTTAGGAGAACGAAATTTCAGTTAAAAAATAATGACAAAATTAGCAAATCGTGGAAAGGAGTATGCAGAACTAGCCATTTTGGTGAATTTGTTAACTTGACACATTTTGAGCACCCAACCTACACAATGAGAAAGGATAAGGACAAGCATAGATGATGCTTAAGACTCCGCAAAACTTTATGGTTTTATCAAATACATGGCATTTACTAAAAGGACTGCTTGTATCACTTTGCAATGAAGTGTCCCATCATAGTCATTTTACAGACTCCAGTACCTATTATATATGCCTTTGCCAAATATTCTACTTCCGATACCTTGGTACCACCACAGTCATCTCCTTTGAAATGAGCTATTCTTCTTCCTTTCAATAGGTCATGTATCATTTATTTGTACGCAAGATCCAAGTTCCATCGGGAAATTTACCCTTCTTTACACTAATCCTAGCGACATCAGGGCATTTATAAAAGATAGCAAGATCCATAATCAATTTACTTTCTGGTTTCTGTGCTATATAATTGGCTTGTCCCACAACCATAATGGAAGAGATATTAGAGATGCAACCAATGCAAAATTATTCTAGTGTCAAATTATGTGAAATGGGAATCGTTTTTCAACCTGATGAAGGTTAAATCATATGGAAAACAATGGCATTCACCCACCTCACGACTACTAAGCTGATCCAGCTGGTAAGAACCATGGAGATGTAACAATTTAACCTGTATGTAAAGAGAAAAGAAGGAAATGAAATGGTTTGCTGCATACCAAATACTAATTTTATCTTGTCAAGGGTAGACAACAACAAGAAGACAAAATTCTAAAAATGGAAGTCCAAACTTTGAGAAGATACTAACAACAATCTCTAACCAGCCAACCGCAAGTGCTGACCCTATCACTTCCCAGTACCTAGGATTGTCCTCAATAACCTGCAAAGATTTCAGAGATGGAATATTCATATAAGGAGGAATCCTAAGTCCTAACCGAGAATTCCCAATGAAAACAAACTCTCAAGTAATGAACACATGAGAATTTTGCATGAAATACGTAACTACCTAATCATGAACAGTGAAATCAGATATTCCAATTAACAACACTTAAAACGGATCATAAAACAACCTATACATGCACACAGAACCCTCACTTCCAATGGCATAAGCAAATTCTATCTTCAGGATCAAGCAAGGAGATGGTTATTGGAAACTATCCAGTAAAAGCTCATTATGTATGAAAGGATTGAAAACCACAAAAGAATATATAGCTAAAGCTTCGGAAGCCTTGCTAAACATTAGTTGCGGATTTTGTGAACTTAGGGCTAGCTGACACAGCTAGACAAGAATTTCCAATCAAAACCAGACTTCTTTATACCAAATTGAATTTAATGGCCCAACAAAAGCAGGAGAAAAGAATCTTACCTGAATATTTATAAGTTCATTTTGGAAATCCACAAGATTAGAGTGGACTGTTGCACAAGAGCCAGAGAATAGGCTATCATAATCCTGGGATCAGATGCACAGCATGTAGGTTCATAACAATCGTTAAGAGTACTAAATTGACAATATATTTCCCATGATGAAATAATTACTCAAATGACAATAAAGATAAGAAAGATCATTACAGCCAACCAATCAATAAGCCGCTCCGGCAACCATTCTTGAGCTAGTTTATCAGCATAAAACAATTCCATCAACTCCCATGCAGCTTTCGAAGATGTTGGCTTCTCACTTTTCTGCAATTTCTAACTCAAATTCACTTAATCCTTTACCATAGTCATAGCCAGTTAATTAGCCTTCAGAGAGATCACATTTACTGGAAAAACAAGTGAAAATACCTTCAGAACTGTTTTTGGATCTTCAATAACCGATGTAGGAGTAGATTTCGGACTACCTAGAAGTTCATTTATGTCTTTGCTATACTCCATTACAAACTCCCACCTACATCATCAGAATATGTTCCTCGAACATGAGTGCATATCTAGGTGATGTGAAATGATTTGAGCCGAACGGAAGTAAATTTTAACACACCGGCTGAAATGAAATTTGATCTAATTAGAGCTAGTAATCTTTCATTTTCCTCGAAAGACAATTACCAATCTACGTGATAAGGAGATGGGCTTATCCTCGACAAGGTCGAGACCGAGTTCCTCCGGCTCTGGAGCATCGCGTACGGCGACACCGAACCGTACGCAATCCTCCTCCACTGCGCGTCGCTGATCTCTCCGTCTCCGCCGTAGAGCTTCACCTCGACGACCTCCCCTCCGGCGTCGCCCTCGCCGCTGGAGGGAGACTGCTGCTGGAAGATCGAGACGCGCAGGGAGCTGCCGCGCGCCCAGCAGATAGAGACTCGAGGGGAAACCGGAGGTCCGACGGAGTGGCGGAGAGGATAGACAGGAGATCGCTTGGTTTCCGAAGAGAGTAGCACCAACGCGCCGCCGCCTCCGCCGCCGGAGTCCGACGTGGCTCCCGGCATCGCGCCGAAGGGCGGTGGTTTCTGGAGGGGCTTTAGGGTTTTGGAAAGGCGGGGCAGGTGCTTCGAGTAGCTGCTGAGCAAGCAGATGCTAAACAGACTAGCTCGCAGCGCGGGACGCGTTAATTTGACATCGACGACGCTGCGTTTTTGGAATTGTTATTTATGGAGCCGAGGAAGTACACTAAAATCGTTGAAAGTTGTGTGAACAGTGCTCACTTTGTCATTAAAAGTTTTCGCCGACTCACTTCTTTTGAAAGAAGTATTTTACCGGTTTTATGTCCGCAATGCATTTCCATTTTATTGTTTGTTATATGTTAGTATTAGACAAAGAGTGTCAAATTCAATATTGAATTGAATTCGAAGAGCCTACTCCATACAACCTAACATAGAAACATAGAAACCTAGTTGATAATGTGCCTTGGTGTATTGAGGGATATAATCAAGAATTAATGAATAACATGGTGTTAGAAGCAAATCGATGATGCCATGTAGTATAGATGACCCCAAAGGTAAATTGTCCCAAGTAAACTTGCAAGCACAATGTTGTGTTGACATCAATGACACTGAGCAAAGAGGTTTAGATAAAGCACTTCTCTATTATCAATGTATGAACCCAATGTCAGTGCCTAGTCGACCTCACTAGACTAGTAGAGTGACATCAACAAATGTTGCTGCTGGACAAATCAAGGACACAACATCGAAATTTAATCCATGAAGCTGGACAAAGATGGACCATTAAGGGACCTTACTCCTAAGTGGATATAAAATACAACATTAGGATATAATTGATGATGTTGCATGATGCTATCACTACTAAGAAGACATTGTTCCTAGTTGAATACGAGGACACAATGTTAGAATCTAATTGACAACGCTTGAAAAAGATAAACCATCTAGGGACTTTACTCCTAAGTGGGTATGAAAGTACATCATCGGAATTTAATCGATGATGCTAGATGATGATACCACCACTAAGAAGACACTCTTCCTAGATGGATATGAGGACACAACGTCGAAATTTAATCGACGACATTGGACAAGATCAGACAGCGCTGGAATCTAATCAACAGTCCTATTTAGGATATGACACTCACTGGAATTGAATCCACTATAACTAAGTTAAGCTAGACTCAAATGACTAAGAAAAGATAAAGAGTTTTGTTGTATTGATCGAAGGGCTTTCTCATTGGAGGACATCAAGTATTTATAGGGATATCATAGTAATTGTCGAGTGGTTACCAATTTGAATTCGCTGCCTTCAGTTTTCAACACATTTCCTATTCTTCCATCAATTCATCCCACAACTACTCTAATCATGCTTCCATCCATTGAGGATAACTTTCCAAATTGAATTTTTGATCATCAACCGCCTTTTCTTTATGGCTTTTGACTCTACAATTTACCGCTGAAATCCACATCATGATATTCAGCGACATGGCTTTCTCATTATTGATAGTTTAGCTTCCTCTCAAATGCCCATCGATAGCTGAAGTTAATAGGGCCTCATGCGTAATTTCACCAGGCTTTGAAGTTAATTTTTTGCTCACAAGACTAGCATGTGAGGCATATTCAACTTTAAGTACCAACAAGAAGTTATGAAACCCTTCCCTTACTAGATTCAAATGTATGAGTTTTTTTTTATTATTATTGGCTTGACAAATGTATAAGTTTAAAAGCTACGCATGCGCGCTCATATATATGTGTGTTTTAATTGCACTAATGTGTTATATGGAGGTCAGTTTAATCTTTCATTTCATCCACATTCACGTAATAGTTTGGTTCTATTTTTGTCTAGAAGTTTGCGAGGCTGCGCAAGGGGGGGTCACATATCTCTTTCTCGCCAGGGGGAGTCCTCGGGATTTTTGTCTAGAAGGAACATATTCAAATGCCTTATCAATAACATCAATGGAAATTTCTTAATTTTCTCTTTCACCAAGGAAAATAATTACTACCTATTCCTAGGTCATACCAAAAAGAAATAGGATGTTCGTGGCAAGACAAATGATTGTCGTCGTCTAAGGGATATCTATGATTGAAATGCACTACTGCCTTTACTCGACATCCAACTCCCTCTTCGCCTCTCTCTCTCTCTCACTTTTATTCAACTTTTCCCTTTTTTCTAAAACAATCTCTTTGATTATGTGGCCAATATCATTTTCATTGAACCATTAGACAGATTTGCCCTTCAAATAAGGAGCAAATTAGTCATGTGACAAACACTTGGCTGGAATTTTGGCTAAAGTTTAGTCGGTAGTCGGTGCTACGGGTGAGATGGCAAACGGGTTTCAAGAAATCGGAAGGGACATTGCAAAAGTTGAAACCGGCAATCTCTATTTATAATGTCTATTTAATTATACTATGCTCTCCATCAGAATAGTATTGTTTGCTTCACAAGCCATCAAGTTACTCTGCATCGACATATTATATTGTGTAATTTTGTAACCACTATCTTTATAATTGAGATTGTATATATAGAGAGAAAATATTTTAAGTGATCCTAGTCAATGACTAACATTTAACGGGGATCTTCAAATTTGTAACTTGTTTTAAAATCCAGACTTTTAAACTTATGGAAATTTTGTGCCATTGTTGCCAATTCTATCGAAAGAACTCAACGTGGAAGCCCGTAATTGGTAACCACTCGACTTTCGAGATAATTATGTTGATGAAGGGTTGGAAATAAGCTTGAAATTATTGGGTTCGTCATGTACACTTGAGACCAACGCGCATTACTTGTGAGCAAACTACCATCATTCGAGAATTTTCTCTATCGCTCTGCTTATATTCAAGTTCACTGATTGCGCCAAATATATTGACGGAGCTAAGTCTATGGCAGAAAAAGAAAACTACATATACCTTATAAAATAACTGAATGAATTGATGTTCTATTATTCCATGATACTTCTTCAGCTATATTTGGTCGTTTTACCTTATTCATCATGGGCCACGTCCCTCATCATTTGTATGAGGTAATGAGTTTATGAGGCAGTATCACAATCAACGAGCAGAACTCAGATTAACCCGATCTGAGAACATTTATTAATGGGAGCATGAGAGTATATTACAACAGAAAAAGAGCATACATGACAAATATGCCTTATTATTTGGACCATCGAACTTGTTTCTTTTTTTTTGGGAGGGGGCCAAAGGACCATCGAACTTGACGAGGCATATGATCGACGATCTTATTCTAATATCCATATAATAGATGTATTGAACTCATGCCCTTCCATGGCAAGCTGCTCCATCATGTCCTCACTCCTTTGAAGCCTTCGGAGCTTTCAATTAAAAATAAAAGGGAGCATCAGGGGGAGAGAGATCAGAGAAATCAGGGAAATCAGAGAAATCAGCGAAATCGCCGGGGGGAGGGAAATCGCCCGGGTCATATGGAACTGAATCAGAGTTACCCATTTTTCATGAAGGAGAAGTTGCGAAGCCCTTCCTTTCGAGACTAATTTCAAATGTATGAGTTTTTTTTTTTCCTTTGGTCTGACAAATGTATGAGTTTAAAAGCTAGCAAACATTGCATATATATATATATATATATGCACTAACATGTTATATGAAGGCCTGTTAAATCTTTAATTTAATTGATATTCGCAAGATAATAAGATTCTATTTTTGTACTGGAAGGAACATATTCAAATGCCTAACTGATAACATCAATGGAAATTCCTTAATTTTCTCTTTCACCAAGGAAAAGAGTCGGTGACTATTCCTTGTTCGTACCAAGAAGAATTAGTTTCCTATTCGTGGTTCAATCATTGAACTCTAACTAGTAATCCAAAAAAAAAAAAAATTTGAAAAGCAAAAACAGCATGTTGAATTATTGATGAAACGCGCATGGAATGCGATGCTTCCTAAGGTTTTGTTCTTTAAGCAACCTTCATGACCTTAATGTTCAATCAAGTTGGGACTTCCTTACATGGATTCGATGCAAATCGATTCCTATCTTTGGCTCAATTTGCCAAGTTGGTTCTCATAAGAAGCTGCATCAATTGAAAACACCAGATAAAATATAAAAGTTCCCGACATCATGGGTCATAAGGAAGATAAGCGTGGGTAACCCACTAAATATTATTATCTCAATATATACACCTAAAAAATAAAAATTGCTTCACTTTACAAATAGAGCTCCAAATGGACGATTGATGAATTAAAACATTTATTTTGTCAATTGATTAAGATCACTTAGAACATTATCTCTATATGTACACCCTTAATTATGGTAATAGTGCTTAGTGCATTTACAAAATCTCACAACATTATATGTCCAATCAAACAATACAATTCTTATGAAGAAAATTGTGTTGAGAAAACTTCTCAATATGTTTTGGAGATTGACAAAATCTTTCACAAGTTTTAATGATTTTAATGATAGAATTTCCAAGTGATATTCTTGGAGCAAATTAGTTCAGACTTTGTTTTGAATATCATCGGACTTGGAGACTTATTCGTCTATTCAAGAAGTTCTCAATCTCTACTTCCAAGACATTGTTGTATCATGACAATTGAGTTATACAAGGACAACGGTAAAGTTTGTAAGAGGTTTGTCAAGACGAAATATATTTTCAAATATTACGAGAAGTATTCATATCTTTATAATCAATTTGGATTGTGAGGAATGCAATGGCTAGTAATTAGCTTTGATTTCTTTCCTTATTTAAATTGATTTTCTATCTATCCAAGAAGGGTATTTATTAACGTAATCCTTATATCTTAAGGATTTGTGATTCTTGTGACAATTATTTAGAGACGAGATGTTTTTTCCTAATGAGGAACTTGACTTATGGAACCCAACATCTATTGTATGGGCAACAGAATCAACGAAGACTCTAATGTTACAAAACAAGTAGCAATCAGATCTTTTCAAATCATTCAAGTCCAATGGTTAATTGGACAAATGATCCTCAAAGTATTGTCCAGCTTAGAAATCAAGTAGTATAAAAGGAGATCGTGGTACCGAAGGAATACACAAAATTTGTAGTCTATAATTCCAAAGTTCAAAGAGAGTACATTTTCATACTAATCTATGTGAGCTTAAATTGTAATCTTTGAGAGGTTTTTGTTTAAAGTGATGGTGTGGTATTAGAATATTTGATGACACATACTTGAGTAGAGAGTACTCAGACTTTATGACCTTGATTGATTTTATAGTGGAATTTAGCCAATAAACTATCAGCATGAGAGAATAGGCATAGACTTACCATAAGTCGAACTACTATAATTGTTGTGTGTATTTTCTATATCCCTTAATCTCTCTTTTATTATGTTGATAGTTTATTACACAGAAAAATCTAATCACTGTTTAATTTTTCATCTTGTTCTTTCATGTTTTTGAACTCAATCACATTAAATTTCACTTTAATTATGAACAATCACCTATTCATCCCTTCTAGGTGATAATACTAGCTATCTCAAATGGTGCCGCTAAATTAATCCTACTACCAACATTACAAACAGGCATACGGTAGAAGAATAGAGTGTAAAGTAGTCATTATTAAATCACCTTCAGGAAGAACATGTAGTAGTGCGCATTCTCTTCCTTTTCGAACACACCAAGGCTACAATGTCATGAGGCCAAGTAGGCCAGTCTAAAGATTAGAGGATAGATTGGCGATTTGCCTTGCCTTCACGTGTCTCATTTAGGTGATATATAACAAGTGCTTTAATAACCACTTGTTAACGTAGACCATTACATGGAAGAAATTTTTCCTGTTCACACGCCATACTTCTTGACTTAAGTTGACCCTCTTGGGCATTAGATTCTACCTGCATTCTTTTAACAATATCAATTAGTTTTTTGTTCATTCAATGTTAAAAAATTGATGAGTTTTTTATATGTTTTAAATTGAATCTAGTCATCAAATATAATAACCCACATCATGGGTCAACCAGCAAATTGAACCACAAATAGGAACCAATTCACATCAAATCCAAGAGCAAAACCTCAAAAGCATCGCTATGCGCATATTCATCAATAGTTCAAGATGATATTTTTGCCTCAATTGGAGTTATAGCAGCCTTGCTATCAGTAAGTCTTGCATGAGAAAGAAGATCGGTGGCATATTTTGCTTGAGAAAGATAATAGTCCGAGAAGTCTAAAGCAACCTTTAAGCCTAGAAAGTAACTAAGCCACCCAAGATCTTTCATTTCAAATTATTGACTAAAATCCTGCTAGAGCATTGTAATACCAACATGATCATCTCCGGTTATAATCATGTCATCCACATCTAACAGCGATAAAATATACCCATAAGAAGTATTCTAAATGAATAGAGTATTGTCATGGGGACTAGATCTAAAGCCAAGATGTTCCATGGTGGAACTAAACTTAGAATACCATGCACGAAAAGCATGTTTCAATCCATATAAACCTTTACGCAAACGACATACTTTATTAAAAATAGTAGTGTACCGGAGAGGTGGCTTTATATATACTTTCTCAATAAGATCACCATTAAGGAAGGCATTCTTAACATCCATTTGGAATAGAGGCCATTACTTAATAACTGCAATAGCAAGAAGACTTCGAGCGTAAGTAAGACGGGCAATTGAAGCAAACGTCTCGTTATAGTCAATTCCATACTCCTGAGTAAAAAATTTTGCTACTAGTCTAGCTTTATAGCATTCCATCGTACCATCCATCTTCATCTTAATCTTATATACCCATCAACAACCTACAACTGACTTTCTAGAAAGCAAATCAACCATTTTTCAAGTATGAGATATGTCTAACCCGTGCAACTCATCTACTATTATTTGCTACCAAAGAGGGTTAGTTCAAGCTTCTTTATATGTGCAAGTCTTGTCAAGGGAAGCAATAGTAGAGTAATAATGAAAATCACAAAGCTGAAGAAAAGTAATGAATAACAATACCATTTGAGAAATAATTCGATAAAAATTCCATGTCTCTATATTATATGATATTATCAGTAGGGAAGATCTTGATGTTTTGAGAAAATTATGTTTTGATCATGGCAACAAAATCATGTTAAATATGAGACAATTTAGATCGATACTTCATAAGAGAGAGCCATGTATAACAAGAATGATCATCCACAAAAATCACAAAATGGATGTGATAAAAACATCTTTTTTTCCAACCTAAGTGACTCGAACAAAAGAAACAACATCGCATAGCCTTTGGCCATGTCGCGACCTATTTTTTTCCGTCCCGAAGGGAAACGAAATCGATAAATAAATAGGTTTAGGGGTATTGTCCAAAGGGTGGGTCGAAGACCCTTAATTAGACGTGGGCTCTCCCAAGCCCATACCCCGCGTGACGTTGGGTGTTCATGAAAACCTTCAAATAAGGAGTCGCCACTAGCCTATTGGGGTCGGCTAGAAACCAAGCGAAGCATGGGAGCGTGCCTCACTTTCTACGCAACTGAGAATCTAGGATCGGGGACTTGATTACACTAATTAGCCAATTAGTGCCCTTTCGGTACCTAATCTTGTTCATTTCAAAAAGACTTTTGTCAGGCAGTTTGAATTGATTTTAGGCTTAACCACTAACATATGAGGTGATCATGCATGTGCGCAGTCATCAAAATAACAATCGGCAATTAAAGAAAGCATTAAATAAATTGCATGCGAAAATAAACACCTAGCATTATGAGATAAATAATACAATCCTAATTAAACTAAAGGGGAAACCATAATCATCGCATCATAAGCATGCAATCAAGGGCAATTGTATCCGGGATAATTAAAACCCTAAGGTGAAGCCGTAAGGGTTTGTTCAATTTTGAGCACGATTTTAGGACCGATGATTTTCCGACATTTTTTAGAGAAAATGGTCCAAGAATTATTTTAGAGCTTTTTAGGAAACTCTAAAACAAACTTGGGGTTTTTGGGATTTTTGAAAAAAAAAATTTTGAATTTTCCGAAATTTCGAAATTTTTTGATTTTTTTAATTAAAAAATATTTATTACTTTTTTTTTTTGAAATTTTTTTTATGAATTTTCAGGTTTCTGAATTTTCCATGAATTTTCTGAAATTCCGAAATTTTTTTATGATTTTTCAATATTTTTTATGTTTTTTATGATTTTCGAATTTTTGATTTTTTTTTTTTGGATTTTTATATTATATAAAAGATAATTCGGACCGGGTCAAAAGACCGGCCCTACTGAGCTGACCCGGACCCTATTGGTCCTGGTTGGTTAAAAGGAAACGGGCCGGCCCTAAATCCACGAGGAAGGCCCATGAACAATTCTTCTTCTTTTTTTCTAAACAAAAGCCCAATTTTATTTCTACTTTTCTAGCCCAGCTAAAGAACCCGGCCCATGAAAAATCAACCTAGCTGAAGCAGGCCGCGCGGCGAAGCCCACTTCCTTGGCCCCTATCTCATTTTTGGCTTTTTTGTTTTTTCCCTTTTCTATTGTTTTTTAATCTTTTTCTTTTTCTCTCTTTTTTTTTATGCTTTTTCTGGTCTTCCTTATTCTGCTGGTCTCCTTCTTCTTCACGTGCACTTGCATGCTTTCCCCATGCACGCCCGACCGAAGCACCTGCAACTTCTTCGTCGGCCTGCCTCCACGCACGACGAGCCCGTGCCGGCTTTTGAGGGGTCGCCATGTCACCGTCCGGCGTCGGTCTTTCTGTCCGACCGACGCCGAGCACCACCGGCCACTAATCGGCCGGTGTTCGAGGGTCGCTGGGTTGGCTCGGCGAGATACGCACCTCGGCCTACCCAAACGCGCGGGACCTACCGAAAAGCTAGGAAAATGGCGAGACGGTGCATGACAACGGTATACCCCGGAACGACGCAAAAGAAACCGAGAGCCGAGCTCGGTCAAGGGTTTGGTTCGGTTTCCTCATTGAGGCATTTCATCGAACGGTTGACGGGCACTACCAAAATCAAAGGTTTCCGGCTCAACCGAGCCTCGAACATGCTCTAGGGGTCTTCGGAAATGTAATACAAGGAAAATGGAAGCGAAATGCAAGGACGACGAGGGCCGGAGCTTGCGCGAGCCGGTCGGCCGCGAGCTCGGCCCGGTATTCTCCCGAAGAATAGAACGACCGAGGTTCGGGAGACCTACCTCGTTCGGGGACGAGCTGCGGCGGACGACGGCGGCGGACGGGCTTCGGCGGCAAAAGCGCTCCTCGAGGTTCCCTTCTTCCTCCGGTTGTCTCCTTCTCCCGGGCTCTCGGTCTCGCTCGCTCTTCTTCGGTTCTCCGCTCCGGTTTCTCTCTCGAACTCTCCCTCGGTTTCCTTCCGCTCTCTCGGATCTGGTTTCCCCCCCCAAACAGCCCTCGGCTCTCTCTTCCTCTTTTTCTCTCTCTCAGGCTCTCGGTCCGTTCTCTCTCTCCGTCCCTCGGTCTCTCGGAGTCCTCTTTTTCTCTCTCTCAGGCTCTCGGTCCGTTCTCTCTCTCCGTCCCTCGGTCTCTCGGAGTCCTCTTTTTCTCTCTCTCAGGCTCTCGGCCCGTTCTCTCTCTCCGTCCCTCGGTCTCTCGGAGTCCTCTCCCGAAAAGCTTGACCGCCGGGTTCCCCTTTTTTTCTCCTCGACTTGCCGACCTAACCCCTCCTAATTTTCTGCTCTGTTGCTTCGCTTTCCCTGCTGACTTGCTGCTGTTGCTTTGCTGCCGCTCCTCCCTGCTGACCTGCTGCTGCCTTGCTTTTTTTTATTTCTCTTCCGCAGGTTCTTGCTTCGCGCGTGGAAGAAAAAGAAGGGAAGAGGGAGGAGGCGGACGGGCCGGGCCGAAACCAAAGAGAAGGGCCGGCCCAGGTACCAAAAAGAGAAGGGAAAAGAGGAAGGGGCCGGGCAGGCCTGGCCCTAGCCCGGACCCACGTTTTCTTCTTTTTTTTTTCTTTTTACTTTTTTTTTTTAAATTAATTTTTTTTTTAATAATTAATTTTTTTAAAAAAAAATTTTAATATTTTTTGATAAATTTCAAAACTAGTGATGCGAGTGCTCCTAATGTCTATATGCGATGCGATTTTAATGAAAAAGATTTTTTGTTAAGGGGTTAGAAGTTAATCCCTAATTTTCTAATGCAATTAATAAACACTTAAATAAATCGCCAAAATTTAGGTGTCAACAGCCAAAGCAACATCGCACAAGGTGGATGAAAATTAAGGCCAGATTGAGTTCCTATTACTATAGTTCTCCTCATTGACACTCACTCGCTTGCCGGCCATCACTCGCTAACCATCTTCATAATCTAGTCACTCAAGTTTGTCATCTTCTCTCCCATGCTCAACTGGGTGGAAAATTTAGGAATCCGATAGCAAAAGTAGGAATTGTGAAATAGTGGTGGGGACCTCACTTTATTTAACCAATTCGGTGCTATTATGGTGACCAAATTGATTAAATTGCTCTGGTAGTTTCTTTCCACAAACGACAATCGTGAAGTGAATTATTTAATCAATTATTTGCGATTATGGAGGCCTCCAGGTGAAGTTATTGTCCTTTTTACTATGTGATCCCAAAAGCTAATGAATTTTGTTTTCCTTGAGTGCAACGTCAGCATGGGAGAGAATCTTCTAGCCGTCGTTGTTTGATGCGGCAAGGAATTTGTTATTGGCACTAAGGAGTGGGAATATGCTAGTGAAAACCATTATATCTAAAGCAAACTAACATTGACAATACACAACTAAGCAATGAAAACTTTTAGGTGCTCATAATTAACAAATTTCAACCTTCCATTTCCACCATAGATTGCAATAAACATTTTGTTCTATATAAAAATTATAGCAAAAAAACAACACAACTATACTTACAAAGATCTTCGACTATGGTAAACATACAAACTTTCCCACTTCACATTTGACTATAAAATAGGCTACACAAGATAACAACACTCAATAAAAATTTCTTTTAATTTTCAGTTTTGAGACTTCCTTCTTCAAATGGTTGGCTAGAGATGTTAAAGCCTTCATTTGAGCTTACATTGAGTCGACATCCTCCAACTCGCCCATTAATATAGGTGGAGGTTGATGTCATCTTTCGAGTAACTCCATGATCACTTTTGTCGCTCAATTGGAGAATTTCACATCGATCCATTTGAAATATTTGCACTTCAAGCTTTCTCTATACTTGGTGTAACAAATCCAAAATGTTCTTCTTGGACTTGATAATCTACAATAACAATAATTCTCACCATCTAATTCAGTTTGTCCAAACGAATGTAAGTCGCCGCTAAAGCTTCTGCCTCCATTTGCAAGATTGAGCTGGTAATTTTGGGGACAAACTGGGATAGGTGCTTAAATTGACCGGTTAGGGTTTTCAATTTGGAGTTCTCTTTCAATTTGGGGATTTAGGGTTCTTATTTGGGGGAAATCCACCAAACAACGTCGTTTTATTTATTTACATGCTGACTAGACCCTCCAATGACCCACATCGACTTCGGAATTAATAAAAAAGGGCCATGTTAGATTTTCGGCCAATCAAATTAGAGCTGGCATTGAAACAATCATTTTCAAAAAAATTAATTACTTAAGTGATCCAAAAGAAACTCTTGGCACCAAAGTGAACATCATACATAATTTTTAGCACTTTTAGTGTATTTTTATTGAACACATTTTTTAGTTGGACTTTTTCAATGGAAATTTATCGTGACACTTCCTACATATACATTGAGAAAATTACACAATAAACACACCTTTTCCAACTTATATGGAAAGCTATTGAACTTCCATACTTAGAAAAATTTTGATTTTTAAGTTTTTATGGATGTTCATTGAGCACTTTACTTACTGAAGTATTTTACCTGTGTATTTGCTACGATCATTATGCAAAACTAAAATGAAAGAGTCAAATTTCTACTATTAGTATCAACGTGTCCTATGAATCAAAATTCTATAAACTAGAAGTGAAGTTTTGAGCTAGTGCTATGGAAGTTATGCATTTGTGAGTCAGTTAATCGGCTAATCCCGATAATAGGATCAAGGGTTATCTAGTTCCCAACTAGGCTTGGGTCCTATCAAGATAAGATTGACGATGGACTATTTTTTCTCTCTCGTTGTTAGACTCTTTAGTACAATCGTGGTAAATCATTTTCTTCCTAATGGATGAATCTAACTGGCTAGGGGAGGTCTTCGTGAAGATCAAACTTTCGACTAAGATATTTCAGCCCCAAACCTATATACACCCTACTGGATTAGCGTTTCTCCTCTTATTACCTCTAGACAATCCTTTTAGCTACTGTTTGTACATCCGAAACTTTCCCTCCACCCTCGACACTATTCTACCCAATTGCTCTCGTGTTTTGGATGGAGAGCTAACTATGCCATTGAGATTCCTATGACGTCCTTCTCCTCGTCAATCGCTTGAATTTGATTCTTTCTTACCGCTGGAGTCCATATAACTTAAAACCCTACCAGACTTCCGGTCCATAAATTCTTTGCCGATGGAAGAAAGCTGGTCTTAAACAAGCGAGAAATGTCCTCTCTATGTTGTTAGCTAGGCTGAAATTGCAATCAAAGGTTAGTGCTAACGAGCAAGAAAACAAATGCGCTAACACGCAACAGCTCGTACAAGAACAATGCCTTGAGAAATGCGTACATCGAGATTGACATACGAGACTCTCCTTGGCTTCCTTACTGATCTACGAGGGAAGGAACCAGAGCTGCAGAAGAAGATTAATGCGAGGTACATCACAGGAGAGTGAGGCAACAAAAGAAGGTCCGTGTGGCCAAATCTATTTGCAGTGGAACAAACAAAAATAAAACTTTATTTTCCGATAAAATAGATCGGCCCCAAAGCAAGGTATGGTGGGTGCCGGCAACCTTCACTTATTTTCCTCAAAAATAAGTATATGTCTCGGCCTGCTGCTTGCACATGGTAAAGAAATGACGAACAAATCAGGGGTCTCAGAACCAAAAGCTTTCACCTATTGCCAACAGAAGAAGCTAGTGATGCACTCAGTATCAGCATATAATACAACAGACATACGTGACCCTCTCTTAAATAATAAATGAACCGTGTCCACATCCACTCTGGTCCATTTAAGAACTACTTTCCAGGACCGGAAGCCTGGAGACACTCCTGTACGATCTCCTTGATCCTCCTCTTCATGAGCTTGTCTTTCACACCAGTGAGCATGTTCCTGTAGAACATCTCCATTCTGACAAGCTTACCGTGGTCAGCTGACTCTAACATGCCGTCCCACTCTTTCGCGATGTCCAATGTCCCGAAATCCTGTAATGACGAAGGAATATCTTGCTCATTGAAAGGTTTCCCGAAGATCGAACCATGGAGCATGGTTGTGTATCTTCCATTTTAGAAAGTCTCAACTGGAGAGACTTTATCTCTTCCATTGCAAGAGACAATTTTCTATCCATTTCAGCAGTTCCATCACTACTTTTATCCATGGCTTTGTCTTCCAAACTCTCCTCTTGCTTGAATTCCTCTGTTGGTGGAGGCCATAAAACCAAAGTTGGAGCATAAGCAATCTATTGTATTTCCATTGCCAAGGACTCCGCTCCTTCCTCTTCCCCAAGACCAAAGCTTGTATCCATCATCTGCAACAAGAACAGTATGGGCAGCACCACAAGTGACCTGAACTGGGTTGCGAAATTTAGGCCCATATTTCCAGCTACATGGAATTAGTAGGGGAGAAACAGCATCACCCCCATCTCCACCTGCAAAACTAGCTTCTGGAAATAAACCAAGACCCCTTTCCATACCCCACGACCACACATCTCCAGCTGATGAAACAACACTGGTATGAAACAAGCCACAGTCAACAGAGATCAAATATACAGGCTGCGGCAGCTGCTTTACAGATTCTGGAACCAAAGTACTTTGAGTTGTTCCATGTCCGAGCTGTCCTTTATCTCCAAGTCCAAATGTCCAGCACATACTTCCTGAAGTGTCGCTTGGTCTTTTTCTACGAGTAAGTAATGCTGTGTGAAAGGCCCCACAAGCTACCTCGTAAACTGCCCATGGACAATCCTCATTGAATGTTTTTATGATTTCAGGGTGAAGTCTGCTTTGTTTATCTCCCAGGCCTAACTGACCGTGATTATTGCTACCCCATGAGTAGCACACTAAATCTTCCCCCTTATGTGTTTCTCCGGTACTAACCAGTGCTATTACATGCTCATTTCCACAAGCTACCTTAACTACAGTATGTCCATGCAAATCCCAGATCGGAATTGGTGCAGGACAGCTCACCAGAAAGAACTCTCCATTGTTGTCAGTGCTTTGATCTGGACAGTTTCCCCACATCCATAATCCACCAAGATTATCTATTGCAAAGGACATCATACCACCAGCTTTAGCAGAACAAACCTGCCAGAATCAGAGTGGATGCAGATGATTTACTACATACTAAAAAGGTGCTTCATACAATGAAGCTAGCCTTGTCAGGATGAAAAATTGCAAACTGTATTAGATACCTTTAACGGTGCTTTGCTGTTCATTTCTGACTCATTTGTCATTGATTTGGGAGAAGCTAACCCATTAAACTCATTCATCAAGCAAGGTACTGCAGAATTGTCTCCATCAACACCAAGTTGTCCATCGATGAATCAGTCAAGGGTTTAACAGAAGATGAACAAAGCAACAAGTGCAAGAAAAGGATGATGAAATTGGTACTTCTATGCATTCAATTAAGATTCTGCAAGGAACTGGAACAATATCATAGAAAGCAGACAGATTTGCAGAGGATACAGATATTGTAGCCCCAGCACCAAACCGATCCATCATCTGCAATTCAGCAGAGAACCAAAGAAAACTTCAGTAAGTAAGAAATGGAGATCGCGTCCCATACTAGACATGCCTTAACTCAGTTAAGATTCACTCTAATTTGTGTCAACCTTTCTCTTTAATCTAACTAACAAAGGCCTGTCATTTATTCATTTGAGCATTTCACAGAAAGATTATATGCATTGACATTTTCATTTGAAAGGCGCCCTGGTTATAGCAAGGTAGCATGATGCTCCCAGCCTCTGTCATCAAAAATAGGGAAATGATTGTAATCTCCCTTTGCAACCAATGAATTCACAAATAAGTTTGTTTGAATGCTTAGCTACAAGAGAATGTAGATCACCTAACACAAGCAAAAAACTGTCATTGGCTAATGGTTAATGACCACCCATGCTAGATGTACAGCACAAATGTCAACCCTACATGAAGTCCAAAATGTATATATATGACCGATGTGGATATCATTTGAAAATGAGTAGACAGCATGGTCATTCATTCTGGAGAGCGTCAATCAACTGAAGTGAGTAAATTTCGCAAGGAAACCCATACTATATTTGACAGCCTTAGAATTGCGAAAGCCTCAGTTGAATAGGTTCAAACACTGACCATGCAGCTTATAGTTAACAACATTTACGCATTAGACACTACATAATAATCCCAGATATCTGGAAACAGTTTACAGACAGATTAGTTTACTGATCTACAAGCAATTGTAATGAACCGATTTAATTTCCTCTGCGCATGCTTAACACCTCAAAATTCAACCGGGACAGCAAACTAACCTGCAAGACAAAGACTATGGTAAGCACCAGCAGCGATTCCCACGATCTTGACCCTCTTGTCCTGAGGAAAATCAAACTTGACTCGAACCGGGAAAAGCTCATCCTGTTCGGAGCCGGTCCCGAGCCGCCCAAACATTCCTCTCCCCCACGCATACACATAGCCATCCCCTGCATTTCACATCATCCAACAACCACAAAAGCCTCAAACTACGGATAAAAAAGAAAAACCAAATCTTATAGATACCGTAAGATTGCGAACAGCCCAGCGGAACATCCAAAACCTGTATTCATTACCTTCAAGAAGAAAATAAATTACCCAGTCTTGATCGTTTTTTAACCATCTTTTTCAACTAATGCATCAAGGAATCATAGGACGGATACGTCTCTTCTAACATCAAACACCTCTTACAGCAAACGAGGCTAGCAACTGTCTGCGTCTCTCAAAATTGGAACTTCATCCCAGTATATACAAGATGGTAAGGCTCGCGAATTTGGTAGTGAGCTCAGCGATAGCGAGATTACCGGTGAGAGCGAGAGTGTGAGCTTCTCCAGAGGCGACGGCCACCACTTTGCGAGATGGGTCGCCGGATGCCGGAGAAGTTTCCGGCGCTTCCATGGATTCCGGCGCGGCGGATTGAGAGGTGGAGCTGACGAGTACCGGCCTCTTCTCTTAGCTCCGGTCAGTGACTCTGCTCGAGCCCCGTGCGCTCATCTGAGCAATTTATAGGACGCAGAGAAGCGTGCCAGTGGTTAAATGGTGATTATCATGTCTCGCGCGATAGAGAGAAATGCTTTTTCTTTCTTTTTTAATTTTTTTATATGTGGTGAAATTGCCTCAAATTACTCATTATGTTAAAGCCATCAATTTGATAAATCCATGACTATTTTTTTATCCAAAGATAAACTCTTAGTTATTCGTTCTATATGAATATTTATCAAATTCCTGGATAAATTACTGGTAACTTATAATCCTCAATTCTCTGGACGAAGGTAGAGACTGTACTGAGAAATTACTAATTTCTTATCCTTTCAATTATACTTTATGCATAAAAAGCTATTATTTGTGTGGAGAATGTACTAATTTTTTCATTAATCAAAAAAAGTTACCAATTATGTTCGCAATTAGACTTTTATCTTGCACATCGGCAATGTGGCAAATTAATCACATGAGTAAGGTCTAGACAACAATCTGCGCCTAGTACTAGTTTGGACAAGCAAAATCATTTAACAAACGAGTTGACATTTTCATTTTGAGACTATTGGAGTAAAGAAATTCGATGCTATGAAATTCCATGTATTGAAAATTTTGTGGTTATTATTTGCAATACTACAAACGTTTTTACATGGAAAATTATTGATCAACGAGGAAAAAGTGATTTGGTATCGCTTTTTTTCTTTTTATGGTAGAGCGAAGATGCTAAAAACATGTAGAGAAGATGCTAAAATACATTACAATCGAATTTACAATTTTTTTAATATCAATCACATCGCAAATTTTGCTAATTAGTGATAGAGGAATACTTATTATTATTATATATATTTCTTTTAAGAGTTACATTATGCTCGAAGTTATAATTCATATCAATCACATTGAAGATTTTTCTAGCTATTGATAGGGAGATACTTATTATATATATATATATAACTATGATGGTTATCAGGACGCTGGAAAAGAAATAGAGATATTGAAGCTTGCGTCTTCTGTTTTGCTAATGACCAAACTTATGGTTTTTGTTTTATTCATTGGCATATCCGGAAACCTTAAAAGAGAACTTCCGGTCGGTGTTAGAATTACCTTTCGGTGACGTGATAAGGCTAACGGTCAAGGTCAAGGAAAGGAGAAGATGCTTGTCTTCTCGGAAAGGGACATACTTAGCGACACGTAATTAATTAGCTGGTCTGGATGGATGAGGCTGCCGGGTTAGGCAAAGATCGGACGTCTCAGATTGGACGTTACCTGGGCCAACGAACATCAACGATGATGTGAGCGACACGTTATGGGTGCCTTATCCCTTAAACTCTTTCCCGAATTTACTTCTTCATCGCCAGCTAGGGATGAGCGGGAACTCAAGAATTGGAACGTTTCCCGATTGCATTCCAATTTCAAATAATTGAGAAAGATGTTCCAACAAATAAGTTTCAAATTCTATGTAGAATTGAAAATTTAGAATTTGGAATAAGTTTTTGTGTTTTTCTTTTTTTATATCTTCACACGATTTTGCGATATTTCATAATATTTAATGATAAGTGTGTGATAAAGTCCAAACTTTCATTTTCTTCAATATCACCACCTCAACCTCTCGAAAAGATGGGAATTCGAACCATCAACCTCCTCATTTCCATGTAAGAAAAGTGGATACTAAAATGAACCTTAATTGTTACGAGCATACTTAGTTGATAACAGCAATTTAGCAAACAAAAACATCAATGAATAAGACAATCAATAGCTTGAAAAGAACTAACAACTCTGATAAAGTTACCGACAGCATACATCAATTATTGATGAGAACTTTCACCAAAATGAAGTTATTAATATCAACATGTGACTATCGAATAGTAATATTTTCAAATGTATAACTTTTTATGAATAAGTGTTATTAGAAAGTAGAAGATTGTGTGGTCTCACCGATGGGATTAGGAAGTTACTTATTTTTCAATAACTGTTGCATGTAACTTCCATTTGTAATCGATGTAGAGGCTTACAAAATCCCCAAGTATACTCTTCCTAAAGGCTCCCCAATCAATCAAAGAACTCTATGTCTTCGCAAATTCATCTTTCATCTCTACTTTCTTGAATTTTACATTGGCCGACCACGATTGCTTCTAATCTTTGCACCTTTAAGTTCCTCACCATTTTATCTCCCGTGACACCCTTTGCCGAATTCACTCATCGATCCATCAACACCTTGAAAGATATTTCATCGACATTCTTCGGCCAAATGTGCAAGTTCCAACAATCGGATACCATTGGCATTTTGTTCAAGGAAAAAGGAGCAATCAAATAAACACGGAAATCTGAATTTGCACGGTTAAAGTTACCCTGTCAGCAGAAAAATAAAAAAAAAAAAGAAGTTAAAATCATCTAAACTTGGACCTATACATTTTGCATTATGTACACCGATCATGCAATGGGCCATTCCTCCTCCAATTTGAGATCGCTATTGAAGACTCAAATCACCGCAAGTTCTGGGACGGATCACGCCTTGATCCTCCTCATTTACGTAAGCCCCCAAATTCACGTAGGCGTTCTCCTGCTCCGCCCTCCTCCACCTCCCCCGGCAGATCACACAGATCGCCGGCCGCCGCCCCCGGCTCCTCTTCCACCTCAGCAGGCACTCCTCGTGCACCGGGTTCCGGCACGTCCCGCACGCCACCACCCTCTCGCTCCCTCTCTCCTTCAGCTCGTCCAAGCATATGGGGCAGGCCGTTCCGTCCTCGATGTGGACCCCTTCGGGCAACACCGCCCCCTCCGGCCTCGCCCTCCCCCGGAAGAAGTCCCGGTGGAACCTCTCCCTCAGGCCGGGCCCCGCCATCGCGTCGGGCGACGACGGCGTCGCCAGGAGGCGCTGGAGCTGGCACGGCCGGAGGGTCCGCCGCTGGAGGCAGGAGTCGTCGAGGGCGACCCCGAGGACGCGGATGAGCACGAACAGGATGTGCTTGCAGGGGGTGGCGCGGTCGGGGCAGGTGCACGCGGGGCTGGACGACAGCGACACGGTGTAGACATTCCCCGTGGCGCCGAGGACGAAGAAGGTGGACTCGGAGCGGTGGAGGAGCAGGAGGTGGTGGCTGACGGCCCTGACAATCCTGTCCACGGTCGGCTGGGACGGCTCGAACAGCTCTCTCGAAAGATGGCGGCGGCCGAGCGGCGCCGAATTGGAGGCCACGGACTCCATTGAGGAACTGGGGAATGCCAAGGAGGCAGTTGTGGCGGTTAAAAAGGGGGGAAATGGGTAGTTGGGGATTGGGGGGGATTGGGCTTGTGTTTTGGAGAAGTTAAGGAAAATGTTGGTGAGGATAGAGTTTCTGTAGATATAATGAGGGGGATTGAAGATTCCTTCTTTTTGATGGGGAGAAAAGGGGAGGGGATTGCCGGGGAGTTAGGGATTGTAAGGGACAGGGGGAAGTAGTGAAGGGCAAGCAATTCCTTTGTGGTCTTTTAGGGGGAGGGCAATTGGCTTTGAATTGGTCCTTCTTTTTTTTGCTTGTGCGGTGTTAGTTGACCACAAGGCAAGTTACATTGGCATGTGCTAGAAAGACAAGGTGTGTGTGTAGGTAAATTCAGAAGAGTGCGGCATATTCTTTGGGCCTTGATTGTGGGACAAGGTTTTGGATATAGGGTCTCCTCTTTTCTTTTCTTTTTTTTTTTTAATTATCATCGGAGTTTCACTTATCCGACCGGTTTTCTCGAAATTGGTGTCAATAGGTAGTCATACCAAGTGGTTGACCAGTACGTGATTTGGGCCGTTTCCACATATAAGATTGACCGGTTCTCGAAGTAAAATAAGTCTTGTAAACAAAAATGATTTTTTGAATACCAAAATGTCAAAGTCGAGAGGTATTAATTTCCTCTTATTAGTATTAACTCTCTCGAACTGGGAGTGTCAACGATTCGATTTGAACTTATAGGAAACCCAAACCAAATCGAATTGTTTGGGCATGCATTATATTTGAACAAAATCACTATCCAAATAAAAATATAACTTGAACCAAAGACCAGATTCGATTGCTTCAGAAAAAAAAGACCCGGTTCGGTTTTTTATTTATTTAAATATTAAGATGTTTCAATGAAAAATGAGAGAAATAAATTGTAATACTAAGAAATGGGTTATTTTTAATTTGGTTCGATAATTGAAACGGAATAAAAAATATTTATTTTTCATTGTTTGAATCAAAATCAAAACTTAATAAAAAATGCACAAAATTTCAATCCGGCTTGATTTGGTTACAAGGACTCTACTCAACAGTAACTCCATCCGGACCTCAGGAGCCATCACGCTGGCTCTTCGATGGTCGGAGGTCGAATCAGTCATTGGCACGTGTCGTTTCTTGGTTAGCAAATCGTAATTAGGAATTCGTGATTAAAACGGTGCGTCGTTTTGGTGACAAGAAGCCGGTTAGGAGGCGTGTGTGTTGCGAAACGACAGCGTTTAAGCTCGACAAAGAGCCGCACCCCCTTCGGTTTCGTCCTTCTTCCCTCGTCATCTGCCCGCTCGCCGGTGCTACCTAGTACCTTATCACTACTCTCGGCGTCTTCCGACAGTGGCGATGTTTGCCTCGTCGTCTCAATCCCGAAAGAAGGTAACTCGCTGCTCTTTCATTCGCTCGAATCATTTACGTTCTGTACCTGTTTTAGATCGTTTCTTGTCGCTTGGTTGCTGAGGGAGTTTGAGTCGAGAAATTTCGAGTGTTAGCGTCAAGTAATCCATGCTGCACAGCGTTTTCGTTCAACGAAAGCTGCTTGAAATGGGTGCTTTCGTCTGTCTTCTTAGTTATGTGACGAGAAATCATGGGCAGCTTCAACATTTCGTTCTTGTTTTCCTTTCTCTGAAAATTATGGGAGACCAAGCAATTGGGTGCTCGTGGTGTTTGGTTTTTCCTCTTGTTTCATTCATGGGTTGGTTGATTATCTTTATATCACTCGCAGCAGCCGAAGCAGCAAGAGAAACAATGGCTCGCTGTAAGTTTCAGGCCTGAGAATTTCGTTCCAGGACTCATTATCGGTTTCATTTTGGGATGGTTCGTTGATTTATCAAAGCCCACCAAGAGCAATACAAGGAGGAGAAATTTTTTGCCAGGAAAGCAGCAAGAGCAGTGTCTGGTCTCGAGCGGAAGTGACCAGGACCTTAAAATGGTGTTCTTTTAAGCTATATCTAATGTTTACCTTTTCCATTATTACTACCTTGCTTTTAACTGGATAAGAACATTCACCAAATGTGTTTGTACATGTTCATCTACAATCCCCATTCATTTCGTCTGGCAATATTTGTTGTAATAGTTGATACTTACTTGATGGTATGTTCGTGGGATGTTCTCTCTAGACTCTAATTATGAAGAGCTTGCCCATTGCAGGTTCTAGTGGTCAGGCAGGACCTTAAGATGGGACAAGGGAAGACTGCTTCTCAATGTGCTCGTAAGACACCTACATCTCCGGTTAATGTCTACACTTACCTTGATTCTTCCTCTTATAGTTGATCTATCGCTTTTTGTCCCTGTATGTTGATTAGTTTTCTTCTAATGAACTTTCAGATGCTGCCACAGGGATGTACGGAGAGCTGATGCAGAGGTATGTGATGAATCTTCAAGTGGTACATGTCCAATTGAAGAAAGGCCTGTTTACTCTCTAGCTACTTTCCTTCTTTTTTTGATCGATGTGACACAATGAGAAATGAAACGTGTTCCTTTGTGATGCTTTGATGTGGATACATTACTAAATCATATGATCTTCTTCAAGTGTTAGACAAGATGGTGTTTAAGCATATGTTTTGCTGGCTCTCAATGTTGATCAACCGACAGCTCACTGATTTTTGAGGATGCAATTGAGGAAAGTTATCTATAGTGCATGCAGTATGACTATTTCATTCTGTATTTTTAATGTCTGACCAGAAAAGAAAAAAAAAGTCCATGTTTGTTGTATGCGAAGCATAAGTTTGTCTGTGGAGTTTTTAGATACTCTGATAGTCATTGACCAGCATTTTATGTTGCTATATCAATAGAGAACTGCATCTCACCAATTGCTACTTCTTGCCAACATGGTCAAAGTCCCATGATCCATATTTTCATTGCAGTGACCGTTTTTTACTGAGAAAGTGGGAGCAGTGTGGACAACCGAAAATTGTTTGTACATGCAAAAATCAACAAGAAATGTAAGCAGGTGACTTTCAATATGCATAATGTACCCATCCTCTGTTTAATTAGTTACTTCTATACTTCGTTAACCATGATTCAAGAATTTATCTTTGTAAGAATACCACTAAAGCTATAACACTTTTTGTCGGGTTTTTCAGGAATAAGCTGAGGGAAGCAGCTGAGGGCATGGGTCTTCCAACTTTTGTTGTTGCCGATGCTGGGCGAACGCAGGTAAAGATATCCATGGCTTAATATTATAATGGCCAGCAATGACAGTGTTAAATTTGAACTTAAATGGTCTTATATATTCTGGTCGGATATGGAGCAGATGCTTGGTCAACTTAAAGGCAGCCTAAGCTTTTTATTTTTCCATATAAGTTAACAAATGGGGTTGATCACATTATATGTACAGTCAATATGAACAGTATACAATGATCATCAAGCAATTGTTTACTCTTCCAAGATTCGGAGCTCCCAAATAATTAATGTTATAAATGCCTTATATAAAATCGCAGAACTGATAATATCGGTTAAATATAAGGAATATAGTGCCAAACCTTTGAGCTTACAAAGCTGGGGCTTTCCTCCTGCCTTGCCTGTCTGTATGCTATATCTAGGCCCCATCTTTAATTACTAGTTGTACTTTCAATTTTCCGTTTACTAATTGCTGGAAATATTTGGTTGTTTCCCTTCTCTCCAAGCCATTTAGCATTATTTCCTCCGAATTTCAACTTTTATGGCTAAGACGCTATATTAATGACAAAATACTTTCCCCAGGTTGCAGCCGGTTCAAGGACTGTTCTTGCTATCGGACCTGGTAATTTTGGTCAATATTTAGTTGTCCTGGTCAACGTAATGGTACCTATATTGAAGCTTGATGTGACCTCCCTTATAAGAGATTGATTTTCTGAGGGATTGGTCGACTCTCTCTTATTTTTAATTCTTAGGAATATGAATCAACGTCATAATCAATGACTCAGTGCAAATTCATCACAACAGAAGTTGCCATTCAAACAATTTGTATGTCACCAGTTAAAATGCCTTCTCATTCTTTGCTTTATTTTGCCACTTTGAGCAGGACCGAAAGAATTAGTGGATTCAGTAACAGGAAAGTTGCGCCTCCTATGACACCATTGACTGATTATCTTCTGCCCAACAAATTGGTTCACAACTGAAGAATTTGCTTCCCAAGATTGACATAAATCCTATCTAGTGGGGTGACAGCAAGGTTCACTCTTCTTCAGTTGACCTCTTTTCAGCATAGCAGTTGATTGCTACCTGAGCTATTAGGTGCAATCGGGATGCAAGGAACAGTAACCATTCTCTTAGTTTGTCAACTTATTGTCTCTTTTCTAGTCTTTAGTAGCAAGGTCAGTTGTCTTGAAGAGAGCCTCTTAAGGTCAATGAAAGTTAAACCTCTTTTCATAGC
The DNA here is from genome assembly GCA_014182845.1 of Corymbia calophylla. Taxonomy (NCBI): domain Eukaryota; kingdom Viridiplantae; phylum Streptophyta; class Magnoliopsida; order Myrtales; family Myrtaceae; genus Corymbia; species Corymbia calophylla. Next base: position 4,013,497 of record CM024695.1, read on the forward strand.
TCTCATTTGTAATATTCAGATTGAAGGCAATCTGAATTGAAGAAGAAGTAAAAGTAATGGAATTTGCTCTCCATGTCTTAGATTCTGGATGTTGCTTTAACATGTGAACCACTGAGCTTGGCTGATGGCTCTTTTGCTTGTCTTGGCTAAAATGCTTTTGACCCAAGATGACACATTTCACTGCAAAGTGCGATATCTGAAATGAGTCATGTGCTTTAACTTTATGAGTTTGTGCCCTTCCTGTTTTTCTGTGCTGTTCTCAAATGGGAAATGACAGAATGCACTCGGATTGTGTGATGGATCATTTTGCAGCAAAATGGAAACTGGCTCGTACTCTGATGAATCTTACTGAGTAAAAGGGAGGGTCAAGTTGTGTGATTTCTGTGATGCTTAGAAGCATCATGTGGCTGTCTTGTTTTGCTTGAATGGAAACTGGCAATGAGTGGCGGGGTGCATGATTTCTTAAGTTGGGAACCTGTCTCCGATGGCTCAAGGTGATCGTTGCTTCGATCAATCTCTTTGTTCGGCCACATGAATGGGCAAAAGAGGAGACGATGAGACTCGGTTCGAAGAGTAATGCTAGCAGAAGAGTCGTCCGCCTCACTGAGCTGGACCTTCGAAGATGTGGACATAGCAATATGATAACGCTGCTCTCTTTTTCATAGTTAGAACATGCGACTTACCCCCACCTCTTCCCATGCCAATTAGGTAGTAATGCTTAGGACAGGGGAAGCATATTGCTTATTCATCCATGGAACATGAACTTGTAGTATCTACAGCCTCAGGAAATATTGTGAATGGAGGGATGTGCCATTCCCTATCTCTAATAGAATCGAATAGTTTCTCATTTAACTAAATTTTGATTACTTTAAACCTTTGTAAAATTAGGTGTAGGATTAAAATCCTCTTATCCAATTAAGGAAAGCTTAATACACAAGTAACTATTGGCATTTCAGGAGTAAATTCTTTGCTCAAATAATAATTCTGAAGCAAAATCACCATTTCCACGACACAGTGAAATATATTTTAGGCAATACCATTCCCGTTTAGTATAAGGAGTAGATATTCATAATCATGCAATTGTGCTAATAAAAAGGGAACATTTTACGTAGAAGCAAGCCATGCATACTGAGATTCCTACTGGTTTGATAACTCATATAAATTCAATTTTTTTGGTATTGTATCTGTATTTTAATATAAGAGAAAAAGGTCTCTTTTCGTAGGTTGACTAGGATTTATAAAAAATTTAGGCGACATAATATAGTTCAATAAAAAACCTAATTAAAATTGGATTACGAGGCTGTCAAAATTATTTTTAGGATTAACACTATGAAAAATCCAAAACTAGTACACATGTGATAAACTTACCCCAAACTAATTTGTCGACCACCAAAAATCTCAAATCAATACACTTATAACAAATTTATCCCATAATAATTTTTTGACCCCCCAAAAACCCCAAATTAGTTCATTTGTGACAAATTTACCCTACCACAAAAATCTTCAAACTAATACACTTGTAACAAATAAAAGATGAAACTATGAGTGATCGATTCTCGGTCCGGTCCAATTTCAAGGTGGAATCAGGAACCGAACCGAAAGAACTAGTTCCCAAATTCTGGGACCCTGGACCAAACCGACCAATCCTAGAACCTGAAACTAGACCAACTAACTAGTCTGATCCGGTGAAATCAATAACTTTGCTTTTCGCCAAAAATTAGTTAATAGTGCAACACGTTCTAAAAACAACCCATTTCATTCATGCACTACTTTATCCATACTATATATATATATAATTAATATACAATTAAGCCTCCACAGTTTTCTTAAGATTCTTAAGAATTTTCCTTTTTTTTGAATTCTTAAGAAATTTTAAAATATATATATTAAAAACTACCGATTTAATCCAATTAGTCCGATTCCCACCTTGGAATTAAGAACTAGACCGATCGACCATTGATTCCAAGAATGGGAATCGAGAATTGGACTGCCAGCTCCCAAAACCAGTCGGTCCGGTCCGGTCCGATCTGAGCAATTCCTAAGTCGGGCAATTCCTGCTGCACACCCCTAAGTGAAATCCAAAATCGATACACCTGTCAACTATCACGTGTCATTCAACAAAAAAATATTTTAAAAAAAATTAATATAGGATAAATTTATCATGGATGTATCAATTTGAGGTTAATACAATACTTTTGTGTACATAAATTGATCACAAAAATCACCTGATTGGTCAATAAAAAATTATTACAAGTTATCCAATATCAATCCCACTTTTTTTTTGTCATAGTTCAGCATACAAAAAAATCACGAATATCAGCTAGCTGTCCAATCAAAGTTCATTAAAAATTGCGGATAAAATAGAAAATTGCCTAGACAATTTTATTCCCAGAAATTTGGGGGAAACGAAAATCCTTTAAAACGCAAAACCTCATCAAAACCCTCCTCCTCTCTCTCCCTCCCCTGCTCGGCGTCCAGTTCAATGGCCTCTCGTTGCAGATCTTTGACGAAGCCGGCTCTCTCCCTCTTCAAATCCACCGTCTGCAAGCCGACCCTGAAACCCACGTGCTCGCCATCTCTCCTCACTGCCCGTTCGTCTCTCACTCCGACCAGGCAAGCCGCTCCCTTTAATCTCTTCTGAATCTGATTTTGATCCTTTCTTATGTCTGAAATTCTCTGTTATTTCTTGAAGAGCAAATTTTAGCTGTTCTCCTTCTTTGGCTTGTCTATAGAGATAGCTTTTAGGGGCTAAAGTCGAGATTTTGACCGTTGGGCTTTGATTTTCAGGTCGTTTTCTCAATTGGGTACTCTTCAATCGATGCTCCCGTTGCACATGGCGGTCTCGTCGGCGAGGCTCACTTCGTGCCTTGGCATGGATTCGAGGAGCTCGAGGTCGATGTGTCAGGGTATGCTCTGCAGTGCGAACCCAGGAGTTTGATAAATCTCCAAATGTTTTGTGTTTGTTATCTGTAAGCAACCTTTTATTACTCTTTTCTTCTTCTTTTTTGCCCTATATCTTATCTCGGGTTTGTCCTGTTAGTGCACAGATATAATGCAATTTCATGGTTTAATTGGGCGATGTTTACTTTCTCCAAAATTGGATTTGTTGGATGCAATGCCATTTTGTAACTTCTTGTAAATTTCATGAAGTATGATGATAGATGGGAAAATTCGTTGCAGTGAGATTAAGCTTGTCGCTCTTCATGTCTTGGTCTACATGTCTTTCTTTGTACATCCATCTTTGGCTAGATAGGTGTATATTCATATATGTACACACGCATGCATTGATACATTGTACATCTGTTATGCTTTCTTTAGGATACCTATAATGATCAGATGAACCAGCTTTTGCTGTTCGCATGTATGTTTATACTTTCTTGTGTTAGGGGTGGAGGATTGCATAATAGTCGAAGGCATTTCATGCTGGTCTTAAATTAGTATCAGGTATGGGAATGAGTGGTATCCTTTTGTAAAAATGCATTGATACTGGATATTGGCATTTCACTGCCCATGGACTATTGCCAAAGCATTATATGAGTGAGGGCTTCTACTTATTGTCAAAGGAGTATCCTAAACTATTTCATATGCTGGGTACTTTGTCTGCAAAACAGAGAGAGTACATTTACTCTTGCTGGGTAGAATGAATGATGGAGAACTAATGTATACATGCTTTTAATGTGCCTAACCATTGGCTGATTCAGGGCTTTACCATCAAATTTTTTATCATATATATTCAAATTTACTTTGCAGCATTTAATTCTACCACAGTTCCAGTGTTGATTTTGATATGAGTGCACCTTGTTAGTTAGTCATTACAATATTTTGAACAGCAAGCTGTAATGGTTTGAACGCTTTGAAAGAAGTATAGAGTGTTTGATGAAGAAAGCATTGTCGTACTTCTGACTAGGGGAGGTGATTTTTGACAGAGCAGAAGTGCACTATCTAATTAAACGTGAGCACTGGAAAAACTAAACTCAAAATTTGACACAACACCAGTACGATTAAGTCAAAACTACTGATACATGACATGATTTCAATCCTTTTTTTGATGGCAAAAGTCAAACTTTCACTGTAGTGGTCATAACTTACGGTAAGGGTCCAAAGTATTGACATTAACATGATAATGTAACATAAATTGACACCCATACTCATGACTTCCATTCATAGAGATTATGAGTTGGAAATTGTGATTTGTCTTTGATTTTGCAAATGGCGGGAGAAATGACCTCAGGTATATGTATGTTTATTTCCTTAGTACTGAAAATAAGCAGATGTATATGACTTTGGAGAAGTACACAATTGAGAAGAATTATTAATGAAAAAGATGATTACAAGTGTTCACTTCTGTATGCCCATTTGTGGTAGATTTTTTTGTGAACAGTATGTTAAACCATTTATAATTACGTGAGGAACTCTTGGTGTATGAAGTTCTTGTCTTCTTAGGCGAGACAACTGCATGATGATAACCATAAAATGGCCGCATTTCATGCTTTCTTTGAACAATCAATCATAAAGAAGTTTTGCAGAGCCAGTTGACGGATTCTTGATTTTGTGTCTTATTTTCATTCTTTAAACTTCTGTGCTTGTCACTGAAGTGAGACTTTACACAACCCTGAACATTATGGACAGGATGATATATTTGCTGGTGCTTCGCATCAGTTTAAGGGTATTGGTTCAGGGAAACCTTTATACCGGCAGATTGACTCTTACTTGTGCCCCTTCCATATAATAAATATGTCCAGTTTTCATGTGCTTTTGTAGGAAAAACCAATATGTAATATTGAATAAGAAGTATCAGGGGATGGACATACGATGAAAGAAGGATTCAACCATAAAAATCAGGAATAAATTTAGGATTTCTTAAAAAGAAGAACAAACACAATGGAATGGAAGATGACTTCTCTGCGGGGATAAGATGAAAAACCTAACTCTGATGAAAGCTAACAATCATAGTTCTGCTTAAATTTTCAAACTCACCAATCCATCTTCTGTTGGAAGAGGCAAACCTTCAAGTGTGTTGTAAAATGTTTCTTCCATTTTGCTTTCCTTGTCAAAGGGATACCATGGGTATCCTGAGACAAGTTGTTGTCTCTAATATTGAACTTTTTAGTGCTTTGTTGGACAGATGAACCAGAAGTTCTGTCCTTCCACATCACAAAGTTTCATGCATTAATGGACAAGCTTTCCAAAGGTTTTAAAGAAGAAAAAATTGATCTTGCAGTTTTGGATCAAGTTGAAATGTTCAAATTCTTGGTCTAATCTTTACGAATATACTAGAGCTTTGTTTATATCTTCAACCTTTCAGCCATTGACTAATGATTATAAATTTTTCTCAATGTTTGCCTGTTTCTGGCCGCATCCCTAGCTGGGTCGATTTGATTGCTGTATCTGTGGAAAGTGGACAAGTATTGTTTAAATCTCTCTTAGTTTCACTATTGTGCCTAAATTTATGGAAAACCCAATTTAAAAAATCATAGATTTCTCTAAGCTTTATATGGAGTTATTTATCTTAGCAGTGTTTATGGCTGGCCAACTCTATTGCAAATGCACTTGGATCAATCTTAGAGAATTCTGACTCTGGCGCTTTGTTCGGATTTAGCCACATCCTGAGGTTTACTCGAGAGTTCAGGTCGAAACTGCCACTTCCATGTGGATGGGCAGTAACTGTAGTTGGCTGTGCCCTGTAGTGAAACAAGTCACGACTAATGCTCGCTAGTTAAACCAACCTAAACTAGAACGGTCTTACGTGCACTCCCCCGCCATGGTCAAGGAGCTAAATACTTCATATTTTGCGAGTGTTGCATATCATACTTGAGTTACACTCACCAATGAGATCATGGTGGCATAGATGCTTTAATTATTTAACCATTTTTCATTGCTTGGTTGACCATCTTCTCTGCGTATCTTTGGTAGTCAGTGAGGTCCAAACTTAGTCTGAAAGATTTATTCAAGCTGTTGCTTACACATTCGCGCCAACTTGCAGAGCTAGGTCTCAGCGTGCCTCGATAAGGGAGCAGGAGGAGAAAGCTGTCAACTGATGGAAATGCTGCCTCACGTCTCTCATTTTTATTCATGAAATTGACATTCTGGCAGTGCTTGGACCTAAAATTGGCACCGTGTAACTTGGGTCATGCAATTTTCTGTTTCTTTTCGGACAAAATGAGATGAAATGATGCTGTCGCGTGGTTTCCTTAGGGTTCACAAACTATGCTTTCGTGTTTCTTTAGCTTTAGAATCGACAGAGAGGAGAATTCATCTTGCAGACCCAGTTTTGCTTGGGAAGATTCGAATCGGAATATGATCAGATAGAAACGCTCAAATTTTCCAACTTTTATGATGCAAACTGTTGTCCTGCTTCATCTGCATTTTTCGTGGGACTGATTGAAAATCCAGAGGTGGGATGCGTAGGGATGATGGCAGAAGGGTGCTCTGCTTGAGCAGCAGCTGTGACTGCTAAGCAAGTGAGGATTGATGAGTATCTTACAAGCAACGTGGAGTGCACGTGAGAAAGTTTAGAGGGAGTGGGCTCCAAGTCCTCCTAAAAATGTCTCCTTTTCCATTGAAAGCAACCTTGGCCATTGCATCTCTGTCTCCCTTGTGACAATACACTGGCATGTGACTAAATGAGCCTCCCCCCTTAAGCAACTCTCTCTCTCTCTCTCTCTCTCTCGTACCTTCTTTCATATTTTATCTTCTTTGCATTATAGAATTGTGGGTTCAAGCTTTGGTTGATCCACCATCTACACACCATCCACTAGGATCCCGAATTCATGCTTTGTTCGATAGCATTCGTGCACGGTCAAAAGATCCCAAGACCATGAAAATCTACTGCATTGGAATCGTGCTTGGTGCCATTTCCACCTTGCACTCGAAAAAGAAAGATAAACAAGCTAAGTTATACTAATGAAAATCCATGTCTTGATGACCGACTAAGCACATTATCTGTGCGATATGCACTTCGGCAGATTTTCACATTTTAATTTTGAAGCTCTTGCTTTCATTGGCTGGCTTCTCCATAAGTCAAGGCCGCGTAATGTGACTATTATATGAAATGTATTTTCATCGACGTGGGTTAGGCACATATACAAGCTTAAATCGGCACTACTTGTTTTGGGGATTCATGGCCATGGTTAGGCAATCGTGGAACAAATAAAAGCTTTTCAAACTTCGTTTTCTTTAACGGAAAATGAGTGATTTGTAAAAATTTTTTTTAGAAAAATGGTCCTTTGTATTGCTTATAAAAATAAATGAATGAAAAATTATTTTAATGTCCATAGAAATATTTAAACCTAAATCATTGTCGATAGTGAAATATTTTTCATAGAATAATTATTTAAGCAACACAAACGACTATTTGTATATAAATGAAGCCCTGTATACAATCGATTTGAAAGCATAAAAAAAAGAATGGTGTTGTAGCAAAGGGAAGACATAATAAAAAAAATTCGAAAATTAAAAGAGGATGAACGTGGGAATGTCCGCCATGCATGGAAGCCCACTAACTTCCTCTTGTACAGTGAGTTTTTGACAAATGATGCCGAGGTTCCCCATCTTTTTTTATTCTCTATTTCTGATATGGAAACATTTTGGGTCGGTGCTTGGTTCCAATTAATATAATCAGGATTATTATCGAATCCACCGCCGTGGAGAAAAACCCTTGTACGTTTAGCATTGGATGAGCGACACGCGTGATTGAGATTAATTTTGTAAACAATCACTTGTCGACCATTCAACTTAACAAAAATTCATATGAATATGCTTCTATTTCGCAAAAAACCAACGACTTGGAAAGGATTTTCCTAAACATAATTGGCGTGTAGCTTTAAAGAATGAGAAATATTTTTATTGTGTACAAAAATGTTTAGACGTAATAATATAGTTGATGATGAAAACATCTTTCGTTAACTAATTATTTTGAATAATACAAGTGATTATACAATACAAGTGATTATATATATATATCCAAAATTTGCCATTATTTTTGCAAAAGTATAAGCAAAAATTCACCACCATGTCTATGTACAAAGCAAACTCTTCAAAACCCAGAAAATGATTTTTCTTAAAACTCAAAAAAAAAAATGGTGGGTCGTGTCTCTGAGAACATGACATCAAAACACACCAAAAAAAAAAAGACCAAAAAAAAAAAAAAAAAAAAGCCTCACTGACTCTTCCACGAGGAGCGGGCGAGCGGATGAAGATGATCCCGTGCATGTGACGACCGCAAAGTTTGCTCCTCCCTCTTCTTCTCTCGATTTCTATTTCTATTTCTATTTCCACCACTTAATTTTTATTATTATTATTATTCAATCATGACGTACGAAATATATTATCTTTAAGGAATTGTTTAATGTAATGACAGTAATGACATGACAGTAATCTAATCTGAGCATCTTGCTCGCTTTGCAGCCACTGTCTTCTCCCCGATGGATTCCATGGTGATCTTTATTCTTGTTTACCTACCATTTCCGGAGAGAAAGACAAGGTGCATGCGATCTTTTTACACAACGTATGAATATATATCACAGAAATGTTATCTCTCTGACTTTTGTAATTTTATATAAAAATAATTAGGGCAACCAACACAGGCAGGCATCTGGATTAGCGTTGCCTGGGATCGTGCATATGCTGTCGCCTTTTAATTATATCAACAGGAAAAAGAAAAAGAAAAAATAAATTAAAATAAAATAAAATTTTCCCTCTGTCTACATTTTATCAATGAATAAAATAAAAATTAGGGTTGTGGAAATGGAATCCTAAGATAACCGATGGGACGGATTTAATACAATATTAGTGGAATCAGAGGGATGCTATGAAAGTGTCACATGACGTTCCACATCTACAAAGTGATAGGCTTATGGTATACTAAATTAATTGAATTTCTTATTATAAAATATCGACACCCAAATTTGGAGCAAAAACTAATTTTCCCGAGCACATACAAATTACTCCATTCGAGCGTATTCAGAAGGGCAGTATCCACAAAAGAATGAGCATGGCCCTCAAGATTATTATTCTAAATTAGAGATGTTATGATTCGAATGTAAAATCTACAAATGGGATGACCTGTTTGCATTTTGGGATAGAATTGGTCAAATCCCAACCAAAATGCATCAAATGCTCGAAAGAAGTTAGTGTGCGAAAATGAAGGAAATCAAATTTTCACTTATGTAATTATATAGTTCAACAAAGATAGTAAGAGTAAATAAAGTTTTATGGGAAGTTGCAAAAATCATTTTAAATTTAACACCCACATTTTAGAAACTATACTCACTTTTAAAAACTTTCAATTTGCATCTCCTCCTTCAAATTCAAAAGACAAATTTACCTCAAAACCCTAAACCCATCGCTTTCCCCTCCCTCTTGCTCTCTTCCTCTACCCTTCTACTCACTCATGCTCAACTCACAGCTCTCTTGCGCAAAATTGGGTTTATAGCACCATCTCTACCACCTTGGTCGCCAAAATTGGGTTTATAGAAGAAATATATGTACACTTTGCTTGCTTCACGATAAATTAATAATTTAAAATTTATTTTTCCAAAAATAATAGCCTATATCAGTTAAAATAATAAGTTATCAACATATAATTTATATCTAAATGTTAATGTTAATTTATTTTTATGATTAATAATTTTTTAGAAAAATATTTTTTTCAAAATAAACGTAATTTTAAGGTATGATGTGATTTTTCTTTTCTAAATAAGGAAAAAAGACAATCTCTGTAAATAAGAAGGGCCGTGCGATACTCGAGATGGCAAGTCGTAGGTTTCGATATTCATTCGCAAGGTGCGAAATTTAGAGGAGGAGAAGGAGGAAGCAGGAAGTAAACGGCACGCGCCAAGAGCGGGAACTGGCCGGGGATCGCGTGAACAAAAGAAGACGCGCTTCACCTCGCCCGAGGACGAAGCCGTGTCAACGAGAAAATCGCGCCCCCAACCGGCAACCGGGAGGGAGGGGAGAGCACGAGGGACCGCAAACCGATGGACGTGGCCCCCCCGCCCCTCTCCTGAACATTCTCTGCACTGCGAATCCCGCCCAGCCACCGGCTATCGCAGGTCGCCCCCGTCACTGAATTCCATGCGGATCGCGAGAGATCGTACCACCGGCGACTCCCGCGACAGAGCCCACGCTGGCCGAGGGCTCACGCGCTCTTCCGCGTCGCGTCCGCGCGTTGCGTTGCCTTGCGTTCCGTTCCGTTTTATGGGATCATCACGTGCCTCGGAGACGGCGAAACGTGACCGCAGTTAAGTACGGCGTCGTCCGTGCTGCTCGAGTAATGGCACCATGCCGAGACACGTGACCGCACCTCTCACATACATATATTGAAAATTTGAAGTCTCCCGTCAATTTTATTTTCCCAAAAAAATTTTTTGGTCGCAAAATAGAATTATTACCTAAGAATAATGACGAGATGAAAAAATATATCCCCAAATTTCAATCGTAGACAAATGACTCGATGAATTGTGACAAAATTTCACAAGTTCTCGCTATAACTACCAATAGTAAACATCGACTTTCACAAACCCTAGAGGCTCACTTGAGCTATGGCATCAATGTGGGTGACGTTCCCCTGAGATTTTGTTGAAAAAATGGCTTTTAGTGACAATGTCCATTCATTTTCAAAAGTTCTCTTAGTCATAATTCTTTTCATAGAAAAAAAATCACCACGAAAGACTCAACCAATCTAGGACGATGTTAAACATTGGGATTTGTCCCAGTAACCACCCTTTTTACATAGAAAAAAGAAAATTGAAGGTTCGAATCTCAACCTTCTTAAGGAAGACAATTTAATTTTAAATGTAGGTTTAAACTCACGTACCCTGCAAAAAAGTAGAGCAAAAATTTGAAAGTGAAAGTTAGAATAGGATTAAAGTAAAAATCAACCCAAAAAAGAAATTTAAGGACGTGTTCTTTCCCTATGATGAATCCACAAAAGCTCGAAATGTCACATAGAAAATAGTTCCATCTATATTTATGTCATCTCTACTCGTCCAAAGAAAAATGTCTCTATTTAATATAGAAAAAAAAAAGAGAGTGGGTTGCACGTTTGATATGTAGTAGTGCATAAAGGAAAAGATGAATGCTCAACAAGCTCCGGACAACGCTAGCGATTGCAACATGACACATTTGCAATTCGTGATTGTCTCCATCAGCGCCATGCTTGCAATGCATGGCATGTTTCTTTTCCTCCCCTACTTTGTTGCAAACACGATGCAATGTCCGCGAGGTGTCCCCAACGTACATTTCCAACACCTCAGCGCACAAATTGTAAACACTTAATTAAACAAATAAATATATATATATAAAGAAAAGAAAGATAGCCTATTTTCTCTGCGATGACTTTGATTTCTCACCACGAGTTTCCCTTCGGCCATTTCATTAGCGTAATCATAGCATTAAACCAAGGGGAGAGTCGACTTATTCTTACTTTTTCTTCTTTTTTTTTGAAGGGGGGTTGACCTCTAATTGGCAATGATCATATGCTATATCCATCGTCTACCAATGACATTCATTATGGTAGGCTCCTTTAGTCATTAATGAAACTTTTGACCCAGATTTTTTTTTTTTTATATATTTTTGTGACTATGAATGAATTGCTTGAGGCCCCATTTGAAATAATTTCCATATAACTCCATCCCCCTAATTATTATTTTTCTTGCAGGGGGAAACTGAAATGAGAGCCAACTTTGAATTGACGCATTCCCACAAGGATGGCAATACCACACATCGAGTGCTTTCCATCTCGGAGGCCATACCACGTTTCACTCCACACTCAAAGAGCCATGAATATGAAAATATGTATCAAGAAAAAAATGAATAATTCAGATATATAACGATTCATTATCGCGCTTTTGGCTTGCAAAGCCATTTACGGTCAAAGAAAAATAGGCATGCTTCAAAGTCGGAAAAATGGATTCCCTAACCTAAAAAGGGGAAAGCATCTTTTATCTTGAAATTTTCTACGAAACAAACACATCCTTAATCTCGATTTTTTGAATTGCTTATTTTTAATCTAATCGGTCGTGTGGATTCAATTGCATGTACATAAAAGAATGTGAAATTCTAATGCATGGATTCTTCAGCTCCTACTAGCTTAGTAGCAAGTGATCTCTTTTTTTTTTTTTGGAACAAAAGAGAAAAGCGATGATTTCGTGCAATCTAGTGCACTTTCCACGCAATCCTTCGTGTGTCCCCAACAACAAAAAAGCAAACGAATTCAAATTAAAAATTACTTGAATTTATCCAAGAAAAAAGAAAAGTGGGTTTGCAGAGTAATCGCTAGCTTAGCAAAAAGCTACTCTCGAGAGCCAAAAAGCCAAAATAAAAAATTAAAAAGAAAAAAAGGGTCTGCGGTTCGAGAAAAATCAAAGTTAGGAAAACTAATAATGAACTTAGCAACTTAAAAAAAAGAAAAAAAAAAGTAATTCTGAAACCTCGGCTTGCTTCGTTTCACTTCACTACCCTCGCTCGCTCTAAGTTTATCCCCTGCTACATCAGCTGCCGGAAGTCGGGCCCCACATGTTGGTGGATCAAGTAATCCTCGCCGTTGGATGCGTCGAAGACCATGCTCTGGTGGTGGTGGCTCTGGTGGATGAACTGCTGCTGCTGCTGGTGGAGCTGCTGCGCCCTCAGCATCTCCTTCTGCCGCCGCAGCTCCAGCACCTTCCGGTGGGAGTTGGAGTGCTTGGTGAGCATGAAGGTCGGGCTAGCGGCGGGCCGGTACTCGGGCACGAGCCGGCCCGACTTGTACCGCACCCCGCACGCGTTGCACAGGGTCTTGGGGCCCAGGGGGCCCGTGCGCCACTGCGGCGTCTTGTCGGTCTGGCAGTGCAGGCACCTCCGGGCCTCCCCGCCGCCACCAGGGGGCACGTCTGTCCCGTCGAGCTCCGGCTGCTTCTTCTTCGGCGCCGCCCGGATGGTCTTCTTGCCCGCCACGGGCCTCGGGGCTACCCCCGGGCCACCGTCATCCTCGGGGGAAGGGTCGGCCTGGGAGAGCACGAGGAGGCGAGAGGCCCAGCTGCCCGGGGCGGCCCGCGAGCGCTTGCTCCGGGCCTTGGCCGGCACCGACATGTCGGGGTGGAATATCGGGGCGCCCCGGTTGGGCTCGGGCTGGAACTCGCCGGCGGTCGTCTCGTAGTCGGCTGTGGCGGTGGCGTCCGGCCGAGCTTTCATACCGGATATCAGCTGGAGCTTCTGGAGGTCCTCGCTGGAGAACGATTCCTCCGCGAAGTTGGAGAGCCATTCGAGCTCAGCCAAATCATCATACTGCAAACGGACGAACCAACGAATACAAATCAATAAAAACTATCAGATAAATATAATCTAGAAAAAAAACGAAAAATTCCTCAACATTCAAGAAAACTTTTTTACGTAAAACTTTGAATAATTACGTTTAAACCTAGTTTTTTTTAATCCGGCGCTGTGCAAAATTCACGTGAGTTGAATAAACTCTGCCGCAGTCGTTCAATATATCGAGTAAAAAAAAAAAATTCAAAGCACGAGAACCCTAGCGAAGAACGTACAAGTAACGTATCATATAAAGCGAATTAATAAACAATAAAAAAAAGATCTTTTTTTTTTTATTTACACGAGAATTAACGTGATAGATAATTACCGGGACGCACAGGTCACTGGAGAAGTGACCCTCGGCGAAGCCGCGGTGGCAACCTCCGATGCCGTCGCCGAAATTCGGGTCGTAGCCCGAGAAGGAGGAGTTGCAGCTGTCCACGGCGGCGGTGACGTTGGAGTCGGTGGAGCTCCCCGTGACGTTGTCGAACGCCCCGTCTCCTCCGCCGCCGCAGCCGCCGACGGCATCGTCGGTGGTGGAGAAGTCCAGCAGGTCGTCGACCATGAAGGGGTCGCCGCCCCCTCCGACGCCGCAGCCCTTGCCGTCGAGGGAATGGCGCCTCTCGGGCACGAATTGCGGGGAGCAGAAGCCGGGCTGGAAGAATTCCGGCGCCTCCGCTTTGATTTCCGGTGCTTCCATTCTGGAAATGGTCCCTGCTTTCTCGAAGTCGGACGCCCAAGAAATAGAGAGAGAGAGAGAGGGACAGTGTTGTGTTGCGAGTGTTTTTTGCTGGCTTTGCGAGGAGAAGAAAGTGAATAGGAGATAACCAAGGGGGGAGGGAGGGAGGGAGAGAGAGAGAAGGAAGGAGGGTTAGTGAGAGAAAGTTGTGGTTTTGAGGTTGTGGTTTTGAGGTTGTGGAGAGAGAGAGGAGAGAGAAAGAGGAGAGAGAGAGAGGGTTTATTTGCGTTTGAAGGGGACAGGCGGACAGCTAAAATGGTGGAGTTTTGACGAGAGAAAAACGAAAGTTAAAAGGGCAAGCAGCAAAAAAAAGGTGAGAAAATTCTAGAGTTTTTATTTTATTTTTAATTTTCCAATTTTCTCCAAAAAGAAATTTGAGGAAAAAAAAGTGGGGTAGATTGAAAATTAATTTCTCAGTTACATCGATGCCCTTTTGCTTTTGGGTCCTCCTCCTTTGGCTTGGAGATACTTTTTTTTCCTAAATTTTTCAATTTCTATTTTTATTTTTGTCAGTAGGATATATTTCTATAAACGGATTAGAGGGTCTTGTGAATTATCGGAATAGAAAATTTTGTACCAACCATTACCGATTTTGCAAATCTACGCGTCTCTTCATACGCGTTAAAAGGTACATGATCGCGTCGTCTTATAAGGTATTGAATATCGACAGATTTCGCTCCGGACTTGCCAAATTTTTCTTTGGGCAGGGTAGGATTTCGAATATAGTTTTTGTGACATCATGTCGAGAGAGAAAGATGGAAGGCACCATCTACCAAAGATGGTGTCAACGTAATTGCTCTTTTGATAAGGCCCAATTCGCATTCTGAGTAAGGTGGTGGAGATACATTGGGCACCTACCAAAAAAGAGAACTTGCACTTTTTTTTATTATTATTTTTATCCGGGGCATTTATGTTTCTGCCGAAAATTTGGGTAACCACACTTTTCTGACCATAAGATGATATGGATGGTGGATAACATTGAACTGTAACCAAACTTGAATTGAGTGGGAAGATAAAACGAATTTTTGTCATGCCCATGAAAAAAAAAAACCCTAGCTAATTTCCAAAAAATTCAATTGAGTTATCAAAGAAATGCTACAAATTCACACTAAAAAAACACAAGTACCCTCTCGCCATGTCTACAATTGTCAAACCATAATCGTGTTTGTAATTCATTTCGATCCATATTAACAATGAAATAATACAATTTCTGCCGATTAGCTGAACGAATTTATAATAAGAAAAAATTGACTGATTCATTCTGAGTGACCGATCACCAATTCCTCCTTTCTAATTTGTATCAACAATGAAATAACATAATTTCTGATAGCCAGCTAAATGAATATATAATAACAAAAAATGGGTTGGTTTATTTTAATATATGCATTAATTCAAATAAATAAATCCATTTTTTGTATATCATGCCATGTCATATTCTAAACTCACGGGAGAATTGAGTGGTTGATCGCCAATCCTTATTGTGCTGAGTTTTTCTCTCTCTTTTTTTATTAGAAGTAGTGCCGAGTTTTTTTTTTTTTTTTTTTTTTTTTTTGGTCGTTAAAAAAAGTAGTGCCGAGTTGAGTATAGGAGAAATTCGAAGGAAATTGGAGGCACGTGATGGTGGCGATGATCTTCATGATTACCCGGTTGTACAACAATAATCACTGCACGTACCCGCACACAATCATTGATCCCAATGCACCCCTGCCCAACAATCAAGTACCCATTGCTTAATCTTGCAGCCACCGGGCAATTCCGTAAATTTTTTAAAAAATAACTTTTCTTTTCCCGAGGGTCAAAATGGTGAAACCCCCTCAATTTCGTAGAGCAAATTAAATTAAAAATTCATAAAATCTAAATCTCATTAATTAATTGGAAATTAATTAAAACGTTCAAATTCAACCCCCTTCCCCCTCGCGAACCGATCTAGCAGGTTTGTCGCTACCGCCCAAGTCCACACTTCAGCCCGATTCCTCTGCTTTAAAAATAATAATAATAATAATTTCGGGAACCGTGCTCTAATTAGTGAAATTTTATTATTTTCTTAATTTTTTTCCTCTGATTTTCAGACAGTTTTTTTAAGGTTAAATCCCCGGGCCGATGTGTTATTATTAATTTCTAACCCGTTTGTTTCGACACTTTATTCTACTGGGGCCCCACTTGTAAGCACGACGGTTACAGCTGGGCTCCGTGGAGATGGACGGCCGGGATCTCGCCCACGTGTCTATCCCTGCAGACGGCCTGCCAATTCGGTGTTCACTTTTCGAGCCCACATCGCCACGTCGGACGGGGGGAGCGATTCTACTGTTTCGAAATTGGAGAGCAGCGGCAACGTGGTCCCAAGATTCGGCTCTAAAGATATCCAAAGGATTTCCTTTCTTCTTTTTTCTCTCCCCCCTAATTTTGGAAAAAAATTTCCATCGCAATATTTAAATAAAAATTTAGGTGAAAACGATGCAAATATTGCCATGATGTAGTCATCAACGTATTATATAATATTAAGTGTTTATATTCCATTTTGTCTGGTGAAAAAAATCATATTTCTTTTAAAAGTGTTTCTTAGAAAGTTATTTTAACATTTTCCAGGAAGATAACAATATTTTTCAGTATTTAGTCGAGACCTGAAAACGAACTATAAAATATTTTTTTATTATCTACTGTGGAAAATCTAATTTGATTTTCCTAAATAGACATACACTAGTAACTTGAGTATGGATAGTTGGAGAATCGGGCACGGGCACTAGAATGCCAAGTCAAGCCTCAATGGATCCGAGCGAGGGTGCTAGAGACCTAGTCCTAGAGGCTTTCCATGTTTAAGCATAAAGTTTCGAGTTAAAGTATCGATACCTAATCATATTTTAGGAAATGAATTTCGATTTTTTAAAGAGGGAATCATTTTCCTCAATTTAAGCATAGGTTTTTCATTGACTCATTTTCCTAGGAGAACCGGACGCCAGAAATGAGGAAAATGTTTTCTTGAAAAATAATTACCTGTGTTGCTTACAAGATAAATAACCAAAACAAAATTTTATTATCCACTAAAATGCTCATATACAAATTTTAAATGACAACGAAAACATTTTCATCAACTAATTATTTCAAGCAATATAAAATATTATTTTTAAGAAATTATTTTTTAAACCATTCATTTTTCGCTAAATAAACAAAGTCTTAAATTGACTTGGAGTATATAATCAAAATGTTGTTTTCTCGATAGCATAGAGTGACCAATAATCCTCTTTTTTTTTCAAGAACATATGATTTTACAAGATTGGAAGATGAAAATGCGATTGAAAAAGAAAATGACTTCTCAATTTATTTTATTATTGTCCTATTGCCATAGGGCGGAGTCATTGGTCAGTTTCCATGCTCAATATTATGATAATTCTTGCACGTCTTTTTTGAGGTTTCTCAATTTTTTCATAACGCAAGATATCTGAATTTTTAGTTCAATTGATCCAAACAAATATATATATGTGAGAATTTTTATGTATATCCACATGCATCAAATTTAAAAAGCTCTTCTATAGGGGTAATGGAGTTGGCCCTTAACTCGTAGAACATTGTTCCGAACAAGAAAAGTGATTTGAACATGAAACCTATTATATATTTTTAAATCAAATGTTCGATCACTCAATTAACATTTTCAAGCATTAAAATCTCTTATTTTTTTGCACCCTACTTCTCTCCATGTACAATTTTTTTTTCCAATGCACAATTTCAACTGGCCACGAAAGAGTCAAACGCCCGAGTTATGAGAGTCAACTCGGAACGAGCACACTTTTTAAACTTTTGATATCGCGATTCCCCTCAAAATCATACGAAGCAAAGTTATAGGAAGACGGCGAGCAATTTTTATAGACCAAGATATCGACTTTGGCGTAATAATTAGCATCAATAGAAAAAAAAATTGCAATTTTTTACCCAGGCAGGAGCCTCCAACGGTGTAGCTAACAAATAAGATTTTTGCCGATTTTTAATAGATACGATTTTTTTCTGCGTCGAAAAATTAGTAAATACAATTAAAAAAGGAGCATTTGAACCCATGATTGCGATTTCTCCAAGGTGTAAAATTCCTCGAGCACGAAGAGCACCAATCCCCATGAACGTCGCGATAAGGAGGGAATATAAGATTACTATTTATCGGGTCGTATTTATCGCCTTGCTTGTTCCATACTTTGTCACCTTTTTCCCCATTTCTTAATTATTTTTTACACGCTTCGATTTTCATTTTTACTTTTTTCCGCACTTTTTTTGCTTGAATTAAAAGGAAAGGCTGAAAAAGAGAGGGCACCCAGGCCGTTGCTTGGCCTGGAGGTTTCTTCTTACCAGAGAGAACCCCGCCTCCCCCTTTTTTTCTAATTTTTAATTCGATTTATTCCACTTTTTTTTTAAGTAAGATATTTATTTTTTTCTTTTACGATAAATTATAAAAATAGGCAGAGGTTGTACGGCTTGTGGGGCCCAGCGGGCACGTGATATGGAGCTGGAGGCCGGGGGGTGGTGTCAGCGGCCCATGTGAGCGCGGCTTCTCTGCCCGTGTTGGGAAGCCAGAACCGACGGTGGTCAATGCCACGTGGCGATGACCCGTGGCTCCTTCCGCGCCCCCTTCTTTTTCGGCGATGCTGACGTCACGATAAATCCCCCCAGGCTGAGGGGACCGCGTTCATTCGATTTTTTTTTTTCCCAGCGCGCGAGAGCACGTGCCGGGGTCACGTGCATCCCACCGGCGCCGGAGCAGTCACGTGTCTTCCGGTGGCCGGTCATGGAGGAGGGGGCGTCCTGATTTAAGTGCTTTTGCTTTTGGAGCTCCGTGGAGGATTTGGTTTTCAGTCTACTAACATTAGAGTCCGGCAGCATTTGTCTAAGTTTTTTTTTTTTTTTTTTGCCAAAATGATATATACTGGCTAGGGTTTGACCAAGAGCGACCTCCATCAATAGTTAGATTGTATGATACAATTGGATCATGCTCCATCGATTCACAGTATCTGATTTGATCAAGTCAAGTGACCAATATGGAAAGTATCGAAAAAATTACATTTGTTGTGGATGAAATGATGATATCCCAAAGATTTGGTTTTGATTTTCTCAAACGTTTGGAGTATCGCTTAGATTAGAGTTTTCTTCAAGCGATATATCATAACTTTACACTTGAGCCTTTCGTTCAGCCCATTTCATGGGAATCTGCGATCCTGACACTTTTTTAAGAAAAGTAAGGTTGTACTATTGAGAAGTTCAAGTTGTAATCTTTCTATTCATGCGAATATTGAGTCAATCAGACGTTAGATAATAAAGAAATAAGTGATTATTTGTATATCAAAAGTCAATATTTTACTTAAAAAAAGGAAATACAGCGGCCTATGGCCAAGCCAACCCCAATTTGGGTTGGGTTGGGTTGGGTTGGGTTGGGTTGGGGGGTGCTGTGTAGCATGAACCCAACCCTTCAAAGGAGAAGTTGTGGTCTCGTTTGATATGTACATCATAATTTGACTCGAGTATTCGAGGCATGTTCCAAATTCACAAACAAGTGCATTTTCTCACATTATAAATAAACATTAATAGAATTACATATATATTTTAAATTTTTTTGGAAAAGGTAGGTGGACCCAAAATGATATTGGCAAAAGGAGGCAGGGGGCCAGGCCTAATGCGTCATCGACAAGCTTCCATCCCAAAAGCCCATTTGCCAATTTGCCAATTTGCAAAACCATCATCTTCTACTTCTTCTTCTTCCAACCAAGCAAAGCAAGTAGGTGACCTTGTACGCTGAGTTACAGCGCTATCTTCTTCCCCAAAAAACTGAGGATTTTCCGAAGTAAAAACTTTCAAAGTTTCCAATGGAGAAGAAGATCATCATCTCCTTTCGAAGCGAAACCAGCGGGGTCTCGCTTTGCTTCTCCAAGAATCCCTCCTTTGAGTGTAGAGTCAGATTGTAGAAAGGCAAAATACGTTGGGCCCCAGCGTGCGGTACGATGATGGGCCTGTCGTTTTACGCCCGGCTCATGTCGTCGGCCCAACGGGTTTCGATCGCCGGATCGAGTGGGTTGGGCTCACGTTCGCCCTGCGCGTGCAATCATAATTTTGTCTCGTGAACAATTTTCATCGTCCATTTTTCCAGGACTTCAAAAAAAATTTTTATCGTTATGATTAGATAATTGACATGGGCCCGTTATTTTTTAAAATTATTAGTGCACGATTGGCAACTTGCCAATTTTTCTACTCTTTTGTTCTTTTCTTCATTGTAAGAGAGAAATAATAGAAATTCATTTGGTAACATCTACTAGCATAACGAATTTCTATTTCGATAATAGAAAATTGTTTAATGGAATAGAAATAAGAAATAGAAAAAAGCAATTTATTATTCCAAAGAATAATTGTTTCTTCGTCGCTGCTACTCGTCGTGGTTGCCAACCAACATCGCCATCACTACCTGCCTGCCACTAGTTGGCGGCCGCCATTAAAAAAAAAAAGAACATAAATTTTTTGACTTGATGCCAAATGTATTTTTATTTTTTTTCTATTCTATGAATAGAAAATTTATGCAGTTATCAAACGCGTTATTTTATTCAAAAATTGTTTCAATGATAGATATAGAAAAGAACTATTTAAAAAATATATATTTACGGAAACAGAAATGTTATGAAATGTACCCTTAGATGTGAAGCCCCAACGGCCTCAATACTTCACACAAATGAAAAGCATATGCTATATGGACTCTGTTTGTTTTGGGAAAAAACGAATAGCACAATAAATATTTTCTTAAAAATAATTACTTATATTGTTTATAAAAATGCATGAATGGCCAAAATATTTCATTGTTCATAAAGACATAAATTGTTACTAATAATAAAAATATTACTCAGTTAGCTAATTATGTAGAGCAATACAAGCAATTATGCATTTTTCACAAAATAAATCCATACAAAAAAATTTTTACATTTATGAAAAATGCTTTTTAGGAAAATAATAATTTTTTTGGATATATGGCTAAAATTTGAAAAGAATTGATATAGAGTTTTTGATCAAAATGCGAATATCAAGTTATATATTTAAAAGATGATTTTTAATTTTTAAAAATAGGAAATCACTTTTCCAAATTTAAACATAGGTTATAAAAATACTTTTCGTTGATTTACTCTTATAAGCGATACAAATGCTAAAAAATGATAAAAATATTTTTGCGAAGTAAACGGAATCGAAATTGCACAAAAAATATTATGTATTTTTTATTACTTGAGCTTGAACACCTCACATCAAAAAGTAGCTTCTCGACTTCACGAGAGGAAAATATAACCAACCTCGATTTTTACCCAAGAGCTAACCACAGCAAGGAGATGAAGCGTAAACATCACAAATTTTACCTGGAGAAATAACTCAAAATGTATTGATAACTTAATCGAAGAAAATTTGGTAAATCATGCAAAATTATTAGCAATTGGATATGATGGTTAATTTACTAGTGTTGATAAAAATGTAATAACAACTAGCGAAATAAGAGAGGGAGTTTCTTTTTTTTTTTTTTTTGGTTAAGGATACAAGGAATTGGTAATTTAAGATAATTAAATAATTATTAGTAAATTAACTTAAAATAACAATTTGATAAATTTAAACATTATGATATCTTCCCCAAGCATAAAAAATGAAAACCAGAGCACTGTTAAAGAGAGGCTGTCCATGGTCGGCCGGAGTAAAGAGAAGATTGCGGCACTGTTGCTGGCCTTTCTCCTTCTTCTTCACTACCACTACCGGCCCTAGAGAACGGACCAGTACCGATCCAGTTCCGCCGCGTCGCCGGCGAGATGGAGTGGCTGACCGCGGCGGCGTCGGAGCCGTACTACCTCTTCCACCTCCTCGCCTTCTTCTCCTACCTCCCGATTCGCTGCTCCGCCTCGCTCGTCCTCTCTCCCGGCGCTGCTTACCTCCTCCTCCGCCGAGTATATCTCTCGAATCTCTGGTCCCTCGCCGTCTCGGCGACGGCGGTCGTGTTTTTCGAGCTCGCGGTAGCGATCTGTGCTTGCTCTGATGCGTTGAGGTTTTCGATGATGTGCAGGAAATACAGGCGGTCTTGGCGTTTCTGGCACTGGCTGCTGTCAAGGTATGGGATATGCCTGCCTCGAGAGCGTCGTTGCTTTTTTCTGATTCTCTTCGTCGTCTTGTTTGCTTTTACTGATTGCTCGCCTAGCGGGTGCCTTGACTGCTGACTCTCTAGTGGAAGCCGCGATAGAATGCGGTTTGGGGGACGCGAGTGAAGTTATCCGGGAGAAACCTGGGTGGCATTTTGCCTGTTGGTGGGAGGAAAAGCTCGGGTAGATAGTGATGAGTGCTTGTTGCCGGAGCACGCGAGTTCGTTCGCCTGATTCTACAAGCATTTGGATCGAAGATTGCTTAGACGTGGCACTAGAGCTGGAACATACTTCATTCAATTTAATTATACATTCTGCATGTAGTACATATTCTTCTTTGCCCGAAGGCCCCTCATGGGTGTTACAGGGGCAAGATATTTTTGTCGTCAATCCAGTGCCCATCTGTCTTGCCTCCACAGGAGTCCTGTATAACTTCTTAATGTGGTATAAGTAGGATGTTTGAAACATGTTGCTTCATCCACCTAATAGCTCAAGCCACTTGTAGGATTCGATATATCATCGAGAAAAGGCATATGATCGTATTCGCCACGAGCGTTTCTTCTTGGCTTTGGTTATGGGTACTTCTGACTTGAAGATATTGGTGAAATGAGCTGTGTTGTTTTTGAAAGCCTATAGGAGCTTTTGGACTCATGCTATTATGATCTAGTGTTTTGTCCTCTGAGGATTGCACTCTTCGACTGGCTCTTTATTCTCGCTCTTTCTCTCTGGCATAGCTTGTGCGTGAAGAAACATGGGAGGCCTTCATAGCTGATTCTTTGTTTTTCTCAAAGGTGATCAATTTTGACGTTGCTTTTGATTCCTCATACTGCTAAATGCGAGGTTCTTTAGTTTTATCATTTTATGCAAGGTTGTTATAGCATGTAAGTTCTGTAAATCTGTTTTTTGGCCATACTTTTACATTAATCTTGAAGATTGCAATACTTAAACTACATTTGGAAAAATTCCTTATGATACCAAGTGAACATTTTCGAACTTGAAGCCCAAAACAAAAAAGTTGGATTTTAGCGAGCTTTCATCATCAGCTCTCATGTGATAGTCCAGTTACATTCATTGTCTTCATTATTATTTCTCCTAATTAACTTTTTTTCTGGAATTTGTGAAACTTTTCAGGTTTTCCTTGTCATTGTAACATTAGCGGTTGATTACCACCTGGCTTTCTGGTACATTCTGATATTCCTGGGTACGCCATTGTTAACTCTGCATTTTGTTTCTGCCTTGTAGGTTCCAGGAACCTATTTTTGCAACCCCAGCATTGATGATTCCTCTAATTTCTCTGATGTAGTATTTTGCATAAAATAACTATGCATCAAAATACTGTCGTGTGGAGTTATCTCTTTTAATGTTGTCCTTATCTGGCCTTTTTTTTTTTTTTGCAGTGATATTTACATTAACCCAGCAACCCGTGTCTCAATTCTTAGGTATGGGAACTTTTTGTTCCTTACCTAGAAATATATGATTTTCTTTTGCTAGAGTTTCCTCTCAGTTCTCTGTACCACAATTAAAGGTGGCTATCTGTTGATATGGGCTGGACTGCAAATATATATTTAACTTGCCTCTATTATTATTTTGCTGATTCCTTCTTTACCATTTGGTTGTTCTGTAGGTACGGCAAGCAAGTTAACTCCACTGCAATTAGAAACGGTACTGAATGACGGGGGCACATCAAGATTCTGGCTGGTTTGTTCCAAAAAATTGTTATTTGCTTTTTAAGAATTTCCCCTTTTTCTCAGATTCCTTAGATGCTCAAGAGCAGACTGCATTTTTACTGAATGATTCTCATTGGATGTGACATTGAATGTCTTGTATTTCATGATTTAATCGGCTTGAATCAGCCCATTTTGCGAAGTAGCACTGAGTAAGGAACTTTGACATTTAAGAAGTAACATGTTAATTGTAGGCTCGTTTATATTCTTTTGAACCTTTGCAAATATTTTTGATAATTGCACTTAACTTATAATAATGGAAGAGCGGGAAATATTGCTGGCAGGTGGAGTTTCGCTCATCGTGTTCCTCTTCTTGCATTCGAGCAAGTCGATGCTTTGCTGATCTCTCAATAACGTAAGTTTGTTATCTAATGCTAGACCTGCCATGTTTCAATCGCGAGCTTTGTTTTTAGCCTTTTACGTTTCATGCTATTATCCAGCTTCCGTAATTGACATTCTTACAATGTTGCTGGATTTTCATGACAGATACTCGAACAAAAATTTGTCCTTTGCGATAGTGGATCTCGGGCTCTTTCCTATTGTTGCAGAAAAATTTGGAATATCTCTTGGTAGTTTTATTTTTGATTCAATTTTTTCTTTTTAAGGTAGGCTGGTTTTAATTTGATCTTTTTTCGGCTTATGTGAGTAAACCCTGTTCTCCTAGGGAACATGGCCCAGCTTCCCACATACATATTATTTGAAAACGCAACAGAAATAGCACGGCTTCCGGATATTGATCTTGGAGTCAAAATTTCCTATCCCCGCATTACTAAGGTATATTTTGTATTAGTTCTCTCCTAGTATTTCGATTGTTTACATCATCTTTCCTCTCCAAGAATGTGCAGCTGTTTATTTCTGATGACGATCGTAATTTCTATAAATAATACTCTCCATTCAATGTCATTTAGTTTTTAGAAACCATTAGATTAACCTCTAGGGCAGCAACATCCTAGGAAATTGCCAGTATTGTTAATTAGTAACTTTCATATGACAGGTACAAAGTTTCTATAGCTTATCAGTCTAGAAGTAAAATGTTCATTGTGCTAATCTGTCGACTTCTTCATGCTATGTTTTTTTTTTTTTTTTTTTTTTTTTTTTTTTTTGGTGCTATGTTGAAGAACAGTACTTCTCTGTCCTATGTTGGTCAAGGCCCTAATATTGCATGACATGTCTCTTTCGTTTTGGTCTGTTGATCCAGGCCTCATCATACATTAGGCAGAAGCATAACTGACATGTTTAACACTCTGCCTACCACCTCAGTGTAATTAGAAGATGGAGCATAATTCAATTTCTTTAGTCATACTTGCCCCCGTTTCATTCTATATAGTACTTGAAGTTAGCGATGCCATATCTTTGCTGATTAACCATATGTTTGAACTGTTGCATATTCTTCAAGAGTAAGTTCAATATCTGCATTCATCTTTCACTTTGCCTAAATAAATTGGCTCAGATGCTTGAATATAAAATTATGTCATGCTCAAACTGCTCAGTATGACCTGTGTATGCTCCCTATGATGATGATTGTCTTTTTCTTGCTTGATTTATCTTTTAGGTCATTTGTTGCTCATCTGTTTCATAGCACAGTTGTACCATTGCTTGGACTATTTTCATCTTTTTGTCCCAAATTTCCTTTGCTGCAGAGACTTCTTTCCCGGCATTTTGAGCTTGATCGTCTCCTTCTTGAATATGTGAATGGAAAATAGGTAATTATAAGTGAATGATCTTTCTTATAATTCACAACTCTCTCTCTCTCTCTGTTTTCCACGTGCATTTGTGGTTTCTTTGAAGTAGTGGCATTACAACCAACATGAAAATGCAATTATGTAGTCAATGTTCTAAAAAGATAGCAAGGTTGCAAATGTTGTGTATCAGCAAATTTTCACTTCAGCGTCATCTTTATCTGCTGCTGCTACATCCACTTCACCACAGCCAGCCTTGTTATTGCCTTGAATTTGGTTATTGTAACTTGGAGTGGGTCATCATGTGAATCTTTGCTTGCAAAAGGGTAATTAAAGGCAGCCATCCTTCGGCAAGTGTTTTGGATGAGCATGTGGGCTAAATTAGCCATTGCCAATGGTGAAAAGCATCTGTCATGTGTGCCCTTTGTTGCTCAGCATATGATACACTTAGGAAATTCCACCTGTTGGTCTTCACAAAAATTATTGAATGAATAAGTTAGACAATAAGGCATT
The DNA here is from genome assembly GCA_014182845.1 of Corymbia calophylla. NCBI lineage: Eukaryota > Viridiplantae > Streptophyta > Magnoliopsida > Myrtales > Myrtaceae > Corymbia > Corymbia calophylla. The sequence continues at coordinate 4,039,559 of CM024695.1, forward strand.
TTGCTCTTTAGTATACAATCATAATCGTAGTTTATTCTTGTTTTACATGGAAGAGCAAAAGGTGATTTCTAGGTTGAAGAAGATGTAAACTGGGCTCTTTGGATGTAGTCATGGACTTAGGTTTGAGTAGAAGTTGGACATTGGGCCTTCTCATTACTTATGCTGTCACTATGTTTATGATCCCTGTATTGTTGATGCAAATTATTACCGGACCAAGTATGACGTGATTTCCTTATTAAATGAAATATTCATCTATCAACCAGGACACAGCAAAATTATGGGCATGTATGGTGCTATGTTTCATCACCTTTTCGGTTGGTAAATGTACTGTTTCCCACCAGTATGTGGGCCTCTACCTTGTGGTCAAATTGGGATTCCCTTTGGATTCTTGTTAAGCTCTAAGGTCCTACATGCATCAATGCTGTCTCATAGTTCTTATTTATTTTGAGGTGTTGCACGTTTGAGTAGGCTGTGCACTGTTTCAATGGCATCCGGGCTTAACGATCCATCGCTTTCATTCACTGCATAGGTCCGGAGACATTGGAAGGAAAGATGAATTGCTGCCGTTAATTTCAAAACGAGCTGTTTTGCACTACTGATTGCCGGTTGGTCTTTGACAGTCATGAACCTGGTTAGAAAGTGGTGCCGCAAAAAGAACAGAAACCTCACAAGAAAGTGACACCAACTAAGAAAACGAGCTGTTACTTTACCAGATTTTTCCCTCATGAATAGGGATGAACCTGGCAGATATGTGAGATGACGGCATCTAAAAATTGCCAGCAAATGTTTCTTCTTTTCCCCCCTCTTGCTCTTCTTCTTCATCTACAGTTCTCTTTTTTGCTCTGGATGTTTCTATATTTCGGTGATATGTCAAGTAAGTCTAGATGCCGTGTTTTATCTGTGCACACCAAGCTCGACGGGATGCTTCCGTATCCGGTTAAATCGAGAGCTCTGTTTAGTTTAACTATCCTCTTCTTGTTAGGACAATGTTCTTACAATGTTCTTAGGCTGCTGATAGTTTACTCAGTTGCCAGTGCATAGCGACTTGATTCTTGGAGCCTTAGATGCTCTCACCTCTTCATTGTAACTGCCGGAAAACAATTGGAAGTCATTCATGTAATTGTTTCTTTCTTATTGCGCGTTAGTCCGAGACTCTTTTGAGTTCAACACGGTGGCAAGTTCCTTCTCACGCACAATACATTCGCGATATTTGCATAGAGAGCGGCACCCTCCCTAATCGCCGGTTGACTACGCCAAGCTGAACTAGCTGCGGCTCTACTGATTGGTCGACTCGACAAAGTCTTGCCGTTTCATGTGGTTGTTAGATCATGTTTTGAGGATTTGGTAAAAGGAAAGAGATCGTGTTTTGAGCTGAGTAACGTACGGGGCTGCGATTATGCGGTGCGAGATACAGCTGGATATGGTCATTTTCCTCATTTGAATATGGTCCCGCCTCTCGAGTCATCGTTAAAAAACTCGGTCCAAAATCAAAATGCCTCACTGAGCATCTCTCTCTCTCTCTCTCAAGGCCTAGCTCGACCATTATGAAAATCATAAAACATATCATGATAATGCACTTGAATCCTAGAATTTCCATTTCTTATGTAAATCCTAAAACTCAAGACTTCGACACACCTACGTCCGTCTATCGTCTATCGATTCTGTGGTTTTCCCATCCACTAAAACCCAAAACCCAATCAATCCAACAGGAAGGTTTAAAGTGGGCGATCACGACAATTTTTGGAGTTTAAATGCATGAAATGAATGTTTTACGACTCAAGTGCATCGCGACGAATTGTACGTCTTCTATCATAATCGTCCCGCACTTTTCATTGAGCGTTCCTAAAACGAGCAATGTTGCTGTAACGCGCATTCGATATGCGCTTCCGAATCACTTGTTGGTGTTTGATTATCGAAATGTCAATCATACATAACACGAAAATGACATACAGCTTACGCCTGGCTCTCACATAGGGTTTCATTATCTTGGACCCCTCCCCGAAGACCCGCGGTCGATGTGGGTGGAACGAGGTTCGCACGAAACTCATGTTGACCGCCATGAAGCTTTGCTTCCAGACGCAGCGTCAAAAGTCCCCAATGGAAAAATGGCTTAGCTTGTAGTGCAATTCACGGCCCCACCACCACCTCCTCCACCACCACCACCACCACCACCACCTCCCCAAAAAAGCACCATTAGCGTAAACAAAGGGGCTTAACCCAAAAGTCGAATCCATTGCGATCCGTCAAGTAGAAAAGCCTTCCGATCACACTACTACCGACACTGACACCCTAGTCATCTCAAAGCTCGGGCGAACGAACGAGCTTAAGAAGCAAGATTCCCCGAACCAATCTACTTTCAGTTCGAGAGATATGCTGACACGATATCGACTCGGAATTTCTTAATTTCAATACATGCTGATGAAACGAGATTGATCTGGGCACGTCAAGGACGCTCGGCGGCCCCACATGGATCATGCTCTAAGGATGGAGGGTCCGAGGCTCGCCTCCCGAGAAGTCTCCCCCACCCCCACCCCCACCCCCTCCGCCGCCGAATATTCTCTCTCCTCTTCTTTTCATGGATGCAAACTGGAAAAGAAATTTCAATGAAGTGGGAAAAGGAGGGAATGAAGGTGACGGCGACAGTAGCTCTTATCATATCATTGCCAGTATCAGGATCGGCATAGGTCAGGTCGGGTCGGGGGCCCATTTCCGGGCCCCACCTCTCTATTTCTACGCCGCTCGGTGGGCCCCGACTCCCGCTGTCGGCCCACGCGCAGCCCACGCACTGAACACTCCCCCACTTCCTTCCTTCTTTTCCTTTTTCCTTTTTTTTTATTTTTTAATTTTTTTTCCTTTCGCCAATTTCTTTGCGCTCTCCCCACCATTAACTTGTGCTTGGCGTTGGCGTGCCTTTCGTTTAAAGTATTGTCGTGTTGGGCACTCCCTTTTTCTCTTTTTACTATTTAGTGCGAGATTCCGAAAGATTTCCGGACACCCGGTTAGCCTTCGGCGAAAAAGAAAAAATGGATTAATTAAGGATTTGAGATTACCCCATGGAGACTCTCACAGGACAGTTCCCTATCAGTCCGATGAGATGAGTCGGCCTTGCGAGTACGCTCTTCACCTGGTTAGCCTTCGGCGAAACCAAAGTGCCTTTGAATTGCCAGGAGGAAAGGGCCGTGTCGCAAGATAACATACCTGCTTGGATGGTCATGGGTCCGTGCCATGACTTATGTGAATCATGAGTCATGTCATGGATTTTTTGTGGATCGAATAGCGAATTTCATGGGTTCCGGTCATTGCACGGGTCAGGGTTCCGCCCTCAATGTATGACCCGGACTTTCATTTTTTTTTCAAACAGATTAAATCAAAATCTGCACAGCGATTTTTTGGTGGTCAAGTGTTGATTTTTAATGCACTCGTCAAAGCAAAAATGGTGCGTTGGTAAACAACCACAGAAAATAGACTGGAATTGACGTTTAGACTCCTTAGACCGACCTTTCAAATGTATTATTTTCTGACAATAAAATGTATTATTTTCTTTATATTATATCAATTAATTCAAAGTAATTCGTAATTAATTCTTCCTTAATTTTAAGGGAACGAGCCTATATGATCTCAAAGGTGCGCGTGGGGTGGCGGAGGAGAATCTCGTGCTCCTTTTGAGGAGATTTACGAGGCAAAGGAAAAAAAACGATTTAAAAATAAATAAATTTCACGATTAAAAAGAGGGGAAGATTTTAAAAAAAAACCCATGAGGAAAAAATATTATAGTTAGGGAAAAAAATTGGGCTAAAAAAAAAAAAATTACGGGTGCACAGTACCTGACGACTGTAAAGCTAAAAAGGAGGGCGGGGGGTCCTCACGCGTGCCGCGGCGGCGGGCCCCGCACGTGTGGGCCCCCCGAGATCCACCCACCAACGACACACCAAGATATGTCCCGCTGGCGTCGAGAACACTTTACCAAACACCGCCGCACACGTGTCGACCCCTGGCTCGCCGGGAGACCGCGGAAAAAGTTTAATGTCGATTTTTTCTATGTTATCCCCTGTCCGCTCCACTATCCCCCAAAAATAATAAAATAAAATAAATTACTCAAAAGGCAAAAAATATATTTAGAAATAAAATAATAAGAAAAAGGAATTGGAGAGGCACCAATTTCTAAGTTTACTGGCGAGAGTGGCGGGGCATGTTGCCACTTTTACCGGCCAATCCCATTTTGTCACACCCGTTGACACCAACATTTGCAATTATTTTTCTGCCTCCCCTTTTTTTTCTTTGGCTGGAAAAAGGTGAAAAAGAGGGAGAAAATTAATAATATTAATAATATTAATAATAATGATAATAGTGAAAAGGAAAGGACATTGTAAAAGGGCCTTTTGTCTTTTGAGTTGAGCCATTGATGTTGCTTTGTCACCTTATCTTCCCAGCTTTAGGATTTATTAGGGCTTAGGGCAAATCCGCTTCGATAGGCACTTCACTAATTATTATTTAAAAAGTAGAAAGAAAACCCGCGAAAGAAGAAATGCTCCTCATTCGAACGGCTCACGGACCGCCAATCGCCGATCCAAGCGTGCCGGGGATGAGAACATCCCGTTTAGTCAATTGGGTTTATTTTGTTTTACTATTGTCTCGTCGAATTATCGTCCATTTTTTCAATTTTTGGTGAAATTATGGTGAGAAGTTCTGTACTTGTGTGTGAAAAACGTAAGGTGAAAAAAGGCATATGTACTAATCTTCATCTGGACGCCACAATATGGAGGATCGAACCCCACTTCGGTTTGTCTGCCATTGCCGTCCCCCTTTTTCACTCCTGAAATTGTCAAACACCTCCCCCAAAAAAAATATATAAAATAAAATAAAATAAAATATACATATATTTTTTGTCATGAGTGCTCCTTCGAACATTATTCAACGATTAGATACTGTTGCGGGAGGGAGAAAAACACCCAAGTTGTGAAACATGGACATTCTCCACGCGACTTGTCATTGACTCTTACTCGGTAAAAATGTGTTGACTTTTCATTGGAGTCCTCCTTTTTTGAACAATTCCTCAAAAGCCTTGGAAGTTCTCATTTTTCCATGGTATGGTATGCTCAAGAGTTGGAACTTTTCAAAGTGGAGCACCTCCAATGCTCCAATTCATGGGATTTCGATGAAGAAGTCGTGTTGACGATCGAAAGGGTGAAACGTCACTAGTCGATATGTTCATCTACTTAGGTTCGTCGCATGAGTTGGAGTCACAATGTTTGCAGCCCCTCTTGCGACATCATTTTGTTGAAATATATGTCAATATAGGAAGAATCGAATGTGTGAACCATCCCTTGCAATCATGTCTTGGTAAAAGAAAAAGTTAATAAAACAAAATATTCATATCGGCATTTATATGACAAATTTACTCAAAACTAATTTTTTGATCATTAAAAATCCCAGACTCGTACACCAATGATAAATTTATCTTCCGTTAGTTTCCGTTAAATTTTATTATCAAATTGTTGAGTTTAATGACATGGTAGTTGATCGGTGTATTAATTTTATGTTTTACCTTATGTTTGTCATATATTGTATCAATTTTGTGGTTTTCTAAGTATTAATCAAATTTAAGGAATGATATATTTGTCACGAATATATTAGTTTGGAATTTTGACAGTTAAAAAAATTGGTTTTTGGTCAATTTGTTATGCATGTATTAGTTTTGGAGGTGAAATCTAGTTTGGAGTTTTTGGAGGTCTTAGTTTAGGATAAATTTATTACATGCATACTAATATGAGGTTTTTCATTATATTAACACTATAAGAAAATGGCAAATCATATGCTATGCGACACCCTTGTCATATATCCCCCTTATTCAAAAGGAATGGATGTGGAAATGGAATAGATAAATAAAGAGTGAAGAAAGCTCAGGTGAATGTTCGTGTTCATATTCTTGGCCATCAAAGGCGCGTCTCTTTTATGCTTTGTGATATCGCAATTGAGTACGATCAGGTGATTCAAGGCACCCTGGAAAGATCGATTTTTCCCGCCTCTTGATCCTCCTCATCCAAACGAAAATTTAAATCCCTCAAAATCGCACGATGAAATTACAAACGGAAAGAAAAGAAGAAGAAAAGGAAAATTTGCGAAAACAGCAATTCGTGTAGGGCTTCCAAGTAAGGAAATATCTGATGTAAAGTGAGAATGTTTAGGGTTTCGCCGCTTGTAAAGCGAAGGAGGGCATACAGATAAAGGGGGAATGATGGGGGTGAGAAGTCGAGACGCATGCAAGTAGCCCCTCATTATTTTGTCCCTTTGACACAGGACTCATGCAAATCTCTCTCTCTCTTTCTCTCTCTCTCTTTCCTAGGTGCACACATGCTTCTTGATATTATATACTTTGTCCCCCCATCCCTCTCCTTGGAAGCATATCTCTCCTGCTTTACTTCAATCTTACGATAAAATGAATCTGGGACGTGATGCCTGTGCTGTCGTTTTATGAATAATATGCCATTTTAAGTTGGGGGCTCACAAGCTTTTCGAGGAAAAGAAAATTGCCATAATGGGTATCTGATGACCGTGGTTTTTAAATTACATTTAAAATTGAATCAGTTTTCTGAAGTGATATGCAGTTGAATCAGGTTAAACGGGTCAAAAAAGGATTGAGAAATAACATCAAAGATCGATAAATCACCGAGATGAATCAATTGGTCTATTTCTAAAAGACCGAATTCAACATGAGCCTGTTGATGAAAGAAATGCGCATGTTGGATACGCGCTTGATTCGCATGCACCCTTGGATGGGATGGTCCCGGTAATCTAACGGCGTATGTGCATTAAGCTCACATATATCGAGACTATGCAATAATGACGTCGTCGTTGTCGTGGGAGAAAGGAAGTGAAGAGAAGAGGAAGAGGAGGGGAAAAAAGAGAGAAAAAAAACAAGGAATTTTGGAAGCAACGTAAAAAACAACATTAACGGCGACAAAAGGAGAGAAGAAACAAAAACAAAAGCTAAAGTTGGGGGGGGATGAGAGAGGAGAAAGAAAGATGATGTGAAAACAAACCAAACTCTCCTTTTCTTCACCTCTCATTTTCTGTCTGGTATATGGGGGTCTCTCTCTCTCCTCTCTCTCTACACTCTCTCTCTTCTGTACTCTCTCTCTCTCTCTCTCTCTCACTCTCAGAGAGGCGTCCCGAGGATCCCGATCCCGATATCATTCCCCCCACTCTTTTGTTGCCATATACATACAAAAACCAAAGCTTGAGAGCCCCTCTGCCTCCCTCTCGCCCTCTCTCTATCCGTGCTTGCGAACTGTGCCACTTCTCGCGTGACATAACAACCTCCTCCATGGCTGGGAAAGCTTCCACTTGAGGGACAGAGGAGAGTTGTCCGCGGGGCGAGCTGACTTGGGTCGCTTCTCCGAAGCAGCAGCACAGTTGCGCAACGTGAAGAAGATAAAGAGCGTGTGGTCCTGACGGGGGGCGTCTCTCTAGAAAGACTCGTTTTTTTACCTTTTCTCTCGTTTAAAATGAAACGGGGGTCCTTCTAGCTTCTTGGTTTGAGGAGGGCCATTTTCTTTTTGCCGATTCCATAGGTTGGCAGCCCGGTAAGCCCTTGGCCGCCAGTCCTCCTTTTGCGGTTCTTGGTCGGTTGGAACTTGATTGAAACAGTGGAAAAAATGAATCTTTGATGGAAAAATCATAGTATGCGTGTGCCTTAGAGCTGTGTTCGCGAGTAGTTAGTGCACCTTCAGTGATTGTCTGATCATTTAGGGAGATGTTTTCTTTCGGTCTTAGTTTGAGGATGTTTTTTGCATGATCTGTCTTCAAGGTTCTATCTTTGCGTATTTGAAATATCTTTGTTTTCTTGCGCCTTTTGGGTGAATATGAAGGGATGATGGCGGTGACTTCGGCCTGTAAGGACAAGATGGGGATCGACAACGGGAAATATGTGCGCTACACGCCCGAGCAGGTGGAAGCTCTCGAAAGGCTGTATCACGAGTGCCCCAAGCCGAGTTCTCTGCGGCGACAACAGTTGATCAGAGAATGCCCGATTCTCTCCAACATCGAGCCGAAGCAGATCAAAGTTTGGTTTCAGAATCGAAGGTATGTCGTCTTAAATGCACTACTCTCTTCGAGTCAAGCTTGGATTTACTTAGTTGGATCATCTTTTTATCCTAAAAATTCGTACAAAACATGGATGGGAGCCATCAAGTAGTGAGTCTGGGCAAGGTGGACTTTGGGTTCTTACTCTTGGTGTCAATGAAAGGTGAAACAACTATTCGGCAAAGGGTCTTCTCAGTTTCAAATCTATGATAGCTTGTCTTGTTTCAAATATCCGTCAGAAATTCGGTTAAAGAGGTATCTAATGTATCTTATGGATTGAAAGCTCTCTCTTGCATCGGAGATGGCTGTCTACAGAAGAGATGGTCTAGCTCCATAACTGGCTGAGAAATTCATTTCTACCTTTAGATCTCTACTGTTTTTAAGCTCTCTATTCAGTTGGTACTTACTAAATTTTATTGTTTGCAATGAGCCCTGAACGTTATGATCCTTTGATCTTGCAGATGTAGAGAGAAGCAGAGAAAAGAAGCGTCACGCCTTCAAGCAGTGAATAGGAAGCTGACTGCAATGAACAAGCTTTTAATGGAGGAGAATGATAGGCTGCAAAAGCAAGTGTCACAGCTGGTGTATGAGAACAGTTACTTCCGCCAGCAGACACAAAATGTGAGGCAACTTCTCCACCTCTTGTCATTCCTTTCTCTTAATATTGCTTAGTGAAACAGATACGGTGAAACTACAAGAAACTGAACCTTTTTAATAAAAACAATCTTTTGCAACGAACTGACTTTTCCCTTTACTAAAGTCATTTAAATGATTTATTTTGCTCCCATAAGTTAAGAGCAACCAAGATCGATAAGCGTGCTGCATTTTGTTTTCCCCCTTATAGTTGAAAAAAAAATTTATAATTTGTGTCAGTGAAGCATTCTTTACCTTATTTCTGTGTTTTGCAGGCTACCCTCGCCACGACCGACACAAGTTGTGAATCGGTGGTGACCAGTGGTCAGCATCATTTGACTCCTCAGCATCCGCCAAGGGATGCCAGCCCTGCAGGGTTAGCAGTGTAGCTTTTATGAAGACTTTTCGTGCTTTATAATTGTCATCTGGCTCGGCTTAGGACATTGTTTTCTTGTCTTTTGCAGACTTTTGTCCATTGCAGAGGAAACTTTAACAGAGTTTCTTTCGAAGGCCACTGGAACTGCTGTGGAGTGGGTCCAATTGCCTGGGATGAAGGTAATGCTACAATGGTGTAAAACCACTTGGTATAGGTTGTGATTTAGATACGAGGATGCTTGACCTGAATCTGTGAAGCAACAACGTAATGACTGGCCTCGTTAGACCTGCTTCATTAACCAGATTTTACTTACCCTCTACGCAGCCTGGTCCGGATTCCATTGGAATCATTGCTATTTCTCACGGTTGCACTGGTGTGGCAGCACGTGCATGCGGCCTCGTGGGTCTAGAACCTTCGAGAGTAAGTCCTTCACTATCTTTGCATATGGATAATAAAAATTCTCCATTGAAGGGTCGTAGAATTTAATGCACCACCTTCTCTACAGGTTGCCGAAATCCTCAAAGATCGGCCTTCGTGGTATCGTGATTGCCGAGTTGTGGATATTGCAAATGTGCTGTCATCTGGAAACGGTGGGACTGTCGAATTGCTGTACATGCAGGTGGGTTTGAAATGTAACTTTTGGGCTGTGATTCTGCTTAAGAATTGTTGGTAGAATTGCTTACTGAAATTATTAATTTCCTGATGCCTCTGGTTAGCTCTATGCGCCTACCACTCTGGCACCGGCCCGTGACTTATGGTTGCTGCGCTACACATCTGTAATGGAGGATGGGAGTCTTGTGGTATGTTCTTTAAGAATTTGTTGATAAAATAACATCTTTTGTTTTTCCATGTCATAATCAGTTATTTCTTTTCTACATTTTTTCTTGGTTGTCTGATGTGTGTTTTTTCCCCCCATCTGTGTGCCTTAGGTATGTGAAAGATCAATTAACAACACCCAAAATGGTCCTAGTATGCCTCCTGTGCAGCATTTTGTGAGAGCTGAAATGTTGCCTAGTGGATATCTCATCCGGCCCTGTGAAGGGGGTGGGTCGATAATTCATATCGTTGATCACATGGATTTAGAGGTATGTAATGGACAGTTGCTTTCATTGGTGGAGAAGTCCATCTTTCATTGTGAACTTATAGTTGCTTAATTTCTGATAGCCATGGAGCGTGCCTGAAGTATTGCGCCCTCTTTACGAGTCGTCAACTTTGCTCGCACAAAGGACAACGATGGCGGTAAGCTTTTTGTGTTGACTTTTTTTATATTTCGGGTTGAATGTTGACTTTGATTTTGCCAATTTGAAAGAGTATTTGTAAGTTTCTAGTTCCTGCTCTAATGACATTGATATGGATGTGAACCAATTTGAAAGATGAGATAGTTAAAGCAGCTGGTGAGGGAAAAAAATATCAAGGATGTTCTAACAACTTTCCTATATTTTACCCAGGCTTTACGCCATCTGAGGCAAATTTCTCAAGAAGTTTCCCAGCCAAATGTCACTGGTTGGGGAAGAAGACCTGCGGCACTGCGTGCTTTAGGTCAGAGATTGAGCAAGTACGTGGGCATCCTCTCATTACATTCTTCCGATATTCTTTATTCAGTCCATAAACTCATGGGTCTAAAGTAAGCTACCTATTTGGACAGGGGTTTTAACGAAGCTGTCAATGGATTTATGGACGATGGTTGGTCTATGTTGGAAAGTGATGGCGTCGATGATGTTACTCTTCTCATCAACTCATCACCGGCCAAGATGGCAGGCGTGAACATTTCTTATGCAAGTGGTTTTCCTTCTATGACTAGTGCGGTCTTGTGTGCAAAAGCATCCATGCTGCTGCAAGTAAGAACTGCTTAAGTTTCATATTCCAAAATTTTAAATTCGATAACGCATTTCATTTGGTCCTAACTCTTTTTCCTTCCTTTGGTTGATTCTTTTCTATTTTTCGTTTCTGCCTCAGAATGTGCCTCCAGCAATACTCTTACGGTTTTTGCGAGAGCATCGATCAGAGTGGGCAGACAGTAGTATCGACGCATACTCTGCTGCGGCAATCAAAGCCGGTCCATGCAACATGCCGGGGACACGAATTGGAGGGTTCGGGAGTCAAGTTATTCTTCCACTTGCTCACACAATTGAGCATGAAGAGGCAAGTAAATTCTGCCATTGTTTCTTGCCATTGGTGGCCGCTGACACTTCTATCTTCCAATAAGATCACTAATATTGCAAGATTGATTGTCTTAACAGTTTATGGAGGTGGTTAAACTTGAAAACATGGGCCACTATCGGGACGACATGATCATGCCGAGTGACATCTTCCTCTTGCAAGTGAGTCTTGTCCTTCCTTTCCATATTGAACCCTCAGATCAACTCCTCTTTTTGACGTATTATTGATGGGTTTTTTTTGTGCTCTTTCCTGGTTGAATTTGTTCTAGCTTTGCAATGGAGTGGATGAAAACGCTGTTGGCACATGTGCTGAACTAATTTTCGCTCCAATAGATGCATCCTTTTCTGACGATGCGCCCATTATTCCTTCGGGTTTCCGCATCATTCCTCTTGATCCAGGAGCGGTAAGAGTTCATTATCTTGCCTTCTATTTTCTCTCCATTCCTTTTTTATCTTTTTTTTGTTCTTTTGGTTAACATAAATTCAACAAATATACAGGATGCCTCCAGCCCAAACCGGACACTTGATCTTGCCTCAGCTCTTGATGTTGGGCCCGCAGGCAACAAGGCAGTGGGCGATAATTCTGGTCATAGTGGAAGCACCAAATCTGTGATGACTATAGCCTTCCAATTCGCATTTGAATTACACCTTCAAGAGAACGTGGCGTCCATGGCTCGTCAATACCTCAGAAGTATTATATCTTCTGTTCAGAGAGTGGCATTAGCGCTCTCACCCACAAATTTGGGCTGTCATGCGAGTCTTCGCCCACCACCCGGCTCTCCTGAAGCACACACGCTCGCCCGTTGGGTCTGCCAAAGCTACAGGTGCATATACTTCAATTTTCTTTAATATTACTATTCGATGCGGGTCTTGCTGGTATGGATTTTCATGTTTGCTTTTTCATTTACGAACCATCTACCTACCATAAGAACTGTAGAATTTGGCATGTGAAAAGTCATGCTTAGTACAACCAAATGAGAATATTCCTGCTTCATTTATCTTCAGATATCATGATTTTGGTCTACTTCGTAAAATTGATCACGTGTTTGAAACTGACCAAAGTGAAATGATTCCAGGTCCTATCTTGGTGTGGCGTTGCTCAAGAATGAGGCCAGTGATTCTTTGCTAAAAAATCTATGGCATCATTCAGATGCAATCCTATGCTGCTCTCTCAGGGTAATATTTTCCCACCAACCTTTTCACATTTCTAGTCAATATTTCTTTGTCTGCCCATTGATGGAATTTATTTCTGCGTTCTCTTTTGAAAAAAATTTAAGATTAATCAGTTAAATTGAAACATGACCGAGATTTCTTTTCTCCTTGTTTATAATTTATTTTTCCATAGCCTTTTCTCCTCTCATATGAGTTGCTATTCATTCTTGTTTGCAGACAGCACCGGTTTTCACATTCGCTAACCAGGCTGGACTTGACATGCTGGAAACGACCTTGATTGCGCTGCAAGACATTACCCTGGAAAAGATTTTTGATGACAGTGGAAGAAAGACTCTCTGCTCAGAATTCCCCCAGATAATGCAGCAGGTAAATCCACAGGAATCTGAAGTAGCATGTTTGATGCATGAATAAGCATTATTAGCAACTGCAAACCCTAAGAATGATGCTACTTCTTTACCTGGGATGAGGGCTGTTGCGCCTGCACTTTTGTCTCTTTCATTCACTTGACAGGTTGCTTTCTTTTTATAGGGTTTCATGTGTCTCCAAGGTGGTATTTGCTTGTCCAGCATGGGGAGGCCGGTTTCGTATGAAAGAGCGGTAGCTTGGAAGGTGTTGAATGAAGAAGAGAATGCTCACTGCATCTGCTTCCTGTTTGTCAATTGGTCTTTTGTCTAAAACTAAGCTATGTCGAAGATCTAGTGAGAATTGCTCTCCTTTTGTCCTCTTTTTAGGCAATAGAGAAATCACGAACATGGTTAGTATTATGGTATTAGAAGCGACACTGGTCGAGAAATTTTTGTCCTCTTTTCTTTTGCTTTGTTCAGTGCCCTGTGAATGAATTATCGTGCCTGTGCTTAATTATATTCTCTCTTTGTTGAGATCACGTTATGCAATTTCATCTTGCAATTGTGCGTGCCCGAACCGGATGTGCTTAATGATGCTGTTGATCTGATGAGGTTTAAGTCTGCTCTCTTTGTGACAACGTGAGTTATGTATGTGAAGAGAGATTTGACGCATTGTAGAAAACAGATGGTTAGTTCTTGCTTGGCGTTTCATGTTAAACTTCGATGATGCTTTCATCGAGTGAGAGCAATCTTTGCGGCGTTGTTCTCCCTCCCCATCATGACCTTGATTATTTCCTATCATCTCCGCATGACGCTGGCGCGGGTTGATGTCTAGTTATAGGTTCTTACGGCGAAATTTATGGATCATGGCGAAGATAATGAGAGACCGAACTCCTGTTGTGACTCGAGTACGCTCACATCTCTTTATTCTCTTAGCCCAAAAAAGAGAACAGAATTGATAGTTCTGATGCTTATGCTTGAACAAGCTCGCACCTCTGCAACTGAAGTAACCCTTCCATGTATTTATTTACATTCGCAATTGTAAATAAGGCTAACATATATTGGTGACACATACATGACTAACCATTGATCATAGTCCTCGTCTCGCCTAATTGAACGCATCTGAATTCTTCAATCGAAGATAAGGCTTGTATATAAGGACCGATGCTATAGATAGATCCGTTCGAGGCCTCCTATCAGTAATTCACTATGGTTTAAGTTCAGACTCATCCACGATGAACCTGATCTGGGCGGGTATACGGCCTGCTTCAATTGACCGTCTTTCTGTCGTAGTTAGTTTCTCTTGTGATCGCCGGAATGCAGCTCGAGCTCCTCGCGATGGCCCCTTTCTTCAGTCCGCCTTTGTCTCTAGGGCTAATAGACTTAGCCCTAGAACCGCCTCCGCTCGAGCTCTTCTTCAAGATCGCTCTCATGGCCTCCGCTTGGTAGAGCACCGGGTACGCCCGACCGATCCGGTTGAACCGCATGCACGCGCTCATGTGGGCGTCGACCGCATCCTCCCAACTCTTCCCCTCGTTCCTCTCCATCTCCACGCGCACCGCCTCTGCGCACAGCCCGCACACCAGCTTCCCAGAGAACTTCTCCCGGACACGCCTTGTGTACTCCGGCGTGCACTCCTCGGACATCCCGCAACACTCGCACTTGGCATCTTCCAGCTCATAGATCGGCGGCAGCAGCCTCGCCTTGTCGTCGGCTTCGCAGATGGCTTCTTTGCTAAGCTCGGAGGTGATGTCGGAGACAGTTCTCTGAAGGGTCTCTATGGAAGGCCTCGGAGGGTTGTCCCGGATGCCGTTGCCGGCTTGAGGGTATGATCCGATGGGGGTCTCCATATTTGGCGCCATTGGAGTTCAACTTTGAGGCGAGCTATGCGATCAAGGTTGAAGCAAACAACACAGCAAGCTGAGCTCAACTTGAGAAATGAAATGAGAAAGGAACTGCGGATTCGAATATATAGGCAGCAGATGGCTGGCTTTTGCTCGAGGGGAAAAAAGGTGAGTGAACTGTATGTGGACAGTTGGCGGGTCGGAAGAGACCGGATTCATCACGAAGATGACCTCGAAAATATCTCTTGTGCGTTAACTTTTTCCTGTGTGGGGGCCGATGATCGTGTTCAATTACCTCGTTCTCAAGTCACACGTAAATGGAAAGGTTTCGTTGGCTCCTGCTCAGTCCCTGGATTCATGCAATTTTCTGTGGTCAGGCTTTCACTGGGTTCTCCTGTTACTAACCCGTGAGATCGACAACGAATAAATGCAACTCCCTTTCAGCCAAGCGTTAGATCCACCTCTCATCAGTTTTTCATCTCGTTTATCGAAAATATTCACTCGCGATTAGACGTTTCCGGTGATGGAACGGCGACGGTGGCGGTAGTTCGGTAGTATCTAGTGTAAACAAGGCTCTAGTTTAACGTTCTTGATTTTGTCCTTGTCTGAATTCAGGTGCATGAACTCAACCCAAGTCAATGCACGAAAGCATACATTAATCTTCCATGGATAACTACATCTGACCGAGTTTCAAGAATCGAGGCTCTTGCTTGCTGTTCTAAGCACGGTTGACTTTGCGTCAACTTCAAGAACGAGAACGTGGGTGGTGGCTTCGGCTCTCGAATCTTGACACTATCCTCTGCTAGTATAAAAAGCGCAGAAAGAAAACGCGAACAAGAAAAAAGGAAATTGTGGGTGTTTCGTGTTCACGTGATGACTTTCTCAGCTCTTCCCCAGCCACGCATGTCTGGAAGAGATCGGTCCGAACCAAGGGGGACGGACGCAGGCGTTCTGGACGCGTCCCGTCCGTCCCCGAAAAGCCGAACGGAAGCCTGATGAACTCAGCAGATTCGTGATCATTTCACGAGAAGCGCAGCAAGACATGTGAGAGAGAGAGAGATGAAAGCTCGAGAGGTCTTTCAATGTCGAGAGCAATTAATTTGCAGGTGACTCGAGAGGAAAAAGAAAAGGGGAGCTGCGCTGCAAAAGTCGGTTTTCGCAACGGTGATGAATCTCAGTTTTTGGTGCAGAACACGTTACCAAAAAAGTATTAGAAATATTTATCTACATCACTTAATAACGGGTCATAAATACTTTTTACATGTAGTTTCCTTTCATCTAAAAGTTTCAACTTTTAGATTAGACTTTCTAATATTGGTATCAAAAGCCATTCAACTTTAAATTTTTTGGTTGGACTTGAGGATCTTGATGGGCGATATTCCCTTGATCGAAGGGGCGGAGAACTTTCTAATAAAAGGGACCTTGAGGGGGCGAGATTTGCTTGATCGAAGAGGTAAAGAACTTTCTAATAAAGAGCGCTTTTGCGGGACCTTTTCGGGCAGCAAAAGTGAGCCTCCGTTTGCCTCACCAGCAGGTAACTGGCGAAAGAGAAGAAGCCAAATTCAAGAAGGATGGCCCTTCTTTTTATGCGATCATGGTGACCTCCTGTTAACGCGTGATCTGATCTGCACTGTAACATTCGCGACCTCGTTTGTGCATCATGGCGTGCAGATTGTATTTTAGAGGAACTCTGCTGAATTTCTCAGTTAGAGATATAACAAGTGGTCTGATAAAAGAGTCTTGTATGATAAAAGAGTCTTGTATTCACTTCTTTGGGTTAAAAAGGGGGAAAATGACCAAAAAAGTGTTAAATTTATTACATTGGTACCAATTCAGTCCTAAATTTTTCATTTGAACTAATTTAATCTTAAACATTTTTACATTGATACCAATTCAGTTCACCCGGTTAATTTAAGTCGGAAATCGATGATGTGGACGCCAAAGATCCTACGTGGCATCACCGACGCTAATGTGGACATTTTTAAATAATTTTTTGATTTTTTATATTTATTTTTAAAAATTCCTTTTTCCTTATTTTTCCTTTTCTTTCTTTCTTTCCTTTTTTTTTCCTTTTTTTTTATTTGACCTATGGTTGGTATCGGCCATGGCCCGCAATCGGCCATAGGCAGGGTTCAATGAGGGCATCATGGCACTAGTTAGATCTAATGAGGGCAAGACCCTCATGGCTTGAGTGAGGGCAGCCCTCGTCAAATCGGGCAAGGGCTCAACCCTCTCGGCCTAGGCGAGGTGGCAAGGGTCTTACTCTACCTAGATCCGGTGAGGGCCACAACACCGTCATTGGCCATAGTCAGTATAGGCCACAAGCCAAAAAAGAGAAAAAGGAAAAAAAATTAAATTTTGAAAAATTATTTAAAAATTACTTTAAAATGTCCACATAAACACTGGCAATGCAAGATAGGATCACCATCGTCCACATCACCAATTTTCAGCATAAATTGGCTGGATGGACTGAATTTATATCAATGTAAAAATATTTATGACTAAATTGGTCAAATTGAAAAGTTTATAACTGAATTTATATCAATATAGTAGGTTTAAAAGTGGTACTTTTCCCATTAAAAAGGCCTTATGCCTGTTGCATTTACGCAAATTTAGCTTTAGACCTTTCAACCGTGTCGATTAAGTTTAAATCTTTTCAACGATTCACCGATATAGTTCATTTGGCCAATTTTGGCTAGAAATCAATAACGTAAATCCAATAGTCTTAAGTGGCACGATTAGTGTAAATGTTGACAATTTTTATTTTATTTTTTTGAAATTTGTATTACTTATTTTCTTTTTCTTTTTCTTTTTTTTTTTGCAAGGGCCCAACGCCCTCATCTAGATATGAGAGAGAGACATGACCCTTGCCTATTGGCCAGTAAGGTCAACAACGCTCTCACTTCGTCTAAGCAAGGCCACAATGCCCTTGCCTATGGCTAGGAAGGCATTGCCACCCTCACTTGGATCTTGGCAAGGGCCGTTGGCCCTAGCCTATGGCTGAACCCAAAATTGTAAAATCAAAAGCAAAAAATAAAGATAGCAAAGAAAAAAGAAATAATTTAAAAAAAAATATTAAAAACTTGTAAAACTTAATCACGTCAACGCCAATTGTGTCAAATAGTATGGTAGGAGTACATGTTGGTGATTTCCGGCCAAAATTAATCGGATAGACTACATTGATAAATTGTCAAAAGGTTTGAAACTCAATGGATACAATTGAAATATTTATAACTTAATTGGTATAAATACAATAAGTTTACGACTTTTTTGGTACTTTTCCCTTTTTGGATTAGAGGTTTTTGTGAGGTCCATTTTTTCGATTCAAGTGCTCGGAATAGAGAAAACTCCCATGTAAATCTCATAGGTTTAACCATTGGGGTTTACCCTAGTGGCCACCCTTCTCACATGAGAATGGGGAGATAAAGGGTTCGAATTCCTATCTTCTCAGAGGGAGTTGGGGTGAGGATGCTATAATTTCAAGAATGGGTTTTGACTCTTACGCCATCCACGGAGGTAAGGGTAAAGTTTGAGCGCTAGAGCAAGAATAGGGTAAGACGTAAAGTAGGACCGACAAAAAAAAATTCTTGTAAGTTACAAGGACAACCAATGACAAGAATTTCTAAAAGCACTTTGCAACTTCAAAGGTGTCACAATTATGAGATATTAAATAAGCACCCTATAAAAGCTATACCAAATAGTCTCGACAGTCATACTTCTTAGAGCATAGCACCAGTGCCATGCTATTTTCTTATATTACATGCTTCTAAAATGTCATGTTATTATTCACTCAAAATGTGCTAAAAAGCACAAGTCAGAAGGACAAGCCACCTCCTATAGAATGACCTAATGACTATCCGTTAAATCACAACGAAAAGCGGAAAAAAGAAGAAAACAACAGAGACAAATGGCTCATCGGAGAGCCGATGTAAGAAGGCTGAAATGATGCGCAAATATGGTGATTCGACCCGAGTTTTTGAGCGAGAACGACAAACCCGAGAAATCTCACTCCGGTCTTGGGCTTTTGTCATGTTTTGTTGCCGCGCGTGCTTGACACGTTCTTTTGCAATACATGAAAAATGGAAGTTGGTCATCCTCAATGCGGCGGCATTCTCTCGGCCCAGCCCGTATTCACCGGTCCGCTTGCCAGCCGGAAAATTATATAGTACATGTTACATTATCTGTTAAGGATGCATTTGTTTGACGATTGTTTATAATAATCAAGTTAATGAAAATAACTTTATTATTGATAAAATTTATGTCTAAACATGTTTGTGAATGATAAAAATATTTCCATTCATTCATTTACAAGCGATCGTTTGGAAAAGTAATATTTTTTTAATCATTTTAAAAATATTTCAGCGAAACAAACGGAGTCATTAGCATATTACCTCCATTGGCATCTACCATGGGGGAAGTTCCATGGTGCTTGATAAGCGGCACGTTAGTGCCATGTATCTTAAAAAAGCAATAAGACAAAGCAAATCAAGTCTCCATTTAACAATTTAGACAGAATTAACGAAATGACCCAATTGCATCGATTCAATAAATTTTAAGATTTGATCGTATTTTTCAAAAAATTTAGGATTTCGTTGTACTTTCAAGACATGTTATAGACTTTCCGACTATTCAAAGCAAATATGAATCATGGCAAATCAATCATTTAAGATATGAAAAATATGAGATATATCAACCAATTTCTTATTGTTTCCTTGTTCATGCTGGAGCGGATCGGAAGGGGACACGGAATGGAATATGCAGCGTCGGTGTACCAGCGCATTGCCAACTCCGCGGGCATTCGTTGGCGTTGGCGATGATGAATCAATAAGTTGGCGCAGACGAAATCGGGTTCGTTTCGGGTGACGTG
Source organism: Corymbia calophylla (assembly GCA_014182845.1). Taxonomy (NCBI): domain Eukaryota; kingdom Viridiplantae; phylum Streptophyta; class Magnoliopsida; order Myrtales; family Myrtaceae; genus Corymbia; species Corymbia calophylla. The sequence continues at coordinate 4,059,037 of CM024695.1, forward strand.
GACCGGTCTCAGCCGCACGATGAGGAGCCGTCCATCGGGCGGTGATCCTAAGGTCGAAAGCCTTCGTGGACAGAAAGCGTCCAACATTAGATGACGTGGACCGGTCTCAGCCGCACGATGAGGAGCCCGTCCATCGGGCGGTGATCCTAAGGTCGAAAGCCTTCGTGGACAAAAAGCGTCCAACATTGGATGACGTATCAGCACTGAACCATGTTGTTTAACTAAACTAAGGTGGATCATGTGGGTACGACCGGCGGAGATTTCGTTTGGAAAAATTGGAATTAGAAAATTAATTTATCTTCCGTCTCTCGGCGGCCAACCGATTTCAGACACGTGTTCGAGGATCCCACGAAGGTTTTATTACTAATTTTATGGATTGAGTCTTCTACACGCCGGAAGAAGCAACGTGTGGAAAGAGTCCAATCCTTTTTTTTTCTTTTTTTCCTCGAGAAATCCACATGACATCGATAGTTAACTAAATTAGATTAAGGTCACCTCGCAAGCTACGCGGCAAATCCACGTTTTTATTTTCCTTTCAATCTCACGATAGGAGTCTCGATTGTGACTTGCTAATGAGAAAAGGAGCCTAGTTGTGACTTGTGTGCCTTATGGTTCTTTCGCAGAACCATTTGTGTAAATTGCGTGAAATCAATGCCACATGAATGGGTCAATTTTAGACCCAAATAAAAGAACGAGTCCATAGAAAAATGAGTTGGCGGGGCAAGTATGGTGCATATTTAATTAATGGTATCGAAATCGAAATACTATTCTATGTTTAGCATGCTTATCTAGTATTGTGGGTTTTTATTAGGGATAATTACTTAGATTTTTAAACTTTGATCTAATTTGTAATGCTGCATTTGAATTTTTAATTTGTTCAATATAGTCTCTAACTTTAGTTTAACATGTAATGTTGTCATTGAAATTTAACATGTTCAATATAGTTCTTGATTTTTTTTTAGATGTTGAATATAGACCATAAACTATATGAAAATATCAAATGCAACATCATACATCTAAACTACTAGAAGGGCGATACAAAATATTTTCATATAATCTTATGATTATATTAAACATATACCAAATGTTCAAGATTATATTGAACAAATTAAAAATTCAAATATAACACCCAATATTGAACGAAATGAAATTTTATAAACGACATCAAATATCAATCAAAATTTAAACATCATTTGTTTCATTTTCTCTTTTTACTAATAACATCAATAGAAAAAAAAAGTGAAATTGAATATATTAATTACCATGTCTGTTGACATTTTCGTAGCCCATTGATTTTTCTATTAATGCCCAAGAACATTTGTCAATATCTTACTGCCGTAAATTGACCGAAGTTTTTTTTTATTTTTTTTTGCACAGACCAAAGTTTAGTTCAACGGAAAACCTGTCTCTTCTCTGATCATCTTTGTAATTAAATTTAAACTTAAAATTATTATTATTATTATTTTGCAAAGTCCCGTCAGCTTTCCTCCGGCTTTCTTTGAAGGAGCGGCAGCAGAATTTGATTAGCTTGTCCGAAAACCACAAGCAATAAAGCATCAGTTGACCGGCACCGATCCCGTGCTTCGCGGCTCCCCCTGTTCTCCCATCGCGCGGGACGCAGTCGCCCAATCACCGCCTCTCATCTGCCAATAATACTCCAACCAAACCCCACCTTATCTCGGACCGCCGCCACGTCATCGCCCGCCGCTGCGCCCGCGCCGCACCCTACCCCTTACCTACCTAGTCCTCGTCCTCGGTCCCTACCGAGGATCGGTCGCGCCACGTGGAGGAAGGACCGCCCATGATCTCGACCGTCGGAATCTCGGGAGGGCCCATCCGCCCGCGAATTTTCACATTCCGACAAAGAAAACCGGAGCCTTTGGGAATTCGACGGTGGAAATAATGTACGCGCTTACCAAGTCAAGGGATCATGTTCGGTAAACGTGGAAAATAAGGTTTGAAATTCATACACGATTTTTTGTTTGGCGTCTATTCTATTTATGGAATTTCCTTTTCCTGCACAGTGCTCTAAAAAGAGAAAGAAAAGAAAAAGGAATGCAATCCACAATAGAAACAATTATTTCACCCTCTTAATTCTCTTCTTGTTCCCTTCTCTAATTTTATTTTTTTGTTTTTTAAAGTTTTCTAGCTCATTTGATATGCATAATATAATTCTTGTACTAACATAATATTTTACATTCTTTGTCAAAATCTCGACCTTGCATTTTTAACGTGCAACTTTTCTTTTTAGTATGGTCTGACATTAGGAAACAAAAAGAAGCAAAGCCATTAAAAGATGCAAGAAGAAAGGAAGTGCAAGGATAACTTCAAAGATTGTATGAGTATCTTGATGGAAAAAGTAATATTCAGCAATAAAAGGGAATTCATCATGCAAATCAAGCCAAGATTCGGTTGCACAAAAAATTTTCAAGCTAAATCATTGCAAATTAGAAGATTAACATGTGGTAGGAGTAATTTATACTTTTTATGGTTACATTTATTTCATTTTATCATTAGGAATTTGGTTTTCATACGATGCCTTATATTGGAGATTTTAAAGATTTTCCATACAATATTTTCCTATGTTAGAGATATTTATGATATTACTCTTAATTATCTATATCTCTCAAGATTGCCACTTATATCTTTCTTAATTATGCATATAAATAGGTTATTATGATACATCGAAATATACAAAAAATTATATATTCCTCCCTTCCACATTATTCTTAATCATTATCATAAAATCGGTAAAAAATTCCACCGTAAAGCACATGCACATGTATTTACATGCAAAATTGATGGATAGCTGATAAAACGATGTAATTAAACTCGCACCGAATATATTGCGAAACCGAGGAAGGAAGGAGAGTCCACGGTAAGCCCCATAGGCCTGTCCGCGTAGGATCGGGGAACTCAGGGGAGCGGTGGTGGAAAGGAAGTACACAGTTCCCAAGATGGTACCGGCCTCATATGATTTTCACGCTTTGTCATCATCTCCTCCTTCGCTTTCCTTCGTCCCCGTCGTAAAGCAGAGGAGAATTGAATTCGCATTAAATCCTACGCCCCACAATCAAGTTCTCCCTCTCTCTCTCTCTTTCTCTCTCTAACCTCTCTTTTGTCCCCTTCCTCGATTTCTCTGTTCCGCGTGTGGTCTGCTCGCAACCGTCGTTCGCACTCTCTCTCTCCCACCGCCTCTCCTCCGCCGCGTGACGGGACGTTGGGCCGGGCTGGCGGCGGCGATGGCGGCGGAGATGGAGGTGGATCAGCTGACCTCGGGCGCCAGCAACCGCATCATCCCCATCCTCCGGACGCTGAGGGCCTCCCTCGCGTTCGTCTACGGCCTCTTCTTCTCCCTCCTCATCTTCCTCCTCCCCCGCCGGCGCAACAACAACAGCTCACACCACCGCCGGCTCTCCCCGCCGTCGTGCTCCAGGCTCAGGCGGCTGGAGGAGGAGGATACCGAGAGGAGGAGGGCTCTCGCTGAAGGGGTCGAGATGGGTTGCGAGGACGATGACGATGACGATGGCGGCGTTCGCGCGTGCCGGTGGAACACGTGCTTGTTCTACGGTGTCAGGAGGAACGCTCTCTTCTGCAGGTCGTGGTTCCCAGGAAGCGGTGAAGTGAGGTGAGTTGTTCGTTTCGCTTCTTTTTTAACTTCGATCAGCTCGTTTGAGGTTGATGATCTTGCTTTGTTTGTAAATTTTATTGTGCGGCTTTTCCCGAGCGGTTTGAGTGTTCTTTTCACGGGCAAAGCGTGAGCAATTTAAATTTCATCATGGTTTGAAAGCGGAATTTGATGTACCTGTTTGAAATGATGGCGACTGTTCTGTTCTGGTGCGCGGGAGTGGAGAATTTTGTTATGGCCAGTCTTTCATCGACCCTCGGTTTAGAGTATGCTGATATCGAAGGACCGAATCATCAGACGAATGCGTCTGATTGTCTATGCTTAATTTTTCCTAGTGTCTCGTTTAGATCATGGAATCTGTGTCGTGGAATGTTGTGAACTTTTAACAGCCGGTCGAGCAGTGAGGTGTTAGAAACTTTAAGTTCAGTCTCGGTGTTACGTGGTAGCTATCCTTGAACTGGAAGAACATAGATGCTTCGTGGTGGGCTCTGCAGGTCCATTTCTCAAACTGCCAAAAGAATGTGCTTATTAGGTTGCTTAGAGGGGGGGGGATACATCTCTGTTTTCATGGATTTTGGGCCTTGTTTAAAGTATGGAGTCACTTTGTTGATACTACTTGAAGTCGCTTTGGTTGGCGATACAACAATCTCTACGTGTTTTTTGGGCCATGTGTTTTGTCATCGATAGGTTCCACTGCCCATTGCTTGGTTGACATGTTGTAATTCTCTTTATTTTGAACAAAAAAAATTGTTTCTGGTTCCGCAAGAATGAAGTTCCATTTGTTCTACATTTATTTTCTCTCTTGTTGTTGGGTGTTGGTGTGAGAGGTCTGCATGCTTTATTCACCTGAACAAGGAAATTTAAAGGCTCGAATTGTCAAACTTGAATAATTCAAGTTGAATTTTTCTTCCAAGTACACATCAGTTCTCTTTCCCCCCTTTTCCATCATTGAAGCATCAATGTCAGGTCACCCTGTTAATTGCTGTCAAAAGACTTGAATTTTAGTTTGGTTAATTTTGGAAGTTATCTTTTAAACCATGGAAATGCCTGAGACTGCTTGGCTGGTATATAGTTGCCAAATAAGAATTGGGTAGTTGGTTTCTAAGTTGTGCAGTGAAGTAGATTTACTATCAAGCCATAGGAGTGTATGCTTTTCAACTATTCACTCCCATATGAAGTTTGCATGGTTTGGAATTTTGTCAAGAGGCCCTAGATGATTAGCACTCCTTGCTGCATTAAAGTTAGCTAGTATGATGCATTAACTTTGAATGCTCGTGAAATGGAGAAGTTTTCTAAATTAAACTTGAAGCTTTAAAGCCACCGTTCTGTATTACCATGTCCTGATGGTCTACAGCCTCTTTAAATTGCTTGCATTGTTCGTTTTGCTGACTGAGGCTGCTTATTTCCTGATAACTGTCTTAGGTTTGTCTAAGGCTTCTTTAAGTGAATTTATTACCTTCTCTAATTTTACTTTGGCAACCAGGATGATCACTATAAAAAGGATTAAGGTGCTCAGGTGCTGCATGGCTCCCTGATAGTTGTGACTTTCATGCCACAGATCTGATACCTGTAGCGTGTACTGTTTTGCATCATTTGCAGTTACTTTCATGGTACTTTTCCTCCGACTTTCCTTCTAATGGTTGATTGTTATTTTGCTTCAGGGGGATTTTGGTCATTATTCATGGGCTTAACGAGCACAGGTAAATTTGTCAATGCTGAAACTTAAAGGCTCTCTCTCTCTCTCTCTCTCCCTCCCCCCTCCACCCCCACCCAACCCCAGATTCATTCTTTGTTTGGAAGTTTAGCTGCTTTGCCTGATTTGGGTTCTTGATTCATTGTTTAGTGGAAGATATGCCCATTTTGCTAGACAGCTAACATCCTGCAACTATGGTGTTTATGCAATGGATTGGATCGGTATTGTATTCTTAAGCTCTATCATTTCGTGCTTATCATTACATCTAAAAAAACAATATATTTTTTAAACAAAGTAAAATTGGATATGGCATCGCATTAGTAATGGGAGTGATTGAAAGTCATTGGCAAGTGCTTGTCTTGTCAGGGGTATGATCTGGGAAGTAAACTCTCTTAGATGACTTAATAGTAAATGATGACATTAAGTATTTTCATCCCAGTGACATTATCATCTTTCATTAGCCTTCTGCTCGAGATTTAGGTGCATCAAGGTACTTAGCTATCCTCTTGATGATATAGGTCATGGGGGAAGTGATGGCTTGCATGGGTATGTTCCTTCACTAGATCATGTTGTTGCCGACACTGTAAGTATCTCTCTCATTCGATTGATATTTTATTCCTTTCTTCTATTTGGAGGAAACTCCTGATTCTTCTTTTTTTTTTTTTGGTTGGGGGGGGAGATTATTGCATGAAATGAAATGATTTGGTTTTCCACCATCTTTGCTGTGGTCCATCTGTCACGAATTTCACATCACAGTTTAGAGGGACAGATGAAAACTAGAGATTAAGTTGTTGGAATGAGTTCAAAATGTTTATTTAAAATGCTCCTTTATGCTGTTGTTAAATGAAAAATTCTTGAGGTTCAGTGTTATATAGTTGAAAGAGGAAAAAGGAGTAAGCATGTTGATAACTGGTTGGGTGTTGATCCAATAATCAAGACAAAAGAAACCATCAGAATAACAGCTTCAATTCTCGATGCTTAGTTTATCTAGCAAGATGAGTCATTGTACAAGTTTAACATGATCGTGTGAGGTTTAGTACTCATCCATAACAGTGTCATTAACTGGTCAATCTGCCGTTTATTTCTTCAGCTTTTATCTCAAATGATGAACTTACTTCATGTAAACTAAATTTGTTGGCCTATAGATTTGCATGCTTTATGATTCAGCTAATTTTGCATTTTTTCAGGGGGCCTTCTTGGAAAAGATCAAATCAGACAACCCTGGTATACCATGTTTCCTGTTTGGTCACTCTACTGGAGGGGCTGTGGTTTTGAAGGTAAACATTGGGAGCTAAATCAACTTGCAGATTCAGACAGTTTATATCTAATGACAATTTCTTTGTACCACTAACATCCCCTGATGATATTATTCTGCACGTGTCCTTGAACAGGCCGCTTCATATCCTCATATTGAAGATATGCTGGAAGGAATCATATTAACCTCACCAGCTTTACGTGTGAAACCTGCACACCCAATTGTTGGGGTATGTCTCTTCTCTCTCATATGATATATGTACCGGACTTTTAGACTGGATAATTCTGATGCCCGAAATCGTACTCCCACAAACACTCTTACTGGACACTGGATTGAAGTTTAACTTGTCATTAAAAGCTCCTTACAAATGAAATTTAGCCCGCACAATACGATTGCTCCTATCGGTTGTCTTCTTCCTGTGTTGTGTAATAATCTTGTTCTCCCATATTCATACAGGCTGTGGCTCCTCTATTTTCTCTAGTCGCGCCAAGGTTCCAGTTTAAGGGTGCCAACAAAAGGGGGATACCTGTGACGAGAGATCCTGTGGCTCTATTAGCCAAATACTCTGATCCATTAGTTTACACTGGACCCATCAGGGTCAGAACAGGCCACGAAATTTTAAGGATATCATCTTATCTGATGCGAAACATCAAGTCCATCACTGTTCCATTCTTTGTTCTTCATGGAACTGCAGATAGGGTCACTGATCCTCTGGCCTCCCAGGATTTGTACAATGAAGCAGCGTCCAAGTTCAAGGACATAAAGCTCTATGAAGGATTCTTACACGACCTTCTCTTTGAGCCTGAGAGGGAAGAGATTGGTCAGGACATTATTAACTGGATGGAAAGGAAATTAGGTGCCGGTTCGGAAAAGGTTAGGGTTTGGTAGATCTCTTACCCATTTAAACAAGGTCCAAAATCTCAACGTATTTGGAGCTGGTTGATTGCCGTAGGTGGCCATATATTCTGTCTTAAGGGTCCTTTACATGTACGTGTGGCATGTTTGCCAATGAAACTGTATCTAAGCAATGTGTGGCATGTTTGCCATTGAAACTGTATCTAAGCAATGTATGGCATGTCTTGCCATTGAAACTGTATCTAGCACTTTAGAAATATATGTGTGGCTCAGCATTGTTGGAAGCCCAGCATTGTTGGAAGAGAACATTATGCTTTTGCCTGATTTGTGTGCTGGTGTGGAATGTGGTCTTTGACAATTTACTAGAGTTGGATTTGTATGCACGAGAAAACGATGGACGTGCACCCGAGCCGAAAGTCGGTTCTTGTATGTTGCGTCATGGGCCAGACTGGATATGTGGTGGAGCAAAAAGCCTGTGGATCCCCTTCGCGAAAGTTACAGAGCATAAAGCTGAGGATGGAACCGGCATATTCAGGAAGGCTTTATCCTTTCGAATTCAAATGTGTCCGGTAGGGTCTCGTGACCCAGAAGGTTTTGGTGATTTTTTGCTTCTAAGGATTCTAAATTAATTCTGATGCCTGCAAAATCACCGGACCAAAACACTCGTGTTTATCACTGGATCTAATTAAAAGCAAGGAAAAAAGTTTTTTGCTGGCACTGTATACTCATTGATTCCGGTTCGATGGACAGATCTCACCTGCATGTTTCACCTTGCTCGAAATCTGACCGATTTCTATTTTAGAAGCTTCAACACGTTTTCCTATGGCGACCAAATACTAGGGTGTGTTCGGAGATCAATATGAGACGGTTGAGTAGGGATTTTCTTTGAACCACATACGTAGAAATATAGTACATTTCTTTGAAGCATGTTATTGACGATTTTGAGCAAGTGATCGACTTCATTGATATGGTATACAATAACTTACACACACATATAAAACCTGAGAGAAGCTTTGAACAATTATAACTCAAACAATGATCATATCTCAACCAAACACATATTGAAATGCTTCAATCTGCTGTCGTATCTTCATCAAACCTGGCAACTGGTATGCTTCCTAATATATATATTCTGGTTGCACTGGCCACATGTCACATCATTTCAGTGTCCTGAAAAATGTTCGAACTCAATAATGGGCCGCCTTTTTCATCGTGGGTGAGGGGCACTAAGGCCACCGGCAAGGGTTGCTGCCGCCATAAGCAAGTGAGGCCCTGCTTGCCCTAGTTGATAACCGGTGTTTTTAAATTAAGGATGAGTTTTCCCAAAGGCCTTTGCCCAGAGGCAAACGGTGTTTGACGAGTTTTTTTCAGAGAGTTACAAGGCGATGCAATTGCATTTCAAAATGCTCTAAAAACCTTTAACTCAAAGAAGGTTCGAAAGTATTTTGGCCATTAGGCTTTGTAATTTGAGCATTTGAAATGTTATACAAATTTTTCTTTCAATTTTACCCTCGTTGAACTTTCATAATTTCGAAAATGCCCTTTTCTCTCTTGCAACATCATTGGGAAAGGGTTCAAATCACCAATGAGCGGCCAACAAGCTACATCTAACTAGATCTAGAATCGGCTCGTCTAAGGTTGTCACTAAGCCTTTCATCGGTTTTTATTCTCAAAAAATAGTAAAAGTCCTTTACTAGGTGTGATTTTTGCAAATACTATTTAAATCAAAATTATTCCCAATACACTTTTAATTTATAATTTATACAATTTATCTATATTTCAAAAAACCCCTTCAACCTATAGTTTTTTCTATTTTCTCAAAAACTTTTCCCAAAAGCCAAACCGAATGAGGGTTGAGCATTTGCATGACTAAATACTGAATTTTGTAATATAAATTTATTAAAGCCGCTGAACAAACAACCGTGCATAGCTTAGTTTTTTTTTTTGTCCATTTTTCTCTAACTCTTAAATTACTGTTAGATTTTTGCCTACCTCTTTGCAGAGCATGGAAGTCGAAATCTACACATAAACCTAATTGTCCTCATGCCAAATTTCCTGAGAAAATAAAGATTTGAACCCCCTATCTCCCCCTTTTTATGTGGGAATGATAGCTACTAGCGTAAACCTCAGTAGTTGCCTAGCTTAGTTGGCTTGGTTGGGTTTTAAATATGTGTCACGGGACCAGTTTTAATAAAATTGTTAGTGATTTTCTTGAATTTTTTTGAGAAATTCAGTTTAATTTTTCACACAATATGAAATGATTAATACGAAACGGCGTCATTTAAATGGCGTGGTGTTGGACTCTAAGCTCCATCACTCAAATAACAATCACGTGGACAGAAAAGATGATGAAGAAAACCAGCCAGTTCCGATTTTTACCTCCACGAAATTCTAATGAAAATATTAATATGGAAGACAATGACAAGTCGTAGGATTCAAATGCATGAAAAAAAAAAAAGTTCTAGAACTAAAGTGTTGAACGGCACAAGTTTTAAGACTTACATATCCATGGAAATTCCAAAAATCTCCTTGAGATGGTGGTCGTTTTTCAAATTTCTTCCAAGCTTGACTTTATTTCAAAGTACCCAATAAACTCGATCGATTTGACTCAATAATTCCCTATTTTTCCAACATTCCTCTAATCTTGTCTTTGATCCCGAATACTTCTTCAATTTGACTAAAAACCTCTTGAGCTCATCGGCGTTGAAAATAATAGCCGACCAATGAATTTGTGCATGTTTTTGCACCTTTTCCGGGGGCATTCTCCTTGCCACTCACATGCACACCAAAAACATTAAAAAACAAAAACAAAATTTCCCCAACTTTATAGATCGGAAAGAAAGGGTCAGCGTTTCTCGAGTATAAATTGAAAAATTGGAGATAGAAGGTTGTAATTAGAACGTCGCATCGGGGCACTTTCTTGCGTGCTCAAATCGAGTAAGGTTAATTGGAGGGTTTAGGGTTACGATGATTTTTGGACTAAAATGTCCCTAGGAAAGGTGTGAAACACGTAAGTAACAAGCATATACTCTTGGCCAGCCATTATTTTCACCAGCAATGAGATCAAGGGTGTCTGTGGGTCGTAGGATCAAGCTCATTGGTGTTATTAGGTAAAAAATTATTAAGTTATTGAGGAATTGGGGGAATTTTAAGAAACGAGCGTCGCTTGAAGGAGTTATTGGGTCAAAATGATCAAATCAGATTTACGTTGAAATAAGATTAGAGTCGAGTTGAAACTTTGAGCATCGAGTGCGACCCCAGCGGGATTTTTGGAATTTTCCCCTTTGGTCATTATCTCGAGTCTAAATAACTCTGATGGTTAAAGTATCTTACAAGTTCAACTTGCTTTAATCTTTACGCCCAACCTCCTAGAAGTTAATAGCCGAATGTACCCTCAGTCTTATAAAAGGAGAAGAATGGCCCACTAGATTTCATGCTAGAGGGTGAATATTTACACCAATCGCTAATTGAACTAGAAAAGTTTCTAGGTTAACATAATTGTTGTTGGTCCCTGTATATTTGTTCGAAAAAACAAAATCATCTTTCTGCCGTCTTGTTTTTTTTTCTTTTTATTTTCAAATGAGTCCCTTTACTTTTTAATCCGTCAAAATCATATTTTAACCTTTTTTTCAGACTTTAGGTTTTTCAACACATTTTAAGCCCATTTTAGAAAAAAATGAGTTTCCCATTTAGAATGGGACGTCCTAGAACTAAGTCGTAAAATGGGCACATGAATCATTTTGCCAGCCTACCATTAATGATGTTAAATATTTGCTGGCAGATTTTATTTTATTTTTTGCTTTCAAAATTTGGACTCTCTGTCTCTTCCCACATATTCCCCTTGTCGTGTCCTCCAAATAGCTAACAATAGGATTAATTTGAAGGACGACAACAAGTTTATTTATTAGATGCACGGAAGAAAAAGTTTTAGGATTAAAATATCAGATCAATATGAGTTTTAGGATCTACGGAATGAGGGAAAATTTCAAAACTTCCATTAAAGTGATGCCATTTTCTTAATAATCTTTGAGCTCACTGTCATTGAAATAATGGCCAACTAATAAACACATGCACATTCCGTACCTTTTTCGAGGCAATTTAGTTATAAAAAGAAAAAAGAAAAAAGAAAAAACACGTTCCCCCGCCGCCACTCATGTGCGCGCCAAAAAAACATTAGGAAGGCTCGAATTCACTCCAACTTTATCAAATCCAAAAGAAAGGCCTAGGGTTTCTTTAGTTTATATTGAAAATTGGAAAAGAGGACCATTGCAGGTGGGGCAGGGCCAAGCACTTTCTTGCATGCACGGGTAAAGGTCAGTCGAGGGGATTTAGGTGGTTCTCGTGCCAAATGCCTCTCAGGAAAGGCATGAAACGCACGTTTAACGAATGTAGGATCGTCGGCTGGCCAATATTTTTATCGATCCGCTCGAGGGATTATTAAGCCAAAGTGATTGAGGTCGCCAGGTTATTGGGTTGAAGAGATCGAGCTCGTGGATGCTATTTTGAAGCAAAGTCGAGTATGGTAAACTTTAGCAAAAGATGGCCACTTGAGGGGGTACAGGTTCTAAATGATCAAGTTGAGGGGAAACGATCGCCACTTTTAGGAATTAGAAACCGAAATTGACCAATTTAGTCCGGTCTGAGGATTCTTAGCTCAGACGATTCATTTTGCACCCCTACATTCATCTTTATGCTTACCTTTAAAAGTAATAATCGAGTATCTTATTTTGTCTTATAAAAACGAGAAGAATGGTCACCAAGGCTCAATGCTCGAGTTATATTATAACACACTCATGTCAAACCAAGAAAAGCTTTTCAAGTTTCTTATATTTTTGCCCAAAAATCAAAATTGTTCATCTACTCTTTTTTTCCAAAAAGGGGTCATCGAATGTTCCTAAGTTGGTCCAATAATGGAAATTGCATTTTTCATGTGGGCTTTAAAATATTTAAAATGATGAATTTTAATAGCTTAAACTTTTAAAACAATTAGTTATAATGCCCATGAAATCTCACATGATATCAAAATTGGAGGTCGTAAAAAACTGGAGATTGTGAGTTTAAATCTTACCGGACCATATTTATACTCATTGATTATCGCCGATTGATATCATGGCTTGAGTGGCCAAGGGCCTCAAATTTTGCGGCTGAAAACTCCTGTGGTCATGGTCAACATGAGCTCAAATTGAACCGTCAGAACTTCAACCTTGAGATTTGGCAATGGTGGGTGCGAGCTATGGATGCCTCCTCCTATCTTGAGTTTGCTTTTTCTAACTATTTTTTGCTTTGTGTGGTCTTAATACATATTTGCCACCGCATTAAAATTTCAAAGTAGATAATAACACCACTGCGTGTATTCCATTATCCCTATCAGTTTCTCTTTACAAAAAAAAAGATTCAACAAAAGGATTAATGTAAACACTTTTTAAAAGGTAAAGAGACATCTTTAAAAAATATATAATTTTCGAGTAAAGATAAAGATTACATTAACTCGAACGAACATTTTTTTTACATAGCGTTTAAAAAGTGCCACGCCACAATACGACATGTTCTCTTTCTCTTTGAAAAAGTGTTTGTAAAGATAAAAAGAAAAATATCGGACCAAAAAAAAAGCAAAATAAAATAAAATAAAATCTTCGGACCGGAATTCAAAAGTTCCTTTCAATTTCTTCTCAGCTCTCCCAAATTCCCTCCCACCAAAGCCCTAATTTCGTTCAATTTTTCTTTCTTTCTTTTTAAAAATTATCCTGCCCACGTTGCCCTCCCCTTTCCGGAAGCGTAGTCCCCTCCTCCCCCTCGCTCTGTTCGCATGCTCAAAAATCCCGCAAATCCCCTCCGAAGAAGCGAGACGCGCAGAGGGCCATTGCAGAACCTTCCCGAAGCTTCTCCATTGACGTCCCTGGCCCATCATCGCCGCCGCCTCGGCACGCCTGAAGCCGCCGGAGCTCCTCCTCCGCCGCCAACGACTGCTGCGGAGACCGCATCGCGTAGCTCGTCCGGGGAGGCCTGCCGAGGGACCCTGATAGAGCTCGCCATACGGACAGGACGGGGTTTGAAGCTTCGACATTGACGAGGGCCCCGAGGAGAGGGAGAGGTGATTTCGCGGCCGCCGAAGGAGGTGGGTTTGAGGTTTTGGTGAGCGGCGGCAATGGGTGAAAGAGATAGCGGCGGCCGGAGCTGCGACAAGGGAGTCGGAGCTGACGACGAGGGAAGTACGGCTCCTCTTCCCGAAAAGGTGAAGATTGTTTTTGGATTATTATTATGGTATGCGGGAGGGAAATTTTAGTGGATTGCTGGAGAAATCGGAGGAGATGGAAAGATAACGGTTGGATTTTCGAAGTTGTGGTTCTTATGAGGCGACTGAGGAGTACTATGACCCTCCATTAGAAAAGCTGCAACAAAAAAATTTACCTTCCTATTGGATCTTTTGCAGCAGTTTGTGGGTCTTTTGTTTGCCTTAATGACTTTGATTACGGCAATTCTATGTTCTTCTGTTTATGTATAACTGTATCTTCGGGCAGATTGACACAAGTGAAAATGCTGTCTGATATTAAAACTTTTCTCTTTATACAGATTCAGGTTGGTGGTTCGCCGTTATACAGAATAGATAGAAAATTGGGAAAGGGTGGTTTTGGTCAAGTATATGTTGGACGAAGAGTCGGTGCGACCACTTTGAACGAGCGAACTGGCCCAGGGGCTATCGAGGTTTGGCATTATTGATCATTATCATGAATTTTGTCAGGTTTGGGGTTTCAATTTTCAAAGTAAAGACTATTTGTTCTCTTAAACTGTCTGTTGTGATACCTAATTGTTAGGTTGCACTGAAGTTTGAGCATAGAAGCAGTAAAGGTTGTAATTATGGACCGCCCCACGAGTGGCAAGTATACAAGTATGTTCCAAAGACGCCTTTTGATTTAAATTTGACTTACAAAGGCTATTTATGGACTGACCTTCTTGTTTCTGCATTTGCCTTCTATTGGTTTAACAGTGCTCTTGGTGGAAGTCATGGGGTACCGCGAGTACATTACAAGGGGAGGCAGGGTGACTATTATGTCATGGTATGTTTGTGAGTCTTAAATTGTGGTTTAGCAAATTCGGTAATAAAGTACTAGCTGACTTCACATTATGAACAGGTTATGGATATGCTTGGCCCTAGTCTATGGGATGTATGGAATAACAACTCTCACACGTATGTCTCTTTATCGGATTAGTTGCTAAAAGGTGGTGCAAATTCTTCCTTTTCTTGTGTCCTAAGGATTTTGTGCGTGTTTTGCGATGCAGCATGTCAACTGAAATGGTCGCCTGTATTGCGATAGAAGCAATCTCCATACTTGAGAAGATGCATTTCCGAGGGTTAGTTCTGATTTTTTCTAGTTTTCATGCTTCTTGATTTTGTTTTGAAGTGAAAGTTTTACACTTCACACCTATATTGTCCAAAACAAGATAAAAAAGGGTAGCCACTTAGGTTGGTTGGTTGGTTGATTTGCAGGTGCATCTAAAAACAATATAGCTTAAGTGGGTCATCATAATTGTACTCTTAATTTGTGCTGCCTGTCATTTGATTGCACTGTTGTACATATTGGGTTTTTATATTGCCGATGACTTTTTTGCAGATATGTGCATGGTGATGTAAAACCTGAGAATTTTCTGCTTGGTCCTCCAGGAACACCTGAAGAGAAAAAGCTGTTTCTGGTTGATCTTGGCTTAGGTGTGCTTGCTGTTTTTTACCCTTTCTCATGCCACAAGTCATTGGTGCATTACTTAAATGTTAATATTATTTTCTGTTTGGCCATGCAGCCACCAGGTGGAGGGATAGTTCGACAGGCCTACATGTTGAATATGACCAACGTCCAGATGTTTTTAGGTTAGCTCGATACTTCAATGCAATGCTTTATACAGGATTTAGAATTTTCATGTTTTTTTGTCTGGATACCTTGTTGATTGTTCTGTGTTGTTGCCTTTTCTTTTCAGAGGGACGGTTCGGTATGCCAGTGTGCATGCTCATCTTGGTAGAGTCGGCAGCAGGAGAGATGACTTAGAATCACTTGCTTACACACTCATTTTTCTTTTGCGTGGGCGTTTACCTTGGCAAGGATATCAGGTTTAAGTCTTTAAAAATTTAAGAACAGTGAAATTGCTGCTTTTGCCTAAATCACCCATTGACCCTAACCTATGGGTTTCCTCAGGGAGAGAATAAAGGCTTCCTTGTATGTAAAAAGAAGATGGCCACTTCCCCAGAAACACTCTGTTGCTTCTGCCCTCAGCCTTTCCGACAATTTGTTGAGTATGTGGTGAACTTAAAATTCGACGAGGAACCCAACTATGCTAAGTATATCTCTCTATTCGATGGTATCGTTGGCCCTAATCCGGATATTAGGCCGATCAATACCGATGGTGCTCAGAAGGTACTTATGTTCTTTTGCCAACATATTGCAGCTTGTTAACCAACAAGCTGAGCAAACAACTTGGATTTTTCTGACATGTATTACTTTGCTTTGTGCTCTGAAGCTTGTCTGTCAGGTTGGGCATAAAAGAGGACGATTGACGATGGAAGACGAAGAAGATGAACAGCCAAAAAAGAAGGTTCGAATGGGGATGCCTGCTACACAATGGATAAGTGTCTATAATGCTCGTCGACCAATGAAGCAAAGGTTTTCTGCAAATCTCATTTTCCCTCAAATTCTGTGTGTTCTGAAGGAAAGTTTTTTCATTGTTTTTTCTCTGCATATGGTTAGGTATCACTACAATGTGGCAGATATGCGGTTATCGCAACATATCGAGAAAGGAAATCAGGATGGGTTATTCATCAGCAGTGTGGCTTCTTGCTCTAACCTTTGGGCCTTAATAATGGATGCTGGAACTGGCTTCTCTGATCAAGTTCATGAACTCTCACCCTACTTTCTTCACAAGGTTGCTCTTAATATCAAGACTATGGACATTGATTTTTGAATTTGTTTTTGTTATTTATCTGTTAGTTTCATTGAATCTTTTACTTGCTATGCCCTGATATGTGAAACAGTTCATACTGTTTTCAGTAGTTTGTAGTGCGACAAGTCGCTTCTTCTTGGTTTGTTACTCTTAAAGGATTTGTATCGATTGCTTTTGGCATTGCACTGTGCTCTTTGAGTGGTTACATGTGAGCGTTTAGGATGGTATGATAGTATAAGCATGCAACTCCACCTATGTAATTTCTTGAGGCAGTTGCATATAGTACTTATTGTTATGGTATCAAGTCACTGCGTATTTGCCCATTGCTGTATGGAACATTAGGACTGTTATCTAATACTATGTTTTAGCTGAAGAGATTGTTGATGTATTTTGCATTTGTCTTGTAGGAGTACATCATGGAGCAGTGGGAGAAGAACTACTATATCACTGCAGTTGCAGGAGCTAACAATGGCAGCTCATTAGTTGTGATGTCTAAGGGTTAGTTATTGGATCTTAAGACAATGATATATTCTGAAATGACCATAGATTTGTTTCTCTGACTTCTGTTATACCCTAAATGGTAGGAACTCCATATATGCAGCAGTCATATAAAGTAAGTGATTCGTTTCCCTTCAAGTGGATAAATAAAAAATGGAGGGAAGGCTTTTTTGTCACATCGATGGCTACTGCTGGGACCAGATGGGCTGTCATTATGTCCCGTGGCGCAGGGTTTACTGATCAGGTTTTGTTGTTATTTTCTCCTTTAAATTTGATTGCTTTTTTTTTTAGGCAAAAATCATTTCTTAAGGTTGGAGTGTTTATTTTAAAATGTCAGGTTGTGGAGCTAGATTTTCTCTATCCTAGTGAAGGCATTCATAGAAGGTGGGACAGCGGCTACCGCATCACATCAACTGCTGCTACTTTAGATCAGGCTGCTTTAATCCTCAGCATTCCACGAAGAAAGCCGGCAGATGAAACCCAAGAGACCTTACGAACTTCTGCTTTTCCTAGCACACATGTCAAGGTGATTTCTTTCTTCTTTTGTCGGGCGTCAATCTATGCTGTTTTCTTGGACATTTTAATGAGCATATGCTTTTCCCCTGTTCTTTCTTTTCAGGAAAAATGGGCGAAGAATCTCTACATTGCTTCTGTTTGCTTTGGTCGGACCGTTTCATGAGCTGCCAAATTTTGTCCTCACCATTGGAATATCGATGAATCGCTTGGATGATCGGCATTTGGCTTTGACCATCTGCCCCCTGCTTAGGAACACGGCAAATTGAGTCCAAACCATATGGATAGTTGATGAGTGCCAAAAGTATATTTCATTATTCATCGCAACACATCTGATAGAAAAGACTCTGCACTGTCTCAATCATATTAAAAATGCTCATTAGAAAAATGCTGTCGTTGTTCTATCATGAGGCAAATATTTTTCTGCTCATTGATCAGAATTTGTATATGTAGAAAATATAACTTGGTTGATGATGCAGTGCAGGATGGGTCTTGATTGTAAGTGGTACTTTCAAGTGTTCAGTTGTGATGCTTCTGTGAAGCTGCAACTTTCTGAGTTAGACCCTATGTATTTGCCTTTGTAGGACTCAAGATCTTCATCCTTTTTCTGGGCTAGTTATTTTGAGTTACCCATCAGAGAAACCTACATATAGGGTGTCAGTTGTATTATTGTCAAATCTTTTTGTTCAGCTTCTCTTTGATTTTGAAGCAGTTATTGTGCGAAAATCTTAAGCAGCATCTAAATTATTTCTTTATCTTCATTAGCTTGATATGGTAACTGTGTATTTGATCTCTCACGATCTACTACTATGTTGCTTGGTTGGTGATCTGGAAAGATTCGTGATGGTGAATACGACAGGAAGGTGTGTTTCCGAGGATTTCCTTTTAGTCAGGGTTTTAGGTCATGGTAACAGGTCCTTGGCAGTTCTGTTTGCCATTTAAGATAATTTGTCTGAGCTGAAAAAATAACGTATGTCTTTTTTCGTTTTCACATGATCTAGTTTTTATAATTATAATGCACATAGATTAGTATTTAGATTTTGCATTGGAACAACTTATCATGTTGTGTGAAGGGGATCATGTTGGTCCTTTATGACAATCACAGTTTGTGTTTGGTTTCTCACCTCCTCATTTTTGAAACTTCCAAATGCTACAGTCATAAACTTCTTGGCATTTCTGTAGCTTTCTGTTCTCTCTTTTGACTAAAGAGTATCTGGGTAGCTTGTGGTCCTTGTGGTTGCAAATTTTGAACCTTTGGCTTCCTATGCAGCTCGAGTAGATCACTGCTAAGAGCTTTTAGCATGGCAGATATATAGCAGGCAGTATCTTTAGTTGCATGTGTGTACGTTGTCATAGCAAATCTCGTAGACTTGGTGATCAGGCCAATGGGAAGCTAATTTGCAGGGTAAACTCCTCCACATAGCTTGAGGCAAATATCTATCCCAGTTGATGGCTATCTTGTGAATATATTGTGGATATAAGAGGAATTTTTGGTTTCTACATATCAGGCCAATTTGACATGTGTTTTTCTTGTTCAAGTTGGAACATTGTTCTTGATAGAAATGGGAAAGATTTATTCTTTCCTCACTCAGTATATTGTATGTATGGTTTCGATATCTCATTCTTGTGTTCCATTTTCATCTTGATTTTTCTAGAAGTAGGGAAGCAATGCACAAGAATGACTAGCTGCATGTGCACCACATAGTGGATGCTGCATCGGATCAAAATGGCTTAAGAGTCATATGTTTGTTATGTTCAAACTCCTTTTTCAAGTTTGTGGTTCTGAGTTGCTGGTGAAGAACATGGAGGTCTTGAGTACAGCCCAAGGCGCAAAGAACGAGGAATATTGTATGTTTTCATCTTTTTAATAATTATTTGAGGAATTGTCAGTTTTCTGAATTGTTATTGTATTTTTCCATCCCTATTAGTTTGAATTGCTATTACTGAATGCTGTTGAAAATGAGTTTTTTTAATTTTCTGGAGAGATGTTGTGCCTGGAAATGAGGGCTCACAAATATTTGTAAGCTATTGTTCAATTAAATACAAAGGAATATTGTTGATACGAGTAGCAAAAGGAAATGTAGTATTTTAATTTGTTGACTTCATTGATGTCATTTCAGGGCCTGCGATGGGCCTAATTTGTGCAGGACACAAGGGATCTTGATGATGGTTATCACCTGATCTTCTAGGAGCTTTAAGTGCAGATTGAGGGCTCAATGATCTGCCGATCTATTGAGGCATGAAGAAATAGTCATCTTCGTGATTGGGTACTACATGAAGTTACTATTGACATGTTGTGTGGTGATTCACTTCTTTTTAATCCCGTTTATTTGCCCGTTTTAGTGATTATTTCCACTTCCCTATTCTATATCATTTTTAGGTCTCCTGAAGTTGTTCTAGCTTACCTGCCAGAAACTAAGCTGTTGCAGGTGTGAAATTGCCATTTGGGATGTGTAGACACCAATTTTAGTGCAAGTGACAGAAATGGGCACTGATTTACTCCTATTGCATGAATTAGTAAAGAATGGCAGAAGTCCAATGTCTCTTCTTACTTGTGGAGGATTTGATGACAAGTATCATCAAAATTTCTGATGAAGCAAAGAAAACCAAAAACACATTACTGAAGATCAGTGATGCTACTTGCTAGACGCATGCACCAGCTTATTGTTTCGAATTAGAGTGTGAGAGTACTAGTTGGCCCGTGGTATGGAAAACCAGGAACTTCCAATAGTGCATCATCTCAATGGTGTGCTGCTTGGAGATTGATTCAACTGGACCAGATCACTTCTAGGATGTTCTGTTCGGATTATTTGAGAAGATGAATCTGGTGTCTGTCAATTCTCGTTCACACAAGCAAACAGTTGTAATTTTTGGGCTCTCCTCCCAGAATAATTATGCTTTAACCTGTACAGTATTATCCTGTTTCAGCTTGGTGTGTTGTCGAACGTATGTAGGCCGTGGAAGTCATAGAAGAGCAGGAATGCTTTCGTTCAAAAGCAAGTGATGAAATAGTAGTACCAATGGTTGGTGGCAAATGGATATTAATCTGGTATTTCATGTCATGAGATATCTTGAAACAGGTGCTCATCAGCATCAATACCTGTTTTGATTTGGCAAGAATTTGTTTGCACGGATATAGTGCTTGGAGACGATGGATTGTTGCACATAACCATCTCATTTCGGAACTTCTAAAGCTGTTGTGATGTCTTGTGCCCGTGCATGTGGTGAGGCACTATTGCCTGAATCATTATCCACTGGAGAGTTCCCAGCAACGTGTGATGTTGTGGACAGTGAGTTGGAGGTTTCTATCCGATAGCACAACCTTTCAAAGGTATTGTCTTAAGGCCTCATTAGCATTGAGATGGTGCGACAATGACTCCAAGATGACAGAGGAATGTATCGATATCCATTTGTTATATCTAAATTACGAGAACATACAATGACGAGTAAACGCCATCTGGTTAGGGTTTCCATTCAGAGTGATTCAGTCTTGCTTGCCATTATGTTCCCTGCCGACTGTACCGAACTCAATGAATTGTGCGGAAGAAAGCGACTCCGTGACTTGACTTGGAGCAACTCGTGGATGTGTGCAAATGCAATGTAAGAGCAAACCCAGTGAGAACGCCAAACATGCACTCATGAAACACTCATGATGTCAACTGTCGTCGGCTCATTCGTTCTTTCTCTCTCTCTTTAAAGTAGAAGGTACGTTTTGGTCATAAGAGGACGAACCCATTAACGAAAGGGGCAAGCCGCCTGGTTGGAAACACTGGGGGCAGATTCAGAACGTCTCATGACGTTATTGATGACGACCGTCTTCAGCAATATTCTATTGGTTGAAATTTAAGGCATGCACTAACTCATTCTACTTTAAAAAGAAAAAGAAAAAGTCGAGGTCTGGCCAGTTTCATAGTTATATATGGTGAGTCCAAGCTTTGGTTAGGTGCCTGTGGTAGAATATGCCAAGAGGAGTCCACGAGTTCGAGCTAAGCTTCAAAGAGCATGGGCTTTCACCAGTCACCAACGCCCTCAGAGAGCTCGTGCTTTGACTCTACCAAAACGGGGTGTGAAAGGTGATAGATCCTCCTACCATCTTGATCTCACTGACTCCCATCTCCTTAATTAAATAACCCCTATTAAGGGCACAACATATTTGACAAAATTTTGGTCCAAGCAAAAGTTACATTCGTTCTCTTTTTACCCTTATTTGTACTTTTTCAATTTATTGTGCGTTGAATATTGGCTGAAAGCTATAAACGCCTCAAAGTAGGTAGCTTTTTCCGACTGTTTAATGTGTTTCAGCTACTAAAGTCGCAATTTTGTCTTGATAAGAACAAATAACAGGCCAATGGCGACCAGATTTCCCTTGAAATTTTTGCTCCAGATATACGTGTCGTCTACGATGCTGTGTGATTGATTTTACAAGAACAGAAACGAGATTGATGACCCTTCTAGTCTTTTTGACTTATCTAGGCCCGCTTTGTAAATTTCAAAAGTTTTAAGCCTCTACATGCAAATGGCTGAAAATTTGAGGGACCCGTGTTGTAATTCACCGTGTTAGGGAACCGCGTTACAAGTTGACCCTATCATTAACAATAGTGAAAGCAGAAAAAAAAAACACGTGGAACGAGACTGCTCTGTGAGAGAGAGAAAGAGAGAGAGATGATTGGCAGAGAGAAATGAGCATCGTGTCGGTCCAATTGAATGTGAAAAGGCTGAACGGATGCAAACGAACGATATCGATTTCTTATACCTTGGACGCACCAAGAAGCAAATTGCGTGGAGATTAGAGATTAATATAAAGATCAGAGTTCTTCTATGTCCATTTGAGGCAACATGTGTTCCTCCTCAATCACCCTTTCCTTCAATTCACGACAACGGCAAAGCAAGCATCTCGTGGTAATACTCCGGATTTCACCAAAGAGTTAACTCTTTTATTGGCAAAAGCTTTGAACCGAAGACGCGGCGAGCGATAGGAAAGGAATAACTACATGACTTAATCTCCAAACTCTTGCCAACTCAAGGTGAGAAAGCAAAGAATAAGTCAAGAGAGAGACTCTAGAGTTGTATTGGAATTTGACTTAAAGAATGAACTAGCACTTTGATGGGAAAAGTATAAAAAAAAGCCTTAAATCTATTGTATTGGTACCGATTTAGTCCTAAACCTTTTAATTTAAAAAATTCAATAATAAATCTTTTGTATTTGTGCCAATTGACCAAAAATCACTGAAATTGACATTACTTATTCTATGTGCCATGGCCGGTATTGAAGTTGACATTTTTTAAATAATTTTTCCTTCTTTTTTTTTTTTTTTTTACTATTAAGGGCTGGTAGGGGGCCATCGGCTGAGGCCTGGCAGCCATTGGGCAAGGGTTGTGAAACAATCGCCGCAACGCCGGCGGCTAGCGAGGCTCGCTTCCCACGCACTTGGTAGGCAAAAGTCATGAACCCTCGCCCAATTGTAAGCATGGGCTACAACCCTCTCTATCTGTTGACAAGGGCTCGCAGGGCCTCACCTAGTGGTTGGTCGACCCTATTGGCAATTGGTAGAAAAAAAGAAAAAAAAAAAGGAAAAGACAAGAAAAGGAAAGAAAAAATTAATGCAAATTTGAAATTTTATTTACAAATTATATAAAAAAGCCGTATCAACCCTAGTTGTGCCACGTAGAACCGTCAACATCCATGTCAGTGATTTCCATTCTAAATTGGCCGAATGGATTTAATTTATATTGATGTGAAAATATTTAGCATTAAATTAGTTCAATAAAAAAAGCTCGACTTTGGTTAGTTCAACACGCTACATAATCATTGCTCGATTGGAAAAGACACAGCCTTGGATTTTGAAATGGGGAATAGGTAAGCTAACGATGCAATATTTAAATATTCTAACATTCTTCCTCGTACAGTAAAAAGGCTAAATTGGCAAATAATTGGATTAATGTTAAAAAAAAAAGAAAAAAAGTGGTCCTAACGTGCACATGGATTGTGTTGGTCATGTTGATTGCAAGTGAAGAAATAAGCATTCATCCGTAACTTCGACTTTTCCTCTCAGTAGTCTTCATTTCTGGATATGCTTTTTCAGCTAGAGAGGGCTTTTCTGTAGCTTATATTATACGGTAACCAAGGGCCACCCTTTATTTTTTATGTTTGGTGTTATGTTATAGTTTATTGAGGACAGCGAAGGAAGAAGAGATAGGCATTGGATTTCTGATGGCCGCCACGTTAAAACTGTTGGAAATGTCTTGAATCTGCGCAACGAAGTTACGCCCCCCAGATCTCCAGCACACTGAATTTCAACAACAAAGTTTTTGGTAAGACGGGACCGTCCATAAGACCCCCCCCCAATCAGATCCGAGGAATAGTTTTTTTCCCAAAATCACATCATAATTTGACGTACTACTTAACAGCATGTCACTGTCCTTCTGCCTAAGTTGGCATTTAAACGCGAAAACACCGAACATGGATGCGACATAACCGTGAGTTAGGTGGGAATTAAGGTTTTCTGCCGCTCGAATTAGGGGGAATTAAACGTGGTTCGTGCCTCTAGTCATGATGCTGAAAATGGCAGAGTGGGAGATGCACGTGCTAATCGACCGGTGGCAAAGATTTGAGCTGTCGGTGTGTTATAGGGATGAGTCGAAATGAACCTGTCAAAACGGATGAATTAAGTTGGATTGAAAATAGTCTGATCAAAGTGATCAATTTAACTCGTTTAAAATTATTTCTGTGCAATACAAATCTAATAACTTAAACCCTATCTAATCCATATTACTAAAATATTTCCATATTTAATCAAATCTAAGAAAACGTGTATCCAAATTAAGATGAGAGCACACAATAAGCAAGTATGAATCTGACTGAGGGCGAGAGAGAGTCATAGAGCGCAAGATTATTAATAGTCTAAATAAGTTATGAACTTATTTAACACTCATGTTAATTTGGGTATCATCATTCTAAATTCATATTTTAGGTTTCACCATATTATTTTTAAGCTTTACTACATCAAATATGGGGTTAAAAAATGATTTTGTAATTCATTTTAATGGGTCCACATTCCGGTGATTCTTTTGCGAAAATGACCCCACTTCTTCTTCTTTTTTTGTTGGGCTTATGAGTTTACTATGAGTCACAAATTTTTAAAATGGTGGATTATTATGTGACTTTTTTTTGTAAGAATAATAAATTAACGACTGTCATCAAATTATTATTATATTTTAAAATTTCCCGTTGTTCTAAATCCGTGCGCTCAGCTACTTTGCCAGCCAAAATGAAAGTAAGCAAAAATAAGAAAAAGCGCGCAGCTGATTTCCAAGGAAAGGCGGGTTAACGACTCTCCCTCCTTCCCTCTCTCTCTTTCTGAACGCGGCGAAATCGTACCGTCTCATTTCAATCTCTCTCTCTCTCTCTCTCTCCTGTGGTAGGCAAACTGGCAAGGCATGATTTCAATGAGGAGAAGCCACCATCTTCTTCTGGTACCCCTCCTCCTCCATCACATCATCATCATCATCATCATCATCATGTTCTTTCTCCATTTTCCACGAATCGATCCGATGCACATCCCCTCACGCACTATTCTTATTCATTTATTATTCTCAAAAAAAGAAGAAGAAGAAGAAAATTCCCGAATTCAACCAAATCCCGCCCCCGCATCATCATCATCATCATCCCAGTCAACCACCCCCCTCCTCTCCCTCCCTTCCCCCCGTTTTCTGACACCGACGCACTCGCATCCACCACATATAAATACCGCTGCTCTCCCTCCCTCTCATCACTGCGCATCCATTCGACGCGATTCCTTCTCCCGCTGTAACCGCACCTTCCGTTCGCTCTCTCTCTCTCTCTCGATTCTTCTTGCTTCCTTCGTCTTTCCGTTTTGAGCTGCGTTGCGTCTCGTCTCGTCGTCGTTGGAGTAGCTTTGTTGAGTTGGTTTGCAGAGGCTCGTGCTCGGCTGCGGAGTAGGCCGGAGGCGGCGCGCGTTCTCCGAGAGCACGTCGGCGGCGGAGTCGGACATGGACGGCGGCGGAGGCGGAGGAGGTCCGGCGGCGGCGGAGGAGTGTAACGGCAAGGCCGGGCCTGGCGGAGGCATGGGGGACGTTTATGGCGAGGATCGCGCCACGGAGGATCAGCTTATCACGCCCTGGACCGTCTCTGTCGCTAGGTGAGTCGCGTCGCGAGCACCACAAGCGCATTGTCGTTTTGAATGCGTTTTTGTTTACAACCACGCGACGATACCGCGTGCCGCGCGCTTTCTTTTTGGATTGCGGTAGCATTTGGAATCTGATGATCGTGCGTAACTTTGCGTTCGCATCAGGCTTTTGTGGCGCTTTTGCTTTGATCTCGATGCTTCGCCTTGACGGTGTAAATTTCGGATTTATGTTCTCCTAGAAGACTATACAGTAGACAGGATCTTGTCATGCTATCAATGATAATTTTAGCATGCATATGTTATTTTTCTCTCTTCTTTTTTTTTCTCCCTCCTGAATTTACTGAGCTGAAATTGTTGCTTGTCGTGTTCCGTTTGAGTTTCCATTCGTGAAATTACACGGCCTGCTGGAAAGTTAATGATGCGAAGATCAGGATCGATTCATTATTAAATCCTTTGATGAACGGGGTTTGAATGAGTAGGTTTCAGATTTTGCTACTTTTTTTTTTTTTTTGGTCGAAGGATTTTGCTACTTGAAATCCTGCTCTTCTGGCATTGTGCTGTAACTTTGGAATACAGGATTGTTCCCCTCGATGTGATTGATGATTTCTTTCATATATATCGAGGAAATAGTACTCCCTCTAGTTTCAATTTCTTGTCATCAAAGCTTCTGATGGCGCAGTGACAAGCTGGATCGAAGAAGCTGAGATTTAATTAGAAATTCAAAATGCTCCGGTTTCACTAATTAATTATTAGTAGCTAAAAGTCTGTAAAGGTTACTATTCAGACTTTGATCTAGTCCGTTTTATATTTTGTCCGCTACATATGATTGAAAAATCATTGCCTTATTTATTCCTTTCCTACTGTTATAGTGGTTATAATTTGTTGCGGGATCCGCACCACAACAAAGGGTCGGCCTTCACCGAAAAAGAGAGAGATGCTCATTATCTGCGCGGCCTTCTGCCTCCAGCTGTTCTCAGCCAGGAGCTACAGGTAAACCTCAAAGAATTGGGTCGTATTTCTTCACTATGGATCTCGAGATCATTCGATTGGCAAGAATTTTTTACTCAATTTCGACTTCGGGCGTTTTGTGCTTAGTCATTTGTTAATTTCGCTATCAGGAGAAGAGACTTATACACACACTTCGCCAATATGAAGTTCCATTGCAGAGATACGTGGCCTTGATGGACCTTCAGGTAAGATTTCCATGTCGTAAGGCATGGCATGACCTGGATGTAATATAATCTCAGAAAGTAACGATATGCATGTCGAGTGCGAAAATCAATATCTTTTCTCTCTGTTTTGGGGAAAGATGGACAATCAGCTTTAGACTGGCAACGACCAAGTGCCGTGGGGCTACAATTGCTGATGAGAATATTCTAGCTGTTGGTTGACATTTCGAACTGGTTATGTTTTCCAGGAAAGGAATGAAAAGCTGTTTTACAAGCTTCTCATTGACCATGTTGAGGAGTTGCTCCCTGTGGTCTACACTCCAACAGTTGGTGAGGCTTGCCAGAAATATGGCAGCATATTCAGGCGCCCTCAGGGGCTCTTCATCAGCTTAAAAGACAAGTATTAACACCTGGAGGCCCTACTGTGTCAGTGTTTTAAATGTCTGATACCAGAGTAGTGGATACTGACTTGCGTGATTTTCGTTGCTCAGGGGAAAGATACTTGAGATATTGAAAAATTGGCCTGAGAGGAACATTCAAGTTATCGTGGTGACTGATGGCGAGCGGATACTGGGTCTTGGTGATCTTGGTTGCCAGGTAACCAACTCTAATTTGTTTGATCACATTGGAGGCAAAAACTATTGATTGAAACCATTCGTCACCTCACATGCATACAATTACCGAGTGGATGGGCGCTAACAATATCAGTTCTATTCAGGGTATGGGGATACCTGTGGGTAAACTCTCTCTATATACAGCACTAGGAGGACTTCGTCCTTCAGCGGTAAGCATTTTCTTGTCACTGGTATATGTTTATGTATGCTCTCATCTTGAGCTTTTTAGGGATAGATAAATTGTATTAACTGCTTCCATAAGTGGAGAAATAGAGGAAATATTCGAGGATTCCTAGAAGTAGAATCACTAATTTGTAATTCACGTCATGACCCCTCACTATCACGAGATGCACCTAGGAAAGTGCTGGGATAGCCCAAGATGTCTAGTAGACACGACAAACAGCATCTGTTTCTAATAAACAAATTAAATGTAAGTAATTTGCAGGATGGACATGGTAACTGTATGCATACTGATGTACCTTCGTTATCCAACTGAAATTACAAGGCATATGACAACTCGATAAGTGAATAACCAGAATATTGTCTAAATGCATCCAAGTATTCGGTAACATCTAAAATACAAGTTTAAAAAAATTGCTTTTCCATGTCTCTATACAAATTTAAAAAAGAATATTATTATTCTGAAAGTTCATGTTACAAAGAATTTGCATGATTGCTACTTGAGACGCACCTCAAACTTCCTAAGCGGGCTGTGAAAACTATTTTGTCTTACAGTGCTTGCCTATAACCATTGATGTTGGCACAAACAATGAAGAGTTGTTGAAGGATGAGTTCTATATTGGTCTCAGGCAAAAAAGGGCAACCGGGAAGGTTTGTCAGCTTCTCTTCCTTACTCTCCCCTTCCCTCTTCCCTTCAATAATTGCTTCTTAATTCCACCTACTGTTTAGTATTGACCAACCAAGGATAAACACCGTCAATTTTGTTCCAGTATGTCTACTTCTCACGAATTGCTAACTTGTTCATATAATACAGGAATATGCCGAACTTCTTGACGAGTTCATGGATGCTGTTAAACAGAATTATGGCGAGAAAGTCCTTGTACAAGTGAGTCGCACAGTTTCTCATGTTATAGTATCATGTCTCTATTGATGCTAATAATCGGTGCTTTTTAGTTTGAAGATTTTGGAAACCGTAATGCATTTGAGCTATTGGCAAAATACAGGCATACACACCTTGCCTTCAATGATGATATTCAGGTAAATTGTAGTGCGTGTGCTGGATCATGCAGATGCAGTTAATATAGCTGGGTGGAGTAAAGCTTTGGCTTTTGTAAGTTCTGCTTTACAATCGCAGGGTACAGCATCTGTAGTACTTGCTGGACTTATTTCTGCTCTTCGAGCAGTAGGTGGAAGGCTAGCAGAACAGAGGTTCTTATTTCTGGGTGCAGGAGAGGTCAGACTTTGAATTATCATCCCTAAGCATTTACTTTTCCCGCTGACTGTGCTCCGTCTGAAAAATGCGTGATTAGGTTATCTTTTCCTAATAATAAATGCAACTATGCATTTTCTTGCTTCTCTTTGCAAATTTGCTCTTTTTTTTCTTTCCTTTTGCCAAAATATTATCCCTCTCTCCTTTACAACAAGGATTGCCTTTTTAAAGATGAAAGTTTCTCCTGGACTGTAACAATCTGTTCTTGAGCTCGCAGTTGGAAAAGATTATACATATGCATGAGTCAATAAGTCGGCTTCCTTTTTATCCATTCATTTCTTTTAGTCCTAGCTCGCATATTGTTTATACATTCAAAGTATTTTGCTGATTTGATATATCTCATTCTTGTGCTGCATTGGCTCACCTTTCTTCTTTGGTTATTGAAGGCTGGAACTGGCATCGCCGAGCTTATAGCCCTGGAGATGTCAAAACAGGTGAACAGATGCTACTGTCTTTTTTTTTTAATCCTTACAAAATACGTGCGATAAGCCTTTATAAATTTAAACATTGCTATGGCAGACAAAAACTCCAGTTGAGGAGACACGCAAGAAGATATGGCTTGTGGACTCCAAGGTACATGGAGCTCCTGGTTTGGGTTTCCTGCTTGCCCTGGAATATCTTTTGATGCATAATTTATACATTCTGCTATCAAATGTTGAAACGTTTGTTTGCAGGGACTGATTATTAGGTCCCGTTTGGAGTCGCTTCAGCACTTTAAGAAGCCTTGGGCTCACGAGCATGAACCTGTCAAAACTCTGCTAGAGTCTGTCAAGGTGTGTAAATTTTAGGAAGTTGTTCCACAGTCTACTAATTCAACCGTGAATGATACTATGAGTTCTTCCTATATTCAAAATTTCGTCAATAATGCAGGCAATCAAGCCAACAGTGCTGATAGGATCATCAGGCGTAGGCAAAACCTTCACCAAGGAAGTGGTCGAGGCCATGGCGTCATTGAATGAGGTTCTCTCTCTCTCACACACACACACACACAGGCTAACCCCATCTTTTCTGACATCAATGTTGCTCTTTGCATACAGAAGCCTATAATTCTTGCCCTCTCAAACCCGACCTCCCAGTCTGAGTGTACAGCTGAAGAAGCTTACACATGGACTCAGGTAAAATCAACTTGCGATTTGTTCAGTTATTTTGTGTAATGAGGGTTATTGGTGAAGAAAGATTTTCTAAGTTTCCAATCGATTTTTCCCCTCCGTTCTCCTGCAAATTTTCAGGGAAGAGCAATCTTTGCCAGTGGAAGCCCATTTGACCCAGTCAACTACAATGGCAAAACTTATGTACCTGGACAGGTCCTTGCTCTTTACTTCGACTGAGTATCTTCCGCAGTTTCCTCACTTTAGAACTCACTTTCACATCTATTCTGACGCTGGCTGCTGTTCATGTCATTCAGGCAAACAATGCATACATATTCCCCGGATTTGGATTGGGATTGATCATATCTGGTGCTATCCGTGTGGATGATGACATGCTCTTGGCTGCCTGTAAGTACACAGAGACATAAGCATTCATTTCGTTCATCTTTCCATATGAACTTGGAATTCGGCACCTCTCTCTGATCTTATAATACCTAGACTTGTACTCCTCTCTCTGTCATGTTTCCAATCCTGAGCTTACTATTGGGTCCATCATCCTTATTAATTTCTTGGTTGGAACAGCGGAAGCTTTGGCCGCACAAGCAACACCAGAAAATTTCGAGAAGGGACTGATCTATCCCCCATTCTCTAATATTAGAGAGATATCAGCCCGCATCGCAGCCAGCGTCGCTGCCAAAGCATATGAACTAGGTAAGTTGTTCTTAGCTTCTTCACCTTTTTGTTTAGGCCACCGACTTCATCCCCCCATCTTCGCACTCATGTTGAGCATCGATTGGCTTTCTCAGGTTTAGCTTCCCACCTTCCTCGTCCAAAGGACCTCGTCAAATACGCAGAAAGCTGCATGTACAGCCCTGTATACCGAAACTATCGTTGAAGCGATGGGGCTGAAATCGCTGCATCCTGCTTGAAGTTGACCGTCCACGTCCCATCGAGAAGTTTTCCTATTTCAGTTTAGTTAGTTGTGTCTGTTGTATTCTTTCATCTCAGAAGCGTCAGTAATATTTGTACCCGTAACGAATCCCCATCGATACTGTCTGAGATGACTACGCGCTCACGATTCCAATAGGGTCCGCCCATCATTCGGGCAGACTTGGCATATAAGGCCCGTGCTCCGTTCCTGGCCTGCGTCAGCGTGCCCAAGTTTTCTCGTTCGACGTGTTTTAATTGGCTACTATTCATGGGCTCAAAGGGCCAGACCACAAATTTAGTAAATAATAGCGTAAAGGGCCACTTTAGGCCTAAAATGCAAAAAAGGCCCGGAAAGGCCCACTGATAAAATGGGCCACGAACAATCCCGTTTGACATCTCTAGGCCTACACAGCCATTGGGTGCCCAAGACTTGGGCCTGGCCCAGTATAGAAGGACGGCCTTTCATGTCCACAAGCCTTGCCCAAAGCGCTTTCCCAAATTTCATAAAATTTCAGGTGGACAGGATCAACTCCACAAAGGACTCAACCATCTTGTTGGTTGAAGGACACTACGAACCCGTCCAACTTAGAGGTCTGTATATAATGGACCGAGAGGGATTGAACAGCTTCCCCATTCACTGCCCAAAGTTTGTTCTTTTGGGTCAAAACCGTTTTTTTTTTTTTCCCACCATGCACATGATTCTATTTAATAGCGATCAGTTTTATGATAGATAGGTTCCATGTCTTGAACCTCAAACCTATCTTGTTAAGGTCGGTTCCGTTTATGAAATAGGGAAATGACCCTGTTAATCCTAGAACTGGCATGGAGCCAAATTGGCCGGTTCCAAACCTCAACCCCAGAATCCACCGACTTCGTATTCCTTGTTTTTCCATTTCAATTTATCTACATATATATATATGTGTCAACACCAACACAATTCTTTCTTCGACAAGCATTTCCATTTTAAAAAAAAAGAGTAGAAACACTTGGAAGGTAAAAGGTAATTTCTAAGTTCCAGGTTCTCGGATCAAAAAGACCAATTCACCATGTAGAAATAAAAACCAAACAGGTTAAGCTAGTTCCCAATTTTTTGAACCGAAAATTAAACCGTTTTACTTGTGAACCGGTCGGAGTAAGTCTAAATTCTGGAATCACCCGGATGCTCACCCCTAATTCTAATTGACCTCGTGGCATTACAAGTTTAATCCAACCATTTGTAGGCGAGTCCTCCAACTTTCCGTGATTTCTGCATTGTCATGATTGTAATCACTGCTTTAAATCCCCATCTCATGTACCCGTGTCCTTTTTCTTTTTTTCTTCTCACTAAATAGGTTCTTGTCAAGACACAAATGAAGGCTAAACCAAGAAAAGTTATTGGCCATTATGACGGACATTGGAATCATTTTACAACATTCCACTAATATGCACTCTTAATCTGACTCATCCAAGCATATGGCGCAAAAGAAAAGGTATTATGACTAGGTAAGGAAGAAAACCGGAGCTACCTGGTTGAGTTTCTTGTACCTGTACTATAGCCACATTCATCATTCACTGAAGAATATGATGTGCCCTTTAAGGAATCGAATCCGCAACTTGCTCACTTCGGATTCCCCAAAACAACCTGGGCTTCAGCTTATTGTTTGTGGCTGTAAAAAGCCAACCCATATGAGTCTCACAAGTGGCACAGTTAGTTATCGTCCAAGCATACCTGCAAAAGAGCAGCTCAAAAACTCAATGTCATACGAGCTTATACAGCTTATGAATGAGACAGCAGAGCTGATTATAACGTAGGCAACACAATCTACTGTTAACCAATATAACTCAGTTGAGCCTAAGCAACCTCCTCGGAATGCAATCATTTTGGACAAGAGTTCATCAATTTAAGTGAGAGTTGCCTACTGGAGATGCAGTTACATATCTGCAGTCCCTGACATTATTTTAGCTACAGAAAAATGATAATTATTTTACCATCTGCCACAGCTTTACTTGTACAAGAAAGGGATTCAGACACTATTCCTCTCATATTGACTGAAAAAATAGTTGGCCCATGAATCTCTGGGAATTTGTGTAAAGACGAGTTCAAAATGGTCCATCAACATCTTTTCTTTTCACTTTCCAAAAAACCGGTTTGACTGCATCTTATTGCTATTCTCTTCATCCTGACTTTATTCCTCTCATATACCAGATCGTCGGAAGACATCTCATCCACCCCTCCCCCCCCCGGGAAAAAAATACAAAATCCCCACCTATCCTTGTTTCAACATACCAAATAGCTAGTTTTTAAATCAACTGTTCTGTAGGAAGGCCCTAATCTCCACATAGCCCACTTTGGTACCTGTCAAGAGGATACAGCATGCTCCACATGTAATAACAGGCGGTTTCAACTTACAAGTTAAGGTCGACCAAAAAAAAAAACTTACAAGTTAAGGACAAATTTCAAAGAAAGCATTGGCATGGGAGCATCTGTAGGGTAGACACTTCTCAAATTCAATTTCCTTCTCGGGCAATTTTTTGTCGTGAAAATTCTTATTGAGGACATTACACAACACAACCTAATCCAAAGAACTTTCGGACACTGAATGCAGTTAATTTCTCTCTAGTCAGGTAGTCCCGTCAGAGATGTTTACCATTGCCAACAAACCCCATCTTGAAGGGATTTCCCTCGGCTTTTCAACAAGACTCAGACTAAGTGATTAAATCCTATTTTACAGTTCATTGAAAGGTCAATGTGTACAAGAAGGCTAAGGGATCACATACCCAGGGAAACAACTGTATTCTGTCATGGGCCTCCCCATGAGTGCTAAGCCATTTGCTTCATGGAGGGTCATTATAATATCTAGATCACCATGTGGGTTCACATAAGCACCAAGGGGACCATCATTGGACATCACCAACATATCACTCCGTCTTGCAATAACAGTCTGCATGTAACAAGTAACTTAAACAAATTATTCCCCATAAAATGAATAACCAGTTCAGCGACCTAATCACCAAAATATCACAATATAGTATTACCAGACAACTTTTACATTGGATGCGATCAAAACACTCCAGTAACTCGATTTCACACCGCAATCTATAAGTTACCCCATCAATATCCAGAAGCTCTCTCCTAGTAGATTCGGAAAGAGGAATTTTACTGGCAACATGAAATGATAGGAGATCCGGCTTCTTTACAAGACCATCAATTGCAGGTGCTCCAACTATCTGTTTCCACATATCTGCAACCAGTGGACAAGTAGCAGAAGCCAAAAAATAATGTTGAGCAGTGCTATTGTAAACCATAAAATCCTGATTAATGTCTCTCATCACAACGTAAAATATAGCTTGACAAAATTATGGTATAAGCAAACAGAAACACTGCAAGTTCAGGATTTTATGTAACAACCTCAGTTCATTAAGGTTGTGAGAATGCAATAGAGGACTATGACTTCACTAGACTAACAATGCCACTTTATGCTATATAGGAATGAAAGTTATTCCACATCTTTTCCTAGGAATGATTATACGACAATTGTTAAACTACTTATTCCACTAGAGTAAAATATAACATATAGAATAGGTATAATGCACCTGCTGCTTGCACCACTTGGCTCAGTAGTATTACAAATAGTAGCCAATTTACCAAATCATCCAAATTTCTCACAAGGAAATGAATGAAGCTCCCATTTGCAAGTTCAAATCATCAAGTTGTAATAATTTCTGGTACAAATTTGGACATATCAACGAGAGAGGTAGTACTTCACCAGATATTTCAAGTTACTTGATAATCAAAGCAACACGTGAAAGGAAGTAAGTACAGCTGTGAATGGTAATGATGTCTTGTTTAAAATAAAAGACCTTGGAGAGACCAGATAGGAAGAAGAACAGAAGCCAGTACCTGCTACTCTTTGAGCAAGGCTATACGAGTCATACATGCGACACACCCAGTATGGCCAGAATGCTCTAGGAATTCCATAATTGCTAGTAGCAGCCTTTCGTTGGGTCCAACCCCATGACCCTTTGTGAGATTGCCCTCCAAATCCACTAGCATTTCCAGAAAAATTTTCATTGAACGATGATGAGAATGAGATTTTCCATCTTGGAACTCTGATTCGCAAACAAACTGCTCATCATCACTGCTTGTTGATTCATCCATGACATCATATTTATTAGAACAATCAATTGCAGATTGATGCAATCTATGTTCAGGAAGCGAAAGTGCACTCTCAAAGCTATTTTCAGAATGTGCCTCAGAGTCATCGTCCTCATCAGCAAATCTTAATGATTTAGCAGGAGAGTTTACTGGACGGTTTCTTAAAATATCATTATCTCTCAGGACACTTGGTCTGGGCAACTTCCCAAAGGCATCTCGTGGAGTCCTCAGTGGCAAATCTTCCTGAATCTGCACCTCTCCACATGCCTAGAGAAATGCAGGCCAGGAGATGACATCAGCAGAAATGAAAAGTTGAAGGATGGCATTTTTCTTGTTCTTAACAAGGACATGAAAACTGAAAAGTGTTCCAAGTTCTAACCACTCCATCAGCATCAGTCCAACAGCGCTTCAGGCGAAAACGTTGCTGACCGCGAATAACTGCATTTAGTGAACCATCATCCAGTCTCCTGTATTGCTTAATCTGGGCCAAGTTTTGCAACATAGCTACATAAAATATCAAAAAATTAGTGCCTGCCACAAAACTTGAGCTAGACAAAGGAGTAGATAATATATAAGGATTCAAGAGGAGAGGGCAGCATTGCTACCACAGCAGTTGTCCCTGTCGTGGCAAACCTTAGCCTATCATTATCAGGATCTCTGTAAATATGAACCTGAAAATCCTTTTCAAGTCAGAAGGAAATCCACAGCACAAGTTCACTATTCACAGAACTCAAATTTAACATACCACACCGATCGTACGAGGAGTACTGCAATCAATTGGACATAATGCCCTCTCAATAGTAGCTATAAGGTTAGGATGAATAAATTTTAAATGAAGGGTGGCTTCAGGGAACAGAACAGCTCCTGACATTAAAGAAAAGCAGTGTCTTAGAGATTTTAATCAGAACAGAAGATGTGCATGAGCATCTGAAAGAACAGTGAGTTGAGATGGTGGACCAAAACCATCAAAGGGAAACATGACAGATAGAAAAGACATGAATTTTACTTCTTCCCACTGCTTGATGGCTTCATGCATTCAAAGCAGGCAAAGGACTTTGATTATCATGGAAAAGAGTATCAGAATTTGTACAGATTCCGACCCTAGAAATTAGGTAACCTGCTTCGACTTAGAGGGATTGCTTCACCCTGAATGGAAAATCTCTCTGGTTCACAGAGATAGTTTGACAAGCTGGACCATAGCAATCGTTCCACTTAAGTTATTTCCCAGGGAAGGAAGTTGAAATTGGATTAGTTGTTCTGCTGCGACTAAATAAGTTACCCAAAAATTGGCTACCTCAATAAGAATAAGCTCATGTCCCACCATCATCACCATCATCATCGTGCACAATACTGCTAAAAAAGTAGAGCATCTAAATATGGACTAACAAATATTTGAATTGTGTCTTTCAGCCTCTGAATCCACTTTTGCATAGAAATGAAAAATGCAACATATATATTCACACATAAGTTGAGGTAACGGACTACCTTCAAGACAGAGCAAGGGTAACTGATGGATGGCACCACCATCCAAGAAAGCCAGTCTGTGGTGGGTGTCTTCAACCTCTGTTAAGACACAACTACCATCAGAATTCCTAATTATACTGCATAGGTACTACAAGCAACAAGAACCACCGGATTCTCAATTCCTACTGCCAAGATAACTATGCAACGAAGCCAAACTGGGGTTGAAGGTAAATTCACCAGGTACACTTGCCCCATCACGAACCCAAGCACTGCAGTCCATTAGATTATAAAATAACCAAGTCAAGGATACAAGAAATGAGTGGACCGGAAAACTACCTCAAATCAACAGCAAGTTAAGGCAGCAGAATATCCTAAAACTTCTCTCGATTCCCAATCAGCGTGAAGTGTCAAAGAGGCAGTGCTTCGTATAGATGTTCTAATCACTAGATTCTAGCCAACGTGTATATATCATGAATTTGCCACTATTATCTTGAAGGCGACTACCAATTACAGCTATACTCGAATGAAAGGGATAACAAATCGCAACAAATGGCCAGGAACCAATCTAACCGGTAACTGAACGATAACAGGACACAAAAACCTACCGAAGCTACATACTGCTTCGCAGCAGCAGCATCTCAATTAAAAAATTAAGTTCAACACACCAAAACCTCGCATGATTAGCATGCAGTTGAACACGAACGGATGACAAAACTCGACACGCCTTAAAAAGCGCACCGCGAGCGAACCGCAAACAGCCTAGCGCTGATTCCAAAAACCTACTGAGACGGCACCACACGAGCGGAGATGCCGGATGCTTACGCTGTGCGGCGATCGTCGTCCGACGAGTCGTGAGCGTCTTCGACTTCCTCGACCTGCAGCTCCTCGAAATCGAGCGCCCGAATCTGCTCGATTTGACGCCTCTCCCTCTCGAATATGCTGCGATCCTCCATTTCCCCCGGATTCTACAGCGAACGAATCTCCCTCCCCCTCCCGGGCGCGCGAAGAAGAGAGGCTCGGGCTCGCTTCTTCGTCGACCGTCGATCGCGGCGGAAGGCGCTCGCCGTGTGCCGATCCTCTCCGCTCGCGAACGGCGAAGATAGCCTGCGATTAGAGCGTGGAGGTTTCTCGTGCTACCACTCTCCGGTTTCGAATTTGTATCCCTCTTAGAAACAGTGCTTTGTCCGCCATCGCCTAGTGTCTTCCGCTGGAATGAATCAGCCGCCCCTTTTATACGTGGAAAAATGATCCAAATGATCCTGAGCTTCAAAAAAATTACAAATTTTGATTCGTGAATTTTTAATTTATTTTATATAATCCTAAATTTTAATTTAATATATGACGTGATTCATTAAATTTTAACTTATTCAATATAATCATCGAGTTTTTGATATTATAATACATGAATAATATGAAAATATTTAATATTATTTCGGTTTTGAATTAATGGAAGGTCAATGTTAATCATTTTCATGTAATTTGTGAACTACAATGAATATGTATAAAAAATTTAGAAACTACATTTACAGGAGTTATCGAGTTAAAGTTCATGAACCGAATTAAATAAATTAAAAATTTA
Organism: Corymbia calophylla; assembly: GCA_014182845.1. Taxonomy (NCBI): domain Eukaryota; kingdom Viridiplantae; phylum Streptophyta; class Magnoliopsida; order Myrtales; family Myrtaceae; genus Corymbia; species Corymbia calophylla. Next base: position 4,096,980 of record CM024695.1, read on the forward strand.
GAGATAATATTACATAATGAATCAAAATTTAAGAACCATTTGTGCCATTATCTTTTTTATCTAATTTTTTGTTAAGTAAATTTTGCAATTCGACCCCATTAAATTTTTCGACTTTTCGTTTCGCCCATTAGGCCTAAGCTTGTTTGCAATTTTGGTGAGAAAGCTTGTCTGATTAGTTGATATCGCTTAAGAAAATGTTTTGCTTCTTTTCAAAATGCGTAGAGGAAAAATAGTATGATTTTTAGTTTTGAAGAATCAAAAATGAAAGTGTACGCAAATCTTTATATGGATATATTATGTATCCTCAAATTTTAGGCATTTTACATCAAACAAAAATCAAAGTATAACAATTGTAAAAGATAGAGGTCTATCTATCCCTATTCTCCATGTAGAATAGGTAAACTAAACGAATTACCGTTAAATAGACATCTACCGTTAACATGATCAAAATGAGATGATTGTCATAAATCACGAGAGACGGAATTATTACTCATGGAGAACAAGTGATGCGATGCATCTTGGACTTTTTGATATCGGTAATTAATGGATGAGTATGCCGGCCAAAATCCGCCACTTGTCCAGTCACGATTTTTCCAAAGAACCAAGCAGTCGCCTTCAATAGGGACGTGATGTGTACCCCCTTTGTTCTAGCCAATTACACGGGCCGCCCAGGCAGCTTGGGCCTCCACCGCTCGCGACGGTGTTTCTGCGGGGAGACTCCAATCCAAGAGCCTAAGGCCTGTCCTTCACGGTACAACCGGTGGTAGCCTTCCAATCTTTAAACGAGATCATATCCGAACAAAGTTTCAACCGTACCTTTTACTCGTTGCGATATTTCCAATATAAATCAAGATAATATATGCATAATGATGATATTATATGATGTCTATGATAATGATTGACTAGTTGGTTACTGTAACTCTACATGTGTTAAGCATATCGTGTATAAAAGATAATGACATAAACGGTCCTTTAAATTTTTAGTTTATTCGATTCTTAAAATTTTAATTTATTAAATATAATTTTTAATATTTTTAATATTTTAAGTTTAATCATTTAATTATATAAGATTATTCAATGCTTTACTTCGAGCTCGCCTGTACTTCCATTTCACCCTCTCTTCGCGTTCGTTGCGGTGGGGGCGTGAAGAATTAACTACGCCTTGCTCTCTACTTCCACTGATTATCTTTGCCGGTGGAAGCCCATTTGACCCAGTCAACTACAATGGCAAAACTTATGTACCTGGACAGGTCCTTGCTCTCTACTTCCACTGATTATCTTCCGCAGTTTCCTCACTTTAGAACTCACTTTCACATCTATTCTGATGCTCGCTGCTGTTCATGTCATTCAGGCAAACAATGCATACATATTCCCGGATTTGGATTGGGATTGATCATATCTGGCGCTATCCGTGTGAATGATGACATGCTCTCGGCTGCCTGTATGTACACAGAGACATAAGCATTCATTTCGTTCATCTTTCCATATGAACAACTTGGAATTCAGCACCTCTCTCTGATCTTATAATACCAAGACTTGTACTCCTCTCTCTGTCAAGTTTCCAATCCTGAGCTTACTATTGGGTCCATCATCCTTATTAATTTCTTGGTTGGAACAGCGGAAGCTTTGGCCGCACAAGCGACACCAGAAAATTTCAAGAAGGGACTGATCTATCCCCCATTCTCTAATATTAGAAAGATATCAGCCCGCATCGCAGCCAGTGTCGCTGCCAAAGCATATGAACTAGGTAAGTTGTTCTTAGCTCTTCACCTTTTTGTTTAGGCCACCGACTTCATCCCCCCATCTTCTCACTCATGTTGAGCATCGATTGGCTTTCTCAGGTTTGGCTTCCCACCTTCCTCGTCCAAAGGACCTCGTCAAATACGCAGAAAGCTGCATGTACAGCCCTGTATACCGAAACTATCGTTGAAGCGATGGGACTGAAATCGCTGCATCCCGCTTGAAGTTGACCGTCCACGTCCCATCGAGAAGTTTTCCTATTTCAGTTTAGTTAGTTGTTGTGTCCGTTGTATTCTTTCATCTCAGAAGCGTCAGTAATATTTGTACCCGTAACGAATCCCCATCGATACTGTCTGAGATGACTACGCGCTCACGATTCCAATAGGGCTAGCCCATCATTCGGGCAGACTTGGCACATAAGGCCCGTGCTCCGTTCCTGGCCTGCGTCAGCGTGCCTAAGTTTTCTCGTTCGACGTGTTTTAATTGGCTACTATTCATGGGCTCAAAGGGCCAGGCCACAAATTTAGTAAATAATAGCTTAAAGGGCCACTTTAGGCCTAAAATGCAAAAAAGGCCCGGAAAGGCCCACTGATAAAATGGGCCACGCACAAGCCCGTTTGACATCTCTAGGCCAACACAGCCATTGGGTGCCCCAGACTTGGGCCTGGCCCAGTACAGGAGGACGGCCTTTCATGTCCACGAGCCCTGCCCAAAGTGCTTTCCCAAATTTCATAAAATTTCAGGTGGACAGGATCAACTCCACATAGGACTCAACCAACTTGTCAACCCAGCATCCCTGGTTGAAGGACACTACGAACCCGTCCAACTTACAGGTCTGTATATAATGGACCGAGAGGGATTGAACAGCATCCCCATTCACTGCCCAAAGTTCTTTTGGGTCAAAACCGTTCTTTTTTTTCCCACCATGCACATGATTCTATTTAATAGTGATCAGTTTTATGGTAGATAGGTTCCATGTCTTGAACCTCAAACTTATCTTGTTAAGGTCGGTTCCGTTTATGAAATAGGGAAATGACCCTGTTAATCCTAGAACTGACATGGAACCAAATCGGCCGGTTCCAAACCTCAACCCCAGAATCCACCGACTTCGTATTCCTTGTTTTTTCATTTCATTTTATCTACAATATATACATGTCAACACCAACACAATTCTTTCTTCGACAAACATTTCCATTTAAAAAAAAAGAGAGTAGAAAAACTCGGAAGGTTAAAGATAATTTCTAAGTTCGAGGTTCTCGGATCAAAAAGACCAATTCACCATGTAGAAATAAAAACCAAACTGGTTAAGCTAGTTCCCAATTTTTTGAACTGAAAATTAAACCAGTCCACTTGTGAGCCGGTCGGAGTAAGTCTAGATTCTGGAATCGGCTGGATGCTCACCCCGAATTCTAATTGACCTCGTGACATTACAAGTTTAATCCAACCATTTGTAGGCGAGTAGTCCAACTTTCCGTTATTTCTGCATTGTCATGATTGCAATCACACTGCTTTAAATCCCCATCTCATGTACCCGTGTCCTTTTTTTTTTCCTTGTGACATTAAATAGGTTCTTGTCAAGACACAAAAGAAGGCTAAACCAAGAAACGTTATTGGCCATTATGATGGACATTGGAATCATTTTACAACATCCCACTAGTATGCACTCTTAATCTAACTCATCCAAGACATACGGCGCAAAAGAAAAGGTATTATGACTAGGTGAGGAAGAGAACCAGAGCTACCTGGTAGAGTTTTTTGTACCTGTACCATAACCACATTCATCTTTCACTGAAGGATATGATGCGCCCTTTAAGGATTTGAATCCGCAACCTGCGAACTTCGGATTCCCCAAAACGACCTGGGCTTCAGCTTATTGTTTGTGGCTGTAAAAAGCCAACCCATATAACTCTCGCAAGTGGCACAGGTAGTTACCGTCCAAGCATACCTGCAAAAGAGCAGCTCAAAAACTCAATCACATCATATGAGCTTATACAGCTTATGAATGAGACAGCAGAGCTGATTATAATGTAGGCAACCCAATCTACTGTTAACCAATATAACTCAGTTAAGCCTAACCAGCCTCCTCGGCATGCAATCATTTTGGACAAGAGTTCATCAATTTAAGTGAGAGTTGCCTAATGGAGATGCAGTTACATATCTGCAGTTCCTGACATTATTTTAGCTATGGAAAAATGACAATTATTTTATCGTCTACCACAGCTTTACTTGTATGAGAAAGGGATTCAGACACTACTCCTCTCATATTGACCGAAAAAATGGTTGGCCCATGAATCTCTGGGTATTTGAGTAAAGACGAGTTCAAAATGGTCCATAAGGTCCATCAACATCTTTTCTTTTCACTTTCCAAAAAACCGGTTTGACTGCATCTTATTGCTATTCTCTTCACCCTGACTTTATTCCTCTCATATACCAGATCGTTGGAAGACATCTCATCCACCCCCCCGGCCAAAAAAAAAAATCCCCACCTATCCTTGTTTCAACATACCAAACAGCTAGTTTTTAAATCAACTGTTCTGTAGGAAGGCCCTAGTCTCCACATAGCCCACTTTGGTATCCTGTCAAGAGGATACAGCATGCTCCATGTGTAATAACAGGCGGTTTCAACTTACAAGTTAAGGTCGACCAAAAAAAAAAACAAAAACTTACAAGTTAAGGACCAAGTTCAAAGAAAGCATTGGCATGGGAGCATCTGTAGGGTAGACACTTCTCAAATTCAATTTCCTTCTCGGGCAATTTTTTGTCGTGAAAATTCTTATTGAGGACATTACACAACACAACCTAATCCAAAGAACTTCCGGACACTGAACGCAGTTAATTTCTCTATAGTCAGGTAGTCCCGTCAGAGATGTTTACCATTGCCAACAAACCCCATCTTGAAGGAATTTCTGTCGGCTTTTCAACAAGACTCAGACTAAGTGATTAAATCCTATTTTACAGTTCATTGAAAGGTCAATGTGTACAAGAAGGCTAAGGGATCGCATACCCAGGAAACCAACTGTAGTCTGTGATGGGCCTCCCCATGAGTGCTAAGCCATTTGCTTCATGGAGGGTCATTATCTCATGTACATTACCATTTGGGTTCACATAAGCACCAAGGGGACCATCACTGGACATCACCAACATGTCACTCCGTCTTGCAATAACAGTCTGCATGTAACAAGTAACTTAAACAAATTATTCCCCATAAAATGAATAACCAGTTCAGCGACCTAATCACCAAAATATCACAATATAGTATTACCAGACAACTTTTACATTGGATGCGATCAAAACACTCCAGTAACTCGATTTCACGCCGCAATCTATAAGTTACCCCATCAATATCCAGAAGCTCTTGCCTAGTAGATTCGGAAAGAGGAATTTTACTGGCAACATGAAATGATAGGAGATCTGGCTTCTTTACTAGACCACCAATTGCAGGTGCTCCAACTATCTGTTTCCACATTTCTGCAACAATTGGACAAGTAGCAGAAGCCAAAAAATAATGTTGAGCAGTGCTATTGTAAACCATAAAATCCTGATTAATGTCTCTTATCACAACATAAAATATAGCTTGATCAAATTATGGCATAAGGAAACAGAAACACTGCAAGTTCAGCATTTTACGAAATAACCTCAGTTCATTAAGGTTGTGAGAATGCAATAGAGGACTATAACTTCACTAGACTAACAATGCCACTTTATGCTATATAGGAATGAAAGTTATTCCACAATTGTTAAACTACTTATTCCACTAGAGTAAAATATAACATATAGAATAGGTATAATGCACCTGCTGCTTGCACCACTTGGCTCAGTGGTATTACAAATAGTAGCCAATTTACCAAATCATCCAAATTTCTCACAAGGAAATGAATGAAGCTACAATTTGCGCAAGTTCAAATCATCAAGTTGTAATAATTTCTGGTAACAATTTGGACATATCAACGAGAGAGGTAGTACTTCACCAGATATTTCAAGTTACTTGATAATCAAAGCAACATGTGAAAGGAAGTAAGTACAGCTGTGAATGGTAATAATGTCTTGTTTAAAATAAAAGACCTTGGAGAGATCAGATAGGAAGAAGAACAGAAGCCAGTACCTGCTACCCTTTGAGCAAGGCTATATGAGTCATACATGCGATACACCCAGTATGGCCAGAATGCTCTAGGAATTCCATAATTGCTAGTAGCAGCCTTTCGTTGGGTCCAACCCCATGACCCTTTGTGAGATTGCCCCCCAGATCCACTAGCATTTCCAGAAAAATTTTCATCTGAACGATGATGAGAATGAGATCTTCCATCTTGGAACTCTGATTCACAAACAAACTGCTCATCATCACTGCTTGTTGATTCATCCATGACATCATATTTATTAGAACAATCAATTGCAGATTGATGCAATCTACGTTCAGGAAGCGAAAGTGCACTCTCAAAGCTATTTTCAGAATGTGCCTCTGAGTCATCGTCCTCATCAGCAAATCTTAATGATTTAGCAGGAGAGTTTACTGGACGGTTTCTTAAAATATCATTATCTCTCAGGACACTTGGTCTGGGCAACTTCCCAAAGGCATCTCGTGGAGTCCTCAGTGGCAAATCTTCCTGAATAATCTGCACCTCTCCACATGCCTAGAGAAATGCAGGCCAGGAGATGACATCAGCAGAAATGAAAAGTTGAAGGATGGCATTTTTCTTGTTCTTAACAAGGACATGAAAACTGAAAAGTGTTCCAAGTTCTAACCACTCCATCTGCATCAGTCCAACAGCGCTTCAGGCGAAAACGTTGCTGACCGCGAGTAACTGCATTTAGTGAACCATCATCCAGTCTCCTGTATTGCTTAATCTGGGCCAAATTTTGCAACATAGCCACATAAAATATCAAAAAAATTAGTGCCTGCCACAAAACTTGAGCTAGACAAAGGAGTAGATAATATATAAGGATTCAAGAGGAGAGGGCAGCATTGCTACCTCAGCAGTTGTCCCTGTCGTGGCAAACCTTAACCTATCATTATCAGGATCTCTGTAAATACGAACCTGAAAATCCTTTTCAAGTCAGAAGAAAATCCACAGCACAAGTTCACTATTCACAGAACTCAAATTTAACATACCACACCGATCGTAAGAGGAGTATTGCAATCAATTGGACGTAATGCCCTCTCAATAGTAGCTACGAGGCTAGGATGAATAACTCTTAAAGGAAGGATGGCTTCAGGGAACAGAACAACTCCTGACATTAAAGAAAAGCAGTGTCTTAGAGATTTTAATCAGAACAGAAGATGTGCATGAGCATCTGAAAGAACAGTGAGTTGAGATGGTGGACCAAAACCATCAAAGGGAAACATGGACAGATAGAAAAGACGTGAATTTTACTTCTTCCCACTGCTTGATGGCTTCATGCATCCAAAGCAGGCAAAGGACTTTGATTATCATGGAAAAGATTATTGATTCCAACCCTAGAAACTAGCTAACCCGCTTCGACTTAGAGGGATTGCTTCACCCTGAATGGAAAATCTCTCTCTGGTTCACAGAGATAGTTCGACAAGCTGGACTATAGCAATCGTTCCACTTAAGTTATTTTCCAGGGAAGGAAGTTGAAATTGGATTAGTTGTTCTGTTGTGACTAAATAAGTTCCCCAAAAATTGGCTACCTCAATAAGAATAAGCTCATGTCCCACCATCATCATTGTGCAGAATACTGCTAAAAAAAAGTAGAGCATCTAAATATGGACTGATAAATATTTAAATTGTGGCTTTCAGCCTCTGAATCCGCTTTCGCATAGAAATGAAGAACACAACATATATATTCACATATAAGTTGAGGTAAAGGACTACCTTCGAGATAAAGCAAGGGTAACTGATGGACGGCACCACCATCCAAGAAAGCCAGTCTGTGGTGGGTGTCTTCAACCTCTGTAAAGACACAAATACCATCAGTATTCCTAATTATACTGCATAGGTACTACAAGTGACAAGAACGACCAGATTCTCAATTCCTACCGCCAAGATATGTATGCAACGAAGCCAAACTGGAGTTGAAGGTAAATTCACCAGGTACACTTGCCCCATCACGAACCCGAGCACTGGAGTCCATTAAATTATGAATAACCAAGCCAAGGATACAAATATTAGTGGACAGAGAAAATACATTAAATCAACAGCAAGTGAAGGCAGCAGAATATCGTAAAACTTCTCCTGATTCCCAATCAGTGGGAAGTGACAGAGAGGCAGTACTTCCTCGTATAGAGCTTCTAATCACTAGATTCTAGCCAACATGAATACATCATGAATTTGCCACTATTATCTTCAAGGAGACTACCGATTACTGCTATACTCGAATGAAAGGGATAAAAAATCGCAACGAATGGCCAAGAACTAATCTAACCGGTAACTGGACAATAACAGGACACAAAAACCTACCGAAGCTACATACTGCTTCGCAGCAGCAGCATCTCAATCAAAAAATTAAGTTCAACACACCAAAACCTTGCATGATTCGCATGCAGTTGAACACGAACGGAGGACAACACTTGACACGCCTTAAAAAGCGCACCGCGAGCGAACCGCAAACAGCCTAATGCGCTGATTCCAAAAACCTACTGAGACGGGACGGTACGACAGGAGCGGAGATGCCGGATGCTTACGCGGGGCGGCGATCGTCGTCCGACGAGTCGTGAGCGTCTTCGACTTCCTCGACCTGCAGCTCCTCGAAATCGAGCGCCCGAATCTGCTCGATTTGACGCCTCTCCCTCTCGAATATGCTGCGATCCTCCATTTTCCCCGGATTCTACAGCGAACGAATCTCCCTCCCCCTCCCGGGCGCGCGAAGAAGAGAGGCTCGGGCTCGCTTCTTCGTCGACCGTCGATCGCGGCGGAAGGCGCTCGCCGTGTGCCGATCCTCTCCGCTCGCGAACGGCGAATATAGCCTGCGATTAGAGCGTACAGGTTTCTCGCGCTACCACTCTCCGGTTTCGAGTTTGTATCCCTCTTAGAAACAGTGCTTTGTCCGCCATCGCCTAGTGTCTTATGGGGAAATGAATCAGCCGCCCCTTTTATACGTGGAAAAATTATCCAAATCTTCCTGAGCTTCAATTTTAATTTAATATATGACATAATTTATAAACTAATTTCATAGTCCTGAGTTGCAAACTCTTGACAGGTATGCTATCCCTATGGCTCTCCTAGCCTTAATAGGGACTGCCTGTTAGCCAACAAGTTCTTCTCACCAGTATGAGCTTAAACAAGAATCTCGAGAATATCGAAATTCGATGCACGGGATCCCCTAAGGGCAAGTGCGGAGCATACTCCGGGATTTCTCTCAATCATAGTGTTTGTTCGAACCATCGTTCGGGACTAGAAGAGAAATGGGAGTGTTTAGAAGATCATGTTGGAAATAGAGTACACAACACACTTCTTATTTCACTCTCTGGTTTTTACAATGAGGGCTCCTTGCGCTTATATAGGCAGAGGAGGATACAAACGACACAAGCAAGCAGACTGGCCATGCTAGGAGATAATTATGAGAACACACTAGCCACTTATGGGCTACACGCAAAGGAAATCCTAAGGAAATCCCGTGACAGGCTATGAACAGTGATTTTCGCTTGATGCTACAGTAAAAACAGACTAGATGAACAGTGAACAGTGACCGGTGTACAGTGTTTTCAGGACAACTTTTATCTGTCTCTTCCGTCTCTAGCATTGTAGCTATAGTTCGAATCATCAGAGCTATGTTGAGCTAGCTGTTCCGCAAAGAGAGTGTCTTCATCGATATCTTATGGACTAGAGCTTCCGTCTTTTTCTCTTTTGAAGGCACGGATGAGATTCTCAATTTCTTCTGCCGACAGATCAGGTGGACGAGAGGAGCTAGCACCAAAAGAGCCGGAAAATGGGGCGTAATTTTGGGTGTCTCCCCAAGGGTCTTGCGAAAGGGCCCCCCAAGGATCATAAGGGGTGGAGGAGTCTGGATTATTCTGCCGAAAAAATGGAGTGCTTCTTGGATCTGGTCTCGAGTGGGATTCCATGCTGCAGGGTGGTCCCAAGAGGCAGGGACCTGTGGAGAAAGCCATGCTTCTAGTGGGATGGTACGATTTTCTTGACATAGGATCCGCTGGAGTTCTCGGGATGCAGGTCTGTCGGTGGAGATGGAGTGAGGAAGTGTCTGGTGAATCCGTGCAAATTCCTGAAAAACTTGAGGTTTGTAACTTGAAGTTCCTGCAACAGAAGGTTTGTCAGAAATCCATGCAGTGGGGTGGCAATATGTCCATGGTCGGTGGAATAAGATAATAGTGTATCTTTCTGGTTCAGGCCTTCCTTGACGATTTTGGATTTTGAAGAGTTCCTTCCAGTATTTGTGAGGTTTAAACCAAGCGAAAATATCCAGTAGATACTTCTAGTTATGATTATGACCCGCTGCATTCTTGATAAAAACCTGCAAAATTTGCTCAGTGGGAAATTCAATGGCTATGGTATACAGATTGAACATGTACCAAAATAACCATTTTAGGTCTTCTGGAAATTCATCATTGGGAGACCACCGGAGTGGATGGATAAATGGATAATCTGGGTGGAGTCCATCTGGTCTGGGTATTAATCCGCCATGTTCTCTGAAGATTCGGAGATGATATTCCCACATGAGTTCTTTCATGATGTTGTGTCTAATAGCCAATGGGACTTCAGGGGGATATTTTAGACTTGGCCAACCGCATTGCATATCAGTGGTGCGGTATGTGTCTGAGAAAGGTTCCTTTTTGACATACATGTTGATGGCTTGGATTGGTTCTTTTGGTCTGGATAGGAAGTCAGCGAGAACATTCTTAGTTCCTGGAATGTGTTTGATGTCAAAGGAATATTTGGAGAACCATTCAGCCCATCGGAGCAACTGTGGATAGGGAACTTGCTTTTGTTTGAACTTAAACATTTGAGGAAATGAGGACATATCCATTTCAACAAGAAAATGGTGTCCAATGAGATGTAATTCGAACTTCTTGATGCCATACTTGACTGCAAGTATCTCTTTGAAGGTGGAATGGTAATGGGTTTTTGCGTTGGAAAATCGACCACTTTTGTAGACACAAATTTGCCTGGTTCCATCAATTTCTTCAAAAAGAATGGCGGCCCAATATTTATCGCTAGCATCTGTTTGGAGAATCCGTTTGCCAGTGGATGGGATCTTTAGAGAAGGAAGATGCTGCAAAAGCTGTTTAAGCTCAGAAACAACTTGGGTTTGCTTGGGTCCCCATGGGGAGGGTCTTTTTTGAGCATTCGCTGGAGAGGCTGAAGATATTGAGAGATGTGGAGAACAAAATCTCGTAGATAATTGACAATACCAAGAAATTGTTGAACTTGCTTAGGAGTGAGGTCCTTCTCAGGAAATTTTTGGAGTTCATCAGCAATATGAGGTTCAGGGCAATAAGTACCTTCTTTCAGGCGCATACCAAGGAATTGAATTTCCGTTTGGGCAATGACCATTTTCTTTTGGGAAAGCATAATGCCATGCTTTTTGACAATATCAGCAAATTGTGTCAAAAGGTGAAAATGAGAGTGTTCATCAGGACTGAACAGAAGGATATCATCAATATAGATCTGAGAGTGTGGAAGGATGGGCTCAGAGATTTTACACATAGCCTTTTGGAAAAGGGAATGTGCAGTTTTGAGGCCAAAAGGGAGAACTGTCCATTGGAAGTGTTGGTTTGGGATACAGAACCCTGTTTTAGGTCTGTCTAGTGGATCAATACCCAATTGCCAAAATCCTGCCTTTAGATCGAATTTTGAATAGATTGTTGCTTTGGCAAGGCTAAGAAAAAGAGAGTTTCGATGGGGCAATGGGAATTTGTCATCCTGAAGAAACTGATTTAGAGGCTGGTAGTTGATTACTAACCTCATTTTTCCACGATTCTGTTCTGCTCGCTTGTTGACATAAAATGCTTCACATGCCCATTGAGAATTAGATGGTTCAATGAGACCCTGTGCCAGTAGGTCTGCACATTCTTGTTGAGCAAAAGCGAGGTGTTCTGGGCTCATGCCAGAATGGCTGGCTTTGGTGGGATTGATATCTTCATTCCGTTTGAAAGAAAGTTTGACATAGAAAAGAGAGTTTTCCTATAAGGGCTGAGCACAAATTTGGGAAAACTGGGAATGTGTTTCTGCACAAGAGGAGAGTAGGCTCTGGATAATCGGGTCCAATAGGGCTGGTTGAAGGGCATAGAATCTTTTAATGTCCACAAATTCTTTGAATTGGTTCCGGAAACGGAGACCATGAGAAATGATTCTAAGCTTAGGAAGTTGGGTCAAAATGTCCCAACCAATAATAATATCTTCGTCTGGAGATTGAGAACCAAGGACCTTTGTGGTAATAAAACACTGGGGAAAGAATTGGATGGTGATGGGTTTACTACGGCACTTTGTGGCAAAAGTGTCACCAGAAGCAGAATTAAAGTACCTGGTATATGGTTTTCAAAATTCTTCTGGGAGAATCTTGGTGTCGAGTATGGAAGAACTTGCTCCAGTATCAATGAGTGCCACCAGGGGAATGGGTTTGTGGTATTTGGACAAAAGAATATGAATGGGAATGTAGGGATGATGAACAGGTTCAGCAATATGGATGTCTGGAGGAGAATCAGGGAAGAAGGTGAAGACATCATTGTCAGAATCTGAGACTGAGGCTGAGTCTGAGCTATATGTTTGAATAGCACAGAGAGTGTTTTCGGATGGTTGATCGTCTAAAGAGAAGACCGACTCAATATCCGAATCATCAAGTGGAATACCAGTGCTTTGGGCAATTTTGTCAATCAGATGGCTTCCACGCTTCTTGGCTTTGGGACAATTTTTCGCAAAATGCCCTTTTTTGTTGCAAATATAGCATCTATCTTTGTTGCGCTTTTTGGAAGAACGATGTTGGCTTTTCCGCAAAAATTTTCATTTGCCTTTGCTTTTTCCTTTGCGTGTCTGTTTGAAGGAAAACCGTTTAAAGTGCCTCTTCTTTTTGCATCCTGTGCAGGAAGGATCTGAGCAATCTTTGGGACATTTGATCTTTAAACCGGGTTTGAAGCACGCCTTGTCAAGATGCCTGTTTTCTTTGAGATAGCTTCGGAAAGCTTCTCTTCGGAGACAAAGTTCTTCTATAGCAATATGAACAGCTTGCTGGATTTCGCCAAGAGTAGCCTCTGTTAAGCTCTTCTGTCTCTGTTAGAGGGTTTTTTCAGCCGCTTGGCTGAGTTCCCTAGGAATTGATGCCAAAAATATAGACTTGAGATTCCAATCTACACCAAGCAAGTAAAATAACTTGATCATAACTTGGAAGTGTCGGTCAAGGTCTTTGCGCCTTAATGAGCAGCACTTTCTTTCAAAGAACTCTTTTCGTTTGAGTTCTTTGGAATTTTCGGCCTTGCCAATGAAATACATATGGATAATCTGGATTGCATTATCCAAAGGCTGGGTTAAGAGATACATCTGGTCTTGTTCTGAAGCAGTATGCCACCAGTCTTTAAGTGCTCCTGTAAAACGGCTAGTGAATTCCAAAAGAATATCATAAGTGCTAGGTTTGGAAATGTGCCTAGTAGTGAGCCAGGCATGGAATTCTTGGAGCCTATCAGGCCACTTATAATATGGAATATCATCCAGGGTGAAGTAAACTTTGGATGATGATGCAGTAAAAGTCTGGGTTGCATCAGGTTGATCCTGGTGGTGTATTTCAGGCTCAGAAAGTATTTCTTCATCCTTGACACTGATGGCCATAAACAAGTTTTCATCCGAAGAAGAAGATCCGATGAATTGATCAGATTTGGATTCGGAAGAAATTTCCATATGCCTTGTTATGGATGGTTTGATGGCAGCAATCGAAGGAATTTGGTGTCGAAGAAAGCTTTCAAGTGGGTTGGATATAGTCATCGTACCAGGAGGTGGGTGTCCAGGAGGGTGTTCAGTTGCAGGTGCGAGGTGATGCTACCGATGACTTAGAGGGGGTTGGTGATTTTTCTTGTTTTTGTTTAAGCTTGCTCAGCTTTTCTCGAAGGATCAGAAAATTGTTCTGAGGAGGGGGAGCAGCAGAGCTTAAAACAGCAGCAAAAGATGAGGATGCTCCAAGTGGAGCCGATTCAGGTTTTGATGATAAGGAAGGAGACGGAAAGAAAGATTGGTCAACAGGAGTGAATGTCTGTTGACTCTTGAGAATGTGAATCTGTCGCCTGAGCTTTTCAATTTCTGGTCTTTGATCTTCTAAATAGTGACTAGGCGGTGCCTGCTTGGTTTCTAGCAGATGAAGCCTTTTCTGGAAGTCTTTCAGCATTTTACAAGACAACTCAGTATTCTGGTCTACACGTTCAAGTCGTGTAGCAACAGTTTCAAGGACCTCGTTTTGAGCCAGGGCATTTTCAGTTTGCCAGTTTAGAACAATTTCAGCAGCAGAAGGCTGTTTACGTTGTCCTTAGGCATCAAGGCCAGTAGGGTTAGGTATCTTGGGTGAATGCTGGTACCTTTGGTGGGGGTCTGAAAATCTTTCCAATGGAGGAAACTTCCGGTTTTTGCTGGGCTCAGGTTCTTTGGCTTCAAGTGGGGGAAAGTCATCTGGCGAAAACATGCATATACTAGGAAGGACAGGAAGCGAATCGAGATGAGGTACACAAGTTTCTGGTCTGGGTAAATTGATGGGACAGGAAGGGTTCTTTTTTACCCATTTCTGGATGGGTTTGTAAAAGGGTGAAGTGATCATGGACTTATCTGATGGTGTCTGAGGAGAAGGTGCGGGCTTGCAAGGGGGTGGTGGTGTGGTTATGACAGGAGGTTTTGGTGGCCTGTAGGAAACAATAAACTGATACCTACCACCATCTTCTCCTAGAAGTCCAACGGTTGGATCTCCATCAAGGTATCGTTGGTAAAGTGTGTCTTTTTTCTTCTTCTTTTTGGAAGAAGGTCGGTCATCTTCATCTTCAAGTTTTGTGCATGAAGAACAAGCACAATCAGGATCCCAATAACAATGTCCTGTGGGATCTTTGAAGAAATGGATCGGTTGGCCTTGTGAGCCAAAAGACTGGACATGCTGTTTGTTGTCTGGTTCCGATGAAACCGGGTCAGTAGGACAAGGGGTGAAGTGAAGAATGGTAGGAAAAATCGAGGAAGGTTCCTCTTTTGTTTTGCCGAACTTGATGGTAACAGTGCCATCTTTCTTACGGGTGAACTGAGGTTCACTGGACTGGACTGGCTTGCAACTTTGATGGAGTTTTTCATAGTTGGTTACCCAACTATCTGGGAGGAGTTTAACAAGCTCACTTCTTGGAATCTGGCGAGGAACATGGATACAAGAAGTCTGGTCATGATCGACCGAGATAACAAGGGCATCTTCAGAGTTGGGGATATTGAGATCAATAGCATGGTTCTGAACACGGTAAATCATTTGGTAATGTAAGGTTGCAGCAATTGATCTAGGAGTCTGGGGAGCTCCAGTAATTTGTAGCTGAACCTTCAAGGCAGTAAGCAGGTTGGGATCTGCAAGAGCAATGTTAAAATTAAGGAAGAGTGTAACAAAGACAATTCCCGCATTCATTGTTGTCTGGATGGTGCCAACACAAGCTTGCTGATATTTCAAAAACCGTGTGTCCAAAAGGGCTATTCTTGCAATAACTGGTAGACCTTTACGGCCATGGAAGGTTAGAGCAAGACGAATGGCTCCAAAGTGGAGATGAATGTAGCCTTGTTTGATCCATTGAGATGGAAATTCAAGTGGTATCTGAAGAGTGACAAACTGTTCCTGCTCAGTTGCTTGGATGGGATGCTGGTCAAATCGTGAAGATTGAACATACTCTTTCACAGTACGAGGAGTATGTTTGATAAGGTGTTTGATAGATCGAAGAGGAGAAAATGAAGGTGGTTTTGCAAAAGCAGCATAAGGGTTCATCATAGGAAGCTGGGTGTCTGAGATCTTACTATTCTCTGTGAGGTAAGCAACCTCATAAAGGTAGTCTATCCTGGAACATGAAGATTTGCGAAGTTCAGGAGGAGGCTGGAGAGAAAGAGTTGAAGTAAGAGAGATTGGAAGTGAAGGAGGTGATGAGTCTGAGGTATCCATATGAGTCTGAGGTATTCAATATAATCATCGAGTTTTTGATATTATAATACGTGAATAATATAAAAATATTTAATATTATTCCGATTTTGAATTAATGAAAGGTAAATATTAAACATTTTCATGTAGTTTGTGAACTACAATGAATATGTATAAAAAATTTAGAAATTGTGTTGAGCAAATTAAAAATACAAGAGTTATCGAGTTAAAATTCATTGATCAAATTAATAAATTAAAATTTTAGAAATAATATTACATATTAAATCAAAATTTAAGAATCATTAGTGCCATTATTCTTTTTATCTAATTTTTTGTTGGGTAAATTTTGCAATTCGACCCCACTAAATTTTTCAACTTTTCGTTTCGTCCATTAGGCCTAAGCTTGTTTGCAATTTTGGTGAGAAAGCTTGTCTGATTAGTTGATATCGCTTAAGAAAATGTTTTGCTTCTTTTCAAAATGTGTAAAGGAAAAATAGTATGATTTTTAGTTTCAAAGAATCCAAAATGAAAGTGGACGCAAATCTTTATGTGGATATATTATGTATCCTCAAATTTTAGGCATTTCACATCAAACAAAAATCAAAGTATAACAATTATAAAAGATAGAGGTCTATCTATCCCTACTCTCCATATAGAGTAGAATAGGTAAACTAAACGAATCACCATTAAATAGACACCTATCGTTAACATGATCAAAACGAGATGATCGTCATAAATCATAAGGGACTGAATCATTACTCAAAGAACTCGTGATGCAATGCATCTTGGACTTTTTGATATCGGTAATTAATGGATGAGTACGTCGGCCAAAACCCGCCACTTGTCCAGTCACGATTTTTCCAAAGAACCAAGCAGTCGCCTTCAATAGGGACGTAAGGTGTACCCCCTTTGTTCTGCAGGGAGACTCCAATCCAAGAGCCTAAAGCCCGTCCTTCACGGTGGTGAGCTTCTACAACTGGTGGTAGCCTTCCAATCTTTAAACGAGATCATTAATTTACCTAATCATCCGAACAAACTTTCAACCGTACCTTTTACCCATCAAATCAAGATAATATACACATAATGATGATATTATATGATGCCTATGATATTGATTAAATAGTCGATTACTGTAACGCCACATGTTAAGCATATGATATATAAAAAATGATGGCATGTACGGTCTATTAAATTTTTAGTTTATCCAATATGATATTTAAATTTTTTAATTTTTTAATTTATTTATTCTGATTTGTAAAATTTTAATTTACTAAATTTAATCATTTAATTATATAAGAATATTCAATGCTTTACTTCGAGCTCGCCTGCATTTCCATTTCACCCTCTATTCGCGTTCGTTGCGGTGGGGGTGTGAAGAATTAACTACGCCTTCACGTCGCCATCACAAAGCACAAACGATTCCGAACGAACGATAGTGAAAACCCCCGCGACCCATTTTCCCGGAGTTCCCGTCCGCGCTTATGCTCGCTCGCTCTCCCTCCCTCCTCCGCATCCTCCGCCGTCGCGACCCCGAGATGGCGCGCGCCCTGCTGCGCGCCGCCGTCCCCTTCGCCTCCTCCTCCCCCTCCTCCCTCGCCCCTCATCCTCCGCCGCCGCCCTGCACTCCCGGACCGCCCGCCTCGGCGCGGCGCCGTCGTCATCGCCTCCGTTAAGATCTTCGCAGTTCGGGAATAACGTCGGGTTTTTTCGGGCGGGGGATGAGAAGCAGCAGTTGGCAGGCGCTTTCGGCAGGGTTTGGGCGTCGCAGAGAGGGTACAGGAAGGTGAGGAGGAGGGCTGCGAAGAGCAAGGAGAGGGAGTTCGAGCTCAATGTCAGCATTTGCATCGAAGAGGACTTACCTGATGATCCTGAAATTCTGGTAACTTTTTGCATATTCGAGTGTTGGTTTTGTAGAGTTTCAATCGCCTTTTTAGATTCAATTTTTAGTTCCTGAAGCTTGACCCTCGGTTAAAGATTGGAACTCGGCCAGACGCTGACTGATTATGATGCGCATTACGTCGTTTAGAAGTTAAATTAGCTTACTTTCTCTATCCAACAAATGAAGAAGTAGAATTGTAGGGCGAAAACGGATGAAGTGGTAGAACTAATATGTTTAGGTAGTAGAGGGTAAGTCCAGTATCGGACTCTGGCCAAAGTGATGCCTTTTTTCTTAACTTATTGTTGCTTTTATTATTGATGTAACATGTGTAATTCTGTGTTTTGAGGGACAGTCTTTTTTCAGATTGCACTGTTGCAGTCTATTATCATTTTCCAGAGAAGCAGTTTCATCCTTTTCATTGGCAATTTGCAGAACATTGCGGAACTACTACGTCTAAATGTTCCAATGGCAATGAAACTAGCATTTGATGGCTTGAATGAGGCAAGTTACCAAACAAGAGACACTGCTATAGACGATGTCGGTGGATTTCAAAGCGTGGAGCTGTCTGTACTTCTTTGCAATGACGACTTTATTCGAAAGTTGAACAAGGAATGGAGGGACGAGGATCATGCAACTGATGTTCTTTCTATGTCACAACATGTCCCAGAGCTTAAGCTCCCTATAGTAAGAATGCTGCTTTATTTACCAGATAAGTTGCCTCGATGAATGGATACTTGACATATTTCCATCGATTACAGCTTATGCTTGGTGACATTGTAATTTCTGTTGAGACCGCTGCAAGGCAAGCAGAGGAAAGAGGCCACACTCTTCTTGATGAGATACGAATCCTAATGGTTAGTGTGGACACTTTATCCCATCTTTTTTCTGCTCTTTCCTTCTTGGGTTAGATAATAGATGAGATGGGGAAGGCTAAAAGAAATGAATGGTGATGAGACTCGATCCAAGCTACTTTTGAATATTAGCATCTACCAATTAGACCATCTCCCATTCTCTCTTAACCTTTTTTTTTTTTTTCTCCTCCTTTCACGGATGTCTTTCTTGTTCATAAATCATTTATTTGAGCTACGTTGCTTCAAGATAGCATAACTTCAATTTTATTGCCAATGGACTACCTTAGATGATGCAAAGTCCAAGGTTAGTAATTTCAAGTTTTAGCCTTGATTCCAGAGGAGGGTATGATGAAAACCATCTTGCCATAAGAATGCTTTTGAAGTTCAATGAACAGGATAAAAGTGATGCATTTTTCCATTTTCCTTCCTCCTCCTCTTAGTTGGGCAGTGGTTTGGGTGAGTGTAAGCATGGGGTCTTTATCTAATGTGTTCACTTATAGACACTTTTAGACAAATAAGATGCACTTGAACAACATATACGGAACTCGTCAACACGGTGAATTGGGGGGAAGAGTGCACTGATAAGAGGGGAGATGTGTTAAATATAGACCTTGCAATTTTGCAGGTTCACGGACTGTTACATCTTTTGGGTTTTGATCATGAGCTGAGTGAAGAGGCAGAAGCAGAAATGGAGAAGGAAGAGGAACTTCTTCTGAAAAGCCTTGGTTGGAAAGGAAAGGGATTAATTCAAAGTGCATATGACACTAAGATTGATGCAGATCCACATGCTGAGAATCCAGATGGTAATTTAACCACTTGATTATTTGACATCCTAGTTACTTGTATGAAGATGTTGCATTGGGATGTAACATCTTAGTTTAAGGCAAAGGCAATCTTACAGATGATTTGCCAAAAGACAGGAAAAGAGACGGCAGTCTTCGCTTTTACAAACCAAAATTCAGCTATATCTTCTGTGACATGGATGGTGAGACAGCCTTTCTGTGCTCTCTACTTCTCCCTTCTTCTTTGAACGTAGCTTGTGAAGGTATCTTTGACAAATTTTGGTAGGCACACTGCTTAACAGTGAAAGTCGGATCTCTTCAACAAATGCAAAAGCTCTAAAGGAGGCCTTGTCAAGGGGTGTCAAAGTGGTTATAGCTACTGGAAAGGTGCGAATGTAATAGAGTTTGACATTTTCTTTTATCATTTGTTTGCAATAACAGTAGTACATACTTGATACCCCTTTTCTACTAAGATGATACATTTTTTCAATTTATGATATCAAGACACTATTTCAAATTGAGTCTTTTTTTTTTCTCTTTTGTGAGTTTGGAAACACTTACTGCATTTTGTTGGTTATTGGATCTTTATCTGACCTTTGTGATCAGGCACGTCCAGCGGTCATTAATATACTGAAGATGGTTGATTTAGCCGGTAAAGACGGGGTCATTTCTCAGTTTACTCCCGGTGTCTTCCTACAGGTTAACATCTATTTGTGTTTTGGCCTTTCTATCCTAGCTTTACAGATTGGTATAAATATGTTTATATGAAGAATAGCTTGTTATTGCTGACACTTTCATATATCTTGTTTCCTTGTCTTTCTACAATTGCAGGGATTGCTTGTTTATGGTAGACAGGGACGAGAAATTTATAGAAGAAATTTAGATCTTGATGTGTGTCGAGAGGTATCTCTTCTGGTGCTACATTTGTTCTTGGAAAAGATGTTTCTGTCATTGACAATATAAAAGCATTAGAGTACTAATATACAGATTATAAGAGAAATCAATTAGGTTGGAGCAGAACTGGTGCTAATGTTCTACTCGATTTTTTCGTTCCCAAGAATTTGTTGACTATAACGTTTCATCATTTTAAGCTATGACCACTTGCATCATCTTGTTATTGTCTGTTAATCTACTGTAGAGATGTCACTTACAGTTACATTGCAGGCATTTATATACTCTCGGGAGCATGGAATTCCGCTTGTTGCATTCTGCGATGATCGTTGCTTGACACTATTTGAACACCCTCTCGTCGACTCAGTGCATACAGTATACCGTGAGCCAAAGGTGATGTCTTTGAGATTCTTTTTCATTATGCCCGAAGATTGGTTGTCCCAGGATATGATAAATCTTATGTCTGCAGGCGGAGATCATGCATTCAATTGAGGATCTCCTGGCTGCTGCAGATATACAGGTACAATGGTACACTTAGAAAGATAGTAACTGGCAAATATGGTCTGACCATTTTACTAATGCACTAAGATCAATTCAACATCGAAATCCCCTTATTACATCTCCAATACTCTTAGCCGAAACTTTCCTACAAGCTCTAATCAAATTTGTGTCCATTTATTAAATTTTAGCCCCAAAGTACATTTTTTAAGATCATAAGTACTATCCTCAGCCAGCACCATACTTGCGGATCTCTTTACCATTCTATCATGCTGTCCTAAGCCACCTCTTCTCTTGCTTGTCTACCTGAGATGCATCCTATATCTGCCTATTTTATGGTATTTTGCAGAAAATGATTTTTTTGGATACCGCTGAGGGCGTGGCAACAAATTTGCGGCCATATTGGTCAGAAGCTACTGGAGCTCGTGCTAATGTGGTCCAAGCTGTGCCTGATATGCTGGAGATTGTCCCTCCTGGAACCTCTAAAGGGAGTGGGGTCAGAATGCTGCTTGATCATTTAGGAGTTGCTCCAAAAGAGGTAGAAATCCACTCACAAAATCTTTTTCATTGGATTTTTCTCCTTTCTTGCTTCAGAGATTTTGCTTGGTACCTTAGTCATCTACTAAAGATATTGTGGGGGTAAATAATTTATAGATTCGATCTGTGGCCTAGAGTTCTCAAAACCTTTTCAGGATGAAGCTTTTGCCTTTTGCTTCTTTATTATTGTTGGAAAATATTGTGAGCAATAAGGGTAAAATAGTAACTTAGTTTGTGAGCCACAAAATTTTTGTGGGTAATTGGAAATTAAATCAAGAAGCTTACTGAACATAAAGCAGAGTTGCAAAGATAGTTTGAACACCAAACTGGTTTTTGTCTTGTTGTATCACCCAAAAAAGACCAAAAAAATTGTTTTCATCCTGCCCGTGCAATGAGATTGCAAATAGGTTCTCACGCAGTCATCTTATCATTTTATTGACAATGCTCTCTCAGGTAATGGCTATTGGTGATGGGGAAAACGACATAGAGATGCTTCAGTTGGCGTCTCTTGGCATTGCCCTCAGTAATGGATCAGAGAAGACCAAGGCCGTGGCTAACATAATTGGTGTTAGCAATGATGAAGATGGCGTGGCTGATGCGATCTATCGCTATGCTTTCTGAGACTCGAGCAGAAGTTATTAAAGTTTGAAGACAGAACTTGACAAGTCTACATTTCACGGTGCAAGATGGTGCCCAATTTTCCCCCATTTGATCATACGTACTATTCTTGAGAAACAGAGAAGTGTTCGATAGAGCGCGAGATAAAATGAACATTTTCAACTAAATTAGGGTCCATAGTTTTCGGTCATTTTTCAAACTGGTTCGTGACTTTCTGGGGATTCTTAATTTGTTAGGGGTTATTCTCTGCAACCTAATCCTTATGCCATTCTTTCTGGCCTTTGTTGCCTGTCGAATTCTTTCAATGAACTTTTAAGTTCGACAGAATAATGATATGGCTTCGACAAGGATCCTCCACCCCATTTGGATGAAAATTTGATACATTAGTTGTAGATCTCATAACTACTTTTATTCACGTGGATGAACGGTTTGACTGAACGAGGCCTCAAATGAAGACATCAACGGGGATGCAAGAGGAGCTCCTCTTTATAGCATGGGTTAGAAAGAGAGTTGTGCATGATTTGGGAGACTCATCGTCGTATCAAGAGAAAATTATCCAAAGAAATCATAAAAATCTGGCAATTTGTTTAGCTTTAAAATTTTCAATTTTGACAATCTAGTCATGAACTTTTGGATAACTTGTCAATTTAATTTAAAATTTTTTAATTATATTAATTTAGTCATAAATATTTTGATAATCTATCAATTTAATCTTAACATTTTAACAATTTACCAATAAGTCATTCTAACCAATTCTAAGCAATTCTAACTGGTCATGGTCTAGTGGCGACAGTCCTATGCGGCACAACTAACATTGACATGGATAAATTTTAAATCTTTTTAATTTTATGATTTTTCTTTTTTTTTTCTTTTTTCTTTTTTGCGTTTTTCCCTCCATAGGCCATTTCCAAGCCTCATCGATGGTCCACGAAGGTCGCTGGCGAAGGGCAAGTTTACCCAGGCTTGGGTTGGCAATGGAACCCCAGGCTTGGGCTAGCGAGGGCCACTCACCTAGTCGGGCAAGGGCCACCCTCAATTGGGCTACGAAGGGCAACCCTTTGCTAGATTAGACGAGGGCGACCCTCACTTGATGCCAGGAGAGACAAAAAGGGAGAAAAAAGGAAGAAGAAAAGAAAAGAAAAGAAAGAAAAAAATCATAAAATTAAAAAATATAAAAATTATCCACATTGGCAATTTTCGACCTATATTGACTAAAATAACTAAATTAATAAGCTGTTAAAATGTTTATGACTAAATTGACAGATTATCAAAAAGTTTGGACTAAATTAACAAGTTGGCAAAAGGTTTATGATTCAATTATCAAAATTGAAAGGCCTAGCACTGAATTGGCCGTTATACAATAAATTTAGAACTTTTTAGATAATTTTTCCGTCCTATGAGTATTTTCACTAGAACCTTGCAGTAAGTTAAATCTTAATCACCCTTTAATTTTCCATTGCCGCCAACAGGAGAACGGATGAAATAGAAATTAAACAATCTGTTCTGACTTAACTCATTAAACATTGATTGAAGGATGTCTTTTATGAACATAAACTAATGTACTAGATGCCATATATGATACAATTTCTATTTGATCTTTACTAGCACAAGTGTTTTACCACAGGCTTTCAGGGCAAGATAAAACAAGAAGAAGAAATCCAGGTTATAAAATTTGCTATTATTATGAATAAAGCAAAAGTTCTTGTCCGCCACGTGATTGCAATTTTGATTCACAGTTACAAGATGCAGAAGAAAGAGCTTGCGCCCATGTGTGCACGTAAGTGCACCGACACCGGCACCAGAGAGAGAGAGATAGGCAGAGAAGTTACTTCCATGAGGAAAAATGAACTTTTGGAATGCAAAATCAACATTGCACAGAAATTCACCGAGCAAATTACCCAAAAATTGATTGTTTCCCGCTTAAGTGCGGCTGCGCTATATTATTTCAATCTGGCCAGAAGAAAACACTCCCAGTACATACAACAGACACTCCTGAGCTTACCAAGAGCAAGTTGCACCATCTTTCGATTAACGCAAGCACTAGGGGTTAACAAACCATCACCTCAAGAGTTGTCTTGCTCTCAGGTTGTTTTGTCATACTGTGTATTTCTCCTTGCACACTCTAGGATTGTTTTATCAGCAGTAATAAAGTATGCAGCAATTGAAGCTGTCAATCCAAAGATAAGACTTTCAGTTGTTCGCAACATAAAACATTCATTAGTCCATATTTAGCTTCACATGATACAGAGTATTTGGCATTTTTTTTTTGGTAAGGTACAGAGTATTTGGCATTGAACTATGCATATTTATATATTTCAGATGCTATGGTAATGTAAATAGGAATACCTGCTGATATGATGAGTGCCTGTGCAGTATAATTGAGGTTCGCCTTTGCCCAAGGAACCACTCGGCAAACGACCAACTGAAATTTGGAGGAAGGAAGCCGCACAATATCAACACTAGTAACAATGATTAAGCCCAACAGGAGCTGAAGGAAGGAATACACAAAAGGAGCTTAAAGCAGCTCTAGGCCATCGGCACATTCTTGACATAAATAGAGAAGAAACATCAACGCTCGAGGGATGAAATGGGCATCAGTACCATATCCTTATATGTCATGATTTGACTGTTTGTTTCTTTGACCAATTGATGAAGCAACATGCAATAATGCAGAATTAAATTTCTCCTTACAAAAACATCTTTCATCTTTGAAAAACAGTTTTTTTTGGGGGGGGGGGAGACAAACAGAATCATCATAGAGATAAAAAAAAGTTTAAGCTAGTAAAATATCTTCAAAACTAAAGGGCAAGAATTCAGCGAAATGAACTTTCCTACCAACAAGATAGTCCAATTGATAGCGCACATATCATTAATTAGAGCAAGGATCTTTAGGAACCCAAGTTTCAGGTTCAAAAATCAAAATGAACGAACTAAAACTTGGCTTGTAAAAGCACCAATACAACAGGCATTTGAAATCAAAAGACTCCACAACAGAGCATAAAGGACAAGCATTTGGTGATACTGAAGTGAATCTCACTGTTCCTTGCAACCATTTCACTCCACCTTTATGTTAACACAAACTACAAAACTTAGACAATGACTCTCCTTTTCACCCAAGTTTATGCAATCCATCATCAAAGGGTTAAGTAAATCCTAAATCACCAAGTCAATACACGCCAAATTTTCATTCTCAGATACGAGTTGAGCTTAAAATTGAGAAGTGCTTCAGATATTCTAACAAATATTTCATTAAGAAGTCTGTCAATCGGCAGCTGAAGAGTCATTCATACATAAACATCCAGACATTCAACATTCAAGGAACATCTCAGTGCTCATAACTGGCAATTAAGCGATCAAAACAATGCCCCCCCTTTCCTAGCAACTACAGAGCACAAAAGATCTCCACAGTTTATGCATAAAATCACAGTCGAACGCAACCTCATCCGAAACTATCTCAAGAGATCTCCACATCTTATGCGTAAAATCATAGTCAAACAGGACACATCCGAAACCATCTCAAGATAATTGCATCCGTTTACCGTAGGCACGGCGCTGGTGACGCACGCGATAGCAGCTGCCTTCGTTCCAGCACGGACGCCCTCTGCAAATCAAAAAGATCCAACACGATCCAAACCAACACCGCATCAGCAACAACATTCTAGAAGATACAGAGACATAACCACGTCCCACGAGTAGAACCAGCACTTCGAAACAAGCGAGATCAACAGGACAAAACCAGTTCGATCGTCTTCCATACATCCATGACCACGAGTTTCCGCGACGATCCTCGTCGTCCCAAAAAAAAGGGGGATCGACGGCAATCGATTCACCGACCGAATCAAATCAAACCGAATCGAAAATGGAAACAGAAAGAGAGCTGAGAGAGGGACAAAGAGAGACCTTGAGTGCAATTCCGAGCGGCTTGAATCCTCCGTTCTTCGGCTGGAGAAGCGATCGGGAACGAGTTCGTCCTCCGGCTGTTCACCCAGAAATCCCTCATCTCCGATGGAATCCCCATTCCTCGTTTCTTCTTCCCGGAACAACTTGCCGCGACCGACCGGGGAAATGGCTGCGCGTGACTAATGGAAGTTTGTTTTTGCTTTGGCTCCTCTTATGATAGATGGACAACGTCAAATCACATTATATTATGACAAATAAATAAAAAATCCCTTTATACTAAAGGGAAATGACACAAATGAATATTTAATATTAGTCAAATATGTAATATGATTTATAGATTAATTTATTTAATATGATATATAAACTATAACTTAATAAGTAATGTAATTATTAAATATTTAATTTATTTAATATGATTTCGAATTTTTGAGTACATACTCAATTTAATTCCTAAATTATATGAAAATATTCAATCTTATCTCTTAATTTGAATTAATGAAAAAATAACAATAAATATTTTCGTATAGTTCGGGGATAAGTTGAACATGTACCAAAAGTTCAAGATCATATTGAACAAATTAAAAATTTATGAATCACATTACATATTTAATCAAAATTTAAAAATTATTTATGTTTTTTTTTTCTTTTTCTTTATCCGAAAATCAAAATTCAACGTAGGAATGGAATTTGGTGTTGCTTTCTCCGCCGATGTGATTTTTCCTTTTTTCCCCTTTCAACTTTTCAAGTGTTGACTCACTTTCCCTCTTGCGGATTCTTCTTCTTTTTCCTCGAGCCTGTCGAATAAAAAATAACAAAATTTAGGGTGACACTATTTCCGACCAATTTTTAGAAAAAGAATTGCCCATATCATTTAGGCTCCGTTCGTTTCAAGAAAAATGTTACTTTTCTGGAAAATATTTTTCAAGAAGTTATTTTCCAGGAAAACGTAATTATTTTCCATTTGTTCGAGGTAAAACTTGATTTTGAAGTGGAAAATATTTTCTGCTGTTCGCTTGGGAAAATATTTTCCTTTATAAACTCTTTTTCAATAATTTTTTATTATTTTATTTTTAAAATCGTTAATTATTATTTTTTAAAATAGATTATTAATTTTTTTATTTATTTTGTGTTCTCTCCTTCCTTGGCCGGTCGTCGGCCATGCCTCAAGCTCGCCTTGCTAGCGAGACTCAAGGCTCGCCTACCTCGGCGATCTCTCATGATCGCTCACCAGGCAAGGTGAGCTTAAGGCGATGAGGCTCGGGCCTCACGAGATCGGCATCGCGAGTTATGCAGCTTCAATTCGGAAAGTAGTTGAACTATCAAGAGGAAGAAGAAGTACAACGCCATGCAGAAGCTAAGTGAGGGAGATCGACCAATTAGGGCAAGCGATTGACTTTGTTCTACTTTAAAAAGGAGGGATTCGATTGTTTTGAAGGGAGCAAAGAGAGGCAAGCACGAGGGTGCTGGGTTCGTGAAGCGAGGGAAGAGAGGATTATAGTTTTTTATTTTGAAAAGGGGTAAATTTGGAAATAAGTTTCCGTCTTGTGACACTCGGGCGTCGCCGATTTGGCGAGCTCGGCTTGCCTGTCGTCGGTCACCGGCCATTGCCGTGGCCGACAATGGCCGTGACCGACGACAGGCCGAAAAAAAAAAACAGCAAAAAAATAAAAAAAATAAAGAATAAAAAATCGATTATATTAAAAAAATAATAAAAAAATCGATTTTTATTAAAAAATAACAAAAAATTCGAATTTATGAAAAAAATTAAAAAAAAAATCTAAAAATAAAAGAAAGAAGTGAGGACTAATGGAGAGTGTAAGATAAGAGAGAGTGAATGTGGAAAATGTTTTCCACTTTTCAAAAGTGGAAAACATTTTACCTCACTTTAGAAGATTTATTTTTCGTGAAACGAACGTTGGAAAATCCGGAAAACGTTTTCCTGGAAGTTATTTTCCGTGAAACGAACGGAGTTGCAGTTTAGATTTGTGGTCTTGAATTTACTTACTTTCCTTTTTCTTTAGATTTAATTGTAGTTTAGATTTGTGGTCTCGAATTACTTTCCTTTTTCTTTAGATTTTCTATATCTAGGTAGGATTTACTTACCATAATTAAGAATTTCATATGCTTAGTTTTTGTTTTATTGTAGACTTTTCAAGCTATATCAAATGCAATATGTTTTTTTTTTATTGTTAGAACTACTTCCATAAAAAATTGTTTTGTTGAAAAGAGAAACTTTCAAAAATCTACTTCTTTTCCACGTTGTCAATCATGTTTATGGATAAATTGTTAAGTGAATGACATTTAATTAAACTAAAACATTGCATAACATAAGAGTTATTTTTTTGGAAATGCCAATGAAATAACTTGTTTTAAATTGTCAAAAATTAATATCATCTATGAACTGTTTTAAAAAATATATATCAAGACAACTTATTATGCATAATTTTTTAGTATATTTCTATATATTCCTCTAACATTTTGCATGTTTTTTATAAAAGTATCTCACTAAAAAAATATTCTTTGATATAGTAAATAAAGAGATTTAATATATATTGTGGATTAATGAAATTAATAAAAAGTTCACAAAAAAAAAAGTAAGCTTTTAAGATAAGAGGGACAAAAAATAGATAAGTTGTAATAAGATAAATAAAGAAAAAGAGACTTTTCAGTTCTATACTACATCAACTAATGTCTTTTTTTTTTATTATTATTAGCAAGATGATTTTACATGGTGCATGTAAAATGCTATAGGAATATAAGAGAATGCACTTTTCTTTAGTACGCTAAAAAGCACAATATGTGAAATGCTTAATTATGATAACTATTATAGATAATAAAAAAACACATTAAAAAGGAGGAGCTCTGTCATCACTTTAAATTGAAATTGAAATATTAAGGGGGGCTTTATCTTTTTAGTATAAATGGAGCTGGATAGAGTCATTTAAGGGAAGGAAATAGTGCTAACACATGTAATAATGTGAAAACTATGAGTCTTGACCGCTGGCCACAAGCTCCGATGAGGGCCATTGTCTTGAGTTTTCGTGGTTAAAAAGATTTAGCAGCCACGGTCGCCATGAGCTTCAAGTTTTAGTGGCCATGGTGGCCGCGAGCTCAAATCAAGCGGTCATGCCTAAGAATTTGAACTTGAACAAACGCGCAGCAGCAGAAGTCTAGATATTTTTATCTGGGGATCTTCAAGGTACAAATCCAAGCCCAAGCTTGTCAATATATCTAGTTGGACCCACTTTAACTCAAAAGCTTAAGCTGGTGAATTATGGACCAACTAGGATATATTAACTGCTCAATACCACATCAATTCTCCGATATGGGATTACTTTTCTAACACAACTCACACGTGTATCCTAACAAGCTCCCCCTCATGTGTGAATTCCAGTGTTAGGTCTACTCCCCCTTAAATCAGTCCTGGCCCACGTTGTTATACCACAACACTTACCTGCCACGTTGTTATACCACAATGCCTAACTGCCCAAAAACCGTAACCATCAGCTCTAATACCAGTTATTAAGAGCGCAACGCCTACCTGTCCAAAAACCGTAACCAGTAACCATCGACTTTGATACCAGTTGTTACCTGCCCAGAAATCGTAACCATCGGCTCTGATACCTATTGTTAAGAGCGCATAGTAGAAGTCTAATACCATTTCGCATAGTGAGATCTCTAAGGGGGAAGCCCAAATTCGAGTCCATCAATATATCTAGTTGGATCCACCTCAACTCAAAAGCTTAAGTTAGTGAGTTATAAGCCAATTATGATATATATTAACTGCTCAACACCACATCAATTCTCCGATGTGGGATTACTTTTCTAACACAACTCACACGTGTATCCTAACACATGGTCGTTGCGAACTTAAAGCTTAAGCTTACAGCTACATCGATGGTTATGAAATCCTCTCTCTATTTTTTATATGTTTTTTGACGTGGTGTCATATAATAGTGTTGAGACAATTATAGCATGACATGTATTTTGTGGCATTTATGTTAGCAATCTAACATCCCATGTTAGCAAAAAACGACTGATAATAGAAGGGAAAATGATGCAATCAGTCTTTGAACTTTGGCTCAATATTCAATTTAAACCATGAAATTTTAATTTGTTTAAAGTGGTCTATGAACTTTAGCTTAATATGTAATGTGATCCATGAACTTTAAATTTATCCAATGTAGTCCCTGAACTTTTAATACATGTTCATTTAGTCCCTGAACTATATGAAATTGTTCAATGTAGTCCATTTCTATTAATTTAATATCAAGGACTACATTGAACATTTTTATACAGTTCATGGATTATATTAAATATGTACCAAATGTTTAGGGACCACATTGAACAAATTAAAAGTTTAAGAATTATTTATATCATTATCCCATAATAAAAGTATAATGAAAGGATTAACGGTGACTTTTTCAAAAGCCGGGGGAGATTATCCGTTCATATGACTATCTCCTTTTGTTCCCTTTTAAGTCAATAAGTTTGTCACCAAACTCCATTTTTTAGTCAATTGTTAGCAAACTCTTGACCAGGTGGTTTTTTTGGTCAAAATGAACTCTTCTTCATTAAACATTAAAGAATAACATGAATTTTAGGCTCCCGAACACAAAAGATCCCGTAAAGGTAATGCTGGCATTGCCAACCAATTGTGAGGAATAGCCTTTTTCCGATGCATCTTGGCGATTCTATATGCTACTTGGTTTGACTCCCATGGACCAAATATCAGCTTAACTGAATTAGAGAGCTTCTATTTATATTCTCGTATAATGGGTCAAAGCGTTAACTAACCGGCCGCATTGGACTTGACGATCCAATCTGTTACTTGGTTTGATACCCGTTAATTAACCATGCGCCACATGTAAGAATTTTCAACACTGAAACCCCATTCAAAAAATCGAAAGGGAAAGGAGGGAGCTTTACTTATTTCGTGGACTCCTCCCAATTCTGGTGGTTTAAACCTCAACATCGATGGATCGGTCATTGAGGGGGAGAGCGAGGGTGCAATGGTTGGCGACTGCCGTGCCCAGCCGGAAAAGTAATCAACGGATTTGCGGAACAGGTCGTCGTAGCTTCAGCCACGGAAGTGGAAGCCCTAGCCTTGCAAGTAGGGGTGTCAAATGGGTGGGTTGGGTCGGGTCGAAAATAATCTAACCCATATTGACCTATTTAACCCGTTTTGACCCATTTTCATACAATGTAAATTTGATGACCCATACCCGACCCGACCCATACCCAACCCATACCCGATCCATATTACCAACACATATTAATATTTAACTTAATTTAAGAAAATCTACTCCCACTTATTTAGTCCACTTTAAACTTTTCACATATAAATTATTTGAATAAAAATTTCACATCAAATTTATAAAGTAAATTAAATAATAAAAAAATGTGAATACCTCTATTGAAATAGTTTGAGGAAAATAATTTTAAAAAAATCGATTTTTTAATTATTGTTGAGTGAACCTGATCGGATTGGCAACGAAGGTCGAGAACGCATAGAAGAGGAGATGGAAGGAAAGATGATAGGTCTACCTAATAACTCACTCAACCCATATTTGACCCATATTTAACTTTCACTTAACCCGTATTTGACCCATTTAACTAAAAGTGGGTCATAATATGTGTTTATGACCCATATTGACATCTCTACTTGCAAGCTACTTGGTTGTACTCGGAAGAAAACAATGTACGGAAGCAAAGTGATCAGCACGTGGAGTTGAGTTCCGACACCTTATCACTTGTGCAAATTATCTCGACTAGGTGGTTAGCCGAGTGACTTTTGGTATGAAAATTGAAGGTTACAAGTTCAAATCCCAATCTATGGGTGCATTTGGTTCGGCTTTGGGGGAATGCACTTGGGAAAATGCAAATATCTTTGAGCTAAAGGGGTTTCTCGAAATGCAAATACTGTTTGATAAATTTTGTATTGTGAAACAACTTTAACCCAAGTGCCGTTTGATGAATACTATATTTTACTAAGGGACTTTTGCGAAATTTTGTATTTAAAAAAAATTGTAAATAATTTTTTTTTTCAAATGTACTTTCCGGCTGCCAGATGTGGCCGCCGGCCACCCTCCGGCGGCCAGATCTGGCCTTCGTGTGACCTCAGGCAACCCCGCCTGAGGTCGGACGACCGCAGGTTGGGTCACGAACCCAAGCAATGGCGGTGGTCGCGCGATCGCCTGGTCGCCCGAACCAGGCAACACCCGTCGCCTGGGTTCACGACCCAGGCGGTGGTCGCGCGACCGCCTGAGTCGCCCGAACCAGGTGACGTCCGTCGCCTGAGGCGGTGACCCAGGCGGTGGTCGCGGGACCGCCTGGGTCGCCCGAACCAGGCGACAACCGCCTGGGTCGCCCGAACCAGGCGATGCCCGTCGCCCGACCCAGGCGACAAGCGATGGCCGCCTGAGGAGGCAACCCAAGC
Source organism: Corymbia calophylla (assembly GCA_014182845.1). Classification (NCBI taxonomy): domain Eukaryota; kingdom Viridiplantae; phylum Streptophyta; class Magnoliopsida; order Myrtales; family Myrtaceae; genus Corymbia; species Corymbia calophylla. The sequence continues at coordinate 4,129,149 of CM024695.1, forward strand.
GGTGTCCCCCTTGGTCGGCGGTCACCCTCCTTGGTGGCCGACGGTCGCCAGCGGTCATCGGTCGTCGGCGGTCATCGGCGGTGTTGGGCACGTGAGGAAGATGAACAGTAATCCTCCAAGTTGCATTCCGAAAATGCAACTTGTAAATGCACCTCTAGACCTACATTCACCTAAGGGCCTTTAAGGATACTTGGAGATGTAATTGCATCTCCCCAAAGCCCTTCAAAATTGTAAGCCAAACGCACTTGCATTTTCCCAAGGGGCTTTCGGGGCTGAAAGCCCCTTGGAAAAGCCGAACCAAACGCACCCTATATCCTTCACTATAGAAAACCACCTTGATTCCTCTGTGGAGGACGGGTGACAAACTCATCCAGTGGGCTGTTGATATTATGTTGGTGTCTTAAATCGAATACACAGTAGCCAATGAAGCAGACCTCGTCCACAGTTAGTCAAATTTTATTTATGTTTAGTGTCGGACTAGATTGAAACTTAGCTGCAATTCAAATTCAAAGTATATATAAAATTACACGCACTTCAATGTTAAAAACTATATGTACACATTATTAAAAAAAATTATGATTGAATAAGCTAAAAACTCGATGGTACTTTCGACTTTACCAAAATTCGCGTCCATTCAAATGGGGACAAAATTCATAAAGTGACTCGGTTTTTTTCCTTCAAGAGACCGGCAGAATGCTCGTGCGTAGCTAGTTGGACGACACGGCACGTCTCTTTTGGCAAGTTCACGTTGTTTGCCAAAGCAAAATTTAACTTGCCCTCTTAATTTTTTTTAGTTAATAGATTCTTTTTTCAACTGATAGAATTGTCGTACACGAATGGCTTCAATGAATTAAAATACCAGCCTACGACCAAAACAACTTAAAAAACAAAATGAAATATGAGCCATCGATCTCCAATACCGTTGTTCTATTTCTATCAACAAATTTCGGGTGTGTTTATTTCACAATTATCGATTAGAAATGTTTTCCTTTTTCTTTACCGAGTAATGTTTTTTCTTATTTTCCAACGTTGAATATAGGAAACGAGTCAAAGCAAAAAATTTCATAATTAATAAAATATTTAATACTTAAATTCGAGAAAATAATTTTCTCTTTCAAAAATCAGCACTCATTTTTCAAAATACAACTAGAATCCAACTTTGGGCTTGAGTGCACTAAGGCCAGGTTTGTATCCCCGACAATTTACCTAATGCCCATGTCCAAGTCCTAGCAATCTTGAGATTGTGGCGACTAGACCCAAGTCCCCCAAGCTAAGCCTAGAACCTAATGCCCATACTCTGGTCCCTAGCTGCCATGTCAAGGTCCACAATGCTCGTGCACGAATCCTTAGTGGTCAATCCGAGTCTTTGAACTTTTCATGTGAAATAAAAAAACATCAAATTATGCCCTCTATAATATATTTACTCTAATTTTTTTCTTACGGCATAAAAAATCTCAAATTTGTAGCTATTTGATATATTTACCATTTGTCAAGATTCCTCTATATGATTTTTAGTCCAAATATCGTTTTTATTTCACTTAAGCTACGTGGGCTCCATGTCAACGCTGTTTGCTTTCTATTATCTATTTTAATGGTTAACATTGATAGAACTTTGACAAAAGATAAATGTGTCACAAATGTATAAGTTTGAGATTTTTAGAATCATAGAAAAAAAATTTATGGTAAATGTGCCACAATGGGTATATTTTAGAGCTTTTGGTAGTTTTTCCCCTTGATTTAATTCTCATTCTAAAGATTTTGTTAATGAATGCATCCGATAAACATCCATATAAAGAAAGCTTATCACTTTCAATATATTCTTATTCTTATGTTATGTACAATCAATATAATTAAAAATAAAAATCATTATTTGTTAAGTATGACTAAGAAGTGCCCTCAAGACCCATTATTTAAAGGAAAAATCATAAAAAAAACCTTTAATTATGTCCATTATTACACATTTACTATAAATCTTTTTATTATGCAAAAAACCCCAAACTTGTATAATTTATCTTTTGTCATCTATTAAACATAGACATAGCTGCTAAAAATATGATGTGAATCCAATGTGACATTATTTATGAATTTCAAAGACGAGCGCGCGTAAAAAAAAAAATTATAAATTATAAATTAAAAAAAAAAAAAAAAAAAACTCATACTAGGGGAGAGAGAGATTGCAAATGGGGGCGCCATCGCCCAACGACTTGCCTGGCGAGGGCCACCAAGGCCATCAGCAAGGTCAAGACCTCAGAACTGGCTGATCAGCCTCCACGCCTTCTAAGGTAGAGTTTGCTCCTCAGATTGCAAAGTTATTATTCATCAACTTCAGAGTAATTGTTCATCGTTTTCGAGCTCGCAATCATTCAACCACAGCTCATCCGTCGCTACCCACTGCCACATGAACCTCTGACGGCGTTCGTCGGCTCTAACTCAACCACCCGCAAGGTGATCGTCGCTTGCTCTCAGATTTGAGATTTCATATTTGCACAGGTGAATTAGGAGGGATGAGACAGAGATGAGGGGTGAGTCTCTTGAAGACGATGATCTAGCTGCAGCGAGCTTCGAAGCTGGCTAGGGTGGCCACGAGCTTCAAGGTCAGATCTGGCTCTAAAGCTCGTGGCCACTCGAGCACGAAGCTTGGCTTGAGGGTCTGCTACGTGGAGGGAAGCTTGAGAGTTGGAGGAGAGTCTTGAATGGTGGGGATGAAAAATATTGACGTTGAAGACGATCTCAAAGCTTAACCCTTGCTTGGATTATTGCTCTAACAAATGATGGAGGAGAAGGTTTTTGGTGCTGCCGATGCATGGCCACGCCACTCGAGTTCGACACCATCTGGGCCGAGTTCCACTAACCCGCGGGGATCGCCGAGGTCGATGGCCTACGATGCTCGGCGACCCCTCACTGGCTAAGTCCAAACGACAATGGCGCCCCTAATCATTTGCAATCCCTCCCTTTCTTGATTTTTTTCATTTTGGCTTTTATAGTTATTAGAAAAAATTACAAAAAGGGAGCCGGAGTATCCATATTTTCTCAAATAATGACTTAAAGTGGACTTTAGTTCAAATAAGGATCCGAAGTGACCATGATTATTTTAAATAAGGATATGAAGTGGCTATACTTATTTCAAATAAATGCCTAACCTCATCGGTCGCCGGTCAGCTAAATTTTTCCGATGGATTAAGGGCGTTTTTGTCCAAATTTTCTTCTTATTTTTTTTCTTTTCTAGCGTTGACCAATAGCCGTTGACAAAGGCTCACTCTCACTAGCCGTGGGCGAGGCCACCCTTGCCACATCTAGTGAGGGTGGCCTTGCGCACAGCCAGCGACGCCTCACCAAATCTGGCGAGGGTAGGCCTCCTCGGGGGTTGGCGAGCCCTCGCCTCACTTGAAGCGAATGAGGGTCGCCAAGCCCTCACCTCGCTTGGGGCCAGTGAGGGTCGCCAAGCCCTTGCTCGCTGGCCACCGACAAAGAATGAAGAAAAACCAAAAAAGGAAAAAGAATAAATGACGAAAATATCATTGACCGCCCAAAAGTAGACTCTTATTTGAAATAGATCGACAAAGAACGAAGAAAAACCAAAAAGGGAAAAAGAATAAAGAATAAATGATGAAAATACCTTTGACCACCGGAAAGTAAGCCCTTATTTGAAATAGATATAATCACTTCATGCTCTTATTTTGAAAAAAAAAGAAAAGAAAAAGAATCTACTTCAAGCCCTAATTCGAAAAAGTAACGGTACTTCAGACTCTTATTTGAAACAAGATTTATTTCAAACCCCTATTTGAGAAAATGAGAGTTCTTCAAGCTATTTTTTGAAATTTTCCCTAATTTTTATTTTTTAACCATTTCTCACCACCTTGGCCTCACTAGTCCTCAGAAAACATTAACAATGTCCCATGTCAGATTTCTAAGGACAGCTTTGGACAAAATTATTACAGAAGATAACTATGTCATTCAAATTCAACTTCCAGTTTTTTTTGTCACAAAATATTAAGATAATAGTGTCACGATAGTGAGCATAAAATGAGTTTTTGGTGACACTTTCCCTTAACACTCTTGCTGACGGGCCATGAAATGCTCTTTCTTGCACGAGGGTACTTCTTTGCATAATTCTTATTAGTCAGTATTTCCATTCGGATGACCATTAGCTTTTTTTCGTCTTTAAGTAGAACACCAACTTAAGACAGAAAGGTTCATCAAACAAAGACAGTCATAAATATCTCCACTCGGATAACAAACACCTTCTTGTACTCAGAGGTTCCCATGTCCCCAAACAAGAAACTGCATCACCTGCAACAACTCCAACTCATGTAGACACACGCAAGCCCGGTATATTCCAGAAAGATAGGGGAAGAAGCAACGACTTTTTCAATACAAAAACAGGGAAGAACCAAAAAAATCCCATAATGCATTGCTGACATGCCTAAAGACCCTGATCGACTAGATAGTCTCCGAGCCTCTCGACAACCATGTTGCACTGACCAGCAGTCATAGGCTCATCATATACGCCAATGATCATGGCCTGATTTGTCTTCTTGATGGTAACACCTCCGGGGCCCTGAAATCACATATTGACTTAGTGATGTGAAGGAGCAAGGGGTGGGAGAAGTATAATGTATAAACAGAGCAGCAACAGGATATCCCATCAGTGCAAGAGATGGCGGAGAACAATTCACTTACTAAGTTAAGAAGATCAATAAGTCAGAGACAAGAAATTCATCATGCATGAGCAACCATTAAAAGAAACATTCGTCAAGCAAAATTTACATGTTCCAAAGTAAGTGGCAACAATTGGCAATGGTTCTGGTAAAACCAAAAATCACTTAGGCCTTACAAAAAGGAAATATAGAACGGTCATCCTACTTTCATCATTAACAGACAGTTGAGGACGAAATCCATCATATGCAAGATTTGCACTTTGACACAACAATTAAATTGAGCATGACAATAACTATGAAGAACTGTTTAACTTAATAATTATGACCATCACAAAATCCATCCAAGTGACATCCCTCAAATCCACTTGAAAGCAGGGCAACAAATCGAAACTGATATAAAGCAAGAAACAATGTTTCCAATCACATAGCACTGAAAAGGATGGGCATCACATGTGATGTGCCTCAATGACAAACTTACCTTCTTCCCACGAATAACAGCACCAGGTTCGCCTTGGATCACCATGTACTTTGTTCCACCAAGGTACAAACCAGTCGGTGCAAGTGTCCCGGGCTCCTCAAAATCACGCATTATTCCAGTTATCTCTTCGGGCTTAAACTGCGCACACCAACACACACAGCCACAGAAATTATATTCATAATTCCAATAAGAACAGGTAGTTTACAGGTAGAGGGTAATCATATCCAATGTGTTGAGATATGCAAAAAATTTCATATCCAATGTGTTGAGATATGCAATGCTTCGTCATTTGCAGGAAGTACTATCTACTTGAGCAACATGTGCAACACGAGAGAAAAGGGAAAAATCAATACTTGTATCAAGATAAGACAACTTGAAACCTATACTCATCAAATACCAAGAAAATGCACGATTGTTAAGGGAGAACAATTCGTATGGTCTTTCATTCCAGTCTTGCAATTGATGCTAATATAATATCTTCCTGATTTTTCGTCAGCTAGACAAGGAGATCTAAACCTTCACAGTTCACACAAGCATGCACATGCCAAACGATAAATCCTGCCAATCGGCGCTCACTAATCAGATAAGATGATGCAACTCTGAGAGAATGCACCACCATTCTTCAGTCTTATTCTTTTGAAGTAACTAAACTATACCTCCAAACTTTCTCCTTTAAAACAGTTAGATTTCCTCGCGTGCTAGAACGTTAATCAAAGAATACGTAGTACCCGATCTAGTAAGGTCAAAGTAAAATCCGCTACTCTTGGCGAATCGCATACCATTCTTATCATGACACGGATACAAACAGTATCAACCACGACATAATACCAATCATCATCGACTCCTCCGACTTCCGCATGGATGTCGAATGTCGACTCAACTCCAAAGAGCTACATCGCTGATCCGATCAAGTCCAACTACAGACATCCTGAACTCCATCACCCTACACTCACCAGTCACAGTCGAATCCGATGCACACGACCGACCGAATCATGACCATACCAGCACAGATCTTGCACCTCCGCCCATTGAACATTCGATTCCACCAAAATTAAAAAATTAAAAGTCGTCAAACAAAAGCAACAACTGCCGGAATCACACAGATTAACGCGAAATCCAGTAAACTCCACCACCTCAACAGTCAATCAACGGATCCTGAAAACGAGAATTCGCATAGCGAGAGAGGATTAACCTGGGGGAAGTTGGAGCTCTGCGCCCAGACATTGCCATCCTGGCCGATGATGGCGGCGGCGGTGAGGTGGTTGCCTTCCATGTCGCACATCAAGTGCTCGTCCACGTACTGCTGCCACGACATCTTCGCCCGTCCGTTCGCGATCGATCGCACCCGAGAGAGAGAGAGAGAGAGAGAGGCGAGGGTGAGCTTGATCGAGCTGAGCTGTAAGAGCGCAGAAGCAATGGGAAGGGAAGGGGGAAGATATACTGGAGGAAAAGGGGTTGCGTTAGAATTAAGCTTTGCACGATGGCGCGTGGGTAGCGCGCGCGCGCGCGTGGGGGTGATTGCCGACTGGGGAAGCTCTCTGATTCAAAAACATCTTCCAGCGTGGATTATCGTAAGGTGCTCTGTCCTCCTTCCTTTTCTCGGGCGGGACCCACTCCGACCTTTCAAAAGGCGTTTGCGAAATTATTTTCCGTCTTTAAAAACGATAATTGCTCCGCCATTTCTTTTTCGGAAGAAAAATGAAAAAGGAAGATGCTGAAAGCGCGCCCAATTTCATTAGAATCGCGAACCGGAACGACCTTCCTTGGAAGCAAAATTTGTGAGGATGTTTTCGCAGGAAAAAGGATAAAGCAAATTCTATTATTTTAAAATCGAAAAAGATTTAGCATTTATAACTTGAAAAATAGTAACTTTATTCTTAATCATGCACGGTACGGTGCTAAACCTTTTTAAAGCGCAATTAACTAAATTCTAATAAATCAAATTTTCTTCTACTTAAATATGCAAATGGGGATGTGATTGCTTGCATGTGGGCAATGCTTCATGGGCATGTGCATCAGTCCTCCAAAAAAAAAGAAAAAGCAGATAGGAAGTAATCATAGCAAAGGATTGGAATGAAAGTTTGAACTAGAAAGATTAGGCCTTTTTTATTTTGCGGAATATATTTTTCTAATTTCCCAATGTTTAGTTTGCTTAAGAAACTAAATTAACTGAAAATATTTTTTTATAGTTAACAGATTACTCATACTTAAATTTAGAAAAATAATTCTGTCTTGAAAAATCAAAAATTATTTTCCAAAATATAAATAGATATCATCACTTAAACCGAAACTTCATGCTTAGATACAAAAACCCTAACACTAGTTGCTGGTGTCCTGGACTTAGCCCAGGCCGGTTTCATCAAGGTCGAGTTTAGAACTTGGGTGCTAGTGCTCAAATCCTTGACACCCATACAAAAGTCCATCAACGCTAAACTCAAACTTAGCACTCAGGCTTAGGTCCACAAAAGCCAAGCACAAGATCCCAATACCTAAGTTTAGATCCCAACACCCAAGCTGGGTCTACAAAGGTTGTGCACAAGTCCATCGAGGTCAAGGCTATTGAAGTCTATCAAAGCAAAGCCCAAGATCCAAGAGGCCAAACCTAGGATTGGTACGTGTACCGTTTACTAACGTCCGAATAATGTATGTCTATTTTAAAAAATCAAATAATAGAAATATTAACCAATCTTTTCTAGTTTTTTTTCTGATCTTAACCAAGCACTAAAAAATATCATCATTTTCCCAAAAAATGATTTTTCAAAAACATTTTCTAAAAATATCACAAAAGGTTTTGCATTATCTTGTTCAATACACAAAATCGTCTATAAAATTGTCTATATAGAAAAAAATAACACTGGGTTCTACACTAGCATTATATGCAACTGATCCCATTGCAATAGAGATTTCAGTTAATTATGTGTCATTTTATAAACCAAGGAACTGATTTTATTTTCTATCAATTTTTTCATGGAAAAATGTCAATATCCTTTGCCTAAATTACTGCGAGAGAGAGAGAGAGAGAGAGAGCCTGTTCTATGTTAAAGTTCTTTAAAACCACTGATGTTCCAAAGCATGCTGCAAAAGAGCAGGAAAGATGTAAAGAATCAGCTCTATTGACTACTGGCCTAAGCCTCGTTTCTTACAAAAAGATTTTCCGTGTCTCCTGCTGATGCTATTTTCTAAGTAGAAGAAAGCAGTAATTCACAATCGCTTTCCAGGCTGCCAAAAAGAAAGATCATCCGTTCAACCGGTAGCTTCTTCCACTAAAAGCCGTCCCAGTTGCCCTCTCCGGTTGCGAGCGAACTTGTGCCGGCTGTCCCAACCGCAATCTTGCAACGAGCTTGTGTCTGCTCTAGGTCAAGGAGCTCGCCATCACTAGGATTAGAGTCATATGCCAAAGTCCAATCTCTAGTTTTCAGACAGAATCAGAACATATTGCAAATACTTTTAACATTTGTGATGCAGTTTCAAGTTTTAATAACAATAGTAATTAAAAACAAGACATTTCCAATTAAACAAGCATTGGGCCATTTACAATCCCATTTTACCTTTTGCATGCATTACACTATATAAACATGGAAGCAGACATAAAATGTAATCATTTTGCTAAATTATCTAGAAGATTGACATAAACACATTTTAATATTTACCAGTGACGATGTCTTTTCAAAGAAACTTTGATCGAGAAAATATGAGGACGGAGATCAAGGAACCTTCAGTATCCTTCAAACTCCAAATGGCATACACAATAAATGCATGCAATGTATCAGTACTGCAATTGCCAATTATAATCACCCTGTCCAATCTCAAACCATAAAGAATGGACTGGATTATGCATGGCCCTTTCCCGTTTGCAGCTAAAGGATGTTTGACAGACCTAGGGGTGCAACGCTTTCTTGTGATCTGTTCTTTATGATGTTAGATGATGCTTCCTTGTGATCTGTTTTTATGATATCAGATGGTGACTAGTAAGCTCACTAGAAAGCCAGATATTTGTGTTAAAGGAAGAAGTCCCAAAATACCTCTTAACCGTTATTTCTTGCTACCTTTTCTTCCTAATTAAGTATGATGCAAACAAAAGGATACACCCATCTTGGAGTCCTTAGCATGTCCTTTCCACCAGCAAGAGGATGCAGAACGGTCAGGAAGTAATAGAGATGTCCAGCAAGGATCCCAAGAAGGTCTGGTAATAAAGGTGAACCGAATATAACATCCAATGCAAGCATTGCCCATGGTAGGTAAAAGGCCTGCAGAACAAAGTAAACAAAAAGTCCTGTTAATCCATACCAAGGGAATGACATACTGATGATTGAAGTGATACCGCAGTGAAAAATCAGCCATTTCTAAAGAAGCTGAAAAGATACCTTCAGAGCGACCAGTCCATAAATGTTGACTCGCGCATTTGGAAACTCTCTACTCCATACGTACAAAAGCATGAAAACCAAGGAAACCCCCAGGAAGGGAGTCCACAGCATAGGGATGGCTGCTAAAGCCTAAAAGCACAAATTGATTAAAAAAAAACTGATGAATCACCCATTTAACTGGTCTAAACCAAGAATTGCAACAAATGTTTATTAAAGAGAATGCGGACCAATAAGGAGAATGCCCCAAAAATCATCATCCATAGGAAATCTGCTGTTCGCCTATCGAATGGGCCCTTCTCAAGTTGAACTCCATATCTGGCTCTGCATCAATGAAAGACAGCAGTATACCTAATTACACAGCACACAAATAGGTTTCTAGTGGCAGTTCTCCAACTAGCCTAAATCACCACAACAATAAATATCTATTTCTACTGGTATGATGTGACTCATCAGCCTATAATGCTAGATAATAATTCCAGAAATCCTTAATCAAGCAGAAACACACATGATTAATTGAGGAGCTACAACAATTTACAAGGTGCATTTTTATAGATAATCTATGAGGTACTTACATCATCAACAGACGAATTCCAAAATTAACAGAGAACTTCCCCAGGAAAAAGAAATTAGTGACAAGCCTCCAGACCTACAAAAATGAATAAAATGTCTGTCAGATACTCTACTTCAACCTGAGAAACAAACAGAAGTGGAAATGGCATGTCAAAATCAACATTATAGCAAAGATAGAAAAGAAACACACGGAGGAAGAAATGGAATAATAAGTAAATAATTGGAGATGAAGATATAGACAAATTTCATAAGGGATTCTTAGAACCTAGGCATCTCCTAAACATCTGATTAAAAACAATATCATCAGACCATGAGATAAGTGTCTGCATGGTTATTTAATTCCTTCCTTGTTTATCGAGTGACCGTGTCTCTCTCGCTTTATTTAAGAAACTTCAAATACTCTCAATCCCTTAAAAGCAAGCTGTCTGTTTAGGGCAGGCAATAGCCAGAACCTTCCAGCTAAAAGTTAGAAACGAACTTCAGGGTAACAGATTGTTGTCTCTGATAAAAAAAGTCAGAACATAACTTCAGGGACTAGACTGTTTCTCCAAAAAAAAAAATGATGACGAAGGTGCTGAGATCTTTCCGCATACAAAACTGGTGAGTGCCTGATATGGGCACAATCATAGCGAATATGGTATAAACAAAAAAGAATACTGGCAGATGTATCTAAGAAAATCAAGCAACAAAATAATTGTATTAATAAAACATGTGAGGAAGAATGGAATTCATTTAGATATAACCCACACCTGGAATTGTTTGAATATTGGTTCAAACAGTAATGCAGCGTAGTAAGGATTGAACAATCCCAAATGAAATGCCGCCGTTGTTGCTAAGCATATGGTTCCAAAAGCTTTGCTTATCGGAGGAAGAGAATTGTAGAATCTGAAACAGATGCAAAGAGAAATATAAGATGTTCTTCAGCAACACCAGTCAAAATCTGACAAAAAAAATAATCCACTCAAAATCAGTGCAATTTTGTCAATGTTTTAAAATCAAACAACAACAGTAGTGAACTATAACGTCTTGGCATTAGTAAAGTAGAATAGAACTGAACAGCTCTATCCTTAGTGTACTTGCTGTCCCAGAACAGAGAGCCCAATGATCAAATATGCAGACAAGCTCCTAACCTCGTGAAAACGGGCACTAAAATGACAGCGCAGTAAAAATGTCCTCAATATAGCATCCATTACAACAATTTTTCAAATCTCCTGCAGCTTCCCAGACCTTACTTGCGGGTGATCCCATGAGAAAAGTTGTGTCCCACAAGACAATGCCATTAACAAACAAGAAGACTTGTATCCACTCCAGAAATGGTATGCATCATCTACTTAACGCAATTGAACGGTACCTAGCCTTATTCTACCACTTCCAACAGGCAGATCCCTACGCCTACCTCTGCTTCACAGAAAATACATCCAAGCACTAGCGTAAATTTTTTCCTATCGAATCCTATACGCAATTCAAATCCTCTTGTTGGCCTTCAATAGGCCAAAATCCCGAAATAACCTGCAGGACCTTCCAAAAAGCAACGATTCGAACATTCTCAGTTGATTCTCAAGCAAGACTCCAGTAATCCGCCATTTTTCACCATTCGAAGCTCCCAAATCAAAAAATTTATCAACGAATTGCAGTTAAAGAAACGGTAAAACCGCTATGAAACTGCATGATACTCGAGTCGACAGCATCCAGATGCAGATGCGAACGAATGCAATAATAGACTGCGAGCGCGACGTGCTGTGCGAAGCAAAGGAGGAGGCTATGGAGAGAGAGAGAGATTACTCTGCCGGAGAAGACATTGGAGCGAATTGAGAATCCGATTCCGACGACCTTCCGATTCCGACGGCCTTCCGCTTCCCCTTCCAGTGCTTTCTTGAGGGAGGAGGAGGAGGGGATGGAGAAACTTGGAAAAAGCGAAAACGTTTCGATATCAATTTAACAATTCTCCTCGGGAAAATTTAATATGACTTGTCGCGGAAATGATGTGTGATGGACCAATCACATTCTGCTTACTAGGCATGGACACGCTGTAATTGGGGTTTCGTTTTTCTTTATTCCTTTTCTTTTTGTGGCGGCGGAATTTTAAAGAATTAGCCCCAACCTTCTACACAAAGTCCAATTAGATCCTCTAACTATTTCACTCGTCAATTTTAGACCCTTTTTATATGTGAAGTCTCTACTCGTATCCTTTTAAAAAATTATTAAAGAAAATCGCGGTTAGCCAACATCAATGGTAAGGCAACCTCATCAGCCCTCGCCTCTGGTTGACCATCGGCCATCACCGAGGTCTAGCGACAAGCTAGAGGAATAATAAAAAAAAAGAACATAAAAAATAAACAAATTATAAAAGATAAAAATATTAATATATTATTAAAAAAAATTTCTACATTAGTATTAGTCATGTCACGTAGAACAGTGGATGTCTATGTCTACGTTAGCGATTTTCAATTAAAATTGATTGTATAAATTCAATTAACAAAATATGAAAAAGTTATCACTCAATTGATACAATTATGATGTTTAAAATTAAGTTGACAACAGTTACAATAAATTACTTTTTAAATAATTTTCCTGATAATGGCCTACAATCGAACAAGATTATATACATTGAAATGATGTGTGTTACTCCTTTTTAACTTTAAGGCTTTGTTTATTTCGTAATAAACATTTTTCTTTTTTTTCGACGTTTGGTTCGCTTAATAAAATGAGCTAATGGAAAATGATTTTATGATTAATGAAAAATGTTATTCTACCAAAATTTAAATTCAAAAGAATGATTTTCTCTTTAAAAGAATTAGAAGACATTTCCAAAATATGAGTATGTATTGGCACTTGAACTTGAAACTCTAGATTTAGGCACATTTAACATTGATTCCCACTCGAGTTCTAGTGTTCTAGACCAAGTCTCTATGGCCAAGCTGGTGACTCCGGTACTCAAGCCTAGACCCCCAATGCCCATGCTTAGTTCCATAGAGATTGGGCTCAAACACCTGATGCCCATACCAACACTCTGACTCTCGAAATTGGGTCTATAAAAGTCATGCTCGAGCTCTCATCTTGACCCTTAGGCATGGGTCCACAAAGGCTGTGTATAGGTCATTAGCGCTTCAACTTGGGTCCTTAGTCAATGAAATGCTTGCTCTTATAAAATATTTTAAAAAAATTTCAAAAAGTAATTATTTTAAATTTTATTTTATTTTATTTTATTTTTTCTTCTTCAGCCCATTGTCGTGTTGCCGACCACAACAACAGTCTACAAGGCTTGAGCTTTCCAAAATCCAGCAAGTTCGAGCATCATTGGCCTTAGGCGAGGCTAGAGCTTGCCTATCGCCAATTCCTAGGCATAGCGACCAGCTAAGGAAGAAGCTAAAAGAAAAAAAAATTAAGAATATGATTTTTTTTATAATTTTCTTCATTATATTTTCTTGACTTAATATCACAAAAAACCTCAAACCAATATACCTATACTAAATTTATCCTAAACTAATTTTTAATCAAGAAAAATCTCAAGTTGATATATCTGTAATAAATTTACTCAAAACAACGCAAAAATCAAAATCAGTACGCTTGTGACAAATTTGCAAAAAATAATTTTTTAATAAAAAAAATCATAAATTAATACAATTGTGACAAATATATCATCCATTAAATTAGATTAATATCATGAAAAACCACAATGCTAGAACAACTGTTATAAAAGAAGAATAAAATCCCCAATTAGTACATTAATCAACTGTCATGTATCATCAAATTCGGCAAATTGACACTAAAATTTAATAAAAATCGACATAATATAAATTTGTCAAAAATATATCAGTTTATGGTAAATTTGTCAAATGTGTATTAGTTTAGAATTTTTTGTGGTGAAAATTTTAATTTTTGATAAATTTGTCACGGATATATTAGTATGGGTTTTTTCATAGTATTAACCTTATTTTCTTTACCAAACGACAGAAAATACTTTCCAAATGTTTTTTAAGTTTCACTTAAATTCCAATATATAAATTTTGGAAACATTTTTTTTAGAAATGATAACATTTTCCTCGAAACAAATCCACTCATACGAACGCATTAAATCTTAAAAATAACGAAATGAAGGTAATTTTTTCACGTGAAAAGAATTATACAAAATTTTTTTTTTAAAAATTGTCTTTTATTACAATTTTTCTCGAAAGTGCCCGGAGTCATCAGATTACTGAAAACCCCGCGGCTTCCCACCCACCGTGGCGGAAATCAAAATGCCGCCAACGGTATTCTTCACGAAACAGCCAGTGCGCCGCCGCGGTAAACATGATGCCGGCGCCTCTCCACGTCACTCCGCACAACCCTATCCAGTGGCGGAGTCTCTACTTCCTCCCGAGGTTTCAGACTTCCGCTCCCATGGACTCCTTCTGTTCGCTTCGATCCACCGTCGCTCATCGATCGCCGGAATCGGACGATACTCTTCGAGGCCCCTCGGTGGTCTGAACGGAACGGGGAGAGGGCGTTTGTTTCTTCTGGAGCATCTCGAGGTTGAGGTTTCGAGTCGATGGATCCCTCGAGCGATTCGCGTTCTAAGGTCATGAACGGCGACGCCGGCTACGTGCTCGAAGACGTGCCTCATCTGTCCGATTACATCGCCGGCATTTCGGTACTTTCTTTCTCTGTCAAGTCTTCTGGTGCTGCGTAGTGTCAAGGAATTTGCTTAGTTTCTACTATTAGCTCGTTTTGATGGCGTTGGATAGCTATCACACTTCCCCCTCTCGGATTGTTTGATATCATCAAGTGCCTCCTCTGTACATCGCGCGTACGCCAGGTGAATGTTAGGAATTTGCTGGATATGCGATAGAGACTCGGGTTTCTTGGACAAATCGGTTTTAGAAAAAGCGGTCGCCAAGTACATGTGAAGAATGAACTTATGTCCACCGCGTGCTTGAGTTGCTAAATTTGGTTTGAATTCAATAAAAAATCAGATTGACCTCCTCTGTACATCGTGCGTACGCCAGGTGAATGTTAGGAATTTGCTGGATATGCGATAGAGACTCGGGTTTTTTGGACAAATTGGTTTTAGAAAAAGCGGTCGCCAAGTACATGTGAAGAATGATGAAGAATGAACTCATGTCCACCGCATGCTTGAGTTGCTAAATTTGGTTTAAATTCACTAAAAAATCAGATTGATGGGGAACTTGCAGAGGAAATTATTATCCAGCAATGAAGATGAATTGAAATCTTATTGATCTCTGAGAAAGCAAAGAACTCTTTTGTAGCTTCAAGCGCTCACTCTATTCAAGATGAATTGAGTGATGATCCTAGTTAGTCCAATTCAGCATTAATTTAGATCTAGAGAAGAATAAATACATTACATACATGCTGACTTTTGGAAGATCACCTGCCCACTGGCTAACCAAGTTGTAGCATATATTCAATTTAATTATGCGAGTGAGCATGACTGTATGAAATGGCAGTGGCAAGTGCTTCTGGACAGTAAAAAAATTTCCAAGGTGACAGAATGATGCTTCTTTTCAGGAACGTTTAGAAGTTGCAGCTGAACTTAGATAATATCTATATTCACGCATATTTCTATTCTTCTTTTGAATAATGCATAGATTTTAGGCTTTGTTTATGTCACGGAAAATGAATGATTCGGAAAACATTTTTCTAAAAATGATTGCCTTGTTTGAAATAATAAGTGAATGAGAATCTTTTTCATCATCGACAACAATCTATGTCTAAACATTTTCGTGGATGATGAAAATAATTTTCATTCTTTCATTTTTGTACGAGATGCAAGTGATTGTTTTTAGAAAAATGTTTTTCAAATCATTCATTTTCTGTGAAATAATTGCACCCATAATGAGCTTATGGCAGTACGATTATGGGCCATTGCATTCCTTAGCATAGCCCCCTTTCATTATATACTAATTTAATCTACTTCTCCCTATTTTTTTAAATTGCAGACATATCCCAATCCATTACAGTCCAACCCTGCATATTCGGTGGTCAAGTCAGTGGGAATTTCTTATTGACAATTCGATCGATTTCATTGCTTATGACTCTGCATATTCTTATCTATCGCAGGCAATACTTTGTGAACATGGATGACACTGTTGCTCAAACTGTAAGTTGTTCTATTGAACTGGATTTTAAGCACCTTTAGTCTTTGGATGAATCATTATCCATATACATGCATGATGTATGTACCAATTCAAGATTATGATCTGGCTTTTGGGGAAAAACATATCCAGCTTCTTTAGGTGCACTAGAAGTCCTTAACAGCTACTGGAAAGTTTTGTCTTTCTTGCTTAGACAACCAACATATTCGGGTCTTGGGTGTTTTAATTGATTGTAGCCATAAATGATTTGCGGATAAATGTAACAATTAGTCTTGATTTTCAAGCTTTAGAACATTCATTCTAATCTCTTTCTTGAAATGTCTGTAGATTGTTGTTCACAAGAGCAGTCGAAGAGGGACTCATTTTCGGCGTGCAGGACCTCGCCAAAGGGTATGTACAACACTGCAAATTATCTTGGAGCTGTAAGAAGTGATAGGTCATTTCCCTCATTTGTAACATGTGAGCCGGTCAGGTGTACTTTGAATCAGATGAAGTACATGCATGTATCGTGACATGCGGGGGACTTTGCCCAGGGGTGAACACGGTGATCAGGGAACTTGTGTGCGGCCTTTACCACATGTATGGTGTCAGCAAAGTGCTGGGAGTAGAGGTGAGTAATAATGTCATTGCATGCTTGTAGCACATTATACTTATTTTCCAGTATGACAGCTGAAATCAAATGATATATGTCGCAGTTAGTCCTTTTGATTCTCTCCTTAGTCCTTCCATTTATGCATATCTGAACCTTTTTCTGCTTTAAATGAATAGCAGTTTTTCTGTGGCAAGTCATTGGACTAGAAATTTGTCAGTCATTAGAGAACGAAGATATTGGCTGCACAGCTTCATATTACCTGATGTGGAGAAGCAATCTAGAGATGTTTTAAATGGAATCGTATTGGTTAGGGGAGTGATTGGGTTTAGAGTAAATGCTTTGCTTTGGGAGCATTGGTACTTGGTGGACTGTAATTGTGTCGGAGCACACTCTGGACAACTCTTGGTTAAATTGAGGATACTCAATGCCGTTTATATCAGAAGAGAAACATTCTCATTGCATTGAAAACATTTACTACGTGGACATTGTCAACATCACCCTGCAGATTAAGTTTCGTATACTCTGTCGTTTTTTCTGGCATGCAAATCTTGCTATTTAGTATATAGTATTCTTAATTGACAATCTTAAGATTTCTACATTTAGGGAGGGTGCAAAGGTTTCTATTCTAGAGATTACATTAATTTAACACCCAAAGTTGTCAACAACATACATAAACGTGGAGGTACCGTCCTAGGGACGTCACGAGGTGGCTATGATACCAAAAAGATAGTTGATAGCATTCAGGATCGTGGTGTCAATCAGGTCAGTTCAACGTATTTTGTTTCTTAACCTTTCCTGAGTGCTTTTAACTTTTTCTTCCCCCCTTTTTAAATGAACTTGAGATTATCTGATTTCCTTGAATGCTTCAAATGACTGTTGTTTATGATGGCCCAGGTTTATATCATTGGAGGTGATGGTGCTCAAAAAGCAGCGGGATTAGTTTGTGAGGTAGAGTTCTGTGTTGCAGGATGTGATTTATGCATTATGTGTTGCCATTTGTCTGATGGACTCAAGTGTCTCGATCAACATCCTCAATAAGTGGATGGCACAATTTGTTGCATAATTTCACATTGGCTTTTCAAATTTGAGTCTCTTGCCCTAGCTGATGCCCATTAGGGGTTCTTACAAATTAGAATTCCATGATACAGCTCATTCTTTAATGCCTTGATGGTTTGGACAGCTCTACAAATCTCCTTTATTCTTACAGAGATCTGGTAAAATACTGTTCTCTGCTTCTCTAGCATTTGCTTGGTTCTTAAGATCATTTCGAAAAGTTTGCTTAGACAGTCTAGACTCACCATCTCTATACTTTTCCACACTTGCAATCAGGATTGGTTGGATTCGACTGCCTTTTCATTCCAACTTTTTGAAAGTGGTCTTAGGGGGAAGGTCCTCTCCTTAAGACCATTTTGTTCTCATCTTTAATCCACCTGACTCCCAAATCTCCAACTGCATACACAGAGAAAAGAACCATGAGATTACTTGCTTTTTGGAAATGTAAAATGTGATACATGCATTGAGTTGTTTATCTACTGAGGAAAAGAATTAATCTGGAAACGATCTTTTGATGTTTATTTTGCTTCACATACTGTATATTTCAAGTTATATTTATCAGGCCCTCCATTAGGCTTGATCTTTTGTGCTAATCTTTTGGGTTTTCTTCTGAAAATGAGGTTATTGACTAAATAGCCTTTCTGGTATATTTGGGTTTCACTTTGAAATGAAACATGTCCTGCTGGTGAATAATTGTGAAGAAACATAAGAATTAAGAACGTTGACATACTTTCGAACATTCGTCTGTAAAACTGTATTTTACCTGTTTCTCCTTCTCCAGTTTAGATTTTGAAGGCCTTAAAAAAGCAGTGTTTCTTTGGGAAACATTTTCATGTCCTCCTTATGTTTATAATGTACCATCAACTTAAAAATATGGTTAGAGCTCCAAGTCATTAACTACTAAAATTTGAAAGTCCCTTATTTAACTCTCACGTCAGTTTCATTGATTTGAATATTCTCTATCCACCACCTTTATGGTGGCACATTCTCCACCTCTCTACATGTGATATAATGGTTAGTGGTACATCTTTTGTCTGGTATAAATCACTGGTGTAGACGCCTTCTCTTGTCAGGAAGTTAGACGGCGTGGCCTCAAAGTAGTTGTTGCTGGGATCCCCAAAACCATAGACAATGACATCCCGGTACTTGCTGTCGACAACTTTTGGAGGGTTCAGCACAACTAGCTTGTTCTGTCCTAACTTTAGAACCATCTGCTTTAATTATTCAGGTCATTGACAAATCTTTTGGATTTGATACTGCTGTTGAGGAGGCTCAGCGTGCGATTAAAGCTGCTCATGTGGAAGCTGAAAGCTTTGAAAATGGTATTGGAGTGGTGAAATTAATAGGACGTCACAGTGGTGAGACTCATTTGCTTTTTGAAACTCTCTGGATTTTTATTCTATGCACATTCATCATCTTGCAGCCAGTGTGTATCCTCAGCTTCCTTGGTCATGTCAACAACATCTCTTACTTTTCAGCCCTCTCTTCTTAGCTTTTCTTTTAATATCTTGTTGGGGTTGATCTTGCAGGTTTTATTGCTATGTATGCTACTCTATCCAGCAGAGATGTGGATTGTTGCCTCATTCCAGAGTCGCCGTTTTTTCTTGAAGGAAAAGGTGGTTTTTTCGAATATATTAAGAAAAGGCTTCAAGAAAATGGACACATGGTTATTGTGATAGCTGAAGGAGCAGCAGAGGGCTTAATCCCGCAGGACCATAAGACCAGAAATCAGCTAAAGGGTTTAGAAAGCAAGGAATTTGGTTTATGGATATCTCAGAGAATAAAGGTATTGTTTGATCATGTACTATAGTTCTATGGTGATAATTATGATATCAACTGTACCAACACTAGACGCTTCAGTATATCATCTTTTTTTTTTTACTTTCAAAATCATTTCAAACCCCCTGTTTTGTGACACAATGCATCAATTTCTCGTGAATATAGGATCATTTTGCTGCTGAGGACATGATGCCTATTAACCTGAAATTCATAGGTCGCTCCTCTACCTTCTTTTCCTCTCTTTTTGTCTTTTGTTATTTTGTTATATCTTTTCTGAGCCTAGCTAGATAACCCTGGAATAAATCTGAACTTATCATAGTATTTTGGCAGATCCTACCTACATGATCCGGGCTGTTCCAGGCAATGCATCTGACAATATTTTCTGCACACTTTTAGCCCACAGTGCAATTCATGGAGCAATGGCCGGGTATTCGGGCTTCACTGTCGGACCTGTCAATGGGAAACATGCTTACATTCCTTTCAATGTATGTTGATCAACATTTTCTACCTCGTATTGTTGTGCATCCTCATCCAATTATTTCAAGAAGCACCCCACTGCTTTGTATTTAGGCACATGTGAAGCCATCTTGGTTAGATGCGGATGCTGTTCTACTCTAATTCAATATAGATTTCAAAATAGTGATATCACTGAATTGGTAATGTTCCCCCTCATCATCACTGTATTCTGCACCGTGTTTTGTATTGACAGCGCGTGAGCGGGGGGCGGAAGAAGGTTGTCATAACCGACAGGATGTGGGCAAGACTACTTTCTTCAACCAACCAGCCCAGCTTCGCGGGCGCCAGAGATGTTGAAGCCAAGAATGAGGAAGAGCTATCAACACCGTTGCATGATGGAGAGAACTTAAGAGGTGTGACCGGCACTAATGGCGTTGCCACCGTTCTGTAACCCATGTACATGGAAATTGGCTTCTCCTTTCCCTCCTGAAACTATTTGCTGCGCATCGTGTGTTGAAGTTATCTATGTCTTGTTCATATGACTTGTATGTCCTACACCCTCATGATCACAGAGCATGTGGATTGCATTTCTACTCTGGGATGGGATATGGAGAAGGAATAACTAGTGCTTTTGCTCTAATCGTAGCCAGCTCTGTTTTCCCTGTTTTGCCGGGACTCGCACATTTTGTTCATCGCGAATGTATATATGAAATGAAGCCTTTTGCTGCTTGATGTTCGCGATGGCTCGATCCTCAGTACTTTTTGTTTATAAACTTTATATTCTATGTCAAGGCCTAGTCTGTAAGTTACGTCTCTCTCGATATAATAATAGTACTTTTTACTTCGATTAACCGTTTGTTTAGAAAAAAAATTAATAATTTGAAAAAAATTATTTTTAAAAATGATTGCTTGAATCGCTTAAATTAATTATTCAATGAAAAGTATTTTTAGTATTTTTAATAATTTACGTTTTGTTATTTATTTTTATAAGATATATAAAATGCTTTTCAAATCATTATTTTTTACGAAATAAATCGGGCATTTATTTCAATTTTTAAGTTAATAATTAGCGTCATTTCATTTTTTATTACCTAACAAGTTTCACAATATTCGAGGACATACTGTAATAATTTCGAAGCAGATAATATTTTTGTGTGTAGGAATTTTAGGATTCTTTTCTTAGTGCGGCTACGCGTTGCTGTTTTCTCTTTTCTCGAACACCCGTCGCCGGGCCTGCGGCGAGGTGTCGCTCTCTCGTCGACCCTCATCCATGCAAAGCCGCCCTCGTCGCACCACGCGACCCGACCGTGTCCCCGACGCCCGACACCCCACGTCCCAACGCCACGATCGCGCCGCGTGTCACGCCCCGGGCTTCTTTATTAAGCGACCAGCCTCTCCTCCCAATGTCCATTGATCGACATCACTCCCCCCCTCCGGTCTCGAGCGAAATCTCCATCGATGAACTTCGCGAGCGAAAGAGCTTCCGACGGAACCATCATGTCCGATCAGCGACACAGGACGGACGTCACCCACATTGCGCACCAGACAAACCCGCCGGCGCGGCAGGCGGTGAAGGTCGCGACGGCGACGACGATCGGCGGCACCCTGCTCGTCCTCTCCGGCCTGACCCTGACAGGGACGGTGCTCGCGCTGATCGTGGCGACGCCGATCATGGTGCTGTTCAGCCCCATCCTCGTGCCGGCGGGGATCGCGGTGGCCCTGATAACGGCGGGCTTCCTGGCGTCCGGCGGCTTCGGGGCGGCGGCGGCGACGGCCCTGACGTGGATGTACAGGTACTTCTCCGGGAAGCACCAGGCGGGGGAGGACCAGGTGGAGTACGCGGGGGCGAAGATCGCCGACACGGCGAGGGACGTGAAGGAGAAGGCGAAGGAGTACGGGCAGTACGTGCAGCACAAGGCTCAGGAGGTGACCAGCACAGCGTAGAGCGCGCGCGCGGATGAGGGCTTGAGTTGCAGTGCTGCAGCTGCGGCTCAGGGAGGAAGACGAACGACGTGTCGTTTCCCCCGCCGGGGGGCGCGGGCGCCGCGGGGGTGGGGTTGTCGTTTTATGCGTCGTGTTTTTCTGGTGTGCTTTGATGGATGGAAGGAACGATGTTTAAATGGGTGGTATTTTTGTTTTCCTGTGAATCTAGGATAGTCTCGCTGAGCGAAAAATTTTCTCGCAAATTAATTTTCAAAGGAAATAGATATAGTTAAAGTTAAGAAAATAAATCTAAAAGGGGAAAAATCTTTAAAACTTTGTTTTTATCGTATGATTTAAACAATATTTTCACAAAAACACGACTTGTATAATTTGAAATGATTAATTA
The DNA here is from genome assembly GCA_014182845.1 of Corymbia calophylla. Classification (NCBI taxonomy): domain Eukaryota; kingdom Viridiplantae; phylum Streptophyta; class Magnoliopsida; order Myrtales; family Myrtaceae; genus Corymbia; species Corymbia calophylla. Next base: position 4,151,520 of record CM024695.1, read on the forward strand.
GTAAGAAATATTTTTATTAATAATGGGATATATTTTCAGTCATATATATAAGCGATTATTTTTAAAAAAATTATTTTAGAATTAAATTGAGCCGAATCTTTCTCTGAAATAATTTTGAGATAGTCACACCTTTTGAAAATTTCAATGAATGAGTGGTCAAATTCTGTGACTTTGCAAATTCACAAGTGTCATACTTAGATTTTAATATACATATTAGTTCCTTACCTTCACTCTCAGAACAGGACTACTTCTAATGCCAGCCAAAAATGAAAGAGGCTGAACACGAGAAGATCGTTACAAGTGCCGGAATGATTAAATTGCATTCGATTTGAATAAATTGCAATGACTAAATTGCACTCATTAAAAAGAATTATCTACGGATTTGATTGCATGAATTTAGAGCATTTGCATAAATTTAAAGTTTAAGATTAATATAACTCAACTTTTAGAAAATCCGTACACCTTAATTCTGATAAAGCCGATCTTATAGGGGTGTCAAATGGGTGGGTTGAGTCGGGTCGAAAATGGTCCGACCCACATCGACCCATAACCCGTTTTGATCTATTTTCATGCAATGTAAATTTGATGACCCATACCCGACTCAACCCATACCCAACCCATACCCGATCCATATTACCAACACATATTAATATTTAACTTAATTTAAGAAAATCTACTCCCACTTATTTAGTCCACTTTAAACTTTTCACTTTGAATAAAAATTTCACATCAAATTTATAAAAGAAATTAAATAATAAAAAAATTAGTAAATAAAAAATTGTGGATACCTCTAAATTGAAATAGTTTAAGGAAAATAATTTGAAAAAATCGATTTTTTAATTATTATTGAGTGAATCTCATTGGATTGGCAATGAAGGTCGAAAACGTATAGAGGAGGGGGATAGAAGGAGAGAGATGATGGATCTACCTAATAACTCACTCAACCCATATTTGACCCATTTAACTAAAAGTGGGTCATAATATGGGTTTATAATCTATATTGACACCTCTAAATCTTCATAAGAGTAGAGTTGTGGACAAGCCCATATTCCGGTTGCTCATTGCCAACCGAGGGACTGGGAGCCAACTTTCGGCCTCAGATCCATCTCGACATGTTTAAGTTCCTTTGGCGAGCATTCGATTCAGTTCCTTTTCGAGCTTTTTTCGCATTTTATATTGTTTTTCAGCTTCAACCATCTAATTTTGTTTTCCATTACTATTACGAGACACGATCAAATTTAAATTTTGAGATTGAATTTTTTTCGGACTCCACATGGGATCCAGGGGTTCACAGAGAGTCTGTTCCGGCTTGTGCCATGGGGCCAGCCCCACATGCAAAAAATCATTTGAAAATCATTTGTAGAGGTTGATATATCTAATCAATGAGTGAGTCAGGCTAAGACTTGGTTTAAATTTATCTGATGCACATGGCCCAATATGGTTCGGGAGTAATATTAGGAACGGCGAGACTTGGTATTAGTATACAAAACAACACAAATAGGACTTGTTGCTTTTGGGAGATCGAATCCTTCTTCTCTTCTCAACGTGTCCTCGATTACTTACAAACATTGCATTAGCGGATAAATGCGTAAGTAAATAAACTCTATATAGTAGTAATATCACGAAAAACTTTAAATTGTGCGCTCATGACAAAATTAATTTCTTTACTACAAAAAAATTCAAACCGACACACTGTGATAAATTTACTATCCACTATTTTCCATTAAGTTTTATTATAAAATTACCGAGTTTGATGACGCATGACAGTTGATAGAGTATAATAGTTTGGAGTTTAAAGTTTTACTTTCTGTTTGTCACAAATGTATTGGTTTGTGGCCTCTCGTGGTATTAATTAAATTTAATCAAAATCAACGGAGAGTAATTTTATCACAAATGTATTGATTTTGGGTTTTTTGTGGTTAAAAATTAAGGGAAATTCTAAAAAAGGACCAAAAGTGCCCATATTTTTTCAAATAAGAGCCTGAAGTGCCATTACTTTTTCAAATAAATGTATAAAGTGAATCTTGTATCAAATAAGGGCCTGACTTTCTCGCGATTAAAGGTGTTTTCATCATTTATCATTTTCCTTTTTCTTTCTCTTTGTTGGTGGCTAGTCGGCCATCGGCGATGCCCACAAAAGGCTAAGTGAGGGTCACTCTAGTCCGATTTGGCGAGAGTGACCCTCGCTAGCCATAGGCAAGGAGCAGCCTTGCCTAGGGAAGCCGCCTCTTGTGGCCAACTGCCTTCATCGGGCGCAAATGAGGGCCTGCGAGCCCTTGCTGGTAGTGGGTGAAGCCACCCTCGCTAGCGGTCAACGAGGGTTGGACTCGCCTAGGGCCGACGAGGGCTCGTCGAGCCTTCACTTGCCTAAGCGTAGGCAAGGGTCGTCGAGCCCTCGCAGACCCCAGGTGAAGCCAACCCTCTGTGGGCGTCGCTAGTAGCTAGCCGGCCACCGAGAAAAGGAAGAAGAATAACTAGAAAAAAGGAAAGAAAAAAAAAGATAAAAAAGAATAAATTCAAATGAAAATACTCTTGACTGGTTAGGAAATTTAGTCGACCGGTGAGGTGAGGCCCTTATTTGAAATAATCATAGACACTTCAAGTCCTTCTTTGAAACAACCAACGCCATTTCAAGTCCTTCTTTGAAACAATATCAATTTTGGGCTTTTATTTGAGAAAATGAGAAGACTTGAAGCCCTTTTTTGGAATTTTCCAAAATTAATTTTGGATAAATTTATCACATGTGTATCGGTTTTGAATTTTTTGTGATAAAAATATTAGTTTGAAGTAAATTTATCATATATACCTATTTGAGATTTCTTCGTGATATTAACATTTTTATATAATATATTTGGTGTTTAGATATTAAACTTGGAATTATTTCTATCCAATAAGATCCTTCCTAAAAATATTTGTATCTTTCCATATTTTTTATACATATTCTTTGTAGAACTTCTATCTTTATCAATAATTTTTTAATAATTCGAATGTTTAGTAATGAGGATGCACATTTGCTAGTATCAAATGCGTTTACTAAATAAGGGAAAATTCCAAAAAATGGCTCCAAGTGCCATCAGTTTTTCAAATAAGGGCTCGAAGTGGATTCTATTTTAAATAAAGGCTCGAAGTGACCATGGTTGTTTCAAGTAAGGGTCTGAAGTGGTTATGATTAATTCAAATAAGAGCTTAACCTCACTAGTCATTGGCCAACTAAATTTTCTGACCGGTTAAGAGCATTTTTTTCATTTGCCAGTTTTTTTTTTCTAGTTCATTTTCTTTGTTGCCGGTGGTCGGCTGGCCACCGACGAAGCCCATAAAGAGTTGGGTGAGGGTCACCCTCGCTGGCAACAATCGAGGGACAACCGCACCTTGGTGGAGGCCGGTCCTCACTTGCCGAGCAAGGGCCGACCTCTAGTGTGGTCGTGAGGGGCAGCCTCAGTTAGGGCGAGGCTATCCCTCGCCTGTGGCCAATGAGGGCCACCCTCGCCCAGCCCTCTATGGGCTCCGCCGGTGGCTGGCTGACCACTGGCAATAGAGAAGAAGATCAACCAGAAGAAAAAGAAAAGGAAAGGGAAAAAGATAAAACAATAAATTACGAAAATGCCCTTGATCGCTGGAAAGTCAGGTCCTTATTTAAAACAGATATAACTACTTTAGGCCCTTATTTGATACAAGATTCACTTCAGGCATTTATTCGAGAAAGTGATGGCATTTTAGGTTCTTATTTGAGAAAATGTAAGCACTTTGAGCCATTTTTTAGAATTTTCACGCTAAATAATGTGGTAGATTTTTGTTGAGTGCTTTGATAGGCCCACTGAGATTGAAGAGCTACTTACTTACATATCATTATTACCCAATTAGTATGCGAATCCCAATATTTATAGCATTACTCTTAGTTTATACTATGTATAAAACCAATTTTGAAATTCGGTGGCCACTTTTCATGTGACCAAAATATTCTCATCTCATCTCAATCTTAATATAAAAAATAAAGAGAATATCATACATTGTTAATAATTAAAATTCGACATGGATACTTACTTATAAAATCCAATTGGTGGGCCGTTGGGCCATGATTGGCTAAAATTAGTAGCACATTACGCGATGTCGTTTGCTTCCTATGGCCCGAACTTTTTTTTATGAAAAAATTGTCCAATTTTTTTTTAATTTATTATATTTTTGTTAATTGAATTATAAACCCAATGATAATGCCAATTAAATTTTAACTATTTTTATATTTTGCCAATTGAGTTTGTATGACTAATTTTAATGGAAATCACCGATGTGGACGCTAACTATCTTATATAGCACGGTCGACGTTGTTATCGAAAATTTTTTAATATTTGTTTCGTTTTTCTCTTTTTGTCATCTTTTCCTCCTTTTATTTTATCTTTCACTATATCAAAGAGGGTCACAACCTTTGCCCATTGGCCAATGAGGGCCTTGACCCTCTCCGATCATAATAAAAAAAAAGTAAGTAAAAAAGAAGAAAGAAAAAAAAAAAGAAAAATTAATAGTAAAAGTGAAAAAAAATTAAAATATTGCAAATTCTCCATGCTGAGCATTTACTTTAATGATTTTCGATTAAAATTAATTGAATAGACTCAATTAGAAAATATGAAAATATTTAGTATTTAATTAATATAAATAGAAGATTTAATATTGAATTGGTAAAAGTGGAATGAATTAGGAATTTTTGGATAATTTTCCCAGATTTCCTTTTTGGTGCCCCTTTCTTTGCCGCCCCTTTGTCCGCCCTAAAACGACGCAGTTCTCCGCCGTTCGGCGCCATTCTACTCCGACGGGGAAGAAACGAACGTCTCTCCGCCGCCGACCTTCTCGTCCTCGTCCGGCTCACTCAACCAAAGTGCAACAGAACTCCAGAACTCGCAGCTGCTGACTTTGTTCTGTCGCAGCAAGAAGACACGGCCCAGCGCACTCGCGAGGAGAAGCTCGGAGGAATCGCCGAAAGAGCTCGAGATGGTACGACGATCTTTCCATGGATAACGGGCGGCAACCGTCTTGTCTCCCCTTTTTTTTTTTTTTTTACTTGAATTGTCTTCCGTCTTCACGAGTCTGCGATGTGATTTCTTTGTTGTCGCCTATCGTGATTCTCAGTTCTCGATCGCTGCTATCAACGATACGGATTCCAGGGGGCAATGGGAGCCTTTGGCGCCCTCCAAGGAAGCCCAGGTACGTCCCCTCTCAAACAGTGCCGAATTTAGGTCTTTCCCCCACCCTCCACTGGTGAAGTCTTGATTGACGATGCCATGTGATTTGTGGCCTTGTGGGTTGTCTTGGTTCGAGTCTTGAGCTGATGGGTTTATCCCGTTTCTCCCGATATTGGAGTAAATTGTGAGTTCAGCGCTTCGGTTTCGCTGTAGCATGCATTGCATTGGACAATGTTCGTTCTTTTGAATGTTGTGTTAATTCTAATTCGTGGAGTGCGACAGTTGCTAATAAGGAAGAACCTCCAGAAACAGTTTGCGCTATGAAGCATGGCTAGAGCATCTGCATATTTTGTTGGGCAGGAATGTTTACTGAGAGAGAATGTATGTATGTTGACACCGGAGGCGACTATGAACAGCATTGAGGCGCGATTAATGATGGAAGAAGTTATTGCATCAAAGATTGCACTTCTGAGATGCAAAGCAGGTTTGTTCTTGATCTAAGTTTTTGTTGTCTCCCCTTTCTGCAGGAATTTCATCTTTCACAAACTTATCACGAAGGACTTCTCAAATTACATGCTAAGGAATATGAGAAGGCGTGTGAACTGCTGGAAACTGTCCTCAAGGATCCCCTCATATCAAGCGCTCAAGTAAGGCTCCTTTCTTGAAGATATGTAGTTGATGCAACTCTTGTCGTTGCTGACTTCTTCTTTTGCTTTTTTTAGGTAAATGCTGGTGCTAGCGACGGTCATCATTTGCAGCTCAGGTTTAACGCACACAGGCTCTACTTCATTCCAACTTCAATTTATAGGGTTAAGCCTGTTTTGATGTAGCCTTGGAGACATGGCAAAATAACTTTTTGTGATTTTGGTACATCCTTTGTAGTTTCTGGTCTTATCTAGAAGCTGCAGGATGAAAGTTGTGTTCTTCTGAATTAGGTTGATGCAGAATAAGGACATGCCAAAATAAAGCATCTTTCTGGAACATATGCTGTTGATGCAGTATAAAGGCTATTGTATTTCATAAATTACATTTAAGTTTGAAGTCCTGGCCAATTTACTACTGGCAGGGATCCATGTCATGATAAAATCAGGAAAGCCACAATTAGTTGGATGCGATCAACTTCTTGAACAAGTTCTTAGATATTTGCCATATTTCTATTAACTGAATGGACGCGATTCCAGTTCACGTGTTTCAAAAGTGATGTGTAGTTTATCTGATAGAGGAAATGTTGTTTTTGGAATACATCGTTAGATTTCTTTCCTGATGGTTTAAGTACTTGGTTTAATGCTCTCTTCCTAATGTCTCCAGATGTTGTAACTCGCTGATTTTTCATAGCAAGAATTTATATATCCAAATTGATAGCAAGCAACATGTCCTACTGTTTTGTGCTCCTTTTTACTATGAAAATTTCCTGGCGATGCTTGTATTAGCGTTACATTTCCTGGCTGATTCCAAAAGTTTTTGCATTTTAATTAGAGTATTTCCTTAAGCCTAAATTTTGTAGTTTGCAGATTTTTGGCTCTGAAGAACCTTGCTACTGTCTTCCTTCAACAAGGTTCTGCCTATTATGAAAGAGCGTTGCATTGTTATCTACAAGCTGTAGAAATTGATGCCAAAGATTCTGTTGTCTGGAACCAGCTCGGTACGTTGTCATGTTCAATGGGCTTGCTAAGCATTTCACGTTGGGCATTTGAGCAAGGGCTTTTGTGCAGTCCCAACAATTGTAAGTTCATGTTTTTCATGTTGATTTATTTGTTTGCTACTTTACTTTCAGGTCCTTTTTGGTTTGAACTTATTTAGTCACTTAGTGGTCACTTGTGTTTTTAACCCTAATAGTTGGCAAAATATGAAAATCCTATTCAGGGAATTGCATGGAGAAGCTACTGGAAGTTCTTATAGCAATTGGTGATGAGGTTGCATGCCTCTCTGTGGGAGAGATGATTTTGAGGCATTGGCCATCGCATTCTCGTGCTTTGCATGTCAAAAGTGCCATTGAAGAAACAGAAACTGTCCCATTTGCTCCTCGAGGTATTGATAAGCTGGAGCCAAAACATGTCCGTCTCAAATTCCCTGATAAGCGAAAAGCAGTTGATGACAATCCTGATATGGGTGCTCCTGTCAAGAGGTTGAATCAGAAAGTGGAGTTGCTTTTAGCAGATGCTTCATGGAGCTCCATTGCAAGTGGACTTCTGGACATTTTAGTTCCTTTGAGTGGCTGTGGTTCTGAGAGGGATGACAAGGAGATTAGATCTGGGGACGTTTGCTTAGATATTAAACTGCCTTCCATCTTGGAAAATGTAACCCTGCCATTGCACAATGAAGTGCTTAATGCTAATTCAGTTGCTGAAGGTATGTCTCAGGGTGATTCTGATGTGGAAAGAGCAATTATTTTCAAGGAGAAGGCAGTGAGTAATTTTGAGGAACAACCTCAAGAAAGGAGGAGTACTCGTCTTGTGAGTCTTAGGAGTCGTAAACCAGGAAAGGAAGGATCAGACTTTGCTACTAGTAAGAATCTTGCAGAAGTCATTAAATTTTTAGAACCTTTTATTGTGGGATCAGATGATAAAGGTTCTAATGGCTGTGCTAGCTGTTCTACAGTATCTCATGATTCTGCCACCACAGTGGATTCGGAGATCTATGATGTCACAAGATTTGTGAAAGAAACTTCAAAAAATTATGGGGCTTACCATGTATCTCACTTGCTATTGGAAGCGGCTGCAACTAGAAGTCTGACATATCAGGATCCATGTATTAAATTCTTGGAGTTGGAGAAGTTAACAAGACACTGGGGCCAGGACAGGACCCTGGAATGTAATCTTTTTCTTGCTGAACTTTACTATGACATTGGTTTAACTTCTTCTGGGGAGTCTGGGCTTTCTGATTTTGTCTCTGATGCATCTTATCTACTCTGTAAGATAATCGAAAAGGTGGCTTTGGAAAATCCTTCAAATTCATGTAGTGCATCACGAGATAAGAGTTTTTCTTTAGCCGAAAGCTTTCAAGGTTCCGACCTCTTATCTTCTAATGTATCTCCTTATCAGGACATAGTACGATTTTATCCACCAGGAGAGAATAACAGTCCTTTTTGGATTAGGTTCTTCTGGTTAAGTGGACGGGTCTCTCTCTTGGAAGGCAACAAGGCTAAAGCTCTTGAAGAATTTTCCACATCCTTGTCACTTTTATTGAGGAAAGATAGTAATATTGGTCCATCAACTATCCGTCTGCCACACTGCAAGACTATCAAAGAGCTAACAGTTGATAGGCTTGCTTATGAGATTAACATGCTAAAGGTTGATCTTTTGCTAGAGAAAGTAATGGAAGATATGACTGACAAAGAACTATATCTTGACTGCATTAACCTGCTTGTTCCACTTGTTTTCTGTACGGTAGATGTTCACATTGACCTGGGACCCTTGTCAGTCACTACTGGCAAAAATGGTCAGGGGATAACCTATATTGAGCTACGGGCCCTAGACACATTGATTAAGGCTGGTGAGAGCAGAAAACCAATGGATATAGAGGTCATTTTGAAATCTCATCAGCGGAAGCTGCAGATACTAGTGGTAGCAGCTGGTGTAGATGACCTTCATTTGTCAAGTAAACTCTTCCAGAGAAAATCAGGATTGTTTCAAATATCATCATCTGAAACAGAGGCAAGAGAAAGTTTTACCAAGCACTGGAACTGCTTGGTTGTTGAAGAAATAAAGGCAATATCGCAATGTGTGTCAAAAGCCAAGGAATTCATTGATCAAGATGGAGACTGTGTAAGTTTGCTTTTTTACTTGACTTAACAGAGAGGAGCAGTTTGTACAGTTAGCATTGTGGTTCCCTCCTCCTTTCAATGAAAGTGTTGGATGTACTGCAATATACTGTGGTTGTTTTGGAAACATTGCACAATACGGGGCATCCTTAAGTAAACAAAGAAGTATGTTTTTATATAATTCCCTTAATAACAAAGGAGTAGTATTTGCGGCTTACAAAATGGTTAGTCAAAATATGTAAATTTCTTTCTTAAATATCTTAGCTCTATTGTTTCTAGATCTTGGAGTTTGGTGTCGTCACCTTGGATATACGTGATATCAGAGTTGTGTTGTTAACCTTTGCGGTCTTTAGTTAAGAAGGTGAACATCTAGGAAAAAGAACCTTGCACTATAGCTTCAAAAAGTATTGCTTCGTGAACATCATGCTTGTGATATTGTGCCATGGGCAAGATTTGCATCATGAATGTGGTGAGTTATCCATCCTTTGGTGGTGCTTTAAGCTAGATCTACATGGTGTGTTGTTATCTTCCACCACAATTTTGTGAAATAAAATAAAGAAAGCCTTTATTATCTTATTAATAGATTAAAATCAATCAATACTAATGCTTGTTTACCAGCTGTGGGAAACGTATCCAAAAAGACCTAAATTTATTGCATTGATACTAATTCAATCATAAACCTTTTAATTAGACCAATTTAGTTCTAAACTTTTTGCATTTGTGCCGATCAAGTCCATCTGGCGAAATCGGGCCGGAAATCGCTAATGTGGATGCCTGCGGTCCTACGTGGTACGGTCGGTTTTTTTTTTTTTTTTTTTTTTTTTTTGGTAAGGAGGTACGGTCGATGTTGATGTTGACATTTTTAATATTTTTTATTTTTTTTTATAATTTTTTTTCTTTCCCTTTTCTTTTTGGTGGTGGTTGGTTGCTGGCAAGCTCACCTCTCGCCAAATCTAGTGAGGACAATCCTTGCCAAGGCTAAGGCGGCCTCACCTAGCCTTGCCTAGGTGAGGGCCACACTCTCGATTGTCATTATTGCCATGATGAGGGTGGCGACACTCGGCGAGGTCGCCTTGGCCTAGGTGAGGATCAGCCTTGCCAAATCTAGTCAAGGGGGCCTTGCTGATCACTACCAAAATGAGAAAAAGGAAAAATAAAAAAGGAAAAATTATAAAAAATCAAAATAGTTATAAAAAAAATTATCTATATCAGCACTAGCTGTGCTACTAGGACCACTGGCACCCACATTAGTGATTTCTGGCTAGATGGACTTAATTGGTACAAATGCAAAAGGTTTAGGTATAAATTGGTCTAATTGAAAGGTTTAGGACTCAATTGGTACCAATGCCATAGGTTTAGGACTTTTTTTGTACTTTTCCTGCTAATTGTGTGTTTAATTCCACATGCCACATAAGATTCTATCTTATGCTCTTGCAGAACGGTGTTGGCATTCTAAAGAGCAGCATTCGAGATATTCAGTATTTGTTGCTGGCAGCTATGTGCAATGTTGCAAGAACACTTTCCTGTAGGACATTTTCTGGGTCTGTGACTGTTGATCAGACTGAACAAAAGCAAAGAGGTGCCTTTCTTGATGCAGCCATTACATTCTGCAAATTACAACACCTGGATGGTAGTGCAGATGTTAAAACTCAAGTGAGTTATCATTATTAACATTAAATTTCTTTGGTTAATATGTTAGTTTTACTCATTCCCCACTGTGTACTTTCCAACAAGGTTGAATCCTGGTAATTGTCCATTCTTTCATGTGATGACTGTTTTACTGTATGCTTCTGATTTTATCACTTTAGGTTGAATTGATTGTGGCAATTCATGATTTGCTGGCTGAATATGGGATATGCTGTGCGGGAGAAGGTGGTGAAGGCGAGGAAGGGACATTTCTTAAATTTGCCATAAAGCATATGTTGGCCTTGGATATGAAGCTTAAATCCTGTTTTCACTCTTCCAATGGGGAAGATACTCAACAAAATATGCAGCTGCCTGAAGATAGTTGCCGACGAACAGATGGAATAGATCTGGAAATTGCATATGATGAAGTCGGTGAAACTAGTTTTTTGGAAAAGGATCTTTCTAAGGGGGTAAATTCTGACAGCGTTTCGTCCCTTGATGATAAAAGTCAAGAGGTTGAACACCAAAAGGTATGCAGCAATGATTGTGATCAGAATACTGCAGGAGAGGAGCATCAATTAAGGGAATGTCAGGATGAACTAAGCGAGGAAGAAAGAGAAGAGCTTGAGTCGAAAATTGATCAGGCATTGGATCAGTGTTTCTTCTGCTTATATGGTCTAAATCTTAGATCTGACTCAAGCTATGAAGATGAGTTAGCCACGCACAGAAATACCAGTCGTGGAGAATATCAGACCAAAGAGCAGTGTGCTGATGTTTTCCAGTATATTCTACCTTCTGCTAGGGCGTCATCTGTAAGTTTACTTGTTTCCAAGTCCCACTCTGCAAAAGTTTTGCTTCCTGGAGAAAGTGCACATCAAGCACACAGTCTTTGAATCTTTTGTTTGACTGTGCATGTTTTTGTGGCAGAAATCTGGATTAGTCAAGCTTCGCAGAGTCTTAAGAGCTATACGCAAACACTTCCCACAACCTCCAGGAAATGTGTTGGATGGAAATCCAATAGATAGATTTCTGGATGATGCTGATTTATGTGAAGATAAACTCTCAGAAGAAGCTGGATCTGATGGGTTCCTTCAAACCATGACAAAGATTATATTTTCAACCTCAGGAAGCCTCAAGCAGTATAAGAAATCGGTAGTAGGAAGGTGATGCGTTTATCTTTTGGCTCAGTTGTAGTATGATCTCTTATATTAGAATGAATTGTGCTAATGAATGATTGCTCATGGCAGCTCTGAACCATATCTTGATGTTTATCGGAACTTGTACTTTTTCCTGGCTCAATCTGAGGAAATGAGTGCATCTGATAAGTGGCCTGGCTTTGTTCTTACAAAGGAAGGTGAAGAATTTGTACAGCAAAATGCGAACCTTTTTAAGTTTGATTTGTTATACAACCCTTTACGCTTCGAGAGTTGGCAACGACTTGCAAATATATACGATGAGGTAATATTTTATTGATTTAGTAGGCTGAACTAGTTACAACTTATGCACACTAATATTGAACCCCTTCTGTTGAAGTTCTAATCTACTGGTCATGGTGATATTTCTGAAGGAATCTCTTTTTCTTCATTCAAACAGGAGGTAGATTTGTTGCTAAATGATGGCAGTAAGCATATTAATGTTTTGGGATGGAGGAAAAATGCTGCTTTACCACAAAGAGTAGAAACAAGTCGAAGAAGAAGCAGGCGGTGCCTTCTAATGAGTTTGGCTCTAGCAAAAACACCAGATCAGCAGGTCCCTTTTTCTACCTGCTTCCTAAAGAGTATATGTTAGCGACGGCAGAATTTTATTTAGTCTTATTATTGTATCAGTATGATATATTATGTTTCTCTGACAACTTTTCTTGAATAGAGTAGGGTACTTTGTTTGTGGTTTCTGTCCTAATGTCTGCTCCTGTGGGTCTTTTTGAATCTGGAGCAAATTTTATAAAGCTCATGTACATGAAGAGTGTCTGACTATTGTGTTTGTGGGTTCTGTCCTTTTTTTGCTCCTGTGGGTTTTTAAAAAAAAATAAAATAAATTGGCAGCAAATTTTATAAAGCCCATGTACATGACGAGTGTCTGACTGTGGTGACTTACAATGTTTTTTGGAATGCATTCTTTAGGACTTAATCTTGTTGAATTACTTGCATCCGCATTTGGTGATACCACTGACGGCAGAAATTGCACATCCATGAGTGCTACTGATTGATTCTTCTGAGCCTGGGTGTAATGGGGACCATGGAGAATGGCTCCAATGAGATTGACACTTGATTTAATGTAGATTGGGCTTTCAATTTAGTTAGTATTTGAATCAAATCAGTGGCTCTAACATCTTATCATGAGTATTTTGAGATTGTCAGTTTCTCGAGGTAGTGTGCCTTATGGTGGCAAATAGTTAACATGGATTTCATAATGAGTTTTAACTTCTTGATGTGATATGACTATTTTGCTTCTATTTTTGTAGTATTTCTTTTGATGAAATAGTGTTGATCCCCATTTTTTCTCCCTTGGATTTCAGTGTGAGATTCATGAATTATTGGCCCTAGTATACTATGATAGCCTTCAGAATGTGGTCCCTTTCTTCGATCAGCGATCTGCTCTGCCCACAAAGGATGCAGCATGGACAAAATTTTGCGAGAATTCAATGGAACATTTTAGGAAAGCATTCGCAAATAAGTAATACTACTTGCCTCCCTAAGATTCTTTATGAGCATTCTACTTTAGCCTTAGATTCGATCATCATCATTATAACAATGCTTTGGCTGCCTGCTGCAGACCAGATTGGTCACATGCATTCTACATGGGGAAACTCTGTGAAAAGCTTGGATATGCGCCTGAGAAGTCATTATCATATTATGATAAGGCTATTGCTTTGAATCCCTCAGCAGTTGATCCTGTATACAGGATGCACACTTCACGGTTGAAGTTGCTTTGTAAACATGGACACCAGAATTTAGAGTACTTAAAGGTTTGTTCTTTGTTAGTTTGGTCAAGTTTTCTATTACATCTACTTAAAAGATTTTACCATTTTTTACACCGACCATTTGTTTTCATCTCAGGTTATTTCATCGTATTCCTTCAATCAGTCAACAAGGAATGAAGTTACAGATATTCTTGGGAAAGTTGGTCCCGAAGTTTACAATCCTCTGGTAAATATCATAGGGATCAGTTGTCAAATGAATCCAGAGAGGAAGCCTGAGGAATTGCGGCAGATGGAAGATGCTTGGAACATGCTTTATAGTGACTGTCTCTCCGCCCTTGAAACCTGTATTGAGGGGGATCTTAAACATTTTCATAAGGCCAGATATATGCTTGCTCAAGGGTTATACAGAAGAGGCAAAACTGGTGATCTGGAAAGGGCAAGAGATGAGCTGTCCTTTTGTTTTAAGTCATCTCGCTCTGCATTTACATTTAACATGTGGGAGATTGATGGGATGGTTAAAAAAGGAAGGTATTTCTCTGATATATATTCTTCTTGCCATACGTATTACAATGGCTAGTGTATTTAACATGAGAAAATTGTGGGTTCCTTTTCCTTTGATTTTGAAATCAATAAAGCAAGGGAAATTCTGTAAATTTAATTTTTTTTCTCACAATAATTTCTGGGTGGATATTTGGATGAAGGGAGAGACTATAATTTGCTTAAGAAGTAGTTCAGGGGCACAGAGAATATGCTGGCAGCTTTTGAATAGATAAGTCTTGGATAGAGATTGAGGAGTTCAGTTGTTGGTGACATTAGGAGATTTTCATTATAGTTGCACATTGGTTAGCTAAGAACGTTAGATTTTTTTAGAATGGTTTATGATGTTGTTATTAAAAAAAAAAATTATTCTTGAATGATGAAGGAAAGTACCTCCCCATGTTCTGTATCTGCCATCATTTTTCCTAAAAGATTTCCAGTTTCTTTCGTGGTTTATTTCTCTGATGCCGGTTTTTTGTGGGTACCAGACGCAGAACCCCTGGCATTGCTGCCAACAAGAAATCCCTTGAGGTTAATTTACCAGAAAGCTCAAGAAAGTTCATTACATGCATCCGGAAATATTTGCTGTTTTATCTGAAGCTATTGGAGGAGGCTAAAGATATCTGTACACTTGACAAGGCCTTTATATCTATTAGAGCTGATAAAAGGGTAAAAGTCAAGTTTCATCATTGTGCTTTGGACTCTCTCCTTCTGAATGTATTGTATGAGCATCACCAAGTTCTTGAATGGTGAACATGAATGTTTTACAGTATGCAGCAAAGTTCTTGAATTTAGCTTAAAAATTGTGATTGACAATACTGGTGGAGATAATTTGAATCCGAGCTTAGTATCTCTCTCTAGTTGTTTTCATCTGGTTAAGCTGATTTCTGCTGAATAATACTTAATTCTCTCCATTTCATCTTCACCAAATATTTGGAACCACTAAATTGCTACATTGACTATTCAGCATTTTTAGTCTCTACGACAGCCGAAATTATCCTCATAGTTCTTCTCTGCTGATCCTGACATTTGGCTTTCTTCTTTTGTACTTGGACTGCTTTGATATTTCTTGCAGTTCTGCTTGTGCATTGAGGATCTAGTTCCACTTGCGCTTGGAAGGTATATTAAGGCCATAATAGCATCAAGGCTCCAGGCTGACATCCTCAACTCTGGGACAAACACTTCTGAGCATCTTCTGGAAAAGCTGTTTGGTTTGTTCATGGAACAGGGGAATTTGTGGCCTGATGTTTGCAGTTTGCCTGAATTGAAAGGCTCAGAAGTGTCGGAAGGCAGTCTATATGGGTAAGTTATGGTTTATACAGGTGAAATATTGTGTATTTCAGAATTAAGGCCTGTACTTTAGAATTTAGCTGCTTTAATAGGCAAAGGTTTGTCGTTAAAAGAAATGGTTATTTTTGAAATCCTTGTCAATTACAAGGTTAGTTAACTGCTAGTTCAGTATGACTCTGTCAGATGAGTCCATTCTATATGCTGAAACACATCAGAATCATCAATTTTGCACATAGTGATATTGATCTGTCCATGACCAATACATTACAATCACTATGAACAACCATAGAATTTATCTGTTTGGTTCCCTAAATTCCAGTCATTCTGGTGCATGGTCCAATGACACCCCTCTCCACTTTTTCTGCTGTATTGTGCACTGAATCTTCTGTTTGCAATTTGTACTTAATGCACTTGTCATAACGTCTGGTGTAGGTATCTCCACCAATATATAAATTCACTTGAGAGAAATGGCAAGCTCGAAACTATTGAAGCTATCAATGAGAAGGTTCGGAAGCGTTTTAAAAATCCGAAGTTATCAAACAGTAATTGTGCAAAAGTCTGCAGGCATGCTTCTATTGCTTGGTGTCGATCTCTTATCATTGGTTTGGCAGTGATCACACCTTTAGAATCTGGAATTGCATCTGATATCCAGGATCTTCATCAGACAGATAATGGGTTAGAAAACAGCCAGTTCTTTTGTGTAGATCTACAGACTAGTGAATTGTGGAATCCTTCATTTGAGGATGCAAGCCAGTTGAAACATCTAGAGATAAGATGGGGCCCGGTATTGTCTAAGGTTAAGAATACTATAGTAAAGAAAGCTTCAGATGAAAATCTGGACACTGCAAGAGATCTTCTTAGATGCTCATACAACTTTTACCGGGAAAGCTCCTCCATAACACTCCCATCAGTTGTGAATCTTTATCTAGTGCCATATCAGTTGATACGGGGTATACAATCTCAACAAGCAACGGAAGGGGTTGAAATTCTTGATGTTAGCATTCCCAGAAAGCTTCTTTTGTGGGCCTACACACTGTTGCAAGGCCGCTATGCCAGTGTTGCAGCTGTTGTAAAGTACTGTGAAGAAAATGTTAAGGTAAGGGAGCAAATAATCCTCATATGTCATTTTACTCAAGTGTGATGATTTGGAAGGAGGGAAATTGCAATTGTCTCTGATAAAACCTTGTTTGGCATTATATTCAATTTGTGCAGAAGCTTTGGTAACCTTTGCATAAAATGAATCAGCTTCTTGTATTCTAGTCCATGCCTTTTCCTCTTTAAGGGCTCCCTGTGTGTGTGTGTGTGTGTGTGGGCGCGTGCTCGCATGTTTGTGTGTTTTCTGTGGACTAATTGAAGCTAAGTAATGACTAATGATTTTATTATTGTTGTGTTATGTAGCCAAAGATGAAAAAAACAGTTGGGCCCTCCCCAACAGCATCAACTGCAACTGTACCTAACGCCAGCACTGCATGCCCAGGTAATTTATTTTTGACCACATTTTTGTTTGCTTATTCTTTTTTTTTCCTTGGAAGCTGCAAATGAAATTAAATTAGGTTCACTGTGAACAAAAAATTGACCACACTAAGATGATTCTATGTGTTGGATGCTGGCTTTTAAAGCCTGCTTTGTTAGGAAAAGCGGTTAGATGGGTTGGGTCGCAGTTCAACACAGCCTTGTAATTCTACTAAGGACCTTGTTTTATTTTATTTTGCATAAGATTTCGAGAGGAATCATTTTGTATACACGAAAGTATTAGAAAATATGAGAAATCTAGCTATTAGAGCACGTCTCCTATCACTTTTGCCGATGCAAGAAGTTTGAGAGGACATTGCATTGGAAATGACAAATTTTCTTAATTGAGTTTTTTAATAAATGGTTTGGGACACTTGTTGAAAATAATCTTTTTATTGAGAAAGCAACAAAGATTAATACATTTGAGGAATATTAAAGTCATGAACACTTAAGCTCTGTTTTTTTGATTGAATATGAATGATTTGAAAGATATTTTTCTAAAAATAATCGTTTGAAATAATTAGTTGATAAAAAATAGTTTCATTACTGATAACAATTATTGTCTTAGATATTTTTGTGGACGATGATAATATATTTTGTTCATTTATTTTTGTAAACAATACAAGCGACCATTTTTTAGGAAAATGTTTACTAAATTCTTCATTTTTCGCAAAACAAACACACTCTTTTGTTGTTTCGTTTATTATTTCTCTGGTGGTTTATTTTATTTTGATGAACATTTCTCCAGTTGTTTTTATTTTCTTGCTTCAATCATTTAAATCCACTCTATTCTGAATTGGCCTGGACAAACTCTGGTTCTTGATCCAACCAGTTGAGGTAGCTAGTTCTACTCTCAATTGAAAGCGTTAATTGAAAATTATTCTCCTCTTGAAGCTGTCTGTGAGGTCACTTGTATCCTTCGCTAACTCTTGTGGAAATAATTTGATGTCTTCAGCTGGAGCTAAAGATAGTGTGAACTTGAACCCTTGTCCAGCAGCCGGCGAAGTGGCAGCTCATGCTTCAGGTAGCACCACGAGTACAGCTGCTGAAGAAAGGAGTGCCGTGCTATCCCATGAAGAAGATCAAGACAGAAATGTTGCAAATCTACAGGTTGGTCCTAATGAGAGTAAAAAGAGTTTATCTGTCGGTCCCCCACTGCAGCAATGTCAAAATAGCTCGGCTGTGGACAAGGGCACTTCCAAAGAACATGAAGGAGAATGTCCCAAGGCTGACCTTTAGCATCATGCTGCTGTACCATCATGTGTTGAAAGAAGTTGTTTGCACGTATCGATCCTTTCTTTGCTCTCCTTTCTTTTCTCTAGGCCATCTTTAATCTCCCCATGTCTTTCCTTTGTATATTCTGAATTAGAGAAAGCAAAGGGGCAAAAAGCTGTATGTGTTATCAACATTCTTAGCGAATATAACGAAAGAAATCTCAGAAAGGATCTGCTCTTTTGGTTTCCTGGGAGATTTTATCTTCCCTTCTGAAGGGTAGACTTCCCCAGTAATTCATCCTGGTCAAATCTGGGAAATCGAGCAAGGAAATTCTAAGCATCGTCAAATTATAATGCCAACTTGTCGTTGGAGGATACTGTGGTCGATAGAAATTTAACAGCATCTCAATTCCTTGTTATGAATTGCTATGGGAGCGGTAGAAAGAAAGCAAATCAAATGGTCCAAAATCGTTGCCTAGAGATTCCTTTTCTACTAGAATTTTGGCAATTACGCTGCATGCCCATGCCGATTAGAAGAAGAAGAAATTTGAGAATGGATGGCTAGTAATTTGTTCATGAAATACTGGAGTCTTGGATAGTTGATCTAATGTAAGTACTAAGTACGATTATTCTGCATATATGCTTTACTAAAGATTATTCCATGTATTTACACGACCAACGTGAAACCGAGCGCTTGCCTAGTGTTCTTTTTCTTTTTTCTTTCTTTTTTTGGGGTTGTCTGGTACATGATCCAATCCATAGATTGATTAAGTCTGCATTACTTTATAAAACACCCACAAAAAAATCGATAATTTGAAAAACATTTCCCTTAAATTATCCAATTATAGATAATTTGAAAAATATTTCCCTTAAATCATCCAATCATATCCCTCGGAATAGTTGGCTAACTAATAGATTTTTATTATCAACGACAATGCCTAAACACTTTCTTTGATAATAAAAGAAAAATCATAAGCGGCACTAATGATGTTTTTTCGAAAATGTTCTTCAATTAATTTTTTATGAAAAATGATCATGGAATTTATCTTGGATAGAGTTGTTTCGTTCATTTTTTCTCCTCATCTTAAGGATCATCCCCATCCGTCACACTAAATATCTCGAACCCCACTAAAATGATGATATCTTTTTTTTCTTCTTCTTTTTTTCACATTTTCTCCATCAAATAAACAGAAGATAAAAAAAGCGAAGAAAAAACATAAGAAAGAAGAAGAAGAAAAGAAGATGAAGAACTGGTGGTGGAGGAGCGACAACCACCAAAAGCATGCTTACACGCAACGTACATAGTCTCTCTCTCTTTCTCCTTCTCAAGAACTTCATCTCTTTTTATAAAACGCATTTTAATGGACGCCATTCCTCTCTGCTTCTCCGCATCCAACCACCTCCATGGGCACGGGTTTCAGGCTCAACCTCAAGTGCGTCGTCCCTGTTCAGTCTCATCTCCTCTCCAGCTCCCCCACTCGGCTCTCTTCCTCTGGTGAGCTCTCTAGCTCTGTCTCGCTTCATTCCTCCTGCTTGATCTCGTCAACGTACTCATTGGGTTAGCTTCATGGTCGGTGTCTGAATTGCCGTCGTCGTCTGATGGGTTTTAGTATGAAGTAGTAACTAGCTCCAGACATGCATGGGCATGAGTCTTAGTAGTAAGCAATACCTGGTTAGAGGTTATGGTACCCATTTGTGATGTTGTCGTTCCTTTCAGAAGCTTAGCTAACTGTAACTGTCAATCTTGTTTGATTTACTTTTTTTGGAAATCCGTGTTTTGAATGCATATCAACGTTGGTGTATTGACATCCAATGGCACGCATCGTCTCCCTGTTTCCTGCTATATTCGTTTCTTTAGCACTAATGGGATGTATTTGGTTATTCAGTCAGAGGCAAGGAAGCTTCATTCAGCTCAGGAAGATTGTCTTCTCTGTCCAGTATAGCCGAGGAGGTTGAGCCCTGCCATAAATATCATTCGAGATCGTGTAGATGTTCATCTGCGTCCACTCCTACTCTGGAAGATGATCTCTCCAAAATGACAAATACGAAGGTCCCTCACTCTTCTCTGTTAAAAAGAACTCGCGCCATTACTAACTTCATCATCAATTGTCATCATCATTTCATCATTATCACCGCTATTCACCACTTAAATGAACAATTATTATCAGTCACATTATTTAGGCTCTACTTCCCTCTGGTGTAGTTCTTGGTGTCAATTATTGCCATCAATCATATGTGTAGGAACCTAATTTAGCTCTGCAAACAACAGTTCAAGGAGAGAGAGAGAGAGAGAGAGAGAGAGAGAGAAGCGCTTGGTCAGCTAGTGTGTATGTTGCAGAGAACTCAAAATCATCTTGTCACCAGTTCAAATTCGTCTCTGTCACAGGGCTAATGTGAGGTGCCTGGAATCTAATTGAAGGTTTTATTTGCAGGTAACCATTGGCAAGAGGTCATTCAGTAGTATGAACAGTGATACTGATGGGATTCACATATCACACAGAGCAGGCAACTCTAAAGGCAATACTAGCTCACAATCAGTCAAGGCAGCACATTTTAGTTTATTAATGGAAAATCTTAATGCATTAGAGGAAACTCTCGCAGATTCACATGCTTTAAACTTGGAGAGAGATATTTTGCAACGGTTAGGAAGACTTGGAGCTCTAAAGTTATTTCATACCTGTCTGTCAAAAGCTTTTGATGCCCCAGATGCTTGTGAAGTGTCTGATGCTGTGGTGGAAAAGAAGATGACCAGTAAAAGGAACAACGATGTCAAAAGAATCATTCGGTCAGGGAAAAGAGAAACGAGAAAATCAAGAAGAGAAAGAAAATCTGCAAAACCCAACCAAAATTCTCCTTTTTCATTGCTTTCGACTGCCAACCAGAAATGGCTCCAACAACCTTCAGTTTCATCTCGTAGACGAGCATCAAACTCCAAGAGAAGAAGATCGATAATTGCTAGGAATGAGGCCGAAATGTCAAGAGGAGTTAAGGTCATTATGAGCTAGTAAACATTATAACTGTGTAAATCTCAAGGGACCCTGCTTAATAGCTTCTGACTTTGATACAGGTGGTTGCAGAATTGGAGAGAATAAGAACTATGTTGGAAGAGGAGAGCGGGCAGGTGCCCAGCTTGCGTTCCTGGGCAGAAGCTGCTGGAGTTGATGAAAATGTGTTGCGTCAGAATTTGCATTTTGGTTGGTTTTGCAGGGATGAGCTTTTGAGGAGCACTCGCTCCTTAGTTATATTTCTTACAAGGAATTACAGGGGTCTTGGTATTGCACACGAAGATCTAATTCAGGTCTTGCTCTTTTGGTTTCTCATTTTCACCATGTCTTTCTTTAAAGTGCTATTGTAACGCAGAAGTCTCCCACCACAGCCTAGCCTTGTATTGGAAAGTGGATGTTTCCAGTAATGAAACCTGGGACCTCCTGCTTACTGTGAACCTACGTTGCCAAAATAATTAGAGCAGGACCTACCCTTAGGCCATTGAAAATTTCCGCAGCTTTTGTTTTTGGGAAATATACTGAATAGAGATGGATAGTAATGGACAATAGGCCCTCCTTCGTCCAGTCTAAAATGTGATAAATTGTATATAGTCGTGTCCATGTTTGGTGGTCCTCTCTAGTTGACAGCAATCAGAAACAGTAGTATAGTTTTCTGCAAACTGAGCTTGCACATGCGGCTAATAATTAGCTGGTGCGTGCTACAAAGGATGTTAAGTGTAGTAATGACTTTAGCAAAGAGTCTGCTTGCTACCTGCTGGCAGCAATTCTGTGCAGACTGCTGTTTGTTTGCGAATAAATTGCACGCATTTTGCCGGTTTTGCCAAGGCATTTCACCTGAACCACATATTTGCGTTATTTTTCTGTCTGGCCTGAAGTGTTGTGGCCTCATTCTTTACTCTCAAGTGTATCGTATTTCATCATGTCGTAAATGCATCTATATCAATTTTGTAGTTAAGATCAAGATTTGCAACGAATCGAGAGCTTCACACCAGGTTAAGAACCTGGCCTGGAATGTGATAATGACTGATGGTGTGATCTCCAAATATAAATAGAAACAATTAAAAGAATCTGCTTTTTTGAATAAAACAATTATGTACATACATCTCTCCTTTCTTCACCTTGAAATCTAAAACATTTCAGTTAATACCCTTTGCAACTTGGAATGCTTTTTTATGAGGCCTTTTCTTTTATATGAGTGATGGTTGCGTCAATATGGTTGACAGGCTTCTCTTTATTCTCTTCGATGCTTTAGTTTCTAGTAATTAAATGGTGTGGAATGTTGTGTTTATACAGGCAGGAAATATGGGTGTGCTTCGTGGTGCAGAAAGGTTCGACCACACAAGAGGCTACAGATTTTCCACCTATGTTCAGTACTGGATCAGGAAATCCATGTCCAGAATGGTGGCATGGCATGCTAGAGGAATCCGAATTCCTGTGTGTACCTTTCCTCTTAAAATTGCCACTGCAAGTTTGCAAGAGCAAGAACCTGGATTTTATTCTGCCTTCCTGTTTCTTTTTCCTTTCTAACTTTTTTCTTCTGCCTTTTGTATTTTGCAGATCACATTAGCCACTGCAGTGAATCAGATACAGAAGGCTCGGAAATCCCTTAATAACCACCACCGGAAATATCCTGACGATATGGAGATTGCAAAGTTAACTGGCTTCTCTGTAGCAAAAGTCAGATCAGCTGGCCAATGCCTAAGAGTTGTCGGTTCAATAGATCAAAAAGTGGGAGATTGCATCAGTGCTAAATATATGGTAGGGAAAGAAGTTTTTCTCTTCTATCTTCGTACAAGCATTCCTCATCAGCATTTAGGACCTTGATGTTTGGGACTTTCCTTTTTTCCTTTTTATGGTGGTCAAATACATAAATGAGTAGTATTCTCATGGGATACTATCCTGCGTTTTTGGGCTTGGAATTGTAGACAGAGCCATTAGTACACATGAAAGTTATCGGTGATTTATGACTGAGATAATCCATCTTTGATATGGGTCCTTATTTCTTGGATATTGCCCACCCTGATTCCTGAGTATGTTTCCCTCTAATTTAAAATTTGATTTGATGTTTCACTCCAAAATAAAGACTTAATTTGATATATGTTTATTATGGTTTGGATCATTTACTAATGTGTAACCTATGATGCAGGAATTTACACCTGATCGATCTCTGAGAAGCCCCGAGGAAACAGTCTTACGGCAAAACATGAGGAGCCAACTTCAAGAACTCTTGAGTGGCTTGGATTTTAGAGAGAGGCAAGTTCTCATACTGAGGTATGGACTTAAAGATAATCAGGTTAAGTCACTAGAAGAAATTGGAAGACTATTCAATGTAAGCAAGGAGTGGATAAGGAGAATAGAGAGAAAGGCCATGGAAAAACTAAGAGACAAAGAAGTATATACTAGCCTGAGCCACTATCGAAACATATAACAATATTTTCATATGAGAGCTTGTGGCGTGTTTGAGTTCGAGTTGCGAAAGGTGCCCTAATGACAAGATTAAAGTCGGACAGCAGTTAGGTTTCGATGGGTAACTTGATAAATCCGACAGATCTGTGGAGATAGCAATTTTTGGTAATAGAAACCTTAGGCATTGTATCTGCACATGATTCCAGAAAAGTAAGTCACAGAAATACATCATCAGCTTCTCTGTACATGAACTATGGATTCCTTAGTCAGATGGGTGGGGATTTCTTGTGGCTTGTCCTTTTCATTCCTCCAAGACTTTTGTCGATTTTGAAATGGGGTCTTCTGTTCTTTAAGGTGTGGTTGGTTGATCCTGAGGATGTAGACGAACGTGGGGGTCTGTTGAAATTGATACATCAAGTGCTTATTAAAACAATTAATGCGATAACCAGCAAACATCCCTCTCAGGGTAGTATAGAACTGGTGCAGCTGACATCTCTGGAACGATAGCATATAAAAATGACTCGCACGGAAAGAAGTATGTCCTAAAGTCATGTGTAGTTCCGGATTATTTAAACTGATCTTCTTGTTTTGGCTATGGACGATGACTTGTGATTTCGTTTGTTAATCCTAGCATAAGCGATCCTATAGTCACTGTTCTTTCCTAGCTGACGCACCGGGTCAACATTATTGTATTTAAGCATGCGATATTTACATCTTGACCCTTATACTTTGGGTTTATTACGCTAAAAGCCCTTCTGTTTGAGAGTGCTGTCCAGTGGCACTTTGAAACCTTTGAGCTGCAAACCCTTTCGACAGGTCCAAATCTTGATCAACCCTTCACAAGGCTAATTCATCCTTCTTCGACAATCCAAGCAATTATTTCGCCTCGATGTCTCGAATGGCCCGTGCCACCATTCGGGTCGGACCACAATGAAGCAATTCGATTTAGATGGGTCGTCGGACCAATTGATGCGAACTTAATGCCGTACCTTCCATGCTCCCGACCTTATCGCAACTTTCTATCTTTCTTTCTTTTTTAACAAAAGAGGGAATAGAGTGATCCGGACTTCGTCACCAAAACAAAGTAAATGGAACAAACCCAAAATTGGAAAAAAAGTAGAGTGCTCGAAGCAGCCCCACCTCCCACCCCAACCCCCTTTTCCTTCCCACCAGAAAATACTTAACAGCAAAGGCAAGGCCACTCTCTCTCTCTCTCTCTCTCTCTCTCTCTCCTCCCTCAAAGCCCGGCCTTTAGCGACTGAAATTCAGCGCGCTGGCCCGGCTGAGTCAGCTCGCGACACGTGTCCCTCCCCTTGTCCCCTTCCTCCAACTTCTGCCCCCGCCCGAACCGGGGGGAAGAAATTACGTCACCGGGCCGGTGGTGTCGACCTCACGGCCCAATGGGGCGTGTCCTTTTCGGGGAATATCCTAAGTCAAAAACGGCCCAGCGCCTTCGGTCGGTGACGCGTATCGTGGCGACAGCTGGGTAATCTGAGTACCACTCTCCCTCTATCCCATGAAAGATTTCAGGGGCTCGGCGCATCTCCACGTCACGCGCGTCGCCCCACCGAACGGCCTCGAAGCGCGCGTGCTCTGCACCCCCGCTACGTTCCACCGAAGGACATTTGAGACGGACAACGACGGAGGAGTTGGACGAATACGGTATCTAAAATTAAGAAATTTTTAATTTGTGAATGATAAACTCTTTTTTTTCGAGTTAATATGATTTTTGCAATTGCCCCGATAACTACCCTTCTCACGTGAAAAAGGGAGAAACTGAGAGTTCGAATTTCTACTTTTTTGGAGGTTAGAGTTGGAATGATTTAATTTTAGGTGTGACCTTCGATTCTCACATTCTGCAAACAAGGCAAAAGTCTTGAGAATGAGAATTAAAATAAAAGTTAAGTAGGACAAATAAATAAATAAAAATGAATTTTCCAACTGTTTAGTAAGTTCAAATTATCAATTTTGTTACTTCCTTCATAATTATTCCACACATGGTGATAAAGAAGTTTGCGAACTCGTTTGAAACGAAAATATGAGCTCATCAGGCTTGATAAGACGTAGACAATAATTATTGATATATTTAGTGGTTCTAAATACATTAAAAAAATGAATCTTAACAAATCCAATCCTCAAGAATTATTGATATATTTGTTTAAACCACTACATGTGTTATGAATGATTATTTTCCAAAATAAAGAAAATGAGTTAAAGTACGATAAATTGACAAATCACGAAAAATCATCATCATTTTGGAAACATATTAACGATGGCTTAATTAGCTTCTTTAGAAACTTTTCAAAAAGTTACCACAAAAATAATTATTGATGAATACTCTCAGGACACTATTTTGATGGTAGATTTTGCATTATCACTTCATAACAAGATACATGATATTGAAATTTGACCTTTTATACTGTAGCTACTTGCCTTTGCTTCTTAATGAGATTTTGTTTATTTCATGAAAAATAAATCATTCGTAAAATATTTTATTAAAAATAATTCCTTAAACATATTCAGATGTATATTATTATTGATGAAGAAAATATTTTCCATCGACGAATTATTTTATATGATATAAATGATTATTTCTAGAAAAAATGTTCTCAAAATTATTTAGTTTTCATCAAATAAACGGAGGAACGTAAGATACTAACGTAAATAGAGAAGGAATCTCAGATGGAGCATGGTTTCAGATCACGACGTCGTTTAGCTGCAGTTACCATTTCCTGTTCAGCTTAGTTGTCCGGTTTCACTCTTCTTTATTAATACGGGTGAGTGCACTAAACGCTCCATTAAAGGGGCGTGGGGCTCTCTTAAACGCGCTCACGATCCAGCGCGGTCAGTCCCATGCCGGCTTTCGCTTTTCCTCTAATCCCATTCGTCGCCCCAAAAACCCAGCCAATAGAGGCTCGGCTCCAGATAAGTTACTCTGGACGCGGCTGCAGACGAGCATTCTCCATCGGTTCACGTAGAAAAGCTCTATCTCCTCTTCATCTTCTTCTTTCTCGGCACCCCTCTCCCCTTTCCTCTCTCTCTCCCTCTCTCTCTCTCTCTCTCTTTCTGCAAGTTCTCTCAGAAATTTTCCTTCGTCGCAGAGCAATTTCTAGGGTTCTTCGCGCTAGCTGATCATCTCCGAGACGACGAGCGAGCGAGCGAGCGAGCAAGCTCCGGTGAGCTACAGTCGAACGCAGCTTCTCCAGCTCGGCCATGTCCTCCGTCGGAGTCGAGCCGGAGCTCCAAGTCCCGAGCTCGTCGAACCCCAATCCTCCGCTCTAAATGTCTTCCGGCATCGGCGAATGGCTCGATTCCGCTCCCGCGTCCTCCGTCTCTGCGATTCCGCCATTGTCCTGGCCGTAATTCTCAGCTGGCTCTCCTCTTCCGCCGCTTTCGTCGAGACCGGGCCCACCTCCGTGACCGACCTCGACGGGTTCCTCTTCCACCAGGACTACTCGCCGCCGGCGCCGCCCCCTCCGCCGCCGCACCCGCCCTCCGTCTCATGCACTGACGATCTCGGCGGCGTCGGCTCCCTGGACTCCACGTGTCAGATAGTCGGGGATTTGAATCTCACGAAGGACGTGTACATTGCCGGGAAGGGGAATTTCGTAGTCCTGCCGTCGGTGAAGTTTCACTGCCCGGAAGCGGGTTGCGAAATCGCTGTGAATATCACCGGCAATTTTTCCTTGGGGGAGAATGCGTCCATCGTGACGGGTTCATTCGAGTTGGTGGCGAATAACGCGAGCTTCGGGAATGGAACTACAGTGAACGCGACGGCTATGGCAGGGGCGCCACCGCCGCAGACGAGCGGGACACCGCAGGGGGTAGATGGGGCAGGCGGGGGCCACGGGGGCAGAGGGGCGGGGTGCTTGACAGAGGCGGATAAGAAGGAAGGGAAGACAGCAGCGGACGTGTGGGGTGGGGATACGTAC
Organism: Corymbia calophylla; assembly: GCA_014182845.1. Lineage (NCBI taxonomy): Eukaryota > Viridiplantae > Streptophyta > Magnoliopsida > Myrtales > Myrtaceae > Corymbia > Corymbia calophylla. Next base: position 4,178,893 of record CM024695.1, read on the forward strand.
TCGTGGCAGGGGCTTGATGAGCCGTGTAGCTACGGTAGCAGAGGGGGGAGTACGAGTAAGGAAGCAGACTTGGGAGGTGGTGGTGGTGGGAGGATCAAGATTACGGTGTTAGAATACTTGGAGGTGAATGGGAGTATTTTGGCCGACGGAGGTGATGGTGGGAGCAGGGGCGGCGGCGGTTCTGGGGGCAGCATTTACATCAAAGCCCAGAAAATGTAATTCAACTCTCTCTCTCTCTCTCTCTCTCTCTCTCTCTCTCTCTCTCTCTTCCTTCTGTGATTGTGTGCGCGTAAATATAGGATGCGTTGTGGCAAGAAATTTTGGAGTTTTCTTAAATGTTGCCGTGTTTACCTTTTCCTAATTTGGTTTTCTCTTGAAATTATTTATGGATAAGGGAATCTCTTTATATATGCACATTTTTGGCAATTTTTAGATGAAAAGAATGAGCAAAATTTGCTTAACAGTCAGGAAGTTTCTGGGCAAATTGGTGCTTCTTCTTTTCTTTTTTTTATGGGGTGGGGGTCATAGCAAATCAATGGGTTTTTTGGTTAATTTGGCTTGTCGTGTTTTCTAAAAGAAAGGGAATGGAAACTTGAAAGATGATATCTTAGACTCCGTCTTATTTACCATTCTTGTCTCGTTTATGTGGAACATTATTCCTTTGACGTGGACTCTGAGTCCTCTGCATGTTTTGTGAGCTTTGGGCTTTTCTTTAGGCTTCTGCTGAACTTTGAAGGTAGTTGGCAGTTTTTGTGCTATGAGGAACATAGCGATTGGAACTGCTGGCAACTAAGCTTGGAGAAGTATTATGAACTTTATAACCTACAAAGGGAGGAAACGTTGGGTAATTCTTGCTGCTGGTTACCAATGTTACTATTTGAGCTAAATAAGGTTTAGTAGAGTCCTTTCCTCAGAGTTATCTGTTGAAGATGATCATATTTTAATTGATGGAGGAATAGAAGCTAGAGAATCTCCTTCAAATTTCTTCTTTAAGATTATAGGTTCAGACTTGGAGTGGGAGTCCACCTTTATAATTTATATGGCTGGGCAATTTTGGACAGCCGAAGTGCCTCTTATGGAGGAGTGAGCATCTGTTTCTCCAGTTTGTTTGATCATTCTTTACTTTTCTGCTGATTTTTGTTGTGGAACTGTTAAGTGATTGAAGCTTGGGCAGACACCTTGACTTGCGAGATACAGTATAAGCGATGTTTGACCGTTATCTAATTGTTTTCCTAAGACTCACTTATCTTTCAGAAGGCAGGTTCTCTTCAATTTTAATCTCTTTGTTTCTGGGTTCTGGGTGGTGTAAGTTATTCAGTAACAGTCCACGGTATCTGATTAAGGGAAACCTTCTGCATTCAGTTAGGTCAAATTTTTACAGAAAGTTTAGGCCTGACAATTAGATATATGCGTAAGTGCATGCCGGTATCTTAGCTGTAGGACTTGCATGTCTTGTGTCAAGAATCGAGCATTGTTGGCGTACCATTTTATTGGGTCTAATTCTATTGATATAATGAATTCTCCATTCCCATGCTATGATCCATGATGCATGGAAGAGAACTCTGGCCCAGTCCTTGAGAATTTGAATCCTCAAGATGATTAAGACCTGTGAATGTACTGGCTGCACTTTCAAATATTATCGTGCTTTTTATTTGTGAGAGACACATGCTTGATTAGTGGCAGGCCACAATCCCTTTTGAGCAGGTGTTGCTGTTGCATTGTCTTCTATTTATAAAGGCCTAATTTCTGTCTCTATATTCTTTTGTTATCATACCTGATTGCCCTTTAACCTAAATGTCTTTATTGCAAAGAGCAGGACTGGCAATGGCAAGATAAGTGCATGTGGTGGAAATGGCTATGCTGGAGGGGGCGGTGGTAGAGTTTCAGTCAATGTCTTTAGTAGGCATGATGAGCCTACGATATATGTACATGGTGAGATTTTCTGTGAAGGTCTATAATTTTTTAGCCATTTGACGGTAGATCCAGGACATTGCTGCATAACAAGAAATTCCATAAGATTACAATAGGAAATATTAAACCCTCACATGTCTTAGAACTTTAATAGGTGTGGTGTTGATAATGTTTTCGTTGCATATTTGGATGTTTTTGGGAAATGGTGGTTGTTTCCCTAATAGCTCTCTACTGCACTTTGTCTTATTCTATTTTCAGGAGGAAATAGTTTTAGCTGCCCACTAAATGCTGGTGCTGCTGGGACATTCTATGATGCTGTTCCACGGAGCCTTGTCATTGACAATCACAATCTGACGACAGATACAGAGACACTTCTCATGGAGTTCCCCAATCAGCCTCTGTGGACAAATATTTATGTCCGAAATTATGCCAGGGCTTCTGTTCCCTTGCTTTGGAGTCGTGTTCAGGTTCCTTATCATCATCTCTCCCTCCCTTCCTCTCTCTCTGTCTCTGTCTCTTTCTCTTCTTTTGGTGAGGTGTGGAAATCCCTTTATCTTTATCTTATTAAGCACTGGTTGTTGAATCTGCACGGTTAGCAGGGTACACTGTATGACATGCAGACATGCTACTTCCATTGTCCCATACGTTAAAACATTTATGTGCAATTTTTTGGACATTTATTGTTCCAAAAGGAATTGCAAGTGTTCCTAACGGTGTTAAGTTTTTATGTATAAAATCACAGCTTCCCTTTTAGTTAACCGACACATAGCTTTACAATGCAGTTCCCAACATCCTTAACCTTCAGCAAAATTTCAAAACTTTAACTTCTGGCTGCTTTAGAAGAGTGATGTCAATAGGATGGCGGAAATCATGTTTGGACTTTTTCTTCTCTAAGGTGCCAATTATTTGAGGGACACTTTCTAAAAGCTGTTTATTATGACACATATAAATTACAGTTAGATAAAATAAGATTATCTCATGTAAGACAAAGTGTATTTAACTATGCACAGGAAGGAGAGATACGTTTGAGACCTGTCACAGTACTCTTTATTTCATCAAGCAGTAGAGGACTCATGTGGAGATGAAAGCTCACAGAAAGAGCTTGAATTGGGGGAAAGAAGAGAAGTATGGGTCGATAGGAACCTCAACATAGATCAAATTTTCAAATAAATGGCTCATAGACTAAACAACTTTCTTTTCTATATTTTTCTGTGGGGTTCGGTTTGGGAGAGCTAGCCCCTTTAGTACTCACCTTTGGCATAGCAGAAGATACCACACGATTATAAAATTTTTAAGGGAGTTGCAATGGTCAATCTATGCCCTGTGGCCCATAGTGTAGCTCTCTGCATAACTGCACATATATGCAATTGACATGAAAATAAGAAAACCTAGCGTTTAACTGGGTATAAGATGTGTTGCATTTCATGCCCATTGTCGATTGTGTTGAAAGTTTTTCCTGGAAATTCTTAGAAGGAGCATAGCTATTATGTATGCAACCATTCAACTTTATTTTGTCATCTTACCTTAGGCATTTCAAACCTTTATGGACTTTTTCCAAGCTCCTTTGATATCTCTAGAGCAACAATTGTCTATTTCAGTTTTCTCCCTTCTTATGGATTAACTGCTTTATAGCTAGTCATTGGCTTACTTTTTTCAGTAGATTAACTTTTTTGAAGTCAATGGCTATAATCTTGATACTATCTGTAATCAATTCATTTATAGTTTTTCTGTACGCTGTACTTTCCTTTTCCTGCACTGGAGATAAAATGCTTCCATGAAGATGCTTCTATAAAGAAATCTATGTGGTTAATCTGTTCCTGCATTATACAGGTGCAAGGCCAGATAAGTCTGCTTAACCAAGGAATCCTCAGTTTTGGTTTAGAACATTATGCTTCATCCGAATTTGAAGTATTGGCTGAAGAATTGTTGATGAGCGACTCTGTGATTAGGGTGAGTGGCAATTGTGCATGCCTGGCCTCTTTATTCAATTAAGTTAAAGAAACCTCCATTTTTATCCCATCATGTATTGTGACCACTAACTATAGGACTACATGATGGGCACTTCACCTTCTGTTTATATTCCAAGTTTTCTGGCTTGTTTGTTTTTGGTTGTCTAGTCTACAATTTTTGATAATTTCATTTTGTTGGCTTTAGGTGTATGGGGCCCTACGGATGTCTGTGAAAATGTTTTTGATGTGGAATTCCAAAATGCTCATATATGGTGATGGAGATGCAACTGTTGCAACATCCTTGCTTGAGGCCAGTAATTTGGTTGTTCTCAGGGTATCTTCTTCAATCCACTCTGCTTTTTATTATGCACTTCATGTGATGCTTTCTGGTATGAAAGTTTTCTCTTCTTCCTTAGCAGGAATCTTCTGTCATACACTCAAATGCTAACCTGGGAATTCATGGGCAAGGGTTATTGAATCTATCAGGGCCAGGAGACTGGATCGAAGCACAACGGCTAGTTTTGTCTCTCTTTTACAGTATTCATGTAAGCTGCGTTATATTAGAATTGCTGCTAGCAATAACTTTTACTTGCTCTGAAAATGTTGCTAGACATAAGATATAAGATCAAGGCAGTGAGTTTGGATAAAGCTTCCTTCAAGCCTGCACTAGAACTGTTTTGCTGTCATGAGATGTAATGCATATACATGGCTTTTGTTCAGCATGAAGCTTACTCTCAAGATTAGAAGTTTGCTAGAGGTTGTTGTTCCATTTGAATAGTGCTACCTTGGTATTCATACCTGCAAATTTGCAGGTTTTTTTTTTTAATCAAATTGATGGATATTTACCTCTCAGTGGTGAATAAGGAGTTTGCAAATTGCATGTGGATTCATGCTTTTCTCTTCGGTTGTTCTCTCTGTACATCAATAACAACTTCTCCTATTTATGTGAAGGTCGGTCCAGGATCTCTTTTACGTGGACCCTCAAAGAATGCCACAGCAGATGCCATGTAATTTGGATTAATTATACCTTGTTGACAGCACTTCTTCTCTCAGATTTTTCTTTTTTAACACGCTAAACTTACTCTACTACGTCCCTGCAGAACTCCAAGACTATACTGTGAATCAAATAATTGTCCTGCGGAACTGCTTGAGCCACCGGAAGATTGCAATGTGAACTCTTCCCTTTCTTTCACACTCCAGGTGTTTGTTTGTTGGGATTTATGACTTTACTAAGTGCAGCTTCATATGTCTTCATGTTATGGAACTAATTTATCTGAGCACTTCTAGATCTGTCGAGTTGAGGATATAATTGTTGAAGGACTTATAGAAGGATCCATTATTCATTTCCATAGAGCGAGAACTATTGCCGTCCATTCCTCTGGAACAGTTAGTGCTTCTGGTTTAGGTAAGCACTTGGTACTATAATGCTTTGTTTGGGAGGGAGGGGCGGGAAGGAAAGTATGGGTGAGCATGGAAGATGGGATAAATTTTAAAATATGTGTGAGGAAGGTTAGGAGGGAAATCTGAAATTTTCACTTCATCTTATCCCCCATGTCTCCCACACAAAGCTTAAGTTTGCGATGATTGGGGTTCTTATGCTCCCTATGTATTTTCACATCTTGATTATGTGGATGTGTAGTTGCAGAAACATAACTAATATGCTCAAGCTGCTCATTTACATTTCATTGTATTGAACAACAGCACGGTGTAAGATGATTCATATAACCAATCTACCCAGAATGGAACTAGGAAACCAGTCGGGTTGCTTGGGCATTTTCATGGTTATCCTGGTTAGCCTGATTTGGCTTTTAATGCAAAATGTAAGGAGTCATAAGATATGATGAAAGAACTTTTTCATAACTGATATACTTAGTAGATATGAAGGAAGAAAGCTGAATTATCAAGAGTTAACAAAGCAACTTCATAACTTGTTATTGATCGAATAAAATTTACGGTATTCAGGTTGCTTAATAGAGGATATGTTAATTCTGGGGGCGATTTAGTAGTTTTTTCATCTTTTGTTTGGTCTGAATATTTTGGTACCTTCAGGATTAAAGTATCATGAGGTTACACTTATAACTCCTTAGTTTAGAAGTTATTCTTCATTCTGTCCTGTAGAATTATGTACCATTAGATAAGTCATAAGCTTTGGAAAAAAGACATCTTTGTTTGCTTTTACCTCTTTAAATTTAAATTATTGAAAGGTCCATTTTTTTATTTTTTATTTATTTTTCAATGGTCCACTCTAGAATGCTCCACCTTTCCATAGTGGTCGCTAGGTAACCACTGTGGTAATCATGCACCTGATTTTTTTTATTGTTCATCATTTGTAAGGCATAGGAAAAGCTTAAAAGAGTAAATGTTGAAGCCTATGAAATATTGAAGATGCAAACCTTAATCCTTTCTTATCTGGGTGCTTGTACGGACAAATTGTAAGTCGGTTCTCCCATATATATTCGGGATGTTTGAACTATCCAGAAAAATTTTGGCTTTTGTACAGGCTGCACAGGTGGAGCAGGTAGAGGGAGCCTTCTCAGTAATGGGATTGGCAGTGGCGGGGGACATGGTGGCAAGGGAGGGGAAGGATGCTATAAAGATGACTGTGTTCAGGGTGGAATTTCATATGGAAATGCAGAAATGCCATGTGAACTTGGCAGTGGAAGTGGAAATGATAGTTTTAGAGGTTCAACGTCTGGTGGGGGCATTATAGGTAAGTTAATATGTGGCAATCGGCAGGAACATTTCCTTTTATAATTCAAACATTGAGTATGCACTGGATGAATGGCTTAGTATGTCATGGCATTTTGTTTGATGACATTAACCTGTATTGCACTTAGATATCAACTATTTTTTATCTACTATCAACTGGGCTAGAATTAAGGAGATTCCAAGGCCCTGGCAACATATGGTTAATTATCACTCAATCCTTTTTTGTTTCTTTCCTTCTAATATGGAAGTCATTAGCCGTAACTTGGACCCATGAATATTGACAATTTTGCTCCATTTGAATTTGCTTTAATTGGTTATAATGTGTTTATCATGTGAGTTCCTTGCCTTGATGTAATTTTTTCTTTTGAATCAGTAATGGGTTCCGCAGAGCATCCTTTATCAACCTTGTCCATTGAAGGCTCAGTAAAAGCTGATGGAGAAAGTTTTGATCGTACTATTCAGAGGGGAAAATATAATATAATGGATATTCCAGATGGAGGACCTGGTGGTGGTTCTGGGGGTACCGTACTAATGTTTTTGCGGGGTCTGGCTCTTGGAGAATCTGCAATTCTTTCTAGTATCGGGGGTAAAGGAAGTCCTAACGGAAGTGGTGGTGGAGGTGGGGGAAGGATTCACTTTCATTGGTCGGAAATTCCCACTGGAGATGTGTACCAGCCCATTGCCAGTGTTGAAGGAATCATAGATACTGGGTCTGTATATGCCCCTTTCTTTAGCTTTCTTATTCTTCTGACTCTCTCCTTTTCCCCTTTGGTAAGAAGGAGAAAAGTTAATCATCCATATGGCGTTCTTTACTTTCATGGTGCATTCCATGCATTTTGATCACACGTGCTAATTTTGTATTTACTCCAACATGTGTCCAGAACTTAGAATGCAAGTGTAGGATTTGAGTGCAGCTTGGCTTGGCTTCTAGATTTGACAAATGCCTTTTTCAATTCTTTGTTTAGCGAGATAATAGAGAGTATTATTTATTGGAAATGACTGCATTAAAGTTCTTGGTGACACAGTATGAGGAAACCAAATCTGACTCTAAGAAACCCTCAGCTTTAGCAAAATACCAAAACCATTGATGACTGGAAGAAAACTAGATGGATTATGTCATTTTCTTCTGAAATAAACAATGAATGCTACAAATCCTTTCTCGCTGTTCCTTATTCAGCCTTAGGAAAAGAGACTGGACTCTCTCTCTCTCTCTCTCTCTCTCTCTCTCTGTGCGAGCATCTGCACACAAGTTATTTGCAGTTCTCATAATTATGAAGTTCAAATGCTAGAAATCTCATTGTTTTCTCCCTTTGCAATTCTGTTAGGGGTGGCCAAGGTGGAGACCATGGCCATATTGGTGAAAACGGTACTCTGACTGGGAAAGCTTGTCCAAAAGGGCTTTACGGGATATTTTGTGTGGTAAGCATTGAGATTTTGAGATGCTGTTGCCTTAGAATTGGGTTATTTAGTTGTGTTAATCTTGTTCCGGTAGTATATCATAGAGGAAAATGGTACTTGAAGCAATGTTTCCAGAGCAAAATACTAACGAGAGAGATGACTGAGTTATTGGGACTTGATGTTCCTGTAAGGTGGATATTTCAGTTATTATCATGATGTGCTTTGCCTTCATGTAAATATAGTCATGTAAATAGTTCATTGGAGGATGTACACCATCTGTATTGAAGTAATTGGAACTCCTTATTTGATGTTGATGCATCTGTCAAATTGGAGCCATGAGGAACATTGGACATACCTCTCTGTATCATATAATCCAAATCTCTCATTGTCTCAGTTATTCTTCTTCAGGAATGTCCAGCTGGAACATATAAAAATGTAACTGGATCAGATAGATCCCTTTGTCACCATTGTCCAGCTAATGAGCTTCCTCGTCGTGCAGAGTATATTGCAGTTCGAGGTAATAATAGAAGGGTATTAGATTGGCTTAATTTTCTCGCACCTACAATTGCACATTTAGGATCCTTCATATCTACTTGTTCATGCGTATATTCCGTGTTTTGATGTGGACCGCATACATATTCTTTCGAGTCTGTTTGCCTAGTTCCTACAGTGATCCTTCCTTGATAATATGTTCATCTTAACAGGTGGGATTTCTGAAACTCCTTGCCCGTACGAGTGCATTTCGGAGAGATATCACATGCCACATTGTTATACAGCTCTTGAGGAGTTAATTTATACATTTGGTGGGCCTTGGTTGTTTGGTCTTCTTCTTGTGGGTCTCTTAATCCTATTGGCGCTGGTTCTCAGCGTAGCAAGAATGAAATTTGTTGGGGTTGATGAATTACCAGGCCCCTCCCCCACACAGCGTGGCTCTCAAATAGATCATTCCTTTCCTTTCTTGGAGTCTTTGAACGAGGTGCATTGATTATTTTGGTTGTAAAAATGTATTATATTTCCTTAATTGTTTATGGCTTCCTGTACTGTTTTGTTAAGTGTTCAGATATTTTTCATCTGTTAAGGTTTTGGAGACTAACAGAGCAGAGGAGTCTCAAAGTCACGTGCACAGGATGTATTTCATGGGTCCTAATACATTCAGTGAACCGTGGTATCTTCCACATACTCCTCCAGAGCAAATAAAGGAAATTGTGTAAGCTGTTGTATTCCTATTCTTTTTACTTAGTTTGTTTCTTGCACAATTATTCTTTTTTCTTTTTTTTTGTCGGGTTCTCGGCTAATATGCTTCAAAGTTCTTTTTAGAGGTTTTATCAGCCATTTAGCATACTTAGATTTAGGGGCTAGAAGCAAAATTGTCTAAGATCATGCTAATAGAATAAGGTGTTTCATTATTTAAGTACTCAATTTCAGGTGCGAGCTAAACTAGTCCATGGGAGCCTTGTTGAGTATATGAGTCGTCTAAAATTGTCATTGTCATCTGGCAGATATGAAGGTGCATTCAATACGTTTGTGGATGAGATTAATGCTTTAGCTGCTTACCAATGGTGGGAGGGAGCAATGTATAGCATTCTCTCTGTCCTTGGCTATCCGCTTGCATGGTCATGGCAGCAATGGCGTCGAAGAATAAAGTTGCAGCGTCTACGTGAATTTGTTAGATCAGAATATGATCATGCCTGCTTACGTTCTTGCCGTTCAAGGGCTCTTTATGAAGGCATTAAGGTATATGTTTCTTGAAGTGCTGGTTGAATCTCCTGTATATTAAATGGTCATCTTCGGGTAGGTGAACACTTAAGTTCCCTAGGGCCATCACAGTTGCAAAAAAAGTAGTGTAGATGTAATGATTGGGAGGACATCAAAAGGGTTAATTTTCCTTTTTTTTTTCTTTGAAAATTATAAAGGTAGCTACACAATGAGTGGAGGAAAAGCAAGAGAGGAGCGAGAGAGGGATGGAGGGATCTGGTATAATTGAGATGCTTAACAGTTCTTTTGATTGATTTTTTTGTTGTTTTTTCTATAAGTAAAGAAAATTCACTGAGAGGCACCAAAGGGGCGCCAACCCTTTTATCAAAAGAGCTCAAAGCAAAAGAAAAGGGCTTATGAACAAAACAAGGTATTGACAGTATTAATAAAAAATATTTACATCCAAGAGTAGTTCCCACTCTTTGGAAAGCATCATACTTCAAACCAACTTTAACTAAGTGCTTCGGCAAATTTAACTTTCTTATAGAAACATTAACTCAGAAAACTTCATGACAAATATTTAAGGGCTGTCCTGATTACTTACCGAATTCTTCTGACACTGGAGTCCGCTTTTCAGTCTTGATAAACATCGTTTCTATGGTATAATATGCATGGAATTTGATTTTACTCATGGCCCTGTGCTCTCATTGATCACATTCAAGGCATAATTATGGGTTCAAGCTTTAACCAGTGTCTCAAATGTGCAATTTTTTGGCTAGACTCTGATGAATTATACATCCATCTTCTTGTGCAATTACTCAGAGACTCATGTTATAGCAGTTCCATATTTGTAATGGTGATTTGTTGGTGTTGCCACTAACATCTAAGATGGCAAAGTCTCTTTCGACGTGGTGCTTTCCTTGTTTTTATCTAAAGGATCTTAGCTGTTGAAAGGGAAAAGGGGAAGAATACATTGAGCTGATTTATGTGTTAATAGGTGGCTGCAACTTCTGATCTTATGCTGGCTTATCTGGATTTCTTCCTTGGCGGAGATGAAAAAAGAAGTGATCTTCCTCCACGCCTATATCAAAGATTTCCAATGTCCATAATTTTTGGAGGTGATGGCAGTTATATGGCTCCATTTTCTCTTCAAAGCGACAGTATTCTTACCAGTCTCCTGAGCCAGGTTATCATCTGATACATTACTTGTTACAAGATGGTGTCAGCAAAAGTTCTGATGGCCAGTTGGTTGCTGTGATTTATGTATTTTCTATTGACTTGGACACTTTTGACTTGCAGTCCGTTCCACCTACAACTTGGTATCGACTTGTGGCTGGTTTGAATGCACAACTGCGCCTAGTTCGTCGTGGACGATTGAGGGTGACATTTAGATCTGTCCTGCTATGGCTTGAAACTCATGCCAATCCTGCTCTGAGGATTCACGGGGTGCGAGTTGACATTGCCTGGTTCCAGGCAACAGCTTGTGGTTATTACCAGTATGGGCTTTTGGTGAATGCTGTTGAAGATGGAATTCAGTGGGTGTCTTCCCCAAGCAGATATGAGCCTACACGAACAGAGCAGCGATCAGGGTATCAATTTCTACTGCCTGTTTCCAGTAAAATGTCTATTACTTATTATCTATTTAGCTATGAATGTTTTGGAAAAGGTCTTGCTTGTGATTAATCTTTACAGGCCTCAGTTACCTACATAAGATGGTGGTGTCAAAGACTTTAAGGTGGTATTTTAGTGAAGTGGCTTTTGTCTGAAGGCATTTGTTTCATCTCTATTGTATTTTTGATTGTTCTACTAGCTAGAGACAGAGAAGAGTGGTAGGGAGGGTGTAAGGAAACAGAACCACGGCACACCTGCAGCATGTTCTTGTAACGGAGAACACTGTGATGGCGATGCTTTTCACCTTTGGTCATGAACAAAATGACGAACTCTTACCAGTCATTTAATTTGCTAGTTGCCTTGTGAAGACACAGTAAAACCACAAACAAATAACAAACCTCACAAGTCATTTAATGCTTACTGGTTATGTTCAGAGGAGAGTAGGGTGCAGAGCTCTCTGGTTCTGTTTGTGTATAGTACAGTATCTTCTGCTTGATTGTGGGATTCACTATTTACACTTCTGCCTTTTGCTTTCACTTACAATTTAGTGTGAAGAGACCTCAAAAAGAAATGCCATCGGCTGACTTGGCGGAGGGCCTTCTCGGTCGACTTCGAAGCAGTGAAACCCATATGAGGCGAAAGAGGACTGCAGGTGGAGTCTTAGACTTGAACAATTTGCAGATGCTGGAAGAGAAAAGAAATCTATTCTATTTTCTCTCTTTCATGATTCATAATACAAAACCAGTTGGCCACCAGGTGTGCTCTTTACTCTGTTCACACAGGCACACTCTTGTGCACACGCAGATTCTTTCATCTTAGTTAACACCACCAACTCATTCACTGATGTAAAGAAAAAATTCACTTTACCACTTCACCATAAAAAGGTGCTGGGCTCCTGAGCAAGCTTTATCCTTTTCAGTCAGTAACTGCCTCGTATCATTTTTGACAAGGTCTTGGGAATTCTTGCAGGATCTTGTCGGTTTAGTCATCTCAATGTTACTTTTAGGGGACTTCAGTTTGGTCCTGCTGACTCTGCTTCAGTTGTACTCAATTTCATTGGCTGATGTCTTCCTGGTTTTGTTCATCTTACCACTTGGGATTCTTCTTCCTTTCCCTGCGGGAATCAATGCTTTATTCAGTCATGGACCCAGGCGTTCTGCAGGCTTAGCTCGTGTCTATGCACTGTGGAACGTTACATCCTTAGTTAACGTTGTAAGTTGTTACTTCAACTTCAATGAATAAACGCGCACACGAAAACACAGAAGTAGCCTATTCCTATGAGCGCTAAAGAAATAATTAGTATGGATAATCATTTCTTTAAGTTCTTTTCTTGACAAATATGGCATGAATCAGGGGGTTGCATTTCTCTGTGGATATGTTCACTATAACGCTCAAACAGCTGGCAAAAAGGTTCCATACATTCAGCCGTGGAATATTAGCTTGTGAGGATTGCTCTCCCTTGTAAAACCATAGTCTAAACTATTGTTCACAGTTAACACACACACACACACGAGCTCATGCTTTCTACTTATTGCTGGCTTTGGTTGCAGGGATGACAGTGAATGGTGGATTTTCCCAGCTGGACTGGTCCTTTGTAAAATCTTTCAGGCACAACTAATCAATTGGCATGTGGCGAATCTGGAAATTCAAGATCGGTCGCTGTATAGTAGTAATTTTGAGCTGTTTTGGCAATCGTGATGGCATCCGTTGACAGTCAGTTGCTCGCTAACACGATTTTTTTGTTCTCTTTAATTCAGCCCTCCTTTTGTACCCTTCTTCAGAGATCACATAGGTGAGATATTGACACAGAGCAGGAAAGAGAGAAGAGAATAAATGTATAGATGAGAGAAAGAGAGGCATTTGTTCATGGAAATTACCCCCTTGTACTGCTTGCAGTTATTTTTTTCACTCTGTAGCTTGTATATATCGAGCGGGGTAATACATAGCTTTATAGTCATTTGTGTACTAATTGATCTTCTCTACTTTTCTTTTTCAATAGTAATCCTTCCTTAGATTGTGCGCAGATTTTCGTTCTCTTAATTTCTATACTTAACTTGATATTTGTAATTCACAGTTCTATAGATGCATAAAGCTATCAATGGGAATGATTGATTCGTGTCATCCAAGATAAGTGATAATCGGGTGAAGTGATATTTAAGTGATGCAACAAATTGGGGAGTATATCAACTTAGTAAATTAATCTTCGTACATCTAATACAATTTGAAGAGGGCAAATTCTATTTCGGAGATATGATGGCCATCAGGCTCTTTTAAGCTTAAGACGCCTCAAAATGATAATGAGTTTTCTGGCAAGCTCTCGAGCAACCTGAAGAAGTAGCTCGACCAAATGAATGAGTGATGGAAGGATATCATCGTCCTAAACAACGAGGGCGCATATGCATGCAAGATTGATATCAAAAGACAGATTTCTTTGAGTTTTTAGTAAAACCTGAAGGCGACGTTGAAGCCCTTAAGGCTTTGAAAAAGAGCTATAAAGGATCGTTCACTCTCTGTAGGCGGAATACAGACGCAATTTTTTAGGAATGTTAAACTAAAAGCAGTAGAAAAGACGGTTAGGTTATGCTTCATGGAAGACATTTACCACCTTCAGAATCTGCTCTTTTAACATGCAATCAATATAACAATCAGTAAACAGACCAAGATCCATATTTGTTATCATGACCAATGTCCATGCCCATTTGGTTCCCATTCGTATTTAGGAGACAGTAGCTTTTGAACTGCTATCAAGCTGCGGGATTTACATATTTCTTGGAACTTGGGAGAAGGTGAAGACCAAGTTCTGAGATAACCCAGAAAACACAAAGAAGCCTCGACGTCGTACCAGATAAGAGACTTTGGGGCAAGACAATTAGTAACGAAGTAGTTCTGGATGTGCTAAAGCAGTGCCTTCTTGATTCTTTGAAATGCAAAGTGAGATATCGAACCACCTTGTAAGTACCAAAGTTAAGCCATAGTTGCTACACATCACTATTCACTACAGCAACGAGACCTGTATCATCTAATCAGTGAACGATTTGGGAAAGTCAGATAGGCACTCCCCAAGATTACAATTGACACTGCCAGCTTCATGTTCTACTTCATCAAGTACTATCAAATAATGTTGAATAATTATGAGTATCCAAACAAGAATCTACCCTTTTGGGGACTCACATCTTGCCCCATGTTGAAAAATCTTAGCTTACTCCAGTGGCGCTATCATGTCTAAAAGACGGAGTGGAATACTGCCGTCAACTGTGAGACGCTAAAGCATGCATGGGAGGTTGAGTTCAATCATAGACGGGAGCAATTTCTTGGACGCCAATGCCACCCCTAGATACAGTGAAATGCAATCAAACTCAAAAGTCATAAGCTAAAGCAAAGTGATCAGCAAAAAGATTTCTATTTCATCATAGTGCTCAATGCTGTCATTTGTAACAGAATATGCCAATCTCAAATTTCGCCGGCTTTCCATCAACTAGTGCTAATAAAGCATCTTCATATCAAAACTAACCTGGAGACGGATGAAGTTACTCTGACTCCTTGTTCAAAACTTTGGGCACTTTAATAAATGGCTCCTCATAGCTTGGAACAGAAGATATCAAGGCCTCCCTGTTGTAGAACAAAGTCAAGCTTCAACTTAAAAGGCAAAAACAGTACATAGTCGAAAGGGAAAACAATGACCTGTTATCAAATGTTTCAGGAACATCCTCGCGCAATTGGTCGCTGTCCGTATCTACGAGGTCAATCAACCAGAAACGTAATTGATAAACAATGCAAATTCTCTCAATTTTGCTGCAATAGATGCAAGATACATGCAGCATTCAAAGTGAAGATAAATTAACAATCTCATAGTGCTGCTTCAAGAACCTGCTCTTAATGCGGGTTCAACGGTTTGGAGTTCCACATCTTGAAGCTGTCCAAACCTGACATTAGCACACCATCAAAAAAACAGTACAAAAGATCGTGAAAACTGACTACACGGACCAGACAAAGTTAATATCTTTGGCAAGAAAGAGCTTCTCAGAACGGTTATTAACATCGCCCAACATTCATGTTTCCAATCCACAGGTAGAATCTAAAACTTGCATAACTAAAGCTAACTCCCGAAAAGCCCATGGCAGGGGAGTGGATAAACTCGTCTACTATTCGGAGGATGAACTTAACCAAAATGAAATTCTTCACGGGTCGTTAACCTCATTTGGCAAGGCAGCATTCAGAAGCTAAAAACTGAGGGTCGCAAAAACCCACCTCAAGTGATGCTACTAATTATCAATTTCCACACCAGAATCGAGAAATTTCACAACGAATGACGAGAATTTCTAGACGGAAACAGAGAGAGGCGTACCAATCCACCACCTGTCGAATCTTCGGAGTGAACTCTTCAATCTGGAAACGAAAAGCCGGAGTTTTGGAACAGGAACGAAGCATAACATCGAAACAGATGCACAAACACAAAACTGTACAAGGTAACACTCTACCTCTTGTGGGGTGAGAGAAATGCGAGCGGTCGCAGCTAAGCGAGGCACGTCCGGCGGCTCGAGAGAGGAGGAGGGAGAAGAGGGAGAATTCGAGGTGGAGCAGCATCGGATGATTACCCGGTCGAGCTTGGCATGAAGAAGAGGGATGGAGCTTGAGAAGGTGCCGACGCCGCGGGCGAAGAGGAGACGGCGATGGTCCGTGGGTGTGGCTCTTCCCAGCAGGAGCAGAGCTCGGCTCGCCATTGCCATGGTTTTTTTCCTGGCTTCTCCTCTCTCTCTTTCGTTGATCGAGACGACGTTATCGTGAAGAAGGCAGGATTCTACTGCTCCGCGGGGTGAACGGTGGTGATTGTCGATAGCGGTGACGAATTTTGGACAGTCAATTTACGCAGTTCTTGATAAATTACCAGTACTTATAATATATACCAACAGCTATTGAATAAGGGCAAATTCCCATAAAAAAAAAAAAAAAAAAAACGCTTAAGTCCAGTCCCAAATCTGCTATGAACTTTTTTTATCCGAAAAAAACTCCAAACTTTAAGTTTAGTCCCAAATCTGCTCTGAACATTTATTTTGTAAACTTTAGGTCCGATCCCAAATCAACCTTGAATTTTGTTCGGTTTAAAAAAATCACCAATATTTAATTTATTTTCAAATCTATCCCGTGGTCTAGCCTCAACTTAACGTAACATTTCCACATTGGTAATAAATACACATTGGTAAGGCGGCATGAAACTTCAAAATAAAACCGTTTTAGGATATAACAATTAGGGACAACTAACCATGACTTTAGGACAGAGGGCTAAAGGGGGCAAATTTAGGACTAGAGTAAAAATTGATGAATTTCTTTTTAACAAAAAAAAATTGGGGTTAATTTGGGACTGAACGTAAAGTTTAGAGTCTTTGCTGAGATAAAAAAAGAAGAAGTTCGGGACAAGGTTGAGATCAAACCTAAAGTTTGGGGACACAAAAAGTAGTTTTGGAAAGATTTGGGGCTAGATATAAAGTTTGGGGTTTTTCCCGAGATAAACAAAAATTTAAGGCATAATTGAGACTAAATCTAAAATTTGGAGTTTTTTAGGAAATTAGCCCTACTGAATTACTTCAAATTACTAACTGTTTCACTATTTTATTGATATTTGATTATGTAGCTCACGGATGTGTTAGAATTATAACTTTATCAGAGAATTATAAAACTTCATTTGATAAATTATTGAAATAGTTAAGAAATTTTACTTTCATAAAAAGTATTGGTTAAGTGACCGCCCTATTGCTGGCTAAACAAGATGCCCGTCAAAATTTTATTACCAACAAGTTTTTGACGGTACCAATGATTTTCATATTTTATTAACACGGAATAGTGTTTCGACTTTTCCTACGAAGCAATAGAATTGTCTTAAGTGAAGAATTTATACATGCCTATAGGTCTATGGGCCGATATATTTTTTACTAAATAACACTATCGATGTCTTTAAAAAAAAATTACATTCAATCCACACCAAAAAAAAATTCAAATAATAGAAAATTCAAATATTTTGGAGTAGAAAAAAAAATTGGCTCTTGAGCGTATCTAGAACTTTTTTTTCCCTAGCCATTGGTCATGGCCCTAAGAAGATAATTTGTAGATGATATACTGGGGACATCATATGAGAATGAAACTTAGAGAAGCAAGGCAAGCGTACGGATTGTATATTAGAGTAAAAAAGGTAGTGCAATTGATTGGTTACACCCATCATCTATGTAACCAATACACCAGCACGGATTATATTTGTTAAGTTGGCAAACATGTCTGAGTTTTGTTTCTTAGGGTCTATTGTAATCTTGCCAATTTCTTTGTTTTTCTGTTCTTTTGTTCCTCGGAATAGAAAAAGAACAGGAATCCATTTGGTAATGCCAACTGATTTTTCTATTCTCCGGAATAAAAAGTTGTTTTCGGGAATAGATTTGGAGTAAAAATTAGAAGTAAAAAAAATGTAATTTCTTGTTCCTGGAAACAATTTTTAGAAATTTATTTCTTGGAGACTACTTGCCACCCACAGCACACCATTGCCCGCCTACCGCCGCCCGCCTACGTCGCTTGCCGACACCGGTCGCTTGCCGCCCCCGCTCGCTTGCCGCTGCCCTTTGCCCGGTGACCTGATGCGACTAGAAGTGACCGGCGACCCAGCGTGATTGGAGGCGACCGGCAACCCGACGTGACTGGAGGTAGGGGTGTCAGTAACCGAACCGGAAACCGGAAACCGAACCGAACCGAACCGAAATTTCGTGCGTTTTCGGTTCGGTTCGGTTTTCGGTTCGGTTAACCGAAAACATCAAAATATTTCCCCTGATTCCAATTCGGTTAACCGAACCAGTCGGTTAACCGAATTGAACCGGTCTTCTAGCTGAGAAGTTCTAGGGCACAAAACAAAATTGCCAAGAAATCAAAAATCAGAATCTTTCTTCCGTCTCTTTCTTGCTTTTGCTCTTGCTCGGTCCGTCTCACTTCCGTCTCCGGCACAATCCACCTCCGTCACGATCCACCTCCGCCTTCGACTCGATCGCCTCTGCCTCCGCCTCCGGGTTGTTTCTTCTTCTTCCGTCTCCGGAGGTGGGTTCTTGGGCGACTTCGGCAGCGGCCCGTCCTTGGATCCGTTCGACATCGCCAGCACCAAGAACGCTCCGATCGATCGCCTCAGGCGCTAGCGGGTACGGTGCTCCCTCTCTCTGCATTCCGTGCGTGTGTTTATGAGGTTGAGTTTGGGGAATTTGGGTGCTTGGCTGCTTTGTTCTTGTTTTCGTTTCTGCGATTGGAGTTTCGAGTCTGCGATTGGAGTTTCTCTGCTTTCTCTTGTGCGATTGGAGTTTCTCTGCTTTGTATATATAAGTGATGAGGATGAAGGAGATCGTGCACAAAGCAGGGGAAGTGGTTTATCAGCTTCTAAGTGGTAGAGAGGAGTTTTGAATGCTTGATAACTCCTTTCGCCTCACATTCAGAGTAATTCTCATAGTGTAAATCCAGGTTTGAGTTACTGAAAAAGGGCATTACAGTATTGAAAGTTCTCTGTGTACTGGTTATATTATAATGCGGATGGGTCATGTTGCTTGAATGGATTCTGAAAAAACTAATTATTGCATGACGAGTCCTTAATTTGTATTTATGGCTTGAATACCAAAGCATGGAGACTGTAAAGTTGGTAATTGTTTCTTTAAGTGTGCATAATTTTTCTTTATAATTAACCGAGGAAGTTGCTTACTCTGTGTAATTTTGAACAGGTATGGAGTGCTTTGGTGAGCGGATAATATCATGTTGCGGTGTATGGACGGAATAAAGCATTTGCTTGCTTCTATACTGCAGTGTTGTGATCTTGATCTGTATAAGCAATCGAGAGGCCTTGAAGATCCTGAGCTTCTCGCTAGGGAGACTGTGTGTATGCACTCGACTTGATTTCTTATCATTCTGAGGTTTAGATGGCATTCCATGGCACAACTTTCCTATTTTTATGTTCCCTTCTGTTTGCAGCAATCGACTTTACTGATCAGGACTGTATCTTTAAACTTACAGTCCCATGCACAATGTATTGCTCAAATTCATATCATACTGATGATGATCGTCCTATTGTGTAATTTGATTATATCTTTTCATTAAGTTATTTATTCCTCTAGTTACATGCAGATTATCACTTCTTCATTTTCCTGAATGCAGTCAGCGTGAGTGAAATTGAAGCACTATACGAGCTTTTAAAAAAATTAGCAGTGCTGTGATCGATGACGGTCTGATTAACAAGGTTGTTTATCATCTCTGTACCTTCATTTGTCATTTTTCTTTTGATTGGCACAAAGTTTCTCTGCATTTTCTTTTGTGTCAGTGTTAAAAAATGTCATTTGCCTGCTTCTAATTCTTTTTCTTCTTTTGAGTTGCAACATTCTTCATAATGCTGTAGTTCTCCTGGTACAGGGTTATGTTCACTTTACTTTTCATTTCTTGTCTCTGGTCACACCTTTTTACTGAAGTCTTTGTTCATTTTAAAATCACAGGAAGAATTCCAGTTAGCATTATTTAAGACAAATAAAAAGGAGAGTTTGTTTGCTGACCGGGTAATGTGCTCTTTACTTTTCATCTCGTATGGAACTGTTGGAATCTCTCTGCAGGGTCTTCTATTTACAACTACTTTACATGTGTTGGATTCTACAGGTGTTTGACCTGTTTGACACAAAACACAATGGAATACTAGGTTTTGAAGAGTTTGCCCGTGCTCTATCAGTTTTTCATCCAAATGCACCTCCTGACGACAAGATTGAATGTATGTTTGTTTTTTTATTTTCAGCTTTCAATCCCATTAGATGTGGTCATATAAGCTGCCTTGTATTGTTTGGCTTATCCCTTTAATGTATGGAGCAGTTTCTTTTCAACTGTATGATCTAAAGCAGCAAGGTTTCATCGAGAGGCAGGAGGTACGCGTCATTTATGGTTAAACTGAATTATACTGGAGTTACTTTTGTTTCCTTCATCAAAAGCTCGGTTAATCATGAATACCCCACATATTTCTTGCAGTGCTGGTTTATATTTTGAAGCTGTTAAGTACTTTTCTTTGATTTCCGGATGTAATGATTGATTCGAAGCTTAAATATGGACATGTAAAGAGCGGATTTTGTTATTGATGTGAAATTCCTGTAATTAATGAGGACATATAGAGAAAAGAGGGGTTCCCATAATTGATATTATTTTTTTTTAAAAAAAAGTCAGGAAAAACCGAAAAACCGAACCGAACCGAACCGAACCGAAAATTTCGGTTCGGTTCGGTTCGGTTCGGATTTCGGTTCGGTTCATTGCACATCCTTATCGGTTCGGTTCGGTTCGGTTTTCTCGGAAAACCGAACCGAACCGAACCATTGACACCCCTACCTAAAACCGGGTCCATGGGTATTGAGAATTTCAATCTGCGGCCTAATTTTATCTCGAGAGTCATCCATTTTATTTCAATTGCAAAAATGGGCTCGAAACGGCCCACAAATTAGGAACGAGGCCCATCCATCATTCTTTCTTTCATTTTGCTCCTTCCCCCCTCGGAATCACGGCACGCTCGAGACTCTCAAAGGTTCGGTTCGGCTGATTTTTTGCTTCTCGTAATTCTACTTTGATTGTGCTAGTGTTCTTTTGTTGCTTAGCGCTGCATTATGTATCGGTTTGTTTTTCGATTGATGTTTGATTTGGAATCGTGCGTCGGTTATTGGGAATTAGATGGTTGAATTTCGAGCTATTGTCGAGTAGAGCTTTAGATGCAGAGGTGTCTGCTCATCCATGGAGCGTGAACTCAAACTGGGAATTTTAGCTGTATTCTTGTTCATGTTAGGTGGCCGTGCGTGCGTTCGAGCCCCGCAGGGTTAAGATAGATTGATTGATGATGCGATTCTCGGCTCAAGTTCATGTGGCCTGTGCACTGTGCTTGGGTTCTCTGTGTGGTGCTTGCGTTGTGTCCTTCAATGTCGTCGGAAATGTGGGTTGTATGTTATTGGTGTAATTGGGGATTTATAGATGGTGTTCTCCATGAAAATGTTCCAATTTAGGTAGGAATCGATTCGTGTAATGATGCACGCGTGAGGTGTTGGTTTTGCCTACCGAGTTATGAATAGCTAGAAGATGATGTTTTGAATGTGCCTGATATTCCAGTTGGTTATAAGTTTTAGAAGATTGTGAATGGTGGGTCTAGACTGATGAAACAGGAAATTTGAAGACCTTTTTCCCATTGGAGCCCTTTTAGAACCTTTAATTCTAAGATCTATATGATGGCATGGAGTGCTCATGATTCGTCCGCGGCTGCTGATTGTGCTTCTCCTAAAATGATTTTCGGGATGAGATGACAATGACTGTTCTAAAGAGGCATGTCTTGAGGTTGTTCATATCCTTGAAGTATGTCACGGCGAATGTCGTGGACCGGAATAATGGGCGGATTGTAGCCACGGCATCAACGGTGGAGCTTTGCATCAAGAACTCTCGGAGTGTGGCGAGATCTTGCAATGCTAAGGCCGCAGTGTTGTTGGAGAGGTGCGGCTATGCGACTCAAGGTGGAAGGTCTTGAGCGGGGACTTGGAAGAGGCATTCATGTTGATATGAACAAGGAGATAGAGAAGAAAGGATTCAAAAACAGAACGAAGATCTGGGCGATTGTCAATGCTCTAAAAAACAATGGCGTCAAACTCATCCTTGATGAGAGGGAGGAAGATCCTCTTCGGCGGAGTTATTAGACGGTTCCCTACTTTTCTCTTTCTCTGCATGTGAAATCTTGCCATCTTGCTGAATGCAGTGAAGCAGAAAGATGATTTGTAATTTTGTACGAGACTGCAACGACCTCTACAAGATGTACATCTTTGGTCTAAAATGAGCCTGTGCTGGAATGTTGCTCCTTCGGTTCTTGAGTATTGCTGTGCTGAATTTGGGCCATCTTTCTCCTTTGTGCCCACAGTATTCGCTCCTTGGCTGCAAAACTTGACTATATCGAAGCATATTAACATGGGTTCATTTTCGATGCCTGGATCAGGGATCAATCTTCTTAGTTTGTTTTTCATTTGGTTTTGAAGCAGCATCATCCAGCTTCTTTGGTGCGCTTATGATCTCCAAAAAGTGAACTTCCTGTTTTGGTTTATTCTTGAGACAAAGGCTGAGCAAAGGATCTTTTCGAGTTTTGAAATTACCTAATTGTTGTACCGTATATCGATATAAATCAACCTCTATGTCTATGATAAGTGGTTATATTGGATAATGACTATATATCGAGTTAAAAGCAGCAGTCTAACTCGGTTACTATAATCTCGCTTCGGAAACCTAAGGTTCATCACCAAGTGTTAAATGTCGAGATGACATCATCACCTCCACGAATCTCTACATCGAGGGTCAGTGATAGCATTGTATTCTTGGTTTGAATGATACGACTTGCCAACTCAAGATAACATTGATCGGGACATTAAGGGTACGTTTGGTAACATTTTTATTCCTAGAAATAATTTCTTTTGAGAAATAGTTCTTTTCTATTTATATTCCCTAGAACAATTTCTGAGTAAAACAAGGCGTTTGGTAACTACAAAAATTTATTATTCTCGGAATAGAAAAAGAATAGAAATGCGTTTGGTGCGGACAATTTTTTTTTTTTTTTTTCCCTAATGACGATGTCGACCGGCGGCCGGTAGGCCGCCACTGGTCGTGCCGGGTCGCCACCACCAAATGCACCGAGTCACCGCCCGTCGTGCCGGGTCGCTGGTCGCCTCCCTGGAGGCATTTCTATTCTTTTTCTATTCCGAGAATAATAAATTTTTGTAGTTACCAAACGCCTTGTTTTACTCAGAAATTGTTCTAGGGAATATAAATAGAAAAGAACTATTTCTCAAAAGAAATTATTTCTAGGAATAAAAATGTTACCAAACGTATCCTTAATGTCCCGATCAATGTTATCTTGAGTTGGCAAGTCGTATCATTCAAACCAAGAATACAATGCTATCACCGACCCTCGATGTAGAGATTCATGGAGGTGATGATGTCATCTCGACATTTAACACTTGGTGATGAACCTCAGGTTTCGAAGCGAGAGATTATAGTAACCATAGTTAGACTGCTCGCTTTTAACCGATATATAGTCATTATCCAATATAACCACTTATCATAGACATAGAGGTTGATTTATATCGATACGGTACAACAATTAGGTAATTTCAAAACTCGAAAAAAGATCCTTTGCTCAGCCTTTGTCTCAAGAATAAACCAAAACAGGAAGTTCACTTTTTGGAGATCATAAGCGCACCAAAGAAGCTGGATGATGCTGCTTCAAAACCAAATGAAAAACAAACTAAGAAGATTGATCCCCGATCCGGCATCGAAAATGAACCCATGTTAATATGCTTCGATATAGTCAAGTTTTGCAGCCAAGGAGCGAATACTGTGGGCACAAAGGAGAAAGATGGCCCAAATTCAGCACAAAGAATACTCAAGAACCGAAGGAGCAACATTCCAAAGAGGCTCATTTTAGACCAAAGATGTACATCTTGTAGAGGTCGTTGCAGTCTCGTACAAAATTACAAATCATCTTTTCGCTTCACCGCATTCAAGCAAGATGGCAAGATTTCACATGCGAGAGAAAGAGAAAAGTAGGGAACCGAATCTAATAACTCCGCCGAAGAGGATCTTCCTCCCTCTCATCAAGGATGAGTTTGACGCCATTGTTTTTTAGAGCATTGACAATCGCCCAGATCTTCGTTCTGTTTTTGAATCCTTTCTTCTCTATCTCCTTGTTCATATCAACATGAATGCCTCTTCCAAGTCCCTGCTCAAGACCTTCCACCTTGAGTCGCATAGCCAGCACCTCTCCAACAACACCTGCGGCCTTAGCATTGCAAGATCTGCCACACTCCAGAGAGTTCTTGATGCAGTGCTCCACTGTTGATGCTGTGGCTACAATCCGCCCATTATTCCGGTCCACGACATTCGCCGTGACATACTTCAAGGATATGAACAACCTCAGCACATGCCTCTTTAGAACAGTCATTGTCATCTCATCCTGAAAATCATTTTAGGAGAAGCACAATCATCGGTCCAGCGGGCGAATCATGAGCACTCCATGCCATCATATAGATCTTAGAATTAAAGGTTCTAAAAGGGCTCCAATGGGAAAAAGGTCTTCAAATTTCCTGTTTCATCAGTCTAGACCCACCATTCACAATCTTCTAAAACTTATAACCAACTGGAATATCAGGCACATTCAAAACATCATCTTCTAGCTATTCATAACTCGGTAGGCAAAACCAACACCTCACGCGTGCATCATTACACGAATCGATTCCTACCTAAATTGGAACATTTTCATGGAGAACACCATCTATAAATCCCCAATTACACCAATAACATACAACCCACATTTCCGACACATTGAAGGACACAACGCAAGCACCACACGAGAACCCAAGCACACGGTGCACAAATGTGCCACATGAACTTGAGCCGAGAATCGCATCATCAATCAATCTATCTTAACCCGCGGGGCTCGAACGCACGCACGGCCACCTAACATGAACAAGAATACAGCTAAAATTCCCGTTTGAGTTCACGCTCCATGGATGAGCGACACCTCTCGCATCTAAAGCTCTACTCGACAATAGCTCGAAATTCAACCATCTAATTCCCAATAACCGACGCACGATTCCAAATCAAACATCAATCTGACGAAAACAAACCGATACATAATGCAGCGCTAAGCAACAAAAGAACACTAGCACAATCAAAGTAGAATTACGAGAAGCAAAAAAATCAGCCGAACCGAACCTTTGAGAGTCTCGAGCGTGCCGTGATTCGGGGGGGGGGGCAGAGGAGCAAAATGAAAGAAAGAATGATGGATGGGCCTCGTTCCTAATTTGTGGGCCGTTTCGAGCCCATTTTTGCAATTGAAATAAAATGGAGGACTCTCGAGATAAAATTAGGCCCGCAGATTGAAATTCTCAATACCCATGGACCCGGTTTTAGGTGCGAGCTCACCGCGGTCCAGCTCGGTTCGGACGCCAAACGAAAGTAACCTGTTTTGGGTTTGGATCTCGATATCAAAATGAAAACGATGTTTCATTTATTTGAAAGAAAACTATTTTCGAAGTATTATTTTCTGATTTCTTAAGATTTAGACCATGGAAAATTAATTGTTTTACAGAATACATTTTCTATAAACTGAAAACAACAAGCTTAAATTGGGAAAATGACTTCTCTTCCTAATAAGAAGGAAATCACTTCTCCTAAACCATAAAATAAGTAAAAATTAACCATTTTTTAAAAAATAATTTACACAGAAAATATATTTCTTTATTATAAAATTTTCAATGAAACAAATACACCTTCGAAAATTGTAGTTTGGAATCAAGCTAAACCCAAACCTAACCATTTATTTTAATTCATGCAATTAAATTCTCTAAAATAACCTGAAAATGGACTTAAATAATTTGATTCTATTTCATGGTTCTTTGGATATAAAAAATGAAGATGAAACTAAAACTGCTTAATGAAGGCTTGAGTAAGTTTCATTTGAAATCTAGAACCTACTTATTAGAACGTGTTCCTCATTTTTTGGAATTTGGAATTTACCCCGCATACCCTAGAATTTAAAACTTATTTTGTCACAAGTTCGAGAGTCTACCTAGATTCCACTTATGTTATTAATTGAATGATTACAGTAAATTATTACATTTAATGATCATTACTTACTATTACAATTTATTGACCATAATTTATATTAGACATACAGAAAATATAAACATTAACAAGGTAAAGTCTCAATTATAAAATAGAAACTCAACCATTATGTATTCATCATCGAATACCACAAAATACCATTGGTTTGCACGAAAACATAGATCAAGAAATATATAAAAATTTATTCTAGATTTTAGGTTCCAAGTTTCAAGTTTCAAATTCCTACTCGTTGAAATAGGTTCTCCTATTTTTGGAACCTGGAACTTACCTTACATATTTTGAAACTTGGAACCAATAGATTCTCGCCGGTCCGGTCTTTAAGTTCTAAGTTTTCATTGAAACTATGCTTACCTCTAGGCGTGAGAACCTCTAATCTCTATAGTCAAATTTAAAAGGAAATTCACAAAATAACTTGGTCTCCTAGTTGAACAAGTCTCTCTCTCAAGGTCCTTCTACGAAAAGTATATCTTAAAAATAGTGACGTGGAAAAGGGCAAAAAGGAAAAAGAAAAAAAAGATTTCCACCCAAAAAAGAAAGAGAGAGAGAACTGCTGACGTCGGGTTGACCAAGTCCAGGTCTTTTTTCATCACTGCACTCGAATAGAGAAAGCTGTTTCAAGGGAAGATCATCTGGTCCTGACCTTTTTAGCTCGATAAAGATGATCAAGATACAGCCATGTGAGATGACAGACACGAATCCCATAATTGCTTCCGATGCATCCCCAGTTTTGTGGCACGACATGACAAATGATTCTCTGAAAAATCCCAAATACAGGTTACCCCGAAAGGACAGATCACCACCCTCTTTGCATATCTGTCCTCATACAATGACAGAAGTTCTCTTCCAGGTTGATGTCAGTCAGGAGTTTATAGGGCCAAGAACTTCTCAGCTTCTTGTTCCCCAAGATGAAGAGTTTCTAGCTCATGCAGGCCCTTGAAGGCTTAATAAGAGCTTCGCGATGCAAATCCTTTTTCGGTTGCATTTTTGCTTGTTGTCACGGAGATTGCAATTATATATCATTCTATGAATCTGTACAGATCTTTGGAATAAAGAGAGAAACTCGAACAGTTTCTGAATTTCAGTGAACATAGGTTTTGGTGAAATACTGTTGTGAAGGATCCTAGACAGGTTTGGATAGTGAATTCCCAGCAATGACTTATTTCCTGCAAATATTGCCTTACTCATATGAATTATGAGATTAGAGAACCGATCAAGATAAACTTTAATATATGAAAATCCAGGCCAATGAGCACGTAGGTTTTTAAAAGATTTGAGATCGCGACAGAGTTTAAAATAAAGTATCATTTGGATCAAATAAGAGAGCTCCTTTTTATAACTCAACCTGTTCATAAATTTCTTATATTAGGATGGGACTGGGTCCACTGTGTAAGAATGGTTCCACTTGTGTTTCTCTGACTTGCACAATACTCAAGCCACCTAACTTTTTCCTTGACTAACTTAGGTTTGAAGGTAAGTAATTCCACCAATAGTCATCTTTGATGAAGGAAAAAGGGCTTATAATGTGAACAGTAAAACCCGAATTGTTCTGCATTTACTAGATTAGTTGTGCCCATTATAGCTTCTCCGGACAAGCTTATAATTAATCAACCCCGAGGAGCTCCTTTCAGACTCGATCCATAAGTCTATTGATGCACGCTCCAATGTAAGTGCATGTCTTAGGCACAGCTTGACAGATAAGCCCTGCGCCGTAATATGCAGAATGACAACAAGTAGTTAAATATGCTTATGTAGCAGTCGTTGAGAAATCTCTATAGCTTAACTTATGAGCGGATTTAGATGTGACAGACGTATTTTAAAGAGTCAGACTTTATAATCCTTCAAGATCTCTTGTTATGAAACACGATTTCATCATGATCTTTAAGAATGCTACAAGAAACGGACTTTGACCCCGTGATAAAAGATGCAGCTCTGTTGGTATGATTGACTCGGTTTATGAATTCTCACCTTTATACCAGCTAATCTTAATCAAGGTCTTGAGACCCATTTAGTGGTAAGACAATAAGTTTTCATTAACTTTAGATTGTGGTTGATGTAGTTATTTCCTACTTCTTCCACAGAGAAATGAAATCCCATCATCTTCCTCCAATTTAACTAATAGTTAGCAGCATTCTTGGTGTGTTTTGACTCAGTAAGCCGCAATTTCTCCAAAAAAGTGTGAGGAAAGTTCTTTTCCCATGGAAGGTGTGTTGTTGTTATAATCGGAAGATATGAATTGTCTAAGTTTGTGAGAGTTGAGTTTCTGATATTGATGTAGTTGAAATTGACAGTTGCTACATATTCAAAGCTTTTCATGTTTTAATTATGAGTACAATGATGCACGAACTCTCATCTTGTCGATAACATCACATCCGCGAGGCCATACGTTGGAGTGGAATGCTTCAACCACTTGACCGTTTCATTGCTTAAGCTTACAACATGAGATCTGTAAGTTTGAATCAGATGACATGCGGATTGGGCAAGGCCGGACATCTTTTCTTTGGAGAAGTATCAAAATATTGCATATACTTAGGGATGTCTCAAGACCTAGGTTGAATCATTCATGTACACTGACAATGTCATGGATTTTGGTTAAGTGGAAAAGTTCTGTATCTTAACTGAGGTGCTCAAAACTCAAGTCTTGTCATTCCACTGTTTCTGATTGGGTAATAATCTTTGGATTGATCTTTGTCTAGAATCCATGACAGTGAATAAATTACACCCAAATTTCATTTTAAACACGATTTAACCGACTGCCATGACTTAATGAAAGTAAGAAATAGTCAAGCTTCAGTTGAATATAGAACAAGCCATGCTTATCATCCAAGTAAATCTAGAATATTGGTTTTTTATTAGTGATAAAACAAATAGTCAGTTATTGGAGTTTGCATGGGCAAAGGCCTGATCTGAATTACACAAGATTCACGGTAGAAGGGTGCACAGACGTCTCGTAATAACCAACCTAGGGCATAGATTACCTCTATTCATTGGCTAATGTCCTATGATTCAATAAAACATCATGCCAATGGAAGATTCACGTGTAATAAAGGAGAGAAAGCAAAACACTAGCTAGATACATTGTTAGCAGAGAAAAGAAGCAGAGTAATTGGACTTTTCAAGGAAGAGCCTTAGACTTCTGCTGAAAGAGGCAAAATTTGAAAGGGAAAAAGGAAAGAACCAAGAAGGCCAGCCAGTAGGGAGCTCTAATAGATGGAGTTGGCTTTGGGGACCACCTGATGCTTTTGGCATGAGCTAAAAAAGTGTGCCTCCATTATTATCGTCCATATAAAGCAAACTATAGTTTACTCACTGAAGCAAGCTATAGTTTTGTCAAAGTAAATATTGATAGTGTTGAACACGCAGATCATGTAGTTTACATGCAGAAAAAGCTAACCTGAAAGGAAGAAAAGTAGGAGCCATAATTTGAGAAAAACTAAAGGAAAAAGTGAATAAACATGAAACAGAATGAAAGAAAAACCGGCCGCTTCGAAGTTTGAAGTGGTCCTGTGTGTACACAGATAAATTTATAAGTCATTAACTCCAAACCATTGGACTCGATATTGTAGATCAACTGTTCATTCACACTAGAATACAAGTTAAGTCTCATCAAGCTATTCCATCCCGCATGGAAGGTCCAGAAACATGTGATTAGTTGTTTTTTGCCCCAGCGACTTGAGATTGAGCAAAAAGAATAAAGTAGCAATGCATTTAAAAATGTGAAAAACAAAAGCATTAAAGTTGAACGAAGGGAAGGAGTCTGGGAAGATTGACTTTATAAATCCCCACACTAGGAGCCCACAGGTTCTTGAATAGTTCCTTACCAACTCTCTCTCTCTCTCTCTCTCTCTCTCTCAATCTCTCTCTCTCTCTCTCTCTCTCTCTCTCTCTCTGTGTCTCTCTGTGAGTAGCCATGGGAAGAGCACCATGCTGTGACAAAGCTAACGTGAAGAGAGGACCGTGGTCGCCCGAAGAAGATGCAACTCTCAAGAGCTATCTGGAAGCTCATGGCACTGGTGGAAATTGGATTGCTTTGCCCAAGAAAGCAGGTCTGTCTTCCCTTTGACACCCATTTTGGTTACCACTGGCCTATGTGCACTGGACTTGAATCGAGAGAGCCTTTAGATCACAAGAAACGCACATATGTAACGGTTTAGGATTCCACTGCTCGCTTTCATGTCCATAAATAAGCATCAGTGCAAACACAATTAAGCATCTAAAAGAAAATTTGAAGCTCTTAGGAGTTCTGAACCAAACTGTTCCATTGTAAGTTCAAACTTTTCAGCCTGTGGAAGCTATTGTTTCTCTTCTTAGCTACTTCTTCTTGCATGAGTTTCCTTTCCTTCACATCCAAGTCTTGTTGTCGGTATTTTTCTTTTTGTTTTGTGCTTTGTAGTTACCATTCAAGCTATTTTCTTTCCACCTAAAATTTCTGATTTTTATACTTTCTCACTCCTTGGCTCATCTCCTTATAATGGTGTGCTCTTCGTATTACAGGCCTTAGACGGTGTGGGAAGAGTTGCCGCTTACGGTGGCTCAATTATCTGAGGCCAAATATCAAGCACGGTGGTTTTACTGAAGATGAAGATAACATCATATGCAATCTCTACAACGAGATAGGAAGCAGGCAATTTCTCAGCTTAGCTTTTCCCTGTTTGTCTTAGATTATCATTGGTTGTTCCTCGCTCCTGAAACATATCATCCTCTATTTGTAAGTTCAAGTGAATCGGTACTCGTTTCACTCTCTCGGTTACAGTCAAATTCGTGCAAGCATGCTCTGAATGATCAAATTGGAGCTATAGAGTGCAGAACATCTACTTTTGGGGGGGGGGGAAATGGGATTCACCTTTTTATTAAGGAATAAATACATCAGAAGACATCATAGTCCTGGTTTTAAGATGGGGTGTGCACACATAATGACAAGAGATGGACTGCAATTTCGTCACTGTTTTTGTTTTCATTTGCAATTATTCTTTTATCATATTAACATACATTTTTTGTTTTGATAGGTGGTCTGTCATAGCATCTCAATTGCCCGGAAGAACGGACAACGACGTCAAGAACTACTGGAACACCAAATTGAAGAAGAAACGGCTTGCCGGAAAAGTTAATGGGGCTAATAACAGCAGCAGCAACGGCACAATGTCCACCTCTAACGCCCCTGCTTTCCTCGGGTTCGCAAGCAACCATCCTTCCGGTTTGTCAAATCTCGACGTGTACCATCGTGGATTTTCAGTTTCGGAGATCCACACTTTCACAGCTGCCGAATGTCAGGTTATATATGACGGAGCAACTACTGCTGATGTTCACAATTCAGCTTATTATCCTTACACAGGCTTCAATCACATAAAGTCTAATGAAATCGGCGTGAGTTCAAAGGTATCGACTTCAAGCATTTCTAATTCATCCAGCATCTCGAGTTCATCGTCATCTTTGGCAATGGATGAGAAGGCTTCGCTGCTCACTTGCAACAGAGGAACACTCGATGAGGCCACTGCAATGATGGATTTCGGGTTCGGATTCCCCTGTGACGTTGTCAACAATGGCATCTGGTTTCAGGAGAGAGCTCAGGAGAACTCTCTCAACTGCGGCAGCTATGTTTCGAGTTCTGATTTAAACTATATATGCTGAAACAAGGCCATATCGCGGTACTGCAGTATAGCTCAATATTAAAGTGACTGGAGGAAACATCGGCAGATTTAATGGGCACAGAAACACACGAAGCTTCTAGGAATTTTCTTTCTGCATGCTCCAAGACTAATTAATTTACACCTCTAACTGCTATATGAACATATGCTTGTCTTGAAGTCGAACTGCGTCATGTACAAATTGATTATAGGTAGCAATGGGCTCGGGCTCGCTCCCGTGAATTCGATAAAGAGAGATAGGGCATGTTGGCATAGAGGGCTTGCGATAGATTCGATTGTATTACGAGCTTTGATCAGTGACCATCTCACGATTCTCAAGTTGCCTTAGCATAGGTTTGCATATGAATGTCTCTTAGTAATGAAATTCGAGCCTCGGCATATTGACTCGACAAATCTACTGTATGTACTCACTAAGCATCTGTGCTTTCGCACCTTCTAATTGTTTGCTTTGCATGCGAATGTTCCAAGTGTGCGCCTGCGTAGACTCGCATATAATTGAGTCATGGACATGTGCGTGTCTGAGTGTCTGTTAAGAGGTTTCACTTGGGAATCTGACGGGGTGGGGCAGGGAAGATTCGGTCCTGTATCGCTTTGTTGTGAAATGAGGATGTTTGACAAGGAATGTGAAGAGGATCGCATCAGCATGTCTGCTCTTCTCTGACCTGTCGACGCTCACAAAAGTCGCATGGAAGGGAGCCACCTCATGACCAATTCAATGTCCCCTTTCAAACTTTAACCACCACAGATTCTCTTATGGAGATTTCTCTTAAACATAGCATAAAGATAAAACGGACCGGCATATACGTAGTGTGCAGACTTATCTTATGGAAGAATGCTTGACAAAACCGATTATACAGACTCATGGGTTCGACCATTTTCTGAAATTTAGGCAACGATATTTGTACCTGCATTAGTCGTGACTCTACCGAGACGGATGGTTTAAGTTGGATGAAGCATCTGGAGAGATGCAGATGATGAAGATCATGATCTCGTGAACCTGGAGCATGATGTTGCTTTGAATTCTTCAGCATGTGAACCGTCTCGTACCAGTGTACTACGCATCTGCAACTCGTCCTCTTCTTGACTCTTTCTTCATGTATGTGATGGTTTTCGGGTCACTCTTCCAACCCCACCCAATTTTCAGTAGACACGCTTTCACGGGGAGAAGAGCGTTATAGTAAACAAGCTATTTTAGGACAATCAGCTTTCAGGACGCATTTCATGGCTGTCTTCAATCTTGCAATCAGCTCAGAGGGGTCCCGAGGGACCAGCATTTCATGTTCGCATGCCATTTGGGGGTCAAGCAGTGCACGTTGCAAGGCCCCTTGACCATTGTCGTGCGCTGGTTTTCGAAAAGGAAGGGCTACAAAGTCAAAAGCAGAGAGGGTAGAGCGTATCCGAGGTTCTTAAATGAATAGATACGTCCAGAAACGACCCGCGATTTCGTTCCTCTCGTTGTACAGTTCTCGGTGGCGTTACATGCCTGTGAATATTCCCTCTTAAATGTGTCTTTTAAGACCAAAGTCGTAAAGCCACCTAGGAAATCAAACGTAGCAAGCTCGTGTAGGGGATGACAGAAATGG
Source organism: Corymbia calophylla (assembly GCA_014182845.1). Classification (NCBI taxonomy): domain Eukaryota; kingdom Viridiplantae; phylum Streptophyta; class Magnoliopsida; order Myrtales; family Myrtaceae; genus Corymbia; species Corymbia calophylla. The sequence goes on from CM024695.1 coordinate 4,212,067, forward strand.
CTTTCTGACTAGAAAAATTACACAGGCGGCCTCATAGACTATTGAATTGATATTAAATGTCTACAATCTTGAATATCAAGAATGGATGGGGCCGCTTGTGTAGAATTTCTTTTACATGTAACTCGCAAGCTCTAGAAAACCAGGTATTTCAAAGAAGCCCAATCTGAAAGGAAAAAAAGACACATCATGGCCTCATTTTTCCTTATTGACCATTGAGATCCATTAAGTCGTTGGGGGTGCTCATCTTTCTAAAGAGCCACAAGCTAAATGACATGGTCTCTACACGTTTAAAAAATCAACCCTAGGGACACCGGGTCGGAACAGGGTAGGAACATTCTCTACAATTTACAGATTGGACATAATTGGACGTTAAAGATTTTAAGATTGGAATCGGTCAACCTATGACCGACGAATAATAAAAAATCATGGGTCTGAAAGAGAAAAATGAAAGATTCCAAAGAAGAACAACACGCACATTGTCCACCGACATTAATCTTGTCCGGCGGCCCCACGATACATAGTAATATTTCTTGAAGATCAGACCGACTGTCCTCATATAATTGAGCTGGTGGAAAGTCAATGCATGGATAGTCGTTCATCAGAGAAGACTTTGGACGCAACTATTCGTAAAAATTAATGACCTTCTCCATTACTTATTAAGAAAAAAACAAAGGGCTGCTATATTTTTTTCTTTTTGGAAAATACTAATGGTGGCGGGAAATAAATAAATTGACGTAAGGCATGATTCGATTGTGTTCCCGTATCTTTCAAAGCGAGGTGGTCCCTGCGTTGTTTTCCGCCCAGGAATCTTATCATTATTAAGGGAAAGTTCATTTCTATTTTTTTATTTTATACTTTTCCCTTAATGTTTTATTTAGTGGCAGTAGCCAATTGCTCTTTTGCCTTTGGAGTTGGACCTTTCAAACCAACTGGCTTATTGTAATCACGCTGTCTAAACATTTCCCGCTGGCAAGTTTGCTAGGGTCAACACACACCCCTCTGCTTTTGTCCGAAGTTAAAAAGCATTCTCTAACTTTTGTACTAGTTTTTTTTCCGTATCCTTTTATTTTTTCTTATTGCTGATGGTTTTTGTGACGTGAACTATTTGGATTGTTGACATGTATCTTCGAAGTACACATGTCGTCTTATGATATACACAACCTTTATGTGACACCCGTCCCGACCATGGCCATTTTTCCGCCCATGGCCTTGGACTACTCTGCCAACATTGATTGTGATACTCGCTGCCATCCCACTCGGATTAGGTGATCATGGCCACAAGCTCGAGCTTGAACGGTCTGTGAGCCCAAGCTCAAGCTAGAGCGGATCGTGGCCTTTGACGCCATGAGGTCGAGCGGCGAGTGGCCATAAGCTGTGGACGTCAATGCATTCATGGTGTAACTGTATATTGCAGTTGAAATAGCACCAGTGGTCTCTCCGCAATACTTAGCGTTAGATGGCAAGGGACCAGTACTGCATTAAGATGGTAAACGAGTTTAATCCCTCTTGTGTTTTTGACTTCAAGTTTTGTTGGGAGACACTCCAAGAATGAAATCCCGAATACATTAAACCTATGTCGAAAAATGCACCCTTCAAGTAGACGGACCGGTCAACGTATTCGAAAGCTAACCCTGAGACAGCCTAATCAATATAGCGAAAAAGCAAATGGAAAGAAACCCAATTATTTTGACTTTAATGCAGTTGCGTAATTGCGACAATGTCTTGCTAATAATGTACCGATGCCCGAAAAGAGAAAGAAAAGCTTGGCTAGTAAGTAATTAAAGCCTTTGGCAACGGAGATGAGATATTGATCCTATCGTCACTGATGCAAATTTGATCCTTCCATAACTTACCTGTCCAGTGAAGAATATAGACCAATATGACTTGCTTGGATACTTCGGCCCTTGAGCAGCTGCTTCAAGCCTTCATGCATGAAACAGTTGATGTCAAATTGAGTGGGGCCACATTGTCTTTGCCGTTGCAGAAGCTAGCTCTTACAAATAAGCTTCCGATCGTTTAACAAAACGAATCGCCATAACACTAGTCAGAAACAAGTTCGGTATAGTTTCAACATTCAAAACCAGTAGCTTGCACTGGCACCACATTTAACAAAAGAAAGGAGAACCTAAAATGACCAGAGAAAATACTTTTCATATAATTTAGCAAGCTCTCATGGATTAGACCAAGCATCTTGCTGCAACCCCATAACATGACAAGTTTGTTACAGTTTCCACACAATCAAAGGCACACACTAGCATCTTGACAATAGCATGCAAAAGCTGCAGGGGAAACCAATGCTTCTAGAGGTTTAAGAAATTGGATCTACACCCAGTCAAATTCTTTGAATACTACGCTCTTTAGAAACTAGAACCATAAAAGTGACTGTTGTTGATATCTCAGTCTTCTCAGACACCCATCAATTCCACATGGCTTGAGAAATCTTGAAAAGTGCCGATCATCAACTCTAGACCTTGCAAATGTCCATAAGACATACATTGTAGTTCCATGCCCAGGGGATAATTTTCCAGATTGAGATCTCAAAATTTGCACTGGAATGATGTTATCACCGTTGGTTTCTCCTGCCCTGATGTTTCCACTTGAACAGAGCAGAAAATCTAAAAGGGATGGCAGATGTATCACCTTAGGAATGATGTAATCACCTAAGGTTAAGCATGTATTGATATGCATGAGACATGGATGATGGTAGCAGGAAATATAATAAAGTCATTTCGAAATGTAAAGCCATTACCTTAAAAAGAACTCCTGAATAGATAACCCGTAAAAGACCGTAAGTTAGGAAGAAATGGATCCATGAAAGGTAAACCCCAGCAAATACCATATTGATCATGTTGAAAAATGATATGTTAGATAACGAAAGCAGATGAATAGAGACCATAAGTACCGTCAATATTCACCATCCATGGCAGCTTGTGACCTGGAACTGGTCTTCAACTACCAGTACTTGCCTTGACCTAGTTGCTTACGATCTGATTTAAGCTCAATTTAGTTGCTGCAACGGGAAGTTACCGCCAGATTTTCTTTTTCTTTTAAACTTTTGTATGCCACGTGGACATCACATCCATGCCCACATGACCCCGAACAAGGCGCCATTTGATGGCAGGGTGAGAAATGACTCAATTGAAACAAAGGCATTTACTCTTTGAGCTAATGAAACGGATCAAGGTTTACTGACAAAGTTGCAAGAGTTAAAAGGCAGTGGCTAGGAATGCAACTTACCCACTAAAATTGTATGAAACAACTCCTACAAGCTATCTGTCACAACTAGAACGCCTTGCTGAAGGACCTATGTCTCACATTTTTCTTGTTTTTATCAGAGGAGCCAGAAGCTAATGCAACCATAGACCTGGCTACAATAATATTCAGTGGACTTCAGTCATGCCAACAGTATAAATCTGCGCAATTTCATTTTTGCTATGTCCACCTAATCAGTCTTTGATACCCAGAAGTAGAAAGAGTGAGATTAATTCCGAGAAAAATTGTTCATTCAGCAAACTCAATTGATTAGACTAGGAAAGTAGTCTCCATAACCTTACAAACACCAATCAGTTAATGGACAGGGCAGATCCCAGAAGCAAAAGAAGTCGCAGTGCAACATTCACTAAGAAAATTGCATAAGAGTCTAGAGAAAATTTTTAAGCAATCTGTTCACAGCCAGACTTACCTAGATAGCTAACCTAAGGCTAAAACTAGAGATCACATACAGTCAAATAGAAGTATCAGCGTGCTCCATACACCTGAGCCGAATCATACTGGGCATTTGCAGGTACATTACCATAACTGCCAGACTGTGCAACTGATTGGTCATAACCTGGTTGGGTGGTCGGCTGTTGAGCATACCCTGGCTGAGTCTGACTGCTAGCAGGTGCAGCATACACACCCCCTGGACCCCCACCTAAAGAAGCATCTTGCGGCACTTGATAACCATAACTTGCATTGGCTGTTGCTGGCTGTTCAGGATATGATCCATAACCTCCAGCTGCAGCAAGTTGACCATAGCCAGGAGTAGCTTGTCCTTGCTGTGGATACACAGCACCAGATGCAGGTAATGGCTGAGTAAATCCATCACTGACTGGTGCAGACCCGTACGCCTGGTATGTCTGCTGCATGGGCCCACTTGCTGGATATGCATATGTCTGTTGGGATGGCATGCTCGAACTGTACAGTTGTGTGGACTGATTGGACCCTGGATAAGGCGTATTGCCAGGTTGATTAGTTCCTGGAGTGCCATAAGATTGAGGATGCCCTCCTGGACCATATTGTTGTGCATAACCAGGTTGCACAGCAGCAGCTTGAGAGTAAACTGGCTGAGAGCTTTGTCCTCCATATGAATGCTGCACTGGAGGGTTATTATACCCGGTTTCATTGTATCCATGCGCGTAACTCTGCTGAGGGTTTCCCACTTGAGGGTAAGGACCCGGGTGCCCATAATTTGGACCTTGTGGTTGTCCATAGTTGTAACTTGCTTGTGACTGTGTTGGGCCTACGCCATGGCCACCAGATTGACCAGCAATGGGTCCTGAATGAGGGATACCTGCTTGATTTCCTCCATGTGCACCATAAAAATCATAGCTCCCACTGTGAGGTGGGCCCTGCATGCTGGATGGCCTCTGCTCCCAGCCAGAATTAAAACCACTTCTTAATGGAGGATAACCACCATAAGATGAAGGAGGGTATTGTGCATTCTGAGATGTATGTGGTCCTCGCTGCTGATAATCATACGACATCATGTGGCCAGGATGATGAACACGTGAACCCCATGGGGAAGCACTTGGCCCACGGGACCGATAAGCATTCTGACTAAACCCACTGGCTAGTGATGATGGTCTAGGAGTCTGGCCAACAAAAAGTAAACAATGAATGCAGTCCATAAGAAAATCAAATACTAAAATAGCCACGCGTAACATACCAGGATAATAATCTACAGAAGTTGCAAGATAACATGAGCAAGATCGGTAAATTGGAAAGCATAAGCAAGCCATTTGACATAAAGTAACATGAAAGCTATTCCACAAAGTGATTGACAAAATAAAGCTCATACAAAGATACAGACAACATAATAGTCCACATTGAATCAGCACAGATAGCTTTGATATTCATATTTACCAGGACAAAAAACATCAATATGCATGAAAATGGAGATAAAATGTCTCAGCGCAGTGAAACGGGAACATGATACCCAGACCAGACCAGGCAAGTTGCAAAATGCCATGCCAAGATAAGGCAAAAGTGAGAAAAATAATTCCAATTTTTAATTTATGGCGCATCTCAACAAATCAGTGACATTCAGATGTTTGTTCTAAATTTGTAAGCCATAAATATCAAAGGGAACGTACAAACACAGAAGAGACCCTCATATATGCAAATATTCCTCATTATGGAGACACTTTCAAGTCTATTTATAGCAAAATTCTAAATAATAGTCTTCTAACATGACACACTAATAGATAAACACATATATTCAGCAACACAATTCTTTAGCAAATGCTTCAGAAGCTCTTATGCCACCAAGTAAAAATGATAACTTCTTAAACCCTTACTAACAAATGCAGGATGCAAAATGCATTCCCGCCATAAAAAAAAACACCCCCATAGACACAAAAACCACGTACCAGGACATTCAAATTACGAACCACAGTGGTTTTTTCAACCAATGTATTATAGAAAGGTCAAAAGAAATGAGTTACCAAACATTAATGACTCTAAGTCTCATCAAGCAGAACGCCTGGCACTAACCATTTATGTACATGACTCAGATGACAATACTTCTAGATATCCAGACAACAGCGCTTGCCACTTCAGAGCCACCATATATCATAGACCTCGGGCAACCATTAAGCAAGGTTTCTAAACAAGGTACAAAGCAAACCTTCTGACATAGCAATAGAGGTCTCTAAATTGCAATAAAGCATCCTACAACTGTTGCAGTAGCTACTAAAAACAGGTATAAAGCATGGATTGGACCCCACAATAATTCAAATGATACGAGCTTAAATGGACATTATGGCTTATGCCTCATATACAGAACATGGGAGTCGCTAGCGGTCGCTAGGGTTAATACAACGTAGGCTCACGACATGATCTTTACTCGAGTCTCAAAGCAATCTTACCAACCATAAACATTCGCCATCCGTAGATTTAATGCCTGATACCTCTCTTCATGTGGATGAGAGAATAGTGTGGTTGTCTATTGCTACACCAAGAAAGCAATGCGAACACCACGGGAGAGGCAATTGCCAAATCTGCATTTTATAAGCCAACCAATTCGAAATCGGCACTTTCAAGATAGAATAATGATGGCAAGTGGCAACCGACATCTTCGATGGAATGTATGATCTTCCTAAAAGAATTGACTTGACCTTGGCATGGATCATTATTTATGACAACTCTGACAATTGCATTCTCAATCTGTACTTACTCTTAATCTCAAGATCTAGAAATATTATCGAACATACAACTAGAGATTATCAAAAGGGGAATAATGTTAATATATTTCTAAGACCAACTCTTCATACTAACTCTACCAAAAGCATGGTTTCGGCCCTGTGAACATGCATGATACATAAACTAACGATATTGACCAACATTTGATCCATAGACACTTTTGATATCAACAGAAAAAGATGTCATCCTCACTCTGTTAATTTTTGCACACATCAAAACTTCTGAACTTATTTATGACTGCAATGTTCTCTGAATTCCCAAGCAGATAGGCAAAATTGACGAAGAATATCCTCCTTAATACCACTTGGCCAACATTCATTCAAAATCTCGAAGCTAACAACACATGATAAGCTAAATGCAAATCCACACTGAAAACACCCAAAAGGTTCCTAAAAGTACCTATGAGGCTACAATTCCAATGAATAAACCAGAGGGGTTTAACATGAAACAATAACGACAAAGGAGCAATATGATTTTTCTCCACACAGAAGCCAATGGTCAATTTATCAAATATTATATGGGCTCCATTTGCAAGAAGAAGAATTAGAAGGTATTGTAGGAACTATTCTGCAAGCAGAAGTAATTACAAATTTGGGGAATTGAAAAAAAATGCAACTGCATTAAAACAATGCCATTTGTTTTCGTAAAGAAACAAGGTAAACTAGCAGACCTGTTTCATAACTTCTCTTATCATCTCCGTGGCAACATCAATCTGCCTTCTATCACCACTCACCCTGACAATCCTTTCCTTGGATTCATCACCCTCAGGAAGATGTTGAGGTATCAACTACAATAAAGAAATAAATTTATTTGGAGATTTTGACGTGTAACACTTATTAAAGTACCTATTGATGTCCATGATTTAAATGCATATCCCCAGACACCAAAAGACGAGACATATGATGTCAACTACCTGGATACGGGCTCCTGATCTGGTCTGCAAACCTTTGATGGTATCTCCACCTCTGCCTATAACTAAACCAACCTGACCAAAGGAATACCACAGAAGACATGCACAGAAGTTAATGTCTACAATAATCAGTTCATATAATTCCTGAAAAGATGTGTGGTTGCTTGTCTGAACATATTATTCCCAATAAATCATCAGTAGTTTCAAGGCAACACCTTATCATTTGGAATTTTTATTTCAATCTGTTCTGCAGGCCCAGTGGCATATGCGGTGGCTATGCCTCTAGCTACAAGAGAAGGGGAACCACCAGCATCAGCCTACAACCAAATATATCGGATGACAGAAGCAAATTAGTTTCAACAGTCAAGGGAAGATATATTCAATCATAAATAACATACAAATTCAGCAAAAGCAAACAACTTGTGCAGAAAAGGCAATAATACTCAGACGAAGCCACTCAAGACACGAGAATATTGCTTTTTCACCCTGCCAGACAACAGAGTTCCCCTGTTTCACAATTTATGCATCCTTTGTAGATCTTGGTACCCAGCATTTTATGTGCACCTCCCACTTTTTAAGAATGTCACTAAAGCAGCGCAAAGTATAGCTGCTCCAGTTTCACCATTGAAAATGCGATAGTAGAGAAAAACAGTAGGAACAAAGGAAGAAAATGCACCAACAGAATCAAAACGAACCTCTGCTATGACATCCCTAATAAGCTTCTCAGCCTTGTTAATACTATCCAAAGATCCCGTTAGCTCCACAGGCCTAGTTGTAGAAGACATATCAGCCTCAGCATCTCTGACAATCTGGATTTTTGCCCCTGAATTGTACTGCAAATACCGTATGGTCTCTCCAGCCTTACCAATAAGAACACCAACCTGCATGCATGTCGCCAAACATGTGTGATCTCATCTTTTGCTCAAAACCAAAAACTTGAAAGAACTCCAAACAAGAGAAGGTTTGGTAATGAAGTATCATAACTACAGCATATTAATTATACATAGCCTAAACACGAATTTCATTAGTTAATACTGGATAATGACAGAATATATATTTCTCGTTCTTCCAAAACCATATTACTTAGTCAAGTGATCTTACCACTTGAAGACTACTCGACATCGAGAGCTGAAATGTTAGTTTAATCTTAAAGGTCTGTCCTTACAACTCTAGCTGAAAATGACTGTACTAAAACCCATGTGACAAAGAGGAGCAAAACTATATTAATAAAGGTACAATAACTGATGCCTACAAAGTAACACAACACAGTCTCGACTGGAAAAAACAACAAGACTCCATGAAGCAGAGAAGCAAATGACATATGCATGGGAAGTTCTTGCATGGCTATTCTGTTTTGTAGCTGATAATTATTAGTCAACATTGGAAGCTTACAATTTTGCCTGTTGTACTTGTAACAAAAACATGTCATATGCCCTAGAGATCAAGCAGACTTGCTAAGGGATGCCACCTCTTTCTCACTGAGACAAGTTCAACTCGTGTCCTCTTCATCCAAAATTAAGAAAAAGGGAAGGCAAGTACCAACTGATGCTAAAGTTTCCAACTTCAGGCATACATATCTCTGATATCGACTCTTTGAGGGGATAATAAATTTACAAAGACAAATATGATTCGATACATGCTAAAACTAATTATGCCTTACAAAAGAGCAAAACTGGAATTCCATTAGTTCAGCTGACAATCTACACAAATAGCAACGCAAATTCACCTTATTATTTGGGACCTCAATTTTGCGAGTCAAAGTGTGACCATCATCGGACACTTGCAGCTGCTGTGCGGACACATCTTGTTGGATAACATCCGCAGAAGGCACAGCTTCCTCCTTCAAAGTTCCATGTGAATTGTCCTGAGACTCTGTATTGACATCTTTGGCCTCGTCGTTTTCAAAAGACGCCTTTTCATCATCGGCTGCTTCTCCACTTTCATTGGCCTGTTCCTGAGATTCTTCAACCTCGCTATTATTGGCAAAGGTTCCCTGATTTTCATCCTCAACAGGCCCGTCTCGCTCATCATCTTGGTACCCATTCCCATGAGCTGTTGCCGGAAAGAGAAGACAAATGACGAGTTCATGAGGGGAGTCACTCAACACGACTACTAAATTGGCGCAGCAAGATGAAATGGTCAACCGCATTTCGCGAATCAGAGGCGCAAAATGAATCCGAAGCCAAACAAATGAACAAACACCAAAGTTACTCAATAGCACAGTCATTCCTCCTCTTTTGCAACTTTATAAGCAATTTCCGGAAAAATTGCACTTCGAAACACGGCTATCCAGCCCATCAGCTACAAAACATCACTATTACCTGAAACCTCGGGCTGCTCCTCGTCGAGACGAGGACGCTTCGCATCTAGAGAATCGGAAACCGAGACGTGGGCATTGTAGCCGGAATCGGCTTCCCCGACGGGTTCCGGAGCTCCGACTTCCCAATCGTCGAGCTTCCGCTTGTGATCCGGAGGCGGCGAAGCCGCCGGCTCGAGCGCCACGACCTCTTCCTCCGCCGCCATTCTTGCTCGCTCGATCGGGGATGGTGAAGACAAAACACTTCGCTGCTTCCGTCCGGCAAGCGAGAGAGGGAGAGAGAGAGAGAGAGAGAGAAAGGATGTGGCTGTACAAGATGATGGAGGGTTTAGGTGGTTATATATGCAATGGGAAGTCGGAGAGGGAGGGATGGAGGGAGGGAGGGAGGGGGAGGAAAGGTCAGATTTTTTTTGGCACGGTGGTGAGCCAACACATTGAAGAAAAATACAGGGACAGATTTATTTTATAATGTATATAATAGGAAATAGAATCAATGCGGTACATGTATATGACTACGGCACCTAAGTAAGAGAACAGCTTAAACTATTTCGCTTGAATTCCGAAAAGTAAAATACGAAATATTCTCACCTTATTACGAAATAAAATTATACAACTTAAAATGAGAGTTTGAGGAATACCGGTATTCATACGTTAAAATAAAGAATATAATTAAGCATTCTCATTGGAAAGATTACCGTTGATGGCTCTTGTAGGTGAAAATGCCCCCGGAGGAGGAAAGGCCGATAAAGTCAACTTCAATTTCGTTTCACTGTAAGCCCACGAAGAAAAATACAGGGACGGAGTTATTTTATATGTATATATGATAGGAAAAAAATCAATGGGTATATTAAATTATTTAGGACTGGGTAATGGGCCGTGTCTTGTTTTGGGTCTGGGTAGGACGAGTCAGGCCCATGGGCCCAAGCCCATTGGGTCTTCTTTTGTGATAGGCCGAAACCAATAGTGCCTCTGTAACTAATTTTTTTGACCAGTTTTCCGATCTTCATTAAGGAGATGGGTGTGTCAGGCCGAATCCAATAGATGTAGACGTCTGATATGTACAAAATGCTGAAGAAGACATGTAAGGAGATGGGAGTGTCGACGCTTTTGTCCACCACTCAAAATGCATGTCCTTGGCTCCTAACGTTGACATGGTAAGATTAAGGTTGTTGAAATATTTAGGAGTTTCTCGCAGGTTTTTAGTAGTACAATGGATGATTTGAGTGCATCTATAATGAAGATGATGATGAGTTGGATCTAGAATATATATGCTATATATGTAAGTTGATTTGATACAATGAGTTCCATGTTACGGATAAAGAAAATGTTCTCATCGAGTAGTGCCTAAAAACTTGTGTGCTCTTTGGTTTGTAAGATGATCAACATCCCCATGGCCTTTTCTTTGGTCATATTTTCATCTACCAATGAGTTGGATATGTACCACCGCCCGCAGCGGTAGCGTTTGCTTCGGGCTCTCTCCCCCTCACGAAGGGGAGGAGTTCGAATCCCCGCCCTGTCGTTAGGGATTCTTAAGTGTGACGTCGGGGGTGGTGGGTCCTCTCGCTTACGTGTCACCCCAGGGTTTACCCTTTGGCTGCCGGCCGTGTGGGGTTCCCTAGGTCACCAAAAAAAAAAAAAAGAGTTGGATATGTATTTGGGAACAAACTGCCCCAAATATATTGGTAGAGTTGACAAAGACAATGTCAATTTTTCAAAAAGGTGGAAAAGGCGAGTGCCCAATTTTTCGTTTATCAAATTTAACAAAATATATAGAGAAATTTGATTACATCAACTTTACAATTATTAGATTTTGATTGTACTGTCCAAGACCCTTATGACTCCATTGAATGCATGTTAAATTTTGGGTTACTACCATTAAAAATTCTAAATTGATGCTTCATGACACATTAAATGGAATAAATTTTTGTCTCACAAAAATTTTCAAAAACCTCAATCCAAATCACCCTTCATATCGGATCTCAAACTTCTAAGATTGAGTTTCGTTGATTGGCCAAATTCCTATTGGAATAAGATAGGTTAAAAGGGGATTTGAAATTCTCCATATATCCTCTAGATTATAGAAATATCCATATCAAATATTTGGTGAAATCCATGATAGGGTTTGAAATTTTTAAACTCCCACAACCTAATATATAATTGAAAATCTTTAGAAAAATTCTTATTTGAAAATCTTTCAATATCCTATCTCCAGGCTCCTTGTGTACATGGCAACTCAAACCCTCTTGACAAGTCAACTTGAGAGCTCAATGACTTTCCACATACATGTCTTCTATTAAGCAAAATTCTAAACTTAAAATCTCTTCTGCGTGTCATTGAACACTTGATCAACGCCTAGTTTAGAGTGATTAAGAGAGAGATCATAGTCGAAAATGAGTAATTGAAGGTGAAGTAGAGAGAGAAGTCAGAAAATGATTCGATGACGGTGGAAAAGCTAGAAAATCGATTGAAAAAAAAATGGAGTCGCGATGGGGTGGCCAACTAGGATGTACCCTAGTGGGTACTTTTTTTACATGAAAAAGAGGAAGTGGGAATTCGAATCTCCACCTTATCAAAGGATTGGTATAGGGATAATTTAGCTTTAAATGTGGGTTTCAATTTTCATGTCCTCTAAGGAGGCAGGGTAAATATCCGAGAATGAGAGTTAAAGTAAAAATAGAATAAGATTAAAAAAAAAAATGGTGAGGTGGTGCGCCTTAGCCCCATGAGTAAGGGCACAAACAAGAATACCCAAGGAAATCCTCAAGGATGTTGGAGTGAGAGACCATTACGGTGAATGGCTGCTCGAGCGATGGTAGGGGTGCCACTAATAAGAAATGGTGAATCTCATTTGAGGTGGGGTTTTCATGGTGCGTGAAAATTGTTAAGTTAATTTTTAAAATTTTAATCCAATTCGAATGTGCTTCAGTTTAGAAAACGTCATCAAATATCGAATAAGATATATATTCTACTCGGACTCAAATTTAGAGCACCAATTTTAAAATTTTCCATAACACGAAAATTAATAGGGGATAAAAGTGTCCTAAAAAACTAATCAATTCGAGATTTTTTAATGTCGTTAATTTTAAATTTATAGACCTACGGTGCTCTTATTATTTAAAGAAAAAAAGAAAAGAAAGGGAAGAATTTTAATGATCACCATCATCACCAGCTTCGGTCGTGAATATCAGACCACCACAAACCAAACAAACGAATAAGAACTCCGTTGTCTCGCCTCCTCCACCAGCCGACCACCGAACCGGAGATCTGAATCTGACACTCGGTAGTTTTCTCCTCCTCAACTCGAAGCTGCTTCTCCTTCTTCCTTCTTCTTCTCCTTCATTTTTTTCCCCCTTTTCTGGATCTGGCTTTATCCGTAATCTTCCGCATTGATTTGAGGATCGTAGCTTCATTGATCCGTTCGCCGCCGCGATCGTTTTCTCACCCTCCGTGTTATCCTTCCTTCGGTTGATGCAGATCCCGCCATGGATCTCATGAAGGTTTTCGATCAGACGGTTCGGGAAATGTGAGCTTCGAATTCTCATCCGTTTTCGTTTTTCTCTCTTGCGGTTCGGCTGCAGTCGATGTGAATTCCGTCGGCTCGCGAAGCTGGATTATGTGCAATGCCGTCGTCGTCGTTTTGTCGGTTGATTCTGTTTTGTGTTTCCTTTGAGCAGAAAGAGGGAGGTGAATCTGAAGGTCTTGAAGGTCCCTGAGATCGAACAGAAGGTACGCGGGCATGATCTTTTGTGGGAGCTATTGCTTTGGGAGCAGAAGATTTTGCTAGCTTTTCTTTGACCCTAGGCGGTTGAGCTTGGATGCCGAATGTTTAAGATTTCATGTGTTTGGGAATGCATGTGTTGGTGTCGGTGGTGCTTGGTGTGTAGATTTAATCCTTGACTCGGAGAATAGAAATGCGTGGGTGCTTCGGAAAATTGAATTAAGTGCAGCAGTTGGAATTGGTTTATAGTATTTGGCAGACAGCTTACTTACCATTGAGAATTGGAAGTTGTGTGCTTTAGTTTTTGATTTAAGCATCATTACTGTTGCTAATTTGCTGATACTAGTTTTGTCCTTCAGTGGCATGCATGTGAAATTAGTGATGCTGTATGGCGTTTATGGCTCTGTTAAAATTGATATTCAAGTATTGCACGGTTGTTTTTTTTTAATGCCAATGGCATTATCACTTCTTAATATCTTATTTCGTAAGTTAAAAATTCATCAAGAGGTCTGCAGAAGCAGTAGTATGTTACATGGTCTGGCTGATAGCTGGAACAGCATCAAAAGCAGCAAAATGTTCTGGGTTTGGGCCAAGATTCAACTTTTTGGCAGGTTTCTCGACTATGAGCTTCATCCTTTGTAGAGGCCGTTCCTGGCCCAAAAATTGTACTTCGTTCAATTTTTTACCATAGCATCCACAAGATGCTTAGACAAAGGGCATATTATAAAGACACCAGGATCTAACTAGTTTTCCATTGTGCGTTCAGTTTTGTTCTGTCCTCTGCCTAGAGCATGGCTTCTTGCCCAGTATAGTGTTACTTTAGAATTTCTTTTGCTGTGAAATCACCAAACACTCTGTTCACTTGCTAGAATGTGGATTGAAAGTCGCTATATCAACATCATAAACCTTTTTAGCTGGATGGAATCGATTGTTTATCATTAAGCATTTATTGGCCCATTACAACATCAAGTTGGTGAATGCATACATATGTTGACTCATGATTCCATTGGCATTGGTGATAAAGGTACTGGATGCTACAGACAACGAACCGTGGGGTCCTCATGGTTCTGCATTGGCAGAGATTGCACAAGCCACTAAGAAATTGTAATTCTTCATGTCTTACACTTTTTATAGCATAGTTTAATAGTTGGTGGTTTGTGAAAGATAATTTTTTATTTAGTAATTATTAATTGCAATAATTTAACTTAAAGTGTTACTTTTTGTTAACTATTTCAGCACGGAATGTCAAATGGTCATGAATGTCCTTTGGACGAGATTGCGGGAGACTGGAAAGGATTGGCGTTATGTATACAAGGTAGAATCATCACTACCATGGAACTTTTACATACCTTGGGTCAAATACTAAGTCAGGGTTCTCATCTTTGTTGGCTGAATCTTCACTTTTTTCCATTGGCTCCATCTTCTTTTCCTCTTCAATCTTTTGAGTGACGTTCTTTCATTTCAAATGGAGTGTTGGTGTATAGTAACCCGCTTTTCTTCTGTCTGAACAATATTTTACAGGCATTGGCCGTTATAGAGTATTTGGTGGCACATGGTTCAGAACGTGCAGTTGATGACATTATCGAACATACCTTCCAAATCTCGGTAGAACCATGAATATTATCGAGAACACTTCTTATGATTTCCGTATGTCAAAGAAGGAAAGGTTTTTTTTTTATATCCATTTAAAATATCTTCTTTACTTGGTGCAGTCTCTCTCAAGTTTTGAATATGTTGAGCCAAATGGGAAGGATATGGGCATTAATGTGAGGAAGAAGGCTGAAAACATTGTTGCTCTTCTCAACAATAAAGATAAAATACAGGAAGTAAGAAATAAAGCTGAAGCAAACCGGGACAAGTGAGATTTCCTTGAAGCACTGAAATGCATTTTGTCCTCCTACCCAATTGAGATTCATTTATGGACCACATTCTGTGGATAAACTATGTGTATGCCCCTTACAGGTACTTTGGACTCTCGTCTACTGGAATATCACGCAAATCTGGTGGTGCTGCATTTGGTAGCAGTAGCTTTGACACTGGTGATCGTTACAAAGGTGCAAGTAGTACCAAAGAAGGTGACCGGTTTAGCGACAGTTATAAAGATGACTATAGAGAGGAAAAGGATTCTTACAAAAAGGCAGATCAAGGGGGGAAAACTGAGAAGAAAGGAAGTATGTCAAAGATGGGGTCTGCGCGCCCTAGCAGGTTAGAGCTCCATAAGTTTTTTTCACAGAGATGCTGGAAGATCATCCACATCTCCGCATAGAGTTTCTTGTAAGGATGAGTAGCTGGTGGATCATTCTGTTGCTGCTGCTTCTTTCTGTCTGTCCTTTTTTTTTTTTTCTTTCTTTTTTTTCTTTTTTTTTACTTTCCTTTCTTTTTCTGTTTCTGTTGTGTTTGGTGGGAAGAGGGGAGGGGGAGGGTTGTTAACGGCTGTCTAGGGTTTTCTCTTAGCTGAAAATCGACGCTTGCATTGTGTATATTGGTCGACTTCCAGTTTTTCTCTAGTATATAGGCCTCACTGGCGTCTGGCCAGACATCTCATGTGTGAAAATATGTGGAGTTGATTTGGAACTTGTTACCAAAGGTGATTTAACAAGACAAGGTTTTTGCGTGATGGTTATTGGATCAATTTCGTTCCAAGTCCTTTCCCTGCACAGATCATTTAGTATTGCTTTTCCTGCATTCTTTTCCATGTTGTCATGTTTGGGCATTTGGTTATCTCTGAATACATTCTCTTGCAGCAAAGATGGTAAGGCATCGGTTGCATCAAAATTGCCAACTCCCTCACAAAGTTCAAAGGCCCCACCAATTAATGATGATGACGATTTTGATGATTTTGATCCTCGAGGAACCTCCACATCTAGTATGTTCTATTTCTTCATCGTTTAATTTGCTTATGTTTTCGCATGTTGTCTTTTGATTCTCCAAGGCAGGCATGATTTGCTTATTTACCCTAGAAACTGTTTTTGCTTCTTAGCTGGATCCTTCCTTACTCCTTTAATGCTTGTTGGTCTTCATTCATAGATTATTTTTTCTTTCTTAAATAGCCGAGCTGAGTTCAACAGAAGAATGCATTCTGTCAATCAAATTCACTAAATTTGGGGGTATTAATGTGGGACTGAGAGTACGATAATCTACATTGGCTGCCAGTTGATCAATCCCTGATTTGTAATCATCTGCTTCAAATCATCGGAAGTTCATATGATAACGCATATGTGGTGAGAGCATCCTCTTGTTGGGTAGCTGCAGACCAGTTTTTTTGAAGACTGAATATAGTTATAATGTGTTATTGTTGTGCTTCAAGCATGATATTATTTCTTGGTCCATATTAGTGTTCAATGAATGAATGTCCCTCTCATCAGAGAGGCCCTTGAGCAAATTTATGTTTGGCTTTAAATGAAAATTTACTGGAGGTTGTTTGCTGTCTGACAGTCAGCTTAAATTTTTGCAGAGTCCAGTGCTGGAAATACAAACCAAGTGGATCTTTTTGGACAGAACTTGATTGGAGACCTGTTGGATGCTCCAATATCTGTTCCAACTAATGCTCCTCCCTTGAATGGAAATCCATCTGAGGTTGACCTTTTTGCTGATGCAAGTTTTGTTTCAGCACCTCCTTCAGTAGAAGCAGCAGCCAGTTCTGAGAAGAAGGTGAACTATGATTTTTTAAATTGTGGACAATCTGATGCTGCTTACTACTGCCTCTGTAACCACTTTCGCTATCCCTTCACCTCAAGGAAGAATTTGATCCCCTGCTATACCCGCTTGCATTGTGTTTATGTATTCAATATCTCAATATGGGTAATCTGTCCAAGACCGTGCTGATTTTATTTACTTGTCACTCTCATGCATCTGAAGTGTACCAACAATAGTATATTTTATAGTTAATAGAAGGCTCAGTGAAGCCCTGAACTAACTCATAGGTCTTGCAGAGCAGAAGAAATGTCTGTGGCACTTTGAATCCTTTTGGGAAACAGCTCTTTTTTCTTTGGTTGCTGTTGTGCATGTGTTGAATTTTATGTTACTTTTTTTTGCAGACTGAGGTGGATCTATTTGCTTCTGCACCTGCTGTCTCTTCTGCACTTTCTGCACCAGTTGACCTTTTTGCTGCACCAGCTCCGGTTACTCAACCTGAAACCAAGCCCATAAATTCTGTTCCCACTAACCCTATAGTGGATCCATTTGCTGCTGTTCCACTGAACAATTTTGACAGCTCTGATCCTTTTGGCTCATTCACTTTCAATACTGATGCAACATCAGCAGGACCTTCCCAAAACCCTGTCAATGATTCCAACATGAGTGACTCAAGTAAGAAGGCTTCAGCTATCTCGAATCCACAACCAAAGAAGGATGCATTTAATGTCAAATCTGGAATTTGGGCGGATTCCCTCAGCCGTGGACTGATTGATCTTAATATATCTGCTCGTAAGTATATCAAAGCTCTTCTTGTGGCATTGCAGTTGTTCCCTGGCCTTGTATCTTATAATTCTTACACATTCAATCTACACCTTAAAAAAAAAAGGTATGGTATAGATGCATCTGGTCTAATTAGCAATCCTTTCGAATGATCCACGATTGTTTACAGAAGCATTCTATGCGTCATGGAATACAATTTATGCAAATGCTGAAGTTCTATGAATTCTTTCAAGTCATTGTGTTCTGTTGGGGGAGTAAGAACACCTTTAAATTGTTTCTTGCAAAATCAGTGATCTGGCTCATTACCATATTGTGATTATTCATGTCAGCCTTGCACGTTTTTTCTTTGTAAGTGCCTCCTCCTGTACCTTTTTTCTTTGTAAGTGTCTCCTGCTGTACCTTTTTACTTTGTAAGTGTCTCCTGCTGTACCTTCTTGGCTTAGCCAAAATGATGATGTACTTAGTTTTTTGGAATGTAGAATTGCTGTTTCTGCCTGTTGTACTCGGTCCACTTGTGCACCCATGGCAAGCTGCAACTTATGCCTAATGTACTATAACATGAACTTACACTGTGGTTGGGAAGTGTCTGCAAGCCTATTAATGTGGCTATGTTTTGTTTGCTCATACAAACTTGCAGCCAAGAAGGTTTCACTTGCTGATGTGGGTGTAGTTGGTGGGCTAAGTGACGGTTCCGATGAAAGGGAAAAGGGTCCCCCAACTTCATTTTACATGGGAAGAGCCATGGGTACAGGGTCTGGTCTTGGTATGTCAGGTTTTACGTCGTCACAAGCAACTGGTGGAGACGACTTCTTCTCAAGCTTTGCAAGCCAATCTCAGTATGGTAGCTTAAAGAAATAATTTGTCCATTCTTTCCTTTTTCTCGCTTGAGTTCTCATTTTTTGTCTTAGTATTCACCAAAAGTATATTGTCTCAAGAGAAACGGTTTGGGGTTTCTTCTGTGCGTACATTACAGCATTTCTGATGTAATGTTGTAAGTATTAAGAGTTTGCCGTGGAAAGGTAACTTGTGTGAACTGGATGGTTGTTGAGTTTTGTGGGCCATTAATTTTATGGAGCGGCTATAACGTTCGAGTTATTGGTGCTCTGCTCAGTGCTCAGTTTCAACCCAGTAAAGGAATGTGATAGCAAATTAGAGGTTTGCAGTTGATAGAATATAATCCTGGACATTTCATCTTCTTAGTTAGAATCTCTCTCTCTCTCTCTCTCTCTCTCGCTCTCTCTCTCAAATGGCAAGTGCCGTAATGGCAAGCTAGAAATATAGCCATACTCAGTTGCAGAGTAGCATTGATCGACATGGTAGTAATACCATGGAAATTTGTAGAGTCCATCAGGTTTTTGTAGTCGTAACAAGAGATGCAAGAAGACTACTGAGCAAAAAGAAACAAGTAACGGCAGTCTAACAGCCCTTCATCTAAATAGCTGAAAGTGTCCGTAATTTAAAGCATGACGTATTGAGTCATGATCCTATAAGTAGGGTTGAAAGTGTCATTTTACTACCTCGAAAAGCTAAAAAAATGCCAACAGGATCTTGAACTGGATAGAAGGGCAATTCTATTAAGAAGCAACTGCCAAATAAAATCGCAGTTTGGATTCAATCTGTGTATGCATATTGATTGAGAAGGTGTTAGAGAAAAGCAACTGAAGCATTTCACTGTACAGTTAGTAAGAACAAGCACAATCGTTTCAACAGCCAATCCCAATATCCGCTAAAGCCATAATTGTCATGAATAGTGAAGATGATGGAGAAGAGAAGCAATGCAACTGTCATCTCTCATTACATATCCATCATTCGCCCCCGCAGTATGGCTTCTGCCTTCCTCACCTGCTTAACTGGTCCTATGATGAAGACCTACACCGAAATTAAACCATCTGAGAAATGCGCATCAATTATATATAGCAAAAGGCTCGAGGTAGTTGTCAGAACAGATCATACCAAAAAGCTTCAACGGGATTTCTGACTAAAGCAAATTGAACTACATTACGGTGAATATATGCAGCAGATTGGCAACTAACCTTGTCAGGTGGACCTTTGGCACCTCCAATCAAGATCTCAGCACTGTCAAAGCAAGACAACGGTAAGGAAAACCAGACATGTACTTCCAAAAGGACAGAGAGTCATGACAGCGCACACGTAGAGAGAGAGAGAGAGAGAGAGAGATCTACTTGCAAGATTCCTTAACAGACATAATTGAAGCTCCTCTCCTTCCAATAACACGTCCCATTTTTCCAGGTGGAACATCAAGAACAGAGAGGATTTCCTCCTCTGGAGCATTTTCCTCGGCTGATATGTCATCTACATGTGAAGTACTCTGAAATTAGTCCTCAAATCAAGGCTCTTGTATTAGCATTCTAAGTACAAAACTCTTTTGACATTCTCATATTAACTCATTTTTATAATACTAGGCCACCTGCAAGTGATGCACCCCGAGTCAATAACAAAAAAATCCAATGATTATTTTCATGTTGAAATAAAATATAAGCATTCAAAAATGAAAGTTATAAGATGGCGTATCCACAAGCAAAACAATTTCTACAAGCCTAGTTAAAAGAAGGCACCTTCATAATTATCTCAATAAGGACATGGCACTAAACTAATATAATGCCTCTATATTGCACACTTGCACATTTAAAAAAAAATTGTAGCTTAAATTTGATGCAACCATGCAATGTAGAAAGAAACATCACTTGAAGAAGACATTAATGGCCCTGAAAATAGTGGTTTTGATTTGTGCCAGTCACGTTAAGCAACCATTATACTGTCCAAGTTAACTTCGCTGAGCTCTGAAAAAGCACCTCAGGAAGTCATTCACTGGAAATCTCCACCCGTCCATGCAATCTAAATTGTTATTGATGTCTGCTCTATTCTGAAAACAGGAAAAAAAAGTAGCACGAATCTTCTACCTTTTGAACAACCCCACCTCAATCCTAACTCTGAGCATATTAAATACCAGCAGAAACCCATTGAATAACTTAGAAGGATGGGGTGACAAAATCAATAAATGCAAGCACTAGTTCCCCACATGGTGCATCTAGCAGTCTCCAAAAAATACAGTATAAATAATAGGTAATCCAAAAAAATTATATCTATAATTTTTAAACCTGGAATTGGAGGCAAAGATGGCCAGTCAGCATGATTGTTGTCATTGATGCAAAAACATCGACAATAAAGAGCACTGCGAACTGCCAGATACCACAAGGATTGTGCAGTCAGTTTCTCCATCATCTTGCGATAGATGTAAACAAGAAATCGAACATCATCTGCAGCTGCACGCATCATCATTTCAGACAGTGGTCTGTATGTCCAGAACTTAGGGTCCTGTAAATGAAACACACATGTTAGTGAAAGGCAAAAGAATATTTTGCACGGGCACATCATGCGGCTATGTAAAAGGTGCACATTAGTAGTATGAGCATAGTTAGAGCAACCGGAGATATCATATAAATGAAAACAAAAACTAGCACATGAATTTATGCATTGGTTGAAATTGGAGTTATTTTTTAACTGGCCACGTACTCTTGAGCTAATGAACCATACTAAAAAGTTATCATCTCTGGATTAGATTCTGCTTAAGAACTCCATAATGTAACTCAGCAGATAGTCTGTGGGTATGCTAGTGGATCAGATTGCTACTGAGATAATAATTAGCATTCAAAATTCTCTTTGGCAGATTTTATAAAGGGTAGACACTGCTGCTGAGTTAATTAACATCTAATAATTCCCTTTTGCAGAGGGAAAATAGTGATTGCCACAACATTTGCAGGTAAAATAAAAACAATCTCTCCCTTGACCTCACTGGTGCTGAATAGCCTTATTATTAGAACTAGAATTCCTGAGCATGGTCAGATCTAAAAGCAATGCACTGGTAGCAGCAAAAGCTCAAAGATCTCCAACAACAAAGATATTTAGTATAGCATATTTAGCATTGTTATGTCAAGTATTGATGCATCACAGCTCATAAGAAGAAAAACTGCACCAGATATCAATCCTGGTGAAGTGAGTGCAAAGGCCAAAAACAATTAGCTTCCACACGATGACAACAACTAATGAAACACCGACAACTCACCTGCCTAAGAAGGATACGAACTTCTTCTTTCTCGAGATAAGATATGCCTGTATCGAAATTAAAGAAGAAGAAATTAAAACACTCCACATGATGTGCAATTTGGATGTCATTTCATATTGTTGTTCCCATAGACATTGACGTGTGAGATGCCTAGATGACTATCTTGATCACTCCTCAAACAAACAAAAGCAAAGAAGAACTGTAGTTCTTCGCTATATGCTTCACTCCAATAAACGTTAACCACATGAGAGTTGAAGGCAGACAAGAGTTAACCATAAAGTTCTATTCCAGAGCACTTTTCTTGATCCAGAACATGCAATAAAGGTATCCCCCCACCCCCCCCCAAAAAAAAGAAGAAGAAAATTTAACAGCCAGAGCAATAACGGATGATGCACTATACCACCATAACGTGGATCTGCAAGAAGGCTGACAAAAGATATGTAATCATCTGGCAATCGCTTCCTTCCTTCTTGCTCCTCTATAAGGGTGTAAGCAATCTGCTTAAATCACAACAATTTGTTATTCCCAATAATTTTATAACTTAATGAGCCTTCTCAATCAATTGTTGCATCAAGTTGCATAAACAAAAGACAAAGACTACCATAAGACTGAAAATTCAGACAAAATGCTCACCTGAGTATCCACAACATTATTCAATTTGATGCCGAATTGAAAGTACAAAGCCTACAAAGTCAAATGTCCAAGCACAAGAACCATGTGTCATAATGTATGTGAGAGTGGCTGAGACGCAAAAGCAAATAAAACCAGTTAGAGACCTCACTATCTCGTTTGCAGTCATGAATAACTTTGGTGACGTACTTAGACTCAAGCGCAGGCTTGCATGCCTTCATGAGCATCTCACCTCCCTGAATGGCATCAACCAAATATATAGCATCCGGAAAAGCTAGCTGCAGATTACACAAGACTTGAATCATCAGAGAAAAATTGTAATTTTCCAATAAAATTAGTTCTTAGGTGGAACTATTGGAAACTCTGCTTGATTATAAGCATGAAACCTAAAGGACATTCAACATTCAATGAGCAGAAAGAGACAAAGGAAGCAACACAGCATGGGAAATAGGATCCAATTGCTTCTAAACAGCATATATGAACTGGACACATAAAATTATTTCTCCAGTGCACAAGACCACATTATTTCACAGATTCACTTAGGAATCAGATGATCTGTGTATGTACACATACATATCATTCTCTGGCTCCGCCATTGAATATTGAGATTATAAAACCTAATAGCTAAACATTAACATTACCTGAGCCCAATTGCTACATTATAGTTTAATTATGTGACTCTACCCCCATTTCCAAACCATTGGTCCGGTCAATTATGCTTATCTATTATTCTCATATGGGTGATAGGGTGTCTATAGGAAATTGAAAGTTTGTGATGTCATATTGACACCTCATCAAAAAGGTGATGAAAATGTAAATCATGTGGTTAATGTTTGGTGGTAATCATTACTCTATATATGATAAATGAAACTGGATGCCTTCATGGAACATTGAAATCGTTGAAAACGAGCACATACCTGCATGATACAAAGCCTGCCATAGCGACATAGGTCAACACCCTCACAATCAAAACCAATCACTAATTGCCTATCAGAAGAGGGTTCCAGAAATTCGGCTGGAAGTTGATTTGCACAACTAACAATGTGAATGGGAACCAATGAAAGTTGAGCTCCGTCTTCTACAGGTTTTTCACCTACAGTATGTGAACAAATTTGAAAACCAAAAAGTTTTGAGCTCGATGAAATAGATCTTAGCATACACATGACATGTGACAATGTACTCTAATTAGGTAATACAATTGATATAACTACAACGAGCAGACGTATTCTGATACCAGGTAAGAAAGAAACACTCTGTACAACAAATTAAGAAAGTGAGAATCAGCACTTGAAGCAACTTAATTGTGATTTGAGAACCAAGGACCTCCATTCTCAGTTCGAAAACATAAAAGACAAAAAAAGCATTTGACATCACCCTATAAAGCTTAGGTGCATGAAGAACAAAAGAAGATGTAGGCATGCTAGATAGGCAAAATTCCAGTAAAAGGCATATGAAAAGGCAAAAGGAAGCAGATCATTCTATGTGTAAATATATCCCACATCACTTGTCTACAGGGTTTATAGGCTCTTCAGATACACATAGTCTCCCTCAACCAATTAGTTTAAACTTTTGGGTTCCTATTCGGCTTGCACGTGAGATGTAGTGATAAAGTATGGTTTTATAACAAAGACTCTTAGAGGCCAAAGGAAATACGAAACAAGTTGCTTTGACACAGACAAGTGAAAAAACCAAGTAAATCCCACTTGCTTGCTTAAAAGATAATCCAAACAAGATGAAAATTTACTTCCTATTACAAATACCCCACTTCGACGCAATCTACAATCTGTATATTTATACAATATCTTCTTTTCTTTACATCAAGCAGCCTTCAAGGTAATGCCTATTTATTCGAAATCCTTTCGTGATTCATTCATAAAACAATACATAGTCAGAATGATGGCAAATCTCAGTGCACAACAGCCTTAGCCGGCTTCTTGAATAACTTTTCCCATTGCCCGTCCCACAAGCACAATCCCACACAAGACTTGACACAAAATCACCAAGTCAAAGGCAGCAAGAATCAGCCAACTGCATAAAAGCAGCAGCTTCAGCGCGCAACAAATTAGGTTTTACGCTCAAGAGCGCTCCGTCGCGATCAGATTTCCTCGCGATCGGACACGCTAACTGCATCGCGTCGCATTTCCCGTTCCGGCATCTCAACCGTAATCGACCGGGCGAGAAAACGGAGAACATCTACCCCGCCACTCCATTCGACTCAAGGAGCTCGACTCCACGGAAATCGAGACGCGAATATCCGGCCGGATTACACCGCGACAAACAGCGAAATTCAAGAGGATGATCCGAGAAGCGCTCTTACCGGGGTCCGGAGGCAGAGGGACCTGCGTCTGGGTCGGAGGAGGCGAGGAAGACGCCAGCTTTCTCTCTCTATCTCTCTCTGTGTAGCAGAGCTTGATCAAATCTTTGCTTCGGAGTGAGAAAAATGAGTTGGAGACAGCGCAACTGTTTTCGAAGCTCGTTGCAGTTCGTGAATCTCTCTCTCACCTGTTTTATATATATTTAAAAAAAAGAAAAGCCAAGGAAAAAGAAGGAATCTAGCGGAAAAATTGGCTGGGTTCCGGTGCGGCGCGTACCGGTTTGGGTACGGTGATCGCCATCCCTTTGATGGCAGATTACATGTTCTTGAGATTACAACTTATGATCGTTTGTTATAAATTATTTAAAAAATATTTTTCAAAAAATGCTTCGCATGGTGCCTTTCAAATCAGGGATGTTAGGCCAACAAGTCAGTTGAAAGACATTGTGCGAAGCACATGTCAGCTTATCAAGAGGGATTTCACCTCTCTCTCCATTTTTATCGACACGGGCAATTACTATACTGACCTACTAGTTCCTTAAATAACTCCCGAAAGAGTTACGGTGGTGTTTATCTTCCCACTTGATAAAGTCCCTTAAATTTTGTGTATATCCTTTTCTTCACTATCCAAGTGAGAATACCCTTGATTTTTGCATCCCAAAATTCATATGAAAGAGTTTTAGGAATTACTCATATTTGCACGTTACATGTTCTTGAGGTTAAAACTTATGGTCGTTTGTTTAATGGAAAATAAATTATTTAAAAAATATTTTTCAAAAAAATATCACTTGAAATAGTTAGTCAATAAAAATAATTTTCATTACCTATAACAACTTATATCAAACATTTTTGTCGATGATAAAAATATTTTTTGTTCATTCAATTTTATAAATGATAAGAGTGATTATATTTAGAAAAATATCTTCTAAACCATTCATTTTAAAACAAACATACCTTGAAGTTGGGATTTGTTTGTTTCACTAAAGGCTTCTAATAATCGGAAAATATTTTAAATAAATTTTGTTTCAAAGAAAGTAAAGCCATTTCTCTCGTATTTGTTTGGGTTGAAAACAAGTTCAAAAAATTGCTGTTGACAAGGAAATCAACTCAAGGCAGCTTGCATCGTTTAAAAAATGAGATGTTGATTTTGTCTATTTCCGAAAAATGAATGATTTTAAAAATATTTTCTCTAAAAATTAATCTCCCGTGTCGCTTAAATAATTAGTATATGAAAAATATTTTGATTGTTGACAACAATTTATGTTTAAACATATTTGTGTACAATGAAAATATTTCTTGTTCATCTATTTTTGTAAGCGATGCTAGCAATCTTTATAAGTTTTTTTTTTTAATGATTCATTTTTCAAGAAATAAATGCACTTATAATGACTAACAAACTGGAGTCAATATAATCTTTATTTATTTGTAATCCTTAAAAACAACAATAATTACGAAGAAAACAGGAAAGCGAATATGAAATCATATTTGCAAAATATTATATGCGATGGCATTCATGGGGAACGTAGGATAAGGTGAGCATTTATTCAAGAGTTGGTAGACAAGATTTACGAAAAAAACAAGATGAGACTTAGCGGAAGAAAAATAGAAAAGAATCGATGAGAGGCGCCTATTACTTCTCATTTGGACACAGCAAGAAGTTAGAGCAAATGATTTTATTTTCATAGGGAGAAGAACAAGCCATTTTCCCCGATTTAAATTTATTCATGAAAAAAAGTTTCTGTCGACCAACTAGTTTTCATCATCCAAATGTCGGAAAGTTTGAAAACTAAATTCCTTGAAAATGATTTTTCATCAAACAAATTGATTGATCCTATGATAGAGTTGAAGTCCCTTTCAAAAATATGTGTTGTGCATATTGACCATCCCACGATGAAGAGATTTTTGCACATTCTGAAGGGCCACAAAGCAAAACTTATTATACACGTGTCTATATTTGATTGGGTATAGACGACTAATTACTCATTCGATAACAGATAAGACACATCTCATTGGCTCATCAACTTGGAGAACTTATCGAGCGATTGGCCATCGTTTCAACATCGACCCTATTCAAATGACCATGAGTGTCATCTTTCTACGCTGGCCCTTATGCTATCCAAGAGAAGAGTTTCACATTCGTTAAGGCAAAGTTCGAGAATACATGGAAGAAGATTCAGAGCAAAGTACAGCACTTGAGGGGGACTAAGCATCCAGTTCTGAGCGGGGTCTTTTTTCTATGGGCTTTAGAAACCCAATCCCAAATGACTGTAATGAGCCAATTTTACATCCGAGGATCACATGTTGTCTCCCATCTAAAGTGATCTATATCCAAGAGAATCCTTATCAGATCTAAATTGTTTATTTTCCAGTGTTTGGTTTTTTAAGGAAAATGATCAACGGAAAATGTTTTGCTAATCAATTTAAAAGGTTTTCTACCACATTTGCCTATCAAAGTTTAAATTCAGGAAAATGATTTCCTCTTTGAAAAATCGGAAAATGTTTTTCAAAATATGACTATATATTGGTGCTTGTATTGAAAACTCTACACTTGGTCATGAAAACTCCAACGTTAGTTCTCAAGTCCTAGTGCTTAGGATTGGGTCTTCGGTGGGTAGGCATAGGTCCATCAAGGTCAGGTTTGGGACTCTAGTGTACGAGCCTGGGCCCTCGACGCCCATGCCCAAGCCCATGGAGGTCAAGCCCGTACCCTTAATGCCTATATCCAATGCTTTTGCACCTAAGCTTAGGTCCATAAAGGCCGTGCTTAGGTCCTCAATGCTCGAGCTCTAATCTTGACCCTCATGCCTAGTTCAACAAAGGTTGTGTCAAGTCTCCAGTGCTCAGGTCCTTGATTAATGTAATGTTGTCCTTACAATAATATTAAAATATCGAATATTTAATTATTTTTATTTTTATGTATTCTTTCTTTTCTTTTTGGTTCTTCCTTGCTCGGGCTCAAGGCTGGCAAGCTCAAGCCTCACTAGTGAGCTCAATGGTGGCTGGTGTCCAGCCATGGAAGAAGCAAAAAGATAAAATATATATAAATAAAAATAATTAAAAAAATATAACTTTTTTAGATAATCTCCTACATAAAAATACTTTCCTAGACTTTATTAGGTTTTAGATAAACACGAAAAAATCAAGTCTTCCTAAAATATATTTTTCAGAATTGGTACATTTTCCGTGAAAAAAAAGACCCTAAAGTGTGCATGGCAACGTTTACATTTAGGGAGCAGGTTTACGCTTTCGCTCGAAATGTTTTTTCTTATTTGTTAGGAAGCTGTTTCGAGCACTTGAGGGTGTTTGATAACGGTTCAAAATTTTTACTCCGGGAACAGAAACACGTTTGGTAAAAATTTCCAATCTTTTGATTTTTTTAATTTTCTTTTTCTCTTTTTTTCTCCCTTCTTTTTGTTGGCTGCCGCCGGCGAGGCTCCGGCGAGCTCGCCGGAGCCTCGCAGCCGAGCCTCGCGCCGGCCGCCACCGACGAGGCTCGGCCTCGCCTAGATCTGCGAGGCCGAGCCTCGCCGTGTGCCGGCGAGGCTCGCCGGCCTCGCACGGCCTCGCGCCGCCGGGCGAGGCTCGCCCGGCCTCGCCCAGATCTGCGAGGCTGAGCCTTGCCGGTGGCCGGGCGAGGCTCCGGCGAGCTTGCCGGACCTCGCCCTGGCCTGGCAAGGCGGCGGCGAGTTCGCCGGACCTCGCCCGGCGGCGGCGATGGGGCCGCGATGGGGCGGCTAAGGGGTGGGAGGAGGAAGAGGAAGAGGAAGGAGAAGAAGAAAAAGAAAAGAAAAAAAAAAGGAAAAAAAAGTGTTTCTTAAAATTGTTCTCGGGAACAAGAAACAACTTTTTCTTGTTTCGATTTCTACTCCAAACTGTTCTGGGGAACAAATTTGTTCGGAAACAAAAAAATTTACCAAACGCGTTTTTGTTCAGGGAACAAAAAAAATGTTCGAGGAACAAAAGAACAAAACAAAAAAAAGACCCTAAGTGATCCATCTCTAAAGATATTCTCAGTTTGATGGAGTTTTTTGGTGGCTGTAATTTCAGTTTGTTAAGAAAATGGCAAATGGAGTGTGTGCCGATTGGATACTACCTATGTTAAACGGAAAATCGGGGCAATTCAACCCGCTAGAACATCGACACCACGTTGACACCAGCGTCCTAGAAGGCTGAAGTAGCGCCATTCTTACAGAAACAACTGTACCAGGAAAGTTATTGGAAAGATGTATTGAATTTGATTAACTATGCTTGTTAAATCCCTCCAAAATCCACAGTCAACTCCCTCCAAAGTAGAGGGTCAACCCCGTATTACCCTCCCAGGCCCCAACGCTCACGTCGTAGCGCTTCCTCGAGGTGGTCATGAAGGTGAGAGACTTCGGCGCTGATATATCGAATGTCTTGTTCACCAAGCCGATGTTTTCAACGAAACATGCTCTGGAGTAGCCTTCCTCCGGCAAGGACCTGCTTCCCATCTCGGGCTGCGAAGCGTTCCCTTGTTGATCCTGGCTCCTGCTCCGCAAGATCTTGCCCCCCCACGACAGGCTCTCTGCTCCTGCTGATAGATCTGTGAAGATGTCACTCGGCCAGTACCTGAAGGTCTCGTTCAGGAAAACTAACCACCAGTTCTTTGTGGCACTGTCCTGCAATGAAACCGAGGCATTGTTATAGCGGGACAGGGAAAGATGAATCCTTGATGTTGTATAGCGAATTCCTAGAAGTAACTTGCTGAATTCTCACTTTGCAGTGTTTGCACCCGCTAGGAGACTAATAGCTTCATTATGATGCCAAAAAATAAGGTAGCTCAGGCGAAAACTCCCATATTAAATAAACTCACGGCAAGCATTTCTGCAAATTTACCTGGAAAATCTGGAGTGGGAGATCGTACTGTTGAATTGCATTGCCGTACACGGACAGAGGTCTTATGACGCCCCCTAGGTACTGGTGTTGGCTCACTTGCACGAACCCGGGACAGATATGATTGAAGCAGCCTGTTTTGATGAAGTTGTCTCTCTGGTCAAACAGGCATGAATATCTCAGTACAAAGAAAAACAGCTTTTCCCAAGAATGTGTCGGTTTCCACTGATGAAACTCATGAGTACAAACTACTTCTATAGATTACCGTCCAGAGTACTACAAACCGCGTGGTGTTGTCACCAAACACGGTTGGGTTCACCTGCCGACACCAGAGATTTAAGCTTTTAAATTTTCTGAATTTACCAATGAAATGCTTTGAAATTTATGTGAGAAAAAGAGAAAATCGTCACCGTCCATCCGGCCCCAGCAACATTGAGGTTTTTCTCAGCAGAAAGACCAGTTTGAACCCAAATGTAACCTCCACTCGCCTCGTCAGGGATCTCCACCTTAGGGTTCCACACATTCACCAACCCTGATATGCCTGTGTAGTCGCCTCTCTCGCCCATTATAGTAGCATAGGCATCCTGCATGTGCGCGCGCACATATTTATATATGGACAAAGTAATCTTTGTGCAAAAAGGAAGCGAAATTAGCCGAATGAAGGAGATCCCCTAGCAATGTAATGCAAAAGATAGGTCAACTGGGGTCATTAAAATGCTAATTCAGAAAGTATCAACTTGTCATCTTCTGTCAAAATAATTGCTTGTCCTCTCGAAATTTTCCAAACGAATATCTTAGTATAGTTGCCTTCAACGTCTACTCGAGATGATCTGAATCCGAACCCATAACCCCTAGAGTTAACTGATGCGTTGCTGTTAGTCATTATATTAGTCCTCAAGATCGGAACAGTTCCTCGTGGACAATTCACGCTCTTTAGCTCAATCTTCGCTTGTCTGCTCGATCATCCTTGGTCTTGATCTTCTCAGGCAATGAAGTGGGCTCCATCTGTATCAAAAGGGACAGCATCGGGATCAATTTACATATTCTTTCTCGTAACACTAGAGACTTTCGACTATTCTGGAGCATCCAATCGAATCTAACCGATACAAAGCTTTTCTGGCATCAGGTGAAAGGGCTCGATAATGCGAATCAGACTTGGTTTCTGAACTACCATTTTGATTAATGTGGATATAATATGCGCAATATGCTATCGATTGTTGGAGAGCAAAACCTGTATCTCGTGACCCTTGAGAAGGGGATGATTCAAAGCAGGCCGTTTCTCCATGTCAACGCAATCAATCACATCTCCATTTTCTGTCTGCCAAAACATCAAGTCAAACTTACATGGCATCTTTCATGTCGGTAATATTCATAGAAAGTATATCAGCATAAGGCTGGATAAACCAAGCACCTCAATTGTCTTCACCGCGTTCTTGCTTTCTCGCAGAACATCTCTTCGTCCATGAACAAACAGCATGACCAGCGCATGATTGACTAGGTATAATGCGAGGAACAAGATGGCGAGTTTGCGCGGAGAAGCCATGGGGATTTCCACTTGCTCCAAGCAAACTCCTGGAGCAAAATGAGCAAACCTTCTCGGAATTCTAGCTTCATCTATTACCCTCTATGAGAGACCCGTCTGATAGGTCACACGGGGATTCATTCCTTTTTTGGTCCTCTCTTGGTTTCTCACAATTTTGACATGACTGAACATTGATTCTCAAATTTTTGTAGAAGGGAAAGATGTGCTGTGAATATGGTAATTTTCTGGCACCATCGCTGACAATGTACTGATTGGAGATTTTCCGTATCGATGAGATTGCAGGATTGGTGTTTTGGGGGCAGTCCTTACCTTATTCCATGGATCTTCGGTTAAGCAATTTTTCCTGTATTTTTTTTTTGGTGAGACATCGTAATAATCTTGGTTGATGATTTTATAAACAAAAGATGATTTTCTTGCAAAATTTGTCGAATCTAAATGAGAAGTTTTCCATCATACTAAGATTGAACTTAGTTAAAATTTCTATCATGCACGTACGGTTGAAAATTCTTATATCATTAGTTTTGTGATATTTAGAATTAGCCTTTTTAGAATGGGCATATTGGACTCTAACTCTTGAACTATTATAGTTTTTCCCTCGATAAGCCCACTTCCTTTCTCTTCAATTTATTTTTTTTTTCCTCTTCACTTCCTTCTCCTTCCTTTTATTAAACCGAAATTTTAAAAAAAATTTACAAAATAGACGCGATAAATTTTCATTACTCAATACCCCACCCTTCCTTTCCTTGACATTATGAAGGTAAGTGTCCTAATGCACATGCGACTGCTGATGCTACTTACAAGAAAGAGAGGAACTTGAGGGTTCTGGACCAAAATAGCAAGCAAGTTGAATGTGGAAGCAATTGATGCATCATATTTTCAAGGATTTGTTTTTGTTGGGAAAATATTTCTTTATTCATCATTTGACACCTTACCAGTCTCTTGGACCTGCGATGTTTTTTATGTTTCTGAGAGATTGCTGCGGTGTTCTTTGTATTCCTCAACTTATGTTTCCAGAGACTGCTATTAAGCTTATATAGTGAAAAGGCAAAATTACAAATAAGGGTCTAAAATGGAGTCATTTTCTTAAAACAAAGTCCATAGTGAACATTATATCATTATAATGGTCAGATAAGGGTGTGTAATCAAACAAGATCTTCTCAGATACAAGTGACTTGTCTCTAAAGATATTCTTAGTTTGAAGTGGTGTTTCGACGAGTGTAATACTGAGTTTGGTTAGGAGAATGGCTAATGAAATTGTGGTTCCGACACGAGCGTCCTAGAAGGCTAAAGTAGCCCCATTATTACAGAAACGATTATACCAGGAAAGCAATTGGAAAGAGGTATTGAACTTGATTAAACTATGCTTGTTAATCTTGGCTGGAGGTCCTCCAAAATCCACGGTCAACTGCCTCCAAAGTAGAGGATCAACCCCGAAAAACCCTCCATGGTCCCAACCCTCATGTCGTAGCGCTCCCTCGAGGTGGTCATGATAGTGAGAGACTTCGGCTCTGATGTTTCGATTGTCTTGTTCACCAAACCAACCTTGTAAATGTAACATGTTCTTGAGAAGCCTTCCACTGGCAAGTGCCCGCTTCCCATCTGGGGCTGTGAAGCATTCCCGTTGTGGTCTTGGCTTTGGCTCCTGCTCCGCATGATTTTGCCGCCCCATGACAGGCTCTCTGCTCCTGCCGATAGTTCAGTGAAGATGTCGCTCGGCCAGTACCCAAAGGACTCACCTTGGAACATTAGCCACCAGTGCTTCGTTGTGCTGTCCTGCAATGAAATCAAGACGCATTATAGCGGGACAGGGAAGGAGTGGTGACTCGTGGCAGAGAAAGATGAATGCTTGATGTTGTATAGTGAATTCCTAGAAAGGAGGAGCTTACTGAGTTCTCACTTCGCAGTGTTTGCACCCGCCAGGAGACTAATATATTAGAAATGGGATTATAGTTTCATTATTATGCAAAAAATAAAGCAGATGAGGCGAAAACTCCATTAAATAAACTCGTGGCATGCATTTTTGAACGTACATATGATGCTTGCACACTCGTGCATGACACGATATATATATGTTGAGGAGGACAACAACATCGACATGAAATGTTCGTATCCTGAGTTCACTGATATAACAGATGCTTCTTATATGTGGATTAGAAAGCAAATTCACCTGTAAAATCAGAAGTGGGATATGGTACTGTTGAACGGGATCGCCATATACAGAGAGAGGGCCTATGACACCGCCTAAGTAGCGGTGTTGGCTCACTTGCACGAACCCAGGACACTTATGATTGAAGCAGCCTGTTTTGATGAAGTTGTCTCTCTGGAAAAACAGGCACGAACATCTCAGTAGACAAGCTTCGCAAGGAAAAGATTGAAGAGACGAGGAAAAACAGCTTTTGCAAAGAATTTGTCGAAGTTTCTAATGATGAAAGCTCATGAGTACAAAGACAAAAAAATTGCGCGATATACTTCGACAAGAGTGACCAAAGGTGGATTACCGTCCAGAATACTACAAACCGCGTGCTGTTGTCGCCAAACACGGTTGGATTCACCTGCCGACACGAAAGATTCAAGCTTTCAAATTTTCCAAATTTGCCTATCGAATTAATCCAACTTGCTGTAAAATTTGTGGGTAGGAAAAGGAAAACCCTCACCGTCCATCCAGCCCCAGCAACATTGAGGTTTTTATCACCAGAAAGACCAGTTTGAGCCCAAATGTAAGCTCCACTCGCCTCATCAGGGATCTCAACCTTAGGGTTCCACACATTCACCAACCCTATTATACCTATGTAACCACCTTCCTTGTCCATTGTTGTAACATAAGCATCCTGCACACACAAAACATATTTATATATGCACAAAGTTAATTTCGCACAAATAGGAAGCAAAATTAGGCGAATGAAAGCAATCCTATCGCAATGTAATGCAAATAATATATTGATCATTCAGAAAGTATCAGCTTGTCATCTTCTGTCAAAATAATCGTCTATCCCCTCCAAGTTTCCAAATGAACATGTTAATATAGTTTGCCTTCGAACCTCTATTCGAGATGATCTGAACCCAAACCCATAACCCCTAGAGTTAACCGGCGCATTGCCTTTAGTCATCATATCATTCCTCAAGATCGGAACCGTTCCTCTTGGACAATTCACACTCTTGAGCTCAATCTTCGCTTGTCCGTTCCGATCATCCTTGGTCTGGATCCTTTCGGGCAATGAACTGGGCTTCATCTGTATCAAAAGGGACAGACGTGAGAACCAACTTACATATCTTCCTAGAAACTCTCAACTATACTCGAGCATCTAATGAGTCTAAACCTCACAAAAGGATTATTCGGCATCTAGTGAAAGGGCTCGATAATGGGAACGAGGCTCCGTTTCTGTAACTATCATGCTGATTAATGCGGGTATAATATGCGTAATGTGCTCTGGCATAGGTGGAAAGCTAAACCTGTATCTTGTGACCCTTGAGAAGGGGATGATCCAAAGCAGGCTGTTTCTCTATGTCAACGCAATCAATCACATCTCCATCTTCTGTCTGCCAAAACATCAAGTCAAAAAACTTACATGGCATCCTTCATATAACAGATATATTCATAGAAAGTATATCAATATGAGACCGGAAAAACCAAGAACCTCAATCGTCTTCGCCACGTCCTTGCTCTCTCGCGGAACATCCCTTAGTCCATGTGCAAACGGCGCAACCTCCGCATGATCAACTAGGAATAATAACACGAGGAACAAGATGGCGAATTTGCTCGGAGAAGCCATGGGATTCCCACTTGCTCCAAGCAAATCTCCCTGGAGCAAAATGAGTAAAACCCTCTTGGAATTCTATGACTTCATTGATTTCCCTCCATGAGAGTCCCCTTATAAAATTTACATGTGGATTCATTCCTTCTTTGGTCCTCTTTTGGGTTCTCAAATTTGGACACATCTATTCTCAAATTTTGTAGAAGGGAAAGATTTTTGCTGTTACATGGTAATTTTCTTCTTTGGTCCTCTTTTGGGTTCTCAAATTTGGACACATCTATTCTCAAATTTTGCAGAAGGGAAAGATTTTTGCTGTTACATGGTAATTTTCTGGCAATGAATCGATTGCAGATTGGCGTATCACTGAGAACGCAGAATCGGTATATTGAGGGCAGTCCTTGCCTCAGGTTATCTCTAAGAATCTTGGGTTGGCATTTCATTCTTTTGGTGAGATATCATAAGATGATCTTCTTGAAAATTTGTCGAATCTTAAATGAAGTCAAGAAAATTACTATTGCACTACGCCTGAACCGAAGTTTCGCGTCGTGCACATTCGCGTTAAATTTCAAATGTCATTACGCCCGACTTTCGTTACTAGAACGGGCGTAATGAACTTTAGTGCTTTGATAAATATAAGTTTGTCCTTGATAAACCCACTTCTTCTTTTCTTTTCACTTCATCTTTCTTTTTTGGGTTAATATCCTAAAAATTCCAACTAATAAACATGTAATAAATTTACCCAAAAGTAATTTTTTTACTATCAAATACCCAAAACTTATACACATTTAACAAATTTACCACAAACTACTACACTTAAGATAAATTTACCCTTTGTTAATTTTTATGAAATTTTATAGTCAAATTGCTAAGTTGTATAACATTAAGAAAATTGTCCAATAACTCTAAACCTATTGTTTTTTTGCTAATTCAATCATAAATCTTTCAATTTTGTCACTTAAGTCATAAACCTTTCAATATTTTGTCAATTGAGTCACTCTGATCAATTTTAGTTGGAATTTGCTGACTTGGATGTCGGCCATTCTCCATAGCATAGCTAGTGCTAATGTGAACAAAATTTATTATTTTTTAAAATATTTTTTTCAAACATTTTTAATTTTTTTTTCTGTTTCTCTTCATCCGGAGGTTGTGACCAGCATTGGTCAATCTCGCCAACCTCCCGCAAGGGACAAGCTTGTGGCCTTGGGTAAGGGTGAGCCTCTCTCACGGCCAGCAAGGCCGACCTTCACTCGAAGCAGGTG
This sequence comes from Corymbia calophylla, assembly GCA_014182845.1. Classification (NCBI taxonomy): domain Eukaryota; kingdom Viridiplantae; phylum Streptophyta; class Magnoliopsida; order Myrtales; family Myrtaceae; genus Corymbia; species Corymbia calophylla. Next base: position 4,248,326 of record CM024695.1, read on the forward strand.
AGCCTCTCGCCATATCCGATGAGGGCGATCCTCGCTCAAGGCTCGCAAGGTTGTCCCTTGCCAAGTCCAAACGAGGGTGACCTCACGGGAGGTTGGTGAGGCTACCCTCGCTGGCAAGAGTGAGCCTCACCTAAGACCAACCCTCATCAGTCACAACCTCGGGCCGGTTGCTGAAGACTAGGCGACTAGTAGAGGAAGAAGAAAGAGGAAAAAAAACTAAAAAAATTTAAATAACAATAAATTTTGTCAACGTTGGCATCGATCGTCTGCACATAAGATGGTCAATGTCTAAGTCAACGAATTCCAACTAAAATTCGGAATTGACTTAATTGGCAAAATATTAAAAGGTTTAAGATTCAATTGGTAAAATTAAAAAGTTTAGGATTGAATTAGTAAAAGTACAATAGATTAAAAAGTTTTGGATAATTTTCCTGAATTACATTTGACAATTAACTAGTGTACTAGTTTGAGAATTTACTATTATTTTATTATAATTGTATTCATTTTGTGATTTTTTGTAATATTAATCCAATTTAATGGAGGATATATTTGTCATAAATATACTAGTTTAGAGTTTTTGGTGGTCAAAAGTTTAGTTTTGGGATAAATTTGTCACAAGTATACTGGTTTGTGTTTTTTGTGATCATTTGAGATAAATTTGTCATGTGTATCAGTTTGGAGTTTTTTACGGTCAAAAAATTAATTTATGATAAATTTATTGCATGTAAACTAGTTTAGGTTTTCCAAGGTTCTCATTTCCTATTGTTAAACAAAACTCATAATAAATTTCCACACAAATACCCGTGACAAATTTTAATTACTCTCTTAATAAAGAGGTCAATTTTGTTAATTTTAACATTTCTTCTACCTTCATTGGCTCTTTCCTTTTCTCATTCTCCCACCTCCATCTCTATGATCTCCATTCTCGCTCTTTTTCTTTACGGTATCTATTTTTTTTTATCTATTATCGTAATTAGAAAAACAACATTTATCCCCCATTTAGATATTGTTTATAAATTTTTAAAAATCGAGAAGGCGTGTGTGTGTGTGTGTGTATATATATATATATATATAGATAATGTCTTTTTAACTATTTATTTTATTTGATAAAATAAGTCCCACTACACCCAAATCCTTTCTCTTCCTAAAGAAAAGAAACCATTCAAATAGCTCTTCTTGTCATAAAGCCTACTTTATGCATATGATTTGTTTTGCTTAAGCTTTTCAAAAGCAAAATATAATTCTTATTGTTTCCCGAAGATCTAATGCAATTTAAATTTTAAATAATTATGAAACATCACCTGCAAATCTACATTTTATCAATTATATGTAAGCGGCAAGGTATTTATATCACCACAAGATCTATATCAAATAAAAAAATTAAGAAAATGAGTAAGATTAAATCGAGACACGTTAAAAAAATATTTTTATTGAACAATTTTTAGTGATAAAAGTAAGCTTTATTTTTCTTTTTCTTTTTTGTTAGTGATATAAGCGAAATTTCACTTCAAACGAGAACAATTAGAAATTGACAGAAAACCCCAGAACAATTAGAATTCAGCAGAAGGCCCCCGACGCTTCGCCCGCTTCCTTTCCAAGCAGCTGTATATCGAGAGAGCGAGAGAGTTCAGTTCTTGAAGCTCGAGAGGAAAAAAAGAGAGAGGCGGAAATGGTGAACCATATGCTGAAGATCACCGCTGAACTCGAGAACCTCACCAATCTCCAGCCTCAAAACGGTTGCGACGATCCCGATTTCTCCTACTTCTTCAAGGTCAGTCTCCGTCCTCCGTCTTCCGGTTCGATTTGCCGTCCCTGCGTGAATTCCGCCGCCGCGATGCAGCGCGGAGTTCCCGATTCTCATTCCGGTTGAGTGCTGCCGGTTTCTTCCTCCTTGCAATGATTTCGCGGTTGCTCCGAGCTGATGATTGCTCTGGTTCTGGCTGGTCATTTTCCGGATCATTGTCGTCGAGCTTGCTCGCTTGCTCGCCTTTCGATTTGCATTTCGTTTTCGCCTGCGTCCGTACCTATCTTGATGATTCTCTTCACAAGTAGTTCCTGCGGAGGCGTGTGTATGGTTGCCTGAGTTAGGTTTGGCGATTGTGCTTGTTGACTCGTAGTAGAATCTGTAGCGAACTGAGTTATGTACGTGATTCCCCGACGTTTGGTACTATTGTTGTGAATTTCTGTGTCATCTGATGAGCTCCTGCCGTGTTTAGCTGTGCACGTCCTCCTAATCGAGCACCGATAATGATGATCCTTGCCATTGTAGAAATCTTCATGCCTTCCGCTGAATGAATGCGTTGGATATCTCATATTTCATTAGTGTGGAGGATAACATTTTAAGTCACGAGCATGGACAATGGGATATGGGGTTAACTCAATCAAATCAACATGTCGTCTGCATTGTAAACCGGCTTTGCTCCTTCACATTGATTTCACTTTTGACACTTGTATCGTGTTTGCCTTGTTTGCTTATAATCCTGTTTTCAGTTGAGATGCGGGAGGTGTGGTGAGGTAACTCAGAAGGAGACATGTTTGACGCTGGGTGAAAGCATTCCGATTCCTAATAGCAAGGGAACCACTCATCTTGTTCAAAAGGTGACTTATATTTTCTCTACTCAGTACAGAGGCCATCATTTGTCAAATAGGTTAGGGTTCTTTGGGATTTTGTGGTGAAAAGGTACAGGTACTTATTTGCTTGCTCAAAGCCTCAAATGTAGTAATGCATCTATCAATTAGTTCCCGCTATCAATCTAGATAGTTTGACTATTTAACTATTTATCTGATTTTGCTGATAATCCTCTGAATGTATTACTTTCCTTCACAGTGCAAGTTCTGCGAGAGGGATGGAACAGTGACAATGATCCCCAGGCATGGTCGGCCACTGACACAGGAAGACAGCGAATCAGGGAAATATGCACCATTGATGTTATTTGACTGCAGAGGCTATGAACCTGTTGAATATTCTTTTCTTGGTCTTTGGAAGGCTGAATCTGTAAGTTCTCTTAACCAATGATTAACTGAAAATGATTTTTTCTCTGCGCATTGCATTGCTGATGAAGCATTCTGTCACCATTGTTTAAGGTTATGAGTGATTTATGCCATCATTTATGTGCAAGTTTATGTTATTGTGTTCCTATAATGTGGTCTTAGTGTGATAAAGGAGCATGCAGGAAGCACAGCTGTCTCTTTCTCTTAGTCTTGGGTACATAAAATTTGTTAGGACCACAGTTTTGTCACAGATACCTAATTGAAATTCTTTTAATTATTTTAGAGTGTTGTTCTCTTGACTATACTTTTGTCTGCAGACCTGATCCTTTGGTGTGACTTTTAAGGTCCGGTGAAGTAGTGTAATCATAGGGTTGCATTATTAGTATCGTATGGATCTCCTAATTTATGCTAAGCCTCATGCTTTATATGCCCAATCAGTTCTATCCCTGACTTAAATCAACGAATTCTATGTCTGTCAGGTTTTAGACCATGCCTTAAGCACAATAGTTTGAATTGTATTGCGGGTGTTCATTCTGTTTGTTCTGTTGTCAACTCTGCTGGTTCTTTTACCTATGAGTCCAGATATGTTTTAAGTTGCTTTATTGTGTGCATACCCTTAGGCACATCAACAATTATATCCATTGAATCGACATATGCCTCCCTGCCATCTGTTGTGATCTGTGGTCTCAGACTTAGTAATGAGTAAAGAGCATTTGCTAATTTTCTATCTTTCCTGGATGATGTTTGATTATTTCTACAAATTGCATTCAAAACATGTTTAGATGAGGGGAAAAAAAATGCTTCCATCAACGTCCAACTCATATTTTTTGCCTTTTAAATTTCCTTTGTGCAGTTGGAGGGAACGTTATTTGAGAATATTGACTTATCAGGAGGTGAGTTTGCTGAATATGACGAGAAGGGAGAATGTCCAGTCATGATATCCAATCTCCGTGCCACTTTTGATGTGACGAAATAGGAAAGTACTCTCTCACGTTTCAATCTTGGCATCGAAGGCTGACTATTTTCTCAGGAGGAGCAAAAGAACATGCTTGTCATTAACAGGACAATGATAAAGCATTAGTGTGAATCATGTCAATTTAGCAAACACTAATGATGGTCTTTCTGCATATAATGGTTCGCGTCTGTTTAATTGAGGATGTTGCAAATTATCACCCCTTCTGTGCGTATGATGGATGTCATGCCTTGCATATGAAAAAAAAAATATCAACTCGCACCTGCAAAGATTCGTGCCTTTTCTTTCCTGAAACACTGCTTGAGGACGAAAAAATTCAGTCCTGCTATCTCCTGCACCACACTGTCGATCTTAATTTTCGTTGGGTTATTATCATCGCTTCATGCACATCAGATTGGGGCTTTCTTTGCGAGTGGGAGATAAAACAGGGATGAAAGAGGTCTTGCATCCTAATGTGTATGAGATTCCTTCCCCTTGGGTCCAAATACTAAGAGAACTTGCAATATATCAATTTCCGATAATTAAACTACCACTTGTACTAAACTTTCCGTTGAGCTTGGACGTCATCTGTCTTTCAAGCTTCCTTTTCTTTTCTTTTTAATTATTATTGCAATTTTGCGAGGAATTTGCTTTCTTCAGCTGCAGGTTTCATATTGCCTTTGGCTTTGTGTTTTAGCTTCAAGTCATTTATCATTTATTCGTACACTAATGCTTTTACTTGTAGTTTAGATTAGCTCGGTTTAGGCTAATAGTTGTGACTATGATTGTAATTGTGAGCCGCTTCCCATCCTTATTTTATTTTGAATTCCTTCCTGAGTAATTCGTAGCCCTTTGAAGTTCTAGTCTTTTTCCATCATCCGATCGAGTGACTAGCGTTTCTACATTCTTGATTATTAAGCAAGTCGGACATGCTCAACCAAAGGCAATGGTTTTACAACTGCGATTGGTTCAGCATTCCCAAGGGGCTTTTAAGCCTGAAAGCCCCTTGGGAAAATGGATTATTTGGTTCAGTTTTGAAGCCAGCTTTCAACTTTTAAATTGCATTTGGGGGAATGTTAAAATTATTTTTTTCCTTCCAAAACTAACCTCACTAATCTTCATATTTTCAATTTTGCCCCTGATTATTTTTTTTTATTGAAAAAGGAGGTAGCCCTTCATCGGCGGCCGTTGGCGAAGGTCGCTCAACCCAGGGGCCGCGCAACGGCGGCCGGTAGTCGCAAGACCCTTGCAAGACCCAAGCAAGGGTCGCCTATGGCCACGAGACCCAGGCGACCTAGTTGGATCGCACGACCCTCGCCTGCAGTCGTAGCCCTTCGTCGGTCTGGCGAAGGGTTTAGTCCAATTTTCCAAAAAAAAAAAGATATATATACATACAATACTCCTCAAAGCCCATTGCAAAAATTTTTTTTACCAAACACACATCCAATTCAAAGTTTATTTGCAAAAAATTTTTACTAAACACAAACCAAGTCGGACATGCTCAACCAAAGGCAATGGTTTTACGTAATCACCTATCGCATCCACAAGGATTGCTGATCTAAAAGTCGAATGACTTGGCACTGCTAACTGCACAATTGAACGATAGAGCCGACTAGTCAACCAATCATGCTATTTTGGTAATCACAAGCTTTAACCTTTTCTGGTGCATGAATTACTAAGAAACTTTAGTGATGTAATTCTACTATCTCAAAAAGCATTTATGTGAAAAGTTAATTTTTTTCTCCCAGCCCCGTGTCCCCCTCCTGTTGCATAAACTCTGAATGTGATGAATTCTTGAGAATATCCGGGCAGCCCGAGTTTTTGTATGGACGAAACTATATTTAAAATCCAACCAATCGCAAGGAAAAAAAGGCCACGAAGATCTGATGCTGGGCAGAACGGAGCTCTGGGAGTGCTTACCACGAATACAGATCATGACCATAACATCAAGTACAAAACTCTCCCTCCTGAAGGACATTAGCGGAATATATTTTAAGGATGTGACGAAGCTGAAATTTGCAAAACAAAAGAAAATATAAAAGAAAATAATCTGCTCATTTTCCGGTCTCTCACGGATTAAAGCGACAATTCAAGAAAATATGCAGTATCGGGATTATAAGCACTGTTCACTCCATGACAACTAAATCTGACGTGAGAAATTCCCTCAAGGCCCTGATTCAAAACTGAAACTTGTCCCCGCATCCAGGGGGGAGGGAAGGGACACTATATTATAGGGTTCTGATGGAACTTACAGTATGGAGCATCTCTCTAAGCCGAGAGCAGTAAATAACCTTCTACCAGTGGGCCAGAAGTGGGAAAACCAACTCGTTCGAGGGGATGCATCTTCAGATTCAGGCATTTCCCGTGCATTATCTGCACCCAGGTCTACTTTGCCATCACTTGTCTGAGCTTCAACAATGCCATCGTGTTCTTCTGTACTTTCAGTTCTGGCATTGGCAATCTCTCCTGGCTTTTTATCGAAGAGCCCTTTGAATTGTTTCCGGGCCTTCTTCTCCACTTCCTGCTTGTTATTGTGCAGGGTTCATTCATCACCCCCAAAAAGCATTTTCCTTCATGAAAGATACAAGAACAAAGTAAAAAGAGCTGCTCAGACTGACCTGCTCCTTTTGTTTCAGCTTCAGAAGAGCTGCAGTTGCATCAGGTTCGGAGGACTTGTCCATAGTTATCATCTGGCCATATCCAAAAGAATTTGTGAAAAAGAAAAAGTCACACAACACACAACACAGCAAAACATGCTGATTGAAGCAATTGCTTACCGCTTTGAAATCAGCTCTAGCTTCCTCAAAATCTCCAGCTGACATATAGGCCATTCCACGGCGGTATAAAGCCTTGACGTGTACTGGGTTTGCATCCAAGACCTGCAGGGAGCAAGTACTAAGCTCTTGACTCAACCAAATCAACCTTAACGAGTTATCCATACAAATGTCCATAGGAAGTGCAGACCGAGGATTGACTTTCGCCAAGCAACTGCCAAAAGTTTTCTGACTAATCGAATTTGATTAAGCACATTCATTCACAATGTGACATGCAAGACATGCCCTTGTAAATCATGGTACCCTCAACTTTAATAAGTAGATCTGGCACAGCCACATCATCATCGGTGCATAGAATTGTTTGCGGAATCGATTCACTTCACAGACCAAGAGACAGCTAAATAACCTCGGAGCACTTTCAAAACTAAGCGACAGCCTAATGCAATGAAGATAACAATCAATTAGGCTAGATTAGCCATAGACATTTGAAACATGAGCAACCAACTCTAATTCTTCCCAGCAAGCAGCATCACCCAGTTCTGCATCTTTGATAAGCTTTACCCTCGATGGTGACATTTGCAAAGTTTTGACAATGGCCCTTCTTCAGCGGCAAAACTCAGGGCACTAACCCAGGCATGTAAATGTACTTCCTTGAAAGGCCGGGCACATATCCAAAGATTTCAGGATCCAAAACAGTAACCACTCAGCAAAAAGGTAAGCCAAAAGTCATAATATGAGCTGCTCTACATCAATCCATTCACAGCTTTCAAGAAACTGATGTTGTTTCAGTTCATATGCACTTGATCTCAATGATGCCCAAAACCATCGAATCAAGGCCAACAAGGCGAGGACTCCAAAGAATGCATACAAGCCAACTCGAGCACGAAAGCGAGTATGCAGCTTTTTTAATGCTTTCTTAAGCCAACAGGGCCTATGTTCATATATTTGCTTAAGCATTATGGATATTGAAGGACTAGTCTGCCAAATATTTTTACATAGTAGGTTCGAATGACTATTTCATAATCCTAAATGGAATATGGTGAAGTAGGGACCACGAACAATTATGGCCTTCTAAGTTTCTTTCTATTGACTGAATCTGTAACCTTCATACTTCATCGCTGAATATGGAATAGCAGAATATAAAATAACTGGGCTTAACTCGTGAAAAGAACAAAACATACTCTCCTACAACAAACAATACAGTAAAAGATTCTTTTTGTCAATACAGCAACTAGAAAAGCTAGAAGCAGAAAAAAAAGATTTACCAGGTAAAATTTGAACACGGTGAGCATGCAAAGCACTGAAGCTCAAGGATTTAACTCTAGGATATAAAGTTTTGACAATCCAAACTATGCTAGGAAATGCTCAAATAGAAAATAGAAAAAATCTCTTCTTTTCTATTTAAGCATATGAAGTGTACAGGGCACATGAATTAACAGTCACCTTGTTGCAAGCCTCAATAGACTTTCTGGGCTCACCCATTTTCAGATAGCAAGCAGCAACATTAAGATGCAGGAGATTCTGCATGAAAATAAGAAAAAAGAAAAAAGTCAGTCCAGAGTTTGCTTAGCTCATATTATCACATCTTATTCAAGAACGGGTGGTTAAAAAATGTATCATAGAGAGATGTATCACCAGAGGGAGACAGAATGTCAATGGACTGCAGACTAAGAAAGTTCCATTAAATCTCAACCATTGTTGGACAGGGAACTATTTCTAATACTCACCCTTGTGTTCAGAAACTCTTTCCCTTCCTCATCATCTTGGGGGTTGACATGATTAAATTCACGAAGCACCTGCAACAAAGTACGCCTCAAATACAGTGAATAGTGATTGGAATTCTATTTGAAAAATATCTCTCCTACCTATGTCAAAAAATTATAGAATTCTAATCTCCTAAAATTTCTCGATATGGATGGGGTCCCAATCTATTACACCAGTGCCACAATCTGCCGATCAGAAGGCTTCTGAATACTACACGTCATACGCATTTCACATAGGGCAGCAAAATTTGCAAGGAAGGCATTCCCATGGTTCAGGGAAACTTGATTTCTAATTACACAAAACAAGCCACTGGGTCATGGGGTTGTCAGTCTGGGAGAAACTTCTGATAGTGCTACAGTGATACGATTTTCAGCACACGAAAATCTACTACAGCATTCTTTTTTTTCCAAATGAAGGAGACAACCAGGAATATCCCCAACGACTCATGCAAGTTTTCCTTTCAGGTTATAGTTGAAAATAAATGCAAAAGGTAATGCAAGTAACGGCCAGGCACCTTCTCATACTTGGCCTTAGCAAGCTCAAACTTTCCTTCTTTAAAGAGTCTGTTCCCCTGAAAAAGTTTAACCAACAAGAGTAGAGGGAACATATCAGAATTGAAAGGTTTAAATTTAAGTCCTCATCATAGAAAAACCATAAAATAAGGAACAGCATGAAGGAAAGCAGCCACCCTATTATGTTAAAGAGCGGTATGTATTAGTTTACATGCTCCCTTAAGTCCTCATCAAAGAAAAAAACATGTGATAAGGAATAGCATGAAGGAAAGCAGCCACAATATGTAAGTTAAAGGGCAGTATGTACTCATTCACATACTCTCTCGGACAAAAGAGCCGGCTCCAATGCATGCGGGGAGTTTTATGACTATAACAAAACAAATCCAACAGAGAGAAGTTGAGGAAAGTGCACCGCAAGTCCTAAATCAAGTGTCCAGAATGCAATCAAGTCCTAAACCTTTCAATTTGACCAATTAAGTCCTTTACCTAATTCAAACAGTATAATCACATCCTCTTCATAAACAATACCTAAAATTGCCACGTATCACTTGAAAATAGCCCATATGACCTCCTTAATTGCACTTTTTGATGAAAGACTGCATTGCATTCTATACATAAGGTTTAGGACTTGTGGTGCAATTTTTCTAAAAGAAGTTTCATTCCAGTTGATATAAATCCTTATGCACAGAATGTATTGAATGAAATACATCACAAAGCTATGACTGCTAAGGGGTCCAAACTATTCCCAAATAGCGATCCATTGTGGCATCTGTGTTGCATACTTTGCCTTAATTAAAACTGCCTGTTTTAATTAAATTTCTATAGCTTTTAAATTTTATGACCACGCATCAGAATATTTGCTCAAGACAACTGGTGTAAAGTTAAGCATAAGGATTCAAAAACTCCCGTGATCATTTTCTAGAATATCTTATTTGTATATGTCAAAAAGTAGATATAGTGGGTTAGCAACATATGCACTCTAAAGTATACAGCAGATCTAGCATAGAAAACTGTAAAATATTCTGTAAGAGAATGCATAAGTACATGGACAGCGACTCATTCCAACTTCTAAACTGTTAGGGACCTTACCCACCCATTCCTGATGGGTTCCTGATATGAATGCATGCACCTATGAAAGTATACTAACTTATATGTGAATAAACATGCAGGACTTTCTATGTGCATAGGGAATGACATATCTTTGCAGATTTACATCAACATATGAATGCATTTGTGTCATCGTATCTTTTCACTGCAGAAAGTAATAGCAGATCAGCTTATGATTAATCACATTGATAGTGATGTATTTTTCCTGGCCAGTACAAGCTTGAAAACTAAAATGTTTACCCAATAGAAAGCACAGAGTTTTGACAACACAACGGGATATAAGGACTTAAAGTTCTTATGTATTCTTGCTGAACTCTATCTAGCTTCTTTTACCTTCAAACTTATAAAAAAGAGATTTCCTAGGCTGCAAGACAAAGCAGCACATGTCAATAGGAAAATGCCATACCGTGCTTCTGATCTTCTCTGCTTCATCCATTATACTTCTGAAGTTCAAACCTGTCCAGTCCTGCAATAAAGTCAATAGAACAGTATAAGTAAAACTGGTCATAGCAAGAAGAGGGGCTTACACCAGTAGTCATGACTCCATGTTTATATGTTTCGGGGCTGGCAAAGGGGTTCACATTTAGCAACTTTTTCCCATCATCAATATGAGATGGAAATAACTCAAACACAGAACTCTAATCATGCTAAAAAAACTCTTACATAACCCCTTTCCTTTGATGAGGGACGTCAACCCCTATTGCCCATGCAGAAACCTTTGAAAAGTCATGTCCACGATAACAACCTAGATGCTTCCAAGTTTGTCAACAGTAAGCATTTGCAGTTTTTCCCAGGTAGTCCAGAAGATCGCATTAAAATCTCACAATAAAGTGTAAGGAATTAGAATAATATCTGCAAATTCCTGACAATTGTGAGATTCTTGCATCACAGGTAGATATACAATTTGCTCGCATCTTTTTAACATTCAGTCTTCTTTGCAACAGGATGGTTCCCAGACCATCACTTTGAGTTCTCAGTCAATCTGTTAATAGTTTTCTAACAAATCCAGTGATGACATAAACAGCTGTACAGTCCAACATTTTAACACCCGGATAAAATAATATTACAAATATACTCGTATTTTTTATAGGGAAGTTAGCCACAAAATCTAACAGCAACAGATTGACAATTGACCGACATTATTTCAAAGATTGTATGAAAATTACCTGTGGCATTTCAAAACCGAGAAGCTCAATTTCCCATATGACATGAGCACCTTCAGGAACATTAGCTGGCCTAATTACATGGAAAAACAAAGGGCAGTAAGCACTAGTAGTCTAAGAGAGAGGAGAATACCTGAGATATAGAGTCAAGAAATTGCCTACTAATAGCACCAGTCAGATATCTGAAATAAAGCAAGTTGAGATTGGTTTACTTAAGTTGGAAAGTGAACCTTGGAAATTTGTCATAGGCATAATCAGGGGGACATGTGACCAGAGCAACTTCTCCAGGCAGCATCAAGCGGACACACATCTCAAGTCCTTCAGGCACCTATCAAATATTAAAATCACTGCAATTTTAGAATAAGAAAGCCTGCCATCTACATTATGGTGACACAGTGAGATCTTATTCCCAACTTAAGCTCTATGATTCGTTTAACCAATAATCAACTTTTTAGTAAAACAAATAACTCACAAGGCCTTCTCCAGAGCTGAACTCCAAAGGCTGACCATCATTATCAACTCTAGTATCATAAAAAACTGTTTTCTCTTCATTAAGCAGCATCCCTTTGTAATGGACTTGCAGTTGGCTGTCATGGAGAGGGCAATCCATAGGAAATTCACCTAAATGTATACGCTGAATTAGATAGAAATATTTGGCGTGGCAAAAATAGGTCACAATGAACAAAGACATATGAATGTAAGAAGTAGAAGGGCATAAAAATAGAGGAGACAAAGTAAAACTCAAAAGAGACAAGTCAATAGAACTACTATTTGCAAAGAGAACTTGATGAAACTTGAATAGCTTTCTTACTTTGATTGTCTTTCTTGAGATGTCCATCATAACTTTAAATAGTGTAGCAATTCTACCAGTCTATAAATTTAGTTGTAGAGGAAACATTGTTAAAAACAGACCTCTTCCATCACGAATCCGGCGTTTTATTAGACGTCCATCTCCCAGCATGTCCCTTACCTGTCAGTGGAGCTAGAGAATTACATATAAGCATATTCCTATCTAATGGTGAAATCCCACTACATCAGTAAACAGGCCACAATAAATCATGACACTATTGGGTAGAGCTTCTCCACTAAACTATCCATTTAATCAGACACAATATCAAAGTTTCCAAGTTATGCTGCAAATGACATATTGATGATGCAAGATATATCAGCAGACAGGTGCCTGAGCAAAGAATATATTAATGAGTGACATTTTAAGGAAAAAAATGAGAAGTAATTATCCAGATGCGGAAGAAGCAATATGGATAGCATAACTTAGATGAAAACAGAAGACTTAATGCACGCATGCAGATGGAGTGGACAGATATATTCCAAGTACCAGAAGTGCTGACTAATTTAGAAACCCTCCCTTCACATTTAGGGCAACATATGCGCAAAACAATGCACATATACTAGTTACAATAGAAGAGAATCATGACCTAAGAATTTTCTTATCACCAGTCCAAGAGCTTATACATTTAGCAACATCCAAGCATGATAGAAATATGACTCGCGCAGGAGGATTACCTGGATGAAGTGGACAAGTTCTACTTCAAAATGAACTTCTTCAGTACCTTCTTCTAGATGCAAGAGTGGAGAGTCAGACAAGTACTGAGAGGTGACATATACTACTGCCTTCTCTCCCCTTGCCATTGTTCCTATACCCATCTCAAGGCCTTTTGGTACCTGCATATGTAGTAAAAAGAATAGTGACTATACAAAGCATGCAAAGATGAAGCTGAGAAAAACATAAAACCTAAAAGGAGCGGAAATTAGGTGCATGATTAGTGACATCTTTGCTCTATTGCATGAGGTAACCAGTCTTGTTCGAAATGTATATGTTGGCTAAGATAGAAATCTTTTATTACAAATCTGTGAGGAACAGATTACAACAGCAAGCAACCTAAACATGCCAAAGTATAGAAGTTCATTAATTGCATAAAACCAACCTCAGACTTTCCAAAAGTGAAGAAGTATGGTTCTTTTTGCTCATGTGAAAGGATCAGTTTTCCATCACCTGTTTTTGCAGATATCCTGGATTCAAATGTGTCATCAAAATACCACCCCAATCATTCTGAAATTTAGCATACAAAAAAATCCTTCATGTAAAACTATTACCAAGCTTTTACTTCATATGGTTCTCTTGGTGATTCCCAACCTTGCCCTTCATCAATCACCTGTGAAGACAGTGAATAATCATCACTTTGTACATACTATAACTCATATATTTGTATAGTAAAGAAAATGATAACTGCAGTATTGATCCTAGCCATCCATGTTTGGTGAGATCTAATTCTGCGATGCAATCACGGATCACGTATGTCGTTCCTGGCTATGTACTACCTTCTTAAGTAAACTTCATTAATTCCCCACTTTACTTAAATTTCTTGTATAGACATGTGCAGAGGCTCTACATTTTAAGTGTGCCATTGCTTTGCAGATGAAGATACAATGTCTAGACCATAAACTTTTGATAGACAACTCTTAATCAATCAGACATCTTAAATAGATGGCATGGTATTAATAACAAAACCACATTGGTCGAGTTTTGAGTCCCACTTTTCCAGGAAATTGAAAATAGGAGAAGATTCTGAAATCACTGATATGCCTTTCTGCTGTTTAACCTCATACACATTTGAAATATAAAAACAAGGTTACTTGGTAGGATACCCTTCTTGAGAAACAAAGAGAGTGGTTTCTACAACAAGGAGAGAACAGCAAAAAAAAAAAAAAAATGTATAGCTGCAGCCACTGAAGTTTTGTTTTCCGGTGCAGAAAACAGTTCTCTTTTCTTTTTCTTTTTCTTTGTTTTTGCAACAAACAGTTTTTGATATCCACAACATAGCTAAATATCAGTATGTGTTGTTTAACCTCAGTTTTATATACATTTGAAAGAGAAAACAAAATGACTCTGCATGATAGACTAAAACAATCAAAAACATCAAATTCCCCCCAGGAATGCCAGTAAATTAAATGCTTGTCTTCATATGAAACTCTACAAGACTAAAGCATCCAAATAGTTTTTTAATCTGAACTTCACTTATTTGAAAAACAAAATGGACATTCTCACGGTTCTCCGTACCTTCTTCACAACCCCCAAGTCCTCAGTTATGACCTGAAAATAAAACAAGACAATTTTGACAATCAATAATTACATAGTGCCATTGAAATAGCTTAAGAAAGGCTATATTTCGCTAAGATGAACATATAAATACATGCACACACAAGCAACCACCCCCAGACCCAAACACGCAAGTGCACAGGCACAAATGTCCATTCAACTAACTTAATTATTTATTTATCCAGAATCAACATGAGGCAAGCAGAAAGAATACAATGACTAAGAGAATAATTCTTCTAAATAGCAGAGATTATTTGCACTGTGGAAAAACGCACCCAAGATAAAGGTTATCTTGTTATATTTCTCTAGTATCTATATAATCTGAGAAATCAACAACCGATGTCAAACTTTCTTTGTTTTTCTTATCTTTCCTTCATCTGATTTCTCCCTATAATGAGGTCACCTATCATTTTAGAACACTGAAAGTGAAGCCAAATAATAGTTTCCACAGAAAACTGCAAGCCTTAACAATTAAATTTGTTTCATAGTAATATCTTGAAGCTACTTCTTGTCACCATACCCATATGTAGAATAAATAATTAATATCTGGATTCTAGCAAACATAAAGCAAATTTGCTTGCCTTGGCCTTGAAGAAATCTATCATTTCAATCTCAAAATGAAGTTCATCATCCTTTGGGAAGCTGCTAGAAACTTGTATGGGACAATCGTCTTCACCAAAGTGCAGCTGTGGCTTAATTTTGAACTGCCAAAAAATAAAATCATAGCATCAAATTAGCTGTTGTGATTAGTTTAATTGAAAAGTAGTGGCGATATCTCAAAGAACCACCTGCACAGACACTTTCCTTTCCAACCATCTCCAACCTAATTATCAACATAGGAAAATTCCAAGCCAACAATTGTCTCAATTGCTTCTTCCTAACAGAGAAAGTATCTGAAACGATGGCAGCCTATTAATCTATAGTCTATAGAGATGACAACACTAATAGTCTCGTTTTCAATCTCCACCTCCTTGTATCTTTTGCCTCCTAATGTCTGGGGAAGGGATGGGAAATGAAAAAAATCCAGCAAAATTCAATTTGATGTAAGATGAAAACAGAACCTTATAGAAGAAGGAAGCATTGTACCATTGCCACTTCACCCTTCAACATTGTAGGGATTCCTTCTAGCAATCCCAATATCATCTTGCTTTTTCCCAGAACATGTCTCACTGGGATACCCTTCCCTGAAAGCAAATAAGTTTTCAGCTAAATGCCCATCACATGAAACTTACAAAAGGCAGCTTTAATTCAATGATCAACCTAGGAGTCACTAATATAAATTCTAAGCCAAGAAGATAACCCTCATTACTTTCAATCATGTGAGCTATCATTGAAGAACTCAATGCAAGTAGGTATGGTTAGGTATTTTTAGAAGCTAGAGACATTAACTGTCAATTTCCTGAGAAATCCAAAGCAGCCAATTGAAACAAATCAACCTACATGCATACAATAAATGATGTGAAAGGTATCGCGCTAGCACCCTATCTTTTATAAGTACAAGTTATTGCCCAATTCTATAGGAGGAGAACTCATTTAAAAAAAAAGATACCATTGTCCAAGTGAAGTATACAATCAACAAACCTCCAAATTCTGATTTGCTAGATTGAACAACCACTCCTTCAAGTGTTCGAATGGTCCAATGATAGATGACCTGAAAAACATTTGACACCATACAATGACTCCCACTAATAACATAATGAGAAAAGTACTCCAAAGCACAATGACATTTCGCATGTGTTCTGAAAACAACTATGCTAAAAGCCTCAAACACAACATAGCATCAGCTGTTGCAACTATCATAGCAGGATACTCGAATCGGATCAACATGCCTCAGTTCTTAACTCCACCATATTCCATTCAGTAATTTCTACTGCTGGAAAAGCTATGATTCCTATTGACTACTGTCTGCACGCTTAAACTTGTATAGTTTCAAATAACTTCATCAAAGTTATTTTCTCTGGAAACAACACACAGTTACATCCTTCAAACTACTGGGCATACCTAAATTATTTTCCAAATTTTCTTTGAAGAGAGTCAATTGCAACATTTAGTGACTTTTTTCTTTATCTCTGACCAACTAATGATAACAGTACAGGTTAGTGGCTGCAGGTATCATATTAATGTGCTCTAATTGAGTTTCAAGAAGCAGGTGCCATTTTCATAATCATCTTTGTTTCATAATCGAGTTTTGAAAAGCAGTTACATATTCACCTTTGTTTCGTAAAATGAGAGAATTAGCAAGCGCCCCTTACTAGCTGTTCTTGCGACAATAGGACATACTATTTACTACAATTATTTGAACGTAAGCGTATATCTTGGTATCCGCAAATCTAAATCATCCAAAATTGTTATTTTATCATGTAAATCAAATGTAGGCTTCATCCAGCCTTAGCTGATCACAATGTATATACTCTAGAATCTAACATCAGGATCAGCCACACAGCTTCTCGCTCAGATGTTTCATTCCTACTTCGTAATTCCTATTATAAAGCAACTGCACATGCCGCAATTGACAAAGTCGAATCCACCTAGTTTCAGCCAACTAAGGCAATTTCAATGCCAGACCGGAAAGGAACCAATGCAACAGGAACATATGCAATCAAACACCAGCTCATGTATGAGCTAACCTGGTCACCATCAGAGGGCGTCGATTCACCCCCTCCAGGTCTCACCACGGCTTTCATGAGGCCTCCAGGCACCATCTTCTTCCTCCTAGAATCGAAACAGAGTTCAGCTCAAGCACAGTCAACGGTAACCGACTCCTCTCTCCACAAAATCTAACCAAAGAGAAAAAAAAAACGAAACAGTACAAAGAAGGCCACCTCTTGTCATCCTCGGAAGGGGCTTTCTTCTTCTTCTGTGCGTAGTCCTCCGCCGCGTCTCCGTTCGCGGCCATTTCCGGCGATCGGCCGCGAGACTGCAAAAACCTCCGGCCGGAGCTCCTAGATTGACGAAGGCGCCCGACGGAACGAGAATCGCGATCCTCGCGAGAAGAGACCGGCGACGAAAAGCGAAGAGCACTCTCGGTTTCCGCTGTGCAGTTGGAGCCGGGGAAGTTCAACCACTCCTGCCGCTGGTATTTATACGCGTTGCCTCGACAGCGAAGCAGGCTCTGAGGCTTGGCGAGAGCGAGAGTCCAATGGTGTTGACCAAACCGTCGTCGGGATCCCGAGGCCGCCTTTCTGACGACGGAAATCACAGAGGCTGAGCTGCTGCGAGTAGCTCGGTCGCGTGATGGAGACGAATCGTGACCGTTGAATTCCGTAACGATGTTCTCGAGTCCACGGATTCGACGACGGGGTGGAAGGCATGGGATTATGGCCCCCTCGGTCTCGCGCAAAATTTTCTTTTTTTTTTTCCCGGTAAAAATTAGAAAACGCAAGGGTAACAGCTTCACTTCGATTGGAAATATAAGGTGCGAAATTATAGGATGTGGAATGGACATGTACATGTCATTCTTTAAAATATATGGAAAAAATTCAGCGTCGTTATAGTATGTAAAAAAAATGCATAGTTATTAGTTGATTTATTTTCTATCACAAGGGAAATATTTATGTGTGTGTAGTATGCACGAAAATAGACCCTTCATAATAGCCATCGCAAGGTTCAAATTATGAAATAAAATAAAAACATGGTTATAATTTTTATGTGGTTATTACATCTAATTCGAATAAATGTTGGGTATGCCTTTATATCGTCACTATTAACTAAGTTTAAACTTTCTTCTGAGTTCAATCTTATTTGCTTACCTCATTTACCCTTACTTGTTCACTCGCATCATATAAACTAAAGACAAGAGTGTTCAAGAAGAATGTTCGATGCTCTACTTGCCTATCAAATGATACAAATGAATGGGAAAGATCCCGTTAAATAGATGACATCTCCAAGTTCGATCTCTCTATCCACTAGCTATCTAAAGCTTATGTGAAAACTCTAAAAGATGATCATAAGGAAACCTAAGGAACTGGAGACCTAAATTATTTTGGAACCCCTCTTAAACTATGATAGTGTTTTGTGAATTTCCTATTTGTGATGTGTGTAGTTATCATTCTGTACAACATAAATTGCAAATACCTAAAAACACATCGCTTTTTATTCAAAGATCACATTTACACTTTCAATCTAGGAGATCGACCTCGACACACAAGGCAATTGAGAAAAAAAGAAGGCCTCATAATAGTGAGTAGATCGGGGCAAGTGACCACTCTAAGGCTTGCGGTGGACGATGACAAGTGAGGAGGCACTAGGGACGGTGGCGACCATCTCTCTTTTCTTGAGGGTTAAGGTTTAGGATGCAATTGGGAAATCCATGTCTTGGGCAGGGGTATTTTGGGAAAAGAATTGGCATTTTGGCAAATAAAATTCAAAAATATAATTGACGGTCCACCGAGGTAACAAACCACCAATATGAAAATAAAAGAATGAACGTGACATCACAATGAGAATCAAATCTTTTTAGTATTTTTCTTTTATTTAATATAAGACATCCTCCCCTCCATTATTTTGTAATCGACTAACCAAGTCCACGAGGTAGACAAGTCGGTTACAAGAAAATTGAGCGTTAGCTCAGATTTATCTTGCAGGTAGGAATTGCATCCACAATCCTCACCTTTACTTATGTATAGCAAATTTATTTATCTTGCAAGTAGGATTTAAATATTTGCATCCATAATCCTCATTTTGACAATTGTATTTATAATGGGTTTAAAAATTGAATAAGTTTAAAATCTTTAAAAAGATTATAAGAATAAGTTTTTCTAAGTTTAGTATGGGTCGGGTCGGGTATGAGTTGGGTATGGGTCCAAAAATTTTATCTTATACTTAGTTCCTCAGACACCTTATCAAGTAAGGTAAAGTCTTCTCCCCTACCCGAGGCCCCTTAATTATGGGCAGATGTTTTTCTTCCTTGACGAGCGAAAATACGGAATGTGACAACGGATCACTTGCCTATTTTTTCTTCCTCAAGTCTTTTTAAGAGCTTGCTGCTCTGGCAACTCCCCCATACAATTAATGTTCGGTTGCTAATACCACCGTCAACTCTATAAAATCTTTTTTTCATAGTCATGTGTCATGGAGCCGAGATTTCCGTGATTAATGGAGCGTCCATGATCGAGAAAGAACGATCAAAACGCCCCTAGAATGATCCAAATGCTTTTGGAACATTCTCAGGGATGGGCGATTCCGTAATTGTGACATGATCTAGAATTTTATTGGCATAAATGCCAGTAGGTGATAGATGAGGTGGTACGATCTTGTCCGCCGGATTGAAACTCGATTAATTGTTGTAATATGATAACCTCAAGGTAGCAAAGCCTTGGCTAAAAATAGTACTTGGCGCAGTTATTGCGCTTAAATAATTTTTTATGTTTTTTAAAATATGGAACCATATGAACAACGAAGAAACTCCATGAAAGAAAAATTAATGATTTATATAAATCACTTAACAGGAAATGTCCCGAATAAATGCAATGAGTGACTAATAATCCTGTTATACAGAAAAAAAATAGCTATCATGCCTTGTTCTGACGAATCATATCGTTCTATGATTTCATCGACCGATAAGCTTATAAAAAAAATAGTAATTACTATTGAAATGATGTGTCATCCCCATTTGTATCCATCCAACAATTTTAGCAATTTAAGTTCCATTTTTTTTTCAGTGCTTCTCTCTACATTTTCTCTCTAACGATTGGGTAAGTTGAGCGATTGATTCGAAGAAAACCAACGATCGATCCAAAATTGACACATAATTCCAAGCGATCCAAAATTGCCTAAGTCTAAATCAATGATCTCAATCGATTCAAAATTTGTCTAAGTTACTACACGGTCATTATCTCAAACGATCGGCTCATGAAACATGCCAATCTCTTAAAAAAAAATAGATAAATGTTTTAAATTTCCCCTTTTTTGAGTTTAGATAAATATTTTAAATTTCCCCTTTTTTGGGTTTAAGAGAACTTTTATAAAACGATAACCTTCGTAAACAAGCCGATTTTCGAAAAACCTAGAGAGTGAGAGATTGCACAAATTCCCCGACGACAGCCGCTCGTGCCCCCGACCTTGCTCTCGATACTGATCTCGGCGGAGCTAAAATAGAACCGTCGCCGGTGCACGCCAAAACCGCCGCTCGTTCTCTGCAAGCGCGAGAGTATCGGCGAAGGTAGAGAGAGGAGCTTGTCGAGTTCCGGCATTTGCCGATGGAGGGAGGGAGCGTGCTGGACGCCATCTACGAAGAGGACGACTTCGACAACGGCGATGTCGAGATGGTCGACGTGGAGGAGGGCGAGCTCGTCGATCGCCAGGACGTGCAGAACGATCCGGCGGGACCCGTCGGGGATGGAGGTGCCGAAATTTCGAAGCAGGAGGAGCAGAGTAAGAATCGCAGGCGCAGGGCGAAGAAGAAGAAGAACAGAAAGAGGAAGAGGGTCGCTCCCGGGGATGGCTCTAACTTCACTGACATCAACAGGTTGCCTTCCGATTCTGCCTTGGACCTCCTAGTTTCTCGTTCGTTTAAAAAAAAGAGTTTGTTTTTCGCTCGGATGCATCTTCTTGTCTGGAGGCGAGATGAACTTTGGCTTGACCATTTGATTCGTAATGAAAGTGAAGGGCTTTTGAGCATATTTGGGTGTTCCTTATAAGTATCTGGGTCTTAGCTTTACCATGTTTTTTACGGAGTTGTGCTTTGGTCTTAATATTACATGGATGATGAACCGTGGAATGGTGGGAAAATATGATTTTTATTTTCCCATTTGATAGATGCAGACGTGCACAAGAAATTTGTGCTTGAGATTTTGTTGCAGGTATCACTCATGGCAATGCCCTCATTTCTGCTCTCTACTCTTTCCAGGTTGTGCTCGATACCTGTAGGAGACTGAAGGAGAAGAAATCATACATGGTGTATACTGCTGTCGGTTGTCTGGGAATGTCTGCGTTGAGCGATCTCATCAAAGAGGTTAGTAGCCTTTCTGCTGTGTTTGCTCTGTATCCACTGAAGTAGCACTGGCTTTTTTAGGCAGGGTAGGTAATTTTGGATGTTTGTGAGCAAACGATTGGACAAGACAGGTGTTAAGTAGCAATTTAATCTGTAGGAGCAATGGGGTTGTTAATAATGGTCCAGAATGTGATATAATTGGACGAAAGCTGTTCTATGTGCGTACATATAGCCAGAATGAATGATTGCTATCTGCTCCCAGGAGACTGGATTTTGAGTGGATGAAGTATCTGAAGTTTGCAGGATGGAGAGAATCACTGGAAGTAGGACAAGAAAATGGTATATCGTCAGGAAGGTGGATTGATCTTAGATGCTTTTGCATATTGGTTTTGGATCTTATGCACTTGGGTACAGTTAAAATGGAGAGTTTCTTCATTAAGCTGGGCATATTTTGTTTTTGGCAGTGTAGATGGCACCTTGTTTAGAAAATCACCGACTCTTTTGCCAGAAGTTTCTAATAGCTTTCTCTCAGAACGTCTGAATTAAACACCTTATGATTTTTTTAAGTATGTTATCCTGCCTTGGCACTCATATTTCTGTATTTCAGGTAGACGCTATTCAGGCTTGTGGAGGTCAGATGACTGCTGACAGTAAACGGCAGCGAACAGGTGGAGGGGTACTATGGAGTATCATTAAAGCACGAGAACCAAATGCTTACAAAGAGATAATGAAAAGAGCAAGAGAATTTGAGGTGCATAGTTGATTTCCTCTTTAAGTCATTTAGTGATTATGTGCGAACAACTTAAATATTTTATTCCTCTTTCATTTGGATGCAACCTCATTTGCACTACTCATATTGTTAAGCATATCTAGACAGGGATTTACGCCTCTGATTTCCTCCCATTAAAATGGTGGCCATGTGATATCACCTTAGGTTGTCTGTGGCTTTTGTTGGGTGTTCAGTGGACTGGCTAGTAATCTGAGGGTTTGCTGGTGATGTATTATCCTAAAGGCCTGAATAACTTTAACACTGCTTTATTGCACAAAGGAGATTGATTTTTCAATATGATTCAATCTTCATGAACCTTTTCTTCTTTTCCTGGAGCATCTGATGGAAAATATTGTTCAAAGACCAAATTGGCCATAGGTTTTCCTATAGCAGATTTATTCTTTTTCTTTTTCTGTTTTCCTATTTCCTTTATAGGTTCTGACATAGAACAAATACGTGATTGTTTGGCCCCAAGCACAGAAACTATCTAGGAGAATTTCTTAGAGCAAGCCAATAAGCACTAATTTCAGCAGCATTAATGATTATATGGGCCATTTAGTGAAGATCTTCGGAGCTTTGAATCCGCAACATTTTGATCTATGATGCCCGATTACCATACATTGGGTTGTATTTTTTCCTTATTCTGCACTGATGATTTTTAGGATAAGGTTAATTCGGTGAGTCTTTTCTTTCCTAATTGGGAGTGAGTTTGGTCTATATCTGTTATCATATGCAGAAGCAATTCAAGCCGCACAACGTCCAACAAGGACGAGAGAAAGAGGCACCTTCTGATGGACCTACAAAAGCATCTCCTGACAGAAGTTCTGTGTCCACTCCAGATGGTTTCCCGACAATGCCTGAGTCACAAAATGCCGAGCAGCAATCAACTGGTGAGGAGAAAAGACAATCCGTGAAGGAACGAATTAAGAGTACCTGTTTCTTACGAAGACATTCTAGATGACCCAGAAGATGGAAGTGGCTAATGTTTCCAAACAATGACTTTATTTTGCCGTGGTTATCTCAATTTGTGCATAGCAAACATTCTAACAAGTTTTGCAATCATTCTTGAGGTGAAAAAGAAAAGCACATAGTGTTGGAGAGGTTCAGAGTTATACTTATTATCTAAAGGGGAGCACGGCATCCCAGCTTCAGTGGGCGGTTCTGCAGTAATTATAGCACAAGTCTGTGGTGACCTTTTTTGGTTATAAAATGACCATATTGATTCATTTGTGAAGTTCTATTATAGGCCATCTTTTTTGGGTCTGAGAAAGTGCAGAGAAAGGAAAGAGAGCACATCGATCAAGTATTGTTTCTTGTTACAGATTTGCCTCATCAAGTACTGTGCAATGTGTCTCCTCTCCTCTTTGATTTTGCACGGTTAGTATATCTGACGTTTAGCAGCATCGTGGTTTCAATGGCTCCCAGTATATGTAGGCCAGCCCTTTCTTTAATGTTTTAGTGCGGTGGAGATATATGCACTGGAAGATCAATTCAAGTACTCTTGTTTCGTTGATTTTTGTTGATCCTCTAGATCGAGAGGTACGGTTCCAAGAGTAAATTTACCTTAAGTTGTGATTTGGCTTCTAGGGCAGTGCATAGCATAGCAACGTTTCTACTCCTCAATTTTTCTGTTCTTTTATTCTCCGGAATAAAAAAATAATAGAAATCCGTTTGGTAACGCTAACTGATTTTTCTATTTCCCGGAATAAAAAGTTCTCGATAATAGATTTGGAGTAGTTTCTGGGGACAATTTCTAGAAACTTATTTCTTGGATATCACTTGTTGCTCACAGCTCAACGCTGTTGATCGCCCTCGCCCACTTGCCGTTGGTTGCCGGCCTCTCGTCGTCGCCCTTTGCCTAGCGAGTTGTGGCCCGATGCGATCGGAGGTAACTAGCGACCCGGCGCAATCGGTGGTGGCAACCCGGCATGATGGGCGGCGGCGACTAGCAACCCAACGCGACCGGCCGCCGGTCGTTGCCAAGAAATAATTTTTTTTTTGTTGATATCAAACGTATTTTTATTCTTTTTCTATTTCAAAAATAATAAATTTTTGTATTTACTAAATGATTTATTTTACTTAAAAATTGTTCTAGGGAGTAAAAATAAAAAAGAACTATTTCTTAAAAGAAATTGTTCCCAAGAGTTACCAAACGCACCCTAGGTAACTGGCTATTCTTTCAGAGAACCTGTCTTTATATTCTTGGTATAGGTATTTTAAGGTGTTGAGAACAATTTATTCGTTGTGGAGCATGGTCAAAGATTAAAAGCAAAAATTGCAGCGTCAAGAACACTTAAACTTTTAATGCAGCATGAGTTATGCTAGCACAAAGGGCTCTGATTAAAAATCCACTAAAGTTTGTAAGAAACATGAGTTATACAGGTGAGACAGTGCCCATCAATGCACTCCAATTGGCAAACCCATAGCCTCGGAGAATGTTTTAAAATTGTTCAACAAGCTAACTCCGAGCTTTCATTTTGATCATGAATTCTCAATACCAAATTCTCGGCAATGCTCATCGTTGCCTTTGTCGGGGCAACGTGTGTAGCCGGAATGATCGAAGCCGCTGGTGCATCAATGGCAAGATATGAATAGACGATCAGGAGTGAGCTTAGAAAAATCCAATTGGCAGTGCAGCAGAGCTAGTCAGTCTTTCGCCTTTTATGCAAGAAGAGGCAGGCAACACTGCAGTCATCAACTTTTGAATGAGAGAATTTCTTCTTCCATGAAGCAGTAGCTGCTTCAACCAATGCCTTCGCTGCATCTTCCTCATCTTTCGCTGATCCAACCACTGCCACAACTTCATTGTTGTTGAGCACATCCCACACCTGCACGAAAGCATTTGGAAATTATTTGAACATGGGCCAACAAAAGTTTCCATGACTGACTATCCCGCTTAGGTAGTGCGTGCGCTAATCACCAGATCTGATAGTACCTCTGACTATTGCTTTTGGATTTCACTGAACTTAATACATAGCTCTATCGAGACCAAATTTTCTTACCCCATCTGTTGCAAGGACGATGAATTGGTCTTTTGGAGTTATGTGGTGATAAGAGATATCAGGAATGGCGATTATGCCGTGGTTTTGAGCAAGTAGTCACCGAAAGCACGGGACATGGCAAGGCCAGGCATGTCCTCATGGGGGAGCCACACACGCTGGATGTGCGGTTCTTCCTTTAGAGATAAAACCCTGCCATTGCACTTCCTTATCCGGTTGGCTTCACCTGAAAATACACCCCCAACCGAACATAAGTACCGAAACCATCAGGATGCATGAACAATAGAGGGGCTTAAAAATGGAAGAGCTCGATGCAAGTAGATAAGAGGTTTCCTCAGTAAAGAATTTAAGGCCTAAGAACATACAAACACCCAAAAGATGGTTAGATCCAAATAGGAATAGGATGATTATGATAGGCTTACTGGGAACATTAGGCTTCAAGTCAGTAGTCAATTGAACAGGTCGAAGTCCGTCTTCAGTGAGAGTCCCTAAAACTGCTCTCGAGTCGCCAAGGTTGGCTATGACAAGATCCTCACCCTGTGATTAATTTTCCAAAAATTAGCCTAATACTAATTGGCGGTTTTTTTAGAAGGAATTAGAATAGACTGATCAAGGAAAATTTTTGCAGTTCCTAATAATTTGAGTTGCAAAATACCTGTCTTATGACAACAACAGCTGTGCTTCCACTGGTGGAGCAGTCCAATCCCTCCTGAAGCTTGATCTCCTTGTCCATCACCTTGAAGGCACTGATACATGCATCTCTCCATGCCTGTAAGTTCTTGCTCTGCACTGATCCTTGGTCACAGTCATCGTGCACCGCCGTGACTTTGATCTTTGCCAGAGAGTTTCTCTGGTTTAGCATGAGCAGTGGCAAATGGTTCCGCACCAACTTGCTCACCAGGTGACCATTCTTCCCATGACCGTCAAAAACTCCGCAAAAGGCTCCATCATCTTCTCCATATCCCTAAAGAGAGAGCAGAGTACATCAATGCCAAAGAAAACATATGGAATGGGTTGCTCAGATGATATTCAACATACTGAAAATAAGTTAACAGTGTAAGTTGGACCTGAAACTTGAATCGAAGTTATCCCTAATGAACACGAAGAAAGGATATCACACAGACCATCATTTTCTGTTTCAATTCTGGTGAATTGGAATAGACAATAATGAGAAAGTCATCGCAAGCAAACTGGCTAAATGCTCGTTTCATCAGACCTGCCTGACAAAAACAACCTCAAGTTGCTTCAATTATGTTCAAATCTCGACGAACCTGATAGAGTATAGCAGCATCTTGGTTCAACCCTTTGCTTCCGGTTCTTGAATGAACAGATCCATTTCTCTTAGTTTTACCATGGGTCTCATCGATGAACACCGCATTTTCTTGGACATCTTCAGTATCATGAATCTCAGAAGATACAGAGGATATGCAGATTCCCATCTCGAAAATGAATACTAGTTTGTTTTCCTTAGGCTCCAACCTGCTTTTTATAGTCCAGCGGCCAACTTAATCATGGATTTTTTAATACCCAATGCATGTTGGCACATATATTATCTTATAAGAATGTGGCTCCCAGAGAGCTTAAAGCATGCCCTCGGTTCAATAATTCACTGTTTTCTTTAGAGGTACTTATTTTATGAGTACCCCAGGACTCAATTGAAGGGGCACATGAGGAGGGCCTCAGCAGGATCTTGGCGAGCAAAGTCAAACGATGCGGAGCTCATCAATCTTTCGATATATTCGTCGCTTAAAAGTTGCCACAGATAAATTCATGCACCTTGTCTCAAAACTAGTCACATGATATATTCGTAAATGACCGCTTGTGAAAGGCCAGTCTACCTAAGACATATGCAATCCTTCAGTGGACGATTTATTATTCAATTAGTTCCTTTTTTGTTTTTGCCCCTACAACAAAACCCTCTCCATGAAAGTTAATTACATGATACTCCTTTTAGAAAAGGAGAATGTTATGATTGCAAGTGCATGAGTTTCAAAAGGCTAACTTGATGTAGCAACTAGGAACCATAATGTTTCCACAGGCACGGCTGTGTTTGTGCTTGGCTTTTGTGAGCATGTGTCGTCCGCTGTAAATGTGTGTGCCCTCTTTGCTTGGTTGGTACGTGCAACGTAAAAGCTAGTTTTGTCGGTTGGTCCCTCTCCACAGCGACATAAAGGAACAAAACATCGATTTTGCAGGGAATTTGTCAAGATCGAGGACCCAGAATCAAAATGTAATCTTTGGTTAGAGATTGATAGGGTAGTTTTTCAAGGAAGCGATTCTATGGACGATAAAGATATTTCCAATATCGTTGGATTTTGCAATTTTCCATATGGCGTTGCATCTGATGGACCGGAATGGCTCAAATGACAACCTTCGAAGCAATAGGGACAACCAAGTAGAGAGACGCAATTATTGGTCAACAATGCGAATCCTTAAGGAAATCTCGAGGATATGCAGTATAGGCTCCTAGTGGCGAATGCGCTCTAAATACGCCAACAAGCTCATGCGCCAGCAAAGATGGGTCCTGCACTCGATGCATCACCAAATGCTTCGACCCTTTCTTTCTTTCGACGTTCTAATAATCAATATATTGAGCCATTAAAGTAATCGATCGAGTTGACTTTTTCCCCAATAGAAAGAAAGGGTGTTGTTTAATCTAAGGTCGGTATCCAATTTCGGTGGACCTTGTAGTCCTGGTGCTTATGACAAATCAATGCACAGGCTCGTACATTATTGAAGGAAAAGAATAGAAAAACAATGTTGGCCCCAAATAATGGAAAGAGAAGATCCTTCACCACAAGAATTGCATCAAATTCGTTGACTTTTCCCTTACAAAATATCGACCAAGAAGACCCGAGGGAAGACGACCGATTCCTTAAGCAAAGAGATGAGCTTTAGGTAGACGTGAAAGGACAAAAATTAAGCATTATATAAAGCCTCTAATGTCTTTAAATCTTGTAAGGAGAGAAGTGCTGAAGCCTTAATCAAACGGTGCTTCCACAGTTCTCAGATTCTGACGCAATCGAAGATACCATTCTATCCATCGCTAGGGATGATGACGCTGGACTTTACGGTGTATCAACCGGCTCATGGAGGGAAAGAGTTGTCGGCTTCCCTTTGAGGAAAACCATGATTTTCTTATTCCTCATAATTTTCAGTTTCCTTAATCATTCATCTGGTTTCTTTCTTATTATTTTCAATCAATAATTGATCCTTATCATACGATTTCAAGAGTTGCCACAAATGTACGCACAATTATGGGATATATCAGCGAATATCCTAATCATATGCAAGAAACATCCAAGGATCAACTGTTGGCGAATGATAGGATGGTAGTTGTCACACTTTAGGTGCAAATAGTAATAATTCTGTTCTAGAAAACAATTTCTGCTCAGAAATAACTATTTTTTATTTTGTTTCCTGGAATAAATAGGAATGATCGGATTCAAGGTAAGTAGGGTTGCCCTGTTATAACCAGTCTCGTTTTTTTGGACCATGTACCCTATCCTATTTTCACTAAACCTTATTTTGGATCCGATCCTATTTTTTAGGTCCAGGAACAGGTCTATCTTGTTTTCCATTGGTACCTATTTTGGGTAGCGGTCCCACAGCTATGAGCAGTAGCGGGCTTGGGGTGGTCTGAGCTTGGTTATGATGGCTAAACAGTGAGCAACAACAATTGTCTCAGCAATCGTTAAGGCCGAGAAGATGCTTGCTTGTGAATATAGCCTACCCGCCGCCTCCTCCTACCTCCGCTCAACTTGCCTCTTTTGCCGCCCCTCCTCCTCCGCCCTCCTCGCGTCTCCGCCAACCTGCCTAATCCAGATTTGGTCTAGTTTAACTAGATCTAGTCTAGCTGCCCAACCTCCTCTTCTCACCTTTGCCTACGCCCCGCCTCCTCCTCAACCAACTTCCGGATCTAGTCAAGCCTTGACCTTGTCTCTGATCCAGATCTGGTTTGGTGTAACCAAATCTAGTGGTTTGGCCGCCTAGCTTCCTCCTCCCATCTTTGCCTCCTATGCAGCCTAGCTTCTGGATTTGGTCTGGCCCTAACCTTATCTTCAATCCAGATCTAGTTTGGTTTAAACAAACCTAGTTTGATTGTCATGTAGCCACCTCCCCCATCCTCCAGCCTCCACCTCCACACCACCTCCTCCACCACCTAGCTTGGTCCCCGCTTCTTCCCCTGCCTTCGCTCCAAACCTGGTTGCTCTCTCTACCTCCTCCCCTGCCTCCTTCTCCCACTAAAACAAGGGAGCTCAGCTTTTGCTCCCCCAACGACAATTTGTAAAACTTAAGAGAGTGACAATTTGTGTGACTTAAGAAAGTGAGGTGTTTTCTTTTTTAAGCTAGGATAGCTTTTCAATTTTATTTTTTTTAAGAACATCGGTTCTGGGTGGGTTTCTGCTTGGAACCAATGCCCGGGGAAACCTGATTCGGCTGCACACCCCTAGAAATAAATGTCTTTAGTAAGACTCTTAATTCTTTTTTGTTTCTTTTAATTTTTTAATACTTTTATTATAAACTTTCTTATATTTCTTTTTTTTTTTTTTTTTTTTTTTTTTTCTTCCTCTTATGGCCAATTACCACCGCCTCACCAAGCCAAGGTTTGGTGAGCTCCCACCAACAAGGCCAAGGGCCCAAATCTGCAATGTTGAGCTAATGTTGAGCTTTGCTGGTGGCCAAGCGAACCTCCAGTGAGCTAGCTTGCTAGACCTCGCCCAATCGCTCATCAACGATGGTGGCAGTGTCTGGCAGACAACAATGGGACAACATTAGGCTGGCCCAAAAAAGGGAAAGAGAAGAAAAGAGGAAAGAAAAAAAAAGAAGAGAATAAGAAAATTTGAGTTGATTCTTGAAATTATTCTCAAGAAGAATAATAACTTTTATTTTTTATTTTTAATTCTGTTATAAATCTATTCTCAAACAAATTTATTTTCAAGAACAAAAAATTTATCAAACATATTATTATTCCATATCTACCTTCAAAAACAAAAATGAAAAAAAAAATAAAATAAGTTATTATTTAGCCGATTATTATGTAGGTTTTTGTCTATTTGCGCAGGACTAAGTCACTATTCAGAATCGGATGGATAATTTTAGGATGTAGCTTTTCCCTGCGTTTCGTTTACAAGACATTAAGCCCACTTGCGCATCTTCCTTCCCTCAAGCTTGTGAAAATTTGTCCCAGCCCACATCATTTTAATGGGTTCTTGTCTGCTTGATTTTCTTTTGCATGTTCGTGCGCTCACAATTCCCAACTCATATTTGGCGCATGCAAGCTTGGACACTCCCGTGAGGCAAGAAAAGAACTCGACAAAAAAAAAACCCTCTAAAGCTGTGAACTTCCCAAGGTTATTCCAAAAAACAAGTACAAATCCATTCCTCTCGGAAAAAAATCAGATAGTATGAAATAATTTCATTTCAGTTCCAAAACGAAGATGAAAAGACTAGGCCAAGAAAGAAGTGGGTTTGTACAGAACATAATCAAGAAGTATATTCACACAGCGAATGTACTAAAAGAAAGAAAGCGATGTACGCATAACATATAGCTACTTCAAATTCGGAGGAAGCCATGGCTGAGATGAGAAGCATCTCAGGCTTGCCTCCCATTGTGTCGAAGTAGCTGTCTCTCTCGGCACCACGCAAAAAGTGTGTCGTCGTTTTATCTCGTATCCGAGATTCACCACACACCCGTGTCTGAGAGTGCCCTCATTTTTTACAAAATCAAGAAATCAAGAAGAGGAAGAAGAAAGGAACGGTGAAGAACATTTTCAGTGGGAATGTCGCCGGCTAATTGTGACATGAAACGACCAAGAGTTTTCGAGTTTCAGGGATCTTCAACCGGCGAGAATCGTGTCGGCTCCACGCGGCAGACCGGTCGCCATCGATCGGCGCCGACTGTTGACTCGATTCTTGGAGCCAAACCCCAACCCCCCTCTCCCCAAAAACACATCTCCGATTCAAGAACTCAATCCGCAACCACATTCAATTCAAATTGCCAAACAACAAAAAACCAACAACCCAGAAAACACAAGACAGAGCAAACCAGAACGATCGCGCACGGCTCGAGATTCAAAACTCGAGCTCAAACACGAAGCGCCGCTCATCGACAGTTCCAGCCACGAGAGGACCGATTAGAAGGAACCCTAATGACTTCGGTCGGTGAAACCGAGCGTGTTTATATAGGTCGATCGAATCGACGTTGCCTAAGTTGGGCCGGGGAGAATGAGATGGCCCGAACTAGAAGACGGGCTCGTTCTTCGTAGGCCCAAGAGGAACGAGCCCTTTTCTTATGGGCCTGACAGTGTAAATTCACGTTTTAGTAATAAAAAAGGAAAAGGCCACAAAAAAACCCAATTTATTCCTATTTAAACTTTTTTTGTGACATAAAAACCCCAAAACTTGTATCTATATGAAATATTTATCCTTTGTTAAGGTTTTGTTGGATGAACTTTTAGCCAAAACAATTGTTGTTTTTATTTCACTTAAGCAACGTGGGCACCATGTCAACACTTTTTAATTTTCTAAAATCCATGTGGGTAGATTTTTAATAGTTTTTATTGACAGAAATTTAACTCGGCTAAATGTGTCACACAAGTATAAATTTAGGATTTCTAGTGTCGCATCAAAATATTTTGGATAAATGTGCTACGGTTAGCATATTTTAGGGGTTTTGTGGCTTTTGCCTTAATAAAAAAACACAAAAAATTGTTGTAATTTTTGTAAGCCACTCCTTCGAATACAGTAACTCCTTATTTTTAATTTTATTTGATTGATCACATGAGCATGACAAATTTAGAAAACACCTACTCAAATGCCATAATTAAAAAAAAAAACTTTTATCATGCGACACTTGAAATGAGCACTGTTGCCGTACAAGAATCACAGCATGTGGACTTACATGGCCCATACATACTCTAAACACAATGCATGAGCAAGCGATTGCAAATTTTCCCTCCGTTTGTTTTCAGTTACAAAGAAGCCGAGTCAAAAAAAAAATTTGCCGTTTATGAAACCTAGCAATTCCCAATCCTTTTCCCTCTCTCTTTCCTCCTAATTCCGCCCCCCCGCGACTGGAAATGGGCGAAATGGTGGGGGCCCACCTGAGGAAGGCCCAGGTCGGTTGTCCATAAACCTGTTAAACGGGTGGGTCGGGTCGGGTCATAAATGGTCCGACCCAAATTGACCCATTAACCCGTTTATGACCCATTTAAGCATAGTATAAAATTTTTGACCCATACCCGACCCAACCCATACCCGACCAGACCCATATTGTTAAAACATTTTTCTATCTAACTAAACTTAGGAAAACTTATTCTTATAATCTTTTTAAAAGATTTTAAACTTATTCAAATTTATTAACAACCTATGTATTTTAGTCTTTTTAATTCTTAAACCCATTATATATACACATGTTAAAATAGGAGTATAACCCATTTATGACCCATTTAATATTTAAATGGGTCAGGCTTTCTTTAAATGAGTCATAAATGAGTTATATTAAAAGAAAGCCTGACCAATTTATAACCCATTTAAATATTAAATGGGTCATAAATGGATTATACATCCATTTTAACAAGTGTAGTTGTCCATCAATTTTTCCTAAAACTTCCATCTTCAGAAGGTCCTAAAACGCCCACGTCGCTGACCTCCAATTTAATAGTCAGAGTCAAACCCCCGATTCGGCCCTCGATTTTCCGCCCCTTTTTCCCGAGAAAATATTCGTTAAAGAAAAATAAAAGGGACCAGTCCCTTCTCTCGCCGACCCAACCAAACCAACGGCCGACCCAACTTTCCGGGAAAATTCATTAAGGGAGAGAGAGAGAGCGAGAGAGAGAAGGAGAGTTGGTATTTGTTGACTCGATTCGGCAACTTGTTCGATTCCAGCGGAAACCCTATAAAGTTGGTGGTGCTTTGGAACTCGTCTTCCTCTCGAATTCTCCCTCTGAGAAAATATCTCTAGGGAAAAAGTTGACGGCCATGGACGCCGCGGCGAGCTCGAGTGCTCTCAATTCGGTCAGGATCACCCGTCGTAAGCTGCGTAATGGCAGCCCCAGCTCGTCAAGGTCGGGTTTTTTTTTTTTTTATCATTTTGCTTTCGTTTTATTTGATGTTTTCGGCAAAATGTTGGGGGAGGCCGATCCGCGGAATGGAAAACGGAAAAAGATCGGACGTTTTCCTGGACTCCTGGTGCAAGTCACGTTGAGCTGCTGCGGAATTTGTGATGGCGGATGTCGTGGATATATCTGGCTGATCCTTGCGTGCGTGCGTGTTTTATTCGTGGCCTGTTTTGGATCATGATGGGAGGTGGGATGTCACAGCCTGCGTCCTTGTCTGCGGGCGTGACTGAGGGATAGATTATTTGATCAAGCTGGTGAGGAAGGATTTAGAGAGGTTGATTCGAGAAAAGCACGATGAGGGTTGAAAGAATTTGTATCTTATGCTTCGATTTGGATGGTAATCAGGTTGATCAGGTCAATTAGGGGGTGGTGGACAAAATCGGTGCTTGGTCACGAAGAATCCCATTTGGGCTCTGTTGGGGGGTTAGAAGTCAAAAGGCCTCTTGGCTTGTCCAGACGGCCAATTATCACTTAGCTGAGATAGACTAGCTTGTTGCACAGCAGTAGACACTAGCGATAACAGCAATGTGCATTCGACTTGTTAATGATTGCCTTTGTAGACATTGGGGTTTTGAGTCGGGCTTGACATTTTGCACAATCTGTACTGCGTCAGGTTTCGCACATCCGTATGCTTCCATTTTGCGAATGGGCAGAGGGAGTATGAATCATCCCAAGCCTTAAAGGTTTCTACGGATTCGAATGACAAGAGGAGTGGAGCACTTTCAAGATTAAATTTCATTAGCCCCTGTGAAAAGAGAAACAAGGTTGGACAGACATTTTGCTCCACTGGAGTGTGCACGTACAATGGGACTGCTGCGGAGTACAACTCACATGCTGCGGAAGAAAAAGTTGGAGTGCTCCTCCTGAATCTCGGTGGTCCAGATACTCTTAATGACGTGCAACCCTTTCTGTTCAATTTATTTGCAGATCCCGTATGCTATCTATCCTTTTGTGCATATATGCATATTTTTCAATTTTGTGTATCTGGCTGAATGTTTGTCTTCTTTATTTTCAGGATATCATACGTCTTCCCAGGCTGTTCCGCTTCTTACAAAGACCCCTTGCAAAGCTAATATCTGTAGTCCGTGCTCCCAAAAGTAGAGAAGGATATGCTGCCATAGGAGGCGGCTCGCCTTTACGTAAAATAACTGATGAGCAGGTGGAATAGTGTGCTGCCTTTTTCAGTCTTATAATGTGCCTAATATCTTTTTTGAAGCTTTTTTTTTCTACTTTCTTCTTTCAATATATTCTGCATTAAAATGATATCTTAAGTATACATAGCTAGGTGTGAATATTATGTTGCACTTTTTGTAGGCACATGCACTCAAAAGGGCTTTGGAAGCTAAGAACATGTCTGCAAATGTCTATGTTGGCATGCGCTACTGGTATCCCTTTACTGAGGAGGCAGTTCAGCAGGTTGTTACCAATTCTTAAGAGGATATCTAACATTTTTATTGCACTGCTTGAATTGATTTATTTGTCAAATATTGTTGAATAGTTAGACAAGCCAAGTCTTTCCATAATTTGTTTGTGATCTTTCAGTCGACCATTTATATGAATTTTCTCTGTTTGAGTGATTTCACCTATATGGCTGAAATTTTGTCTACTTCTGAGCAGATCAAGAGGGACAGGATTACGAGGCTTGTTGTACTTCCACTCTATCCACAATATTCTATTTCCACAACCGGATCAAGTATTCGTGTCCTTCAAGATGCATTCAAGTATGAACTTCGTCTTTGTACCGTCTTTCCTTGCACAAGTTGAGTGTCTCATTCTACCTAACTTGGTGTCAATGGATCGTTTTTCAGGGAAGATGCTTATCTGTCGACAGTGCCTGTTTCTATAATACAATCTTGGTATCAAAGAGAGGGTTACATAAAGTCTATGGCAGACCTGATTCAGAAGGAACTGGAGAGTTTCTCAAACCCTGAAGAAGTGAGTTGATATATGTCAAAGCTTACATCAGATGCAAGGCCTGAAAAATTGGAACAATTAAGCAACCTGGCCTTGTCCACTGGAAATAGTTGATTTAATTTATATTTTTTTATTCAATTTAGGTCGTGATATTCTTCAGTGCTCATGGAGTACCAGTTAGTTACATTGTGGATGCTGGAGATCCATACAAGGACCAGATGGAAGAGTGCATTTACTTGATTATGCAGGAACTGAAATCTAGAGGAATTAACAATCAGCATAAACTTGCTTACCAGGTTGGTTGTAAAATATTAGTTGTTGACCTTCCTTCTTACAGACCGTGTCTTTTGGTTGTGAATTGTGGTTAGAGACTGTTGTATGCAACTTCCTCTAGCCTCTTTGCTAGTTAACCAATAGCTGAGCTATGTCAATGCTCTCTCTCTCTCTCTCTGATTTTCATTTCACTTCCTTCACAGAGCCGAGTTGGACCTGTGGAATGGCTAAAGCCCTACACTGATGAAGTACTCGTCGAGCTCGGCCAGAAAGGGGTGAAGAGTCTCCTAGCAGTTCCAGTGAGGTGAGCTATCTTTAGATGAAGTTGAGTCTGTTGTATCTCTGGCCAGCATTGAGTGGTAAAAGAGAATATCTTAACATGACTGGTTTTCGGTTTTAACTTGCCAGCTCCTGAGTCTTTTGTATTTAGTATTTTATGGAATTTATAGGTATATCAGTTCATCGACCGTCTGTATATTACATTTAGTGTAGGCATCTTGAATGCAAATATGGACATTGCTTGCCGTGATCTGGACATCTTTTATCATTTCTCCAAACTCTACTCTGTACATGATTGATTCTTTTTTTTTTGGTGTCATTCATGGGTAAAGTCGTTTATATCAAAAGTTTCCTTTAGTTTAAGTGGGACTGATTTTGCCCGGTTTCTAATTCCAGCTTTGTGAGTGAGCATATTGAAACTCTCGAAGAAATTGACATGGAGTACAGAGAGTTGGCACTTGAATCTGGCATCGAGAATTGGGGCCGTGTTCCTGCTCTGGGTTGTACCTCTTCGTTCATCACGGATTTAGCTGATGCAGTGATTGAAGCCCTACCTTTAGCAGCAGCCATTTCGAGCCCTATGACTTCCTCTAAAGCTCTTGACCTGGATCCGGTTAACTATGCAATCAAGATGTTTTTTGGTTCGATTTTGGCATTTCTGTTGCTTTTATCCCCAAAAATGGTAACAGCTTTCAAGAATTATCTCCACTGAGGAAGATACAATATCGCACTTGCTGTTGAACATCAATTAGATTGACATGAGAGATTAAGAGTAGAGTTCAGAATCCCATATGCACTTCGAGAATGTTCATTTTTTCCACCTTGAAATGTCAATTTTTGCTTGTTTTGGAGTGCGGAATTAGATTTCTTTTTTCGGGCCTGTCCAAGTATCTTGTGAGTCTGTGACCTCGCGGTCCGAATGCGTGTAACTATGCCATTTAAGACTTTCTCATAATACTGATTTGAATAGTGAGCATTACGCATCCACCTCAAACCCTTGCTTTGTGCCAAATCATAATAGCATCGAGTATTGTGTCACAAATCCAAAGTTTCTTTGATCAATGGAGCGTTCGTGATTGAGGAAGAATGACCAAAACACCCTTGGGACTTGCCGAGTATTTCTGGAACGTTCTTAAGGACGGGCGATACGGTAACTATGCCGTGGTCTAGAATTCTCTTGGCACAAATATCGGTTGTTGATAGATAAGGTGGTATGATCTCGTTAGACAGATGAAAATTCGATCAATGGTTGTAATCTAAGAGCCTTGATAATAAAGAAGGATGCAATCTTCACATTTGTATCCATCTAACCATTTAGCAATTTAAGATCCATTTTCCCTTTAGAGAGAGATTGCTCAAGTATAAGAAAGGGTGTCATCTTCTCATTTGTATCCATCTAACCATTTAGCAATCTAAAATCTATTCTCCCTTCAGAGAGAGATCCGAGGAGCACCAACTGTTGAGAGAATGAGAGAATGTCGAGCCAAGAAGCTATTAGAGCAATCTAAGATCCATTTTCCCTTCAGAGAGATTGCTCAAGTATAAGAAATGGTGTCATCTCCTCATTTGTATCCATCTAACCATTTAGCAATCTAAAATCCATTCTCCCTTCAGAGAGATTCGAGGAGCACCAACTGTTTGAGGGAATTAAAGAATGTCGAGCCGAGAGAATGCTTGAGAGAATGTTGGAGAGAGATTGCTCAAGTATAAGAAATGGTGTCATCTCCTCATTTGTATCCATCTAACCATTTAGCAATCTAAAATCCATTCTCCCTTCAGAGAGATTCGAGGAGCACCAACTGTTTGAGGGAATTAAAGAATGTCGAGCTGAGAGAATGCTTGAGAGAATGTTGGAGAGAGATTGCTCAAGTATAAGAAAGGGTGTCATCTCCTCATTTGTATCCATCTAACCATTTAGCAATCTAAAATCCATTCTCCCTTCAGAGAGATTCGAGGAGCACCAACTGTTTGAGGGAATTAAAGAATGTCAAGCCGAGAGAATGCTTGAGAGAATGTTGAGCCAAGAAGTTATTGTGGATGGAGAAGCTGGTCAAGTCAGAGAGATTCGCGGTTGAAGCAAAAGAAGAGGAGCCTCGTCGGAAGCCGTTGCCGCGCTTGATAAGAAGTTCGCAAGGATGCAGAACGTCATGCTGAACTCATAGACGGACTTGATGATGGTCAAGGCCGGATGATGGAGGTCGATGTCGAAGGCATTCTTTGCAAGTATTTCACGGACACCATCAATGATGGCCCCTCTCTAAGCCACCAAGGACTATGCCCTCGAAACATTGATTGACGACTTGAGGGAGCGAGTCCAAGTGATTGAAGAGAAGAATCTGAGATGAGGTAAAAGCCATGAAGGTGGAGATCCAAGAGCTCAAGACGAAGCTCGCCTTATGCAAGCTGAGCATCATGAACAAAGCGGTGGTGTCATAGAGGTGCCAAAACCCAAGGAGTTCAAAGGTGATCGATCCGCCAAAGAGGTAGAGAACTTCATATGGAACATGGAAGCCGCCAACATCCAAGACGAGGTTATCAAAGTACGAACCACTACTATATTTGCTTTGGTGGCGTAATAGGTGTAATGAGACCAAGTGGTGCCCATCTCGTGGAAACAAGGAATGATTTCATGAAGGTGTTTAGAGAGTACTTCTTCCTCAAATTTGCTGAAGTTCGTAGCAAGCTCCATCGTCTCGAACAAAATGGGTCAATTCACCGAACTCAAATTCCAAATCAACAACGGGAGCATTCTTAGATGGACTCAAGCCGTGGGCAAGACAAGAGCTCATACGTCAGGACGTGAGGAGTCTGTAGCCGAATTGCTCATCAACCTCACCAAGGCCGATCCAGTGAAGCATCGATCAAGGGATTGGGATTGGGATTGGAGGTCGGATCGGTCCTCCGAGGATGAAGGTGAAGACAACCCCACAGCCCCAAGGATCAAGGTGGCCAAACGAAGACATGGGAGAATGATCGTCCAAGCAACGAAGTCGATCACAAGCAAACTACTCAAGTAAGTACAACCAACCCACCGGCTCCTTGCTTCATTTGTAAAGGAAATCATTGGATGCAAAGGTGTCCATAAAAGCACCGAGCAATGCCATCCTCTCCGTGGAAGAAGAGGAATGACCCAAGGAGGAGAAGCCAAGTCCAATTTGGTGGGATGATGAATCACCGCCCAAGAAGAAGGAGCGAACGGATATGTACTTCGTCAATATCAAGGCATGTGGCATAACTCTTTATGCCTTGCTTGATACCGGTGCATCCAATGTATTCATGGCCACGCCACAGAGGTAGTGAAGAAGTTGGGTTTGGACGTGATACTGGGAGACGATTCAAGACCATCAATTCGGAAAACCTCGCAAGTGGAGGCACAACTCCGGAGGTGGACGTCCGCATTGGCTTGGCAGGTGGAGAGGCAAGCTTCCGTTTGAAGTAGTCCTGCTTGATGACTACGACCTCATCCTTGATATGCATTTCTTCGATCGGGCGAAAGCTGGGATCCAAGTGGTGCTCGATGCAAAGTGTATCCATGGTGCCAATGATTGAAGGGTGATGAATATCAAGACTATTGCTACGATTCATATCCTCGCTTAAAATAGCAAAGCGCATGGCTGATCCACAACACAACCCTTGGAGGAGAAGCCGAAGGTAGAGTTAGACCCTCTACTCCAACTTGCGACATACTGAGAAGTGGAGTACGTGCTGTGTGCCATGCCCAAGTTGAAGAAGGGATCATGTGTCCAACCGATTGTGGAGCCGCATAGCCGATTGTTTGAGAAGCGTCGTTCGAAATACCATTTGAGTCAATGAGGGTTAAGAGGAACAACAAGAAGCGAGAAAAAGCTCATGCAAAGAAGAACCTTCTTCATGCTGGGAGTGCCGAGTTGAATGAGTGGGAGAAAATGTCACGAATTCAAGATTTGCGTGATCAATAGAACGTTTATGATCGAGGAAGAATGATCAAAACGCCCTTGGGATTCACCAAATGCTTCCGGAACGTTCTCAGGAATGGGTAATATGATAATTGTGTCATGGTCTAGAATTCTCCGGTAATTGGTAGGTGGGGCAGTACGATCTCGTCTGCCAGATGAAAACTCGATTAATGATTGTAATCCTCG
Organism: Corymbia calophylla; assembly: GCA_014182845.1. Lineage (NCBI taxonomy): Eukaryota > Viridiplantae > Streptophyta > Magnoliopsida > Myrtales > Myrtaceae > Corymbia > Corymbia calophylla. Next base: position 4,288,116 of record CM024695.1, read on the forward strand.
AAGAATGATCAAAACACGCCTCTGGATTCACCAAGTGCTTCCGGAATGTTCTCAGGAATGGGCAATACGATAATTGTATCATGGTCTAGAATTCTCCGGTAATTGGTAGGTGGGGTAGTACGATCTTGTCCAGCAAATGAAAACTCGATTAATGGTTATAATCTGAGGCCCTGATTAATGGTTGTAATCTCAAGCATAAGAATGGGTGTCTCCCCTAATGTGCCCCTACTCATTTGTATCCATCCAACCATTTAGCAAGCTTCTCTATGATCTGGATGTGAATTGAGTGATCAATCGATCCAAAAAAAGCTTGACTTAGGCGTCAATGATCTCAAGCGATCCAAATGATCTTGATGTGAATTGAGTGATCAATCGATCCAAAGAAGGCTTGACTTAGGCGTCAATGATCTCAAGCGATCCAAAATAGTCTAAGTTGCCGCACGGTCACGATCTCAAACGATCAATCTGTGATATGATCTGGATGTGAATTGAGTGATCGATCGATCCGAAGAAAACTTGACTAATCTAGATGTGAATTGAGTGATCGATAAATCCGAAGAAGGCTTGACTTAGGCGTCAACGATCTCAAGCGATCCAAAATAGTCTAAGTTATTGCACAGTCACAATTCCAAATAGTCTAACTTGCCGCACACAATCTCTAACGATCAATCCGTGACCGTTGCATGTCATGTCCACTGAGCGTCAATAATCTCAAGTGATCCAAAATAGTATAAGTTGCCGCATAGTCACGATCCCAAACGATCAATCCGTGACAGTTGCATCATGTCATGTCCACTAAGGATTTATCGATCACAAAGGCTTGCAATCTCAGAAAGGATCCTTTCACGGTAAGCACGATACAAGAGGTACTTTTTAACCAACTACTGACCTCTCATGGTAAACCCTGAGAAGAAAGCCAAGTAAAAGCTGGGAAATAAAGATGTTTGACCAACAATGATTAGAGGATAATCTTCAACAAGAAGTTGTCCTCATATTTGAGCGTTGGTCAGAAGTTGATACGTCTCAATGCCCCTAATCACACATGACTGAAAAATTTTCACACCCCAATCCCATCACTGAAAAATTTTCACACGCAATGACTTCCAATTCAATTAGCAATAAGCTTTATTAAGGCAGACAGGCTCCTATCTGGATCCTCTGACTTGTTCGTACAGAGTCCAAAACTCTAGATGATTGCAAGAACAAACCCAAACTTGATGTTCAGCCAAGTATTCATGAACCATTCATGAACCAAATAACAAAGCGCTTTATTTAGTCCCGAATCTCAACATTCCATATGCTTTAAACACATACATCACATGAAAGTTTGTCGACAAAGCTAAATGGAGGAAAGAAAAGTAAAGTTGCAAGATCTGCTTTCACTGTAAAAGCTTCAGAAAAGGGGAGATCCTATTCGTAGTGCATCGCCAATTCGCCATAAAGAACACCCCAAAAATCATAGTCATGGTGATTCCCAGGTCTTTTGCTTTTACATACCATTTACCAAGGTAGGAAAAGCCACCAGGAGTCTTATTTATCATCTAATAAGGACACAACCAAAGCTTCCAGGAACATAAACAACTACAAGCTCCTCACTTGGTCCACCAGACATGGAAATCCTTGCGCCTGTTGATCTTCTTCTGCAGCTGGAGTAGGCCATAAAGCAAAGCCTCAGCAGTAGGAGGGCAACCAGGAACATAGATGTCAACAGGAACGATCCTGTCACAACCACGAACAACAGAGTAGGAATAGTGGTAGTAACCGCCACCATTAGCACAGCTTCCCATAGAGATGACCCACCTCGGCTCAGGCATTTGGTCATAAACCCTGCAAAAAAATTTCCAGGGTGTAATTTCACAATCATTCTCTGATCATCAATTGTCACTAAAAAGCAATGAACAATGCATAAAAGAGGTGTGTAATCTAAAATGAGTTCCAATCAGCAGAACACTTGAAAATGGATAAGACACCCATTTCTTGATCCACCACAGAACCATACTCCACGTCAGGAGTCCACTGACAATGGTATGCTTAGGACGGAACAGAGAAGCAAAGTGCAGAACGTTAGTTGCAGCAATCACAAGTTCAGCAACCAGGGTGAACAAGAAGACACCAAAACCATATCCATAACCAAGCAGTATGTACAGAAGCTATTAAATGCTGGTTGCAAAAATTTCTTATCCGTCCAGTAAGTGACATGGGGAGACTTCTGCCTGAAAATACACTAAGCATACTTTCGACACTGAGCCAAAGATAGCAGAGGACCACATAGATTGCTCCCCACATGATTTGGCTCCAGTGCCACTAAATTGCAAATTGCAAAGGTTCACCAAACCTTTGATGGTACGCACCTAGCTCAAAATACACATGATAAATGTCCAGACTACACACTATCCACTCCGAATACAGAAGATAATTAACCAAGGTTGCTTCAGAAACCGGAAAGATGATAAAATGACAAAACTAAGACTAGTCATTATTTTGCCTCAAATTTTTAGATGAATTTGACAAGACAAAAAGCAACCAATAAAGTCACATTATTATACCTTAAATGTTAATTTTTTTGTGGGACGGGGGGCAATTCCAGCCAACAGAGCGTACAACACAAGGCACTGCTAATCATCTTCCTGCTCTGAACCCAGTAACTAAGCTCACCTTTTTTTAATGCTTATAACTGTACTATTACTCCAAATAAAGTCTCCTCATTTTGCAGATATTTCACTGTTCACTCAACCCACGGTCTTTCAAATCATGTGACAGCCTAGTGCCCAAAGGCATGGCCATTTGGCTCCACCCCCCCCCCAAAAAAAAAAAATGAGAGTGGGGTTTCCACAGACAGAATGGCACAATATTGCATAAAATCAACTGTGCAGAGCAACGTAACAAGTCAACTTTGCAAGTAACCAGCCCCAAGTGAATTCCAAGTGCACAATGCCCTTAACTCCTACATTATTCTGTTTTAATTTGATCTGATGGCCTGCCCTCAGACTGCAAAATCCCTTCTGCTGCCTATTGCCTGGGCAATGGCTTCTCCTTACTTCTCATTCTCATGCTTGAATTGCTTGCTATTATCTTTAACATCAGAGTTCAGGGTTTATTTTTGGGACAATGTCCTTTGCCTTGATAAAAGTGGTAACAGGAATGGGGTTATCTAAGTTGAGTTTGGTTCAACTTGGCAAGAACTATTACCACCAAATGGTTAACTTCAGATGGTGCAACTTGAGGGCATTCTCGGTGGGAGTTCCCATACTTGGCATACGAGGTAATGCTTAGATTTTCATTGATATTCTACTTGCATAGTTACTATTTTATTCTCCTCAATTGTCTGATTGTGGCAATGAAGCTTTTTTCCCCAACAAAATCATCTCTTAATTGACACGTCCAATTTCTCTAACAATCTCTTGGCGACTTCCAGGCTTTTGCATCTTAAATGATTTGCTATTGGTGGCTTGCTGCTCATTATCTTCTCAGACATAATTCAAGGTTACTACTCCTGTTCTATCTCTCTCCTTTTTTCACATAACTTGAAAATCTTTTACGTCTGGCACATAACAAGTATCAAGAAGCCCTCCGTTGCAGTGCATTTACAAGCCCCATTTTAAGGTCATCTAAGAACCAGTGCACTCAATTTTCTACCATTTTCACCCAATCTCCATTCCAATGAATATGAAACTTCTGATGGTGACAAACCCCCAAATTCCTCCAGATTAAGCGACAAGTTTCATTGCCACTGTCATTACCTGATTTTCTAGTTCGCTGTGACTACAAAAATTATGTAAGTACCAAGGAGAAAAAACTTGATGCAGCCGGTGGGGCATTGACGTAAAACAACGAGGTAAGTCGAACATCCATCACCACATCAAATACTCAAAACCTCAATGAAGAACGAAATTTGCAAAAGAAACCCAGATCCCTCGCAAACCAAATGACGAGCAAACCCAAAGGTAAAAACGACATCGCGCGACTCCCAACTCCTCCAATATGATTTCTCTCCACGCATTTCTCAGAAATTAAGCGGCAATCAACAAAATCCACAAGAAATTAAAACAAATCGCAATGCCAAACGTAATTACCCTCACTCATCCTTCGTCAAGCCATATGCCGCAATCAACCAAATAAAAATTCGGAAGAAATTAAAGAAAGCAGACGGAAACCTACTTGCGAAGAGCAGGAGCCATCTTGTTGGTGAGCGTGCCGGCGACGATCATGCAATCGGACTGGCGAGGGCTGGGCCTGAAGATGATGCCGAAGCGATCGAGATCGTAGCGGGCGGCGCCGGTGTGCATCATCTCGACGGCGCAGCAGGCGAGGCCGAAGGTCATGGGCCAGATGGAGCCGCGGCGGGCCCAGTTCATGAGGTCGTCGACCTTGGAGATCACGTACTCCGCCGTCTTGGAGAGGCCGGGGGGCGAGGAGGCGGAGGGAGGGGGCGCCCGGGCGTACGGGGCCGGGGTAGGCGCCGCGGCGCCCCCTCCTCCGGCGGCGGCGGAGAGGGAAGGGGCGGTGGTGTGGAGGGACAGGAGGCGGAGGTGCGGCGAGAGGCGGGAGGCGGTCGTCTTCGCGAGGAGAGCCATGGTCGCACGCAGAGCGAGAGAGAGCGAGAGAGATCTTAAAAATGCGATTTAAGACTGCTGCGTAGGAAGACAGGGGCTGGGCTTCGAATGAAGTGGGGCTCCGAGGTGAGGTGGCTTCTTGTGGTTCATCTGTTTTTGTTCTTTTTCCAACAATTCAGGGCGGTTTGATGTAAAGCCTTTTTCTTTCTTTCCCTACCCGATTTAATCTCGAATGATTTTGAGTTAACACCACACAAAATTTCAAATTAATATATCTTGTTTCATCAAAAATAAAATAAATAATTAAAAATTATATATATTCTTTAAAATTATTGCTGCTTACATCACTTACAAAAATAAACAAAAAAAAAAAATTATCGTCATCAATGAAAATATAAAAATACAAATTATTTATTGATAATAAAAATATTTTTTATTGGCTTATTATTTCAAGCAATACAAATAATTATTTTTTCAAAATCTTTAATTTTTCGTAAAACAAATGAAGCCTATGTCACAACTAATTTCGTATTATAACAAATATGCATCCGTGCTATATTGAACATCCTCGTGCAATATTTTTACTTCAAAACTAGAATAAGGAATCTTTCTAACTGCACACATGCATCCATGTCAACAATTTTATGGTAATATTAGACAGACGCTAACGAGAGGATAGATTTATCACAAATATATGGATCGAGAATTTTTAGTGACAAGAAAATTTATTTAAGATAAATGTGGCATAAATGAATCGGTTGGGATATTTTGAAGGTAACAACCTCATAATCTTCAATTTGATTGTTTACTGAAACATGGAATTACCAAGGATAAAAAGCAATGCGACTCAGAACTGGTATGGCATGGGGCCATGTACCTTTCCAAAGGAGTTCTAATTTCCAGTGGCAAGTCTCTGCATTTTGATTTCGAAGGAACGAGCTTACTAATGCAAACTAATCGATTTCCGCATATGAGTATCTAATCTGCTCACGACTCTTGCGATTGCACATCGTCCTGGAATAGCAAGTTCTCGTCGAGGATAATATGAAAACAAATTCAGCTAATCTATTCTGTATCCCAATCAGTCATCCATAACAGTAACATGAAACAAATTGAGCAAATACAATAAGCAAAGCTAAACTCAGCTTCAAGGGGACGCCAATCCAGAGAGAGAGAGAGAGAGAGTCTTCTATGCGGGTGCTGGATAAAAGGACCTGCGTGGGGTTTTTCTACTTCGAAAAGCCCACATTGTCCCATTTATTCAAGAAGGAAGATCACAAAAGGCAAGCTCCTTTTAAATAAAGAAGGAATTGTTAGAGTGGGAGGAGACAACTATAATTTAACATTACATAGGATTTGCCAAGTCTCTCGACTTCTTCTAACTAAAATTATACAGAGTTTTTGCCCTGCGTATCGATTAGAACCGACGCACCAGAAAACAGCTTCCTCAGATGTGAGGTGAGAGAGTAACATACCATTCACTTCATGTTTCGCTTCTCTGTTCTTGGTGTCGGAAGAAACATCTCCGATCTGATGAATGCCACCAATTTGTCTCTTTTTTTTTACCTTACAAAAGAATTATAATGGGAAAGCAAAACAGAAAGTCTGTTCCTTTGAGAAGTAACCGTCGGACCGTATTGTTGGATTGCTGTTAGTTGTCGATGTCCGGAGGGAACTTACAAAACGATCGGCAAAGATGTGCTGTATCCTTCATGCTAAAGTTTCCTATCATCATCTCGTACTGCCACTATGCATAGTACATGTAGAGGCTGTTTGAAGCCGCAATTGCTAGCGAATTTTCAGTTGGATGCCAGGCCAGGTGCAGCAGTTTCATCGTGAAATCATAAGGGTTTCCATTGGCATCAACTCCAGAGTTCTCTGGTCCTTTTGAAGTCAAATGCAATACATTAGCAGGAACTCAGTTTGTAAAAGAGACATAAGCAAACTAAGTAATGCAAACAAAGCAACCGCTAGCCAGCCAAGCACCTACGACCTTCATTACTAGAGTTACATAATTCATTTTCCAAAAGGAACAAACTTTCAACATGTTGCCACTGTGATGGTGAAAACTGATAAAACAGCAAAATTAGCAATAGCTGGGGTTTCATTTACCAAGTGACAAGGCAATATGGAACAACCATGTTTTGCAAAAGGCTACAAAAATTTTCACTATCAACTAAACACAGCCACACATACTCCAACGATTGGAACAAAATGGACAAATAAAACATAAAATCGACAGCACTAGCAAGTCAATACCTCTCCTGACGACACGAGTCAGACCAAGAGATCTAGAGGGCTTAGATGGCGCTGGGGCTTGTTTCCTGGGGGCATACGAAATTAGAGATTAAAAATGGTAATTCATATAGAGCAGGTATATCTGTATAGGAATATATATGGCATATCAGAATCCACAAGAATAAAGAGAGATTCTAGTCAACTTGTGTGAAGGCAATTAATACACTTTAAGATTCCTCATTTGGCTTTCATATCTTTAACTAGTTCTCATCATTCACTAGCTCCCTCTGAGACTTACTTCATGGGGTTTTTGGTAGCTTCCAGTGTTGTTGCTTCACTACTGTCTTGAGAACAACCAAATACACGAAACACATTGCTGAAAAGATGGTAAACATATAGTCAAGCAGCAATAATATACTATGCGCAACAAACTTCAGCTTCAAAGCCATCGTCATCATAAGTAGAATATCAAAGTGAACCTGTAAGAACCAGTCGCTACTCGAAGCCCATCTCCACTTAAACAGCACTCGAATTTGTCAAAGATGGAATCATTCTCGTACAGATCACATAGCTGACCATTGGGCAAAGAAATAGAATAAGCTCCATCAACCTCTTATGTAAGAGCAAAAAGGATGCTTTTTTTTGGAAATATCTCACCTTTGGCCTCAAATGTTCGTGCACCTGGAAAGTTGCAACTGGTCCAGAATCCATATTTATGTCCCAGAGCTGAGGAAGTAGAGGAAAAAAGTGCCATTGAGAAGAACGATAAAAAAACACTAGGAAAGAATCACATTTCAAAAAGAAGACACTACCAGAGAGATCGTCCAAATTCAAAAAGTTCAGTTCTTTTTCCGAATATGGTGAGAGAAAATGACAGTGAACTGGAAAAACACATAGTGACAGGGAATCTTAAGAAAAAAAATTCAGATAAACTTAAGGTAGCAACCTTCTAAAATAAAGAATATTTCATTGCTCCTGGGAAGATGGGAAAAGCATGACAGAATCTAAACACCTATACCCTCAAGTTATAAACCCTTCAATTCACAATAACCTCTATCAAAATCATATTCATTGGAAAAGAACGAAGTTCTGCAATATGACTTTGACACTTTGCACATGCAAAGTAGATGGTAGGAAGTTCTAGAATTGTGTAGTATTTATCCTTTTTTTCTCAAAATGTACAGCACTCTGGGCTTGAAAATGACGTCACAACTTTTTCACTTGCCACAGGATGCCAAAAAGACCATTGCAAGAGCATAAACCTTGAGAGTCATGTAATCGCGGCTGAGTATATGTCTTCCATCTTTAGCAAATTTAATATCTGAAACTGAGGCAATTATTTCAGTGAAGAACGACTTTGACCCAGATGCTTCCTGTACCTCGAATCTGTCCAAGAAGGCACAGAAAGATAGATCGAATTAAGTTTAATTTAAATTAAAGTCTGTCAAGGCCAACAGTCATGATTTATTGTTGCACCCAGCACATTTCTTATAAAGATAAAGTGCTATAACTGACTTAGAGTCTTCTTTAAGAATAGTTTTGGCAATACATTTTCCAAGAAATGGTCTATGTAAAAATATAGCAGTAAGCTTACAATTTGCTATGTCTATCACATAAAGCTGACTGTCGCATATCAATAAGACGGATTGAACCCCTTGAGCTACTATATGCCAACATGTTACAGTGGGTTGGATGAAATTCTGCTGAAGTTATCACCTCTGCAAGAGTAGTTGAAAGAAGTAATATGAGAAGCTGAATGCCTTCGCATCAGTGCAGCGTATATTGCAGTAAATGAGAAAAACAATACTCAGATCCAGACTGTGGAGTTTTACCAGTTAGATCCTCCATGTTTGCTGGCTTCACATCAACAATGTTAAAACTTTGATTGCTAATTTCCAAATTCCAGAGATTGATTCTCAGATCATCAGCTGATATGAAAGTTTCGCCATCACTGCAAAACCAAAAAAAAAGAAAAAAAAAAGGGAAATTTCATGAAGCCACACAGAAACTGCATTTCAAAGGTGGATGGCTAGGGCTTCACATTATTAACATAAACTTCTCTCAGTTAAAAGATGTCCTGTAACCTAATTATTATTTAACATCAAATTTCTGTTCAGGAAATGCAATCAACATTAGGAAGTGTTAATTAAAACATCTATCAGTCAAGAAACCTCCTATTCTACAATATCCAATCTGAAGCAGGACACAGAGCAAACAAAATGCAAGCACAAGAAAGAGAAATCTCGATTAAGGGGCAAAAAAGAATATCAATGCAATCACATGCAGGTAATGCACCTGTTGTTGGATATGGAGTTAATATGGTAGTCATGGGCATGAGCATAGATTCTTCGACATCTAGCCAAAAGGCTTGTCTCATGACTGGTTACCTGTACATCACACAAGCATCAGGTGTTACTACTGCAGATCTAAAATGAACTCACCAAACTACAGTAATTGCTAAAACTATCTGGCATGTAAAATATACATTAGCACTTCACTGTCTCCAAGTTTTGTCTTGGACTCCAAAAAAGAAAGGTTAATGCCAGAACACAAGTAAATTAAACAAGTACAACTACCACGGGCAAATGTAGGGATGGAACTCCATCAGATGGAATTGAGAAGTCATTGCTCGAACACCCGAAGGTCTTTTCGCCACATCGTCCATTAGCAATATGAGGTTTGGGGGAGATCGACATGCTTGGAGATACAACTGGACCATTCCCCACTGCTTTTGAAGGGTCTAAATTTATGCTGCACACCTTTTTCACCTTTTTCTCTTGGACCTGTAATTTTTTAGAAGATAACAACAATATCAGTACACTATGTCCTAAAAGTTATGGCACCGTCAAGCTTTTAAAGAGGATTGTGCTTATGAGAAGAAGAATGCTGAATTTGGCAAAGCACCAAGGGCTTATTTTCCACAAATCCAGACAACTGGAAACAAGCAGGATGAAATAGGCTATGCTGATTCACATTAGATCTAGGTCAGCTTTTTCATCATAGAAACACATTCATATTCTTTAGATTGGTCACTTAGATTCCTCACCTTTCCCTGATGACAAATCGGATCAAATATGGAGGAAAAAAAAAAACTTAGTATAAGAAATCATCCTCAATGCATAGAAGAGGAAACCATTGTACTTGATAAAATGACATCAGTCATCTTTTGATGCCATGTCCGTGTATTATCTGCTTATTTTAGGTTGAGATGATTTCATCTGAGGAAAATTTCATAAATGAGTTAACAAAAAAATCCGGAAAGAGGTCCGCTGACAATGTTATAGGACAATTTACTGCACATATTAAACATACGCATGCAATAAAGGAACTGTAACACTAAAAGTAATAAATGCAACATTATGAAAAATGGCAGGGAAAACAATATAAGGCTGCACATAAAGAGGCCCAACAACTATACCTCTGTCTTATAACAATAATTTTTCTGAAGAATCTGGCATTATGCATAAAACACATCTATACAGGCATAACAATTAAAATACCTTCCAATATTTAATTGTCTTGTCATTTGTAGAGAGTAGAAACAAGGCACCATTTGCCGTCTGGCACCATCTAATCTTGTTAATTTTCTCCTCAATTTCCAAGCTTTTGAGGTAATCAAACTGCAGCAGCACATGTAATCATGTCAGGTTCATTTAAGTCCACAATGATGAATGCTGCACTGCAAAATTATCCAGAAAGAAGGAAAAGAAAGTGTCAATTCGCATAACAGCCATGGACAGATACCTCAGGTTCATGGCTTTGAAACTCCGTTTTATAGCGGAACTCGGGATGCTTATTCAGTGGATAATCAGTCCTTTCAAGATCTCTTCTGTGCCCTCCATGCTACATGTTATACATTTTCGTCATGATACTAGAGATTCTACAAGCAAATATAACAGGAAATAACTTGCACACAAGAAATTTTGGCAACTGCAAAGGTTAAAAAGTCACTCACATCCCTATTGTCAGTTCTTTCAAATAAAACAACTCGACCCCCACGATCTCCAGTAGCAAGGTAGTCCCCAGTTCTATCGAACTCAATAGCAGAAATTATGTCAACTGCACAAAGAAAGGAAAAGAGAAACTTAGAATTCATTCGCATTTAGTAATGCCCTGAGTACATATTTTTTTCATTGCAAGAAAAATAGAAGCCAATAGGATCTTATTCAGTAGCATAATGCTTCTCATATAAGTAGAAATCAAGTAAGGCTTTTGATGAGCAGTGTCTAAGTACTTCCAGATTCTCTGAAAGTCAGCTTTATTTCAAGTCAATGATTAATGAGCATTATGCTCTGAGAAGAAAATCATGTGGCTTTTCATAGTTTCATCACATCCATCAAAGATCAACAAATCCACCAGGCTAGCAACACAACCTTCAAATAAGTTGCTACCTTGTAACTTCATTCATCAACATGGCTGGTAATCAATCAAACCCCCTCAACGGTGACACACAGAAAGAACTGGCTAACAAGTTGCATTAGCTTGACAACAACAGTGCTCACAGTCCACCCCATCTCCACTCAGCCCAACCAGTTGTTTGGGCATATGACAGGTTTTTGGATCAAATCAACAATCTAACATGTAGTGATGATCCAGCTCTTAATGAGATATAGGTCCATTTTCCCTGTTCTTTAGTTTCCATATCCAGGTGCGACGAAGAGTCGTTGTTCATCCTATGGTAGCAAGTCCTGTCACTTCTCATAGGCAGATTAAGCTGCATGAAGACATGGTACTTCTGCATACACCATTATCAATGACATTGCTGGCCACATGTGCCTTAACCTAGGATGGAAGCAATAATTCTAACCAAGTCTCATTTGCTCCTGACCATGCCAGAACTCTTAGAGTGGAGATTTTCCAGGTAGTAAGTTCTAATCGTCAAAAGTGATAAACTTTGCAAACTTCTCTAGGCAAAAACTGGCTTTAATCATCAACCAACCATTGCCCATCAACAAATTGTTCATGCACTAGGAACAGAAACTGCAGCAGTCAACTTGGGCCTTATTTGATTGAAGCCTTCATTCCCAAGCTGCCTATAAGTTCTAACATCAAACACAACATTCCCGCTTCATAAAATGAGGTTCAGCACAAGTGTAAGAGGAACTTTGAGCTATTAGTCGTCGTCAATACACGAAGTCAAGAACTCGACCTGCACAACCTAAATCGATATTCACACTAACAAATCGTGCGTAAAACCAAAATACAACGAGATCCCGTTGTATTTATCTTTCCAAAATTAACAACTACCGTACTGTGCACACTCCAACAATGAGACTGAACCGAGCTTCCCAAACCCAGCCAGAAGCCGACACAGCTCAATATAACTAGCCACACTCATGCAATTGCAAACAATGGCGAAATACCCAACATCCCAATTGGCACCAATATTCACACAGAACCGATTGCGGGTCAAAATCCCTATCAACATAAAATGGAAAGCGGGGAAAAAGTTTTCACCTTCCTGAACCTCTTCACCGGCCGTGCGCTCCCCGAAAACCTGCGCGAATTTCCACTCGAGGGCTTGCGGCGACTCGGCCGATGAAGCGACCTCCTCCTCTCCACCTCCGTTCATTTATCTTCGCCGAGCAGAACCCAACCCCAACCCAACTCAATTCACAATCCAATCGGAGCAAGCAAAAAAGAAGAAAACACCCAAAAGTCGCGACACCAGCGAGCGGGGAATGCACCGACGAATCGATCCAGGAGCTATCCGAGCTTCCGCATCAATCTCGCGGGGGATTCCGTCACGGGGCTCGAGTGAGGGAGGCGCCAGATTCCTCGTCCATTGTTTCGATCGTACCGGCGAAGCTGCGCGGGGGGGCGGAGCCACTCCGATGCGGACGGCGACGGGGGGGCGGACGGCGGCGCGCGATGGGCGATTTCACTCCCGCCGCTCACTCTCTTTCTCGCTGTTAGGGAGGGAAATGGGCATATCAATCAGATCTCCATTCGACTCTCAGGGGTAGAGGAAATCAACGACAACAGGAAATTTTCTTCTCTCTCTCTGAGTTTCTTTTTTCTCTCTATCTTTTTGCATTTTTTCCCCCTTTCCTTTTTTTTTTCTCCTGTGTGTCTATTTTATTGTTTTTATCTTATTGCTTTCTGTACCTCCTCCCAAGAGGAGAGATTATAAGTAGAGTAAAAACATAGCTCCATCAAAAAATAAAGAAAAGTTCAGAAACAAATGAAATTTTATTGAAAGGGTGTCATGGAATTTTCGGTATCACATAAATCTTTCCATATGTTCCGTGGAGTAAATATAATTATAATTGAATGTGCTCATGAAAAAATTCATTTTTTTCTTCAAATCAGAACACCACGACAAAGGAAGGGGTTACAGTTACTCATCAAATACCGAGGATCTGGATATGTGTGGAGTTTTCAACATTATATAAATCAAGAAAAAAATTAGAAATTTTTATTTACTTTGTGAAAAGAATCATAACTATTATCTGGGTACATATGAAAAATTCATTTTTCTTAATTTGCTCATGTGAAGTTTGGGAGGGGAGGGGATCAAAAGTTTTCTACAATATTCTGTCAATTAAAGTTCCAATTTTTTCCTTCAATTTCCCTCTCCCGTTCATATTACTCAAGTGAAATTAGGGGAAAAAATAAAGTGAAAAAAGGAAAAAAAGAAGGGGTCCTATCAACTGAGAGGAAAATGGGAACAATAGAGATGATGGGAAAAGGCCCCTGATTGTCTTTTTCCCCTTCTTAAGCTTTCTTTTTCTTTTTTAGATAAAAGTAGGGAGAGAGGGAGATAGAGGGGGGTGTTGATGTGATGTTAATTTTGTGTTGATAATGACACGAAAACATTATTCAATAGAAACCCCCAGGATTAAAATAATCCGGGGCGAGGCGTAGATATCAAGGATGCTGTCTAAAGAGCAGTTAAAAAGTGAGCATGGATGGGAGGGTTTCTTTGCATCAAAACCAAGAGTAGTTTACATTGTCTTGGCATGGGGCATCAATCTGAGTTGAAGATTTGCCATTGTCTCCCCCATGATCTCTTTTCCCCTTTTTTTTCCTTGCCTCCCACCCCCTCTCTCTCTCTCTCTTCTTTTCTTTCCCCGATTAATACCGCAATAAATCTCGGCCCCATGTTGACGTGTCACATCTGCCTCAAACCGACTTTTGAATCACCAAAAAAGAAAAATCCCAGACCAATGCTAATACACTATATTTGTCTCAAATTAATTTTCAAATCGTAACAAAAATTCAAACCGGTATAATTATGATAAATCTGAAGCATGACATTAGCACATCATCTCTAAGTGATAATGAGTATTAATGAGAATGAGAAGGTAGTTCGAATTTTTAGTGACATGAAAATTAGTTTTTGAATAACGGATACCAATTTGAGTTTTTTTTTTGTCTCTAGTGGTCTATAAATTACTTTGAGTTAGATGTGATACAAATATCAATTCAGGATATTTCGTGACGTTAACACTTTTTTTTTCAATTGTGGGAAAAAATGAGAGCATCAATAGTGGGAAGCTACCGTCCAATTTTGCAAATTAGCTCTGTTTTTTTTCTGGAGTGAGATATCTCAAGATTGCTACCGGATTTTGGATCGAATCTGCCTTTCTTTTTGGTTCCTCGTGAAGGGAAACTTCGTGGTATAGATTTGATGGAGTATACAAGCTATAACTCGTGCTAACTATAGATGGGCTTTTGGACTATAGATTAGGGAGGGTAGGAGGGGCAGAAGATTTAAGTAAAGTTGCTTTCACCGTTGACATTTTTAGCACATGGACAGGCCCCCAAGAACAGAGCAGCAGCCCCCTCTTCAAATCTGTCCGTCGGTCGCACTAATTTCGGGGCCCTCGGTCCATATTTAGTGACGTCATAATTATAAGGTTTTATTTATTAATTTATTTATTCAAGTTAAGTCTATGTTTGAAAAAATGTCGATTTTCCCAAATTGGGTAACTAGATTTATCTTGGATTAGTCGCAAATTAAACAACATAATCCATTGATTTTTGCTCAGTCTAAGTATAATCTTGAATTGCTTCATCTGAGATCTCATGAGAATCTCAACATCCCTTGAACATAAAGCACATAAAAGGTATTTCAAGATATAAGGGGAACTGGGGCTAAGGCAAGCAATTCAGTTAGCTCGCCGGTTTTGAGGCCTTTGGTCCATGTTTTGTGACGTCATAAGACACATTTAATTTATATAAGTTTATGTTTGAAAACATATAGAATTTCCCCGAATTTGGTAATTCGATTTATATTGGATTAGTGGCTAATTAAACCACATGAACCATCGATTTTTGCTTAGTTGTTTATTGCTATGGACATACTCCAAACATGCAGTAGGACTTTACATTTTGTTTGCCCTTAGGCAGCACTTAATCTTGTACTAGGCAATCGTTTCAATTCAAACGACGGAGGAGCAAGGCTCGCACTCCCGACGGACGACAACCGGAGATTCAGAGGCTGTGTCGAAGAGGCTCGTCTGGAACTTGCAGGCCGTCGGGATCGCGCGAACGGCCTTTAAGTTCCCATTCTCTGCACGGCCTAACATGTCGACCGTGTTCAGCAGGACGGTCTCGAGCTCGGCCGCGTCGGTCCATTCCCGGACCCTGGCCTTTATAAGGGTCGGGCTGCGGCAGATCAGATCCCACACGGGGAAGCCTTTCCTGGGGAGCAGGACATCTTCTTCCTCGAGCTTCATACCGGCGCAGAGGTCGGCGTTCCCGTCTCCGACATACACGAAACGTTTCTTTCCCTCGGCGGAGGCCGACGACCTGATCTTGTCCATCACTATACCCTATCAAAGAGAGCGAGAAGAGATGCATCAGAACATGTTACAGGCCAAGAACAGGAGCTTGAGACAAGCTTCATCACCATCATCTCCAAGAAAATCAATGAAACCCCAAGAGAAAATCACAGCTTGCCTTGCACATGTTCGGAGGGCAGATCTTGCAGCCGTGCGGCGGACGGCAGGAGTCATGGTAAGGCGAGATGTTGAGCCTGCCTTCCGCATCGACCGAGCCCGGGTTCGTGTTGATCTCGGAGAAACAGTCCATGAGGCCGCGATGCCTCAGGATCGTCTCGATGAAGAACACGTTCGAGTCGCTCAGGATCCTCAGATTGCACCTGGGTTCATCACTAGCATTTCAACGAATAGACTACCGGTCGCCAAACACGACGCGAGCGATATCGAAGCGACCGAGTTGCAGAGAACATGTTCGGACATAAACGGCTCTACCCTGCATATAACTACATCGCCAGTTCCACATCCATCTGCTCATCTTCCTATCCAGTTTACCTTTCGAAAATCTCCATATGAACCTAAGAATTATGTCGTCTGAGTTTGGAAAAGAGAGGAGGAAATATACCCGGAAGCGTGGGCCGATTTGATCGCGGCGACGATCTTCGGATGCAACGGAGCTTCTTTCAGACAATCAGCGATCTCCTCCGTCGTTTTCCCTCTGGAATGAAGCTCCATCATCATCCGATCCTGCGACCCAGGACCACGGAAATCGCGAAAAAAAAAAAAAAAACGGAAGTCGCAGACACCATCAGAACAAGAACATCACTGAACTCGAAAGCCAACGACGAACACCATCCAAAACGACGACAACCGACCAGCCAGGGGGCAACTTACCATGAGAGAGTTCCAGGGCAAGGTGGGTCGGAGCCGGTCGAACGCCTCCTTCAGGCCTAACTTGTCGACCACCCAGTCGTCGCTGTCGCAGTCGAGGATCGTCTTGTCGAAGTCGAACACCACCACGATTTCCGCCATTCTTCGCCGCCCGGACCCTTCAAGCAGAGCTCCTCTGGCGACTCAATCGATATATAACATGAAATCGAATTTCCATGATCGACAAGCGATGCTTTCTTGTAGTGACGGTAGTGGGAGATGAGGCGAGCAAGCACTGGACATGGTGATGGCGGTGCGTGAGACAGATGGTGGAAAGTGCGCAGTGTCCATTGATGAAGAAAGATGCTTGTTTCAGCTCCCACCACATGGGATTTACGTGAACGTAGTAGCTTTTGGCTCTCTACCGTCCTTTAAAAAAGGATATCCTTTCCCGAGAAACTCATAAAGGGCAAAAGTTGTGGCCGAGACAAGCCATTGAACAATAAAATAAATAGAATAGAAAAATAAATAATTCGGCACGAGATTCCACTATAAATCGACTAAACAAAGAGTTTGCAACGACGCTCGAATCGCACGGAAACTACTTGCTTAAACATTTTCAAATTCACAAATCTTACTGGTTGATTCCTTCAAAGCAGTTCGTGAAGAAATCGTAGTTGGACACTTTCATAAAGAAACCTTGTTGTAGTGAAGAATAGTTGAAGGTTTCTCCACTGGCCTATCCTCCTTCAGGGTGTTGCCACTTACAAAGGCCGTCTATAGTAGTCCTTCCAATAAGGGCTCAGCCAAATTGTGTTACCGTACGCCCCGCACTTTTTATTGATTAGAGAATATTTTTCTTCCCTCTAACAGTTTAAAGACGTACTTATGTCCCAAACCCATCTCTTATATGGAAAAGATTTAACCTATTCAAAGTTGGAGAAACTTGAGAAACTTTTTATTTGAATCAAGTTTTATTTGCCAACTCAAATTCAAGAATCAACAAATTTGAATTTTTTGGATGAGATAATAATGCTTAAGATTTCTATTTGATTTCAGGCACAACATAAACTTGAAGAATTGTATGACTTTTTGGCTGTCCATGTCATTGGATGTAAGTATTTCCAAGTTCCATACATATTACATCTGAAACTTGGCATCTACCTATTGAAACAGGTCCTTAATTTTTGGAATCTGAAATTCATCCGGCAAGCCCTAGAACTGAAAGAACTTAAAACTTATATTGTCACATGTTCCAAGATCTACCCAAGTTTCACTTGTATTATTAATTGAACAATTGTAGTAAATTATTATATTTAATGACCATCACTTGTTATTATAATTCACTTATTATAACTTATATTTAGACAAACAAAAAACACGAAATATTAACAAAATAAAAGTCTTAGTAATAAAATGAAATTTTAAACTAGTGATTCCAAATTATACACTCATCATGAACAACATAAAATATCGCAAGATCGCACAAAGACATAGACAAAAAAAAAACACAAAAATTTTTTAGGTTTTAGGTTCCACAAATCTAAAACTTAAAACCTATTCGTCAAAACAGGTTACTCAATTTTTGGAATATATGGCTACCCTGCATATCATGGAACTTAGAACTAGACAAGTTTCTACAGGTCCGATTTTTAGATTATAAGTTTTATCCTAAAACCATGCTCACCCTTACATGTCATGTCTTGTCCACTACTATTAGCTAATCATTCCAACTCCACTTCATTGCCCATTGTCATTCAAAACACATCCCATGATGTTTACCTATGAAGTTTCAATGGCCCTTGTATTTGCACAATGTTCGGAATAATTTTTCAAAAGTTGTAAATTTATTATATTTGTGTTAATTCAATCATAAAATTTTTAATTCGGCCAATTTAATCATTCTAAACTTTTAAATAATTTACCAATATAATTCATTCAACCAATTTTAATTGGAAATCACTATCGTGAACGTTAGTCGTCTTATGCGGCATGATCAATATTGATGTAGATAATTTTCTAAATGTTTAAATATTTTTTTCCGAATCATTATTCTTTTCTTTTTCTTCTCCTTTTCTTCTCTTTTCCTTCTTTTCTTTTTTATCCACTATGGCTAGTGAAGTGGAACCTCACCAGCCACTCAGCAATGGCTGGCGAGCTCTAGCAACCCCCACTAGCCAAGGTAAAAAGAAAAAGAAGGAAAGGAACAATAAAAGAGATAAATAAAAAATTTGGAAAAAATTAAAAATATATAAAAGAACTATCCACATCAATGTCGGCGGTATCACGTACAACAGCCGACATTTGTCCATCCACATCAATGATATTAGGCCAACATGATCAGATGGATTACATAGATGTATTATTAAAAGATTTATTGATTATATTAATCAAATTAAAAAGTGTATGAAATTAATTTAAAACTTTATTAGTAATTTTCCCCACAATCTCCTTCTTCCAGTAAATTTAAAGTTGTGGGATTAGATTTTTTAATATGATATAGGGTCAGACACCGCCCCAAATTCACATCGCCCACGAAGCTCTCCATTTTTTAATTCTAGGGATGTTAACATGTACACCACATCACTTTTTTACGGGACTTCAGCTGGGTTCATATTCACGTGATTTAAGTTTTTTTAAGTCGACTCTCCTCCAAACCGCCAGCGTAATCAACAAGGTCAAGGAATAAAACAATAGAAAAATGGTCGAATGTGAACTTTCAAGTAGTGACAATTTGGCTAAATGGCTAGTGACACGGACACTCACCAAGAATAGTTCTTCTTATTAAATCGATTGCAAAGATCCAGGACCTATAACTTCGCGTTTAGTTTGGAGATTCCAGTGAAGGGGATATTCTTCTACACACACATATACATAGTTACAAAGCCGTCAACATGGATCGAGCTCACTTATTGTGCAGCAGACTTGAGAGTAGCAAAGGCTTCCTTAGAATAAGTACTGGTAGTGAAAGAAACAGGACCTTGTCTTCGTATGGCTCTCGTGTTGGGGGCCGACTAAACTAGCTTGGACTCTCTTCTCAAGTAACTTCCGAGCGGCAGCAACTGAACTTACATCTCGAGATCATGCTTTTGCTGAGGGAGTCTCCATATCAATTAAGCATTTCTGGGACAGATTAACTATGGAATCCGCAATGACTCTAGCGCTGGACTTCATATAGCCACCTGAAACAGAAAGAAATTGATTTAAATTGATTTGCACTAGTCAAAGCTCCAGAAGGAATTCCACAAATTTAACCACTCCTTGAGTCTTCAAGATCATCCCCTGTCCAAGACAAAAGCTGACCAGGTTGGGCTTACAAAGATATAACATATATGATAGAAATACTTTAAGATGCATGACCCACTATTACATGCGTCTTTTTCAAAATTCTCCGCCAGCTATCAGATGGTGGCACTCAGGAAAGTCGATGCAGAAGCGTAGAGGGGGAAGCACACCTGATGTAACCATCACAATGGGAATGCTTCTCTCACGAGCAAACCGAAAAACTTTCTCATCTCTGCTGGTTATTCCATCTGGAGTGATCTGGACAGCCCATCAAGCATGAATAGATATGGTAAGAAAGTGACATCAGATCTAACACCAGACCAGAAAGAGAAAATCGCTAAGTTCAACAAAAGAATTCTATTTGATAAACAAATGCAAGATAAATACCTTCAACCTGCCTAGTGGATCACCTTCAAGAATATCAGTTCCAGCATTGTAAACCACCAATTCAGGATCAAATGCATGCGCAGCAACCTAAAATGATGTGAATACACATCAGAATCATTACTGAATAAAGTTACCATCATCTATAGACTTTCAGTTTTAACTGCGAAGATGGCATCCTGAAATATCTCCTCAGATGACAAGTTCTTTATAAAAGATAGTAAATGCGAACCAAACAAGAATTAGGTCTTTGATACTAATAGCATTGCTTTAGGCAATTACAGAATTTTTAACTAAAGCGGCAGTACATTCAAAGCAACTTGTGCACGAGGACTTTAACAGTATGTAGTCAAATCAAAATCAGAGAGATGATATCAATTAACTAGACAAGAAAGAAAAAACAGAATAATGAACAAACAAGCTTGATCTTGTTTCATTCAAGTTCAAGATATGGCACTGAGATCAACCTTTATCAAAAAATAAAAATTTCCAAGAGCTTTGTACTTTCAAATAGAAAGTTTGCAATTACTGAGTTAACTGCAAGTAAATGGGTACCATGCCCAGAAAGACAATCTTGCAAAAGTCAATGGAGGAATGAGAAGAAAGCATAAGGTAAACGTACAAATGCACTTACCTCAAGAGCTTCATCTAACTTCTTTAAGTATTCAGTTGTAGAGGTCCCAGACTGTTCAAATTTACCCCACAGGGAAGGAAAACTATCACAACCATGAAAATAATTATAGTAGGAACTAAAACTGAAGATGAAACTTGAACTGCCCCTCACCATCACTTCAACTTTCTGATTAATGTATCCCCTGGCCTCATAATCCTGGTCATGTGGAGGGGAAAATCAATGAACAGGATACATATGTATGTGTCACGTCTAAACCTAAGCAACTTTTAAGCTGGTAGCTTTGGGACTTACGAATGGATATATCTGAGGATTAAACATATCCAGTATATAAACTCGTCCTGTTTGTAGAAAAACAATGAAGGTACACTGAAAAAGTGGAATAAAACAAGAACTGTGACCAAAATATAAGCTTACTATCATGAGAAAAATCTATTTCATGTCCATTTCCTTGATGTGCGTCAAGATCAATTATCATCACCCTGCACACAATGCCAATAATTAGATCAAAGGCCACTCTGGAACTTGGAAGACATGTAACCAAGACTCAAGATGCTTGTGGAAGACAGTCTGTCATCCATCTCAAATGCACCCACATGTCTTCCAAATTCCAGACTCAAGACGCTTGTGGAAGACAGTCTGTCATCCATCTCAAATGCACCCACATGTACCTTGATATATTTAAGCGAGCAAATGCAAAGTGGATGCAAAGAGATATGTCAGCATAAACGCAAAATCCACCTCCTTGATCCGCAGAACAATGGTGGAACCCTCCTCCCACATTGATGGCCCATCCTCGCTCCTTTGCAAGCTTTGCTGCCAAAATAGTTCCACCCACCTGGAAAGAAATGCAGATAATGAAGAAAATAGGAGAATAGACCCAAAAATTAAGATCAATCACAGACAAACCTGCTTGCGGAATGGTTGAAGAACTTTCTGATCAACAAGGCAATTGGGCAATAATGCAACAGGAGGTACCTGGCAAACAGGATACTCCACATTCACAACAATAGTGGAAGTGCAATAATGTCCCACAAAGCTCATATGCTTTCACTTATTTGTTCCTGTTATTTCTGTAAAAATATGCGAACCCCCTCAATATAAAGACCTCCAGATCATGTTGGAATGTGAAGAAGCCATCATGAGCAAAAGTAGATGACACCTCAAAAGTCAAAATGAACGGAAGCAGCTAGCACACATATGGAAGAAATTCAACTTACCTCAATTATCATGGCAACTCTAGCACTGCTCTTCAAACTCTTCAAGTACAACTCGGAATGAACCTGTATCAGTATATTGAGCTTTCATCAGTCCATTTATTTGATACTGAAAGTGATAAGTCAACCTCTGACACACAGTTCAAAGTTCAATGAAGCTACATCATATTTGGGTGCCACATCAGAGCAGAATGAACTAGTACTCATCAGGCTTAAACCGGGCTGGTCTTAAGATGCACTAATGACTGCATTTATTAAGGCAAATAATTTCCATCCATTACACTGTCAAAGTAAAAGTAAAAGTATACCACAACACAATTGCATAAATGAACTTAAAAATAAACAGGGAGGAGAATTATTAGGTAGCTTAATGATGTAATACTGAGCGTACCACAAGGAGATCCTCCTTTGAAGCTTCCAAAGGCTCGATGATGTGGCTCTTTACTAAAGCACCTTCCGAAATAAGGAACTGGCATATCCGTCCCCATTTGGAAGAGTCAAATGGATGCCTACAAGAATTACAGATATACCTTTGTAGCTGGTAATCATGAAGAGCTTATTCTGACTCTTGTTTAGAGAGGCACCCGATAATGGGACAAGATCAAATCCTCATTAGTTGGATCCTAAGTTAGACCAATCCCCTGGTTTCATGTACAAAATCATTTCAACATTCCGATATTCTAAGATGTAAGCCAATTCATCATCCTTTTTCTTGGCATGGCATCTAGAAAAAGGTCTAATCTTATCACTAATGGTTTAAAGAGAACCTTTTGGAGAAATTTGCACGTTTCCTGAGGGGGAAAGAGAGTCTTTGATGGGAACAACAAAATGTGGGAGTTAAAATCAACAAGTTAATGATGAAGCCAACAAGTTGAAATGTATCACCACTTTAATGGTCGATTTTTTTTTTTATCAAGTTGATAGAAGTGACATGTGCAGGAAAGACTTTCTTAAATTCTCTAATGGCGCATGATCTTGTGCCAAGCATGCAATAGCTCTCCATCACGAGAAAGTAAGGAACTCAAAAATCATGAAGAACCCAAAGTCCTCTTGAATACTTGGCCACCTGACAAAGATTGTAGTTCTCAATGTTCATATCAGAAGGCGAAAGGAGGAACACAAATCAAAGTGTCCCATTTTTTCTCAAGGACAAATTTACTGGCAAGGGGAGAAACAACGTATCCCTATGCGAGATTGTGTAGCCAACCTTCTTGCCGTTGGTGACTAGAACATGGTTTTTTATGGTACAATAGAACACCTCAAACCAAACTGATAAGCTTTCCTACTTTCTATGCGATTTTCTAAGTGAAACTTCAAGCTTCAGCTCACCAAGAATTAGCATCCCGACAAGACCTCGTTATTACGAATTCGAAGATCACGGACAGCAGAATACGCTCACAGAGACCTCATATGCAAACTATCCGCATGAAAATATCGGGGAAACAAATTAAACTGTCGCTACGAACAAAACTCGATTTCCCTCATCATCGACGACTCTCCGCCCAGGAAGCAACGCGAACTAAATGAAGCATGAACATCCGCATCCGATCACTTACAGCTTCTCAATCCCGAGGAAAGCGATGTCGTAGGAAGGAGAGTAAACCAGTGGCACCTGCGCGATTCCGAGGACTCAGCCTTCAATTAGGAGCGCGGCGAGCACGCGCGACGCGCGAGAATTAGGTGATTTTTACCTTGGAGAGAGGGACGTCGGAGTAGAGCTTGCTGGAGAGGATCCGACGCGTCCGGACACCGTCGGCGTCGCTCGCCGGCGATGAGGACGACAGAGCCGCGGGAGTCGCCGGAGGCAGCTTTGACATTTCTGCGTGAGCGAGCGAGCGAGGAACGAGAGTGCCTGACTGGTGAAAGAATCGAAGAGAAGGCGAGTCGACCTTCCGGAAGGAATCTGAGTCGGCGCGGGAATTTCACCGAGTCGCGGCCGAGTCCACCCGGAAACGGGAGCGGCTCGCGCGGTTGGGAAGCCGAAGGACCGCGAAGAAAGCGGCGCGAACAATGTTACACGTGGCGGTACGACGCCGCCGTTGGTTTTATCGGTAAAATAAAATAAAGAAAATTACTTGAAACTAATAAATTGCGGATCAAAGTTTTATTTTAATTATCATAAAAAAAAGGAACATGCATACATACAAAATTGTAATTTATAATAAACGAGACAATTGGACAGTTTTTCATCGAATCTCTTACTTTCTAAAGTGGAATCCGAAAGAAACTGTAAAGTATTAAATACATGATTCATTTTATCGCTTACAAAATAATTTAAATTAATAAAAAAATTTGAAATCTTTACATTTTATTTTATTCTTTAGTAAATCTGGTTTTTCTTGTTTTATTTTCTAGTTCATATGTTGATCATTAAAACCATAGGGAGTTCATCAAAAGTTGACAATGATAAAACATGAATTACAGGAAGAAAATTTGAATATAACACGACATAACACGACTTGGTGGCTTTATATGTTGACTCTCATTTGAAATGAATTGACACATTTCCATTGTCATTAAATAATTTGGCGTGTAGAATCAAGATCAAGATATTTTAGACCGACGTGAATTGACCAGATGATTGTCACATGTTAACATGAATTGCTAGCCTAGGCTGGTTACACTTAATTCCATGGGCTCTGAAGATTGGTGGAATCATTGCAATTCAACCCACCATCCATGAGGTCCGTTGGACTGCGGCATGCTAAAGGTAATTTTCAATTTTTCACGTGAGGTTGGACTTTCATGGAACAAATGGATTTGGTATTAAATGGCCCCGAATTTTGGACCATTGGCTCTATAAGAATATGGGCCTTGGGGTCCGAATTGCTCCTTCTGGGCCTTTCGTAAACATTCTGGCCCAAATTCGAAAAACTTGAAAAACCCAAAAAGAAAGAAAGAAAAGAAGGTGAAACTCTTCCAAGATACGCCAACTTCTCATTTAGTTATTAACTTCATTGGAAAAAAAAAAAGTTGTAATTGCAGCTGAGCATCAATTTAAAATTTTCACCTAGTCATGATCTTATACAACTTCCTCGATATAGAACTCGTGCAATACAATGACTAGCGCATCGGATCGCTCTTTCGGCCTCCCCATCCATCCAAGGCACGCGGGCGTATTGAAACGGGCTCACAAACCTCACGAGGAAGCTGGAAATTTCTACAAGGTTAATTGTCATGGATTTCCAGCCTTAAACTGCGATAACGCCATTCGATATGGTGCAACACGCGTCTTCCCTGAAACCCAAAAGTACGATATGCCCACATGCTCGTCGGCTCCTCTCTCTCTCCAGCAAAGAACGCGACGAAACAGCATCGATGTCCATGCCCTTTTTCTTGTCATGAATAAAATCAATCGATGCATGTAAGAAGCAAAAAATGGGACCTGACATTGCAGCTAGATTTAGGGTGAGCATATTAGATCAATTGAACTAGAAACCGTATAAACCGAACCGGACCAGCCGATTTGGTTTGGCTCTCGAGGGTGTCAATCTGGTTTGCGGTTCCATTTTCATGGAACCGGTGATTTTTTTGTCTAATTCCCAGTCTCAAGAGAAATTGGACCGGACCGACCAACTGGATCGATTTTTTTAAAATATATTTTAAAATTTAATAATAATAATAATAATAAAAAATCATAAAATAGCAACAATTCTAGTATTTTTTTTAATTTTTAATTTCTTTTGTTAAGTAAATGATTCTATTGAATCGGACCGGATTCTTAAGTCGGATGAGATTGACTTGGGAACGGATCACCTCTAGTTAGATTAGAGGAGCAATCAGATGAAAGGGATGGACTGGGCAAGCATCAGGTGTCATGTCGCGGGAGACGAGCGGCGAAAGGACAAAGCGAAGGGGAGGAAGGAAACGGGAACATCATCATGCTACGTTTTGACCAGTAGCCACACGTGCAGTTCCGTGTTTGGACGAGCGGCCGGTTGCGTCTTCGGCTTTGTCCGGTGGTGCGCTCGGAGGCGACCCGTGATGTTACCTCCGAAAGCAGACGACGCCTAACCTGGATAGGAAGTTTATCCCTGCATGATTTGGGACGGCATCATCCTAATCGACAACGAAGATCGCCGGCAGAAATGACGTGGATGGATGGAGGTGATGAACAAGATCCTAATCCACTGTTCCGTCCCTAGGATTCGAAGTCCGGCGAGTTCTGCCAGCAGATCACTAAACAAAAAGTTTAGTGACCCCATTAGCATGTACAAAAGTGTTTGACATTGACCGATGATTCAACAGAAGTTGCTGGATAATTTAGTTTAGCATTAGAATGCTCCAGCAAAATCTCTTTTGGCCAGCAGTTCATATGAGATTTTGAGTTCATCTGGCCTCGTTCATACTTGGTGTAGAAGGGATCTTCCCTCGCCCTCATTTCGTCCTGATTTTTTTATTTATTTCCTTTTCTTCTTCTTCCTTCTTGATGTTATATTGATTTTATATTATAATTTTGGTGCAAGTGTCCCATTGGTTGATGGGAAGTCTTTCGTTAGCGTGTAATGCTCAAACTGCACGACCCTCTCGACTTAGGCTTAGCTGAAATTTGGAGAAATTGTCCTGTCAATCCCCATCCTACTGTTCGAATATCGACTTAGTATTATATTTTCTAATTTAACTGATTTAGTATTGAATCTTTACGTGAAATTTCGATATAATCATTTTAATCAATTTTCCAAAAATCACTAACGTAACGGTTTAATCAACCGCCACCACCAACCATCTGACGTAGCACTCCAAAGTGAAAACTAGCTTGTCGGAAGGATCAAATTAGAACTTTGTGCAAAGGTTTAAGATTAAATTGATGAAACCAAAAAGTTTACGACTAAATTGACGTCTACACAATAGGTTTAGGATTGATTAGGGAATTATCCATTTTGTTGATATTCAAAAATAAAGAGAAAAATTACCAAAAAAAAAAGCTTAAACCTATATAATCATAAACCTTTCGATTTTACAATTTGTCAATTGAGTCATTCAAAGTAATTTTAGCTAGAAATTACTTATGTAGATGCTAGTCGTCTAACGTGACATAACCGACATTGACGTGTACAATTTTTTTATGAAAAAAATGAATTAATCATTTCTTTCTTTCTTTCTTTTCTTTTCATTTTGTCTGTGAGGGTGCCCACCATTGAGTGAGGGCCTGCAAGCCCTTGCTAAGTCTAAGTGAGGGCTACCTCACCCATGACAAGCAAAGTCGCAAAGGCTTTAGGCGATGGTGCAAAGGGCCTCACCCAGGGCCTTCGTGGGCCAACCAAAATGAAAGAAATAAGAAAAAAGAAAAGAACAAAAAAATTATAAAAATTCATAAATTATTAAAATATTATTAAAAAAATCCACGTCTTCACCAAACATAATATGGTCAATGTTTATGTTTGCGATTTTCAGTCCAAATTGAGCGAATGAATTCAATTGGCGAAATGTGAAAAACATTTAGAATTAAAATGGCGCGATTAAAAGATTTAAGATTGAATTTGCACAATTATAATAAATTTAAGATATTTTATTACTTTTTCTCGAAACTATACCTAACTCATCCAACCGAAGAACTTAAAAAAGGACCTGCAACTGCTGATCAACGCACGATTAACGTCACGTGCAAAATATGGATCCTCGTGTGCCTCAAGCTGAATCATTTGACCTCTGACCTTGGAAGTTCAAGAAAGCTCGTTCGAGGTTTTGCTTTTGGTGACAAAACAAATGACCCACGAATTCCTCGTTTTGCTTTTGGTGACAAAACAAATGACCCACGAATTCCTCGTTTTTTTGCTCAATGCTTATATAATTTTTTTTTATCGTGCCCATAACAACAAAACATCATAAAAAGCCCCTATTTTATCAGCGCAACGCCGTCCTCATTGTCGAGACGTCGACATTTGACCTTCCACAAACCATCCTCCATTCATCAAGGAAAGACAGCTACATTTCAAAGGGATCATCGCCCCACCGGTCATCCTACGACACGCATTCGTTGAAAGCACCATGTAAAATTTTATTCATGACATGATTGGGTTCACATTGATTATTTAAGCGAAAAACGAATTATTCAAAATATATATAATTTTTAAGAAATAAATATATTTAAAAATTTATCAAGAAAGTATAATTAAATCTTAAAACTTTCAAAATATACAATCAAATTTTAAAAATTATCGAATTGGTCAAATTAAGTTTTTCCGTTGATTGCATTTTTTGAAAGTTTTAGAACTCAATTCTACTTTTATAATAAACTTTATGACTTAATTGCACTTTTGAAAATTTCAAAATTCGATTGTACTTTCAGAATTTAATTGCACATTTGTGATAAATTTTAAAATTTTAAGTGCAATTATCTTCTTCTTTTTAAATAATAGCTTGCACCACCTATAAAGACGAACAAACAAATGACATTGTCCTCATTCACAAAAGTAAATCATTGTCAATGATAAAATTATTTTTCGTCGAGTACTTATTTCAAGCAAATCATTTTTGGGAAAAATATTTTCTAAATCAGTCATTCTCCGCAAAATAAATAGAGCCTAATTTGTGTGTGTGTTTTTTGTGAGAAACTTATTAACAAAGTGATCAGCTTATAGGTGTACTAGTATATAGTCTCGTAGAGAATATTCACTGCTCGTGGGCAATTATACATCATGTAGACAGTGCATGCGTATTATAAAGAATTTACGATCATCAACACAAACTTACGTATTTGTCCCCGATTTCAATTTATCAGTTTCCAGTATTTACATTTCCTTTCCCTTTAGATTCTGTCATTCATGGTCCTCATTATGCAATTCAATTCCCTGTTCGAATCGCCACTGAACCCGGTTCATTAAAAAACAAAAAATCAACCTTTGGTGAAAGGTGCTTCACTGGTTTCTAGCAAAAAATAATGTCGTGATTTATTTATTAGTGTAATTTTTTGCACAAGTTTCCTATTGATCCAGCATGTAATATGTTAGGTGGTATTAGGCCTTTCTCACGCCCAAAAGGTAATTCAAGAGATGAGGCTTTTCCTCACATTTATAAAGTGACCATATGCCCCTTTTACAATCGATATAGAACATCCTCAGCAATCTCGCCCTCACATATGAAGCATAAGTCAAAGGTACACCCCATCACACATTAGACTTGGGTCGAAGGCACAACAATCCATGACTTTCCCATATGACTCTTGGGTCTAGACTTATTGGCATTCTGCGCATGGGTCGAAGGCACACACCCTCACACATTAGGCCTGAGACAACTCGTAACTCTCCCGCATGATTCTTGAGTTCAAACTTATTAGCATCCTGAGCATGGGTCGGAGGCACACCCCCTCACACATCGGACCTAGGTTGGAGATACAACAATCCATAACTCTCCTGTTTGACTCTTGGTCCAGACTTATTAGCATCCTTATGATTCTCCCGTGAGATCGTTGGGTCCAAACTTATGGGCATTTTCAACAATCTCACCCTCACACGTTAGGCCGACCTACCAAGGGGTAGCTTGTCCTAGGCAGTTATCCCGTTCTCTCTACCAATACGGTTTTAGATTGCCTTTAATGCTCCGAAAATGACCCACGAATGCCCCGTTGCTTACGTTGTTTTCATCGTGCCCCGTGACAGTTCGTGAAAAACCACTAATTTTATTTGCGCGGCGCGTCCTCATTGTCGAGACGTCGGCAATTCGACCATCCATAGCCATTTCTCCCCAAGAACCCCCCCACGTTTTAAAAGGGTCGATCGGCCCACAAATCATTCCAGGCCATATGCTCATTATAGTCCCAAATTTATTTCGAGTCACTAAAAATCCACAACTTATATACATATGAGAAGTTTATCCTAAATTAATTTTTGAGATCACCAAAAACTCCAAATGGTACTCCCATAAAATTTGTCACAAACTAATTTTTGAATTACCAAAAACCCGAAATTGGAACACTTGTGACATATTTACCATTTGTTAGCATGGATCAAATTTTACCATGAAATTGTCTAACTGGATAACACATGACAATGATTTAATTTGAGTAAATTTATCACAGATATACCAGTCGAGAGGTTTTGGTGATTCAAAAATTAATTTTGGGTAAATTTGTTATAGGTGCATCAATTTTGGATTTTTCGCATATTAACCCCTAAAAATACCATGAAAGAGCGGTGGTGGGTTTATAGACTTACTTTCAAATGATAATCTTTTCCACGATTTGTATAAAGGGTTCCGTTAGATGATACATCCGAAGCATTCCTTTAAAGTATCTAATAAAAAATAATTCAATTTTCAAGACATTGATATAACACGTCGTATTGAAAATTGTAGAGTTTGTTTAAAAAGATATTATCGAATCTCTTTGTACAATACCAACATTTTGTGAAAAGAAAAAATATAAAGACCTATTAAAACATCCCCTTTTTTCCGTGATAATCACATGAAACGTCGACAATTTTCGAAAGGTAAAAAGTCGAGAGGCCGCATGGAGCGTCGACATGTTCCATTCCATCCTTTATGAGCACTTTCAAGCTGCATGTTAGATCACCTACAACGTGTAACACCACTATAGATAGTCCATATTAAAAAAGTCTAAACCCTCAATAAATTTAAGCTACTAGATCAGAAGAGTCTATGTAGAAAGATCATTATTTCCTTCGTCAATGATTGGAAGAAACCATACCTAACATGCTGACATTCACAATAAGAGTCTATGCATAGAAAGATCATTATTTCCTTCGTCAATGATTGGAAGAAACCATACCTAACATGCTGACATTCACGATAAGAGTCTATGTATAGAAAGATCATTATTTCCTTGGTCAATGATTGGAAGAAACCATACTTAACACACTCGCATTCACAATCTACTAATAAGTAGGGATGTGCAACGGGAACCGTCTAATTCGGGAACCGCCCAAATCGGACCGGACCGGCCAGTTTTGGGCGGTTCCTATAGCCGGTAGTCCAATTCCCGGTTCCAAGGTGGGAACCGGACCGGTAGTTTTTATATATATATATATTTTTTAAAGTTTCTTAAGAATTTAAAAAAAGAAAAAGAAAATTCTTTAGAGTTTTAGGAAAGTACAATTATATGCAGATTAAAAGAACGAATCAATAAAGTAGTGTATAAATAAAGTGGATTGTTTTTTTAGAACGTACTATAATTTTTGCAAATTTTTTCCCGAAAAAGAAAATTACCGATTCCTCTGGACCGAACCAAACTGGTCGATCGGTCCGGTTCCCGGTTTCAGGACTGGCCGGTCCAGTCCATGATCCTAGAATTTGGGAACCAATTCTCGCGGTTCCACCTTGGAACCAGACCGGATCGGGAACCGATCACCCTACTAATAAGGATGTTGATTTCAATCGGAATCAGAAAACGGAGAGAAATACATCTCTTCACAAAAGCAATACGCCCAAAAATACGTACTTGGATACGAGATACGCGCCTCTAGACCAATAAAAAAAGGGGAAACATGAACGAATCATCCAGACACGGATAAGCACCGTTCACAAGATCTAGCATCAATCATGGCAATGTCCCGTCGAGATTCCCATGGACTGCTTTGTCGAGATTACAAGATCTAGCATCAATCATGGCAATGTCCCGTCGAGATTCCCATGGACCGCTTTGTCGAGATCACAGATTAGCCCCGGAATTTCTTTCGTAACTAAAATCAATCGGTGCACGCGAGAAGCGAAAAATAGGAACCAACGTTACAGCTTTAGATTCTGTTTCTGTCGCGAAGACACAGAAATCCGACGAAGTGGAAGGGACCGTGCAAGCATCATCTTGTCACGTCCCGACAGACGAGCAGCAAAGGACAAAACGAAGGCAGGGAAGGAACGGAGACATGGTCATGCGACGTTTTACCAATGGCCCAAACGTGCAGTCTCGTGTTTGGACGAGCGGCTGGTTGCGTCTTCGGCTTCGTCCGGTTGCGTACTCGGAGGCGACACGTGATGTCACGACGGAGCATACGCTCGCAGAGGCTTGTATAATACATCCGAAAGCAGACGACGCATGATCGGATAGGAGTTTATCCCCGCCATGATTTGTGGGACGGCATTATCCTAATCGATGACGAAGATCGCTTGCTTGTAGGAATGACGTGGATGGATACGAACGCGGTCCTAATCCACTGTTCCGTCCGTGGTATTCGAAGTCCGACGTGCTTTGCGACCATGTCATTGAACTTTAATTTCAGTATCCCTACGCCCCCGAATTTCCCAGTTGCTTGCGTTAATACATCTCGAGCGGATTTCCATTCAACTCTTCAAGCGATGGGTGTAGGGGACACATCATTAGCACGAGAACATCAACGTCTTGTTGGCTGATTGTCCGGATTTTCGCTCAAAGTGCATCGACCGAGGGAAAATAAGAGAAAAGAAAAGAAATACAACGCATTGGCTTGTCGAAATTAAGGTCCGGTAACCCAAAAGAAAAAATCGACAAAGTTTAGTGATTGCCGATAAAATTCATTCTATTAGCATGTATAAAAACATTTGACATCGATCGATGCTCCAATGAAAGTTACTGAATAATTTAGTTTAGATATAGAATGTTTAGTTACCAGCAAATCCCTTTTGGCCCCTGCACTTTCATTGAGATTTGAGTTCGTCCGGCATCGTTCAAACTTGGTGTAGAAGGGATCTCGCCCTTCTTCCGTACTGATATTTATTTATTTATTTATTTCCTTTTCTTCTTCTTCCTTCTTCCTTCTTCGTGTTATATTTATATTATACTATAAGTTTGTTGCAAGTGTGCCATTGGTTGATAGGAAGTTTCTCGTTGGCGTGTAATGCTCAAACTCCCTGGTCCTCTCGACTTAGGCTCAGCTGAAATTTGAAAAAAACTATTCCATATTTTACGTTTATCAATTCAGTACTATACTTTTCAATTTAACTAATTCAATCCTAAATTTTTACAAAAAAATTCAATATAGTCATTCTGACCAATTTCGTTAGAAACTGCCGATATAACGATCCAGTCATCACCATCGCCGTCAATGATCCTACGTGACACTCTACCATATCAATGATTTTCAACGAAAATTAATTTCCCAGAAGGATTATGTTAGAATTTCACGCAAAAATTTAGGATTGAATTAACAAAATTAAAAAAAATCTACGACCGAATTGGCATTTGCATAATAGGTTGAGGATTGATTAGGTAATCTTCCATTTAGTCGATATTAAAAAATAAGGGGAAGAGTACAAAAAAGCCCTAAACCTATTTCTATTTAGTTTTGAACTTTTCAAATCTTGTTATGATCGTTAATTGAGTCATTTCCAGCTAATTTTAATCAGAAATCGCTAACATAAAGACACTAAGCATCTTTCGTGGTATAGCTAGTGTTGATGTTGACTATTTTTTTGGATTGTCATCATTTTTTTTTCCTTTCATTTTGGCCCGTGACGGTCGCTAGCCACTAGGGTTGCCTCATCCACGGTTGACAGAGTCACGAAGGCCCTAAGCGACAGCCTTCATGCTCTTGCTCGCAGTCAGCGAAGGCCTTGGGCAAGGCCCTTCATGGCCCCGCCAGCTCTAGCCAAGGCAACCCTCAGCCAAAATGAAAGGAAAAAAAATTAAAAAATATTTACGTTAATGCCGATTATACCATGCAATATGACCGTCATTAACATTGGCGATTTATGGCTCACATTTTTCGGATGGGTTCAATTGACAAAATATAAAAATATTTAAAATTAACTCATCATAATTGAAAAGATTATGCTTGAATTAACACAATTGAAATAGTCTAAAGACTTTTTCCCAAAAATATATCTGACCGACCCAATCTCCTGAGAATAAGAACTAGAAAAAGACCTGCAACTGCTGATCAACGCACAATTATCGTCACGTGCAAAGAATGGGTCCTCGTGCTCAATCATATGGCCTCGGAACTTGGAAGCTAAGAAAGCTCGTTCGAGGTTTTGCTTTCGGTGATAAAACAAATGACCCACGAATTCCTCGTTTGCTCAATTGCTTACATCATTTTTTTTTATCGTGCCCATAAAGACACCACTACATAAACACCCCTATTTGATCAGCGCAACGCCGTCCCCGTTGTCGAGACGTCCAGGTTTGACCATTCACAAACCATCCTCCAATCGTTAAGTAAAGACATGGGACGATCACCCCTCCAAGTCATCCTACGACACGCGTTCGTTGAAAGCACCATGGAAAATCGTGTGAACGACATGATTGGGTTTGGCGACGCGGGGCGCATTTATTTGATTAAAAAACCCACGATTCGAATAATATTTTTTTGAAAAAGTAAACGTATTAAGAGTTTTAAAATTTATTACGAAAATATAATTGAATTTTAAAATTTTCAAAAAGAATAATTAAATCATAAAATTTATTATAATAAGTATAATTGAATCCTGAAAATTTTAAATAGTATAATTAAGTCATAAAATTTATCAAACTAATCTAATCTAATCCTTATATTAATTACACTTTTTAAAAATTTTAGGGCTCAATTGTATTTTTTATGACAAATTTTAAGACTTAATTACACATTTTGAAAGTTTAAGGACTCGGCCCATTTTGTGACAAGTTTTAGGACTTAATTGTAATTTTTGAAAATTTTACGACTTAGTGCATTTATCCTTCTTCTTTTTTTTTTTATAAATGATCTATTGTACCACTTACAAAGACAAAGAAATGAACAACATTCTCCTCATCTACGAAAATGTTTAACGTAAATCGCTATCAATGATACACATATTTTTCAATGATGTTGGTAATCTTTTTTTGGAAAAAATATTTTTCGAATCATCCATTCTTTATAAGATAAATGAAGCCTAATTTGTTTATCCATTTTTTTCTGTGAGAAACTTCTTAACCAAGCGATCAGCATATAGGTGCACTATTTATAACCGCATAAAGAATAATTATTACTTATGAGCAATTACATCGCATAGACTATAAAAATCAATGTGCTCGTATTGTAAATAATCCAGCCCTCAATTTCAATTTATCAATCCAACGGATTTCAGTACTTGCATTTCCTTTCCCTTTAGATTTAGTTGTTGCAGATCCTCATTACGCATTTCAATTCCCTATCCGAATCGCCACCAAACCCAATTCACAAAAAAAATAAAAATCAGAAATCAACCTTTAGCAAAATGTACTCCATTAATTCTTGATTAAAACAATGGTGTTTTTTATTTAATAACGTAATTTTTTGTGAAAGTTTCCTGTTGGTCCAACGTGTAATGTTCAAGCTTTGCGACTCTCTCGCAACTCATTCTCTACCTGAAATTTTAAAAGCACGACCTCACCGACCAAAAGACAAAATCGGAAATCCCGGAAGCAAAAAAGGAAAGGAATTGCACCAGCCGACCAACAACCCGATTGACGTCACGTGCAGATACCGATCCTCGTATTCGTATACCGAATGATCTACCTACGAAGGGTAGCTCGTCCTAGATTGAATCTCGGTCTCTCCACCAATGCAGTACTAGATCGCATTTAGTGCTACAAACACGACCCACGAATACCTCGTTCTTACGTCGTTTTCGTTGTGCCCGTGACGGCTCCCAAAAACCATTATTTTATTTGCTCGTTCTAGGTCTCAAATTAAATTTTAAGTGGCCAAAAATCTCAAAATCATACACATGTAATAAATTTCTTATAAATTAAATTTTGGATTACCAAAAATTCAAACTAGTATGCTTATAATAAATTTACCGTAAACTAATTTTCGAATCACCAAAAGCCCCAAATTAGAATACTCTTGACATATTTACCTTCATTTAGTATTGCTCAAATTTTACCGTGAAATTGCTTAACTGGATGATATGTGGCAATAACTCAATTGGGATAAATTTATTATAAAAATATCGGTTGGAGAGTTTTGGTGATTCAAAAATTAATTTGGGGTAAATTTCACCCCTATTAGGATTTGTAGTGATATTAACCATTAAAAGTAGCATGAAAGAGTGGTGGTGGGTTTATAGATCCACTTTTTTTTCTTTTTTTCTTTTTTGGCCAGTTATATAGATTTACTTTCAAATGATAATGTTTTCCATTGTTTGTATAAAGGGTTCCGTCAGATGGTACGTTCCAAGCTCATCCAAAGTATTTAATAAGAAAATAATTCAATTTTCAAGACATCAATGTACGTATAACGTGAAATATTCAGGTGGCGTTTCATTTCTTTTTTCGAGTTCGAAATGTACATGTTAACGCGTGTGATTCAACACGACGTATTGATTCTCGCCAAAAAAAATAACGTGACTCAACACAACGTATTGAAAATCATGGAGCTTGTTGATTAGATATTGTTGAATCTCTTTGTACAGTAACAACGTATTTGTGAATGAAAAGAAAAAGACCAATTAAAACATTCTCCCCTTTTTCGTAATAATCGTATGAAACGTTGAGACTTTCAAAAGGTCAAAAGTCGAGGGCCGCATCAAGCATAGACATGTTCCATTCCATCCTTTATGAGCTCTTTCCAGCCGTATGTTAGATCACCAATAACGTGTAAGACGACTACAGATGGTCCACATCTAAAAAAGTCAAAACCCTCAATAAGTGCAAACTACTAAACCAATAGAATCTTTATAAAAAGATCATTATTTCCTTTATCCATGATTGGAAGATATCATACCTAACATGGTCCCATTCACGATCCACCAATCGGGACACGGATTTTGATCGAAATCAGAAACCAGAATGAAATACGTCTCTTCACAAAAGCAATACGTCCAAAAATATGTCTTCGATATGAGATGCGCTTCTCTAGACCCAAAAAAATAAAATAAAAAATAACCAACCATCGAGACACGGAAAACCTACAAAGCTCAGTGACCGCCGGCAAAATTCACCTTGTTAGTGTGTATAAAAACTTTTGGAGATACAGACGCATGCCAAAACTTCTAAAAGATACACTTAAGTATCAAAATCGAAAAAAAAAATGAATATTTAAATGCCAATAGAGAGCCATGTGAAATTTCCTGTGAGCGACATCAGACAATCCCGTAAACTATCATTATGGATATCCAGCAAGTTTCGTCGGCATTGACACTTAAGTATCCAATTTAAAAAAAAATGACACTTTGCATTTTGAAAGTTTTGGCATTTATATGTCAACTCATATCAAGTTTTGGTATTTTGGGTATACTTCTACCAAAGCTTTTGACATCGACCAATGATCCAATAAAATTCTTGAATAATTTAATTTAGATTTAGAGTGTTTAGTTACCTGGAAATCTCGTTTAGCCCTAGCACTTCATGATATTTGAGCTCGTCCGGCATCGTGCAAACTTGGCGCAGAAGGGATCTTCTCACCCTTATTTCGTCCTGATTTTTTATTTATTAATTTCCTTTTCTTCTTCTTCATTGTTGATGTTATATTTATATTACACTATAATTTTGAAGCAAATGTCGTATTGGTTGGTAGGAAGTTTCTCGTTAGTGTGTAATGCTCAAACTCCACTCGACTTAGGCTTAGCTCAAATTTGGAGAAATTGTCTAATTGCTTGTAAATCTATCACATGAATATCAATTTAGTACTAAAATTTCCAATTTAGTCGATTTAAAACTTGACACGAGATTATAACTTAGTCATTCCGACAAATTTTATTGGAAATCGTTGACGTAACGGTCCATTCGTTGCTACCGCCAATTGTGCTATGTGGCACTTCACCATGTTAGCAATTTCCGGCAAAAACTAGCTTGCTAGAAGGATTACATTGGAATTGTGTAAAAAGTTTAAGACTAAATTGGTAAAACTAAAATGTTTAGGATTAAATTGGCATTTATGTAATAGGTTTGTGATTAATTGTAATTTTCCATTTAGTTGATATTAAAAAATAAATGAAAAGGTGCCAAAAAAAAGTCTTAACCTATTGCTTTTTACAAATTCAATCATAAATTTTTCAATTGTGTCAATTTAGTTCTAAACTTTTCACAATTTGTCAACTGAGTTTTCTCGATCAATTTTGATTGGAAATTACTAACATGTATATCAAAAGTTCTACATAGAGTCAACATTGACATGAAAAAATTTAACAAAAATGAATTTATTATTATTTTTTTCTTTTTTTCCTTTCATTTTGATTGGTGAGGGTTGGGCTAGCTAGTCCTTACAAGGGCTACCTCACCCATGGCCAACAAAGTCATGGAAACCCTAGGCGAGGGCCTTCAAGCCTCACTTGCAGTCGATGAGGTGATGATGGCCCTAGCCTAGGCCATTGTGGCCTCACTAGCCACAGGCGAGGGCGCGAATGGCCTTGCCTAGGGCTTTCGCTATCCCGTGGCTCTGCAAGGCAACTCTCATGCAACCAAAATGAAAGGAAAAGAGAAAAGAAATAATAAAAAAGAGAAGAAAAGAACAAAAAAATTCATAAATTATTAGCAGATTATTAGAAATATCCACTTGGTGCCAAACGTGTGGTGTTAACCTTAGTAATTTTTGGCCCCAAATTGGCCACATTAGTTCGATTGGCAAAATACGAAGATATTTCAAAGTAAATTAATATAATTAAAAGGTTTATGACTGAATTGATTCAGTCACAATAGGTTCAAGATAAACTTAATACTTTTTTCCAAAAATATACCCGACTCACCCAATCGAAGTCCCAAAAAATAAAATAAAAATAAAATAGAAAAATCTCCACAACTGCTGATCAACGCACAATTAACGTCACGTGCAAAAAATGGATCCTCGTGCGCCTCGAGCTGTGAATCGTTTGAGCTTGACCTCGTAACTTGGAAGCTAAGGAAGCTCGTTCGAGGTTTTGCTTCCGGTGATAAAACAAATGACACACGAATTCATCGTGCCCATGACGACACTTCACAAACCATCCATTCATCGCGCAAGTACAACGACGTTTCAAAGGGACGATCGCCCCCCCAAGTCATTCCTCAACACGTGTTCGTTGAAAACACCATAAAAAATCATATCAGCCACATGATTGGATTTCACATTGACGGTATGTTTATTTTCAACAAAAACCAATGATTCGAATAATATTTTATTAAGAAAATTATCGTGCAATCGCTGATAAAGGTGGATAAACGAACAAGACTCTCCTCGTCCATGGAAATCTTTTCACGTGAGTCGTTGGGATGATAAAGACATTTTTTGTCGAGTAATTATTTCAAGCGATGCAGATAATTATATTTTAAGAAAAATAATTTTTTCAGATAATTTATTCTTCATGAAATAAATTAAACTTTATTTATGTTTTTATTTGTGAGAAACTCATTGATGAAGCGGCCAGCTTATAGGTGTATTGTTTATAACCACATAAAGAATGTTCACTATTCATGAGCAGTTATATCGTGTAGTCTATAAAAGCTTCGATTAGCGTATTCTAACGAATCCATCATCATCAACACAAACTCACATATTTTTCCTCGATTTCAATTTATCAGCTTCGAGTACTTGCATTCATTTCCCTTTAGATTTTAGTTATTCTCGATCCTCATTACGCAATCCAATTCCCTATCTAAATCGCCACCAGACCAAATTCACCAAAAAAATCAAAAATCAACTTTTGGCAAAATATACTTCACTAATTCCCAGTGAAAATTATCGGTGTCATTTGTGGTGCAAGTTTCCTATTGATCTGGTGTGTGATGTTCGAACTTCACGACTCTCTCCCAACTAAGGCTACCCGAAATTTTAAAAACCCGACCTCCCTGGCCAAAAAAAATTTCGGAGTCCCGGAAGCTAACCAACGACCCGATTGACGTCACGTGCAGATCCCGATCCTCGTATTCGTATGTCAAACGATTGACCTACGAAAGGGCAGCGCTCGTCCGAGGAAGTGTCCCGATCTCTCCACCGGTCCAGTCCTAGATTGCATTTAGTGCTCGAAAAAACCGATCGACACATCCCTCGATGCTTCCGTCGTCTTCACCGTGCCTGCGGGTCAATTCCATAAAACACCCTTAACTATAGCTTTAGTCCAAAAAATACCCCAAACTTTTTTTTGTCTCGAAAAAAACCCTCAACTTTTACTTTAGTCCCAAATCTACCCTCCGTAAAAAATCACCATTAACTCCTTTGCCCAATTTCGTCATTTTCTATTTTTATTTTTTTATTAAATGGAGGAAGCCGGCGCGGAGTCGGCGAGGGTCGCCGGGCGGCCCTCGCCGCATCGGGCGCCCAGTGACCTCGCCGGGCGTCGGCGAGGGCGGCCTAGGCCCGGGCGACCCTCGGTGTCGGCGAGGGCCGCGCAAGCCCGGGCGACCCTTGCCGGCGTCCGGCGAGGGCCGCGCAGCCGGGCGACCCTCGCGGCGTCGGGCGGCGCGGCCGCCAGCCGATCCGGCTCGGGCGGCCCTCGTCCGATCCGGCTCTGGCAGCCCTCGTCCGATCCGGCTCGAGCGGCCCTCACTCGACGCCGGCGAGGGCCGCAGATCCGGCTAAGGGCCGCCCTCGCCGGATCCGGCTTGGGCGGCCCTCACCCTCGCCCGGGTCGCCCTCGCCGGATCCGGCGAGGGCGACCTTCGCCCGAGTCGGGCGAGGGCGCCCTCGCCCGGCCGAGGCTCGGGTGGCCCTCGCCGGCGTCGGGCTAGGGCCGCCCGGGCCCGGCGCCCTCGCCCGACGCCGGTGAGGGCCGCCTGCCTTACTCCGGCGCCGGCTTCCTCCATTCAATAAAAAAAAAAAAAATGACGAAATTGGGCAAAGGAGTTAATAGTGATTTTTGACGGATGGTAGATTTGGGACTAAAGTAAAAGTTGAGGGTTTTTTGAGAAAAAAGTTTGGGGTATTTTTTGGGACTAAAGCTATAGTTGAGGTTTTTTGGAATTGACCCTCTGCTGCTGTTGAAACGTCCGACAATCTGACCATCCATAACCGATTTTCCCCGAAGGACACCCACGCTTTTAACAGGGTACCGTCGGCAAGCCATTTCGTATAAATGCTCGTCATCGGAAGGACACCCACGTGGTAGATTAGTCGGATTGTCGGCAAGTCATTTCATATCAATGTCTATCACAAATTTTTACATCATCGAAAATTCTAAATCAATACATTTATAAAAAAATTATTCTAAATTAATTTTAAAATTATCAAAAATTGTAAATTCAAACACTCATGATGTATATACAAATTTCACCTTAAAATTACTAAATTAAATAACATGTAATAATAATTTGATAGACATGACAAATTCGTGTGGAATTCTATATCAGTTTGGGGTTATTTGTTACAAGTGTATTGATTTGAAGATTTTGGATAACCCCAAATTAATTTTAAATAAAATTTTCTTAAACATATCAACTTAGGATATTTTGTGATATTGACCCTCAAAAGTATCGTCAAAGACCAATCGATTTATAAATTTACTTTCAAAGGTTGTTTGTATAAATGGTTCCGTTAAATGTTACGTCCAAAGCACTTGTCTAGAATATTTAATATGAAATAATTCAATTTCCACGACATCAATATTGGCGTAGCGCGGCTCAAACGGCGGGTCAAGAGCCCTAGAGTTTCTTTGAAGGGATATCGTCGAATCTCTTGAGCAATAATTGCATTTTGCAGGGAAAAAAAGACTTAGGAAAACATTTCCCTCTTTTTTTTGCACGATAATAGTACGAAACGTTGAGGATTTTCGAAAGGTAAAAAGTCAAGGAAATTCCTTCCTTTATGAGCTCTTTCCAGCTGCATGTTAGATCACCTACAACGGGTAACATGACCATAAATAAATCCATATTGAAAAAGTCTAAACCCTCGTTAAACTTCAAGCTACTAGACCATTAAGAGTCTATATAGAAAGATCATTATTTTCCTTCGTCAATGATTGGACAAGGCCATACCTAACACGCGCACGATCATGATCCACTAATTGGGATGCCAATTTCAATCGGAATAAAAAAAAAAAAAGAGAGCGAAATACATATCTCCACAAAAGCAATACGCCCAAAAGTATGTCTTTGATAAAAAAAAAAAAAAAAAACTTCAATACCATAAAAGGAGACCAATGCGTTGGAAATCTTAAAATTTGTCATAAAAATACGATTGAGTTAAAATTTTTAAAAAGTAAAAACAAGTCTTAAAACTTATCACGAAAATACATTCGAGTCCCAAAACTTTAAGTCCTCAAATTTATTAAATTGGTTCAATCAATTCTATTTATTGACTCTTTTTTTAAGTTTCGAGATTCAATTGTAATTTCATAATAATTTTTAGAATTTGAATATATTTTTTAAAAGTTTTAAGACTTAATTAGATTTTTATAATAAATTTTAGAATTTGATTATATTTTTTAAAAAATTTAATAATTAATTATATTTTCAGGATAAGTAATATATTTTGATTGTATTTATCAAAAAAAAAAAAAAAAAACATGAAGATATCATCGAGACATGGATAAGCACCGGGAAGCCAACCCATAGTGCACCAGGATCTAACGTGGTCCGTATAGTGCGTCCATCGATCATGACGATGTCCCCTCGAGATTCCAATGGGTCGCTTCGTCCGGTTCGCCTTTTCTCGTATTCGGGCGTCGTTGTGGGGACCACAGATTAGGCCCCTAGAATTTCCTTTCTTAAATTCCGAAACCCCGGCGGGCCCCACGTGGAACGTTAGATAGGTGCCACGAATTTCGGGCCACGATAGGACCTAATGGCCAGCTCAGTCATTATATTAATCTTTTTTTTGGGATTATTTTATACTTACTATCTTATCCGGAATTCCACATTATAATAATAATTTTTTCGGGGCAAATTATTGCCAATTTTATAACGTTGCACCCCCAATCATACGAGAGAGAATTCTCCATAGCGAATCCCCACGCGCCGAATTATAAAACTAATTTTTTTTAAAATAATAATTGTCAAAGAGGGTTTTTCGTTTCGGAGCTTTCTTTCAATTTTTAGCTCCCACCATCCTTTCCTCTTACGACATCGAAAGAAATATCTTAGAGAATAAGCCGAGATTCTCCGACGACCTTCGGATGGATTCAGATGCAAGATTGACTTCCCGTGCGCAGCACGTGACGGACTTTCTTGTCATGACGGGACGAGTTCGTACGAGAAAAAAAATTGAATTAATGGGATTCGTTTTTTCCTGCCCAAGGTTCGTGATTTTCTTCAATTATCAATGCACGTGGTGCGAGTGAGTAGACGGTAATAATTGATTTTGTGATATATATATATTTTATGAAAGGTAGTTGGGTGTTAGATTAAATCATGGGTAGCTGAAAAGAAAAGGAAACAAAGACGCTAGTGATACCAAAAAACCAAATGCCAGATTTTTTTTCCATTTCCTTAGCCAAGTGGTCCTCGTTCGATGGCCAAAGCCAAAACTTTGTCCCCTCTTCAAATTTTCGGTCATGATGGAGATTTCCTTTCTCTTCCATTTTTCTTTTCCAATTTCAATCTTTTGATTTGACAAAACAGGCGAAATGAGCGGCCCGCATTAATACTATAAGGAGCGTGCATTGGGTCCGGCTCAAAGATCAAATCAACTAATTTCACGGGGGACTAACATATTATTATATTAGTAATTTCGTC
Source organism: Corymbia calophylla (assembly GCA_014182845.1). Classification (NCBI taxonomy): domain Eukaryota; kingdom Viridiplantae; phylum Streptophyta; class Magnoliopsida; order Myrtales; family Myrtaceae; genus Corymbia; species Corymbia calophylla. Next base: position 4,331,468 of record CM024695.1, read on the forward strand.
CTACCCTATAAGTGACTTTCAATATATTTATTGACTTTGAGAAAGAAAACGAAACATTACAAAAAAAGAGATAATGTTGTCATTTTCCTAGGCCTTCCGATTCGGTTTCATGATGAGCAAAGTCAGTTCTTAGTTTCATATACTAAGAACCAACATTATTTAGCCCAATTCTCAATTCAGATTGAGAATCTACCCATCTTAGAATCAATCATCATTATTTAGGAGTTTTATACTCAAGATGGAAATACTACTCATTATAAACGAGCTCGTCACCCCGTCATGGTATTGGTGAGGTAGAGCCTAATAATCAAGTTTTGCATTATCCATATCTCGAGATCATCTAGGCTATGCACAAAAGGTGCGGGTGGAGTGCAAAATTACTAGAAAAATGTAAAATTACATCCCCTTTCCTTTTTTGGTCTTTCATATCGGCCTTTAAGTAATCAATCGAGACACGCAATAATGCTAATTACAGGTGATTGGTTTTTCTAGACAACGAACTCGTGAAGCCGTCCCGGCGATTGCTCCTTCTCCAAATTGCAAAGCGTGTTCCTCTGGCGGACCATTAACGTGACGTCACATCACATTAACTTAATCCAGGCCTATATAATACCGTCGGGGGGGTCCCGCTTCCCGACTGCCACGTGGGCTCTCCTGAGTGGACGGTCATTGACGTCACCAACCACCCGGGGCTGACCAGAAGGGAAGGAAGGAATCGGCTGCGGCCGTGGCTTGGCCACGACGCCCACGTGGCGACCCCGCGGTCCCGAGCGATAACAAATCCCGGGCAAGGAAACAAAACGCAGGTCGTTTCCCGGGTTGGGGGGTGGGCGGGGGGAATGAGCACATGCAATATGACGAGGCGCGCGTCGCATAAATAAAGCGCGAGGAACGCGTCGGCCCAACGAGTCTCCGTCTCTGACTCGCCCGAGTCCTCCGTCGTCGTCGTCCGGCGAATGCGAGCGGCGAGAGGAGGCGTCACGGCACGGGAGACTCCGCTTCTTCTTCTCCTCCGGCGGCGGCGGCGGGAAGAAGAAAGAAGCAGAAGCAGAAGAAGAAGAAGAGGATCCGAGACCTCCGCCTCTCTCTCCCTCCCCGCGCGAGATGAGGTAGGTCGCAGAGAGAGAACGCATCTCCAGCTTCCGCGAGCTCTGCCCGGCGCCGATGAATAACAACATTTCCTCGGTAAGCCGGAGATCGAGATTCGATTGCGATGTTCGTCCTGCGGGGCTTGTTCGGCGGTTCCGTATTGTTAGGAACGCGTGTTCCGTATGATGTGTTCTTCGCATGCTCAAAATTCCCCTGGCGCGCGGAAATTCTTACGTGCGCGGGGCTCTGAGTTTTTTTTTTTCCTGATTTTGAGGATTCGATTGTCTGACTGATTCCGTACGTGCTGTGTGGTCACGAGATCGCCGGACGCTGGCTCGTGCTCGCTCATTCATTTGTTTTTTTTTGTTGTGGTGGTGGTGGTTTTTGGTTGCAGAGATGCAGCTCTCTGACGATAGGTGAGCGGATCTGCGCGGCTTTCATACCGTTCGTGGCGATTTTCGAGATTTTTATATTCACATTGGTCGACTGCTTCGAGTGCCGCCCCCGGCCGCGCGGCAAGAGACTTCACTACAGTTTCAGAGATCTGGCTCGCCTCGCAGATGAGACAACATGTCTGTCTCTCTGTCTCTCTGTCTTCCTGTCCCTCTGTCTGTTTCTGGCAATTTTTTTTTTTCTGGTTCCTTTGATTGTGCCCTGAAGAATTTTCTAGTCCATAGTAACAATTAGCGTCTATCGCCTGGGGAAAATTGTGGATTTGCAACGATGCTCACTTAATTTGAAATGAATCATGGCGGTGTGTCGTTCTTTCTTTCTGTGTGTGTATACGTGAAAATCCGGTAGCAATCTTTTGCAGTTACCCATCGAGTGTAAGCAATTTTTTTGAACTATGTCGTGTGTATGAAAACAGAAATATGATAGGTGCCTTTGGTTACTTCGCAGTCACCGTGAACGAAGTGGAAGCGTTGCATGAGTTGTTCAAGAAATTGAGCAGTTCAATCATTGATGATGGTCTAATCCACAAGGTAAATCACGACATGCTGTTTGATCCTTACCATAAATCTTTCATCGGGTCATTAATTTCATCGGCCCTTTTCCTATTCTATTTATTGAGCCCTTTGGGGAGAAGTTTTGGATTTCCTTTAGCTAGATTGACCAATCCGTGCATATAACTTAAATTACTTGGGGACTAAAGATTATGATCTTTTACTCATATTTGGAAGTTAAACGCTTGTTATTCATGTTCTGTTCATATAGTTTGCACACAATTAGTTCTCTTTATTGTAAATTTATTGTAACATTCAGTGTACTGACTGTGTTGGTCTGTTTAAAAAGAGCGTCAAAGAACCTGACACCATATGCTTACTTTATACTAATTAGCTGCAAGGTGCTCAGTGAATGGTTGACTTTTGTCCAATTCCACTTGCAATGATTTGCGCCAACTGATTGCATGCATTTCTTCTTGTTATAAACATGTTATCCACTTTCCAACTGTTAATTGTAAAATACCTGTTGGCACAGGAGGAGCTTCAGTTAGCGCTGTTCCAGACTCCATCAGGAGAGAACCTTTTCCTCGACCGGGTGAATAATCTCGGCGACTTTTATCCATCTTTACTCTCATTTCTTATTATAGCTGCTCCGAACTGTTTGGTCTTTAATACAAGTGAAGGGGGGTAGTTCTTGGATGGTAGAACATTGATCCTTCACACTATGAAGATTTAATTCAGATTTTCTTGAGCATTGATACTTTCAGTGATTTGCAAAGTGTCAGTGTGAAGCTTTCCTGGACCAAAAGTGATATGGGTGGCAGTGCTAATCCTTTCTTGGCCGTCCTCTGTCTCTTTGTTAATGTGTGTTTTGTGTTTCATTTCTTTTCTAGGTCTTTGATGTTTTTGATGAAAAGAGAAATGGAGTCATTGAATTCGAAGAGTTTGTCCATGCACTCAATGTCTTTCATCCCTATGCTCCAATTGAAGACAAAATAGATTGTAAGGATTCAATATGTGGTTTACTAATTATGTTGCAGCAGAGTTACTTTGTGTCGATGGTAATCTATCTTTTCTTTGCAGTTGCATTTAGGTTGTATGATCTCAGACAAACTGGGTATATCGAGCGAGAAGAAGTATGTTATTTCATTCCGATTGCTGATTTACCAGACATATAGGCAATAGGCGCATTAACCCTCGATTGGTTTCAGGTTAAGCAAATGGTTATTGCGATTTTGATGGAATCAGACACAAGTCTCTCCGATGACCTCATTGACGCAATTATCGACAAAGTAATACAGATCTTACCAAAAAAAAGGCATTGTATTCCTTCTCATTTTCTCCTCACGTTTGGTGACAACCTCATCCTCACAGAAGGCATATTCCTCTTGCAGACATTTGCTGATGCAGATGCTGACATGGACGGTAGGATCAGTGAAGATGAATGGAAGGCTTTTGTGCTACGAAATCCGTCTCTTCTGAAGAATATGACTCTTCCATACTTAAAGTATGTCTTTGTTTAATCTGTCCTTGTTTTGCATGTCACTGTTTCCACAATCTTCATTGTCGTTCCTTTCTTTTTCAATAGCCTTTTCAATTCCTAATTGACCATCAGAGTTTGGGAGTATGGACTTAGCTGCTTATACGAAATCTCATTTTCCAGGAATGTCACTACCGTGTTTCCGAGTTTTGTTTTCAATACTGAAGTCGAAGACTGAAAGCTCTAGTGAATTGTCATTGCACTACTGGATAGCTCCCTCCATCAAAATATGGTCTCACACGAACAGCCTCATTTCAGTAGATATAAATAGGTCAAGTTTTCTGTGCATCATGGAAAGTTTTAAGTTTAGAGCAGATTCCACTTTGTCATTTGATTATGGGGACTATAGTGCAGCCATCTACTCAGTGATCCGAGCGAACAAGGAAAAGAAAGGAACTTATTAGAAGGTGAAATGCTATTTTCGCTCCGATTAGAGTATGGCATTCGCGGGCATCTGCTTGATGTCGGTTGGGCGTTAAATTGCAGCATGGAGGAAGAATCTCACAGAGAAAAGAAAGGTAAAAACAAAAAGAAAAACCTGGATTCTAGTCATTCGACCCACATTTTCATAGCTCATGCTCCTTGTTGAGGTGCAATCATCAATTTTGTAATGGCGTATTTATTCACCAACAATTTGCCTTAGGTTAGTTGTGTACATAATTTTCCTCGATGTCTAGCCATTGGCAGCTTGAATGTTAATAGTTTGGACCTTCGAGAGAAAGATCATTGCACTCTAGGTCAACCCTTTCGGTCCTCAAATCTGCCATTGAAGGCCTTGTACATAGTTTCCTATGTGAAAGGGACAATTGTTTTTGCTCAGTGAACAGAGAGACGATTCATTTTCTCTTGACTTGTTGCTTGACTCTGTTCCTCAATGTTTTCTTGTTTTGGTATATGCACAGGGCAAAAGCCTCATAAAAAGAGGAAAAGCTATCAAGTACCACGATCTTTGATTCCTAATTTTTCTCCTAATAGAGAAAAAGCCAACTCCGAAAGGGGAGTGGTCTAGGCGATTTTTGCAGGTGCACTGAAATTGGGAGCTGTGATGAATGGAGGGAGCAATGTGATTTCAAACGTGACGAGATGGACTGTCGTATCAATTCAAGAAGAGCTTCAATTGGACTAAAATTCAATGTGCATTTAGATTTGAGTACTGTTAGGGATTTGATAAATTACCTTTTCCTATCATAAGTAGGATATTGAGTTTCCTATGTTTCTTGGTTAAAAGGTTTCTTTTTCCAACTTGAAGCAGGATTTCAATTTTATATGCGTACGGTAGTTATTCTTTCTATTCATTCATTGAGGCTAGCCTTTTACTCTGGAACATGATGCAAACCTAAAATTAGATGCATGTCCTACGAGACTCGTCAGATTCTGAATTGAGTCGAGGTCACTACTTTGGGACGCATGGTACGATATGAGTGCTGTCTCCTCCCAACTGGCCACTACTGAAGCCGGTGGCGAATCTAGGCCCCTGCCAGTGGAGCAGACTCTTGATGTTGAAACGCAGTCATTCCCAACAAACGTTGGTAGAATCCTGAGAGCTGGGAGATTGGTCAATCTTGGTCCCGTAGCGATTGTTCTCCGTGCCACTAGCACTCCTGGTCCTAGCGTGCAGAGCACGGAAAACCAGGAGTCTTGGAGCTGGAGACGCACAGGAAAACAGGATGGTGATCACAGAGTCAGAACAGTCTCTTCGAGGCCTCAGGGTTAATGAAGGAGCTTGTGAGCCTGATCACGAAGACTCTTCAGGGACGAGGATGAAGCACCAGTAGCAACATCTGGTGGTGAAGGCTGGATTAAAGTCGGAAGAAATTGGTTATGACGACGAAGGTCCTATTTTCGAGGGAAAGGAGGAAATTGTCTCGGTCCCCAATGAGATGATTCATGAAGCCATGTTGGGTAAAGGGTTGTCGGCTGCTCTGAAGCTGCTTGAGCAACGGGGAAGAAGCTCAAAGGAACCATCGATCTGAGGTGGTCCAATCGCGGATGAGAAGAAGGGCGAAGCTAATAGGCATCGCGAATGACGGAGGGGAGAGCGATCCGAATTGAAAGGACAGGCATGGACGAGTCTGGTCGAACTTAACCACGAAGGAAGCTTCCTGGTCTTTTTCCCGTTAACTTTCGGACAACCCGTCTACGCTAAGCCTGGTTCCGAGTAACTATCCTTGAAGTGGCATTTGCCAGTATCGAGAAACATAATGACGCTGCTTGGTGATAGGAAAGTGGAGCAAACGAAGGAGGCCGAAGGCCTTGAGGTATTATTCTTCACGAGTATGACTATGAATTTGGGCAGCAATTGGCAAATTCTGGTCTTCCCGGCCTCAAAACGAGTTCTCTCCAATCCACGTGAGAACGATGCGCACATCGTTTCATTCCTACTGAACTTTCGTTCAACGGATTGTTGCGTCAATAAGTTCAAATTGGACCGAGATTCTTCCCATCTATAGAGTTTATGAACAATTATCATACTTTACGATGATCGTCTGTCGTGTTACACTGAAAAAAACTGTAATTTTCATCTTGTGATGTCTGAACGACTCCAAAGTGTCCTTCATTGAGCTTTCTTTTTAGATCCCACTAAGACCATACTTCCTCAAATGTAAAGACGAGCATCAAAACAAACCTCCCTTTTCTTCTTTCCCATTCAATTTTAACAATATCCCACAGAGATCGATTGTTTACACTTCACAAGTAAGATCTCTACAAGTTACATGACTTTAATGACCTTTTATTTTATCTTTTTGGTTTTTGGTTTTTTTTTTTTTTTTTTTTTTGGGTTTTTGCATTGTTCTTGCTTCTTACACTTTCTTACAAGAGAATTGACACTTGCATGTTATAGCAATAAAACAAAAGCACATTCCAAGCGGGAATCCTCCACTGCACTTCTGCAGCCTGCTTCATTGAAGAGGATGTCCAACTTGTGCTGCTGAATGGAGAGTGCTCGTGCCCCCACTTTGACTGAGCCAGCACCCCTCACAAATAAAAAGTGTTTTCTCTCTCTACAGTTTCTTTCGCCAAACGAAAATTGCTACCTCCGGCTCTTCGAGCTGAGGAACGAGCATCTGTCTGACTAGGAGAATTACAGGAACAACTATCCCCCCAGGTGATGTTAACTGGTAGAATTCTTTCTGTCAACAACCAACCGTTGGAGACGTCTTAGACGGTGCATAAGCTGAGTAAAAGAAGGCCGCAAATGTGGCTCCCTGCAAGAGGCAACTTGCAGTCAATTCTCAAGTGAAAGCAGCAAAGATCGATTAGGAGTCACAGCACGAAGACTTCCGGTTACCAGATAGACGACTTCGTCATTCAAAAGAGTTGTAAACGTAAGAATAACACAACTAAAAAGCAGATATGCATACTCATATCAGATCTTGCGTGGGAAATGTCAAGAACCATTCTCAATCAAATACTCCCCATCTTCATATTGCACAAGGTTAAAGATATTTTTTAGGCTAAGACTTACGTTTGCCAACAATCTTGCATTATCTGTGCAACAGCGGGGTCAACCTCCCCTGGGATTTCAAGACGCCTGTTCTGGAAACCAACAGCTCCAACAACTTGCATCGAATTCAACCCCTTCCATGGTATAGACAAGGTTGCCAACTCCCACAGTATCACACCAAAACTATAAACATCACATCTGCAAAAAATATAAATATGTCATGCGACAAATCCAGGAGTGAAATAATAAAATTATAGAAATGGAATACAATAACATTGTTTGCACTTACTTCTCGTTGGCCGGTTCATTCCTTAGAACTTCTGGCGCCATCCACTCCGGCTGTAACAAAAGAAGGCTTCATCATTGGGATAGCGCAAATGGTTCTCATGATTTCATTTCATCACTTCGGGCATTAAAAAATACAGCAATATGCCTAAATAAGCATCAGCATTGAAATTACCGTTCCAGCGGTGGACTTTGAGGACAAAAACGTATGATGCTTCATTCGTGACAAGCCAAAATCACAAACCTGGAAAGGCAAAATGACAGATCTTAAAGATTGCTTCCAACTTAAGAGAGTGCCAAAGCGGGAAAAAAAAAGTGTCCAATCATTGCTAATGTAAACCTTAACAGCCCAGTTCTTATCAACAAGGAGATTTGGAGATTTTAGATCTCGATGCACAATAGTTGGGTGGCTTGTGTGCAAGTAATTCATCCCTTTTGCCTGCCAGCAATGAGAAAACAAGGCCCAGAAAGGTAAGTGAGGAGGAGCTCATGGATGTAACAGAAATCTCACATAACAATGTATCTCTGCCAAAACTCATGGCAGATTTGCGTGGCCTAAGACAAGAAGGCAATTGGAACATGTACAATGCCATGCACATGTAACTGGAACAAGCTCACACTCCCACGCACTCAGAGACCATAAGGAGATGGGGGAGAGAAAGAAGGAAAAAGAGAAGTTAGTAGGACAATCCCATACCACATCAAGAGCCATTCGCATGCGCCTTCTTTCATCAAGTTGAGGATTGGGACGATGCAATAACCGGTATAAACTTCCCCTAAGAAAAAGAGTTGTAATATAAGCACGTGACATCAAAGAGATTATAAGATCATGACATCATGTGAAGAAATCAGTCATTGAAGGTTTAAACATTTGGAAGGAAGACTAAAACTTGTAGTATGAAGCTATCACTAATTGAACAAACTTGTGAACTGGAGTACCTAGGGAGAAATTCTGTCAATATAGAAAAATGAGGAGGCCGTGTAACTGCTCCCATGAAAAGGACGACATTGGGATGCCGCAACCTTAACATGATTTCAACCTTGAAAAAAAGCATAAAATTCGATCAGTTTCAACCCGTGAAGGAACTGATAAGGTAATGAAATTCAAGGAATTGAACTTACTTCACATTTAAATTGTGCCAATGCTTCCCCCGAAAAGTCTTGGTCCAGAAACTTCTTTACAGCAACTTCCTGAATACAATGCCGAGAACATCATTACAGAACACGCAACCAAACTGATATGCAGACCACAAACAAAGCAATCATGACTATAAGACTTTCATACATTCAGAAAAAGAAGTTCATTAGCAAGAGGCCAAGAATTTCATAAGGGATTGGGAAGCATTTGGTGAGGATTTTTGCTTCACACAACTGCAAAGATTTTTATTTATAAATGACATAAATCACCATAAATCTGACTAAACGTGAGGTTGGTGTCAATTAATAATGAACAATCATGACTGTGAGAAGAACAGGAACTTACAGTCCCATTCCACTCAGCTCGATAGACCTCCCCATATGATCCTGCAAGAAAAAACATGAGCCCAACCCATTACTAGTATTGATTGACAGGCAATTACAAGTCTAGTTATTTATTACAAGCACATGACTGTTCTTTGAGAAAGTTCTTAAATTCAAGTTCAACAATTTTTAGTATGGCAAGAATCTGCCCCCCCAATAAACACATTCAACAAAACCAAATAGAAAGCCCTTGTGCTCGCTACATCCTACCATTCCATGAGAAAATTCCAGGCAACCAAAATTCAAAACCAACAGAGAACGCTGAGACAATGATCAACGGACACTAGCTCAATGCATTTCTTGCTAGGTTGCATGATTTGCTCAGTTATTTCAACTCCCCGAAGCATCTCATCTTTCAATATGCTCTTCCTTGTCTCTAGGAGCCTAGACATCCACTGTAAACCTTTCCTCATTTGGACCTCACCCTTCACTTCAAGGATATGCCACCAAAAGCACAGGCTAAGTGCTCTCAAAGAACTTTAAAGTCTATGGACAAGAGTTGGCAAATCAATAGCTCTCTCCTGGAAGCGTGCAAAAGGGTAAATATAGACTGTTGCTGAAGCCAGGGGATTCCCAAAGGGCTGAGCACAAGCAGTGATGACATCATAGGAACCAGGCTAAGAGGCAGTTGAGCAACTCAAGCGAACTTCCCTAGCTTACTAAAACATAGAGACAGAAAGGATAGGGTTTTAAAGGTGGCCTGAATACCAAATCTTCCAACACAGCTCGTAATTTACGAATCTATGTGCATACTAAGGTATAATTAAGCTTATGAAAAGATGGAAATCTCCCGTAAACTTTAATGTGATCTTTGACAATTTGAAGTGTGTAAAACTACAAATTGCATTATAGTCAAAGATGTCGGTTTCATCATATAGATGCAAAATGGAGGACAGTATACCAGTACAATCAAATGCAGAAAGAAAGATGCCTTCTTCTGAATGAAGAAATGGATACACACTTTTCATCCAATCAGTTTGAATAAACCTTTGTAATATTCTCCTTAATTTCAGTTTGGACAAGATGCCAATACATACTCTAGCCAAGAAGATCCATTAAATTAACATAGACATGAAAAACCTCAAAACGAATCAACTTTTGAAGGTTTTCACACAGATGACAAAATGCATCACATAGTCAATCAATTCTAGAGGCCAATACATGGAAAGAGACAACTAAGGATCAAGAAAACAGCATTGTGAGAAAAAAAGAAGCACTCAATGCTCAAGCAAAGAGAGAAGATATGGCCTTGAAGTGAAAAACCAAAAGTGCCCAAGGAAGTCCAATTCCACACCAATGGAAAAATAGATAGCAGAGAATCCGTCTGATGAAATACCAAATAAGGACTCTTAATAGCTGATAAATGCTGAGCTCGGAATGTAATTTAGGCAAGATGCCAGAGATAGACATCTCATTGTAACGCAATGATCTTCAAAGTACAGCAAAGGCATACACAGCTTAGACAGCATTTGAAAACAATGTCCAAGTATTTTCCATCCTCCCAAGAGGACTGGCATAGAAAGTGTAAAAGTTCTTACCAATACCAATTCGTTCGCCTATCTGAAGATCCTCCCATCTAATGTCACATTCTGCATCCCCACCAAGCATTGGATTAATTGTCTCACTGTGACCATTACAGTATATTACATGTGCACCGCTGGCTCTGGTTCTTTCTTCCAATTTTAAAGAGGATTCAGCACCTGCATTGTCATAGTTATTACCACTGGTTGTGCACTGGCCAACTTGGCTTTGAGAAAAATCACCTGAAACAGAATCTCCTACATCAATTCCCCATGCAAGGAGATTCCCAAGTACAAAGACAGAAAGCCATACCTGATATTGCAGCACTAGTCCGAATCATATTACTGGTTCCACTATTGACAAGCACAAATCCTTCACTTGCAGCGTCAGAAGTTTCAGAACACAAAGGGTAGCCAAAAGTCGCAGCATCCTTTTCCAACTTTACAAACTTTTCAGACGATTCCATGGCATTCATTTCTGATTCACCAGCACAGCTAGAATTTTCCACTGGTCTAACAACAGTTGAAGGTAGCCGATGACCATGACTGGACAAGAACTTATCCTGATGATTCTGAGACAAAGAACCTCCTTTATGCCTTTCAACCAAGTGGCATCTTTCATGAGCTTTTTGTTTGTCAACTTCACGACCATCAACATCCAAAAATAAATCAGGTGGAGGGGAGGCTCCACTCTCCAGTAAAACGGCATGGAGCTTCTGAGCGAATTCTGGATTTTTTGATGCACTGATGACATACTTCGACACATTTTTTACTTTGACCTTCTGAGATTGTCTTGCTTCTCCACTTATACTTGATGGACGTTCCCGTGATTTACGTAGGGAGGGAAGAAGTTTCCCAAAATCATTTTCAAATATTTCAGTTTGATTTCTTTCAGAAAGGATCCTTTCATCCTCTTCTGTGCTATTGCCAGCGTGAGCTGTGTCTCCTGTATTCAAGTGGCCAATGTGGCAAGGTCCCTCAAAGTTCAGGCCCGCTGCCAGGGTTTGAATTGTAGCATCAAGCAAATTAGGCGATATATCGATATCAGAACTCTGTAGACAACTAGTGGGCACCTCAGCAGGAATTAGAGTGCCTGGAGCACCCATCAAGTCGATTATGTATTCACTGCACCTATTCAACACATTAGTCAAATTAGGGTCAAATACTTCAATAGACTGGTAGAAGAAAACAATTCAGAAATTGAGACAAGAAAGAGCATAGGACAGTGCGCATTACAAGAAAACTTGTCCCAGCCACTAAAAGATTTCAAACCAGAAACATCACTATGACCTGAGAAACGGTCACTACTCAGTACACACCATTCTACTACATTTCATGTTTTATACACCAACAAAGAGCTTACAGAGAATTGGATCAAAAATTAGCACAATCCTATCATAGAATTCATACAGCAGACCGTACTTAGCAGATGAGGCTTAATTAGTTGTTGTTCTTGTTGTTGCTTTTGTACACACAAATATGGTATAACAGAAGGTAACCAAGTCTAGGAAATAAGCACCATCACTGTGCTTCAAGTGCCCAGAAAAATTAACCATCAACAGAAGTGGATAAATCTACTCCCAAAACAATGGAAACCTGCCCCTGAAGCATGCAGGCATACAGAACTTACCAAGAAATATCAACAGGACTCATCATATCGGCAGCAAGAATAAACATTAAGGAGGCCAAAAAACAGTTTCAAGGTTACTATAGAAGTGTGAATAAAACTTCTAAAGCAATTTCAGCTTTAGCAACAAGTTTGGTTTAAGATAATTGGAGATGTTACAAAAGCAGATCGTCACCTTCCAATTCCATTATCAATCTTGATCAGATTCACGGCCCCTTCATCAGTGCCAGTGTAGTAGCTTCCTTTTACCAGCTTACAGGGTATATCAAGCCTATCTGCTAGAACCTAGCATCCAAAATATAGAATGTATCAGGTAAAATTTGACAGTGGGCTTAATACAGACACGTGGGTTAACTTGTAAACTTCACAATCTAGCAAGGGTCCACTTGAAAAGAGAATAGTGAAAATAAATAACAAAAAGCGAGGAACAAAGCCAGATTATTCTATCTATCAATCAGTTAACATCATGAATTGCTTGAAAAACTGTCAAACCTTAAAAAGCAAGGCCCTGTGCCGTGAAAGTCCAACATTGAGTAGTCCAAGTGGCAAAATAACAGTTTTGAGTAAACTGCGGAGCTCATAACTTCTTGCGCTCCACCTCTTCACCATTTCATCAGCATCGCCAACTGGACCGCCCATTCTATCAGCAACCATATCAGCAACTTTCTGAATCAAGCCACTCATATAAGGACCGCATTGAGAAGCTTGATACTCCATAGATAGAGCAACTGCCAATGTCTCAAGCTGTTGCAGCTCAGAATCAACCATGCGGTCCACCAATATCACTTCATAATCAACATCATCATTAACAGATATAGCTTGAAGATCCACAAACAATGGCATCTTTCCTCGTGCAACTACGTCTGATTTGATGCCATACACATCATAAAATCCATCCATCACCTTTTCATCATAATTGACCACATTATAAGTCTGCATTCAATGAAAATTCACAAGAGTTAAAATTGATTACCAAAAAACAAATTGTTCAAAGTTTGTGACAAGAGTCACAAACAGATTTCACCCTTTTCAGCTGACACTAACATAGTAAAATTATCTTCTAGGAGGTTTGCCCAATTTACTGAATGATGCCGAAGAATGAGGGACAGCAACAGGGTTATTATTAACGTTCACAAAATCAGAATTTGTCATTTTACGGAGTGGTTTTACAATGTGGAAAACGAATTAAGCACCCAAGACAAAATGTAACCAGCACTCAATTAGATTGCAATACTAAAGGGAAAATTTGACTCGGTAAATGCAAAACCAGCCAAAAACTAACCGTAAGATGAAAACATATCATTATTGATATGGAAAAACATGTTTCTAAACCAAGACTTGAGGATAGTGAAAGACAAATAAGACAGAAAGTCAAACGCTCTTATAGGATTTGGGATGCATTTTTAAGCTGAATGGCATAAGCAACACTTAGCCAAGGTACTAGCAGGGATGCTCATAGGTAAAGCTTCATGACACAAGATCCACAAAGAAACGTCATAGAGGAATTACAAGACCAAGCATACGAGGATCCTATTGCTCCATCTAACCGCACGAACTTTCTATTCCATCCATGGAGGGCATATTTTCTTCCAAATGGTGATTGGCAGTCCATGGAGAAAAATTGTTCCACCAGTTGGTTCTAAAAGGCAATCCCATGGAAGCCAATCGATGGCAAGCGGCGTTGCCTACCAATCACACTTAGTGACCTAAAGAATGATGACAAGCATTTGAACCTCAGAAGCAGAATTCGGAATGACCATTTTGACGGATCAGCAACTAAGCCTCTTACAAAGTGCACAGCACAATCGCAACAACAACGCAAACCGATCCAATCTCAATTCAACCTGATTCAAAACCCACGGAAGATTCAAAAAAAAGAGGGGAGAAAACTAGGGATCAGAAGAATTACCCAATATCGAAGCGAGAGAAACTCCACAAGGGCGTTGGGCTCCGCCGCGTCGGCCGCAGGGCAGCCGAGACTAATCCGCTTGGCGGCATCGATCTGAGCCGACTCCTCGGGGTCCTCCCGCACCTCCACGTGATCGGCCGACGACGCGCTGATCGCCAGCGCCAGCTGCACCTGGAACTCCTCCTCCAGGAAATTGAAGTCCCCCGCCCCGTCGTCGCCCGCCGCCGCCGGCCGGCGACCGCCGCGATCCTCCCCGCCGACCCTGACTCCGACGACGGCGACGGCGTCAGATCGGGGCCTGCACCCAGGTTAGGGCTCAGCCCGGGTGGGGGCCGGGCCTCGCCCAGCCGGTGGTGGTGTTCGGGCAGGCCGCCGCCGCCGATGTGGAGCTTCCTCAGCAAATGCTTCATCTTCGACATGGATGGATGGATCATCAAGGTCTCACCGATCCATCAAAAACCCCCCGAAACGCAAAACTCGAAATCGGCCTTCTTCCGTATCCGTTCGTCGAGGGGCAGGAAGTCGTCGGGGGGTTTTGAGTTTATCTCTAAGGTAATGAACTGGCGGCCTTAACGTGCGCACGCTAGCGCAGGGAGGGAGAGGAGATTCGCTTAACCTGCGCACTCTTCTTCGTCAAGCTACCACCACTTGAAGAAAGAAAGAGAGAGAGAGTTAAATTAACCGCTCAACCATTCCCTCCAGTTCAGTGAATGGCCTTATGAACTAGAAAATGGAAAACATATAAATAAATAAATTAATTAACTAATTAATTAGATAATAATAAAAATTGAATTGCCCTTTTCTTCTTTTCTTTTTTTTCCGAGAGATGGAATTTGATGACGGTGGCGATGATGATGGTGGGGCCCCTTTCCTTTTCCCCACTCCAGATGCCACGTGGCGATCCGGGCCTTTTTTTGCAACACCATACTGTTTTAACCTGAGGTCGAATTAAGTATGTATGTTACGCAACATGATTATTTTCTTTATTAGGGTTTATAATCGTAAATTGGCCCCTCCTCCTCGATGTTATCCCATGGTTTCTTGAGAATGGATTGGATTACGGGATTAGGAGGGAGGTGGATATTCCCCCAAGATTCCTCTCTTTTTCCCCTTTATTTATTTATTTATTAGTAGATAATTTCAATAGTTAATCGAGTTGAGGAAGCAACAAGCCTTTATACCTTAAGAAGCATCTCGTACGTAACTCCTATCCAACAAGATCACTCAGAGTCCAATCACGGGAATTCTCGAGGCAGATCCTCCAATCTCGGCATGTTTCTTCCCATCTCCAGTCGAATTGAAGATGACGAAGCTAACTTGACGCGCAGAAAAGTCGATTATAAAAATATTAGATGAATTGTGAGGAAAGGGATTGGTCATAAATCATTGGTCGCATCTTTCCATTTGGAGAGGGTCATTCTAAAAGGATAACAAGAGACACCAAAGTGGAATAGGGGACATTCATTCTTATAAGCACCATGCTTAATTCAAAGGGCACAACATGGGTTTGAATTGATAAGCCTAATCTCTCTTGGTAGAGCTATTTTAGTGAGGGAAGCAACACTCGTGCGAAACGAGTCAAATGGGTTTTTCCCTTTTTGCAGGGAAAATCACTTGCTAACCCTTCGATTTTCTTCTTAGCAAAAGTCTAAAAACTCTAGAGGTCGGCAAAAATTGACCATTGAATCCGACATTAATAAGGTGACAACGAAGGTAATGTGACAATCAAAGTCGCGTAAAAGGTCTGCTATTAACGGAAAGCTTATCGCGTACAAATTAGGCTTATGGATGGAATAATGTTAGCATTGCTCTCCATCTAATGATGTGAAGCATTGCCTATTGTGGACAATAGGCAAAAGCGGTTTATTAATGACGGGTTCAATTTATTAATGCAGCGAGACTCCAATTTTGGGAGTTTTCAAGCGTACATGTCACGTTCAAGAGAACGGATCCCTTCTTTTTAGCATAGCTGGCCTCAGGGTGTTCATTGTCTTTATTGCATGATAGCTGTGATATCTCAAGATGCATAATTGACAAAAAAAAAAAAAAAAAAAAACCGTGTACAAGATATATCATTTTCACGGAAAATGAATTATTTGAAAAATATTTTTTCTACAAAAAAATCGCTTGTATACATACAAATAGGAATCAATGAAAAATAATTTCATAAACATAAATTGTTATTAACAATGAAAACATTTTTCATAAGATAATTATTTCAAGTGATGCAATCGATTATTTTTTGGAAGATATTTTTCAAAACATTCAATTGTCTGAAACAGGAGAAACCAAAATGATAGGCCAGACCATCATTGTTTATAGTCAAGATTTCTTTCGTAAAATCCTTTAAGCACTTTATTTAGCATAGCCGTGATGGTTACACTTAGCCCTATTGTCTCATTAACTAAAAAACACGGTTCTTGATTGTTAGTTTCACCCTCGCTCGTGTCTCGAGATCATTCACCTAAGTAAAAGGAGTGTAATAAAATAAAATAGACGACTCGAAAGACCCGTGACCTATGTGGATTTATTGTGAGATCAATCTATTCATACGACAAGCTGCTTTTTAAACTTCAATAAAGAGCTTCGACAAATTTGGGTTCTCAACTCAATCATGACATGTCGCACGAAACATTTATTGTTTCGTGACGAGGGAGTATGATCAAAGACGGATTCGCTATCGTTTTTCTATTGTTAGTTTTGTATCATTTAGCCTTTATGTATTCGTCAGAGTGTTCGAGAAAATATGGAATAAACCGTTTTTTGCTTCTTTGGACTTGACTGAAATATGAAGTATATTACTCGGAAAAGCAAGCAAGGTAGAATCAATAATATTATATAGAGTATAGTTCGAGCATGGATGATTTGTGGTACACCATACAGAAAATAGTTCTGTTAAGGATTTTATTAAGTAGTGCTTTGTGATACTCACTAACCAATCAAATTAAAAAAATATGTAAAATTTAGCACATTGACCTCTTTTTCATGACGTTGGTGATTGATATTAATATTTGAGTTGGTTATTCCTGACACGACCCGTTAACATAACATTGCACATAATTAAAACAGGTTTAGGTTTGATATATAATCGAATTTGTGTCACGAATGGTTGCTTGTGTGATACAACAAAAATGACATTGTATGTGGTTTGACTTGCTTATTAGGGTGATAGTTTAAACTCTCTCTCCCTATCTCAAGATCCTTTTCTTGAGTAGATGGAGCATAATAAACTACTCAAAGACTAGCTTGCAAACAGATGGGTTGTAAGATTAATCTATTAACACGACATGATATTGTTAACTCCAAGAAATAAGTCGTATACTTGAGAGTTCAATAACTCAAGTTCTTAATTCAATCATTCCATGTTGCATGAATATATATGATTTTGTGACAAGAGAGTCATTCCTTATATATAAGGAACAATTGTTCAAAAATTCTTAAATCTATTATGTTGATGCCAATTTAGTTCTAAACTTTACAATTGTATCAATTTAGTCCTAAACATTTTGAGTACTTGCCAATTGACGATTTATCAATTTTGTCATTCCAGCCAAATATCCAAATAATAGGTTTAGGATTAAATTTGTAAATTTTCAAAAAAAAATTAAAACTAAAATGATATAATTGAGAGGTCTAAGATTGAAATGGCCACGCCCAATAAATTTTGAATTTTTTGGATAATTATCCCTAATAGGCCTAATAGTTTGACTTTGGTTGTTTCTAGGGGGAGAAAAAAGGATTAGCTTATTGATGGATGGCCATAATATAATTTTAAGAATTAAAAACTCGCCACATCCATAATTTCCGTCTCGAATGCTGTAAGAAATATACAAGATTGTCGGAGAATGCGACGAGAAGCTGCTGGTCGGTTTGAGATGGATCGAAGACAGATGGAATCGACCTTCTTGGTTCTTTGGACCCGACTGGAATATACAATTCAGAAAAGCAATCAACGTGGATTCGACATTATTATATAGGCTGTAGTTCAAAATATCCTCACAACTTTCGTCATGGACGATTTGTGGGGCACCTTGCGAAAAATGATTTCGTTGAGTAATTTACAAAGAGTGATTTGTGATACTTGCTACCCAACTAATGAAAAAAATAATATTTAAACTTTAATATGTATACCTTTCTTGTGTCATGAGTAATCGATATTCGAATTCAGCCCGACAATTCTCGACATGACCCATTAACATGACACTATGTGCAATTGTTATGAACGAGTGCGTGTTATGAACGGGTTGGCTTTTTTATGACATAACAACAATCGTGTCTTGTATGAATTGACTTGCTTAATTCATTTGCACTCAAATCGATACATTTAAATTAACATGTCACTTATTTAAACATGATATGATTGGATACGTTTAATTTTCCTTCTCTTTTTTTCTCTCATAGAAGTTTAAATTATTCCTCGTTTACCCCGCCCACCTTCCATTTTCCTCTTCTCTCCTTTATTCCCAAACAAGGCCCAAAAGATTATCAAAATAACTACCTTGTTAAAATGAATTAACGATTAAATAGAACATTCTTAGAATACAAAAAATAATTTCCCCTGTGTAATATAACGTCAAGCG
The DNA here is from genome assembly GCA_014182845.1 of Corymbia calophylla. Taxonomy (NCBI): domain Eukaryota; kingdom Viridiplantae; phylum Streptophyta; class Magnoliopsida; order Myrtales; family Myrtaceae; genus Corymbia; species Corymbia calophylla. The sequence goes on from CM024695.1 coordinate 4,349,928, forward strand.
ATAAAATAAAAAAGTCATTAAACATGAAAAATTAAGTCAATAATGCACTGAAAATATAAGGGAAGTGAAATTACTCATTTTGTCTAAAATTCTAATAAACATTTTGATACAAGTTGTTTTGTATAATCATGTTTAACGTGTTCATATTGTATATAGAATAACATATATTAGCAAATAAGTTAATGTACTGTGTAGTGTCAATGTTTGACAAGGGGACACATTTTATAGTCATGCCAGATGTGTTGTATGACCCGTTTTTATTAAGTGTGTCGTATTTATGTCAAACACGTTTATAGAATGTCATATTTGGGTTAGTTGTGATCACGTTATACCTCGACTTGTAACATGATTAACATGATACGATCCTAATTACCTACCCTATTCAATATTTTGATATTTTCTTATTAAAATGCTTAATAGTATACCCACAACACTCATTAACTAAAAGTGAGAAAACTGGCTAATGCCTTTTCTTTTTTAAGAACTCGGAAGTGGTATCCCTAATTAAAGATTATCTATTTATCTCTCTATCTATCTATCCAATTATGTTTTGCACAAACGGGCAAAGCATGCCCAATATAAGCTTATTTAATTGAAAAAATCTAACTGTTTCTATACATATAATACACCTTCATCTATATTTATTAACCTCAATATTACGGCATCAATACTTCAAGTCGATGTTCTGTAGAAAGAATACTTCAAGTGGATGAGTGCCAACTAATTCTGTTTTATACGAGTTCAATTCATATCTCATCTTATGCTTCAACAATTTCATTAATGCTGGAACATCCACATGGAATAAGAATTCAAATCAATTTATGCTACACAAGATTAAAAAAATAATGCGGAAAATATAATTGGGGAAATTTTATATAATTTGATATATATTAATGAAATATACTTCAACCTTATTTATAGACTTTATTAGATAACTATTTTAAGATAATATATTAATCAAGATTTGCACAATCAAAGGGAGATAAAAATGCAATATATGTATAATCTTGAGAGATACGGATAATCAACATAAATATTATAATTATCTCTAATACAGGAAAATATCCTAGAAAAATCTATAATGATCTCTAATATTAGAAACTAAAATTATCCTAGATATGTGGAATATACATCATCTGCTCGCTCTTATGGTTCCCTCATGTCATCCCATGTTTTAAGAATGCACAGAACAGAAGAGGGTGAGGGATATTCCCCCAAGGATTCCTGTCTTTTTCCTTCTTCTTTTTTTCTGGATTAGAAGATAATCTCCAAAGTTAATCGAGTTTAGTAAGCACTAAGCCTTGTACTTTGAGAAGCGTCGAAGCTCGTACTTAACTCCTATCTAACACGGTCACTTGCGGTCAAATCACAACGATTCTTGCTCTAACGGAGGTCAAGAGTATGGTCTGGCCATATCTCGTCCCATCTTTGGCCGAATTGAAAAGGATGAACTTAATTTGTTGTGCGGAAATGAATTCAGAAAGATTAGATAAGTAATGGGAAGTGGATTGGAGCATTGGTGGCATCTTTCCATTTAGGGGGTCATTCCAAGAGATCAAGAGGAATGGGACATTCATTCTTATGGGCCCTTTCCCCTAATTCAAGGCACAATAAGGGGTTGATTTGATAGCCTATTCTCTCTAGGGAGAGCTATTTTAGTTAGGCAAGCAACCCTCATGCCAAATTAGTCAATGGCTTTGTCCTCTGTGTCCCCCATGAGAGGATCTTCTCCCTTTTTAGACAGTAAAAAACACTTGTCAACGCTCCCATTTTCTTTACTAAATTGGGTATAGATAAGGCTTTACATAAGGTGAAACCATTGAAAAATCTCATCTAGCCGCTCCCCTCCATGGAAGAACCTCGTGGAGGAGCCCTTAGGGAATGCTTGCAACACATTGTCGCCAAATTTAGCCTGGTGTGTATGTTGTACCTCAAGTTAAACGCTACACTTTTCTGACGAGCAGCAGTGCGAGTCTCCTAGATTGCAAAAAAATTAATCTCGCAAAAGGGTTGCTTAATGGTGTATAAGTTCATGAAGTTAGAGAACTGAGTAGCTAAGCTCCAACTACAAAGGAGCGTTTGATTATGTGCTTATCCTGTATGTATTTATGATATCGTGTTTGAAACGAAAAAAAAAAAGTAGCAAATCATTTTATGCACTCTTAAAGATTGTAAAAAGGTTATATATGTGATGACTTCACAAACAAAAAGGCATCAATTACACAAATAATATGAAAATTAAATTGCAATTATCGCTTCAAGAGAAAGTAGAAAAATAATGCATGAAATAATAGGAAAAAAAATTAAATTCCAATCACTTCAAAGGAAACGAGAAAACAACGGATGGTGAAGAGGTGCCAAATTGTGAAGAATCTCAATCGTTGAATTGTTTTGGGAGGATGGACTTGTGATGAAAACTCACTAACTATGATACTATATTGAAGGGCAAGATTATTCAAACGGGAGAAAATGAGGAATGTAGTAAAAGAATTAAGCGTAGATTACCTCTTTTCGTCGATTCGCTCAAAAGATATAATAGAGAAGCATGACAATCTGTATTAGGTAGTCAATCAGCATCCCGATCAAAATGCCGCATGTGCATTGTGCTTGAGCTTGTATTCGAGCAATGCTCTGACTGGCAGCCCAAAAACATAGCAGCAACCAATGTTCACTATGGCAACGAAGAATTGCCATCCTGCAACAACCGACATCCCTGGACAAGTATGCATGGTTCACCCAATTGCTTGATCAAGATCTACAAAGACAGATCTTATATTTGTGACATTCCAGGCCGTGTGTGTAAGGCATTATGAGAGAATCCATGAGGAACTGGTGGGATACTATTGAGGAAGATTGTAGCCGTGAGGTAGTAACTGAGCTTCGACGTTTCTGTCGTGTTGGTTGGTAAGTATCTTGGGGAACTAACTTGCCTGTTGCAGTTACTACTGCTGCGAAGAGAATTCCTATTGCTGTAAATGTCCAGAACCACTGATCGCCGGCGAGAACTTTGCTGCTTTGGCATCTACGGCACCGAGTCCACTGGACGCTCGAACGCTGCAGGAATGCAAAAAGCACTGGTGAATTTATCAAGAGAAAGTGAAAACTGGAGATGGTGCAACCTGAGGGCATTAGCTGTGGGAGTTTCCATACTTGGCATATGAGGTAATGCTTAGATTTTCATTGATATCATACTTGCATAGTTATTATTTTATTCTCCTCTATTTCCTGATTGTGGCAATGAAAAAATTCAAACCACAAAAAAAAGAAAAAATAAAGAAAGTGAAAAGGACCCGTTATCCAAAACTTACTCCAAATGTCTTGGTTAACAAACAAGCAAAGTTTTCGGTGATCAATTTCACTCTCGTTTTTGGCAATAGCATGACATATGTAGATTGATCGTACGGTTATTCTATTCATCCAATACAATATTCTTTAACCCCAAAAAATAAATCAAAATGATTATTAAGACTTCACGAACTTTGGGTTTCCAATTTAGTTAGATTAAGGTCACGTGAATATTTGTGATTTCATGATGAAGCTATTAGCCCTTGTATGTGTACTGTATGCCTATGAATTTACTTTGACTAATTCGAGGATGACAAGATAGAATTATTATTAAATTGATGGATTGCATTAAGTTAAAAAAAAACATTAATTTCTATATGAATAGAGACGTGAAATGGGTAAATAAAATATAATAACCCTACAAATTTAAAGCTGGCTACATCCATAATTCTTGCCTCGCGCGCCACAACAAGTACAGTCGGTTCGAGACAATCAGAGACGGGCAAATCAATTTTTCGTTTGGAGACTTTGTTTACAAATTTATATACATATTATAACATCGTTATGTAGCACCGAGTAAAAATAATGACGTCTTTATTGGGCGGTGCGTGCTTTAAAAATCGCGTCATTTTGACGTCAGCTACTTCCCACATAACCAACCACCCCAACGGAAGCTTTTTATATGAAATGTTTCCACTGGTCGCCAGTAACGCGCCTTCGCACTTCGCACTTCGCGACATCGCTCTGCCAACGTGTTCACATGGCGATGTTCTCCCTCCACCTCTGCCGCGACCCGCCCTGCTCCGGCTCCTCCCTGCCGAGGTTCCTCGCCGGCGCCGGCGCCATCCATCGCCACGGGCATCTCTCCGTCCGGTGCTCCGGCAAGCCTCCCTCCTCCGGCTCCGGGGCCGCCGACGGCGACTTCGATGCCAAGGCGTTCCGGCATAACCTGACGAGGAGCGAGAACTACCATCGGAAAGGTTTCGGCCGCAAGGAGGAGGCTCAGCAGCTCATGAATCGCGAGTACGCTAGTAGGTCCCTTTCTTCGTTTCATTCTACCACCAATGCGTTTTCTTCTGTTCGGTACGCTGTTTCGAGCTTTGATGCGCGTGGAGACTCTGATGCCGGCCTCTGCTCGGATCGAAGGACGAGGGTTTGGCGTTTTCCTAATCGTTTTCAGTTTACTGATTAGTTGTCGATCGAGTAGAAAATCCGGCAGTTCAGAAAAAATCATATCTTTAATCATATTTTATTAGCTAAGATAGTGCTTTGCTCAATTATGTTATAGGTATATAGATCCCGTGCTTCATGCACTGGCATCGTCGATTCTGCGCATGTAGCATTTCCAGCTCTCACTCTGTGTCGGTACAATATTTCTGCCATAATACTGCTGATCAAGACATCAATTACCAGCGTTTCTGGATAATTGTAAGTTGTAAGGATGTTGGGTCTTTTCATATACCAGGTGAAATTATGAACACTTTGAAGGAAAATGGGAATGAGTACATCTGGGGAAGCGTCACTGTCAAGCTCGCCAGAGCCCATGGTTTCTGCTGGGGTGTCGACCGAGCCATCCAGATGGCCTATGAAGAGAGAATCCAGTTTCCGGTGGAGAAGACCTGGATTACTAATGAAATTATCCATAACCCGACTGTCAACAAGGTCGGATACATAGAAACATTCTTTGCTGTTTTGGCTGATTTGCTCGAATGCTGCGAGTATCGCGTTATGCACTTCAACTTTTGTGATTGTTGTTAAGAATTCTCAATTTCTTTGTCACCCTGACAGCGGTTGGAGGAGATGGAGGTGGAGACTATTTCCCTTGAAGGAGGGAAAAAACAGTTTGATGTTGTTGATACAGGAGATGTTGTCCTTTTTCCTGCTTTTGGAGCAGCAGTGGAGGAGATGTTGATCTTGAAAGAGAAGAATGTACAAATTGTCGATACAACTTGCCCATGGGTTTCCAAGGTAATGGCTCTGCGACAGGACAATACTAATACAGCATGTTATTTTCCGGTGGTCGCAGCCTTAACTTTGTTTATGACGTGTTCTTATGCCTTCACTTCCCTTCTTGAATCTCTCTGACCTTTGCTTGAAAGGTGTGGCATGCAGTGGAGAAGCACAAGAAAGAAGACTACACTTCAATTATTCATGGTAAATACGCTCATGAAGAAACCATAGCAACTGCATCGTTTGCTGGTGTGTACATTATTGTGAAGAATATGAAGGAGGTATGGCTTAGATGAAGCCTCTCTATGTTTCTGTCCAATAGTGGAAGGGAGATTTCCTATCTGTAACAACGTTTGCTATATGTCCAGGCAATGTATGTGTGTGATTACATTCTTGAAGGTGAGCTCGATGGTTCTAGCTCGACTAAAGAGGCATTTCTAGAGGTACTTCTGGATTGCCTGGCTTTGTTATGTTTTGTTAAGACAACACCTGCTGACATTGTAATCCTGCTTTGGTGCAGAAATTCAAGAATGCTGTTTCCCTGGGATTTGACCCTGACAATGATCTTAATAAAGTTGGCATTGCGAATCAAACCACAATGCTTAAGGGAGAGACTGAACAGATTGGTAAATAGCAATAAAATCTATTTATGAATTCTTCCTTCTCTGCCCGACTTGCTATTCAAGTTTGAACCTTTTTTTAAACTTCCAGGGAAGTTGCTGGAGAGGAGTATGATGCGCAAGTATGGAGTGGAAAATGTCAATCAGCACTTCATGAGCTTTAACACAATTTGTGATGCTACTCAAGTAATCTCCTCTTCATCAATCTCCAAGCCTTTTCAGTTCTTATGTATTAAAACTGCTTGCGAGATAATTTGTGCTTGACATGGCTATGAGCTGTACCTTCTTTCAACTTGCCAAAAAGAAAAAGTGAGTAGCCATATTTGAGATGTCTAATGACTCTCTCAACATCAGAATGGGAAGACTTATTGCTTGTTAGTGGTCAAAGGTGCTAGTCTCTTCTGTAAGTACAGTAGAGAATGAACTAGAGATATGGGGCCCAAAATGCAGAGTGCCGCCAGAAAGACATGGATATAGTTTTCCCAATTGCATTTTTCTCTGTGACTAGTTTTATCTGTTGAAGGAGCATAATGCAAATCTTATGGCCAAACATCTGATGAGAAACTACAGAAAGGAAGAATAGTAAACAGTAGAAACAAGGAAATTTGAGTTAATTGCTAACTCATGACTACTGACGTGTCTTTAAGATGCTGATGCATATTTTTCAACATTTGGTCTTCTTCAGGAACGCCAAGATGCTATGTATAAGCTAGTTGAGGAGAAGGTGGATCTCGTGCTAGTCGTTGGAGGGTGGAACTCAAGCAACACATCTCACCTTCAAGAGATTGCTGAAGAACGTGGGATACCCTCTTATTGGGTCGACAGCGAGCAGAGAATAGGTCCTGGAAACAGAATAGCCTACAAATTGAAGGTAAGTCTGTGCTTTGAAGTTGCACCCCTTCAGCAGATTTTAGTGTTTATGCCTTCTTTTAATGACTTTCGTACTTTTCGTTGCGATAGCATGGGGAATTAGTTGAGAAAGAAAATTGGCTTCCAAAGGGTCCCATAAAAATTGGTGTAACATCAGGAGCTTCTACCCCTGATAAGGTAAGCTTCTAACCTGGTGAATTTCCATTGTGAGAACGGCTTTACTCCTTCCCATTAAGCTCTCATCTATCTATGGTATCTGTACGTTATGGGCGTCGGCTGAATTTTCCTTGAGATACTCTCCTAGTTCCTGATTTCCTGGTTCTGGATAAGAGATTTCTATCAAGCCTTTGCAAAACTCGTTACCACGCTCGGCCTTTTGTCCAATTAATATGCACTGAAAATTTGGTCTCCTTGGCACTGTCATTCAATGCAGTTGGATGATAACTACACGAGGCCGTAACGATTCATGGTTTGCATATCTTTGCACTTTGTTCTGAAAGTCAATCCATAAGAAATAGTAATGATGCTTTTGTTCCCGTACCAGGTCGTTGGGGATGTTTTGTCGAAGATCTTTGACATTAAAGGGGAAGAGGCCTAGCAACTGGCTTGACATAAAATCACAAATCTACAGACCGTTGATTAATCATCAGCCTGTCCTTAATGAGAAGCTCCACGGATCTGATGTAGAATGACCAAATACCCTGCATATTTTTTATGTATTACTTGCTTTTGTAATACTGTTTGGAACCTAAGTTCAATCTCTGAGCTTCAACATAGCGAAGAATCTGTTTGTGTGGACTTGACATCCTTATCGATCTAGAAAACAATGAGAAGCCATAGTTCCCTATTTCAACTTGGTCGGCCCAGGTTGTCAGAAGTCTGTTAATGTGGTATAATTCTTGGGAATTTCTCTTTCCTGTGGGAATTTCACAAGTATATTTTATTGATCACTTGCCCGCAAATCCACGGGATGTCACATTCGGAGCGGTACAAAATGGGGGAGAAGGGAAGGCACGGACCTTTAGCTGCGACAATGTAGTAGTAATCGTCGAATTTTGGGTCCGACGAGGCTAATAACTGGGGAAAGAAAGGAAACGAGTAAGATGTCAAAGCTCTTTTTCGGAATGAACTGAGCGAAAGAGATGAGTGATGCGATACCTCAATAATGTCGGGAGCATTACCCCTAATTAAAGAATCATGTCTATGTATTTAAGCGGAAAGCATGCCCAGCATTATCTTTTTATATTATTGTGAGATATCTGATTGTTTTTATGCATATACGTACACCTATAACCAAAAATCACAATGGCATGGCATCAATACTTTGCACTAATTCAATTATATGTGGGTTAATTACACGTTCTCATCTTATATGCTTTAATAATTTCATTAATGTAGAAACATTGACATGACATAAGAATTCAAATCAATTTATGCTACACAAGAAAAAGAAAAATAATTTGAATTTCTTTCTTTTTTCATTTCAACTGGCTAGGCGATTGGTAAGATTTATTTTGGGAGAAATACCCAAAACATACTTTACTTTTGACCCAATTTACATTAGCATCCTTCTATTTTGTGCAAATACCATTTACACCTTTAAACAAAATCTAAAGTGCAAAGTGGTCTCCAAAGAAAACTTGGATACGTATTTGATACTTTTATAATTAGTGAATTTGTAAGTAGTTATCATGTGAAAAATGGAACATGCTCCCTGACATTTTTCCTTTATCTTAAATACTTTTACATTTTCAAAAATCTAACAATTCATTCAATTTGATTTTTTTTATTTGATGTGAAAAGTTACAAAATATCTTTTAGAACTCATAAGTTTCGTCGACATGCTCAAAACTTACAAACGTCTTTCTCATTTTCGGAATTTTGAATGAATTGGATTTTTGCCTTTTCGTAAGCAAAATCCGAATGGTGACTAAAACGACGTCGTTAAGCCGAAGCCCACTCACAAACGCAGTGCGTGTAACGCGCTCGCTAGTGAGTTCGGACTCGCTCCAGGGCTCAACTCAGCTGCACGTCGGAGCAAAGCGAAGCGAAGCGTACTTCCGGCAATGGCGATTGCGCTGCGAAATCGCCTATTCGCTCTGCACCCCGCCGCCCTCCTTCGACCCTCGCTCCGGCCATCTCCGCACGCCCCGGTCTTCTCGCTCCCTCTCAAGCCCCTCCTCTCTCGCGGCCTGCCCGCCCCGGCCCGAGGTTCCATGCCTCCGCCGCTTCCGGAGCCGCCGGGCCGGCGGCGCCCGACTCGGCCCGGATCGTCCGGAAGGTGTTCTTCGTCCCGCCCGGGGTCGACCCCTCCGAGGTCTCCGAAGACATGGTGCTCCCCGGTTCGAACATCGTCGTCGGACCCTACGCGGGTCACGCCCAGATTAAGGAGGTGGAGTTCGTGAAGAGCAGCGGGAGGGCCAAGGACTGTCCCAAAGATGGGAAGCCCGAGTTTGCGATTCTGGGTCGGTCTAACGTGGGCAAGTCTTCGCTTATCAATGCTCTGGTTCGGAAGAAGGAAGTTGCACTTACGTCCAAGAAGCCCGGTCTCTTTTTTTTCTCTCTCTTTTTACAATTGTCTGTCAAATGATGTTTGCATGGTTATACGTTGGTGGCGAGGGATGAGCTGATTGATTGATGCGTTGATTTATGTTGCAGGCAAGACTCAGCTTATAAATCACTTCTTGGTGAACAAGAGTTGGTATTTTGTGGATTTGCCAGGTTATGGGTGAGCTTTAAGCTCCTCTCTTTTGACTTGCTTGAACTCCTTATGTTGTGTGGCAGCTTATAAATGCAAAAAATCACAGAGTGTGAGCTAATATGTAAGTTTTGTTTCTTGGAATGCTGCAACTAATTGAGTGAGGCAAGTCGATTCGAAGTTGTTAGATTGGGAAAGTGAAAAGCCATTAGATCGCGACATTCTGAGGAGCTTCTGAAATTTGATTAATTGGGCTTAAATGGTTTGAGCATTTTTGAACTGTCAATTTGGATATGCCAAGGCAGTAATTCTTTTAGCTAAGATGTACATGCTGGAAATTCTGCCTTCAATTTCTTCACATAATGGACCCTTTGACAAGCAGCAAATGATTAGTTTCCTTCTTTTGCTATGAATCCTGATGCAGAAGAAGTAAACTTGTATATCCATAAAAGTATTCGTACTTGGCTTTTCATTTCTGCTTTTGTAACTTGACAGTTTTGTCGAATGCCTGATGTATGTCTTTTTTGAAGCGCATAAGTTGTTATGAATGTCTGCAGATATGTGAATATTTATAGCTGCAAAATATATTGCGCCCCCTTGTATTTATCCTGCGATGGATCAGATTTTATGCCATATACTCTACTTTCAGTGTTTACAGTAGTTCCTTTCATCTTTTGTGATTTTGTTTCTAGGTTCTCTGACTAATGGAAACTGGTTCAATGTAGGAGGCTAGTTTTTTACTTGCTAGAATATCTAGCTTGTCTTTCTGGGGTAGCATCATTTTATGATTTACCTGCAGGCACCTAGCTATCGTGCAATAGATTTTGCTTTTGGTGTCTTATAGCAGTTTGGGACCTGCCTATGGTATACCACTTCCAGTTATAGGTTGTGATCTGAAATCATTAATCACAGTCCTTGGGCAGTTGATTTATAGATTCCAACCAAGTGTTTATATTGTGTGATACCCTTGCATTTAGTTAATTCTTCTCATTATAACTCTTGAGATTGACCATGGTTTTCTTTCCATGTTTGAGCGTGTCAGGGTCTAGGCAAGGTGACCATGGACATGCTATATATTCTCTGTTTATTAACCATTTCGACCTTGTCTTTGGATGAGATATTCTGATGTGTTACTTCTCAAGTCCTGAGGTTTCCTTGGGTTGTTGAACATGAGATTAAGGCATTTGCTTCGTGGATTTCTTGCTCATGTGTAGGTTTGCTAAGGCCCCAGGATCTGTTCGAATGGATTGGTCGGCATTCACAAAGGGCTACTTTTTAAACAGAGATACCCTAGTTGCTGTCTTACTTCTTATCGATGCGAGTGTTCCTCCTCAAAAGATGGATCTTGATTGTGCAAATTGGCTAGGACGCAACAAAGTACGGTGCTTTGTTAGTTTCTTAGTTGTAGAATCAACATTGAATGGTGGCTGAATGTGCTGATGATGTTACTCTTCTCCACTTGTTCAGATACCTCTAACCTTAGTTTTCACGAAGTGCGACAAGATGAAGAAAGGAAAGAGGCCTGACGAGAACATACGGAGCTTCCAAGAAGTGATTAGGGAAAACTACCGGGAGCATCCTCCATGGATCATGACTAGCAGTGTCAACGGTTTAGGAAGAGATGAGCTTCTCTTGCACATGTCCCAGCTTAGAAACTATTGGGACCAATAGAAGGGACGGGCAATGTCCATGGAAAACCCTCATAAAGTTCAGCTTTCATTTTGCCAATATCCACATTCTTGAGATAACAATTGAATTTGTACCTCTCAATGTGTATAGATAACCCATGTACAGTAAGATATTGTGTACCATTTAAAACCTCTTTTTTATGGTGTTGGTGTACTCTGAATTCTTTGGCTAAGTATAATTCATTCATTCATGAATAATCCTTTTTAAGTCTGATCTCACTATTATTACTGTGGTCAACACAAATCGTGAGTGGCCAGTTTTTACCCTTAGTGTTCTGCTTGGGTATCGAGCGATTTTTGAAAAGGCGATGTGCAATCAGACCAGTGCTTGCAATTTGCTGCTTCTCCCTATCGTTGAAATGCTTGATATGGGATCGAGGCCAGAGACAGATGGAACAGATAAGATGAGAATAATGCTTGGGTTGCTATTAGCAACCCCTGTTATTCATCGTTTAAAGATCATGGCATCGAAGGAACTAAATACCACCAGATGTGAAGGAGTGCGCCACATTGGCAACTTATATACATTGAGGGATTGCTTTTCTTCTTGGCACAGAGAGAGAGAGAGAGATTTCAGGCGCTAGCTGCTGCTTGCTCCTCAACGACTTGTGATGTTGGCTGGAGAGTGCAGATGAGGTTGCGGTCACCATACACATTGTCAATGCGTCCTGGTAGAATGTTCAGCAGCACACGAGAAGAATAGTCAATTTCTTTTGTTTTTTCTTTAACAGGGAAACACTTGAAAGAGACATGAATTAGCTGCCACCCTTTACATCATTATCCCCAAACCCATACTCCACAAGTTCTATACCCGTCTTTGAAAATTCCAGTTGTTGAAAATAGATAGCACACACATGCTCATGATCATCAAACAGAACTTAAAATTTCAGCTTTAAAAAAAATTTGGATAAAAATGTATCCCTTGAATCAAGCTTGGAGAACAGATTCAATGGAAAACTTCTGAAGTTGCAAAGGAGCCAAAATAACAAGAATGAACAGAAAATCATAGTAGCTATTCGCTATGATATGCAATGTGGTAGCAGATACTTATAGCATCTACTCATATCCACAGCATAAGCTTTCATTTTGGTTTTACTTTGTGGTGAAACGAAAATGATATTCTGGGTACCTAACTACGAACCATATTTTAAACTTTGAAAAACCATACTTTCCATTTAAGGAGTCATTCAAAATTCAATGGATAAGCTTAAGTCAACATTTTGGAGTACAGCCAAAGTCTCATGATCAAAGCAGCATCAGTCGAAGCGACCATTTGCATATGATATTGGACGTGGTCAAATAAGATAAGGTAGACATACCTGTGGATGGCCAGAACTTTGCAGTACGGAGCCAGGAAGCTGGAAAAGCAGCATATTCCCGAGAATACGGCTTCGTCCACGAGTCTCCCATGAGCAATGATGGTGGGTGGGGAGCAGACTAAAAGATATCGAAATTAGAAGTTCCTCAGAAGATCATCAAGGAAAAAAGTGCAGTTGAAGCATTTATATATCCAACCTTGATTGTGTAAAAAAAAAAAAAAATCGATAGGAGAATGGATGAGCGTCCTAAAGGAACTTGTCTAAATATATTTCTCGTGCCTTTGAACATGAATAGATTGTTTTGAAGTGATGACTTTTCAACTGATGTGGAAAAAAAAAAAAACTCTGTATTGCACTCTCATTGTACTTTTAATTTCATTCATCATAGCTTATTAACAGTACTCCAGAAGCTCTCCATAAAGATATCATTCTTCTTATACCTTCAAAACATTGTTGTGGATATCAGCTTTTCCTTTTTCAATTTGTGCGATTTCTTCTCTAATGGAGATGAGAGTGTCACAGAACCTGTCCAACTCGGCCTGCAACAAATGATCAGTTACTGCCAGATTGTTTCAAAGACTTGGACAAAAGAAACTGAAAAGATTGTGTTCTTTCTTGTCATTACCTTGCTTTCACTTTCAGTGGGTTCGATCATCAGTGTGCCAGGGACTGGCCATGACATGGTTGGTCCATGGAATCCATAGTCCATTAGACGTTTTGCGACATCTTCAGGCTCGATTCCAGCAGTATTCTGCAATAGAATAGCATCCCCAGTCGATTAAAAACCAACAAAAGGCAAACAAATAAGAAATTAACTGAATATTCACTACCTTAAAGGCCCTTAAGTCAACAATGAATTCATGGGCAACTGTCCCATTGACTCCACGGAACAAGATGGGGTAGTAGTTCTGCAAACCAGAGTGCAGACAATGATGAGATGAAAAATTAGGCCATAGTTGTCACATTCTTCCAGTGAGAAGACAAAACACACTAAAGAAAAAAATATTCTTTGAAAGTTTGGCAACGAAAACCAAGATGGAGCATGCCCCAATTGCACTACACTAGACTGAGATTTATGAGAAAGCAAGTATATAAAGGAACAAGAGCAACAAATAAATAAATAAAGGAAAAAAAAGGATAAACCTCCAAACGTTTTGCCATGTAGTTTGCATTCAAAATGGCTATCTTTGATGCTTCAGTAAGTCCCTTAGATCCCATCATGGCTATGTAAGAGTATGATATTGGCAAGATAAGTGCCGAGCCCCACGGAGCAGCGGAAATTGTACCCAATGGCTGGGATTTATCTGGGGCTGGTATACCACCAGTAGCAACCTTTAAGACGAAAGAATAAAAGATTGAAAACTCAATTAGACAGGCATTTATGCAGCAGAATTTCGGTAGCATACTCCGATGACACGTCTACTGGGTCCAATTACCATCACAGAGGACCATAATATGGCGACAGAGAAAAAAAAAAAATTACTTTCATATCTGAAAAGAACATACCACTGGATGCGAAGGCAGAAAAGGTGCCAAGTGCTTCTTCACCCCAATAGGACCCATGCCTGGACCACCACCTCCATGTGGAATGCAAAATGTTTTGTGGAGATTGAGATGGCAAACATCAGCTCCAATAAATCCTGGGCTTGTCAAGCCCACCTACAAAAACCAAAATTTATTAAATTAGATTTAACATGCTGAAAGATACCTCGCACGCCAGGCATTGAACTTGAATATTTCTCAGGACGAAGAACAAGTGAAGAAAAATGGAAACTAATCAACTTCTACTCTTTTCAAAACCTGACTGCACACTAACAATTATAATCTGGATCATATGTCAATGTGCATCTCTGTCTAGTTTTTAGAATTTCAAGTGTTATCAAGTAAAATGCTAATGGTTGGACAGTTGAGAATTGTAGCAATGAACCACGCCTCTCTGGTGCCCAAGAAATAGAATGAATATAGCTCGAGTGCAGCAAAAAGGCAAAAACAGACCTGTGCATTCATGTTTGCTCCATCCATGTACACTTGACCTCCATTATCATGAATTATCTTGCATATCTCATCTATGCCTTCCTCATACACTCCATGTGTTGAAGGATATGTGACCTGAAGTTTGCATTTAAACAAGATAAATAACAAGGTCCTGATTATATCATTAGTTTGAAATCTATGAAAAATTATTTTCCAGTTAATGAGAAATTAGGCTCACCATAAGAGCAGACAAGTTATCTCTGTTTGCTTCTGCTGCTTTTCTCAGCTCCTCAATGTTGATATTACCCTTGGCGTCAGTTCCAACAGCAACAATTTTCATACCACACATAGCAGCACTGGCAGGATTTGTCCCATGAGCAGAGACAGGAATGATGCACACATTGCGATGGTGATCCCCTCTTGCCTAAGTTACCAAATCAGTCACCCCAATGAGCAGACTAATTAAAATTCAGCACCGTGAAGGGCTTAGTTGAGAAAATAATGTAAAGGAGAATGCAATTATTTGGACTTGAACTGCCACGCATGCCAATAATTGGAAGAGTAAGAAACAGACAATCAGCAGACTATTCACAAAAGTCTAAAAATCTGAATACTTTGAAGATGAACAACATCTGCTCATACTCTGAAGATGTCAAACTAAATTCTTCTTCTGCCACATCAGAAACTTATACAGTTTTTTCTATATTAAATTACTTGAAGAAAAAGTGTGAATAGTAGCCATTGCCAAAGGCATGGCCACATTTCTCTTTCATGTTTCTAGAAAAGTTCACAACTTAAGCATTTAATGCTGCCTTCACACCAAATATTGATTGAGAGAGGAAGTAACCGGTGAATATATGGCTTTTCTGTCACCATACCAAGTGATATGCACGGATGACCATGAGACCTGCATATTCTCCAGCAGCACCAGCATTGGGTTGCAAAGAGAAAGAATCAAACCCGGTAATTGTACACAACAGTTCGCCCAGATCATTGAACATTTCCTGAAAGATTGAGACCAATCCCATTCTTGCATTAGCTTGTATTCAAATGAATCTGGCCTTAACGACATATGCTATATTTGTAAAATTCATATAAAAATTCACACCAAATTACCTGATAACCCTGAGCCTGCTCAGCTGGGGCGAAAGGATGTATGTCTGTGAAGTTCGGCCATGTCACTGGCATCATCTCTGTGGTAGCATTCAATTTCATTGTGCAAGATCCCAGTGGAATCATACTATGGCACAGAGACAAATCCTTGGACTGCAGCCTATGAATGTATCTGAGCAGCTCGTGCTCGGTGTGATACCTATTAAAACGAATATAAAAGTCAGAATCAGGCACATTAGCAGACAGATAGAAACCAAATCATCTCAAAGGAAATTACGTGTTAAAGATTGGATGCGTCAGATATGGAGTCTCCCTTATAAGCCCAGTTGGAATCAAGGACTGAACCTCTGGTGCAAGTGATTCAGCAGTGAATGGGACCTGCATATAATTTTTTCCCCAAGGAACCAGTCAAAAAATTGGAATTACTGGAGGAGTTAATCAACTCAAAGCCTGAGAAAGACTGCTTGCACTCACAGGCTTGCCACATGCAAATACTGAGAAAAGCTTGTCAACATCCTCCAAGGTGGTAGTCTCATCGAATGAGACAGTGATCTGCCAGCAGCAATTAATCTCAAATCATTTCGTGCCAGAAAATTAACATATTTTAACAGAATGACAAACAGAAGAGATACAAATGATGCTTACGGTGTTTTTGTCCACAACCCTCAAGTTCATATCTTTCTTGTAAGCAGCATCAGCAACTGCATGTGCATCGGGACACTTGACCTTCACAGTGTCAAAGAAAGGAAGCCCCTGGACTTCCACAGTCCCAAGTTTCTTCAATCCCAGAGCTAAGGCTCCAGCTAGACCATGAACTCGTTGAGAAATTGTTTTAAGACCTTCAGGGCCATGATAAACAGCAAACATGGCAGCCATATTTGCAAGTAATGCCTATGCAGAAAGAATAAGTCAAAACAAGTCATCACAGGCACTCACGTATCATGAGCTCTGAATAAAATATCTGCCCTCTCACAAAACTAGAACTAAATCAGTTCCAATTTAATAGTCTTGAGCTCCATGAAATGAGCATAACCACCTCTACTAATGCCATAAAACGTACAAAACTAAAAGCAAAAAAGAAAATAGGATAACGCATTGAACCTATGGCTGAAGTTATATACCTGTGCAGTGCAGATGTTGCTTGTAGCCTTGTCTCTGCGGATATGTTGCTCTCTCGTTTGCATTGCCATACGCAGAGCAGGCTTCCCTGAAGAATCAACACTCACGCCAATAATCCGTCCAGGCATCAACCTTTTGTATTCTTGAGAGGTTGCAAGGAAAGCGGCATGAGGACCGCCATATCCCATCGGCACACCAAACCTCTGTGCAGAACCCACAACAATATCTGCCCCAAATTCACCTGGAGGCTTCAACATCGTCAATGCCAACAAATCGGTTGCCATAACAACCTTAACCCCATGAGAATGTGCATTCTTGACAAACTCCCCATAATCCAACACCTCACCCTCAGTTCCAGGGTACTGTACAAGGACCCCACAAACATCACCCGACTTGTAATCAATATCCTTAAGATCGGCTGTAACAACCTTAAGATTGAAACCATCTGCTCTAGTCTTGCATACGTCAATGGTTTGTGGGTGACAATTGTTTGCGATCACAAAAGTCTTCTTCTTTCCCTTCAGAATATTGTTACACATTGCCATCGCCTCGGCAGCGGCGGTTCCCTCATCGAGCAAGGAAGCATTCGACATGGGCAAGCCAGTGAGATCAGTGATCATGGTCTGGAAATTTAGCAGAGACTCCAAACGGCCCTGCGATATCTCAGCTTGGTAGGGCGTGTACTGAGTATACCAACCTGGGTTTTCCATGATGTTCCTCAATATTACCGGAGGAACAGAGGTGTTATAGTACCCCATGCCAATAAATGACTTAAAGACCTTATTTTTCGACGCCAAATTCTTCATGTGCCCAATCATTTGGCTTTCTGTCAACCCTTCATCAAACTTAGAGAACTTCATGGAATCTATACGGATCGATCTAGGCACGGTGGCATCGACCAGAGCATCGAGACTAGTGAACCCGCAGGACTCGGCCATTCTCGTCTGCTCTTCCGGAGTCGCGGAGTTGTGTCGGCGAGCGAAAGTATCATTCGGTTTCAATGCCTCGACAGAGATCGTTCTTATTTGCGACCCAATACCGTGACCGACATTATACGACGCATTTCTACCTAGCAACATCTCTGATCTTGAGCTCCTGTGCATTGAGCTACATGCAGACAACGAAGAGACATACCTTGAACGGGTACACATTGCAGGGGACGACGAATCCAACACAGATTCATGGCGGCGATGCTGCTTCGACTCCGAGACGATTCGTTTCAAGATCGCCCGGTTCGCCAAATGCCTTGCGCGTTCCATAGCGCCCAGAAAACCGAAAGAAAGAAAGAACGCAAGAAGTTTTGACAGGGAAAAGGAGGGAGATTTAGCAGAAGCTAACGTTGTTGTTGAAGAAGAAGAACAACAATGGTTTCAAGTTCCTGTATTTTTTACCTTTGTTATTCCATTGGAGTGAGTGGGGTGGTGGGTTGTTGAGGCGTTCTGGCTTTTATATTCACGACCCAGAAGAGACAGGGATTCATATTTTTCTGGGTGTCTATGAAACAATATCTTTGAATTAAAAAAGATCAAGAATTCGTGACATCGAGATCTGGTGGAGATGGTTGGTGGTTGGTGACTGCGCTCCTGCGGCAGAAAAGGACAGTTTTTGTTTTTTTGTTTTTCTTTTTCTTGATGTTTTTCTTTTCCGAATGACATGCACAGAGGGACAAAACCTTGAGCGAATGAATGGAAGGATTTGAAGGGAAGCAAGATTGAGTTTTGATGGATCCAAATGGTTAGCAAGGTCTTCCCAATCTTTGGAAACCCAAGAAGAATTGCGTTTTCCTGTTTTCCTTGTAGGGAAGTCTCTGAATCTTGGTTGGCAGATTCCCTTTCACAATGGGCTTCTCTCTTTTAGGGAATGAAGATGTTGCCCACATTGATCCTCAAAAGCCTAGTAATTATTCAAGAAAAAAAAGTAACGATTCTCCCACAGAAGGGTGATTTTCTGATTTGGTTGAGATTTGCAAATTAAAAGAGAGTTTTTTTAGAAGTGAGCAGAATATGCTCTTAGTGATATTCCAACTCACCAACCTAATGAGGCTAAACTAATGTTCTTTTTGCTTGTTTCTTTGTAGGGGATGCAATGAGAGGGGAAACCAAAGGAAATTATCAAAAAGAAATCCTCAGTATTCATCTTCAGATTGACATGACAATTGCCTTAGATTGGATGTAGCATAGCATGGGGAAAAAATCTAATTTGGGCTCAGTTAAAAAAAAAAGTAATAATTTGGAAAATATTTTTCTAAAAATAATAAGTTGTATTGCTTATAAAAATCAATGAAGGAAATATGTTTTCATTGTATATGAAATATTTAGACATAAATTATTATTGATAATAAAAAAATTCATTAACTAAAGTTGTCACCTCTTCTCCTCCTTTCAATTTTATCTAGGAAATTTATTATATTATTGCTAAAGTTTCTATAAAATATGATTTTTTTAATATTCTATTTATGTAGCTAGTTTTACAATAAATCTGATAAATAAAAATGATTGATATATAGCCAGATACTCTCCGATTAAAAATCAGAAAAGGAGTGAAAGGAAATCACACAAACAAAGCAAAAAGTCATAGGATGAGTAAGATTGGAACTTGACAAGGAATCCAATGACATATTCCCTCTTACAAATAGTGTGTCAAAGGACCGATGATAAATTTGAAACAAACTTAAAAGGTTGGGTAATTTTTGAATAAGGTCATAATAAAATCGAAAAATCTTTAGAATTTTTGGGATTTAGCTTGTCATATGGCCTAATTATTACTAAAGATTTGTACTTACTACTCAAATCAATTTTCGAGCAAATACGAAATCATAAAACTATTTTCGCTCTCATTTTTAATGAAATTGGAAAACTCTTCTGTAAAGCCCCCATATTTCGTCAGAAAAATGACTTTTTCTGATGAAAAAAATACAGAGAGAAAGAAGTAGAAGTTGTGATCCACATTTAAGCTCACGTGTTGGACTTGGTCTTTGTCAACACCTGGTTTGGGTCGTCAAAAGTTTGGCATGTGCTTAGAAAAATCCAACGTGGTTCCCCAGATTCATCACTGTATCCATGCTGTCACCAACCCCGATTCATGCACTAATTCCAGACACCAAAAGATTCCCGAGGGTTCATATCAGATCTCAAATCAATTACAGTCTTTGTGCATCCTGCCCTTGGCTGTAATTACAAAGATTTCCTTCATTTTGTATCACCTAAAAACCATGTCCATTTGTGCAGGCCCATCCGAAGCTCGCCGACATCGGGACCGACAAATTTGTCCGGAATGACTGCCTTGATACTGGGTCTCTAGAAGTTTGGTCCAGCAAAAATCGAACTCCGAGATTTGGAGTTAATGAAGTCACTATTTCCTAATCATGGCCAGAACCCACCAGGGTTCATTCACTCATGCACAAGGTCAAGGCTTTCTACTTACTACTGATGCTGACAGGTAAGAGAACCGAGGACCTGAGTCTACCTACAAATGAGATGCGTATGCATATTGAAGTTCACTGAAAAATTGTGCGCTGGGAGATAAATATGTTTTAAGTAGGTAGAATTTTAAGAAGCGACAACTTCATAGGAAGACGTTGCCTAGCCAGATACAGAACCGTGAAATTTCTTGGAAAAAGTGTGCATAATTAGTTAATAAGCCACAGCTGAAGTATTTCCAGAACATCCTACCTACTAGTGACAGTATTTTCAAAGGGGAAAAGGAGATCAAAAATTACAAAAAAGAACAAGGTTAAGCAAATGAAAAGGAAAGCACACCATGGTGTGGCTGACATATCACATCTCACCAAACACCACGTCATTAAACGAAGAGTAGGTTCTATTTGGAATTGGCACTTGCTGAGAAATTGTCTTGGAGCATAAAGTATATAGTGGATGCTAGGAACTGATAGACATATGATAATATCAATACCAACCAATCTTTCTCTTGTCAACAACATAGTTTGAGGAGATTTAGTCTCTGGCATAGTATTTGGGTTTCGTGACTTTGACCCATTGATTAAGACCATGGAAAGCACCTAAGAAAACTCGATATGGATTATTACGTAATGCTTCATCAGGTCAAAATTATCGATTTCTAAGGAAATAATCCAAGCTTGTTCTGTTGGATCTGGTGCAGCATTTCCCTCTTGCAGTGGAAGAAAAGGTGAGTAAGAATTGAGATTTAAACTTTGTTATAGTGATAGCCTGTGAAAATGAGAGTCATAGGTGTTGAATATACCTTATGAAATGTAAGTACCAACAATGGAAAGACTAGATTGTATCAAGGTGTGCCATATGCACTTCAACCATAGCACCCTTTGAACAAACAGAAGAAACTGAAATCAGAATTACAACAACTGTTGTGATTTCATTCAAATCTGATTCGTCATTTAGTAAGTAGCTTGTAATCATCGCGTGTTTTAACATAATCAGAGTGCGATGCATAGAAAAAGTGAACTTCCCTGATGTGCCCTGTCAATCCTGTATGGAACAGACTTTCCTTATGAACCAGAAGCAAGAATAAAAACCAACAGTGCCGGTCACGAAGATTGCATAGGAGGCAATCAGCATGTTTCCAAAGTAGAGAATGGTCTGGACTGGCTGTGCGATCTTTGACTGCACAAAGAAGTAGACCACGGAGTACAGGAAGACAGTGTGTGGAGGAGCTGGCACTTAAGAATGAATTCCACCATCACCAGTGATGCTTGTTTTGCAGCTGGAAATAGCATAGGACGATCGACATTTCGGCATTGACTAGTAGGAAGAGAGTCAATACTATAAAGCAGGAAACCGAGGCAATGTGAAGCTGTCTTGTCCAAACAGCATCCAACCCGAGTCAAAGTTCTTTCAAGCGACTGCAAAAGGAATGATTCCTCCAATTTGAATTAAGAAGGCCAGTTTCTTGTACCACGCTCGCTTTGGCACCTCGATGGCTGTCTTGTTCGTCCATGATGAGTCTTCCTTGAGAGAAAATTTGGAGCCCAGAAAGCTTCCCACGCCAACCGATGGAACAGAGATTTCCATCCCCAGGACAATTAGTACTACCATCCAAAGGTGTGAAATTGCACTGGAAGAATGCTCAGCTTGGATCAATTCATTTAAACCGAAGAAAGTTACCAAGAAAATGCACGGAAGGGGAATCACGTGCAAAGCATGCTTAATCCATCCGGTTTTTCTGAAGATTCTTTGTAAACTGGCCGAGGAGTGGCCTGCGATTGGTCCCATCAAGGCCCAGGAAAATATCATCATGGACCCAACTCCTCGTTGATTGATGGGCAAACTTATATGCTCTCCTTTGAAATCAATGTTTCTTCAAACTATCACCACAACTATAGTGATTAACACCATCCCAATCACTTGGACCCCTGCCTCTATGTGAACACACGGTGAAGTTACATTTGTAGGCAGCCTAAAAACGTATTGAGATACATTTCCTATCTGGTTTCTCCCTGGAGGTCCTCTTCAGGCTGGGAGTTCAACGATCATATTCATCATCTTCTTTGTAAAAGAAGCTTGTGAAGATTCCCGCGACAATGCAAGAGAGGAGGAGGAGAGCTGCTAGAGCAGAGGAGATGGAGGATTGATGAGTCAGTTGCTCATCATGTTCCTATAGGTACCCCATTCAACAATACCATGCTGCCAACACAACTTACTTAGATACTGATATGCAATTCTCGTGTTTTCTAGGTGCCAAGACTAAGCATTCAGGCTCACCTGGTAGACAATATTGTATGTGAACAAGATCTCAGTGGTCGAGTCAAGGTCCAGCGGAACTTCTTTGGCTAAGAGCTGTTCTGTGGTGTTTGCTTGGCATGTGGTTAATTTTGTGTGCTCCTGATGCGATACCTCATACTCGTGCTTGACACTGGCAATGACAATGCAATGCTTTTTATAAGAATGGATGGAAATTTCAGAAGCCCTAATATTGCATTGTCAATAAATATCTAGGGATGTGATCGGGCCAGTGAAAATCACTTTGTTGGTTCAATCTTGAGAAATATTGAGGCTTAATATGAAAAGAAAAGTAAAAATAGGTCTACTTTATATGAGGGGCTAAACAGGATGAGGAATGACAAAGTTCTAAAGCCACTGATCTACGTCACCACGTTCAAGTTCTAGCATGAAATATACTGGCATACTTAATACTCCAGGGAGAATATTTCGCCCATTGATACTAAAGATTAAGCTGTGAGATGAAAGCAGTAACAGCACAAACTGAACATGAGCTCACTTGTAGTATTGTGATATAACTTCCGAGTTCACCAGGCTAATGGAAATGTGGCCGAAGGTAAGGGCTGATGGAGTAAAGTTGTTCTCACAACAGAAATTCACCAGGTTAGAAGCTTACCTTATCCACGGTAGAAGCTCCTAATGTTACGCCAATTGCTATGGCACCCTCTATAAGCCAATTTTCTTTCTCAACTTATTCCCCACACTATCGCAACAAAAAGCACAAAAGTCAGTAAAAGAAGGCATAAACACTCAAATCTGCTGAAGGAGTGCAACTTCAAAGTACAGACTTACGTTCAATTTGTAGGCCATTCTGTTTCCAGGACCTATTTTCTGCTCACTGTAAAGCCAACAAGAGGGTATCCCACGTTCTTCAGCCACCTCTTGTAGGTGAGATCCGTTGCTTGAGTTCCACCCACCAACGACTAGCACAAGATCCACCTTCTCCTTGACAAACCTATACATAGCATCTTGGTGTTCCCTGAAGAAGACCAATGTTGAAAAATATGCATCAGCATCTTACTGACACAGCCGAAGTAATGAGTTAGCAATTGACTCGAACTTCTGTGTTTCTACTGTATACTATTCCTCCTGTCTGTAGTTACTCATCAGAGGTTTGGCTATAATATTAGTATTATGCTCCTTCAACAGGTAAAACTAGTGACGGAGAAAAATACAGTTAGGAAAACTACCTCCCTGTCTTTCAGGCGGCACTCTGCATTTTGGACCCCATAACTCTAGTTCAGTCTCTACTGTACTTATAGAAGAGAGTTAGCACCCGAGTCTTTGTATGAAAGTTGGCTTTGACTACTAACAAGCAAAAGGGCTTCCTATTCTGATGTTGAGAGAGTTGTCAGACATCTCAACCATGGCTACTCTTTCTCTTTTGGGCAAGCTGAAAGAAATTAGAGGCCATAGCCATATCAAGCACTAATTATCTCCCAAAAGGTCTTCATACATTAAAGAACTGAAAAAGCTTGGAGCTTGAGGAAGAGGGAATCACTTGTGTAACATTACAAATTGTGTTGAAGCATATGAAGCGTTGATTGACATTTTCCACTCCATACTTGCCCATCATAACTCGGACAATTTATTGTGCTACTACTTGCGTGTGACATTCACGGAGACATTCTGCATGACGTGGTCCATGAATGACACAGGTACATTGCTAGTTGAAAAGCCCACCATGGTTGTTTCTTTTTTTGCCCCCATAATATAAATATAATCTATGTGCCATTTAGTGGATTTGCTCCCCCTACAAGTCATTGGTTATCACTTTATTTGAGCCAGAAAAAGAAAAATAGTTTGTGTCTTAATTTGCTCCATCTAGCTTTCCGACATGACCGGTCAATGCAAATTGGTCTATAAGTGTGGAATAAGATCTAAGTTTGGTGTAATCAGGTAGTTCAAGTATTGAAGGAAACTTTTCTCTAAGCAATTTAAATAAAGGAATTGTGCCAGAACATAGCAGAACATATAATCCTTGTGGAAGCTCAGATTATGACACCAGCCAATACCAGAGGATTTAAGAAATTCAAGATCATGGCCCTGGAAAGCCAAGAACAAGGCACAAGCGAGTTCAGTGGCCCCACTAGTGAGTATGGCCTTCAACCATCCAGTTCAAGCAGTTGGAGTCAACAGACTACCCAAGGGATGGACTTGGGTAAACTAGGAGAAGATGGTCCTCATGCTAGTCAAAGCTCTTGATATTAATATGAATTAGAGAGCCTAGACCCTCTAAGGATGAAAAGTTATGTTCTACTGTTCAAGGTTCATTGATGTGATTCTGTTCTCAATGACAAAAGAAATTAAAAAAGTTATGTTCTACTGTTCAAGGTTCATTGATGTGATTTTGTTCTCAATGACAAAAGAAATTAAAAGCCAGATAAAGACTGTCATCTAAATGCTCATAGTGATTTCCTTTGCTCAGTTTTTACTTGCCAAAAGTCGGCTGAAGCAATAAGAATGTGTGCAAACTCAAAGCCTGCTCATCTTTGGCTAAAAATAAGCTTACTGA
Source organism: Corymbia calophylla (assembly GCA_014182845.1). Lineage (NCBI taxonomy): Eukaryota > Viridiplantae > Streptophyta > Magnoliopsida > Myrtales > Myrtaceae > Corymbia > Corymbia calophylla. Next base: position 4,374,793 of record CM024695.1, read on the forward strand.
AATTAACCAATTTGATGAGCCACCGATATTTTTATGAAATTGTTCAAAGGGGTCAAGTCATGTTGCTTTCAAGTTATCCATGAACGTATCGTGCTGTATTCGTGTCTTTTCCCAGTGAATTTTATCGTCTTCAGGTCTTGTTTATTTGCGTCAAGTGCAAGATTGTCAGCTTTATAGTATGCCAAAGCGTATGTGTAGGGACATTCCCATCTTTTCAGTCACTCAGTAAACAAAAATCAGTCAAGAGTAATCATGACAAATGTTTACTCAATCTAGCACAGTCAAATGCAGAATCGAGCTCGAGTTTTGATCACTTTATTACATGAAGACATACAATGTAGGGACCAGGCTGTTTTATGGTGCCTTATGCACTTGGATCATGTCATTTACCCGTCCGCATGGAGCAGTTCAATGATTCACCAAACAGAGCATTTTTCAGATTTTTGGAACTGTCTGAGCCTTCTGAGCACCCGAACCAAAAGAAGTTTCCACTTCATCGGATAATGTAGGAAGGTGATTTACAGGAGCTTCGCCAACATGTTCCTTACAGCTCGCATGGAGCAGATAATCCTAACGAACGAGAAGCATGAGTAGAAGCCAACGGCCCAGCCATGATGAAAAGGGCCTATAACAAGCAACCAGCATATAAGCAAAATAGGGGACAGTTGGCACTGGCTTTGTGATCTCCGACTGCGTAAAAAGTAGTATACAGAGCAGAAGAGCCCGCTTTAAGGAACGAACTCCACCACCACCGGTGATCTTTACACCAAAGCTGGACATGGCTCAAGATGATCGATATTTTGGCATTGAGGAGGAGAAAGCAGAGGAAGACCACGAAGCAGGAGTTGGGAGACAATGTAAAGCTCTTTCTTCCAGATAGTGTCCAAAAGGAGGTCAAATTGCATTACACTGGTGAAAAACAGAAGAATGCCTCCGGTTAATGCCAAGATCAAGAACACAGAGTTACTTGTACTATGCTTTGGGACTTGGCTTCTCTTTTCGCTGTCATGCATGAAGTCCTTATCTATAGAATTCTCGAACCCAACAGCATGGTCACTGGAGGATTTGCAGGCTCAGGTCAGTTCATTCAGCACGAAGAGGATGCTCGAGACAACGTAAGGAAAGATGAACCCTGCTTGCGAAGCATTCTTCTTCCATAAGTACTCACCGAGCATTCTCAATGAACACACTTTTCATGATATTTACTTGAAGTCAGCATGAGAAGCAGATACCAGTTAAAAGTCCTTCCGCGTCATGACGAGAATTCACACAACGTAAAAGCATGCATCATGCTCCCGTCATCTTCGAGTGCGCCATTTCGGAGGTGTAAAATTCGCAGATGTCAACGGGCATCATAAACAAAATACGACAATAAAATGAGCTATGACTCTCGAGGACAGCAAAGCTTAACTACTCACTTGGGGAAATGGCTAGGAGGGACACACACCGAGGAAATCAACTGGCTGGGTGTTGGTGTCTTAACCTTCTTGTCTTTAAGCTTTAAGCGTCATGGCTCTCTTGTCTTAAGATGGTCAAGTCCATTTGTCCTAGTCTTGGTAGGTTCAGTGCAAGTATTTCCAGAGGAACATCTGTTAGAAACTACGAAGAGACCGAGCCACATGATTTATGTTAAGAATAGGCTCACGACCAAGACTTCTTGTTTTTCATTTTTGTTTTCTTTCGCCATTTCATTAGTTGCAATATCCAATAAGATGATGAATTTTGCATCATCTCCTACAACCCTAGATCCATACCCCAGACTGTCATCTTCATCGACTCTCCGAATTCAAAACCATTTGAAACTCGTAAGAACCAAAGTTTCACAGAGAGGGGAAGATGGGAGAATGTGAAAAAAGGAGACAAAATGAGGGCCAAAAGAATCAGAAGCTATCTTTATGAAATCAAGCCCAGATGGCAAGCAAAGACATCAATCCGGCCCCAAGAAAGAGCATTACATAAGACACTAATTGGAGTCTAAAGTTGCAGCTCATCCTTTTACTTAAAAAGTCGGCAGCAATAAGGTCCACCAAGGCCATATACACCAAGATGCCAGCGGACATGCAGTCCAGTATGCCTTCAGTGATCAGTGCTCCGGCGCTGTAGGGATTGTAGGATGAAGCGATTGCAGTTCCCACACCAATCCCCGCCGGAGTTGTCATGGCGAAGAAGCATGCCATTATAGTGGCCGAGAGATTTTTAAATTGGGCTTGGGAAATGCAACCTCCAAGTGCAAATCCTTCAAAGAACTGATGAAAAGAAAGTGCCGCTATGAGTGGTCTTATAGTACACGGGCTCTGTGAAACACCAAGGGATATACCAATAATCACTGAGTGTGACACTATTCCAAGCTCCAAAACCTACAGAAGAGGAGAGGAAATTCATTAAGGACTAAGCGCCCTACAGAAGAGGAAAGGAAATTCATTAAGGACTAAGCGCACTGTTAATATTTTTCATATGGACAAAGGCTGGAGGTTACCAAAAATGAGATAAATTAGTCATCTAAAGATTGTATGTAAACTCTTAAATAAAACAATGTCAATGCATGACATTTGCAGAAAGTATCTGACGTGATCGTTCACTTTTCTTTCAATAATACTCTGTCCTGGTACCATGTTTGTAAAGTTCACATTGATCGTCTACCAACTTTGATGCTCAATCTAAATGCTAAGTTCTCAACAATACAAAGTGGTGCTGTGGTGTAGTACTGTTTGATTGTGGCAAGAATCTTAATCAATCTATGTTGTTTCAACTCTGTTAACTCCAATCGGTCAAAAATCACAAGTCACAATTCAAACCTGTTTGGTCACCAGTACAAGGGCTTCATGAAGATTCAACAACTCCTAGCTAATATGAGGAAAAAGAGCCACCCAAGTCACCTACCCCACAATTCATTGCATTATGATGGACATACCAAATGACTGAATATATATTAAAGGACTGCAAGTTAAACCCTTCATCTAAAACAACCATCATCATGTCTCATTTGCCAATTTCATTTGCCAAAACAAAAATTAATGGCAGACAAATTACCCAACTAACATTATAAACCACATCAAGCACAAAATTTGTGTTGACTCAATTTGTTTATCTTTCGTCAGGGGCTACTTCAAAAGTTCCATATGACTTGAGACCAGAAAAAAACATGAAACTCACGAAAAATTCCAAATATACCACATTATGATCTAGCAAGGAAAGCTCTCAGACACCCGTAGACCAGCAATAATCAGCACTTAAACAACTGTCGACAAAAACTAAAACCAAATCCTCCGTACAAACAAACACACAACCTAAATAATTTACCTGAGAAACGACGACATGTCGGGCATGACCTTCCCCTTCTCCATCCCCCAGTCCATGTGAGTGCCCGTGCCCATGACTGTGACCATGAGAATGTGAGCGTTCCATCAGGTTCCCATCACATGCATCCTGTCCCTGAGGATGGCTATGCCTGTGGTGAGCTGCATGTGCATGCATCCCCACAATGTGCATTCCACCACCTTCTTCTTCTCCAAACACCTTGCCATCCCGATCCTTTTCCTCAACTGGAAGTATACCTGACTCGAGAGTTGTATCCGCAGATCCAACTCGACCTTGTTCCTCACTTTTTTGAGTCAAGCCCTGTTTTCATATTGTTCAGAGAAGGATGTAAGATATAATCCTTGAGCCATAAAGGCAATTTATATACAATAAAGAGCGACCTCGTTCCTCATTTTTTTGAGTCAAGCCCTGTTTTCATATTGTTCAGAGAAGGATGTAAGATATAATCCTTGAGCCATAAAGGCAATTTATATACAATAAAGAGCACTATAATCCACTAATAACAGGTTTATGACTTACTCAAATTGTTATCTCATGCGTCAAACTAAGATTTTTTTCTTACTACCGTGAATGAATAACTAACGCTCCTCTTCCTCCGTCTAAATAAAAGAATTGACATACCCACGAATCAGAAATTTACATCTGTTCAATGATCACCGATACTTGTCTGAAATTGATCTGAACAAGACATACATCCAATTGAAACACCAAAAAGTACCTGCTTTCTCTCATAATACTGAGTCCCCAGAAAATCGACAAGTAGGGTCGCCAACGAGGCCATCATGGCAAAAAACCCAGCAAATGGGAATTTCGACCAAGGGTATTCAGGCAAGCACGGGTCCGCGAGTGCCCTCGTTCCACCAGACAGCATGTGGACAAATCCGGTGGCAAGAATTACACCAGCGGCAAAGGCCTTGGCCGCCACGAAAAGGCTCCCGTCGGTGCGGAGGAACTTCCGGTGCTTCCCGACCAGCGGAATTGCGATTCCAACAATGCCGGCCACTAAAATGGACGCCATGGCTACGAATTTGAGCGTGAAGGCAGCCGACTCATCGCGGCAAGCCTCTAATTCCGTCGACTGGCAGCTGGCATTGGACTTGGAAACAGATAGAGAGTGGAAAAGGAAATCTGTTTCGAACCAAAGCAAACAGCTTCAGCCTCTTAGACTGTCTACCAGAACCAATACTGATTCCAAAAATCAAATTCCAGTTTCTAGCATTTCTACAGCCGACAGGATGCATCAATATCCCAGTCAGATGAGCAAATCCAGTCACCGGTACTCATAAAAGAACCGCCTTTGGAGCAACTAAAGAAAAAGAAACAGGACACAGTGATCAAAGCTCGCGTATTTCCGGAACTCACCTGTATAAACCCTAGACTTCGTCATCAGGCGGTCGAGGAACAATATCTCCCACAGTTCCTGAACAAGGACCCCAATCGAATTTCAATAAAACCACACCGGGAACACACGAAACCACGAATCACGCACGCATCCCGAAGAAAAAAACAGAGCCGACCCACCACCCACCTCGATGAAAAACATGGATCAGAAGACGCTCCCAACCCGTCCGCCCGAGCCAGGACAGACGATCATGGGACGCGAATCTCGATTCTTTTCCAGTACGAAGACTCCCGCCTCGCGATTGACGACCGATCGAGCACGCGCCACGATGTGCATCCAGAGAGAGAGAGAGACCCAACTCCTGTGCCGCCGGGATGAGGAGGAGGAGATGGGGAAGGAATAATATATGTAACGAACGATGCGACGGAGTGGCGAGATGGAGGGGAGGTGTCGACATTGTTGACGAGGTGGAGGGCGACGGAGGTCGCAGGGGAGGAGAGAGAAAGCGCGCTCTGCGGGAGGGGAGAGAGGGATGGTGTCGACACTTTTTGTATATATTATGGTCATCCCCGTCCTCCGGTTCAACAACTTTTTCTTTTTTTCGGGATTTATGGATTTTTCCGTGGCTTTTCTGATTTTGCTTTTTTATTTTTTTTATTTTTTTTGGCGGTGCTGCGCATGTTGGCGTTTGTCGGATTGTGGGTAAATGATGAAAAGCTGGATGGAGTAATGGCGCCACTTCAGCAGGGAGGTGAAGTGCGGACCCCGATTAATTGCACTTTTTTCAATAGTGGGTCGGCGATTGATCCTTTGGAAGGAAATTTTTTGCTTTCGTATTTGGAAATTTTATCTTTTTCTTTTTCGGTATACAGGAGAGAATGAAATAGAAATTTATCCCCTACAATCAAACATTCCGACCCAAAAAAGAAAGAAAGTATGAGATAACTAGGCTGTGAATAGAAGGGCCTCTGTTGCAAGATTGGCAAGTCAATTAGCAAGATGATTTCCTTTTTTGAGAAGTCATGCTTTCAATTCAAAAATAAGAACTCAACGACCTCCTATTTAGGGCTCTAGTGTTGTCTACTATAGTTTTTTGATCAACAAATTTGGCGATCGCTTCATAATCCATCTCAATTATAAGCTTATGAAAATCGTGTTGCTTTGAGAAGTTGAGATGGTGGAATATATTCCTACAAAAAAAGGCAAAACCTCACAACCGATCACTCCCTTTCTTTCTAAATGAAAACTCAACATTCAAAATTATTAAGTCTTATCTTTTCTATAATTAAATCCTTGTGAAAGATGTTTAAATTTGAAAACTCGAGATAATTGAATCTTGAGTATAGTTCTAATTCATTATTACAGATCGATTTGACATTGGATTGAGTATTACCAAAATGCGAGATTTGACTTTTACATTAGGGGTGATCAGATTGTGCAATTAATGATCCACAAGTCTACCTAGATTGAGTTATTTTAAAGAGCAAATTACGCGTGTAACTCCTAGGAGACATCAATAGTAGTATTTCGTGTTGCTACATTTGACAAGAGATTAGATTTCTCCTTGATCAAATGTTTTAGTGAAGCAATTTAAATAAATCTGGAAATTGTTGTTGGAGGAAAAGGAATTTCGGAGCTGGTTTTTTTTATTTTTTATTTTTGGGTAACAGGTGTGCAAATGGATGCTAAAGCTCTGTTGACGAGGCCTAGTATGTGCCAAAGTCACCGATGAACAGAAAACACCCAAATCATCGGCGGTGGGGCGTCCAAAGTTCTGTAAGAAATCAGTTCTGGATTTGGGTGAGTCGGCATCCCGTCGGCGCATTCATCGGCCTTGATATACATGCGCTTCATTTATTTAATGAAAACATAAATAAAATTAAAATAATTACTCATATCACTTACAAAAATAAATAAATGAAAAATATTTTTATATTTTACAAATATATTTAGACATAAATTGTTGCCTAGAATGAAAATATTTTCCATTGATTAATTTTAGGAAAATATTATCAAAATCATTAATTTTTTCGCGAAACAAATAAAACCCAAGTTTTCGGGACCTTTGTAGCTCCTGACTCCCGTTGTTGGAGATAATTAGGATATTTTCATATATTATAAATAATTAAAATATTTTTATTGATTTTTTATATCTCTTAATATTGCATGGATACCTCCATTTGACTTGTGCGAATCTTGATTGTTATGTGTTATTTTATATGGTCATATCATAAAATCTATAAATAAGTTAATATACTTGTAATTATTACCGACAAAAAAAAAGTATTCTTAATTATCATATATCGAATTATTCTCTTTTCTACATTTGGCTTCCGTGATGCTTTTGGCTCTCAATATACGAATTGAATAATCAATGAAACACGAGCGGCTTTGGCGGATTATGAAGAGTTTTAAATCTGCAGAATACTACAGATCACAAGGAAGAACTTCGGAAAGATTCCACAGCACCAATGGAAAGAATAGAAGAGACGTCAAGCTAGGTAGACGTACAACAGGGCTTTCTAGTGTCGTGTCAAACCAAATGCAATATGTTTGAAAGCGTAAAGTTAAGAGAAAAGAAAGCGATGGTCAGATTAAGTGAGGCCACGCGAACCTTTAACAATGCATTTTTTGATGTGACACGTCTATGTGGTCACGAATAACTATAACTTTAAGACATATTTAAAGATGCCCGTAATTTTTAAAGATAACGAATTTCTTTTCTCGAGTTTTATGTTCTTCTCGTGTTTGGAATAATAGAATAACCCTCTTTTTTAATGAGAAAGAATCCATTCTGAATTGATTTTTTTAGTCGAAAAGGAAATGTGATTTTTTAATTTATGATATATTATCCCGTTCTTTTTACATTGTTGTTGACTTTCAAATGTAAAGACGCGGTCATTGTTTTTTTAAATATTTTTAACAAATTAAACATTGAGAAAAAGCTTAATTGGGTCATCTAAAAGGCTTTTCAAATGTATTTTCACGAACGGTATGTCTCTCAAAAATATTTTTCAATGCACTTTTCAATGAAAGTGTACTGAATAATATTTACTTTTCTCGAAAACTTTTTAAGTTAAAGTCGATTGCATATTGCCATTTTTTTGAAAAAACCTGAAACAAACGCACTGGCGGCGGATGGAGGTGGAGAGAGAGTGTGCACTAGTGTCGACACTTTTTGTATACTTTAATGTCATTCGGTCCCATTTCTTTATTGGGATTTGTAAAGTTCGTTGTTGTTTCGCACTTTTCAATTAAAATTCACTGAACAGTAGTATGTACTTTTCCTAAAAACCCTCTTCAGCTAAAATCATTTACGTTTCCCCAAATTCTTTTTTCCTAAAATCCGAACAAACCGTTGGTGGAGATGAGAGACATGGTGTCGACACTTTTTGCACATTTTAATGTCATCCGGTCCGGTTTCTTTTGGGATTTATAAAGTTTCGTGTTGTTTCTGCTTTCTCCTTTTTGATTTTTCATTTCTTTTCGTGCTGCACATGTTGGTGTTCGTCCGCTCGTGGGTAGACGATGAAAGTTAAATGAAGCAATGGCGCCACGTCAGAAAGCGGTTGGTATGGGCCCCAATCGCCTCTTTCCATCGTGGATTGGCAATTGATCCTCTCTACTTCTGGGAAGGAAATCCTTTTGCATCCACATTTGAAATTCAAGTAATCATAAAACATGTTTAGATTCGATGAGTCGAGATGATTTATTGCCCGTGCCAATTCTACACTTCATCCAGTCTTATGTATAGTTCTAATCCGTTATCAGATATGGATATGGACTTTCAATCATATATTATGGAAGATGACATCAGATGACTTCACGGCCCATTCTGCAGGAACGGGCGCAGGGGCGCTGACGTCAGGGGCTGCTCGCGCGTAGCCCAGCCCGGGTTGGAAAGTTAAAGCCGGATCCGCCGTGAAGCCCAATGTCGCAGCCCATGGACCAGCAAAATGGGCCCAATGTCACCGCCTCCCTTCCCCGTGCATGGAAGCCTGTTGTGTCCGTTGGGATGGTGATTTGATGAAGCATGCATTGCAAATGGAAAAGAAAGAGCTGACGTGGGCCGATCCACTTCATGCAGGAGTCCCGCCTTAGCCGATTTTTGATAAATGTTCACTGTAATCCTTCATTTTGCTCAATGACAAATTATATGTAATTTGAGGAGGGAAACTATTTTATGCTGAGTTGAATGTTAAAAAATGACGTGTCAACATGTCTATTTTTTTATTCATCTACTTTAGAAATAGGAAAAATGAAATTAGGATGATGACACGTCCATCGTTATTTGATGACGTGGAATATTATATATTTATTTGAGATGAATACTTGGATAATCTATGAATAACTTTTTTTTCCCACCGTTCAGACTTAACAAATTGAAAGTTGCATCGATAGATTCATTAATTTAAGTTAATAGAATGATAATATTGAATATTTTCATGTAATATAAGGACTAGATTAATCATTTATTTGTAGTTTATGAATCACGTTAAACAAATAAAAAGTCTAAGGACGATATTATACATCTAAAGGGGAAAAAAACCAAAACATTGTATACTGCAAAACATTTTCCCCAATCATTTTTTGGCACATCTAAAACCCCAAACTATTATATGCTGAGTTGGATGTTAAAAATTAACGAGTCAACATGTTTATTTCTCTACCCATCTACTTTAAAAATAGGAAAAATGAAATTAGGGTGGTGATATGTCCATCGTTATTTAATGACGTGGAATATTATATATTTATCTGAGATGAATACTTGGATAATCCATGTATAATTTTTTTTCCACCATTCAAACTTAACAAATTAAAAGTCACATTAGTAGATTCATTAATTTAAGTTAACAGAATAATAATATTGAACATTTTCATTTAACATAGGGACTAGATTAATCATTTATTTATAGTTTATGGATTGCGTTAAACAAATTAAAAGTCTAAGAACGACATTACACACTAAGGGGAAAAAAAACCACCAAAACATTGTATACTATGGAACATTTTCCCTGATCATTTTTTTGGCACATCTAAAACCCCAAAATATTCCCATTACAATATATTTACAATAAGTTTTTTTCTTATGATATCAAAAACCTCAAACTTATAGCTACACGTGACACATTAGTTCTCTTTTAAAGTCTTGTCAAATGAATTTTCAACCAAAACGACATAATTTTTGTTTCACTTAAGTTACATGAATGCCATGTTATGCCATTTGCCTTTTGTCATCCATGTAGGTAAATTTTAGCAGTGCTCATTGACGAAATCTTGAGAGCTCTTTGCATTGCAATGCTTATTGTATCAGCTTTCCCTTTCATAAGAGGAGACAAAATAAACTGAGTCCCATCAAGATCATAGTAATGCCTGCAATTTCATTGAGGGTAAATATATCACGTAGATAAAATTTTGGAATTTTTTGTGTAATAGAAAGTTTTTTAAGGTAAACTTGTCTCAATTTATCCATTCTTTTGTCGTTCTTCCTTCTTCTTTTTTGGCAATTTTGTCGTTCTTCCTTGAATTCCACGATTGCATAGCGTGCTGAACGACTATCAATTTGTCTTTCGCTTCACCGATTCTCCACCTTCTTCCCGATTCAGACTATAAGGTTTAGCCAACCATCGCAGGATGATCCCCAGCATCAGTCAGTCAGCCAGCACTCAATGGCGGCGAGGGCGGCGCCACCCTAGACCGTGCCACCCGGACAGCAGCAACAATCAAGAGGCGGAGCCACCCCTCCGCTCCCTCCCTGTTCTGGTCTCTTCTTCTCTTTATAAATCTAGCTCTGTCGAGGCGATCGTACCTCATCGACAAACGCGAGTTCCGACGTGGTGTAACTAGGACTGCAAACGTCAGCCGGAAGGACCAAATGGTTCGATTCACCAAATCGAACAAAGTTAAAAATAAGGCCGAGATCCAACATCGAGTAAGCAATCGAGGGCCAATTTCGCTATTGCCCTTGGACCTCCTCAGCTCTTCGCCTTCTCGCACTGCTCAACTTCGAACGAACGAATGCGGCCCGGCCCGATCGAATCGAATCGAATGAGCCCACGAACAAGTTGACTTCTGGTCAACAACCACTTTCATCAGGCCCAGTGGGCCTGCTCACCGTCCCCGCACGGGTTCCTTTTTGGGCTCTCTGTACGACGGCGCCGCGCTCGAAGCGAAGGTATAGTCCCCGTCGCTCTTTATCGGGGCGCCATCCCCACCTCATCTTTTCCATCCACATCCCGCCGTTTCTCTTTTGTCCGCTTCTGGTACACCCATTCGCTGCCCTCCACGTGTCCCCTTCGGGCTCTGTCGCCCGCCCAAGCTAGCCCCCAAAAGATATAGCAGAAAAACTCAAAACCCCCAAAAGAAGAGGGAGAACAAGAAAATATCCCCCTACCCCAAGACCGCTGAAGTCTCCATCGAGCTCTTCACCTTAACTTCAAACTCTCTCTCTCTCTCTCTCTCTCTCTCTCTCTCTACCCTTCTCTCTCTGTGTCTGAAGCCATGCTTGAAGAATCGGTGACCAGTGCGCCGTCGATCTGGGCGACCATGAACAGCTGGTTCACGCCCAGCGTCTTCTTCGTGCTCCTCAACCTCATGATCGGCACCATTTTCCTCACCTCCAGCCTCAGCTCCCCCAAGCCCAAGGAAGAAGAGCAGGAGCCGCACCAGCCACAGCATCTACATCATCAGCCGCAACCGCTGCAGCAGCAGCATTACGAAGAGAGCCCGAGACTCCAGCGCCTCCCCAGATCTCCGTCAATTCTGCAGAGGCTCAAGTCCATCAGCTTGTACAGCTACGGATCCCAAGAACCCAACACCCATTTTGGCAGAACCCCTGAGGTGGAGACCCATTACGGGTTCTTGCAGCAAAGTCCCGAGCTTGGGCGAGAACAGGAGGGGGGAAGCGGAAAGGAGTGGCCTTTCTTGACCAGATCTCCTTCCATGCTGCACAGGCTCAAGTCCTTCAATCTCTACAAGTTCGTGTCCCAAGAAGCCAGCTTTTCGCCGATCCATCACAGCTCTGAGCAACCCCTGGAGCCAGAACAACGGGGAGCCCAAGCTGAGGAGGAAGAAGAAGTTGACCCAGCTGGAGATGAAGAACCAGAAGAGCCAGAAGAGCCAGAACTGGAAGGAGTTGAAGAAGAGGGAGAGGAAGAGGATGAGCAGAGTCTCGACGACGTGTACATTCAGCTGAAGGAGAATCAGGTCGAGAGGACCAAGTCCGACACCAAGCCAGCATCCGGCGAGATCCTGCCCAAGCTCCCGAGGAAGATGAGGAAGTCCGCGAGCGTCAAGTCCGCCTTCGCGCATTTCGAAGAGGACGACGTCGTGGTGGAGGCCCGCCGGCCGGCGACGGTCCGGGAAGGGAAGGGCGTCGGCAAGGCGAGCCACGAGGCGGCGGACGAGGAGGTCGACGCGAAGGCGGACGACTTCATCAACAGGTTCAAGGAGCAGCTGAAGCTGCAGAGGCTGGACTCCTTCATGAGGTACAAGGAGATGATCAACAGAGGGAGCAGCAAGTAAGAATTGGGCCAAAGCTGTGTGTGTACTTTTTTTCCTTTTTTTGGGGGGTGTTGTCGATGATCTTACAGTCTTGGGTTGGTTCTGTATTTCGATGGGGGTGTAGATTGAAGTTTGATTATGGTGGTGGTTGTTGAACTTTCCCGGTTCGAGGATTAAGTAAGAGCAGGCGCTAATATCAGCAGCTTCCGTTCTTCTGCATCATCATTCGGTTGTTTGATTCCTCTTTTAGCATCATGTGCGATGGGTGAAAAAGCAGTAAGTGGGGTCGTCCTGCGTTGAATTGGCTCCCTGTACGTTCATGGGTTGAGATTCACGAGCGCCAAAGGAACAGAACCCATTGAGAAAGTAAATAAAGAAAATGTGGCACAGTGCAAAAAATCCTTCCTTGGATTCTCTGGGAGGCGACCTCGAAAGGCAATGGTGAATACGAAGACCCTGGCCAGTTGGATTCTCGTGTGCAAGAGTTTTCTTTTTCAGATGCATTCATTCTTTAACATGAATGATTTTTTAATTTTAGTACGTCGTGCCTTAGTGTCCCTGTTTTAAATTTTAAATTCGGGTGAATAGGTCTCAACTTTGGTTTAATGTCATGTCAACCATGAACTCAAAATTTGTGCAATGTAATGTCTAAATATTTAATTTATTTAATATGATATTTAAATTATTAATAAATATTCGATGTGATTGATTACATGATAAATTTAAATTTGAGAATTATATTAAATAAATTAAAAAATCATAAATGGGATTTCACGTCGAATTAAAATTCATCAACAACTTTGTCATTTCCCCTGAAGAAAACAGCTTGGTGCACATCGACTCACATGGTTTCTTAGTTTTTTGTGGGTACTTTAGAGTTCGCAGGAATTGAATATTGGAAAATTGACAAGTTGCAGCTATTTAATCTACTAGGACGCTCGCAGATTCTTGGTCAGTGAATGGTAAGCATCAAGGGGGTGGGGGCATTCCGATAAAGCTAGCTAGCCTCCGTTCTCCCGTCAACCTTTGTCACGTTCAATAATGGCAATTTTTATCGAAAGTTAAAGGGAGGACGAGCAGACATGGGGAAAATTTAAAAAAAAGCGAAGCTGCTTCGACCACGTGCGTCACGTGGGGGTTTGGACCCGACCGGGCCGATCCTCGTATGTCCCAATTCCCAACCGAGTCGGTTGAATTCCGAAGCGGGTTGGTAGTGGGATTGAATGTTGGATGTCATTTAGTGAAAATTTGTTTCGATTGAAATCGTGGCACCGGAAACTGATGACCGCGTGTCGACGTTTTGCACGTCACCGTTTCGTGTGGTCAATAGCTTCCACGTGGCGCCACGTCATGTTTCATAAGCACCGGTATCATGCCACATGGCACAGCTACAGCGTAGACCCTATTTTACAATGATATGGGAGATACTCTTTCTAAATACGTCTAGTCACCTGTTGATTGCATTGGGCCCTTTGACAGTGGGTAAAAAACTTATTGGAATAATGATGCAAATAATTCAATATATGCAATTTAGTTTTTGAATTTTTAATTTATTCAATATAATTCATAAACTTTATTTGATGTGCAATATAATTGATTAAATTTTAATTTATTCAATGCAGTTCGTGAATTTTTTATACATGTTCAATATAGTTTGTAAATTATATGAAAATATTCAATATACTCCTTCCATTAATTCAAGACTAGAGATTATAATAAATATTTTCATATAGTTCGGGGATTGTATTTGACATATACCAAAAGTTCATGAACTATATTGAATAAATTAAAAGTTTGAAGATCACATCGTACATTGACTTAAAGTTCATGAGGGACATTAAACAAATTAAAAATTCAAGGGCCAAATTACACATTGAGCCAAAATTGAAGAACTATTTGTGTCATTTTTCCAAACCTATGCAGTTAAATTTTTTTTAATCAATACATCTATTTTTGCAAATTATTCCTCCAAAAAAAATTCAATCTAGATCGGTTCGAGCAACTTCCGAGCCTTCGAGTTCATAATCGAAATGGGTTTCAAACTCTATTAAAAAGCCAACTTGTGTCTGACACGGGACATTCAATAATACCCGAATTAATTTGTCATGTGGTATCTACCCTTCCGTGACCTTGTGCATGGAAAAATTATCAATAACGTGATCAATCTAATTAAGTTTGTAAATATGAATAGTTGAATTTTTAGTCTTGTTAGTTTTCCGATTCTAAACTCGTCGACGTCGATAATGGGCTTTGAGCACGAGAAATTTATTATTGATTTTGCTCATGGCAAAACTATAGACTCAACCCCTAAAATTGGGTAATTGGTTAAAAAAAAAAAAAAGTAGCTCGCAAGTAGCTGTCCTTGTTCAATTCTTGTTCTCATTTCTATGGGCATGACCGGATCCGACACTACGGAATCGGACCCACCGGCCCACCTCCTCAATCAAACCCAGAAAAAAAGAGGAAAACAACAAAGCCCAAAACCTGCGCATTTCCATTTTTTTTTACGCTTTCACGCATCAAACTTTTAGTGGAAATAGTTCAATCGATTCTAGATTTATCATGCCAGCATCAATTTAATTCTAAATATTTAAAATTTATCAATTTAATCATAATCATTTACATGAAATTCCTATTTAGTCATCCTTACTAATTATTATCAGAAATTGCCAACACAGCAACGTGCCATGTGGAATGGCCGGCGATAACTAAACTTTTACATTAATGACTTTCGGTCAAAGTTTATCGAAAATACTATATTGAAATTTTATTTGTAAAGATTCATGAATAAATTAGCAAAATAACAAAATTTATTTTTAAATCGACATTCATAAAAAAAATTAAAAAGTAATCGAGTAAATTCTCCCTTTATGGTTGCCGTCCAAAAGCTACCTATTCCACCTAATTTTGACTCCATGCATTTATTAAAAGCTGCTAATTTCGCTTCGTGCGTTCGAGCTGTCAATGTGCGATCATGTGGATGGTTTTCATTTGAATTAAATTTGGATGGATGGCATTTGTCGTCGTCATCATGTGAATAGTTTTGAGATGTCCTGGTTTCCAACTCAACCGTGCACGTCCCACCGTCCATATGATTGGGCATGACCGATTGGCCGAAGACAGCGCCTCGACTCGGCCGCCGCGAATCTCGTCTTTTGTCTTGCTATGTTAGAAACTGGGGTAGCAAAGCGAGCATTGAAAGGCGTTAACGACATAAGTTAATCGGTCCATTTTTCGTCCTCTCTATATAGATTAGAGTTCTACCTTCGACGAATTCATTTGAATTGCCCCACCCGGAAAATGGAATTTATTGTTGTTTGGATGATGGCGATTGTTGAGGGTTCCGATTTATTGCAGGCTAGTTGTAGCCCATGACATGGACTTCAATGACGTGAATTTTAATCATGCAAAACAAACAATTTCGTTTCAAATTCTCATTGGGAAACTTTTCTCACATAGACGACCGACGTAAAAGAGGTAAAAAAAATTTACTTCATATTCAAGTTAATAGAAGAGGTGTTTAGTGAGGCGGGTCCATGATGATTGATAGGGTGGAATCATAGATTGAGCTTAATTTATCGCAAAGATCCATCCATTAACGAAAGAAAAATCCTTCATTGTTACGAAGAACTCACTCTTTGCTTTTTGAAAATGCTCCAAAACCAAAGCAAGGAGAGAGCCTGCCTTGGGGATAAGGCTTTTTAAAGGCAAAATTTTGTCTCAAAGTGGTTAAATTTCCCTTTACCAAAAAATTCAAGAATTGTATTGAATAAATTAAAAATTTAGGGACTACATTGTATATTGAGTTAAAGTTCAAGAACTATGTCGAACAAATTAAAAGTTCCGAGACCGAATTGTACATTGAGCCAAAGTTTAGGAATTGTTTATTTCATTTTCCCAAACTTATTCGATTAAATTTTATTTTTTAATCAATACATCTATTTCTGCAAATTATTCATCCAAAAAAAAATTAAATCTAGACCGGTTCGAGTAGCTTCCAAGCCTTCAAGTTTGTAATCGAAATGGGTTTCAGACTCCATTAAAGGCCATCTCGCATCTAACACGTGACATCCGATAATACATGAATTAATTTGTCATGTACAATTTATCCTCCCGTGACCTAGTGCACGGAAAAATTATCAATGACCTCATCAATCTGATTAAGCTTGTGAGCATAAACCGTCGAATTGTGAGTATTGTCAGTTTTCTGATTTTAGACTTGTCGACGTCGACCATGGGCTCTAAGCATGAGAAATTTATTCTTGATTTTGCTTATGGCAAAACCATAGACTCAATCCCTAAAATTGGGTAATTGGTACAAAAAAGAAAATTTGGGTAAAGTTTGCAAGTAGCTCCCTTGTCCAGATCTTGTGTCCATTTCTATGGGCATGACTGGATCCGACACTACGGAATCGGACCCACCGGCCCGCCTCCTCAATCAAACCCATCCCCATTTACCCAGAAAAAAGAAAAGAAAACGACAAAGCCCAAAATCTGCGCATATCCATCTTTTGTATGGCGCTATCATGCATCAAACTTTCAGTGGAAATCGTCAAGTCGATTCTAGACCTCTCGTGCGGATATCATTTAATTTTAAAATTTTAAATTTTATTAGTTTTGTTGTAACCCTATATACAAAATTCCAATCTTGTCATCATTATTAATTTTCATTGAAAATTATTGATGTGATGATTTATCTTATAAAATAATTAGCGATGACTAAACTTTTACATCAACGATTTCCCATCAAAGTTAATTTGAAAGACTGCATCGGAATCATCTTTTATAAAAATTTATGACTAAATTGATAAAATAGTAAAATTTAAGTTTGAATTGGCATTAATATAAAAGGCCAAAAAATTGAGTGAGTAATTCATCCTTTATGGTTGTCGTCCCAATAGTACCTATCCCACCCAATTTCGACTCCATGCATTTATTGAAAGCTGCTAATTTCGTTCTGTGCATTTGAGCTGTCGAAGTGCCATCATGTGGATGGTTTTCATTTTGAATTAAATTGGATCAACGGCATTTTCTTTTCTTTTTTTGATGAATGGCATTTGTCGTCAACCGTGCACGTCCCACGGTCCATGTGATTGCTTGACCGATTGGCCGAAGATGGTACCTCCACTCCGAGCGCCGCGGATCTCATCTTTTGTCTTGCTATGTTAGAATAGAACCGGGGTAGCAAAGCGAGCGAAATTGTGAGTCTCTTTTCATTTGAAAGGGCATTAATGACCTTAAGTTAATCGGTCATTTTTTCGTCCTCTCCATATAGACTAGAGTTCATCGTTGTATGACCGATGGTGATTTTCAATAGTTCCGAATTCATGAAGGTGAGTTAAATCCCGCGATACGGACCTAAATGACGTGGATTGTCATCACGTGAAACAAAATATGTGGTTTCGAATTCTCGTGGTGAAAACTTTTCTAAGATAGACAACACAGCGAAAGAGATAAAAAAAAGTTTACATCATATTCATGTTAAAAGAAGAGGTCATTAGTGTTGTGGGTCCATGATAAGGTGGAATCTCGGATCAAGCTTAATTTATCGCATAGATCCATCCATTAAGAAAGAAAAATTCTACACTATCACAAAAGACTCGCTATTTACATTTCGACAAATGCTTCAAAGCCAAAGTAAGGAGAGCCTACCTTGAACATTAGGCTTTGGAAAGGCGAAATTTTGTCTCAAAGCGGGCAAATTTCCTTTTACCAAAGCACTATTTTCAATAAGGGGCTTTAAAAGGTCAATACTACTTTGTAAAGCATTCCCAAGTGTCACCCCATAAAGGGACATTGCTATTCTTTTGGGAAAAAACCCACCACAAATGTCCCTAAAGCAATTCTCAAATGTCCGTTACAGTATATAATACCCTAAAGTTTTTCTTTTTAACATAAAAAATTTCAAATTTACATTTATGTGACATATTTATTCTCATTTAAGATTCAGTTCAATGATTTCCCAATTAAAATAACTTTGTCTTTATTTCACTCAAGTTAGGTAAGCGAGATATCAATGTCGTTTCCCTTCCAACAACAATGTAGAAAATTCAAAAGGTATAACGTATTTATCCTCTTTCAAGATTTGGTCAAGTGATTTCTTGGCAAAAATAACATCGTGAGTGCCATATTGACTCTATTTGTCTTTAATAGGAAATCACATGGTAAATAAGCCGAATAGGTACAAGTTCGAGAATTTTTTAAATTTGTGCAATTGATATAATTTAAAAATTTCAGTGGGGTTTTCTTTTATTCTGCTCTAAGAAAAATAATTATTTGAGTGGGCCATGGTCACCAGTCGGATCCACCGTGGATGATGCCCACACAAACCAGATCGAACGGCTATCGGGGGCGGCGTGAAAAGGGACAGCGCGCGACACGTGGCCACAGAAGACATCCTCCCCGTCAAATGAAACCGAGAAACGTCAACATCGTCGAATCGAACGAATTCAAAAAACAAATAAAAAAAGAGGAGGACAAAAAGATTCGAACTTTTGCGGGTTGCGGCATTCGAATCCGGGCAGCCAAGAAACGGAAATTCTCAATATATTTCCCCCCTTCTCCGTCGCCATTTCCATTCCCCGCAGAGAAAGATTTCTCAGCAGCGAGAGACTGGGATGAGATGTGGGCGGTGAAGCAGCAGATTGCGAGATCAAGACCGGGTCGCGTCTGGGCAGCAGCGCTTCTCTGCTGGCTGTTCCTCATGCTGGCGACTCCGAAGATCCCTTACTCTCCCAAGCATCACGCCTACGCCGACATGCGTAATTTCCTCGGTGCGGTCGACGGGTTCTCTTCCGTTTCTCTTGTTCTTGTCGTCTCTGCGTCTGCATGTGCTTTATGAATGGGCACAGCGGATGATCGCGTGTGTTGTTCGGTGTGTCTGATCGATCGTGCCGTGTTGCGTTGTGGGTGTTCCGCAGGTGTGCCCAACACGCTCAATGTGATCACCAATTTCCCGTTCTTGATCGTGGGTGTGCTGGGCTTTGTTCTGTGTCTTCAAGGGAGCTATTTTTACGTAAGGTAGTGATTATATTGGCCACCTTTCTCGGCCTTTTCGTTACCAATGTTCTTTGTTAGCGTAACGGAGTTTGGCAATCAGATTTCGGATGTTGAAATCAGTTGAGTTTATCCCATTAGTGGTAGTTTTAGATCAAGTCTACTACGGCTAAGACTTAGTCCCCATGTTTGTGACGTTGGTTTTCGTCCTTTGTGTTGATGCTTGATGCCATTTGGGAAATTGGTTGATTGCAGTTTGCAAGGAGAAATTTTGGGTTGGACATTGTTCTATGCTGGAATAGCGGGTGTGGCTTTTGGTTCGGCGTATTATCACCTGAAGCCTGATGACAGTAGGGTGGTGTGGGATACATTGCCGGTTAGCACAACGTTTCACTTTGACACTGCCGGGTTTTGCTGTTTTTTTCTTAATATAGCTGCATCTGCTCCTACGAAAGTTCAAAGACTGAAGGGAAAAGCCTTTTTTTAGCACAAGGTTACACATTGAATCTAGACAATTGAAGCATCTACTTGTGGCTGATTGTTGTCAGATCATTTAGAATTATCAAATATCTCCTACTCCTGCATGGTGGTTTGTTTGGCTCTATTTTGATCCCTTCCCTCATGCCATGAACTGGTTTAATGTCAATGGCAAAAGGACAGTAATGACTCTAATGTGCGACGGTGAAATTAATGTATTGTGATGCTCAAACTCATACCTGAAGTTTAGAAACTCAGCAACAGAAATCTCTGAATATACTTGACATTGAAGCCTAGGATAGAGAGTTGAACACATGTCCATGCAATATCTTCCTTTACACTGCTTGTGCATATGGGCATTTTCCCTCAACTTTCTAACTGTTTACTTCAAACCTTATTGATCTAGTTTGATGTTCACTGGCAACTGCAGATGATGATAGCATATTCCTCTCTATTTTCCAGTTTTTTGGTGGAGAGAGTGGGGAAAAAGACTGGATTATGCTTTTTGTCTGTGCTCCTTTTCTTTTCCTTTCTTAGTGCAGCTTATGAAAGGTTAGACTCTGGTTTCTGGATTTCAGCACTGCCATTTAGATGACTGAACCTCTTGTTTGAGTAATTGGTCGTGGGACTATGCCTAAGTCAAGCTGCTTGCAGAACATTTAATGATCTGCGGTTGCGCATGATGTTTCAGTTGATTCCATGTGCTGTGATCCCATTTATGACGCTTTTGTTCCCACCAAAATATACTCACTCGAGATATTGGCTTTGGGCAGCAGGTATGGCACATTTCCTGTTTGTTTCTCTGTTTCATGTCCACTCTGAGTAGCTTTTCACGGGCCACGCAATCTTGTTGCTGTTGCATCTGTGTTTCTTCCGCATGAAAAGAGAGTAGCGGGTGCTAAAGAAAGTGTATTTGGGGAAGACTCACCCCAAAGCGAATGCTTGCATATGAATGCTACACTTTAGTGGCAACTATTTTTTTCTTAAATTATTCATACCCATTTCTTAGAAACTTTATGAGTCACCTAAGAATAAGAGGAAAACTTTCTCGTGGTTAATGCAGTATGCTCATGGATTGCCAAAATTTTTGTCAGGATGTCATCGATATGAAAAAATTAGGAGAGCAATTTATACTTTTGTCTGGAAAGAAAGCAAGATCTGAAGTCCTATCTTTTTGCTTGTCACAATAATCTAAATTTGGATGAAAGGAAAGCTTTATGATAAAAAATAATTGATTTGAGCATGGATTTAGAGCCTTCTAGTTTACTATCCTTTCTATGTTAACAAATGAAAGTTGATCGCAGCATAGAACGTGCTTATACTTAGTTTGTTGTGCTGTGAATTAAAGAGGCTTTGGGTTCTCTGCCTGTTTCACTGATCTGCTTATCTCTTACTTTTAAGGAGATTCGATAGTGTGATGTGGACTGCTGCCATGGCAACCATCATATGTACCAAATTTCATGTTCCTTTGGTTAGTCTTACAATTTCGAATCATGAGACCATGTTTCAAGAGTGTTTCAGAGTACTTTATTGAACATCACTTGCAAGAAGATATGGAACATTTGAACCTCATACGATTCAGATCAGGATTTGGGTATCATCGCACCAGCAAGAGTACTTTTAGACACTCAAGTTTCTTTATTAAGCATAATTGCAAGAAAACTGGAATCATTTGACTTCTTAATTTGATTCCGGGGGAGTTAATTATGTGTGGTCTATGCCTTGCGGTTTCTAATTGCTGCTTTATCAAATGCATATCACAAATCAATAGAATATATCTGTCCGAAGTGAAACTAATGTACTGCCAAAACTAGGTTTTGATTTGCCGCGCCCCTTTCCAAACTCTTGTCATGTATTTCAAAAGTTAGCGATTGCAAAGTTGGCAGTTACAACTGAAGTTATCAGAAACTTGAAATTTGCCTTACCTCTTTAAATGATAAGAGACTATAATTTCCTAATTTCCTAATTTCAGTTGTATCTACCTTCCTTATGATTGGTATTTTTTGATTTATGCTGGAACATGGAATTAAGGATTTAATTTCCTAATTTTACTCTCATCAGTTGTATCTAGCTTCCTTGTGATTTGTATTTCTTGATTTATGCTGGAGCACAGAATTAAGGATTTATAGTGTATCCTTGTCATTCACTGGTCGATATATATTTTTAAGCTATCAGCTTGATCTCACCTTGCCTGTTTTTTCTGTTTGCTTTCGCCTATAGGGATGCAATGTGCAAAGTTTTATTCTTTTAGACACGCCAGAAATGTACAGTGAACTGTTCAAAGTGCATTAGCCATGCTAAAAGTGGTCTCGTTTCAGAATCCTGAGTTTTCTGGTGCAGGCATCTACCTTCTCTCCAAATTTGAAGCTTTTGCTGACCGGAGGATATACCATGCCAATAGTTACATCATCAGTGGGCATTCCCTGGAGCACTTATGTTTAGTGATGTTGCCTGTTCTGCTTACGATGATGCTCCTGAATAGAACCTTGAGGTTCCAAAGGTACTCATATTCTGAGAAGAATGATTTAAGTTTTTCTCCTCTTAACTTTGCTGTATATTGTTACATGCTTTTACCTTGGTAATTTGTCTTGACAGTTCGTTTAGATTCTGCAAGGGCAAACTAAGGACTGAAATGGTTTTTCCACATTCGTCCTGCAGATGACATCTTGCTTTCAGTTGCTTTCCTTCATTCTTGCCATGATTTTCTTTTCTCAACTGTTTAATGGAGAGTGGATGTTACCATATGATTTTGCTGCACAATCCATCTGTTTCTGTTCCCTCTGAATTCATGTGGATGGGATGAAAATATATCATGAATCGAAAAAAGAACTTCATGCTTATTCAAGTCGTAATGTCGTGGAGGTAGTGCCTAAGCAATCACGATTGCGTTTACATGCTGATTTGTCTGATAACAGGTTGGGCAACTTAAAAGAGAGGCTTTAAAAAGCACGTTGGGGTGATGGAGCCAAATTTTGAGCGTAAGCCTGACTAAGGAGCATGTGTGGAATTTCTTTTGAGGCGTTATTTGCTGGTCGCTTACTCTTATACTAGGCATTCTGCAGTTACTGCATGCTGCTTGGTTGAGAATTCCTTTTACGGCAACACTTTCTTCCATCACAAGTCAAAGGACTTTTAAGGCTGCAAGAAAGAAAAACTCGCTCATTCATCACACTTGTCAGTGGTTTTCTTTCTGTTCCTAAATTCAAAATTTATCTCTTGCCATCGTAAATATTCTGGCTTGCACAGACCGGAGAAACAATGGTGTCAGAATTTCTCCTTGTAGATGTTCATTATGCAGATCTACATTGTACAGTGCGATATGAGCAGATTCATTTCAACTTTTCCTTGCTAAATTGTTCGGGGGAATTGGATTGGTGTTGGTTGTTGACAACTGGTCACCTGTACCGGTGCATTTTCAATGCTTTGTGAAGAAAAATGATGGTTTATCTGCTGTTTGATGTAGCGATTCTACCCGATTTTTGGAATTCCTCTCAACAATCATTCCCCATTCCCATGAATGAGTGAATGAACATAATTGCCTTTTTCGATAAAATTCAAGCCGTCAAAAGCATCGTCTCCTTGGGTAATAGAGATTCAATTGACTCCTTGGGTAATAGAGATTCAATGGCTGCAGATGCGAATGTGAATCGGTCAAATTACTTATTTTCTCGGCATATGACGTGCATCATTAATCTGTCTCAGGGCTCTAGTGTGAACGCGTATCGAGCCTGTCTTTCACCATATTCATGGTTCGGTAATGTGTTCTCTTGACAGCATGCTCATTCCTTCACATGCCCTCATCTTTTTCTTTGAACCAACCTAGAGATGTCTTGTACGTATTTAACTGCAACTCACATGCTTGCGCATGTGCTCATGGACAGAGATTTCATGTCCAGGTATGATGTCTCTCTCCTTTTTGATCCAAAGCCCTTTTCATCATATTATAAAATAAACATTCGAAAACCACAAACAGTATTCTTGCTTCTTTCGTGGGAAATTCCTTCTTAGGTTGCTGAATTTTCCTCCCTGCCATTCAACCCAAGATCTGTATGTATTTCAGCTACTGAAAAATAACACCAGCACAATCAATCACTGCAGTTCATACTGAGATTATACATCTGCTCAAGACGGGGATCGATGTGATTATCCGAGAAAAATGCCGAAACAGATAACATGCCATTAAAACTTTTTATTTATATTTAGCAATACTTAAACAAATCAATCAAACAATAATACCAAAAATTATCGCTAAAACATGATGTGGCATAACATGCCGTTAAAACTTGTTATTTAGCGATACTTAAACAAATCAATCAAACAATGATACCAAAAATTATCGCTAGAACATGATTTGGTATAACGTTGATGAGCATCTAGCAGGCTAATCATTCTGCACACGGGTCCCGCTTGCATCATCACTGTATTCGAAATCGCTATAGACAGATCAATGCCAATGAAGACTTTCGGCACAAGTGGCTTCGCTTGGCAACAAATTGTGAGAATTTTCTCCATGTACTAATGTCGTCATGTATTGCAAAAGAGGCACTTTGAACCCATTCATTTCATGACTTTCTTTGGGAAACGCCAAGCAGAACTTGCAATCAAAACAGCGCGAAGACAAATACATCATTCAGCATATGCTCTCCTCAGTCCATTCGTCGTCCTAGATCATGATCACATTTTCATGATGTGAGCTAATCAATGTTAGGAACTTAGGAACCATGTATGGAAACAGGATAGGTAGATAGATTTCTGTACTCGGAAAGGCATGGCAAAGCCCATGAGTGGCCCTTCCAATGAGGTTGCGGTCTCCAGATCATTGTTTCCCCCTTGTGTCGGTGGTCTAATTATAAGACCCATCATGCCACTTTTTAAGGTTCTTGCGTCCATCGATGCCCCTCCCCCCATTATTGTCTTGCTGGTCTTCTGTTCCCTTTCGATTAGGTTAAATTAAGCTTTTCCCCACCTAGAAAGCAACGCATTTTAATCAATGGACCTGCGGCCTTTTGACTTAGGACTGAAGTTAATGCGGGGGAGGCGTGGAACGATGCGACCGCTCTCCTCTGGCATTGACGTTGAACCCCATAAGCCTAATCCGATTCAGCAATGTCTTAAGAGGGTAAAAGGAAAGAGATTTTCTCTTTCCGATTAGGGAGTTTAACCTAATGATGAGATCTAGCGGGTCAAATCTTGGTGGAAAGTCAAGATGGAATGGAGTAAAAGAATGACGTAAAGCAAGAAAAACCCACATCAAGAAAACTCACGGAAAACTCTCACCACCGACCAAAAACATGTTTTTTTTTTACTGATCTGCAAGAAACCCAAAAGAGAGAGAAATTAGGAGGAAAAATAATTACAATAAAATAAAATAAAAGGAGACAACTAAAGGAGTGAGTGAACTGGACCCACCTTTTTTCTTCTTTTTTTGCCTTTTTTAGGGGGTTGGTTTTGGGCGATGACACTTCACCATCACCTCATCATCACATGTCAAGCATCAACAGCAACGAAAGAACCACATTTTGGGTGGCTCAGAGAAGGAAATCTGTCCTTCAAGTTAGAATTTTCAGCAGAGTTCGCAAGCAACCCACCAGTACACATTCACAGAGAGAGAGTCTGCAGAAGTTAACAAGCTTCGCTTCTGCTCAGGTGTATCCATCTCTGTTGTTGGTGCTCAGTCCTCTCTCTCTCTCTTGACATTCCCTTCGCCTTCGTCTTCTTCTTCTTCTTCTTCTTCATCTTCTTCTCTCGCTCTCTGATCTGCATTCTCTCACTACTCTCCAAACGATCACCACCTCTCTCTCTCTCTTCCACATTGCCTCCACAGAGCTCAAAATTCATCCTTAGACATTCGAGAATATGACGGACAGAGTCTACCCGGCTAGCAAGCCCGCCGTCAACGGCGGCGCGCCCCCCGCCCCCGCCAATCCAGCCGCGCCCGCGAAGCCCCAGCTCTACCGCCCCTACCGCCCGCAGCCGGCCGGGCACAACCGCCGCCGCCGCCACTACGACCGCCCGCGGTGCAGTTTCTGCTGCTGCTGCTTCTGGACGGTCCTCCTCGTGCTCGGGCTCTGCCTCCTGGTCGCCATCGCCAGCGCCGCCCTCTACGTGCTCTACCGCCCGCACCGCCCCGAGTTCTCCGTCTCCTCCCTCCGGACAGCCACCCTCAACCTTACCGCCGCCGCCGACGGCTCCTCCACCCGCCTCATCACCCTGTTCAACCTCACCCTCACCTCCAAGAACCCGAACAGCCACTTCACCTTCGCCTACGACTCCTTCACCGTCGCGCTCTCGTCGTCCTCGTCCAACTCTGTGTTCCTCGGGAACGGGTCGCTCCCGGCGTTCACGAGCAACGAAAAGGACGTGACCCCATTGCGGGCGATCGTGTCGCTGAGCTCCCAAGATCTTGACGCCGAGTCTGTGACCTCCCTGAGGTCAGATCTGAAGAAGAAAAATGGGGTCCCCGTGAAGATTCAGATGGACACCAAAGTGAAGGTGAGCGCAGGCAAGCTGAAGAGCAAGAAGGTGGGCATTCGAGTGAGCTGCGAAGGGTTCAAAGGGGTGGTCCCCCCGCAAGGTAAGTCGCCGTCGGTGGCCACGGTGAGCGATTCCGAGTGCAAGGTCGATCTCAGGATCAAGATCTGGAAGCTCACTTTCTGATTCAATCCATGGAAGCTGGTACTGCATCTGTATCTTTGGCTTTGCAATGTCTCTCCTACAAATCTTTTCTCGTTTCCGTTTTTCGTTTCTGGGTTTGTGAAATACTGTGGAAGAATTCGTGGAGTTACCGATTGTGGGTTGAAAGAAATGGATGAAATGGCGAAGTTTAGCAATCAAGAAAGAGAAAATGCCGTAGCTTTTATTTTTTATTTTTTATTTTGTTGGTTTTTTCAATTTCTTGTTTACCATTTTCAAGGGATGAAGCATTATCTTGGAAATGGGTCATGGAAGAATCAATGACAGATTTTGTTGTTATATAAAAGTGGTAAATTTGCTCCACTCAATGGTTGTGTTCTCTTCTTTCTCATTATCGCCATGGAACGATTTGATGAGCATACATGTTTCTTTCAACGTTGATGAGCACAGATCAAGGAGGGATTGTATAAAAGGACTTCCTTTGGTGATCTAAGTTTAGATCAGATGTCATGGGGTTAAAATTTTGGAGTGATGACGATAAAATCCTTCTTAAGTTTTCTCACCGACTGCGCTCGGTGATTTTAGCCTAAGTTTGATAACAGAAAGAAGGGATTGATGGCGAAGGCGATGATGCCCCGGTCTAGGACCATGTCGTGACCGGTGGACATGACTGGTGATGACAACCGTGTGAAACCGAGGCTGGACTCCATGCTGAGGCTATATGCAGGCCTTATTATCCTGTCTGATCAAGGCCGGAGATCAGAACTCCTGTTCTATATGTATAAACCGGCAAAGGTCGCCAAAGGGTCGTCTAGCGTTAGGCCGAGGTACAAGGCCACTCTATGCCGGTCGTGATGCCGGCCTAGCTGACTTCGAGATGAATGATGGCTGCTGCCCGAAAGGTCAGTGGTGCTCCTCGATGTACAAGCCCACTCTGAACCAAGGTCGATGAATCGCGACTGCGATATGCTCCCCAATCTTGCTTCCGGTGCCGGCGTGTCCCATATCCCTCTCTCACTATTCTAGTTCTACTTCTCTCCGATCACTCCATGTCATGTCCTTAAATGAAGAGAAAAATCCCTCCTGAAATACTGTTTTACAAAGCCTGATGCAGCTCGAGAGACACAGCTAATGTCCTCAGGGTATAATGCCACCGTACTTTCTAGCCAGTCGATCAACGACTTACATTGAATACTGCTGATTCGATGAGTATAAAACTCAAGGACATTTGACGTTGCCAAATCTTTATACTGCAATCGATTCTGATTATCACAGAGAGTAGATTAATGATGCGGGCACTGAAATCAAGGGTCCGCATTCATTGCTTCACTGAAATCGAGGGTCCATGTTCGTTCGGTAGCCTTTTCTGAGCTTGCCCTCCACATTTAGTAGTGGGCTGCTGGAGGTTGAGAGAGAGGGGAAATAGCTTTTTTGTTTTTGGAAGTGATAGAAATAATTCCTCGACTTTAGCATAAAATGCTGCATGTTCGTGAATTTTTAATTTTTTCAATATAATTCCTATAGTTTAACTTAATGTAAAATGTAATTCTTGAATTTTTGATTTATTCAATATAATGTCTAAATTATATAAAATGTTCGATATCGTCCTTTTTGGTTTTTTTTTAACTTCTCTTTATAGAGCTATCATAAATTTATATCATGAGACTAAAAGTACTAAAGTTCTTCCATGGATCACGTTGATTGGATCTTGGTTATCAATCATCATGGTTATCAGCCACAATACTGATTGCTCATCTCGATTTCATTCTTTCAATATGATCCCCCATCACATCCGAGAAACCAAAACCTAAGAAAAGGGAAGTTTGTCATCGATGAGGCCGATAGCCCATGGCGAGTCCAAGAAACACAATATCTAAATTTCAATATGGTATAACGCATCCGTACATGAGTCCCGATATGGATATTCAATGGAAACAGAGAGGTGACCCAGGTGAAGTTAGTATGGCTGCGAGCAATGGGAAGATCACCTTTTGTTCTCTGATCAGGTACTTAGCCATCCCACATCAAATGCCCTTAATTGGCAGGCCAACCAACTCATGCTGCTCTCTTTATTACAGCCACCTATTCGCATGCCCCCCCTTCATCTACGATTGCTAGATTTGAATGAGTTTAGGCTTCTAGATTTAAATGAGGCTAGGATAATAAATTTGATCTGTAAAATTAGTTCAATCGTAATCGGATATTCGAATGAGTAACTGCTCAAAACACTCGTGAACTTCGGCACCAGAGATTGGCGCGGGGCGATGCGAAGATGTGGATCACATTCCCCTTCCCCGACCCATGGGCGGTGGGGGAAAAGCTGCCTTAAATTGCATGCGCATGCAAGCGAGCGAAGGTAGCTTTCGGGTTGTTTCTCGAAACGCGATTGGTTTGATCGAACAGAAGAAATTTATATAGTGAGAGAGAGAAAGAGTGCGCGTCGTCACACTAGTTATAACATGACTAGCGACAGCATTCAATGTCTTCAACTTCCAAGTTTACCTACTTCCACGAAAGGAATCGTTCCGACTCCAGAGGAAGCGAGAGGCTTGAGAGGGAGAGCAATGAGCATTAATTCAACATCAATTTGACCACGCTCCTCAGGCATTTGAATTACTGATTCTCAACACATTCCCATCGTTCCAGCCAAACCCAATGAGAATCACGGCCTTCGCAATGCGGATTTTGGTATAAATGCTAAGATCCGAATGCATAATTTGCATGAACCGGGCGCGTAATTCGGCTACCTATTTGAACTGTCAAGTTGGGTAGCTCGTATGTTAAAACCAGCGGGTCCCCCTGAGATTCAATATCAATAGATCAATAGGGTCGATGTGTGTGAGCTCAGATTCTCGCAATGAAGACAGCTTTTCGGAGACGTGCTATTCGGGGAAGGATCTAAAGTGAGCTCCATTGATGGACCTACCCGAGATACGTCGAGGCCTGAGAGGAACAGAATCGAACTCGGCCAGGCCTGTTAGCTGGCCTTGCCTGGCCTAATGCGGACACGCCATGAAAGAGACTGGAGAGCTGGAGGAAGTATGATTCCGCAGAACCCAAAAGCCAGTTCACAGAATAATGCACGGCGTTGATTCCCATGCGATGGAGTCGAACGGGATTAAGATTTAGATCACGGGAGAACCGTCTTTCTTGCGAATCTTCTGGTCCTGAAACGAGTAACAATGGCGCTCGTCCTTCAAGGATGTTAAAGAGATTGTACTGCCTTATCTCAACCTGCAAGTAAATAAATTCCACATGATGTCTTTTAACCATTGATTAGATTCTGTCCGAGGGTACGGCCGACATGCAAAAACATGGTGTCGCTTTGCAGCAATTGGGCTGAATCTTACTTTGGTGAATTGGGTTTTGGACCACCAAGCACCGGCACCCGACTGAGGCTGTGGTGATGGGAATCGCCTATGACCTGTCCTTATTCTTCGATTCAAATGTTCCGTGAAAGGTCCGACGCCCTCGTGATAGGACTCGTACAGAGTCCCTTCAAGAACAAGCTTTTGCATTAAGATAAGTGGGTCCCCGCTCATTACTCATCCATAACCATAGTGATGCATTTGGACCCAACGAGGCGGCCCCCATCCCGGATCGATCGACCTCCCTCGATGCAAATCCTTGAGGCGAGGGCAAAGCATCCATCCTCCGCTTCCCAAAGAAGAAGAAATAGATCCCGACTTTGGAAGTGATTGCGATGTTACTAGCATATTATAACGTTGTTTCGATGAATAGAGATCGACTTACACCCGTGTGAAAGTAGATTCCTGGCGTTGCCGACGAGCACTTACCATTATCCCAATCCCATCACCCCCATACACAAAAGGTGAGACAAGATAAGATCATGGTGAGATTTACGCCCTCAGGCCCAAAGGGAAAGGCATAAGTTCTTGCATGCTCCCAACTTTTGCTTTATCAGAATCCCTCGAAGGCTTTGCTTTCAAGTGAAGTGTAATGACTTTGACACTCCCACAAGGATTGGATCTCTCTTTGAGCATCGCTTGCCAATTGATTCTCTTGAAACCTCAATGATTCGATTCGATGCGGGTCGGCTTGCTTTTCGTGCTTAGAAACTTTAGTAACAACATCGGTGTGTGAGTTTTGGAACGTTGTGGTAATGATGAAAGCTCTTATTCTTAAGTACTTGCCTCGTTGTTTTAATTGGAAAACTGGGTAAAGAAGGCGCATATAGTGCGTGTTGGCAAGGAGAGAGAGTTTGGTAGCGAAAGTGAGTTAATGACTAATGGCTGTAGTGACCCTTGCTTTAAAACTTTATTAAAGAGATGATTATACATCCTTCATTTCACTAGAAGCCAAGCCAATCACAATCCTCTCGATTCCCCCTAAGTGGGGTCAAATTCCCAATTATATTCGTTCAAGAAAAGGGATAATAAGATAAATGGTCCCGAACTTTTAATTTATATAATGTTGTCTACAAAAATAAATTTTGGCCCAATGCACAATGTCGTTAAAATTTAGAAACCATATTGAATAGATTAAAAATTTGAGGACGGCCTTGCGCATGTGATAAAAAATCATAGATTATAACAATTTAGAAACCATATTGAACAGATTAAGAATTTGAGGACGGTCTTGCACATGCGATGAAAAATCATAGACTATAAAAGTTCAGAAATGACATTACATATTATATCAAAATTCATGTATCGTCGCATTGTCCTCCAGCTGCACAGGGTTGCTATTCATCCAGAATGATGACATTGACAAAGCCTTTCGAGGCTCTTTTGAGTCCCTTTCGTTTGCAAACTGTAAGAGGGGCTTTGGCTGCTTGTTCACGCAACCATTCAATCGTCTCGTGGACAACATCATGAACATCCCCCCTCAAATTGACAAATTCCCATTCCCACACAAACAACGTTGGAGACCCCACTCCTTACCTTTGACAAAAGTAATTTAGGTGGTTCCCGAGCATCACCACACTTTCCGCCCAAAATTAGCATGTCTGGCAGACAATGGTTGGATTGAGTAACTGGCAATGAGCTACTTCAGAGCACTCATTTCTTTAACTAAGGGCCGATTTGTCCCGAGAAAAATTATTTTCGAAAAATTATTTTTCTAATTTTTCAGTATTTAAATGGATGACAGAAAATTAATCGATTCATAAAAAGCATTTTTCATTGATTGGAAACAACATATTTAGATTTTAAAAAATGACTTCCCTTTCTAGTAAAAAGGGAAACTTTTTTCTTGAATCACTAAATGAATGAAAACTAACCATTTTTCTTTAAAACGATTTTCGTGAAATTATTTTTCTTAATTGTGAAATTTGCAGTGAAACAAACACACATTCTAAGACCTTATAATGTGACAAGAACCTAACTCACTTTAGATATTATTCACTTTGGCTTATCACCAATTGAGCCATACATTTTTGTCCATTTAGCATTCTGTTTTGATTCCAAGCGCTCTTGATATTGGGATTACTATGTTGAATCAAGTCTTTCCTCCAAAATGCATTTCTAGCCAATAAATTTCAGTTTCGTGTGTATAATCTCATAACACTCTTTCTACTCAACATGTGATTTAGCTTATTCCTATCTCCTTCGAGATTTTCATTTTAAAACTTTCTAGGAGTCGCGTCTTATTTAATATCTGTTCTCGATGCCCATTCTTCACTTTTATTGTGTAGACAATGCCGACGTGACCTCGGTATGGTATGCCCCGATCATTTAAATCACTTGATCCTTGTGTGGGACCCGTTAAAATCGAAGGCCACGATGCCCTGGACTCACAGGAACTAGCCCTGTCCTGGCGGGGAATGCACCGTGCAGCGCGTGCGACGCGCTCCGGGACACGGTGTTCTCGTCGAGCATTCATTAGCCCCCGCTTCCAAACACTCCCCTCTCTCTCGTCCCTTCCAACGGCTATGCGGGATAAGAAACGCACTCTCCATTTTTCCCTCACTTTCTTCCCACGACTTTCCCGAGAAAGTTAGCGTCGGGAAAGGGCGAGAAATGTCCGCGGCGCGATTCCTCTGCTTCGCTCTCGTCTCGTCTCTCCTTTTCTCGGCCTCCCTCTCCGATCCGCGCGACTCCGCCGCGCTGCTGGCCTTCAAATCGTCGGTGGGCGGCTCCGGCTCGCTCGCCGGCTGGGTCAGCTCGTCGGACCCGTGCGGCGGCTCGTGGCTCGGCGTCGCCTGCAGCGCGAGGACCCGCCGCGTCACGAAGCTCGTCCTCGAGAACCTCAATTTGAGCGGCTACGTCCAGCCGCTGGCTCAGCTGGCCGAGCTGCGAGTCCTGAGCCTGCAGCGCAACCGGTTCGCGTCCCTCTCCGTCGACCTCTCCTCGTGGCCGAACCTCAAGCAGCTCTACCTCGCGCACAACGGGTTCTCCGGCGAATTCCCTTCCGGAATATCGACCCTCCGGCGCCTACGGCGGGTCGACCTCTCCCACAACAACTTCACCGGCGTGATTCCGCTGGCCGAGCTGGCTCGGTTGCCGCGCTTGCTCACTCTCCGTCTCGAGGCAAACTCGTTCACCGGAACTCTCGGCTCGGCTGTTGACTCTTTCACTTCGCTTTCGGACGCCAGCTTCTCGGACAACGAGCTCTCGGGGCAAATTCCGACATCCCTGTCGCGCTTCCCCGCGACGGCGTTCTCCGGAAACAGAGACCTCTGCGGAAAGCCGTTGTCGTCCGTTTGCTCCAACCACACAGCAGCCATCGACTCCGTGCAGCCCGAGGCGATCGCTCCGAAACCGAAGCATCTGAACGATCGTACGGTGCTGTCGATCGTTGCCGTCGACGCTGTCGCGATCGGGGCGGCGCTCGCGACCGTCACGTGGTGCTGTTACAGGAAGAAGCTCCGCCGCCGCAACAGCGAAAGCCTCAGCGAGGCCAAACCCGGAGCTCAGAAGCACACGTACAGAATCCACGGCGGCGGCGGAGGAAATGGAGGCGAGCTGGTAGTTTTTGGCGGGTGCAGGGGGTTCGACAAGGTGGACGACCTGCTGCGGTCGTCGGCGGAGCTGCTGGGGAAGGGGTGCGTGGGGACCACGTACAAGGTGGTGATGGCCGACGGCAGCACGGTGGTGGTGGTGAAGAGGGTGAGGGAGGCGCTGCGGGGGAGGAGGAAGGATGTCGATGTGAGGCTGAGGGAGATTGGGGGTCTGAGGCATCCCAATGTGGTGAGCCTGAGGGCTTTCTATCACTCGCAGGATGAAATGCTCTTGGTGTATGACTACTTGCCCAGAGGAAGCCTGCACTCTCTGCTTCATGGTTTGTGCTTATTACCCTCATGAATTTCGTCATCTTGTTCTGGTCTCTGTTTTGTGCTCGAAAAATGGTTCCTTCCTCGTTGCAGATTGTGCAATTTGCAGTATGAGTCGCTCTGATATGTTTGATTGATTGGGGTTCTTTGCATTTGCAAAGGTCATGCATCTCCAGTCCAGACAAAGTCATTTCTTGTGCAAATTGTGGTTATCTACTGTTCACATGCTGCTGTTCTTCCTTGTCTTGTTTCTTGGGATAGAAGTAGCAAGTGCTTCTTGGTTAATGCTTCATCAGAGGGAAAAAGGATCTTTGTGGTTAGCGTGCGAATGCCCAATTTTTCATCTTTTCGACTTCTAAATTCTTCAGAAGATTCGAGGTGCAAACTAGAGAGAGCTCTTTAAAACTTCTTTCAAGTGCAAATTCTATTGAGCTCTAGGTTGACCAGTTAGTGTTTAACACTAATTGTTGTTGCAACTTGCAAGTGCCTTTTTATAACTGACGAACTGCAAATGTAACAGAAAACAGAGGACCGGGGAGGACTCCATTGGATTGGACCACCAGGATAAAGCTAGCTGCAGGTGCCGCGAGTGGCCTAGCTTACCTTCATGAGTATAGCAATGCAAAGCTCGTCCATGGACATGTCACGTCGTTGAACATCATAGTCGATGACTCGGGGAGCGCCTGTATTTCTGACATCGGTCTCCACCAACTCTTGCCTTCGCCGTCGCCGTCAGACGGCACCTACACAGCTCCAGAGCTGATGCTCCACCACAATCATGGAAGCACTCAGAGAAAATATACCCAAAAGTGTGACGTCTACAGTTTTGGGGTTGTCATCCTTGAAATTCTGACAGGGAAAATGGCGACTGGAGAGGGAGAGACGAGTTTGGTGAAGTGGGTTCAGCGCGTGCCCCAAGAAGAGTGGAAGAGGGAAGTGTTCGATTTCGAATTGTTGGGTTACAAGGACATGGAAGAAGACATGACGGCTCTTCTGCAAGTGGCTTTGCTCTGTTTGGCTACGCTGCCGAGGGATCGTCCCAAAATGAGCGTGGTTCACAATATGATTGAAGATATCAGGACCAAGGCCGGAGGAGAAGGCCCAACGAATTGTTCAGTGAATGATCTGTCTTGCGATTCTTCGCCTTCTCGGTCTGAAAGCACTTAAAACTGCGTTAGCAGCTGATTTATAAAGTGATGAGTACCGGCAAAATAAATGTCGTTTAATCTCCACAGAAAGGCAAGAGAAGCAGGATCTGCGATCATTTCCACCCTCCAGCAATCGATGATGAAAACCAGAGCTCCTGTCTTTCAGAGTTACAGGGTACGTACTCTACTAGTGTGAAGCTGATTAGTAATACACACGCATATTTGATTATATTCTTTGTTCTGATTTGAACAGTTAATTATCATGTTCTGGTTATGTCGATGCTGTTGCCGAGAGATCGATCACCTGTAATCCGAGCTTCCCTTCTCTCCGACCCTTTGCCTTTCAGTCCTGTCGTGAGATGACAGAATACGGTCATAGAATCCCGCATCTTTATTCCCATTTCTGGTGCGGATGTACAAAGGATTCTAATGCCAAAGTCTATCGTTTTCTTTCGCTTAAGGAATGCAAGTTTTTGACAGATAGGTGGTCAGGACGTAACAGATCACCAATTGCAATGGAATTTACTGTGGTCCAATAAATGATGAAATCTTCTTCTTAGGACAAAAATTGGTTCGATACAGGCCTCAATCCAAACTTTGATGCAGAAAAGGGGAGTGCTGAACACATTTGTTAGCCTGCTGGCTGTTCGAGTTCTATTCATGAAGTAAGTAGGGTCAAGGCTTAAGCTGAGCACCAAATATGCATCTTCGATACGTATTCTCACGCATCACTTGGTTCCAAACGCGAGGGGCGGATCCCATAAATGTGTAGGTTGCATTCACCAAACCATCTTTCATACAAACCGGTTCATACCCACTAAAACGAGCGCGCACAACCCGACTATCCTCGTCTGTCAATGCACACGCTCTGTGATATAATGACCCGCACAAGACCGAGGCCCACATAACATGTGATGGGCGGGTCCGACGCAACTCCAGCAGCCTACAGCTTTCCACAATCAGCGGCTAAACCAAAAGTCGAAGCTTTTACTAAGATTGGGTACGACCGAAATGGCAATTTGCACGGAAAGTGCCCTTAGGGAATATCCAGCCCGAAACA
This sequence comes from Corymbia calophylla, assembly GCA_014182845.1. NCBI lineage: Eukaryota > Viridiplantae > Streptophyta > Magnoliopsida > Myrtales > Myrtaceae > Corymbia > Corymbia calophylla. The sequence continues at coordinate 4,410,504 of CM024695.1, forward strand.
ACTTGATTTGCAGCTGTAAATAGGGGAAAAAATACAGCACGGGTTTTCACAAAACTAGCAGTGTCGACCAGAAGATGCTGGTCCAGCAGTCCATGCCGCCACTGACATTGGTTGTGTATCCAGGGACGGTCAATTTGCTCTACATACTCCATGATCTGCGCATGTGGGACTCCATATGTACTGTCAGGACGAGGACCACTTGCACCTGCCCCTCTAAAGTGGCATATAACGGCATAAAACGTAAGATATCTTTAAAAGATACCGCATTTGAGAGAGACAGAGCAGAACAAAACAGTATTGAGCTTTCTTCCGTATTCTTGAATTCACAGATTGAGCTTTCTTCCGTATTCTTGAATTCACAGCGATCACAAAATCAAGATATCCAACCTGTTTCTAATTTTTGGTTTCAGCAGGCGGGCTCGATAGGCGTAAGAAGCATTGCATATGCATTGGGATTCTAAGAGGTAAGCAAGGAGCAGGGGTTGAAGTGGAAGGATAAAAGTTAGACAATCACAGTGCATCACAATTCAAAAACAGGTGAATGAAATTCTCATCATAAAGAGAAGTAAAGAAAGCACATTATTTCAAAATTCAAATGCTTCAATGCATCAATCTCCAAAGCAGTAAAAAATCCAGGATAAAAGCCACATGAATGTGAATCAGCTCTGATGAACCAAACAGATACAAAACCAATGAAGCTCGGCACTGCACAAATTTCTCATCAGCACAACAGATGCTAGAAACAGAACGAGGAGAAAGGATTTTGCCAGCCTGAAGATCATCTTCATCGATGTTTAAACACCTATCAAGAAGAAACGAGATGGGTGGACCACACAAACTTGCAGATCGAAAACAACAAACTAAACCCTCCAATCATCGAGAGATAGGGATTATTTTGCAACCATGAATGATCAAACACCAGTAATGATCCTATCAAAAATCATCAGCTGATCAGCAGGCATAAATGGCGGCACTTCAGCAAAATTTAAAAACTAGTCAATTAAACTCATCCATGAGTATTAACAGCTTCCCACACCAAGTTCTTTGGGACGGGATTAGCAAGATCTCTAGCCTGCAACGCAGCCGTCCTAAGCGTACTAAGCGTCATGGCATTCGCCTTCCAGAACGACGCGCTATCGTAAGGCAAATTGTGCTTCCTGCAGAGCTCCTTCACGAAAGGGGAAATCTTCCTGAGATGGCATCGAGGCAATCGGGGAAACAGGTGGTGCTCAATCTGAAACTGCAGTCCGCCGTGAAACCAATCCATCCACGGCGAACACTGGATGTTGAGAGTCCCAGCGGTCTGCTTCTCGAACCAGTCGTTCCCGCTAGGCGGACCCAAGTAGATGCTCGACGCGAAATGGTTCAAACAAAACTGAATGTGCTGGATTCCGGTGACAGAGAAGCTGGCAATGACGAACATTATCCTCTCCTCCCAATTCGGGAGGCACGAGACGAGGAGCGGATACCAAATCCAGAATGAGAGGAGCCCCAGCAACTCCTGACCCCTGTTGGGCACCTTCTTATTAGACAGCAGCAATGCGAAGGATTGGGCGAACAAATTGATCCGGGCGAGGCACATGACGGGGTAGAACGTCCAGTGCTGGTGGCTGACCAGGAACCGACACACGGCATCGAAGTGCATCTTCCTCTCGTAGTAGTACGAGGTGAGGGAGCCGAAGAACTTGGAGGAGACCACGAAGAAGGGCATGTGCTGGAGATCCGGATCGAAATCGAGGCTGTTGCAGGCAATGTGGTGGGCATTGTGGTTCCGCTTCCACCAGGCGATGCTAATCCCGGCGAGGCAGTTCCCGGTGAGGACCTGCGCGAACCGGTTGAGCCCGGGCCCGGTCATCACCTGGTAGTGACCCGAATCGTGCCCCATCCACCCGCTCTGAATCCACAGGAACCCCATCATCCCGCCGCAGAGCAGATGAACCCATTTGCTCTCCGACCACAGCACGCCCAGCACGCTCGCCCCGAACAGCACCGCGATGAAGCACATGGAAACCAGCGTAATGTGGCCCTTCTTATCGAATAGCCCCATCTTCACGAACTCGGACACGAGCCGCCGGTAGTCCTTGGACGCCTCGGACACGGCGTAGTCCTGGAGGTAGCACCCGTTGAAGAACCGGTCGAGGTGCTGCCAGGCGACGCCGGGGTGGTAGGCGACGAACGCGTCGGTGGCGTCCTGGCCGGCGAGGCTGCGGAGCGGGAGGTCGCCGCCGGGGTGGTCCTTGATCCACTCGGAGACGTCGTAGATCTTGCCCTGGATGGAGATCCAGAGGTCGCCGGGCTTGTTGTGGGTGGCCAGATCCTCGCGGGAGATGGAGCGACGGGCCGGGACCGCCATCGGAGCCGGAGGCGGGGCGGGTCCTGCTCTGCCTATCTTCTCCTCTCCCTCTTTTCTGTGATTGAGAGAGAAAGAGAGAGATAGAGAGAGAGACTGTACGTTGGAGAAAGAGGGGGATGTTGTTACTGCGTTGGATCGGGTATATAAAATCAGGCGATCGAGGAATAATTAGCCCACACACTTAATAGCTAAGAAAGCAAGCAGATAACTTGCCGAAATATCTTCCCCCCTCCCCTCCCAAAAAAAAAAAAATAATAAATAAAGAAAAAACTTGCGGAAATATCTTTGCATCCGATCGGAGCATGTTTGGATATGATTGCAAATGGGGAAAATTATTAAAAAATTCCGGATTTATTATATATTTAGTAATTCGATCCTAAATTTTTAATTTTTATTAATTGATTCATGAATTTTTTTCACGTTTTGGCTATTGAGTATATTTGGATAATTTTACCTAAATTGTATGAGAAAGGTAATTATTGAGGCAGATCTTAGTGGTTTGGAATTAGCATTGAATTAGCATGAATGCAATAGGTTTATGATTTTTATGGTAATTAATACAGGAAATTACTCTTTTTAAGAAACCAAATAAATGAAAACTGTTTTCATTGAATCCCTAAAAATTATTTTCTTTTTAGGATAAATGTACTATGGAGTCTTAAAACTTATTGTAAAAGTATAATTGAATTTTAAAACTTATCAAATCAGTGTAATCAAATTATTTTGTTAATATTGTCAACTTGGTTGATGGAAAATGCTGATGTGATATTTTTTAATTATTTTCTTCTCCAAATCTTATTACATATTAAATATAAATATAAAGTAACAATAGAAATTTACATTTGCTAAATGTGATGAACTATAATAATGAACATGTGAGGTGAGTGAATAGAGGCAAGCAAAGAGAGATGAGCAAGGCCGAGGCAATTGAAGAGATTTTTTTTTTTTGTCAAATTAGGGCTGGGTTTTTTTTACTTTCTAATTTACATGACAAATTTGAAGAAAACAAAGAATGATGCTTTAAAATTTAAAATAAACAAAAAAATATAATATATAATATGTTAGATATGTAATATATTATGTACATGGTTGGTATGGGTTAGACTAATCCAAAATTCTCAAGATCGAGGACCAACCCACATAAAGTAGGGTCTAGAGATCCCGGGATTAAGGACTGACTCAATCCCCTTGGGAATCGGAACTAGAACCAACCGAGTTGGCCGATCCAAGGTCGGTCCAGGTTTGGCCATAAACCGATACTTACTCCTAATGGAATAATTGATTTTACAAGATGATCTACTAAATATTCTTTGTAAATCAATCATTAATAAAATGCAAACGACAGTAATAACTCCATCTCACGGCATGAAAAACAAATTGATTTACATTAACAAATGCAATGTTTTTAATATATAATTATTAGATATTAATGTCCAAAACTAATCGAATATCCATAATTACCATTTAATCGACCGTCTATTCATGAATAAGAATTTCTTAACATATTAACTAGTGTTTTACTAATGTGTTTAATATTGCAGCATAATAACAAATTGATTTTAATATATGCATCACGAAGATCACTAGTTGAGTTCTTTTAGGTTTTAAGAAAATGTTAACTAGTGTTTTACTAACGTGTTTTATATTGGTCATGATTGGTTATTTCAAATAATTATTTTCGTGAAAGATAGTATATACTCCGCCAACAAGTTTGCGCCATTCCTTCCAACCACATAAGAGTCGATCCATAGATACAAGATGCAATGTCCGCTTTCCGACAACTCAGGAAATGAACAGCAACAACAATAATAATAATAATAAATGACGACAAGGGTGGTGTTTGTTATTAATTAAATTAGTTGAGAGGAAGCTGGTAAGCTTAATCTTACTTCTGGCTATATGGGAACTCAGGTCTTGGATATTGTCCTGGAGTTGAAGGACAAGGACAACGGACACGGCATCTTTCCAGCCAGGCAAGGAAGTGAGTGCAGCACGACGATTCATACAAGAAAGAAGACGATGGGGTAAATGGTTATTTCGAAATCTAGTGGCTGGCAAAATCAGTGGTTCGATTTTCAAAAACTGCAATTTTTTTTTTATTCTTTAAATCTTCTATTTTTTTTATCGACCTAAAAAATAAATTCTTTTTCGGCCGTGAGCAACTGGGTAAATAGAATCACAAATTATAGGTTCAAGAGGCGTGTGATTACGAGTTTAGGTCCGGGCATGTTGGCTGGCGAAGGTTGTGATGCCCTTGCCCAGGCCAGATAAAAATCACTAGCCCTCGGTTGTAGTCGGCGAGTTGCTGACCCACCGTTGGGAAAAGAAAATTGAAGAGAAGAAAAAGGAAAAGAAGAAAAATAAAGAAAGGGAAAACAATAAAAATGTAATAAAAACTCAAAAAAAAAAAAAATTGTCTACGTATAGGATAACTAGTATCTATATTGATGAATTCTAGTCAAAATTAGTTGGATTGGCTCAATTGATACAATTTAAATATTAATATAATAAATTTATGATTTTTTTGTACTTTTTTCTTAAATGGGAATATTAATGACTAAAATGTAATTGTAAAACTCATTAAATATCTACCATTTCAGTAATTATTGTCTAGTCAACAAATGAAAAAGTACTCGAATCTTCTTACCCCACATTCATCATTTCCCTTCGTGTCCGGATCTTCTGACCCCACGAAAGGAAATTGTTTGAATTGGCCGAGCCCCACATCAAAAACTAATTTGCAATTTTGTGTGACGTGGTCTCATAACAAAATGGAGGGGTGCTTCTAATAGCAGGATGTGCAAGGCAAAGGCTCGACCGTTCGATCGTCCCTTTCTTTCTTGTTTGAGATTAGATGACATGATTAGCATTTAGTGTTTGTATGGTCGTACGATGTGGTCCCTCCAATCGATGTCGTGGGCCATGTGGGTAAGCCTACTTCGTTCGCTCAAAACCTTACATTGCTCCACGTCTATGGATCATGTGATCAAGCTTCGTGGTGGGGCGATGGTGATACCAAAATAAGGAAATCTATCTTTTATTTTTTATTTTTTTGTTGAAATAAAACTTTTCATTAATCCAGCCCAAAGTAGGGGGCCCGAGAGATGGGTATCAGCACATAATAGATTCCAAAGACAGACGGGTGGGGATTAGACCCAATTCGAGGGTAAGCCCTGTTTCCTATGAGTTTTAGCGACCCAGTCTGCAATCGCATTAGCCTCATGGTGACAAAAATTAACCTAAATATTAGGCAAATGTGATAGAAAAATTTTACACTTTTGGACAGGCACACGCACCTCCCATGTGAGCTATTGATGGTAAACAAGTGCTTCAGCCAAAATTTGGCAATTTGTCTCTAATAGAACGGCATTGTTGGAGGAGGGGAGGGAGTTACAGCCATCAACTGTAGGGAAACAAGATAGAGAGCAGAGAAAATCAAGGGCTTGGACCAGCGCCCAAGCCTCGACCAAAAGGGGGGAGGACGCAGGTACTGATTGAGTGGCACCATGCAGTAGCCGGCTGGCGGAATCATGACAAATCCAAGTTATCGAGCCCATGGTGGCACCAGGTAAAAAGCCCCATTCAATTATATATATAATATTTTTTTCATTGTTTTTTTTTTTTTTTTAGGAAAATGACACAAACGATCATTAAATTTTGACTCAATTTGTAATGTGATCATGAATTTTAACCCATGTGTAACGTTGTCCCTCAATTGTTAATTTATTCAATACATGCCATAAACTTTTTGGTTTATGTTTTGAGCATAATATAGGAAAAATGAGACTGTTTATTAATTACCAGCCTCTTAATCAATTTATGCAATATGATAATTCCCTCTTTCACATTGGAATTCTTGAACTAAAATTAATTGATCCATAACTTAGGGACTAATTTGAACATATACAAAAAAATTCATGAACTATATTGAATAAGTTAAAAGTTTATGGACCACATTGCATTTTAGGATAAAGTTGTTAGACTATAATTAAATATTAAATCATGCATTCGTCTAATAACTTAAGTTTTTAGAATAGTTGGTAGTGAACCTACCAAATCTCACATGAAATCAAAACTGAAGGTCATGAGTTTAAATATTTACAGCCGCCATTTACCTTCCCAATTAAAAAGATCAAACTAAACGTAAAAAGGGAGTGTTAAAATATAATTAAATATTAAATCACACATTCATTTAATAGTTTAAGTTTTTAGAAAAGTGGACAATGGTCTCATAAAATCTCACAAAAATTTAGGAAAATTTATGTCATTATCCCCTTTTTATTTAGGACAAGGATGATTATTAAGGCATTTGACGTGCCCATAAATTTTCGATGCTAGCCGATTCAATTTGCTAGGTACACAATTTTCATTTCGATTTCCTGTTCAGATGCATCTTGATGTTGAATGTTAGTTCACCGAGTGGGCATCTTGGGACCATTAGGTACAAAACCGAGATTCGTTTTATAAAAAAATCAAAACATTATATTATAATTTGTTAATTGGGCAATTGCCAATGGGCCATCCCCAGTTTGCTTCCACGGAATCAAAATGAAATCGGGACCGTCCATATCTTAACACGACCCGACAGAGTATAGGCCTAGTATTTTTGTGGGCAAGTTTAGAATATGCTAAACCACCACATGGATATTCCCAAAAAAATATCTTACTTTCTTGGTTAGTCGATTTTCGTCTTATTTTTATGCTTGAGTTCATATGTGAATCTCCATTTGGGTCCTTCTTAGCTAGGTACATCAAGATTAGCCAAAGCTATGTTTCAAAGCTTTATAATTTTTTTTATCAAGTTATCGTTGACGGGTTTGCCAAGTACATGATGATTTTTTGAATCGATGTTGAATATCATGAGTTGGTGAAAATGATGCCTTTTGGTTTAGGATATGTTAATTCATCTCATCTAGGGATTGGTTGGCATCTGTGGAGAGATTTGATTAACTACAAAGATTAGGGATTAAGACATTAAAAGTGTCAAAGTTTTTGTGAGTCGCTCACTTTGATGTTAAATTTTTTTTTCTCTTACCTGAATATCATAAATATGAAAAATCAATCATTCAAGTGTTATTTTTGACATGACTGCCGAAAAACCTAATATGAATTTATAGTTATATCAGTTTTTTTAGCGGTCACTTTAATTTTTTTGGCCGCCACATCAAAAATGATACTTGAATAATTGATTTTCAAATTTCTGGCGTTCAAGTGAATAGAAAATTTTTTTGATATCAAAATAAGCACTGTGTACTTACTTGCAAAGATTGGTTCGAACATAGCTTTCCGTGATTTTTATGTGATTTTTTTAATTTTTAATTTTTTATGATAATTGTGGATGCGATAAAATGCCTCGGAAACATAAGAAGTCCAAATGTCAGAACGGGATGGTACGTGCAAGTGGCTAGTCAATATAGCATCTTTGTTCCGACCAAAAATAATAATATATACATAGCATCTTTGAAGATTGCTTTCCACTTCGCCGTGTTGTTATTGATGGTGGGTGGGAGAAAATTATATGTTATATTATATTTGAGCCATGTCAGATGGCCTGATAAAATAAATTCAATGACAATTTTATTAATGCGATATACTAATAATAAGCATATCATATAATAGAATATGAGAACTGTTATCTTGGTGATATTATGTGAATATCCCTAATATCATTATTATATGGTATGGAAATTTCAAAATATCTCCCGAGTGAATGCTTTTTAAAAAAAGTGTCTAAAATGACATTTATCTCGAACATCCTCCAAATTGAACCATCGTGTTCAAAATGAAAACCACCTCCCAGCAATCAAAAGTGCCGATCACGTGCCGGACATCGCATTTTCATCCCAAAAATGCATCCCCCCTTCCCAAATTAAACCCCAAAAACAAAACCCTAAAAATTCCTCTCAATGGGGTCAATCTTTCCTCGGCAAGGCCAATTTTCCGCCATAGTTAGCAAAATAACTTGATTCCCCTTGCTTGCTAGCAAATGCACATCAAATCCAGATTCCTCGACATCTTCCTCTCATGTGCGAGATCAAGCGACACATGATATGCGGGCACTAATGAAGCACGAAATAGGAGCACAACCATAGGAACAACATGCACAACAATGACATGAATGTTGCCGATGAAATTGCCCAATCTTTGGATACAGTATGACAATCGATCCCAAATGAAGGAAGAGATAGAATGGCCCATGTTACGCCCGAATTGCATTTTTTTCTCTACGACTGGGCGGGTCGTGCTGCTGGCATTCTTGGGGGCCCGGTCCAATGAATTAGGGCCCATTTGGCCCATCATGAGAATCGTTGCTATTTCTAGTTATAGTTACGCATAAATTACACTCATAATCATGAAAAAAAGCTAAATTCAATTTAGTTGAATATAAAGGTAATTAGAGTATTCGACCTTAAATTTCGGAGTTATACGATGGCTGTGAAAGCTCCACGTGGGATGCTGGAAAATGAGTTTGGAATTTAGCTGGAGAGTTCCCCAAAAATTCAAACTCGATTGATTACATCACTAGAAAATTGACTTTCTTCTAAAGTATTATATAACCGTATAATCTATTTTGGACCGATGTATTTATCTATTTAAACAAAAAAAAATTGGTACCAATCGTTTTTCGTTCTTATATATTTAGGTGGGATAAATGTAAATCTCCTTTTACAAATTCGAATAGGGTTTTGATTTTTTTATTTTTTTGAGAAATTGGATTTAGAGTATGGTCATGATCAGGAAGGTGCTCTTGTGTTTTCTCATGGATGGCGAGGAAATGATTAGATTAGGCAAAAACCAAAGAAACATACGTTGATGGATGAGGCATACGAACTTTTCAATTTGTGTAACATCGTCCTTTAATACACATTTTTTTCTTATGCACAATTTGATTACGTAATCTTTCTATTAACATATTTAATGAAAATGCCGCCGTGACCTTAAGAGTCACGTTGACTCTTATGTAACATACCGTGTGGTGCCTTTCCTATTGTCATTAGCACCCTACATTCATCAATAATCCCCATTTGAAAAAGTAAATAGGCTACAAACAATTTCAATTTAGACGAGCAAAAACTAGTCAAGTCTCATTGTGGTGTGGGCCAATAGCACATCCAGGGTTGCTACCCTAGCCACAAAATCAACGGATGGGGCAGCCCTCGCCAACAAATCTAGACCCTCATTGAAAGATTTGTAGCAAGGGACCCTGAGATTGTAGATCTAGTTAGAAGGACGTCCGCCTTCTCCTAGATTTCTCCCAAATTCGGGTGAGGGTTACGAACCTTGAGGGATGAACGGTGAGGGTTGGCACCCTTGCTTGCCAGAGGTAAGGCCGACGAGGGCCATGGCCTTGCCTGATGTGTGTAAATGCGTGAGTGTGTGTCTAGAGTAAAGTTGGCAAACCATCCCTCACAACAAAACTGATCGAGGAACTTAGGTACTTGCTTCTGTTATGCACATGTTCCTCACAATTGACAACTTAACTGTAGTTCAATCTATCCTAGGCTTAGAGGATCCGCCGTGGGCCTTGCAATATGTTGTTTCGGACTGCAAAAATTTGCTGGGCCAACTAGAAGGAGTTTATTGCTGCATGAGCCAGGAGCACGAACCAAGCCGTAGATTAGATGGCCAAGGCCCACTTAGTTGGCACTCTCTCGCCGAACTGGGTATCTTGTCCTCTGCAAACTCTCTCATTTATTTTATGTTTTGAGTTCGGACCTAGATATAATCAAACGTTGCGTTAGTAATGATGCGCTAGTAATGAAAATCGCTTTCCGACCCAAAAAAAAATCATCCCCACAACAAACCCACCCCCCGCGCGGGCAATGGCCAGCAAGCACCGACAACCCACTATCTCCAGTACCCTACCTTGAAGTTGAAGACTGAAGCAATTTCTTATTATTAGCACACTTTTTATTTTTTTGTTTTAAATTCTTCTCTCCTATATATATTTTTTTAATTTTTTAATGGCCAATCCATGTAGGTGCCACACGGCATGCCAAGTAAGAGCCAACGTGGCACTTAATGGACATGTCTATGTTGTCATTAAATATTTGAACAAAACAAAATATGTAGCTTAAGGACTTGATTGAACTAAAAGAAAAAGTTCAAAGATTACATTTTATTGATCCAAAAAGTTAAAAGGACTTCGTCAGTCATTGTCCCTAAAAATATTAAGAGTCACGTTAAAAAGCTTCCTCAAGCATTTATCAAATATACTTAGGGAAAATGCTATCAAAAATTCCAAACTATATCACTTGGGACAATTTTATCTTAAACTTTTTTCATGTCATCAAAAATTCCAAACTATGTCACTTGGGACAATTTTACCCTGAACTTTTTTTTGTGCTACAAAAAACCCCAAATTATGCCATTTGGGACAATTTTACCTTGAACTTTTTTTGTACCACAAAAAATCCTAAACTATGTTAATTTGGGACATATTTACCCCTAACTCTTTAACTAAAGGGCATTTTCGTTTTTTTACTTTTGGCTTTTTTTTTCTTTCTTTTTTTTTCCTTTCTTCCCCCTCTGTTGGCCATGGTAGAGGGAAGCCGATGAGGGCCACCCTCGCCGCCATCGGCGTTCGGCAAGGGTGGCCCTCGTTGGGAGGGTCACCCTCGATTGGGCAAGGGTGTCCCTTGCCTAGCCCGACTTAGGCGAGGGGCATTTAAGGGCCGCCCTCGCCGGACACCGGCAGCAACGAGGGTGGCCCTTGCCGGCTTCCTTCTGCTGGCCATGGCAGAGGGAAGAGAAAGGAAGAAAAAAAAGGAAAAAAGTAAAAAGTAAAAAGACGAAAATGCCCTTCAGTTAAAAAGCTTTGGGGTAAATGTGTCACGAGTGGCATAATTTAAGGTATTTTTTGACACAAGAAAAAGTTTAGGGTAAAATTATCCCAAGTAGCATAGTTTGGGGTTTTTGGTGGCAAAAAAAAAAAAGTTTATAGTAAAATTGTCTTAAGTGGCATAGTTTGGAGTTTTTGATAGTACGAAAAATAGTTTAGGATAAAATTGTTCTAAGTAGCATAGTTTGTGATTTTTGGTGGCATTTTCCTATATAGTTATGATGAAAATGACACACATGTATGTGTTTGCAGTATATGAAAAAATTATAATAACATATCGATTTTCCTTGACGATTTGAGTAATTATTTCATCCATGATTTATGTATAAAATTATGTTTATCATTTTTAGCTAGCATGGATATTTTGCAGGGAAGTTGAAGGTTGCTTTATTCTAGAGAGAGATAATCTCAATTTCAAAATCATAGTTTGCAATGTTAGAAAATTGATTTTTCTTTTGCTCCGGTGAAAGCAAAAAACATTTGCAACCAAAATATGAAATATTACCCAAATTTTAATATAAAAAAATCGTACGCGAATTCGTAAGTCAAATGATTATATAATGTGAAAATTTCAGACCTTTTGTGATAAGAAAATATTAAATGCATCCTACATAAGATTTAGATTAAGAGAAAATTAAAAAAAAGAGAGTGTATTTAGATATTCTCTTGGACGGTTATTGTGATTTTTTTTTTTTGTTTGGTCGAAGGTTATTGTAATTGAGGGTGCAAAGCGTAATATCTTTCACCAAAAGAGGAACCCGATTCCGCTTCTTAGGACAGCAACAGAAGTGGGATTTTTGCTGCATCGAAGCGCAATCCCAAGCAGCAGCACATAATCGTCGCTAAAAATTCGAACTTTACAAGCGAAATACGAACCCCACCTCTCTCTCTCTTTCTCTCTGCCCTCCCTCCTCGTGCGTTCTTGGCCGATCGGTTCTTCCGGCATCCTCATCGGAACCCGCCACGAGCGCAGCAATCGAACTCGTGATCCGCGAGCACCCAGTAATGGCGGAGAAACCCAGCCCGTCAAGGTCCTGTACTGCGCCGCCTGCTCCCTGCCCGCCGAGTACTGCGAATTCGGCCCCGATTTCGAGAAATGCAAGCCCTGGCTCGTCAAGAACGCCCCCGAGCTTTACCCGGATCTTCTCAAAGGTGGGATGCTGCCCCCCGGTTATGATTTCCCCTTTTCTTTTTCTTTCTTTTTAGAGATTTGGGAGGTGTTTATGATCTTGGGTTTTGGAGTTTTTCTTGTTTTTTGGCCCTGGGATTGTTTGCGTCTTTATGAGCTGGGGAACGTGGGATGTTTCGATGTTGATGTGGGTTTTTTTGGCTTTTGTGTGATGGCGATTGATGTTCAGAGGCCGATGAGAAGGAGGCTGATAAGGTGTCTGGGCAACTCCAGTCCGTGGGGATTTCCTCTGGCGGGGGCAGAGATGGCGCCGCTTCCACCGCCCCTCCCGGTGAGCTTTTTCTCTTCTTTTCAGATAATTCTTCTGAGAGGGAAAAAGGGTTTGAGGATTATTATCTCCAAGCATTGCTTGACGGATTGGTTTTGATGGAGCCTCGTAGAGAAATATAATGCTTGTGGCTAGCTTAGCTGTTTTATGTATTGATTTGCATATAAATATGGATGCAAAAACTGACTCACTTCGCTTGAAAATATGATTAGTATGTCTGCAAATCTTAAAACTGTGAGCAGGCTTTGTGAAATCCTTCTTTATTTTGGTTCGTGGATTGCTTCTCTTCCGTAGATTGCAAAGTCTATTTTGGAGGAGTGAACTCATAGAACAATGACTGTACTGTGGTTACGACTTTTGAGATGAATTCCTTATCTAGGTGGCAGCAGCTTTCTCTTTCAAAGGGTGTCATTATTTTAACATGCGGATGTTTTTTGGTCAGATAGAGTAACTTTGCTAAACTTCATCATATCATTCCCACTTCAGGGAATTCTTCTTCGAATAAGCCAGAGGAAGTGAAACGTCTCCCCGGCGGAAAAGTCAAGAAGAAGGTAAGACACTGAATATGGATCTCAGTGCATGGAACCTTAGTTATGGTGGGGGCGTTTCTCTTGGTGATTTATCCTTACTAATTTTGCCTATTGTTTCACCATGGGTCCTTCAGAGATGTTCCTAGAGATGCAACATGTATCTGTATTAAATTCTTGTAATTCCTTTTAGAGGATGGTTATTCTTTTTCCTGATTACCTTATCTACCAGTTTGGTTGGTTTCTTTGTATTTTTTTTATTATTATTCTGTTTGCTATAAAGTTTTGATCTCATGAGTAGCAACTTGTGATACTTCTCGCAAACTAGGGATGTCATGGGTTTGCCATCAGTTGTGATTTGTACCCATTGCTCTCATGTCTTGAGTTACTATCCTCATCTCTCCTTCTCACGGAAGAGACCTGATTTTATAGTGTGCCTATGTGCATTATATCTATGTATGGGCATGCATATGTGTGTGCATTTTTGGCCATTAATTTTATAGCATATATAAGGTTCAGTACAGATAAACAACCAATCTTGCATAGCCCGCCCTTTAATCTAAAATATATTTCTTGGGCTTTAGTTGCTTGCTGGTATTTTTCAATTATACCGTTCTCTTATCTTTTATTTGTGGACTCTAATATGCATTAGTAACAACAATGACATTATGTAGGACAAGCAAGAAGTTGTGATCGAGAAGGTCATACGTAACAAGCGCAAATGTATCACTGTTGTCAAAGGACTTGAGTTATTTGGTGAGTAATATGCTTTTCCTTTTACATCCATAGTTGGTGGCTGATAATTCATCTTTAAGGTTAAGTTTGTCAATCAATTTACCATGTGTCTCATCTCAGGCATTAAACTCAGTGATGCTTCCAAAAAGCTAGGAAAGAAGTTTGCAACAGGAGCATCAGTTGTTAAGGTGAGTGAAATTGCATGCATTGGTGCTTCGATGCTTCTATTAATTCATGTTGATTCTCTGAAGGACTTATTAATTGGTGGTCATTTTAGGGACCGACTGACAAGGAGCAGATCGATGTTCAAGGAGACATATCCCTTGATATTGTGGAGTTCGTCACAGATACCTGGCCTGATGTAATTCCCTTTGACCATTATCTTTGTTGCAATATGCCACACCCTCAAGCTATTTCAGAGGAATATAGTTATGTTTTGCCTTTTGTCCTTCTTTTCTGGAATCAACAAAAGCACGGTATCATAAACATAAAGGTCAGGAATAATCATCAAACTAACGGCTCGTGTTTGGAGAGTTTAATCTTGCTTCAGCCCCTTCTGGTTTTGTTGAATTGGGAGCCGTGAGAGAGGGAGATTAAATTGATGATACTCCTGGTTATTTGAGCCAAGCTAAATCAGCTTGTCTGCTCTTAGCTTCATGATTTGCAACTCATAAACCTCCGCTGGTTCTGTTGATATCTTGATGATGAAAACGAACTGACTGTATGTCTTCATTAAACTCTTGTCACGTGGTGACGTTATTTGAATTTTGCTACCTTCGAACCATTCGCTCAGCTTTGACTATGCATATTGGCTTACAAATGATGTTATCCCTCTCGTTCTGTGAAATACAGGTGCCCGAGGCTGCTATATACTTCATTGAAGATGGGAAAAAGGTCCCAGTTGTTTGAGTTGAAGCTGTTCTCTGAAGCGATCCGGTTGGTTTTGTGATATAAACACAAGCCGGAGAGCCGCTGTGCTTGTGATTGGAGCATCTTATGTTGAGCGGCCACAGCTAATTTTAAGGAAGAACTCTGTGCTGGAGATGTTGAATATTTGTGGTTGTCAATTCTCCGGCGGCTTTTGAACACGTCATACTTATAGTTCTGCAGTGTTATTTTGGTATTATATATATATGAAAAGCATGAGCTTCTTATCATACCTCTACTGTGCCATATGATCTTGTGTCGGTACTCACTACTCCGCTGAGTTATTGAAGGGATGTTTTTGTTCCTCGCGCTTGAGGAGTTGAGCTGATATCTGTGCTGGTTCTTGGTAAAGTCCGAGGTCCGATTCGTGGGTACTGTGCAAAAATTGCAGATCATGATCCTGTTATCTTGTGCTTTGCCTCAATGTTTCTTTTCATATGGACTTGCTAATTAGCAGCATCGACTTGGTGAGTATGTAACGTGATGGCGCATCATAACATCGATGTCTCTGTGCTCTGCATAGTTATGAGCATAGATCGGACTATGGACCGGCCAGTCTATGCGAGTAATTACGGTGTTGTTATTCAGTACTTTAGCATGATCTGTGTTGCATTATAGTGTGTCCTAGGCATTGCCGGAATGAAATGCAGATGGCTTGATGCTGAGCCGGGCCAAGAGTTGTGCTCGAGCTTGCTTTATTCCGTCTGTTTCTGGGGAATTGCAGGTGCTCTAAATGACCAAAAACCTTCTAAATATCGTAGTATTTCTCGATATGGCTAGTAATGTAGTGCTTGTAAATTTCATAATCGAGATAGCAACATTCTTAACCAATAAAATAAAGTCCTTAGTTATGCTTGCAATATAGGGAAAAAGCCATAAGAATCTCAAAATCGTGATCCAATGCATTTTGCGACATTAAAAACTTAGAACTATGTCCACTGCAAATATTTATCTTAAATTTTTTATTGTAATATAAAAAATCTCAAATTTATATTTATATGACATAACCTCTCATTAAAAATTCAATTAGATGATTTTTCGGTCAAAATATTATTATTATTATTATTTTAGTTTAGTCATGCAAGCATCATGTCAATAATGTTTGCTTTCCAGCACCAATGTAGGCAGATGATAAATGTGTTAATATATGTATAAATTTTGAGATTTTTTCTGTTAAAAGTAATATTTATGATTAATATGTCTGTTTTTGGTGATTTTTACATAGCAATAATAATAAGGTCTCTCAACTTTAGTTTTTTTTTGTCGATTCTACCTTACTTCTATTCTAACTTTTACTTTTTAAATTTTTACCTTATCTTATTACAGGAGTCAACACTTACATTTGGAATTAAAATTAAATTTTTCTCATTCCAATTTCTGTGAGGATTTGAGCTCTTTACTTTTCACTTTCCCATGTGGGAAGACCTACTGGCTACTCTGACAAGATCGGGCTTGACCCGATTGCAATGTCCCGGGTCGGGCCTCCGACTCTGAAAAAGACAAAAAAAAAAAAAGGGATAATAAAGAAAAACAGATAAACTTGTCTCTGATCATATAAACCGAATATGCCCCCGCTCTCTGTGGGATCTTTCTTCCTCTTCTTCTCTCCTCTCGGGCTCAGCGAAAACCTCAGCGCTCGGCAAAAACCCTCTACAGCATAAGATCCATCGTCATTCCGAAAGGCGGTCGCTTTCCCTATAAGCTCATCTCTCCACGTCAAGGTGATCAATCTTTCCTGCTCGAGCTTCAGCCGTGGCCCGTCTTTTGCTTGTCTTTTTTTCTTTCGATTGATCCCGGTTGGCTTCTTGATGTTCGAGAGCTCCTTCGTGTTTGC
Source organism: Corymbia calophylla (assembly GCA_014182845.1). Classification (NCBI taxonomy): domain Eukaryota; kingdom Viridiplantae; phylum Streptophyta; class Magnoliopsida; order Myrtales; family Myrtaceae; genus Corymbia; species Corymbia calophylla. The sequence continues at coordinate 4,427,179 of CM024695.1, forward strand.
TGTTGTGGCCTCGTAAGAGGGTTTAGAGTTTGGCGTTGGCTTTCATTCGTGTATTGCGGTTCTGGGTCGTCGCTTTTATTTTCTGAAATGGCGACTTCTTCAATCCGCCCAGTTTTGTCGAGATGATTGTCCTGTGTGATGCAGGATTAGTGGTAGCCCACATCACGGTGTGTGTGCTTCTTTTGTTGTTTGGTCTTTTTGGGTTCTTTGATCGATGGAAGTTCTAAATTTGCTGAGGTGAGAATAATGTGGGTGGAGATGGTCGAGCCAGGCTAATCACTGGTCATTGGAGCTGTGTAATTGTGGTATATGATGATTGCTTATTCTTTGCGTGCATTGTTTAAATGTTGGCATGGTTCTGACGCTAGAGCTCGCATTTCTGCGAGTGCATCTGAGATGATGCTCGCTCTGAGTTGACTTTCTCCTGCATTTTGAAATTAGCTGGTTCAAATTTCCTGAACCGGAACTCCTTTTTCTTTCGGGTATTTGAGTCAGAAGCTGGATTTCGTGGCGCAAGTGGCAATATTTTGCAGGTTTTGGTGAACTGCAAGTACTGTGGCTTATTTTCTTGCTATTTGTGTCCTAAAGTTTTAGGTACATGTGCTCATTCGTGGCAGGAAAATAAGACCAATATGGCTCATCTGGTTTCATCGTCATGCTCCTTGAAGATCTCCGCCACTAATAAAGCTTTCCCTCAAAGATCAAGTCACGGTCCAACTGCATTTCCTTCTTCTTGGGCCTTACAAAGTTCAAGAATTGCATACAAGGGTCTTATTTCTCGACAAGAGAAACATCAGAGAAACTTTATTGTTCAAGCGACAGCAGTGCCTCTGAACCAACAGGCACCTACTCAAGCTGGTCCTAGCTCTTACCAGCACTCTAATGGTTCATCCAAGATGCAGCGAGTCATGATTATTGGTGGAGATGGTTACTGTGGCTGGGCCACAGCACTTCATTTATCCAACAAAGGATATCAAGTCGCCATTGTGGATAGCCTTGTTCGTCGTCTGTTTGACCACCAACTTGGTCTTGATTCCTTGACTCCTATTGCCTCAATCCACAACCGTCTTCGGCGCTGGAAATCAATCACTGGGAAAACTATTGAGCTTTACATTGGCGACATATGTGACTTTGAGTTCTTAACAGAGTCCTTCAAGTCATTTGAGCCTGATGCTGTTGTCCATTTCGGAGAGCAGAGATCTGCTCCTTACTCCATGATAGATAGGTCAAGAGCTATTTTTACGCAGCACAACAATGTCATTGGAACTCTTAATGTGCTCTTTGCTATTAAGGAGTTTAGAGAGGAGTGTCATCTGGTGAAGTTAGGCACCATGGGAGAATATGGAACTCCGAACATTGATATTGAGGAGGGTTACTTAACAATCACTCATAATGGACGAACTGATACTTTGCCCTATCCAAAACAAGCTAGCTCCTTTTACCATCTAAGTAAGGTCCATGATTCGCACAATATAGCCTTCACTTGCAAGGCTTGGGGGATAAGAGCAACTGATTTAAATCAAGGAGTGGTTTATGGGGTGAGGACAGATGAGACTGAGTTGCATGAGGAGCTCAATAACAGATTTGATTATGATGGAGTATTCGGAACTGCATTGAATCGGTTCTGCGTTCAAGCTGCAGTTGGTCATCCAATTACTGTATATGGCAAAGGGGGCCAGGTAATAATCTTCTGCTTACAAGTAGCGTGGTTGTATGTCCACTTGCCGATTATACATATTATATTTTTTGGCTGCTAGCTTTCATTCAATATAAGCAACAATAGGCCAAATATATAAATCTAAATATTAAAGCTATTATAGTTGCCCATGGACTTGTTCATCATGCCTCTATTGAAAGTACCTTCTCTTATAGCTCTCTTGAACTGTAATTGGAACATTTAGTTGTTTTGTGTTTAATAAGACAGAATAGAATGGAAGGGAATGTAATGGCGATCCGTATATTTTTGTTTGGTAAACTGTGGAATCGAATGAAGATTCTCGTGTTTGGTTGTAAGAAAAAAATGTTACGCGAATGCAATTGAATGAGATTTTCTAATAAGTCTAAATTGCATGTACTTGCATGAAAAAAATAAAAATTGAAATTTCTTCAAAATAATGTAGAGTTATCAAATATTTAACAGTATTTATATTTCATTAATTATATTATGATAACTGTAATTTACAATTATTAAGAAAATGTATTTCATATGTTATTAAAATAAATAATTATACTATAGAATATAATTTCAAATATTGACAATTAGTTATATTATACTAATTAATAATACCTGATTTTTTAAATTATATTATTGTATTTATTAATTTTTTGGTTAAAAGGAAAATGAAAGGAATTGCCATCACCCATTCCTTCAATTAGGCAAATGGGAATTCCATTCAGGTGTTGCCAAACAAACACATGATTGGAAAGAAAGAGGACATCATTGCATTCCAATATTGCTAACCAAACAGAACAAGAAGCTTGATATGTCTAAGCAGTGCCCTAGCCTCTTAAGTGAAGTTCTTTTGAAAGAAACTACAGCAGGATTTAGATACCTAAAGTGCAGTTATGTTTGAAGATTATCAGAAATCATCAAGGGGGAAATTTCTTTCCTAGACTGCATCTGCGTGATTGACGACTTGTGCAAACATCTGTATGGCAATTGTCATGAAGTGTTGGCATTCCTTTTAATGAAAGGGACCATTCAAGCATTGCCATAACTTTGTTCTAAAGAAGATAAAAGTCTGGAGATTTACTTCTCTCAACATTCATAGTCATTTATGGAGTGACTTTTGGACCTTGTATGTATTGTGTTGTGATCCATGTATTTTCATCTTCATTACTACCTTTTTATCCATTAATTTCATGCTTTTATGATTTTTGGACCTTGTCCTTATAATTTGCAGACCAGGGGATACCTTGATATAAGAGATACAGTCCAATGCGTTGAGCTTGCTATTGCAAATCCAGCAAACCCCGGCGAGTTCCGTGTCTTTAATCAATTCACTGAGCAATTTTCTGTCAATCAACTTGCTGCCCTTGTTACAAAAGCTGGAGCCAAGCTTGGGCTTGACGTGCAAACTGCCCATGTCCCAAATCCAAGAGTGGAAGCAGAAGAACATTATTACAATGCCAAGCACACTAAGCTGATTGACTTGGGACTCGAGCCGCACCTTCTTTCAGACTCTCTTTTGGATTCACTGCTTAACTTTGCAATAAAGTACGAGGACCGGGTTGACAAGAAACAGATTATGCCCAGCATATCTTGGAAAAAGATTGGAGTCAAACCAAAAACTGTTGTGGCCTAATTTTGAATAGAGGTGATTTAGAGACAGACATGAAACATCCATCATAGATTTCTTCTTTCCTTTCCTTTTGCCTTCGCTGCTTTTTTTTTTTTCCTTTTTCCTTTTAAGCAGTGTTGTATCTTTCTCTCTCTTAATGCGGTCCGTGAATGTTCTTATCTACTGTGGTGCAGTCCTTGCCGCCCAAGTCATAGTTGCTTGTGTAGAATTATGAATTGGAAATGACTGTATGCTAGTAGTATAATGGGTGGACATAAAGAAGAACGGCCATTTCTCTTGCACTTAGAACACTTCTGGCGGGATAGTTTTTCAATATGTTGCCGGGTATTGTAAGGTCACATCGGACAGAAAGCACAGAAAGCAAAAAATAATGCAATCTTGTCTGGATTTTCCAGGTTTTTGCTTATTTGATTATTTTCAATAGCCAAGTACTAATAGATATTGTTCATCTGGCATTTGGTCCCAAGCAGAGGCGTTTGCACAGGTCTAACCCTCGTTTCTTGTCTTTTAGGTTTTTTTTTTTAAAGAAAGGTGGAGAGGGATGGCTGCTTAGCTGTCCACATTTTCTTTAAATGATCTTGTATTCTAACTGATATGTTGGATCCAAAGACTGACCTTTTTCTGCTTCTGGATATACCAGAGGAAGACAACTGATTCTACAACCTAACAGAAATGTCTAAACCGTGTTAGGAAGCAGCCTAATTTTATGTGGAATCTCGTAGCTTGAGTTCGTTTGTGTTAGAGAAAAACATCAACCATATGTCAACTCAAACTGATCAGTGAAGAAGATGCTGCTTGTTTTCCTCATGTAATTGGAGAACTTTTGCCAGTATAACTTCCAGCGCGAGTCTCAATGTTTCCCAGTCAGGTGGGCGGGCTGCACTTATCAGATTAATTCTTCAAGAGTTCTTACATCTCCACCAAAGAGTTCATCCACCAAAAGTTTCCACCTGTTTTGACAACCACATTTCTGTTGCCAAGTGGCCATTCAACGTTATCTCGATCGCACTTCCTCCTGGTTCTCCACAAACTCGACAAAAGAGCTTCAGTTGATAATAGGGTGACCTGACTAGTTTTGCCATAAAAAATCATCAAATTCAGATACACCAGAATAGACTTGCAATGTCATCAAATGATCTGCCTGCCTGTTACCACAGCTAAGCTTGGCAGTTCTAGTACAGTTGGCTTGAAAATCTACATGTATTTTCGAAGGCTGTAACAATGCAAGGTGTGGCATTATTTCCACTGCATGATTTATTTACTTCGCATTTGACTAGAAACACGATACAAAGTTGCATGATGGGCACATTTTTTCCAGCTATGATGTCAATGTGCTTGAATAGCTCGGAAAGGTGAGGACAAGCAAGAGGAGTGCTTGTCTGCATGGCTCTGCCAGTCCTTGTATTGGAAGTAAAAAACAGGTAGCAGAAGCGATGATGTCTTCACATCCTTGAATGAGGAGAATTTGCAGGTTTTGATGGGAGCAGATTGACTGTGCCTTTGTTTGGACAGCTATCAGTCTTCACGAAATCCAAGACAACAGAAGTTAACTCATCTTGATGCGAGGTGTATTCATGATCAGCTCCTTCTATGATGCACAGCTTGTTATTTGATATGACCTTAGCAAACTCCAGAGAATCTTTCGCTGGTACAATTTTGTCAAGGGAACCATGAACGTTCAACACCCTATAATTACCAGCATAAGTACCCGAGTGTCATTGGAAAAGTAACAAATTTAGCGATAGCTAGGAAAAATCACAAGATGGCTAACTCAATTCAATCAATCAATAGCCATGATATTCCTCAAACTATTTAGCTGGAATAGAGAAACTAAACCAGATGAAGATGCGTTGACCTAGCCATTATGAAAAGAAAAAATTGTATGGACTTCCTCAGCTCATTAACAGGGGATGTAAAAACCGATTTTTATAATAAAAAATACAATCAATTTTATACACGTGTAAGGGTGTCCAAGCCACAAGTTAGAGACAAATTTCCTATGCTAGAGAAAAGAAGAATTGACACCAGTTTAGCAGATCAGACAAGATGCACCCTACTATACTGCCAGAATTCTGACCTGCAGTCTCTGGAAATCATTTGGGATGATGTGCAAGTATCAGTTGTAAGGCGGTCCATCAAACTTTCTTCTGTTACTCGGTACTCAAACTCTCCTGCAAACGGACAAGAATGTACTACTATCTTAATTCTGGATCCTAAATCCTCTACTGTTCCATCGACTAGATGGTGAATATGGATGTGCAATAATAAGTTTCAGGCAATGAAACCCTTTTCCAAAAGCATTGACTAATAGGTTACCAGCACAACAAAAGATTTCCACGCTGCAATTAGAAAGCTCATCAACTTTAATAACAATACAAGTAGGCTGAGTTGATAAGATAATTTACCTCTTCTATTCTTAACATCGATGAATCCATTCTTCTTGATCCTTTGTAGAAAATCTTTACCTAATCGACCTTCGATGCCTCTCTCCAAATTGAAACGTCCAGATAAATTGACTACAATATTTACGTCTTTATATTTTGATGCATACAAGAGCACTACATTTCCTCCTGCAAACCCACCAGAGACAAAATGCCTTACTTAGGTTACTTCAGAATTATTGGAGGTTCATGTTTTCAAATATGCTGCATCATCCCAAAACACAGATAAAGTTAACCTTTGCTGTGTCCAATAATTGCCTTTATAAAACGTTTCTGCCCCAAGAAATGTTCAATTACAGCCCGTAAGTCATCAACTTCTCTCCAATAGTTACCATACTGAAATGAGCCTTCACTTTCCCTGAGAGAGATGGATCAAAAGCACTTAAATGGAAGCACAAGATGAATTTAAAAAACCTTGCAAAAGCATTTAGAGAAGCAAACAACCGCATATAAACTATAAAATATTCTACAGCTTCAATATGAGCAACTAAAAATACAGATAACAGATAAATCAGTCCCACTCAGCTGAACCCTGCTCAACGAACTGCTTCAGCAAACTGATTATGGAGTTAGCAGATAGTCAGCTGGTCAAAGATCAAGATGACTGTACATTTGTTGAATAATAAGTAGGTGACAACAATCTGACATTGAAATGAAAATCCTCAATTAGCATTATGACATGAACTTGCAGAAATGAGCCACATCATCTTTACTGGACTTTCTAATTCGATGCTTAGATAACATTGGCTCATAGAAAAGTGAAGGAGCTGGAAACTTCATTACACTGCCGATTAAATAATTCAAAAGAACTTATATATTTCAAGCGTTATAAAGAATAAGATTATGAAGCACATCCAGGCTCATTGTCAGAGAATCTCTAATGAGATCTGCAAAACCTCTTCTACTGGTCACAAAGTGCATAGCAGTAGGATAACTTCCTCTTTTGACACCATGGCATCCTCTGGAGAAAAATTATAAACTAATTAGCTCACCTATGTCCTTATTTATCAAGAAATTACTCACCCATTTCCTGCAAAGTCAAAACGAAATACACTGATTCCCTCCCTCTCCAAAGCGCTGGCAAGGTTGACCATTGGAATGCGCTCCTGCGAAATGATCAACGTCACACAACGTGATCAATGTTGCATATGTTTCAAGAGAGTAAGTTCTTTGCAACCCACAAGCAGCCGGAGAGTGTGATGACAATTTCAAGGAAGGACAAATATTTTGAAAACCAAGATATTCTTGGAAACTTCTGCTCTGCAGAATGAAGGTGTGGATCTCTAAAAGGAAGAGGAAGAGCATTGTCGGGCAGAGCATAACGAAATTATCAACAGCATTCTCCAGCTGGTGATGTTGCTGCTCACATAAACTATTGCATCATATCCAGAACTTCAAAGTTTTTAAAATCAATGTTAATTTTGGAGACATTCTACATTGACAAGGCATCACTACATGTGGAGATTACAATCAAATCCCGAAACATCGAGGGAAGCTACAAAACTGTAATTTTCAAAACAAGTGGTCATCTTGATCAGACTGGAAACTGCAGTAAAACTCAACATTACCAACCTTTGAAGACTGGAACCCATGACACAATATGACGAGCTCCTTCGACCCTGTCTCGTGTAATATGCTGACAAGATTCTCACCATACTTGTTCGGGATGATGATTCTCCTTTCATGTATAGCTACACACAGAGAGACGACCGAAATGAATCAAGTCAAGAGCCTTTCGATCACCATCACTAACCCTCGCTTTTCTAAACGATGGGCAGGGACTCAAAATCACTGAAACTCATCATGAATCCGAGAACTCGAGACCCCAAAGCGAGACGAGCTTGATCAGAATTGCTCGCCGGCCTGAATTTATTGTGAAGATAAGAGCTGCCATTACCAGGATTGCCGACTCGTTCGGCTCGGGGCTGACTCGGCCGGGCCCGCGACATGGGAGCAGAGCAGGAGCTTTCGGTTGGAGGCCTCGTTGAATCCGATTCTGGGGAAAACAGAGATTATATGGTGGGAAACTGGAAAATGGACATTTTCATTGAAGTCGTACGTGTAATTTCTCTGTTGAGTCATACATAGCTTATGAATTTATGATTACCTACAACAATGAAAGAACATTGGTTTCGAAACCTTATTATATTTTTTCGATAATTCGAGCTTAATTTGAGTTCGATATAAGGTTCATTAGCCGGCCTTGGGGACTCAATGGAGATCGAGTTTGAGGAAATCGATATCGAGTTAAGTGATCATTTGATGCTCGGTCGATCTTCAAATGATTAAACTACGCGTGGGGCTCAATATATCACAAGGGTTTGAAGGCACATGTCACGGTCCGATCGATCTTCAAATGATTAAACTACGCGTAGGGCTCGATATATCAAAAAGGTTTGAAGGCACATGTCATGGTCTCGAGCTTAGGCTCGATATATTAAGAAATGATATAATGGAATGGGATAAGTCTTGAATTAATAAAGGTCAAGGTTTCTTAAAATATATATTTGCGTTCAAAATATTTCTTGCATTTAATCAAGTAGATGATAATTTGGTATTTATAGGATAGACGTTAGTTAGAGCACTAGTAATTTGATTACCTCATGTATAAATATGGGCACTCTCCCTTTATTTGTATTATCAAACATTCAAATAAGGGCAAATACTACAAAAACCCTAAACTATACATATTGTGACAATTTTACCCTAAACTTTTTTTTGTATCACCAAAAATCCTAAACTATGCCACTTGTGACAATTTTATTATGAACTTTTTTTTTTGCTATCAAAAACTCCAAACTATATCACTTATAATAAATTTACCCTAAACTTTTTGACTGTGGGGCATTTTCGTCCTTTTCTATTTCTTTTTCTCTTGATAGAGGGAAGCCGGCGAGGCCGCCCTCGCCGGCGTTGGAGTTGGGTGAGGCTTCGGCGGCCCTCGCCGGTGTCGGGCAAGGGCCGCCTAGGCATGGGTGGCCAGATCCGACGAGGGCCGCCCTCGTGGGATCTAGCTTGGGCGGCCCTCGCCCTCGCTAGATCCGGTAGGCGATCGGGCAAAGGTGAGCGAGGGCCCTCGCTCGCCACCAACGAGGGCCGCCGAGCCTCGCTAGCAAGGACCTCCCTTGCCTCGCCCAACGAGGCTCGGGCGGCCCTCACCGAAGTTGGAGTCGGGAGAGGGTTGCCTAGGCCGGGCGAGCCCTCACCCGACGCCGACGAGGGCCGCCCAGGCCTAGGCGACCCTCGCCCGACTCTGACCCCGGCGAGGGCGGCCTTGCCGGCTTCCTTGTGTCAAGAGAAAAAAAATAGAAAAAGACAAAAATACCCTTCAGCCCAAAAAAATTTGAGGTAAATTTGTCGTAAGTAGCATAGTTTAGGGTTTTTGGTGGTACAAAAAAAAATTCAGAGTAAAATTGTCACAAGTGATATAGTTCAAGCTAAAATTATCACAAATGGTATAGTTTGAGGTTTTTGGTGACACAAAAAAAAGTTCAGAGTAAAATTGTCTTAAAGGGCATAGTTTAGAGTATTTTGTGATATTTGCTCTTCAAATAATAACAATATCTTCTTTCCTACCCCTCATTTGTATCATCCAACTTTCGAGTAATAAAAAGACAATCCAAGTGAGTTAGTGAGTAAGCAATCAATCCTTGAGAAAAGGGCTTAGATAAGGCCCGCCCGATGAAACAAAGGAAGCCTCAATTGCTATATGGTCTCAATCTTAAGCATTTGCCCATGACGAATAGTATCAGAGTGAGTAGAAGAGAGCTTGGTAAAAGAGATCGAGGAACATATCAAGTGATTGAGAGGATCTCAAACCAAGATGTTGTCGATGTTGTCAATGTTGTTATTGGTGAGGCTGCCCAAGAGAAGGAGACCCCTAGAGCCAAGAGGAGGGCTGCTTCAATGGATGTCATGCCCGCCCTCGAAGAAAGGTTCGCTAGAATGAAGGCCACAATGATGGAGTTTGTGAATGAATACGTTGAGGCAAAACAGCGAATCGACAAGGTCGAAAAGATGCTCCACTCAAAGACAAATTCATGGCCCCCTTGCACTTGAAGTATGAATCCCTTGAAGCCACGATCAAGGCTTTGAAGATGGAAGTCCTAGAGCTCAAAGACGCCTCAAAGTTGAGGCCGAAGCTTTGAAATTGGAGTTTCAAGAGCTCAAGATAGTACTAATCTTACACAAACGGTGTTGTGCTCGTTCAAGTGGCCAGAGTAAGAAATGCCTCGATATTCCTAATTGATAATACCATGCTTCGTGACAAAATAAGTGTCTTTAACTTTTCCCAACAATAAGCCTATAGCAAACTCCATTGCCTTGAACAAAAGGGCATTGTTCGGAGTACTTGAAGGAGTTCATTGAACTGAAATTGCAAATCCCCAACTTAAGGGAGGAGAAAGCTCTAAGGGTATTCACGGATGATTTGAAGCCTTAGGCCAACTTGCTCTTAAAAGACGGGATGTCCAAAGGATCTCAAAGACAATCACCATGGTCAAGTCTGTTGCCGACTTCACCAAACTCGCATCTTCTAGGTCAAAGGAAATGGGTGGAGAACGGATAGCCACCATGAGGAATACGAGGAATGTGAAATTACCCGTGGTGGAAAAGATCAATAGAAAAATCATGGGGAGAAGGTTCTTCCAAACAATCGGACCAAGGTGGAACTGACCTCAAGGTGACTCCCACTAAAGGGAGAGGGAGCCACAACCGTGCCCATGTTTCATTTGCTAGGGAGAAGGAGCCACAACCAATTCAAGACTGCCATTCGTGGAAGTCAACGTTAGTTTATTCTATTTCAAGCTCCCCTCATTTGCATTATCCGACATTTGCACAAAAGAAGCACATTCTCTTTCAAAACTTCTCTCTCAACACATTATCTCTAGCGAACAATCAATCCTCTAAAAAGAAAGGCTCAACTTAGGGGCCCAACAAACCAATGAAAACCTAACTTGTCGCATGTTCTCCATCTCAAGCATCAACCCATGACACTGATAGTAGATGGAATTTGAAAGTGCTCCCCATCACTAAGCTGTTTAAGTTAGTTACTAATGCGTCATGCTTGTTCTTCTCATGCCAGTTGACGTAGTAAAAATCAAACCGTTCCATTTTAAGCAAATTTAACCAAATTTAACCAATATTACAGAGGCACTCGTAGACAAAGACCCATATTAAACTATAAAGAAAAGAAGAATAATCAAATTGTCATCTAAATCTCATGTGAGAAAAAGAGGGAGACTTAGTTCTAGACATAAACTATTGTATACAGAGACAGCCAAGACAAGAATGTCCTAAAAGATTCAAAGTAAAACCCCAATCCGTTGTCTACACAGATCGTACCGATATAGATACAGAGGCAGTAGAAGAAGTCATATAACGAATATTGGGGACTTTCCACACAGATTAGAAATTTCCCCAAATCAAGAGATCGACTGGTCTCTTGTGTACCATGAGAGATCAATTGCAGTTCCTGTCATATAGTCGAAATGCTAACAACATCTGAACAAAGCATGATTTCGCTACCCTTCTAGTCTGTACCGTTATGAAGCATCATATAAATGCAGTACCTACAGAATTGTTCTTCAACATCCAAAAACGGAGTATGAAAAAAAAAACCAAGTAATTTGCTTTGCCGCTTTGCGGTCAGCAACTAAAATACCAAGGGATGAGCGGTGCACAAATTCTGGAGAAGTCCTTCCGCATGAGCCCCTGACTAATGACCATACGGGGATCTTAAATTCATTCTGTCGTACATACCACGTGCCAATCTTTCTGCAGTACTGAAATGGAGCTTCTCTGCATACAATGATAACTCACAATTGGCAGCTGATTGAAACATACAAAAGCAAGAGATCGGTTCTTTTTCCTCTCTCCTATAGAAAATAATGGCAAAAGGAACATGATGTCGCAACCAGTTGCTGCTACTGCTATTTTTATAGAAAGGTAGGAGGCTTGAGAAATGAGCTTAAACCAAAGTCATCTCCTAAACAAGTTCTCAATTCTCTCATAATTTCCTTTTTCTCTTGCATCAGTCTATCAGAAGCAGACTATGAATAATCGTCAACCTCGGTACTCTATATATTGTTTAAAGCACTACATGCCAATTCCCATTTAATTCAATATATGTACAGTCAGATGTCATGTACAGACTCTGCATTAGAACATTAGCCGATAGTTGAGACCAGAAAGCATCCCTCATTAGTAGACTTAATAGGAGTGTCAGCACCTATAATTATACCATAAACTTATTGCAGAACAGTAAGAAATAGAGCAAACGTAAACACTATCAATAACTCTTATGGCAGTCGAATCAATGGCCTTTCCACCTCCACACAGTGCATCCATCAGAAAGCTACAAATGAACAAAATTTGATTGTTGGCATCACCTGCGACAATATTTGCCAAATAATGAGTTAAGGTGACAGTGGACCTGATTGGCAGCAACCAAACCGCAAGATTTTAGATTGGACTTACTTTAAATGATATTACAATTTTAACGAAATTTTTTTCATCTTTAGATAGGTCTCCTGAAAAAGGAGTTAAGTATATATATATATAAATACTAGATTCAGCATCCAGTCATAGATGACAGTTCACCCACCTCCTTCCTGCTATGATCCAACAGGAGCAATGCCCTTGGCTTTTGCAGCAGCAGTGGCGGCCGCAGCTGCTGCCGCTGCAGCAGCAGCAGCAGATGCAGCTGGATTTGGCGTTGAAGGAGGCACTGCATTGGACTGGGAGCTGTTCTGTTGTGCAACAACCTGCTGTTGCTGTTGCAAAGGCTGCTGGTCAGAATTGATTTTTGCAAGTAGAGCGTTTATCTGGCTTCCTGAGAGCGTTTCAAACTCAAGTAAAGCATTAGCAAGTGCATGGAGTTCCTTGCTATGAGTGGTAAGGATGGTCTTGGCATTGTTGTAAGCCCTGTCAAGAAGCTGCTGCACTTCTTTCTCAATAAGAAGCCGAGTCTCGGTGCTCATGCTCTTGCCATAGTAATTATAAGTTACAAGCCCAGCTTCATTGCTCATGCCATATTTCGTAACCATTTCTCTGGCAAGGTTAGTAGCTTGCTGAAGGTCAGAAGATGCACCGGCAGTCACTTCATTCTCTCCAAAAATGAGCTCCTCAGCAACTCGCCCGCCCATGAAAACATCAAGTCTAGCAAGCATCTGTTTACGGGAGACACTTGTCTCATCCTTATCAGGCAGCTGGGAAACCATACCCAGAGCCATGCCTCGGGGAACAATTGTGGCCTTGTGAACTGGAAGAGCTCCATCTGTGTGAATAGCCACTAGGGCATGTCCACCCTCATGAAAAGCTGTAAGTTTTCTTGACTCATCGGAGATGACAGCGGATTTTCTTTCACTTCCCATCATGATCTTGTCCTTTGCATGCTCAAGATCTGCCATGCTGACAGCTTTGGAACCATCCATCGCAGCCTTCAGAGCAGCCATGTTGACTAAATTTGCCAGATCAGCACCCGAAAATCCAGGTGTTCCTCTTGCAATAATCTTCAGATCAACATCCTCTGCCTTCAGGACCTGTTAACAGCATCCACTTAGTTAGGCTTAGTCCTATATAGTAAATATTTGTCCAAGAATCAAGGAGAAAGCATACCAGGCTTGCTGCCTTTTCTACACATACAGAGTTAGAAGCACCAAACCACCACCCAATAGCTAAGAGCACAACATAGATGTAACTTGACAGGCATGAAATGCACATTCATTTCTCGTGATAAAGCAAAATCATGATGCTGAAAGAACTTGGTTTGAACCAAAGAAGCTTGTATATATTTGCTATTGCGAAAGCATGTGTAAATCCAAGAGTGGTAGCGCTATCATGGATCAGGTCTCATGGTAAGATAAAAGCATATTCTAAAAGCAAATGGATAAGTGGTTAAGAGAATATAGAGCCTATGAGCAAGACATAAAGAGCTTATTTTCCCCAAGAACAATATAGATTAAACGAGTTTATAGCTGTGGAGTGTGAAAATAGATATAGGTCAAAGAGACAAATCCTCCTAATATGTAGTAGAAACAAAATATGTTCCTAAAGTATAGTACCTTTGACATATGGGACTCCAAAATCTGTCTCCGCCCTTCAACATCGGGATTGGGGACAACAATATGTCGATCAAACCGTCCAGGTCTCACCAATGCCTTATCCAATGACTCCGGAAAGTTTGTCGCAGCGATCACAATAATCCCTTCATTTTGTTTGAAACCATCCAACTCAACAAGTAATTGATTCAAAGTCATCTTCATGTATTGCTGATCCTTCGGGTTACGGCTTCCCCCAATTGCATCTATCTCATCTATGAATATAATACAAGGAGACCGTTTCTTTGCAGCGGAAAATAGATCTCTCACCCTCCGAGCTCCAACACCAACAAACATCTCTTCAAACTCACTGCCACTGCAGGAAAAAAAAGGTACTCCAGCTTCTCCAGCAATAGCTCTTGCTAGCATAGTCTTACCAGTACCAGGTGGTCCAACAAGTAAAACACCTTTTGGAAGCTTACCACCAAGACGTGTAAAACGCTGTAACAAAAAAGCAGCAAAATATATTTTAGCACCGCAAAAACAAAGTAAATTTGAACACAATGTGAAGGACTACATCAGAATACATAAGTAAGCCAATTGAAATTTGAAGAAAAAAGGGACAAACAAACCACAAACCTTAGAAGTAGACACAGCACTATCTAGGCAGGGAAACATAAAAAGAGAGAGTTATGCCAGCAACTCGTACAGATAATAAAAGACAACATAAGCCAACAACCATTACTAAAATAGCATGTAGTGTGAATATTAGATCCTGCATTGTCTATAAAAAAAAAAAAATCAACAATGCTTCTCAACCAGTCAAAACGAAGTAACCATCATAAAGCATAAACACATATCCTCTTCTCCACAAATTAGTCAGATGTGAAGAGAAAAGAGTTCAACCAGACATGTATCAGAAACTACATAAAGCAAGACTGATCAAGATAGTAAATCAGCCACCCAGATTATGAGAGCAGTAGCTTGTCTTTTAAATTGAACAACATGACTTGATAGATAATTGCTGACTTATATTTGCATAACACTCTGCCAAATTTATATAAGCTGAATGCATTCGTGAATGAAAGAAGCCCATATTAGGTATTGAAAATTCCTGATTCTCTTTCACTGGAAATAGTGGCTCAACATGTCCATGTCCAATTCTACTTGGAACAAGAGCACAATCCCTTAGGTGGGTGGCAAGTGAGAGGGGGGGGGAGGGGGAAGAAAGAACCTTTGGATCTCGAAGATAGTGAACAATTTCTTCTAATTCAGCCTTTGCCTCATCAACACCCTTTACATCACTGAACTTTGTGCTGGATTCCATGCTTGGTTGCACTTCTTCATGAAGACCAAGTCCTGCTAAAGAAAAAATTAGAAGAATGAATAGAACCTTTCAATTCACCTTGATAACTGTAGAAATAATACAATGTTATCTCCCCCTTTCATGAGTAGATAACACAAATCATATCATGACCTTCGCATACCTTTACTTATACCCCTATCCTCAATAAGAGCTCCAACACCAGAAATCAAGAGAAAGGCTAACGCAATTGTACGTATTGTACGCCACAGCTGCTCTTTAAAATGCCCTCCTTCTGCAGCCACCATATGTATAGGAGCACCTGCCGTCCCCAGAATACCATCTTTTGTAGATTTCCCGACATTCTTGAAAGCTGAAAATGCGCCAATACCTTCTTCCTCCCTAGCAGAAGTACTAATACCTGCATTTCATCCACAAATATAGCTTGAAAACTTAACTTTGCATAAAGAGATTACAAGAGTTGAAGATCGAGAAAGAAGGTACAGACAACAAAAAGTGAAGAGCAGATATTTTACTAGGTTGACTAAATTGAAGGATGAAGAACACATGAAGACTAATATTTTAAAATAGAATAAGAGAGCTATCTAGCAAGATAACAATAATCCAAGAATTACATGTATATAGTAACAAAGCTCCAACATTTACCTCTCTGCAGAGTCTTCAATAACTCACTCTCGTTTAGCCTGTCAACTTTAACCAATGCTTTAACATATTCACCGAGTGCTGAGGGGTTGGAGTGCAAAGATGGTTGACTTTCAAAAAGTCTAATAACTGCTTCAGGATCATTCCTGTGGTAAAGTTCTTTAAGATGGGCAACCTCACTTGCTTCATCTACGTCACGTACTCTCCGAGCTAAATGACCAACATAGCTTGACTGAAACCTCCCTTGTGCTCCCGCAGGCAAATTTCCTGCAACAACAGGAATATTACATGCCAATTATCACAGTTTCAGAAATTTGACATAATAATTCATGGGTGGGGAGAATGATTGGCCTGTGAGTACTTTTTAAGTACCTTCTTGATACTATTTGAGACATAACCCCTGTATTTAAAATTTATTAAGAAAGCCAACTCAACAACTTTAGATTTACATTTACCATCACAGTCAGAGTTTCCATGTCCACTGTCATTACCAAACAAAGCTGACACAGCATCATTAGTGATTAATATGGAATGTGGTTACTCCGTCAAACTTTCACTTAGTAGTTAGTGATACCACCAAGGCATTCTCTCTAAAGAATGGGCCTGACCAGTCAGACAGATGCTTGGCACTTCTTCAAGCTTGTAGGAATTGTCTTTAATATTGTCAGACTGTCGAATGGTTCTCATAGCATACCCGCAATGTTGATTTGCTTTTTTTCTATTCAAACTCTTATAAGCAATTTATGAGAAACTTGGAATTACACAATCCAACAATCCATTAAATCAGCATTTGCATGAGGTTGATGGATCAAAATACTGCATGGAAATGACAACAACAAAAAGAACTCATACATATCCAACAGGCATACCTCTACTAACTCTCGATGCTGTGACAAAATGGTTTGGTCTAACAAGTGAATATTTAAGTTTCCCAAACCCTGATTCGTGCCTTAAAACCTGTTACAAGACAAAAGATAAAGTCAAGCAATTGACCATAATGGCCATGACCCAAATGCTATGTTAAAGCAATATGTCACCAGCAGTCATCACATGCAGTAACAATGTAACAAATCACCAAAACTAGGCACCATAAAACCTGCTGGTTTAGTGAAAACAAATCTCATAAATAAGTTGATTGGAAGAAGTCCCCCAAGCTCGTATTCACAACACACAAGTTCACACTGTCCCTTGCTCCTTTGTATCTCTCACAATTAATGAGAGGTGCTCCAGAGTCACTTTCACCAGTGTTAACATTTGATTACAATTAAACTAACAATGAAAAGAAATGATCACGATACTTGAATGGAAAATGTAAGATAATGAATTCACACTCTTCTCAGAAAATTAGCCACAGACAAACAAATAGATGCCTCAATACCCCTTATTGTAGTCTGATCAGAATGATCCTTTTCTAAGGAGCCTCCCAGAAAAAGCAAGTCCCGATGACATGGCTCAGGAATGCAGCACTAAAAGGCGGAAATGGCTCAATGAACAAAAAGATGAATTTTAAAGAACTTCACATAGAGAATTGCTCAAAATTTACGTGATTCAGCCATTAGCCAATGACATAGGCAAGGGAAATGCCTGAAAATGTATGCATGAAAGGAGATAAAAAATGCATTCTCAAAAACCCTACAGCACGCAACACCCACCTTCCAACCACCAAACAACAACACCCTCCCCCAACCTCCACTCGAGTGTAAGCACAGAGAAAACCTAGCTGGACTGACATTTATCATCCTCAAAATTCATGGACAAGGTCACAAATTAGACCATGTTCAGAAATAAGCACAGTCACAATCATCGCATGTCATTAAGAGTTAGAAAGGCATAAACTTGAATGCACCAGAGTCACCCAACAGGCCTTTTCTCATTCTAGATGAGCTTCCTGTTTGCCAACTCAAGAAACAGGTAAAATTCCAGGAAACAAAGAAGAAGGTTATGATGATGACCAAACACAGAGCGAAAATCATGTGCCATGTGAGACGCTGCCTATAACTCACAATAGTTTGTAATGTGTCCCATTTATCGCCCCCTTCCCCCCCCCAAAAAAAAAAAAAAAAAACTACACAAGGGAATGGCATACTATATTATCATCAGTCTAGCCATGCACCATCACCTCTCACTCAATTCATCACCTTTAGTCAATCCTCATACTGGCGAGCAACGCCCTCCACTATCCCGCTGAACCCACTGAGGAATAATTAGAAAAGTTCCAATCTTTTATTCCCACGAATCATCACACGCTCATCTCTACGCAATTTCCAACTAGAGCTAAAAGCCTCAACGAGCCCACCAAAGACCCACGCCCAATCGCCGCGGCAAAGGGCAGACCGCATGCTTCCCGCACAAGTTTCCACCAACCTCGACCCAAGTCAAGTAACCCTAACCTAACGCCACACAGCACCCCAAAAAAAAGAGAGAAGAAGATTGGATTGATGCCACTCCGGCCGAAGAGAGTCAGGGAAGGAGATTTAACCGACCTCGGTGAGCAGGCGCCTCCAAGCCATCGGCCCGAGCGAGAAAACGGCCGGTCCTCGATTCGATCCCCTCACTCCGTCCCCCTCCGCGGGAGCTGACTTATGAGCCGATTGCTGCGGCCTCGGCTCGGCAACGGCGCGTTCCCTGTGCGGATTGCGAGAGCGAGAGAGAGAGAGAGAGAGAGAGAGGAGGGGACGGATTGGTGGAAGTCGAAAATGGTGACTCAGATTTTGTTATTAATTCGGTTTCGGGCTTCGGAGGAAAGGAACCAAGGAAGAAGAGAGAGAGAGGATCGTGCGGCTTGGCGGACCGATTCTAATGTGCGCGAGGTGTGGCGGTGCACACCTCATATCCCCCCCTCTCCCCTGCGAAGGCCCTAGCGCATGTTGAAATGTCGGATTTGCCCCTCCTGGCGGATTGGATATCTCTGATTTTTTCTTTTTCGCTCCAGCCGGGCTTTATCCCGCCCGGCCCGGTTTCATGTAACATCGGACGGGCCGGGGCGCGGCCTTTAACGCCTCGTCTCTTGGGGGCCTTAGTTCAGGCCCATCATGAGCACAAAGCTCAAGTGGGGAGGACAAATTGCGAATACTTTCACAGAGAAAATTTATATTGGCACGGAGTAGGCCAAGGAAGATAGGCCTAGCGGAGTTTTGAAGCTTTTAGAGATTTTGGGTTTCATGGGTACTCCATAGAATATTCCCAAGGGCGATTGTCGAGAGTGTATCATTGTGTTCGAGAGTATTTTTGTATCTAATTAGGATAGATGGCAACTAGAGAGATTGGATCATCATTGTTACTTTGAGAAAAATCTATGATTATAATTAAAAAGACTTATATATAAATGGATATTTTCCTCTCGCTCGTATTTGCATTGATGCCTATGCACAATCCAAATTGACCTACCCATCATCACGCATCGGTCCACATAATCAAATATACATGCTCGTGTGGAGGTGGAGGACTAGCTCATGAATTTATGGGATTCTTATTTTCTTTAAGGTAATTGCTTGCTCTCTTTTGCTTGTAGAATATTCTCAACTTCTTGTTCTAGACGTGTTGTGTGTATGGATAATAAGGATGTACCTTGTTTGGTTTAGCTTTGGTAGGGCTTTCAGCCCCGAAAGCCCATTGGCCAAATGCGAACCCGTTTGGTTCATTTTTTGGAGGACTTTGGCCAAATACAATTGCATTTCCAAAGGACTCTAAAGGCCTTTAGCCCAATGGAAGTCCGGAGTCACTTTGGGAAATTGCATCCTTCAAATGCAAATGGGAAATTACTGTTCATCTTCTTCGAGAAGCCGACGAGACCGAAGACCGCCGGCCAAGGCATCCCCACGTCGGCAACCGCCGGCCAAGGCGTCCCCAACTCCGGCAACCGCCGGCCAAGGCGTCCCCAACTCCGGCAACCGCCGCCCAAGGCCACGCGACCCAGGCGGTGGTGGCCTGTGCGACCCCGGCGGTGCGCGCCCAGGCGACGTTGCCTGGGTCGCGCGACGGAGGCGCCGTCGCCTGGGTCGCGAACCCGGGTGACCGTCGCCATCGCTGGGTCCTGCGCAACCATCGCCTGGGTCGCGAACCCAAGTGGCCGTCACTGGGTCACACGCCCAGGCGATGGCTGACCACGCCTGAGGTCGCCCGACCTCAAGCGTGGCTGTCCAACGGCCAGATCTGGCCGCCGGAGAGGGTGGCCAATTAAAAAAAAAATTACAATTTTTTTATTCAAAAAGAAATTTAGTCAAAGTGTTTTACAAAATGTAGTATTTACCAAACAGCATTTAGGTCAAAGTTGCTTTGTACTGTAATGAAAAATTTCATTTTATCAAACGGTATTTGCATTTCGAAAAACCCCTTTAGCTTAAAGATACTTGTATTTTCTTAAGGGCATTTTCCCAAAGCCGAACCAAACGGCCCGTAGTGTATTTCGATATCCTTCAAACAAAAAAAAATGAGAGAGAGAGATCAAACGTATGCACATAATTCACACTTTACATGTTATTTCCAAAAATTCAGTAACTTTAAATATTACGAAACGAAGGGAACTTAAGTTGAGTCCCATAGCAAAACCAAAAATAAAATAAAATCACAAGATCTTACATTTTCTTCCGAACTGTGATATTCTATCTATCCCTTTATTCAACGAGAACAACGTAAACGAAAACTCCACCTCGAAGCTCTTCATCCTCGAGATTTCCTCTGCGAATCATTTAGATGGGCATGGCTCAGTAGACGGGTTCATGAATCGAACTCAAGATCCATAGATCACGCCGAACAACTTCACGAGAGAGCAGCGAAGAAGAGCTTGCACTCCTTGGCGTCCGTCCTTGTAAAGTTGCTGTCAATGAGTCCTTTCTCTTTCTCTCTCTGAGCAGGCCGAAAGCTGCGCCAGTTGAAATTGACTGAACATTGGAAAAAGAATAAGCTTTAGCCGGTCGTGTCAAAGTTGCCTTGGTTTCTTGCTTTTACTCTGGAGAAGCCCATCATTCTCTGTCCTGCCACGCTCCTAACCCATCGGGTCAAACCCAGCAACTTTGTGGTTGAGAAAATCCTTGGGGGAGAATGCTTTGAGACCCAAGAAATCTCTGGTCGCCACCATGTTATCTTTATTCCTGCCCTCGAGACGATACCTTTTCGCTGATTCCAAGGTCGCCGCTTCCTTAAAATCATCAACCCCATGCTCCGATGATGGTCTTTGCGAAATATCATGGCTGTAATTGTTGTTCAAGATCATGTCATTCAGATCATCATCGGCCCCGTCCAGAGACGACAGCGGGTTCATCATCATCATCACATTCATGTCTTGTTGAAGAAGAGGGAGAGGACTCGGCTCGCCAGCTCCTCCTGAAATGCCCGCAGGAGGGGCGGCAGCTTTATTCCCGAAAGATGACAAGCTCTGATCAGCAAAGCGACCTGTTCCCATCTGATGATCTTGAGGACGATGATGATGATGGTGAAGGTCACGGGAACCCGAGTTCACGAGATTATCATCATGCATGCGACTGTGTGCTTGTGGGGCACTAGAGTTGATTCCGAGCGATGAGCTGGGCTGGTTGCTCATGGTCACCCCCATCTGCGCTGCTTTTTGCAACAGTGCGGTTGCCGACAAGTAAGGCGAGGAAGAAGACGAAGAAAAAGCGCTAGGAAGGGTAATGCTGATGCCGGAGGAAGGGTTATCGGAGTTAGGGTTTTGCAGAACCTGCACCGATGAATCTAACAAGGTCCTTCGGGAGCCATAAGGCGGTGGCATCCACGAGGCGCCAATGATCTCTTGCCTGGGGTTGAACATGTGGACCTGTTGATGCTGCTGCTGCTGCTGTTCTTGCTCTCTTTTGATGCCAAGGCAGCTGATGTTCTGGAGATTGATGTGGGAAGCGACAAGGGAAGCGGCGGCGGGAGGCTGCGAAGAGGAGGAGATCAAGAAGCTGGAAGGGTTTGGAGGAGCGGCCTTTGCGCACTCTTCCGCTAAGGTGTCGCAGAAGGCTCTGTGAGTGATGAAGCTGTCCCTCCTGCCCAGAAAAGAAGAATTGAATGTTGGTATTGCTATTGTTATCAAGGAAAAATTTTCCAACCTATGAGCCGGTGAATCTAAGTCCATGAATTATGCGAGTCTTATGTAAGATTCATATAATCTAAAGGCCGTTATCCGTCGGGCTCGTCTGTACCCCGATTCACACAGGTATCTCTCCTGACAGGGGTATATAAACCAAGCAGAAGCAAACAAAAAGAGATCAAGCCCACAATTTTGTTGCGAGTATGAATAGCATTAGAAAATTTAGCAGTATAGGCAGTACAACTCTCTCTCTCTCTCTCTCTCTCTCTCTCTCCATCCACTCATACTAGCTTTTTGTATTTTATTATTCCCTTCCCTACGACAAAAGGCATTATTGTCATAACCATTTGAAAATTCCTAATCTAAGCTCCTTCCCATAAGCAGCAACCACTAACAGATCTCTCTCTCTCTCTCTCTCTACCTGTGGAATATGGGAACTGTTGTAGCCACTAATTGCCGTCTTTTATACATGAGATCATAACATGTACAGTAAGCTCGTCGAGGCTATAAGGAGTTTAGAAAGCATACAAATCTACTGATCATTCATGGTGTGCAGAGCAGACGCGCTAAACAATGGCAATCTGAAGCCATGTTTGGTTAGGAAAAAAAAAAAGTGAGAGGTGGCTGATTATGAACGATTCAAGATTAGTCAAAGCGCGTATACCCATTTTCTTTACCTAGAGAAGACGGTTCCACAGTCGCATTTGTACTCTCTCGTGCCACAAACCTTGGAGTGAGCCTTCCAATCCGAATGAACAGCGTAGCGCTTTGAGCACTTGTCGCACTTCCACTTCTTCTCGCCGTGCTTTCGGGAGAAGTGCTTCTTGATGCCGGTGAGATCGCCGAGAGCTCTCGACGGGTCGTGGTGCACGCACGTCGGCTCGGGGCAAACGTACACCTTCTTCCTTATCGGTTCTTGCTTCGCTCTTTGCTTCAGCTTCCAAGGCAGGTTGTGCCCTCTCCTGTGGAGCTGGAGGTTCTGGTCCCTCTGAAATCCTTTGTTGCAGATCTCGCATATGAATCGGTTGGTCGCCATGAGCGTCGTCGGCGACAAGGCTATCACTTCCGCATCTGGGTCTGATTGAAATGGGCGTAATATCAATAAGCCACGACTTTTAGAAAGTCTAATAAAAAAATAAAAGCGATCCCAAAATATTGTGTTCAGATCACCGCATCTTCTACTCAAAGTAATATTAGAGGCAAGCTCGCCATTTGACAAATGAGATTTCCTCTACACACATGAACCGAGAGATTTACGTGCATTAGTACAGATTAACCGAGCATCTTGAACACCCCCACCAAAATTTAAAAAGCAATTAGTGAATCAAGAGACCTGGATTGCCTGGGAGGCTTCTCTTCCTCTTTGAAGGAGGAGGTGGTTGATGATTCGTGCCAGCAAAGGAGTGATGAGAATACAAGTTGTTGTCGTTGCCATAAATTTCACTGCCGGAACCTGAAGAAGCACAGATCTCACCGGACGGAGTGGAGGTCAAATTAGACATGCTGTTGTCATTCCCCACCAACAGGCCTTTCATTTCCATTGCTGCTTCTAATTTCGCATTACACAACAAAGAACTGCTTCAAAAGATGACTATGAACTACACAAAAGGATTCATCGTGTAGACATCTGAGCCCCTCAACAGAAACCCTAATTTGGAAACACCGAGAAAGTTGAAAAGAAAGATAACCCAGAAAGGAAAGGAGATTTTTTTCCCATGAGCTTCTTACAAGCTTCATTAAATGCACACATGGCTTCAATTAGTGCTACCGACCCCTCTCTTTTTTTTCCTTCAATTCTCTCTCAGAATTATTCCTTTTGCTCTCTTCCCTATTCCAAGTTCTTGAAGAAAAGCTGAAGGGGAGAGGAAGTGAACTTTTACTGGGAGTAGAATTGTGCACCAAACCTCTCAGCCACCAGTCTTCAATATGTGTTTGAACAACCACCGCCTCCCTCTCATGCACTTGCAGCTTTGTTGCTGATAAATACACCCAGAGAAAAGTTCAACAGAAAGCCACACAAAGTAGTACTGATGAGAGAGAAAAATGTGGAATCATTTGCTCAAGTCTCTGGAGAGCTTTGCAATGAGAGAGAGAGAGAGAGAGAGAGAGGGAGGATAAGGAAGTGACATTAAGAGGAAAGGCTTTTAGTTTTCTTTCTAATACAGAAAATTCAATATACTGTGAGCCCAGGCCAAACAGCTAGGCTTGTGTTGTTTGTTTTCTGAGGTTGCACTTTCTGTCTTTTCCTTTGTTCTCGTTCACTCACAGTCTCATGAGAGAGAGAGAGAGAGAGAGAGAGAGAGGGATTTCGCTCTTTAATAATTGTCGGTCACTTTACCATATATTTTCTTGCTTTTACAAGCATTGGTTTTTCCACGCCACCTTTTTCCCTCCTAAGGCTATGTAAAGTAGACATAAAGCAAAACCAAGTGGAAAGATGAGCCAAACATTTTACACTCTTGTGGAAAGAGAGAGAAAGACAGACAGATGATAAGAAGTTGATTATGAACTTTTAACCTGATGGGGGCGATAAGAGTTCCGAAAAGCATAAACTCTTTTTACCTATGTACACGGTCCACTCATAGTAACATGAGGGGTTAAAAGGTGATTATAGTTCCAGCAAACATGCTGCCTCATGGACAGAATAGCACTCCTTTATATGTATTCATTTTGGGGCCCTTGATGGAAAGATTTGTGTACGTGCATAAACAGATACATATATCTTGTAATAAAAGCAACAATCAGGCTCACTAAACTAACGAGGAATGCTGACTAATTCAGCTTTCTTTAAATTTGGAATACTTAAACTGATAAAGATATGAGGGGGGCCCGCTCCTTTGCCTCTCATCAACCCTAATTTTCTTATTCTATTTGGGAGAAAGAGACATGCCCATAAATAAGTACGAAACAGTAATCTAAAGTATTGCGTGGTGTGGATTTAAATGGTATAGATATATTCGGGTTTAAAAAATAAACCAAATGGAGCCTTCTCAAATTTAATTGTCTGCAATGTATTTGGGTTTATGCACATGTTATATATAATTAAGAAGTGCGTGAAATCTTAGAGAATGATGAGTATATGATGAGGTTGTGATACCACTTTATTAACTTATTCAATGCGTTGTTTGCATTGACCTATCCTATATCAAGTCTCACGGTTTTGTTCTTTGATATGCAGAAAGGCATTTTTATATTGGAGTACTCTCACCTAAGTATGCTTGACATTGAAGCTCCAATGATAAATGTCGTAGTTATATCAAAATGCGTCTCTTGTGAGTTAATTTCACTTTTGTATATACAACCCAACAACACTTTATTTCTATTCGGTGGACAAATGAGTTCATTCCTACCTCCTTCGCTATGTTATAAGCCTCTCAAGAGTCGATTCCTATTTGGTCCCTCTCGTCTTGACAATCACTTCCCGCTCTCATCGGACTGCATTGTTGCAAAAGTCTTCCGGCTGAAGAGGGGAAATTGAATGGCTGCTAGATGATTTTAACAATGCACGCGTTTTCTTGGCAATGGATACAACAAGAATCCACTCACAAATCATATATCCTATGACAGTGGGACTTGGTTTCCTAGAGTTCAATATCCACAATCATCAAGCTTCGTTTCCTTTTTAAAATTGCAACAGGGATGAGATGAGGGTGGGGATTTAGGGCAGACTACTTCGATTTTAATCATTTGAATTGGCCAATCATTATGATGATAGTGCAATATTTCCTCTGTTCACATTAATTAAAATGATTTAAGCCGCATCTAATTCCACGCAAGTCACTATTGATACGCGTAGCGAAATTTTCACAAGGCTGAGCTGTGTTTGAAAATTTACAAAGGGTCAAGCCGCCCATCTTGAGTAGACAACGACTGATTAAATTCTTGGGAAGAGAAAATTTGCCACACGGTTGGAATCATTATGCAACATTCCACTCGTGTGTTTTGTCTAGAAACCCTTATTCCAAGAACGACTCCAAACCTATTGAGCTCAAAATTATCAGGGCCGTCCGATTTTGTAGAATACACGAGGCACGTGTGATTAAATTCTCGTGTTGACCCTAACATGGTATTGAAGTCGGAAGTCTTAAATTGATTAAATTCTCGTGCTTGCTTTCATAAGCGTTATATAAAGTTCCAAACTTTTGGCTTCTGTACGAGACTACAAAATGGTTACATCTTGCATGTACTTCCAATAATGCCAAGTAACAAAATTTAACATTGCGTATAAGTAACATTACAAAGTTCTGAAATCTGAATTTACGCTGTCTATGATTTTTGTCTCGAGTGTTCTGTTTAAATTTCTAGGGTTTGTCTCCACAGCCTTATGTTATATTATTATTCTGTGTAAGACAGCAAAAGGGGTGGTTCGATTGGCATTCATTTGTCATTTTCAGCTTTTTCATGACTTTTTTTCCATGTTTATTAGGGGTGTCTCCCTCATCCATTATGTGGCTCCAGCTCATGTTTTCTTTTATCTTTTCAATTCTTTTTTTTATTATTCGGCTACTCACATGATTTGGTCATTATGACGTGATCTAGGTGTATGTGGATCTACCCATCATAACTGTCTGATTACATGAGTCTCGCATGAAATCCGCATGATCTAATGATTTCAACAAAACTAGAAGATTTGCATCCAAACCACTAGAGAGAAACATTAGAGGTGAGTGCTAGTTCAAGGCGGTCCCTAGAACTGGATCACGACCTTACCTAACTGGTTCTAATCTAGTTTCCAGTTCCAAATTTTTAGAACCAGCTATTACCTGCCTGATTCCAATTTTGGGTGCAAAATTGGACTAAACCGGACCAAGAAACTCTAATTCTCTCTTTTTAGTTTAGCTTTACATCTTATATTCTTATTGTTGCTACCTCTACCTCTGGTTTCTCTCTCTTACTCTCTGCTTTGCTTTACCCACTTCTTTACATTTCCTCGACGTTAGAGGTGAGTATGGTTTTAAGGTAAAATCTAAGACTTGAAAACCGGACCAATGGGAACCTATTCGGTTACAAATTCCAAGGTATGCAGGGTAGTATCTTGGTTTCAAAAATTGGAGAAATTGTTTCAACGGATAAATTTCAGGCTTTGAGTTGGAGGAACCTAGAACTTTAATTAAGTTTTTATGTTTTTCTTGGCCTATGGCTTCTCGCGATCCTACTATATTTCATGGCATTCGATAACGAGTATATAATCTAAAATCACTAGTCTAAGCTTCCATTTTATGACTGAGACTTTTACTTTGTTAATATTTATATTTTTCACGTGTCTAAACATAAGTTATGGTCAACGAATTCTAACAACAAGTGGTGGCCATTAAATGTGATGATCCACTGCAATAATTCAATTAACAATATAGGTGGAACTTAGATAGACCCTGGAACTGACCCTAAACATGTCATAGGGTAGTTCTAGGTTCCAGATTCCAAAAAATGAGGAACTTGTTTTAACAAGTAGGTTTTAGGTGTAATATGTACGGATCTCGGCATTGCTCATCCCTACTCGACGTGAATCAACCATTCAAATCTCACAAGCCTCTTGTAAATTGGCCGCTCGGCCATACAAGAAGATCGAAGACGCTCGAGCACCATTTCTCCGATTCCAAGAAATACAGAGGTTTTTCAAAGGCGTTTGCATTGTGTGATTGAATATTCGAAGTCTCGAGCAACACTCTCGAGGAATTAAAAAAAAGGATTTGGTGGGTTCATAGGTAACTCTTGGAACGGGATCGGACCAATCCAATCCAGTTCTAAGGCATACGGAGCAAGTTCCAAGTCCGAAAACTGGCAACTTGTCCCAAAATTAAACACATAGGTGAAGATAATATAGCTTTGTGAATATAATGCTAATTAGTGCATACAAATAAGAAATCAATGGAAGGAATTGTCTTCTTGAGTTTACATTTTAACATGGGGAATGATGAACTAGGGCAAAGATAAACCCACGCCTGTCTTTGATTGCACCTTCATTTGATTCAGAAAATATGCTAAATTAGTCTTCTTCTTTGTAATTCTTCTGACAGATCGGATTAATTAGAAGTCAATTTACAAGAGAATGGTGTCTGTTCCATACAGCATAGGACCAGCTAAGTAGCTGCAACCGAGAGAACTTTAACCTGAGGCTTTGAAATTTCTAGATCCGCCTTCTCAATCACCAAACAAGCGCGTCCTCATTTCCTTAAATCAACAACGAACGAAAATTGTTGGGCAGGACCGACCAATACCGACGATCTCTCTAGGCAGTTTTCACACGCGCCGCTACGAAATGTCCGGTTTCACCAGCGGGTCTAAAAGTCCTAATCGGCTAGGCCCCAGCAGCCTCAGCGATCGCGATTCTGATTAACGGGCCGGGCCGGAGTAGACTCGATTAGTCAGCACTTTTGAGCGGGCTGGGAGGATGACCTTGTGGGATTTCTTGGCCCAACAGTCAGCACCGGTGTGGGCCCAAACTCGCTGGGCCGACGAAAGATTGCCCAACCATGTCATGAAGTTCGGGCTTCAATTCCGGTTCAGGCCAGGCCCTAAAGTAACAACCACATCTCTCAAGTCTATTGGGCCGCTAAGACTGTGGCCATAGAAGAAAGTACTTTATTCGACCAACGCATACGCGCCACGTGTCGCCAATCAAATTCGATATGACTCGCTTCCTTTATTCCAGCAAGTTTGATCTAACCCTTTAGGCCGGTTCGATCTCGGTCGGGCCCCGGGGGGACCCATTTTCAAATGCGAAACGCGTTAGGCCGAAACTCTTAATCGTGGTTACAATATACACGGGAGAAATGCTCAAGCTTTCGAAGCTATGCTAACTCCCGAAGTCTTAAATAAAGTGTCAGTTGATGTAGCAAATTACATATCATTTAGTTAATGATAAGTCAAAAGAAAATATATTAAAAAATACAAATTAAAGTGTTCCTTAATTTTAAGGTTATCCTCTTTTTATCGTCGGCCTAACCAAAGAAAATGGCCAAAAAAATTTCACTCTTATCTGTCCATGCACTTCCCAATCATATTTTTCAATTTTATGACGGACGGACAAAATATTTAGGGGAAATAGTTTGAAATCGAAATGGAGGAATACTTGTAAGTTGTACACTTCCGGCACCCATGAACCCAGGAACGGTAGGATCGCGTGGCCCCAGATGGAGCCCACCCCGTTCAAGGGCTGAGATGATCGAGGCTCATGTGCGAAGGTCGCATGCGAAACGACCTCATCAATTCGTCCGCATCACGAGTTGCTTGAATTGCATGGCTCTTTCTTTTCTTTAAATCGAATTAGGGTTTTACTAATCCAGCCTTTTGACAACTGACATTGTGCCAAGAAAGGACCGATTGATAATGACATGGTGTCTTGCCTGATTTAATCAGGCTTCCATGGGAAGCTAACCCCGGAACCGCGTCCAGATTAGCTTTACAAAAAAATTATTCCGCAATTAGAAATTGCTAAACTCGACTTTTCAATAAACAGGTCGTGTTCAAACGTTATTCTGGACTGAATCCAACCACGTTCACCAATGATTTCTCGAGTTCCTTTCTATGATCGGACATGGTTATTATTTTTTTTTTTTGGCAGGAATAACGTACGGATTCGTTTGTTTGGGAAGGCCAGGAAGGAACATATTCCATTCAAATAGGAGCACTCTTTCCTCCATCGAAACTGCGCATCTTGTGAAGGGATAATATATATTTGCTGTAGAGGTTTGAGTTTCGTCGAAGGCACCACAAGCTTTGGAGCTTTTTTATTTTTTTATTATTTATATCGGTAGCTTTCAATATCGTCGGATTTTTTTCGAGTTTTGATCAACCGATTCTTGGGACGGCGCAATCCATTTCACGTGAGTCAAGTCTCTTAAAAGAGTACCTCAAGTAAACCCTACATGGCGGCGACTAATTTGTAGCATGCGTGCGGTAGCTTGTTAGATTATTCGACATAATTTCTCTCATTCGTGATCGGGAGATGGGATGTCACTTTTTTTTTTTTTCCTTCTTTCTTTTCGTGAGCCTTGAGTTGACCTCATCTTATTCCGATCTCACCATTTGCAGCAATTCACGTCTAGGAATCACCTTTCTGCAAATCCTGAATTTCAACATTGGTAATATTACAACTTCATTTACAAGACTGTCATTTCCATCTTCCAATATGCCCGCCGCCCAAAAAAGGAAATTCTCGTAATATCCTAACCCCTTCTATTCGCTTCCTTTCTCCAGGTCTCTCCTTTCTTCTCCCCTGCCTCACTACATTTTTTTGATCCGAACAGATCTTTGAAAAGCTCAACGGAGAAGAAACAGGCGAAAGACCCATCCTAGAGTGGAAGATTTTGTAATATCACCTATTATATTTCCTCTTAGTCAAAAAGAAAAAGATTGATTGAGAATTAGAGACTATTCGGTAGTGAAAATAAACATCACCTCAGAACATTTGGTTCATTTCTCCAAGTCTCTCCATTCTTCTCCCTTACATCAGGCTGAGACGTGGGAGCGAATGCCACAGTGTCCCTACCATTCATTGCCACCGTCACTGATGAATGTTTTTAGTTATCTTTAGATAGAATTCGGTTCCTTTCGGATCGAGAGATGAAAGCCGATTAATTACACATTAAATTCATGAATATGCATAAAAACGTTTCAAAGCGGTCCCTCAACTTAATAATTTGGCGTAATCGAGCTTTTAATCATAAAAAGGCTTTTCCAATTAAGTCCCTCCGCCGCCCGTTCCCATCGAAGTAAATTGATCGTTCTTGAACATCGAGGGACTCGATTGGAAAAGATTTTGTAGCCCGAGGAATTTGACGGAAGAATATAATTCCGTCACGCTTGCTAAAACCTCAAAATAAAACTCCCCCGGCTGTGGGCGACTACTGTACACGTGGCGTGACGTGAGCGGGCGAGGGGCGACGGGGTCGTACTCATCCCATACACCCCCCGGTGACCCGAGATAAAACTCCCCCCCGGCGCAGCACAGGGCCAGGGCGCCGGCGCACCTATAAAAGCCACCCTTTCGGTGTTGTTCTCCCTCCGAAACCGCCATTTCCAGAGCGAAGAAGAAGAAGAAGAAGAAAGCCACCAGCTTTCCGCGCTTCCAAGGCGCTGCAGAGCAATTCAAGATTCCCCTGTCGTTCCTGCGAAAAGGGTAAGGTCAAAGGAGAGGAGGAGGGAAAAGGGGAAAGGGGAAGGGGGCATCTTCCTTTTCTTGGGCAACGAGCGGAGTCGAGTCTTGGAACGGGAGCATCGGATTCGGTTCGCCGCGAGACGGGCAGAGGATGGAAGGGTCGTTGCGGGGATAGGGTAAGAGGGGAAGGATTGCTTGGGAAATGAGGGAAGGCGAAGACGAATTGGACGAGGCGAGTTCGAGGATGGGGAAGAGAACGCCGCTGCCGGCGGCGAACCTGTTGACCGACTTCCGGAGCGATCTGGCGGCGGGCGCTCTGATGGGGGGCGTGGTGCACACGATCGTCGCGCCGATCGAGAGGGCGAAAGTGCTGCTGCAGACCCAGGAGAGCAACCCGGCGATCGTGGGGGGTGGGCGGAGGAAGTTCGGGGGGATGTTCGACTGCATCTTCCGCACGGTCCGGGAGGAAGGCGTCCTCTCTCTCTGGAGAGGCAACGGGAGTAGTGTGATTCGTTATTACCCCTCAGTGGCGCTCAATTTCTCTCTCAAGGTACGTTTGGCATTGTGGGTTTAGCGTCTTTGGTTAATCTTGATGATCGACCGGTTGTTCTTGTTGGGGAGGTCATTGTTAAAGCCGCCTTCTTTTTTTCATCTCTGGGATTGGTTCGGCGCGAATGTGATTTTACTGGAGGTTGTGTAGTTGGGATTGTTAGCTTGTGTTTGTGTGCGCGCGGAATCTTGTACAGAGATGGTTGGTAGGAAGGTTAAGGATGGAAAGTGTACTCAAGTATGCACGTGAGGTGGTTGATGAAATGCTCCAATGTTGTAGCTGGTGTAATTAGGCAATGGAGTTGCCAGGGAAACTTGTATTTCGCAGAGAAGCAATGAATGCATTTGTGGCAGAATCATTTCTTGGGGAAAGGGCGACATAGATTGCATCATTGGAATGGTTCTTTAGAAAGTATTGTATGTATGTAGTTACATGATGTGTGTTTTGTGGTTGTGAGAAATACTGCCGTGGTTATTCAGTGCACCTTCATATTGTGATATTAGAGCACTGCTCTGCTTCATGTACTTTTGATGAATCATAACCTGTATTACGTTTAACAAACTTAGTAAGAAGAAATCCTGGCCAGTGGCTAAATGCACCAAGAAGAGGAACTGGACGTGCTAACAATTATATGGTGAAGTGACATTTGGTCTCTGACAAGTTCTTCACGATTGTCCAGTGAGACATGATGGTAGCTAGGGCTGTGAATAACTTATTTCCTCCTACAAGCAGCTTTTAAATGGAAAAAGTGTTGAATGTGAATAATGGGAAGAGCTGAAGTCTCAGAAGCATGATCAGCTTAACCTAATTTTTCTGGTCTTCATTTAATCTGTTTTGTTTCTTTAAATTTTGTTTGATCTAAAGCATGCTGTTAAGAAGGATGGTACTGTAGTATTGCCGAGTTCTTTATAAGAGTAACCAAATAGAAAAGAATGAAAAAGTCCAAGCCTATCTCATTGATTGAGTGCATTTTTACAGAGCAGTGTATGTTCCCATAATTGACAGAAAGGTTTATGTCTTTAACTTGATTATGTAACATGGTTTATTGCATAAAGAGTATTTGCACTGGTCCCTCGAGCTCATGTTCCTTTGCCTCCATTTAGCTCGTGAGAGAAGATATTCAAGTGATGCAGAGACACTATGGATGATCTATGCACCCTCTTGGACTGCTTGTGTGGTGGCCAACTTATGATAGTCATTTGCTTTGCAGGACTTGTACAGAAACATGTTAAGGAGCAGTAGTTCTCCAGATGGTCACTTCGTTTCAGGTGCACCAGCCAACTTCATTGCTGGGGCTGCTGCTGGTTGTACAACTTTGATCTTGATATACCCACTCGATATAGCTCACACCCGTCTAGCCGCTGATCTTGGGAGAACGGAGGTTCGTCAGTTTCAAGGGATTTATCACTTCCTGGTCACCATACACAAGAAGGATGGCATCCGAGGGATTTATAGAGGACTTCCTGCATCTCTTCAGGGAATGGTGGTTCACCGGGGCTTATATTTTGGTGGATTTGATACAATGAAGGAACTATTGTCCGAGGAATCCAAGTTTGAATTGGCACTGTGGAAACGTTGGTTGGTGGCTCAGGCAGTCACAACCTCAGCGGGTTTGGTGTCTTATCCTCTGGACACTGTTCGGAGGAGGATGATGATGCAATCTGGATTGGAGAAGCCAATGTACAGTAGCACGTTTGATTGCTGGAGAAAGATTTATAGGATGGAGGGAGTAGCTTCTTTTTACCGTGGCGCAGCTTCGAATGTGTTCAGAAGCATGGGCTCAGCTGCAATTTTGGTTTTGTATGATGAGGTCAAGAAGTTTTTGAATAGGAGCAGATTATAGTGGAATTACTTTGACAGCATCCATTCTTTCCTTTTTCTTTTCGTGAAACCGTAGAAGTAATCAAGAGGCAATCCATTACGGGAAAAGAAAATGGCTCGGTCTATACCACTCGTCAGGCTCACATAGTTGAGATGTCTAAAGCTACACTACAGTTGCCATTGAGTTTTTGAGGCTATGGCAAATTTAATTCTCAATACTTCATTACCAAATAAAGAGGTCGAGGTTTCCATTTCGCAAGAAATCTTGTTTCGAGTTTTGAGTACCACGCATGCGTTTGAATATTCTGAATTTTGATGCTTGATTAGTCAAAAATTTTGTCAGCTATCACAGTGAGGAAGACTTACTCCATGATATTGGGGTGAATTTGCCTCAACTGATAACTGTCTCATTGCCATCACGATGATTTAGTCCATTGGTATTGGGCCACTTGCCTATCTAAGCGCCAATTTCGATCTTCCAGGTCGGTAAGCTTCAGAAGGCGCTTCTTGATAAATAAAAAAATGACCTAGGTTACCGAATCCTTCATGCATATAAGTTTAAACTGCTTTAACTCAAGAGGAGTGAAGGTAATAGGAGAAGGCATTTATATGCTGCGTTCTTCTTTTCGGTCCAGCATGCCGAAAAAACTCTCTGATTTTCGCTTGCCTGTTCTTTGTTCGATTTCACCTTGACCAAACATAGATTTGTCTGGGCTAGTCTATCGTTGCTGAAGGAAACTGTGTTCGCAGTAATTCATCCTTGGCGTCGCAACTCATAAGCGACGTGCTGTGGGCGCAGAGACACGGTCTCCGACCAACAGCTAGTAATGGACTTTGCGTGGTCATCGATCCAACGATAACTGGCCCGCCACAAGCTCAGCTAGCGACGTAAGTCCATTTGGGTCGTGAATCACTTCCAGCTTTCTCATGACGTTCAAATATCAGCGTCGAATCACACGCCTGGTAATGTCCAGCCTGCCGGACCCGGAAGATTCTTGTTAAACAAATCCAATTCGCGCCTATTCGAAATTTCCCGGAAACTTCCCTGAAAGCGATTGTCAAACAAGAGGAGGCAAACGTCAAACACGGACTAGGACCAAGCTCAATTAATCTGCATTAATATGTTTTTGGCATCATCCTTTTTGGGGGGCGAATATAAAAAGACAGAAAGGAAAAGACCCCCGAGCATTAAATAGGCACGTCACAAGAGAATGATGCCCTGATGGGATGACTCACCAGCGCCTCCTCCTCCTCTTCCTCTTCCTTCATCTCCAAGTGATGTAAGGCTGACTTTGGAATATGTCTTTTGGCTGCACATGCCAGCTTGTTCTCACGATCCAGGGGAGGTGCCATCTCGATCGGCGTTGGGATGGGGCTTAAACAATGGGCTTCTGAAGCTTCTTTTCCTTAATTAGGTGGATTGTACGCGTGAAGAAAGACATTAAAAAATGGCCATGAAAAAGAAAAGTGGGAGCCCCACGATGAGGCCAAAGCAGCTCGATATGACCTCATCTCCTCAAGGGAAAAAGAAAAAGTGCACTTAGAATAAAGAGAATTTGGACTTGAGTATTTCCTTAAATTATTAATCTTTAAGATGTAAAATTTTGAAGGTATTAAAGAGAAGACAAAGAGGAATTAGGGGGATTTTGGGGAGTCTCTTCTTCGAAAGAGGCTACCATCGTGTAGGCAGGTATAGTAACCTCTCGCGCCCGCAATGACAAGGTGAAACTCGCGAGAATTCTTGTCGGATCGGCCTGTGTTTTGCACAATATGGATTAACCGACATGTCGGCCTAGTACCCTATGATTAGACACCATGCAGTGGGAGCCCCGCAATGAAGCCAAAGCAGGTTAATATGACCTCAGCTCCTCCAGGAAGGGGAAGGGGAATCAAACGAAGGGGTTTGTCCAAAGCATTGGAGGAGGCGGGTTCTCTTGAGCTCCATGACAAAGTGCAACCTGGAAGTATTCTGCCATCAAGGAAAACTCTCTATGGGGGGGCATCTTGAGTATGACCCATTTTTCCATTTCTGCTCTCTTCAAAGCCAACCACACATCCTCTTAGAATTTAAGTAGCACCGATACCAACACACGACACGACACGACATTATATATTGATGCGTTTTTCAAAAAAATAGAGAATTTCGACACGTTGGACATGTTGTATATTAAATATATATATTTTTTATATACATGATAAATTATCATTTTTATGATTATTTCGATCAAGTTAATTTGATTCGAATTTACAAATAAATAAATAATAAAAAAGAGTCTAGAATGAATTTGCATTAAAAATATTAAACCGCTATTTGTTTCAATTTTACAAATTCAATTCCATCTTGGAGGAAAAAATAAGCAATTTACATTCTGAATTTTCGTATCAAAGCGTGTCAAAAGAGAAGAAAAAACAAATTTGTAGGATGAATTATGTGTCACGTGAAATGAGATTCAGAAGAGGAGAGAAAATTAGATTTTTCTTATTTCCCCCTTATTATTTTATTACCTATTTACATTATGACTCATCATTTATTAAAAATTCTTAAAATCAATCATGTGCGTGTCGGATTTATGTGTCGAATTCCAAATTCGCGTGTCGGAATTCCGGACTTGAGTGTCGGGAGAGCTGATCAGGTGTCGGATTTTCCCACACCTGTTGACCAAGTATCGGAGAGTGTCCAATAACGTCCACACAACACGGAGGCTCCTGAAAAATGTCGGTGCTTCCTAACTTATAATAAGCCAATGTGTATAGGAAAATGCAGACGGTGTATGACCGTTTTTCATATAATGATCAATCGACTGACACAAATGGTGGCGACCGAACGTGAACCAGTACGTGCCACCATCCGTTGTCGCGAGAGAATCGAAGGGAAATTCTTCCCTTTCTCGGGCACTCAAGATTCTTCACGGGTCCGGGTCGCTACAAGAAAAGAGAAGGGGGTGAATGCCGGGGGTACTGAACCCGGTCCGTCAATATTCATTCATGGATCGAGAGGTGGGGGCCTCTCATGATATAAATTTATGAAGTGACTTGATATATCGATCTTACGGACGGTCGCGGATTATCACTCGGCATCATTCCAAAGAAAGCCAAAGGTGAGGAAAAGCACTGTGGGAAAGATGCTGGCGATGGCTGGAGTTTCTGTCATCATGGTCCTTTCTCTAGACCATAGAAAACTAATAAGAGAGGATCCTAATGATGGAAAGTGGTGGTGGGGAGGGCAACTTTTGATCTCTAGCTATTGCCTTCATTCACGGCCTCTCGCATCCCATCTTCTTTTTTCCTTAAAATGGAAAAATAAACATCTTTGAAGGTCGATACGCCTTTAATAACAACCCTACTAATATAAAAATAAAGAGATGAAACATTGAATCCCTATCATTTTAAGAAGAGTTGGGGTAGAGATAATTTAACTTCAGATATAATTTCAAGTGATAGTAAATTCTGAGATTAAGAGTTGAGTAAAGACCGGCAAAAAAAAAAAAATGATTTCGACCCTCACGCTCTATAAAGAAGTAGGACAAAATTTTAAGAGTAAGATTCAGGATGAGACCGAAAAATAAAGAAATCAATATGATACTATAGGCCTTCAACATCAACCATCGAAGGAGAAAACTGGACCCATACAAAATCAGACTTCGAGCACTCGGTTCATATTGGAAAAGCACCTAAACCGATCGAAATCAGACCGATCGAAACCCGAGATTTTTTTTTTTTTTTTTTTACCTTCTTGAGTCAAATCCTCCATGCTACTCAAAAGGGCAAGGAGAAGGAGAAGCAGAAGCAGAAGCGTAGCCCTTTTTTTCCTTCTTGTTTTCCGAGCCTCTATTTTCCACTCGTTCCGACATCAATGGCTTCTGCAAAACTAGCTGATGAAAACGCAAGAAGGCTTCGGGCACCGTTCGATTCGGAAGGGACGGGGGAGAATGCGTAGGCATGACGGGACTGGCACACCTGACTGCCCGGTCCGTCCTTTCGAGGGGCGGGCCTTTGCCTTCTGGAATACGTGAAGCGCTCTTTCGTCATTTTCCCTCAAGCCAAGCAATCATTACTCCTTTCGTCAAACGCCCAATCTAATAAAAAAACAAGAAAAAAATCCTCGTGGGGAAAAGACGCCCGACTTTTAGCTCGGGTCCCGGTTTGATCCGAGCTCTCGTCGGTTCTCAGTCGGTACAGGAAATATTGCCTCCTCCCCCTCGAGTTCTTTTCTACCCGGTGATGATGCCGGAAAAGAATGCGGCGTCTTTTGACTGTTTTGGCTTTGGGAAGATGGCACGCGACTCGAGGGTTTGAGAATCTGCTTTTCTAGGTTTCTGAACGTGCTCGAATCCGACGGATTTGCTCGACCCGACCGTGCCCCCGTCCGTCGTCCTAGGGAAAGTCATTTCTTCAAATCCGTTTCAATTTTTGTCGACCAAATCGAAACCGTGGTGCTCTTCGCTTCTCCACTTTGCTTGGTTCGGAACTATTCAGATTCTGACAATGGCTGCATAGTCACGAGTCGCCACTTACATGTGAAATGATATAACGAATCTTTAACATCATTGGTGAATGGAAACTTGAACGAATGCTTTATTCGAATAGTAATTGAATAATTTGTACTTTTTTTATGAGACAGAAAAAGTTAGTGCCGGAATTTGGAATCATATTAAAATTTGTACTTTTTTATAAGACAAAATAAAGTTTGTGTTATGAGTTTTTTTTTTTGGTCAAAATTGTACTAGAATTGAGGTATGAATAAAAGTTGGAATATTTTAATGAATGAATCCATCGAATAAAATGTGTCATGTCTAAGTTTCAAAATAGTGTTATGATTAATAATCGTGGTGTGGTCAACCTTGATTTAGACTTGAATTGAACACAATCACAATCATTAGTCTACTAATCGGTCATTCCTAAATCCATTAGAGTTGGGTAATTGGTTGGAGTGAAGCATTGTAGAATTTCTATATCAAGAATCAAATGTCACGCGTTCAAATTTTACAAATTACATACAAACTACTTCAGATAAGCCACCTGCACAAGCTAAAGATGTAAATTTAACTTATTCATGGGACTTACAGGATCTTTTTATGTAGGGTCAAGCACTATTCCATGGTAGACACTAAAATCAAACCAGACCAATATTGTGCTTTTCGATTCTAGGATTAAGGTGTTGAACCAACCCATTTTAATTACATTTATTTATTTTGTTTTTAGGTGATTAGAATTTGATTCAATCTTTAATAAACGAATGAGGAATTGACTTTTTTTTAATGTCTGATGTTACATGCTTTGAACTTTTTATTGTTTGTTTTATTTTACATGTTCATACTTTATAAGCCGTTTATTTTGGCAAATGGAGATTTATACTATTGTTTTTAGCTTTCGCTTTGCTTGACTAAAAGATAAGTTTAAAAATTCATAGTCAATTTAGCTTACTTTGAAAAAGTAAGCCTATCATTTCAAAGAATAATAGAAAAAAAAGAAATAGTTGATTTCCTGGACTGACCTTGAAATTGGATCAAACCAACAAGGTCAATTCCGGGTTTCAGGGTTGGACTGATCCAATTCTAGAATCGCTCCTCCCTAATTTCACAGTTCCAAATAAAGAATTTGGGGGGTGGGGGGGAGCAACTCCTCCCGCGATGACCTTGACCTCAATTCGAGGCCTGTTGGAAGGTCATGGGTTTATAGTGAAATGACCTTGACTTCATCGACTTATCTTCTTTCAAGGGTGTTTCCATTTACGAGGACTGTCAGCAGTAGTTTATTTAGTGAGGACGCCCAGTATGGTTACGTTTATTATTTTAACGTGTCAATGCCCGTATGCCCTTGCACCTCTTATTTTAAGTTATATATTTTTTCTTTCTCAACAAGGTGGGAATAGTGGGAATATCCCGTATTTTACGTCTAATAATTCAAACGAAGTAGTTCAATGATTTATTCATGTCCGAGGGATCAGGGCTTTAACCATTATAAAAAGAAAGAAAAAACCCACCCTCTCTTTCACTTTAGAATTGATCAAAGACCCGAATTAAAATGGAGACCCGAGAATTTAGAGAACCAATGGGAATTCCCTTGTCGTCATTTGCATAAACTTAAAAAAGAAAAGAAAAAGGGAAATCAAATTTTTGCTGATCATGCACGAATGTCTAAATCAACTTTTTTGCCCCCTTTGTCCCTACTCTTTTCTTATTTATAAAATCGGCGAGCGATCTCATCATCATCATCCCCCGCCACCACCGCCGCCACCACCACCACCACCACCAGCGCCACCTCATTTTAAAGGGCCGGTGACGTCACGCACCCATCTGTCATCCCCCTCCCCCCTCCCCCTTAACTTGAACACGTCCTCTTTCTACTTCGAAAGGGAGATCCCCATCGCTTTCCCCTTCCTCCCCGTTCATTAGGAAAAAGCAAATCTCCCCTTTAGAAAGACATTAGAAATTAAAAAGACTGGCGAACTCGTTCATCATTGGAGTAATTCATACAAGACGAGTCGGAAACGAATTATGTGAGCAGGATTGCCATTCGAATGATCTATTTGTCCCTACTAGACCGTTTCGAATGAATAGTTTCATTGCCTTTTTTTTTCTGGTTTTTTCAACAACAAAAAAATCGTAATCCAGCTTTAGAGCAATGAATCTGAACGGACTGGTATCGAAAGTGTGAATCGCCACCACCAAAATCAACAACAACAACAATCAAAAAAAGAAAAAGAAGAAAAAAAAGAAAGAGAAAGCAAAATCCCCTATCGTCAATTTTCTGCAATCCAAATAAATAAATAAAAAGAAGAGAGAAAAAGAAAAAGATCTTTCGTGACGTCACTGGCCCGCAATAATACCTCAAAAAGAAAGGCGCACAAGAAGGCAAAAGACAGCCAACGTCATAAAATCACTTCATGACCCAATAATTGCCTGTCGTCGATGGGACGCTCACCTCGGTGGGCCCCCCCTTCCATTCCCCTTGTCGAAGAGACCGTCACGCAAGCGATTCGCATCAATTTGCACGCCCTCCCAAAAAAAAAAAAAAAAAAAAAAAAGAGAGAGAGAGAAAAATTGATGACTAGAGAGGCTCGAAATTAACCCCAATTAATATGTCCATTCGGAATAAATCGGGTTCCGATCGATTGGAGATAAAAACCCGACCAAATGCAACTAGGGACGGAACCAGCGATTCTGCGCAATCCGTCCTCGGGAGATCTCGAGATACAAATAGAGAGAGAGAGAGAGAAATTAGACATTCGATGACAAGGGCAGCAGTGATAATTAATAATGATGATGATGATGATGATATTGCGATTTTTGGGCATTGAAATTGACACATTCCAAATATACATATAAAAAAACAGAAAACTAAAAAGAGAGGTGATGACGATTTCGCACGCACGCACGGTTCTTTTCGTGCGCATTAAGGTGCCCCGGAGAGAGATAGAGAGAGAGAGAGAGATAGCTTCAGATGCCCACGACACTCCGCACGCCGTCCTCTTTCCCCTGCCGCGACCCCCCCCCCAAAAAAAAAAAAAAATCGGACGGCCCCGATCGCCCGAATTTATTTCCCACGGCGGGGCCCGCCAAGCTCGCTCCGCGACGTGTGGTGTGACGTAATGGAGTGGGGCGTGGGGAAGGGGGGGTTGGACCGCGGGACCAATGAATGTCGCCTGGCGGCACACGTGTCGATCGGCCGCAGCGAGTACGCGAACCCCGAGGGGGCGAAATATCTGTAACTCGCTCCGGCGACGACCGTCGGAGCCCCGAGACCAAAGCAACGGCGGCGGAGGAGGAGGAGATTATTGAGCAAATTTTTTTTTTTTTTTGTGCAATTACAGTACAAGAAGAGATGGAAATCAAAGACAGAGAGAGAGAAGCGATGGCGGTGATGGTGATGATGGGGTTGGGGAGCTTAGTAAGCTACTTGATGGGACGAGGAGTTCAGGAGGGGATGGGGTGGTTGTAGAGGGCGCCGACGGCGACGAGCATGGGGATGAGGCGGCCGGAGAGGTGGAGGGCGAAGAGGGAGTCGAGGCCGCCGACCGGGGAGCCGCCGATGAAGGCGGAGGGGGTGGAGGCACCGTCGCAGAGGGAGCAGATCTCGTCGTCGTCGAGCTCGATGACGGTGGGGTGGACGCCGATGGTGCCGAGGAGCTTCTTCATCACGTGGCACATGCAGCAGGACGACCGGCTGAAGATGATCACCGGGTGCTCCGATATCAGCCGCTGGATCCGGGCCTCCGTGGGCTCCGCCTCGTCGATGGACAGGGAGGCCGTGGAGGCGGAGGAGGACGTGGTGGCGGTCGCCGTGGCCGTGGAGGACAGGTCGAGCCCCACGGCGTCGTTCGCGCAGCGGCGGCGCTGGACCCCTTGCATAGCGGCCGAAGGACGGATTCAGAAGAGAGACGTCGACGGTGGAAGCGAAAAACGGCGGACGGCGGAGGAGGAGCTTGGTAGGGAATTTTCACAAGTGAGAGAGAGATAGAGAGGGAGGACTGAGGAAGACGGAGGAGATTGAGGCGAATTTTATAATTAAAGAGAGAAAGAG
Organism: Corymbia calophylla; assembly: GCA_014182845.1. Taxonomy (NCBI): domain Eukaryota; kingdom Viridiplantae; phylum Streptophyta; class Magnoliopsida; order Myrtales; family Myrtaceae; genus Corymbia; species Corymbia calophylla. The sequence continues at coordinate 4,468,952 of CM024695.1, forward strand.
AAAGAGAGGAGAGAGAAAGAGGGGGTTGCGTATGTTGACGTCACGAAGTGATAGTACAGATTTAAGGTCGCAAAGTAGTTTGTTGCTTCCTCAGAAGTGAAGAGCCACTAGGAGGCAAGTGATGTGGCCCAGCTTGGTGCCTGGGGTTTCCGTCATTTTCTTGATTTTTGAGAGAGAGATGCTAAGAGAATTCATAAAATTAATGCATAAATTAAGGCGCGTTTAAGCGTGTAACGTGACCCGTTGGTTTAAATATCTACTTGCATTCCATCGTATTAAATTAATTTTATAGACCGATCTTAACATACCTCGTGTCGCGTTTGCATTACAGCTATTACAAACATCGTCGGTGCTATAAAAAAAACCATAACTACAGATAGAAGTGTCGTGAGCTTCGGAGAGCAGTTGAAATTTGCTTAGTCGTGACCTCACCTCATATCACCTGTCGGAGGTATTGATTCCCCGCATGGTAAATAAAAGAAATCGAGACACCAATTACATAAAAAAGGGGTGGCTATCGTCTCTTGTTGCTTGCCGTAATTTTTTGTAAGCATATATGATATGTTTATGAACTTTCAATTAAAAAAAATTATGATATGCTCCATTGAGTTATGGCATTTGGAAAAAAAATTTATCATCTCGCTTTTCACAATATGATTTTCTATTCTTGTCAACTTCGAACATAAGAGAAAGTTATCGTCATTATAAATCATGTCAATTATATCATGACCACATCAATCCATATCAAGCTGATTATCACCATTATAAAACAATGCTTAGAATAACCGAAGCCAATTTCGTCCCACAGCTTGCTTTGTTGTAGGCAATTGCCTCTCACAAAAAATCCCCTCAAATAAAATTTACCTACAGGCTTCGGCTTTTCTTCTATAAGCTTTAATTTTTTTGTTTTTATCTCTCTCAATCTATTGTGGAAATCTTTTTACGCCTCATTTAGTATCTAAGATATGGCACGAGCTCTTCTCTTTCGATTTAGATCAAGATCTAAATTTGAGAATTTTCCTCTTTCGATCTAAATTTAGATCTAGGAGTATTTTTAAAGGCATTTGATCTATGGTGGCTTAACATGTTGTTATTTTTGTCCCCAAATGGCGAGGATTTTGAGGGTGTCGAACATAGGTGCGCACTGCAAGCCATAGTTTTTAGAGGGAAAGATCTCAACATGCGATCGTCACTGACAATTTTAGTTAAATATTGTAATTCAAACTGAATTTTGTATTACTTAAAATGAATGGTGAATTTCCCGTTCATTGATAAAATGATAATATAATTTACGTGTCTATTCAGTTTATGTTTCCCTTTCTATAGGATAGAAAAGGACCCCAATCACTTTAAAGACATCTATTTCATGCCAACGGAAACACCCAATGAGGAAACACTTAATCATGTCTATGTTCCAGTTGTCTAACCTAGCCAATTTCATGTAGTAGCTACAGAGAAGATGATGATATGATGCGAATCGACACTGTTAATTGAAAATGACGGTATATCTCGACGATTTGCTCTAATTTGAATTGGCATCTCATCTTACGCATGATGTTTATAATACGGGAGCATCACTATAGCCGTCCGAATTCTGATGTAATCATAAACAATGAGATAAAGCCTTCTATTCGTTGCAGATCTGTGAAATTGAACGAAGGTACAACGAATAACAAAGTCCACGGGATAAAAATAAAAAAAACACGAACCACAATGTAAAATATGGCTAATATAAATAATTAAATTTTTTATCCTATTGTTTACTTTAATCAAGGCAGATTTTAATATGCACAAAAGGACAAATTTTATAATTATGAGAGAGAGAGAGTGATTGCATATGCTGACGTCACGAAGTGATAGTACCGATTAGGGTCGCGAAGTGGTTTGTTTCTCCTTCTCCTTCTTCCTTAGATGTGAAGAGCCACTAGGGCAAGGTGACGTGGCCCACTTAGGGGGATGGGGGTTTTGATAATTTTGATTTTATTGACACTAATTCGTTAAATTGATGCATTAGTATAGGCAGCAAATTATCATTAAGCATCGAATACGACCCATTTATCTGTGTATCTACTTGTGATCTATTATATTAAATTAATTTTATAGACTGATCTTAATGTATCGCGTATCACATTTATTTTGTTGCTGTTGCAAATGTCGTTGGATAGAAATGTCATGCGCTCGTGAATTGAACAGTTGGAATTACTTAGTTGCGACTACACCTCACACATCGCAACCGACAAAAGCAATAGTTCACACTTATTGGGTTGTTAATTCCTCGCTTGACAAAAATAAAGAATCGAGACACCGATTTCAAGTCGAGGGATGATTACTACCTCTTGTTGCTTGCTACAATCGTTTATGAACTTTCATTTGATTTTTTTTGTAACTTGCTCCACTGAGTTATAGCATTGGAAAAGTTCTTTTGTTATTATATTGATCATGATAATCTAATTTTCTACCCGTGTCAACATCGGATACAGCAGAAAGCTATTATCATTGTCAAATCATGTCAGTTATATATTGATCACATTAATCCATATCGAGCTGACTAACACCATTTTAAAACAAAGCTTAGACTTGCCATAGCCAATTTTGATTAGGGGTAAGCATTGAACATGGATAAAGCCTAAAAGATCGAACGGGCCATATCTGGCCGACTTTGATTCTGTAAGGTAGGTTATGGATTTCAAAAACCAAAAGCTGATCCCGACAGTTGAAACTTACCCACAGTGAAAGTACTTACCACTAACTTGTACACCTTTTGTACTTATCCAACAAAAGTTCTTACACTTTTGGGATAATGCTTATTTTTCCTACAACACCGTGAGTTGCAATCACTTCTCCGGTTAAATGGTGTGCTCTGTAGGTTATGGCGAAGTCCAAAGTATCTCCAACTTGGCAAATGTTGACACATTGGCAAAATTTTTGAGAAGATGGATCGTTTGAACTCCATCTCCTTAAAAGAATTCAATTCTTTCAACTACTGATGGCTCTCCACACTCCCACAAAACGTAGTTGAAGATGCCTTAATTTTTTATTTTTTTATGAATTGTTACTTTTAGCAGATATGAAATTTTTGTCGTTGCCTGACTATGGATGAATTGGACACTTTCCAAATGTGGTATCCACTATTTGTCTTGGTTAATAAGGAGATGTTTTACTAAAGTTGATCCTTTTAGAACTTAAAAAAGGGGATTGAAATTTGAAAGGTCTTAAGTAAACCTTGAAATTGGACCGGACTAATATGGTCCATTCCAAGATAGGTTACACGTTTTAAAATTTGAGAAACGGTCATGATAAGATAAGTTGTCTGTTCTAGGTATGAAATATACCCATCCTAAAACCATTCACCCCTAATTCTGTCCCATAAAAAAATGAAATGACCTATAAAACCTATTTGGTTAAGTGGCCATGTCAACTTGATTAATGGTCATAGGGACTATTTAACTTAAATTATTTCTTTTAAAGTCTTTTATTTTTTAACTAAAGATTATCTAATAGAAAAATATATGCTAAATGTTGTTACCTTTAGTGAAATATTATAATTCAAACCGTTTTTTTTTTATATTACTTAGAACGAGTTATAAATTTTGCATTCACCAATAAAATGTTTATGTTTCTTTTCCTATATGATAGAAAAATGACCCCAATCACTTTAAAGACATCAATTTCATGCCAAAAGAAAAACTTGCCAAGGAAACGCTAAATTATATCTCCGTGTTGGCTGTCCGACCTACCCAATTTAATTTATTTATGTTAGATCGTGTCTGGAATGCCTATGGGGCCTCGTCAAATAAAAACAACGGTATACTCAGACGATCCATTCAAGTCTGGATTCGCATCTTATTTTAAGTACGATGTTTATGACATGGGCCCATCACTTTTGTTTGCCCAAATGCCGACGTAACGCAATAGTAATGAAACGAGGCATTTTCTTTCGTTGTAGGTGGATTCGCCAAATTGAATTTTGGTACGGCGAATAACGATGTCCCACTTGATTTTAAAAAAAAAAGAAGAAGAAGAAGGAAAAGAACACAAACTACAATGACGGAAGACGTGACTAATATTGCATAGATTGAACTTTCTATCCTACATAGTTTACTTTCCACAAGGCAAAAAAAAAATTAATATCCGCAAAAGGACAAATTCAAGTTTCAAGCAAACGAGCTCCTCGGAGATAGAGAGAAGAGAGAGAGAGAGAAGGACCGGAGGCCGAGTTCGGGAATACAGGATAACTGCCGGGCGAAGTGGCGCGTGAACGGTGGTGGTCCCACATGGGTTTCGGGTCGGAGCGGTAAACAGGCGGCCCGCGGATCGATGAAAAAGTAAAAAATTATTTTTTAATTATAATTTTTTACTCCGACCAACGACGCTCACGTCACGTCGGCTACCGTTCCGGGCCGTCGGATCCAATCGGTGACGTAGAGTGCCCGAGTCAAGCGGGACCGCTGACGTGGAGAGCACAGATCCGATGGGCGCGCGCGGCGGGCCCCACCGCTCCTCTCCACCGGGAGGGCGGGGCAATAAAAAATTCTTACCTCGCCCTCGTTATCGCCACCGTGACGCCACCACGGGGACACGTGGCTGTGGATGACGTACTCCGGCGGGGCCCACCACGTTGTGAGCGGAGAAAAATTTTCGTAAAACGGGGCGGAAGGCCGGCCCCACCCCCACGGCAACTTTAGTGCAGCGATTAAGAAATTAATTAATTCGACCCAAAAAAAAAGAAATTAATTAACTAAGAAAATCTTTTTTTTGTACGAACAAATCGCGTAATGCTAATACGGTCGAAACGAGCGGAGTTCAGTAACGATCGGGGCGTACGAGTTTGTCGATGTACGATCGGCTCTCTGCCAAATCTCATGCTGAAGAACTTGGCCATTCCGATGCTATGGACGATTCTGTCGATCACCTTGCTGACGGGTATTGGATTTTTCCCTCTCAAGCTTCGGTGGGATCGGATAAGATCGGATCGGATCGAATCGGCATGTATGTAGTGTTCGGGCATTAGGGATATGCGGTTTTAAATTCTGTACAAGTTTCAACCGGAACTTATCCATCGAAATATGTTTCTTGATTTTTGAAATCTGAAATTTACCTTAAAACCTGAAACCATTGAAACCTACCTTATTAGATATTTCAGGGTTCATTCCATATTTTTCTCAGATTCCATCTGTATTACTAGTTAAATGATTGTAATGAATTATCATATTTAATGATCACCACTTGATGTTACAATTCATTGATCGCAACTTATTAGACGCATGAAAAAGTTTTGGTTATGAAAAGTTTTTGTTATAAAATGGAAACTCGGACTAGTAGTTTCAAATTATACACTCACAATTGGATGTCATGGAATACCGCATGATCACGGAAAATAGAAAAAAAAAACACAAAAAAATTGTTTCAGGTTTCAAATTCCATTTACCTAAAAACTAAAACTTATCTGTTAGAACAAGTTCATCGATTTTTTTTAAACCGGAATCTACCCTACTTACCTTGGAGTTTATAGGCTCTCGGTTCCAGATTCTACTTCAAAACTATGCTCGTCCCTACCGAGCATGCCCGACACATCTAGAAAAGATCACGAGCCTTGTACATACAGACGGGATTCGATCGATTGCATCATCTTCACCTTCGAAAGAGACCGTGCCCTCCGGCCCGGAGACAATGGCCAGCACGGCTTTTCTTTTCCATGGGGTCTACGTGAATTATTGTGCGTCCGATCGGGGGCAAAGCCGAGAGTTTGGCAGTTGGATTCACGTTACGACCTTGGTCATTATTATTGCATTCATGGGGGGTTTCCTCAATCAATCGAGGAGCAGGAGTTGCTGTTTCTCGTTCGAGATGTTTTCTTAGCCGTGATTTCATTCAATGCCTTGGCCTTCCCAAACATAGGAGAAGTATAGGTTAGGCAGTCGGCTGTATATGTATAAATTTCGAACTCAGAATCCCAAAATCATGGCCTGTCCGGAGTAACTTCTGGTATCGGGTTTGCCCTTGCGTATTCAATGCCTCGCGAACTTAAAATTTCAATCGTTTTCTTAACAATTAGTCTCAACGGTCAATATTATTAAAAATTACAGATCACTTGTATCATATTTACCTTAAATTGGTATATTTATACCATATTAACTGTAGATTATGGTAAATTTGGAATTTTTTGGGTGAATATGGTATGGATGAATTAAAGTTCGTTTCGTTTGGAAAATAAACTATACGGGAAAATGTTTTCTGGATTTTCTGACGTTCGTTTCACGGAAAATAAATTTATTGGGGAAAACATTTTCCATGAAGGAAAAAAAGTCTTCTAAAGTGGGGGAAAATGTTTTTCACTTTTTAAATTAGGGAAAACATTTTCTACACTCGCTCTCTCTTATCTCACATCTCCTATTAGTCCTTACTTCTTTATTTTATTTTTATTCTTTCATAAATTCGAATTTTTTGTTATTTTTTATTTTTCTTTATTTTTCTGTATTTCTTTTTGCTGTTTTTCTTTCTTAGCTAGTTGACGGCCACGGCGATGGTTGGTAACTAGCGATAGGTGAGTCGAGCTCGCCGATCTGGCGTTGCTAGATGACGACGAGGCTCAAGCCTCGCCCGATCGGCGACGCTTGGGCCTCACCAAACGGCGGCAAGGCTCAAGCCTCGCCAGATCAGTGATGCCTGGGCATCACTAGACCCAAGCCTCGGGCCTCGCCAGATCGGTGATGCCTGGGCGTTGCCAGACCCAAGCCTCGCTAGACTGTGGTGAGGCTCGGGCGTTGTCGATCTACGAGGCCCGAGCCTCATCGTCACCTAGCGAGGCCCGGGCGCCACCGATCCGGCAAGGCCCAAGCCTTGCCGCCTTGAGCTCACCTCGCCGGTGAGTGATTGGGCAAGCTCGCCAGAGGTAGGCAAGCTTGAAGCGTGGTTGGCCAACGGCCGAGGAAGGAGAAAACACAAAAAAAAGAAAAGAAAAATAATTTTAAATCAATTTTAAAAAATAAGAAATAACGATTTTAAAAAATAAAATAATAAAAAATTATTGAAAAGAGTTTATAAAGGAAAATATTTTCCCAAACGAACAGCAGAAAATATTTTCTACTTAAAAAAAATCAAATTTCACCCGAACACCGGAAAATAATTACGTTTTCCTGGAAAATAGCTTTCTGGAAAATATTTTTCAAAAAAGTAATATTTTCCGTGAAACGAACGGAGTCTTAGTTTTGGGTAAATGTGTTACAATTATATCGGTTCAGGATTTTTATGATAAAAAAATTAATTTGAGGTATCCACCTCGCGGTGGACGAGCTGGTTCACACTCTGACCCTTCTGCCGGAGGGTAGGAGTTCGAAACTCCTGCTCCCATTACCCGACTTAAGTGGGGTACCTGAGAGGTGGGCCACCTGGCTAGTACCCCGGGTTTATGCCAATCGTTTGAGGTATATATGATACACATACACCGATTTTGGATAGATAGTTTGAAAGTTTTTAGAAGACAAAAATTAATTTTGGATAAATGCAATACGGACGTACCAAATTAAGATTTTTGTAATGGTAACCCTAATCTTATTGTTTGATTTGCAATTGCATACTATTGATGTCTCTCTCGCCTGTTTTAGATTAAGTTAGGAAATTGCATCGGAACAATTCTACGACCTATCAATAACGGATCCTCAAATCACATTTTCATTATATTTTTTTACCATAACTCTATCAGAACGTGACAACACACAAGATATCACGATGAATAGGTGGGATTCATGCTTCTTTAATTCAACAGTACATGAAGGAGGCCGGGGGGCCAAGGATCTTCATAATTGAGCCGAGAGCGGTAAGGAGAGCAGCGACGGCAGGTGACGTCGGCAGGCGGCGGCGGCGGCGAAAGCGACGAGCGGTGGGCAGCCTCTCTGTGGTCGGCCCGGCACCAACCCCGGCCGACCCATGCAGGCACGCAAAGCTTACCCCGAGGCGTCACCAGGAAACGTCACGTCCTCGGTCCTCTCGCCGCTTTCCGGATCGGGTCCGACGCAGCCGAAATATCATTAAATGTCGACCAGAAACAACCCCCCGGCAAAAACCAGCAGCGCCGCTCTTAGTCGACACAGTATTTACTCCTCTTCAACCAAAAAATAATAATAAAATAATAATAATAATAATAATGAATACAAAAAAAAAAATAAAAGAAAAAGAATCCGAAAAAGAAGAGATCATCTTGGCGGGTCATGCCGCGAGATTTTCTTGTACGAGTGGAGCCGCCCCGATCGACCACGCTAGGTTTCGTCAATTCTTCAACAGATACCAACTTTTAACTTAGGCGGGTGGGTATGGAAATCGGTACATCTATCGTGACCTCGCCAATGCCTCCACGAACTTACCTCCATTTCCTTTCTCGTTGCTTAACCCGCACAATTTTAAAAAATACCCATTTTCAAGACCACGAATTTTACGTGTCACGATCGAAAAGAAGCAGAGGTGGAATGACGTCGCGGCGTAAACCTATCCCTAATTATTATTTCGGAACTCGAGATTTTCAGGGCACGCGACCGAGTCGAGAAGAGGGGGGCGTATAAACCTCGGATTTAGCGGACAATTAGTTTAATTTAAACACCCGCGTAAACCTCGATTAGTCCATTAACAATGATTTTTTAAAACGTGGAGTTAACTTGAGATTAAAGAGACCAGGGAAGACTTTTTCGGATGGGGGGGGGCGGAGGGGAATCCGCACGGACTCCGGAGCGAATGACGAGGCAGGGATGGTGGGGCCCAGCTCACGTGGGCTGACCGCGGCCTCACGTGCCTTCTTCCCCGCCTTCCTATTTTTTGTCCGCTTCATTAAATGACACGAATCTCACGTGTACTCAGGACACCCCACCACCGCACGTTTATTGGGAGGGAGGGAGGGATGGGTTGGAATACTCATGTTCTCGAAAGTTAAATAAAAAAGATGATGAAATTTTTTAAAATAAATTGAGAATTTGAATAGGATTAATAAAAAAAGAAATTACAAGAAATTAATAACGGCGAAAAAAAGATTATGAGGAATCAATGGCTCGCATGCTTAATTAATGAGGTTCCGATTTATATTCCATTTTCTATTTCGGGCGTGGACCACTTCTGCGAGAGAGATTTTGGCTTGTAGTGGGAGACAAGGTGAAGTTTGCACGTAATGGTTTTGCGACCGGTACAGTCTTCTGGTACGGCGCATCTGCAGGCGCCCCCCCTCTCTTCAAAAACCAAAAATAAAATAAAATAATTTCGAATTCGACGATTTTTTGAACAATTTTTCTCCTTCCTTAAAAAATGTCAGGAGAGCGGCTTGGGATATTTAATGCGCCCGACACCAAGTCGATTTTCGCCTGAACACGGTGGTTTTGATTTGGGAACGGGAAAAAAATCGAAACCAAAGGAGGAAAAGCATGGACGGATCAAACGTCGCATTCACTTGATTTACTTGTGGGTACTCCTAAATGAGAGGATCTTCATGTGTTTTAGCAAAATGTACACGGTTCGCGACACGGGGTCGTTTGAGCACGTGAGATCCATATGGCTTGCTTCTCTTTTTATAACGAACTTGGAATAATGCTCGAGACCATGATAGACTGTGACGTGCCCTTTCACATACCTCTTTTTTTTTCTTTTTTTTTCCCTTTTCCTTCTTTTCGACGTCATCCGAGGATCCGATGTGGATCGATAATCTGCCGGAATCCTCTTCGGCCGTGTCCCTCTCGATACGTAGAGGGAAGTAAATAATCGGAGCATACGGAACCGTATTTCTGGAGGTGAACTCGAGAGAATAGAAAAAGAGGCTCTTTTGGAATCATGGTGGGCTGGGCTTGGTCCACTTTGGCCTACGGGCCGGCCATGTGCATTTGTGGGCCTTAGCCCAACCTGCCCTTCCCTCTTTCGGGCCGCCTCCCCTTGATGGGCCTAGCATCGGTCGGATGTCTTCTCTGTTCTGGCCGAGAGTTCTCGCCCAATTTTCAGGTCAGTGTCTCATCATCATCATCATCGTCATCAACTCATCGGTCGTTTGTCATTCCTGTTTGGAGGCAGTTCAACTGGTCGGTAGACACGTGAAACGGGTAGATCAAGTCGATAATTGTCCTACCAAAATAGATCCATTTCATCCGTTTCGACTAATTTTTATATATTATAAATCTAGTAATCTATACTCGACCCGATCTATATTGTTAAAATATGTCCATATTTAACCAAATCTACGAATCCATATTGAGGTGAGTGTAGAGTGAAGCAAATGTGAGATCGAGTAAGGGTGAGAAAAAAATGAAGAGAGAATCATAGAGGTGGATTGAGTCTCAGTAATTTTTTTTTAGGGTCGATAGGTCTAAGTAAGTTATAAACCCGTTTATGACCTATTTAACACCCATATTATGTCTAAAACTATTTACTAAATATAACTAAACCAATTGACCAAAAAAATAAAATAAAATAACTAAATTCACTTATGATAGATTTAACACTTATATGAGTTAAGAAATGGGTCAATGACCCATTTTGACGGAGGGTGAGGAGAGGATATGGGAAGCAGGAGGGTGCTCCTGCACTTTGGACGATCGGAAAACCATCCATAGACGAACGCAGAGTGCGATGTTTGCGTTCAACTTTTTGTCTCTTTACACTTCCGTATAATAATGCCCTTTTGATGGTTGCCGAAATCAATTTTTTTTTGCTCATTTTGAGATATTCAATGGGAACAGCAGGCCTTGCACGTTACTCATCAAAAGTCAAGGATTCACCCAAGGATCTCTTCTTCGTAAAGCAAGCACACGAATAAATAACTATAGTGTTCTAGAAATCAATTTATTTCTATTTCTCGGATGAATTTTTTTTTAAAAATACGTATTTAATAACCACATAAAATTTTTATTTTTGTATTAAAAATTCGTTTAATAATAAGATAGAATTTTTCCCTCCTGAGGAACGGTGGACGGTCGGCGGCGGGCGGCTGGTGGTGACGAGTGAGCAATCCGCTAATGGTGAGAATGGATGATGAAAATAGTTTTTATTTCTCACTATCGTTCGGAAATAGAAAAATATAAGAATTTTATTTTTCATTTCTACTCTAAACTTATTTATGGAGCAAAAATTTATTTCAGGTATAGAAAAATGAAATTGCGTTACCAAAAGAAATTATATTCCAAACCTATTCAGAGAATTAGACATCCTAAATGTGTTGGTTCATGACATTTTCTTGAGAATAGATATGTCAAAATGGATTGAACCCATTTACAATAAAATGAGTCATATATGGATTACTTAAGTTTTAATAAATGGGTTGTCAATGAATTTGGTATATATAAGTCCAATGTTAAATGAGTTGTAAATGGGTTTGTCTTTAAACCCATTTAACTAATAAAGGTTATTAGTTGAATCAACCCTTTAATAAGATACCATTCATTTGATAAGTTTTTATAATTTTTATTTTTTTAAGTTATCGATTTTTTAATATTTTTTTTTTTTCTAATGCCCGCACGAGGTCCGATGGTCAAACCATTGCCGGCCGGCCTTTGAGCGAGGGCCGTGGGGCCATCATCGGTTGTGGACGACAATCGCGAAGCCTTCGCCCAATTGCTTGAGGTGAGCTTAAGCTCACTTGATTGGGTGAGGCCGAGGCTCGAGCCTCGCCGGATCTTGCTTGGCTAGCTCATTGAAATTGTGATGAGGTTGGAGCTTGCCCAGCCACGATCGTCGTGGTAGGCAATCAAGGAGGAGGAAAAAAAGAAAAAGAAAAAGAAAATTATTTTAAAAAAAATACAAATACGAATTTTATTCATTAATTTTGTAATTATATGGAACTGGTTTAATAATATAATTTTTCTTAAAATATAAGAAATAAGTTTTTTTTTTTTTTGATTTAGTTAAATATAAAAATATTTTAATAATATTGGGTTATATATAAATTGAATCTAGTATGAATTAATAAATTTATATTACTAATAAAAGATCATAAACCAATCATTTATCATCCGATTCAAATCCAATATGATCAATCCATTTGACAAGCGTACTCAAAGAACCCAAGTTGTTTGTCCTATGTTAATGTCGCGAGGTGGACGCGTGTCTAATCGAAGGAGAATCATCTCGCGTAGCGTACTTCTTCACCTCCACCACCGACTCCGCCCCCGAACCACCTCCCCCGGCCACTAGAACCTTCTCCCTTGCTTCACCGCTATCTCAACTCCCCACCACCTCCTCCAACTACAACTCTACAACCTCGACTTCCCCGAACAGCATCCCTCCATGTAACAAGGAAACCTAGCTGCACGAGGGATTGATATGGAGCGAGGGGCCGTCTCGAAAGTGGAGGAGGAGGCCTCGTCGAACGTGGGGCGGCCGCCGCCGACGCCGCCGCGGCCCATGGAGGGGCTGGCGGAGGGGGGTCCGCCGCCGTTCCTGACGAAGACGTTCGAGATGGTGGAGGACCCGGCGACGGACCCGATCGTGTCGTGGAGCGAGGCGAGGAACAGCTTCATCGTCTGGGACGCCTACCAGTTCTCCGCCGCCCTGCTCCCCAAGTACTTCAAGCACGGCAACTTCTCCAGCTTCATCCGGCAGCTCAACACCTACGTACGTCATAAATCTCCGTCCCTCTCCATCTCTTATCTCGCGTCGCTTTATGACTTATTGGTTGAGTTGGAATTTCGAAACGTCCTGTCTTGATTCGCGATGCAGGGTGTATGCGATGAGTTAAGGTACCGCAAGCGTTTTATATGAAGTGATGATCGATTCGTTTGAATATTCATTCGGGGTTCCGGGCATCGCTTTAGTAAAAAGACCGAAACTTGAGAATTCTTAGGATCTTTAGCTTTGTTCGTCGACAGAACAGGCCGAATTGAGTGGGTTTTTGCATATGTCCGCGATCTCTCTGTCGTAGCTGTTCTGAAACATATCTGTTGTTGGGTGCTTCTTGGTCTGTTGATGATTGTACTGGTAATTTCTGGTGATGCGTCGGTGCGTGACCTCTGGGTTCTGCTAATCTTGCTGACACCGATGTTTGGTTCTCTACTAGATCATCGTCCGGAAAAGAAGGTCTTGAGATTTGACACGAATTTTGACGTACGTTTGCTGAATGAATCCGTACCTGCTCTTCCCATCGAAGTTTGCGATTAGTGTATTTAGATGTTGCTTACCGTTGTCCTTGGTTCGCCACGAAATGGATGCAGGGTTTTAGGAAGGTTGATCCGGATCGGTGGGAGTTTGCCAACGAAGGGTTCTTGGGAGGGCAGAGACACCTCTTGAAGACCATCAAGAGGAGGCGTCACGTCTTGCAGAGCCCGCGCCAGCAAGGAGGGACATGCATCGAACTGGGTCATTATGGGCCCGACAGCGAGCTCGAGAGGCTGAGGAGAGACAGGGGCTTGCTGTTGACCGAGGTGGCGAGATTGAGGCAGCAGCAGCAGCAGTCAAGGGACCATATCTTCGCGATGGAGCAACGGATACAGCGTACTGAGAGGAAGCAACAACAGATGTTGGCCTTTCTCGCTAGAGCGTGCGATAGCCCATCTTTCATTCGGCAACTCATGCAGAGAAATGCTCGTGGAAGGGATATCAGAGGAGTCGAAATTGGACATAAGCGCCGGTTGACTGCTACCCCAAGCCTGGAGAATCTGCAAGATGAGGTCATGGTGGCTGCTCTAGGCCGTGGTGGAGCAAGAAATAGTGTGAGCCACGAGCAAGAGGAACTGGTCACCATGGAGTCGGAAATGCAGACAATGTTTTCGGCTGCCCTGGACGACGAATCGAGCAGTGACGCAAAGGAACCGAGTACGGCTCCAGTTCCTGCTACGGGAGGCGATAACATGGATGCGGTCAATCAGACGATCCTGGAAGAATTGCTGAGTGAAGATCTGATGACAGGGAATCCAGAAGAAGAAATATTGGTTGGTGATCAGCCCGAAATTGACATGGAGGCCGAGGATCTCATGCCTGGGAGTAGGAATGCTGGCGAGGAATTGCAAGACTTTGTAAATCAATCGGGTCATCTCGGGTCGAAGCCGTGACTCCATCCAGCTCGTTACGGTAGGATAAATTCATGGAAAGAGTGATGAGAGGCTGTGTCAAACAGGTAGATTAGTACGTCATATGACTAGTTACTTCATCCGTCTGAGGTTATGTATTAGCAGAGTTGGCACAGGTGGTTCGCATGTTTCGTACAGAGTGCTGATGTAAAGGGACCATGTAAAGATTATAACTTAGTTGAAGCCATCGCCGTGGCTATTAGGAATTTACTTGAATTCATTGAATGGAGAAGACAAACGCGGAGAGGAGGGTCGATTCACTTGCGTTGTAAAAGATCCCATCAGGATACGCCGAACTGATGAAGCCAATGTTGGAGAGAATCAGCAGAAATGGAAAATGCCCCGCTTTCAACGGTTGTCGTTTAAACATCATTCCAAACCACGCGAGATGAGCTCAAGCATCGGCATGGGGAAGGAGACGAAACGTGCGGCGGGGGGAAAATTGATCCAGGGAAAGCTTTCGCGAGCAAGACGATTCCAACGCATGAAGACGCGAAAGGGAATCTCTTCTTCTGGCAGCATTGGTGAACAACGGTGGGACATGCACTCGATTTGCATGGCTTACCGAGGCTTTTCTCCGAGGCAATGCAGAGGAGCCAAGAAGCGTCAAAAACCAGCCTACCGTGTCCTGGTTCCCTTCCCTCTAGATTGCCTTAAGGAGATTTTCTTATTTCGAATGTGTTGATGCTGAGAGGGACGAGAAGAGGAGGAAACATTCCGAGGTGGAATTGTTGAAGGTCAACTACATCACCGAGCTGAGGATGGAATTAGTGAGTGGATTTTGCTTTCTATAAGAGCGAGAAAGAGAGGGAGAGGCCTCGAGAGTACCACCGGTGACCCTTTTTGGAGCTCGAGTGAGTCGATTTAAGAATTTGATGGAGTTGGCAAGAGATGACATAGCTAAGCCTCGATTTAAAGTTTGATGGAGTGGCAAGAGATGACAAGCTAAGCCTTAAGAGGTGCGGCACCTTAACTTCACAATTCCTCTCGACTGCTCGTGGTAAATGCACGAGCAATTCGAAATCGACTTCCAATTCCGACGCAGATGACTGACTTCTGCCTTGGAGTCCATAGTCTGGCATGTTGGAAAATTAGAACAAGACACATCGCCCACATCACGCAAAAACCAAAGGCAATCCGTGAGCTCAAATCAATGAACCAATGACACAAAGGAAAGACACTAAAATGTGATCCCACCAACACTAGAAAAAGACCAAGAAAAGGAGACCAATAAGGAAGCCCTACTTTCTATAATTCCAAAATCATGCACAGTGCAGCCGAAGGCCAAGTTCCCAATAAGATGCTCTGGCGCTGACGCCCTCAGCTCAATCCTTCCAATTTTCCATTGAGGACCAGCAAAAGCTCTCTCTCTCTAGATTCTCTTTAAACTACCATCTCTCTGTCTGTCTCCCTCTCTCTCTCTCTGTGAAAACATGTTGGAGTTTCGTTTGCAGAGGGTGATGGAGATGGGAGCCACCTTCATCGCAAGCCCGGCTGCTCTGTCAACGCTTGGGTTCACCGGGCTGGCCATTCTGATGGGGCTTGTGAGCTACGTGTACGCGCCCTACTGGGGAGTGAGGAAGGTCCCGGCCCGCCCGCCTTCCCTCTTGTAGGCCACCTCCCCTTGATGGCCAAGTACGGCCCTGATGTCTTCTCCACCCTCGCCAAGCGTTACGGCCCTATATTCAGGTCGGTGCCTGATCATCATCATCATCAATTCATCTGGTGCTTCTAGTCATTCTTGCTAACATTAAACGTTGATGTCCGTTTTATTCGGTTGAACCGCCAAGAAACCGGTCAGATGGGTTGAAATTCATGGAAAGAACGTATTGGAAACTGGAGGGGCATCCGATGGAACCAGCTGGTTGGGCATGGTTTTTAAGACCCTCACAAAAACTCGAGAAATCAATATCCATTAGGGTGATCAGTTCCTAGGTAGGAAGGACCTGTTCTGAAAAATTGGACCTGCAAATTGCTTGTTGGTTCATGGACCCACCTGAGAACTAAATTGCTTGGTTCAATTCCCGGGTGAGTCCATGGAAATGTCCCCAACAGAAATATGCAGTTCATCTATCCAAAGCAGAGCAGTTCATCTTCCTTTGCCGTGATCTGTTTGTGCATGCTTTTCTTTTTCTTTTTCTTAATAGCTTTCCAACAAGGCTGGCTTTGGAAGGAATCTATTCGAAAGGTTGGGTCCTCTAGGTCATCCAGGGCAACTTCACAATGTCCATTACAGAATGCATCCCGCAGTAGGTCGTTTTCCAACATCAACCTTTTACAAAAAATCAAATTTGAATTGGGCTAAATGTTACTAGCAAAAGTGACAGAAAATTCGAAATGTCATTTACAATGGCCGATATTTGGCCCCTACTCCTTCATAGATTTTTCTAATGTATAAGAAGAAGGTGGAGATGATGGAAGTAGCCTTAGAAACTATGTTGAGGTAGGAGTTGTCTTGATGATTTTGAGGAATCAATATAGAGGCCGTGAGATGAGTGAGGAGAGAGACGGAGAGAGACTAAGAAGAAACTAGGAATAGTTCCCTTTTGATGTTCTTAGGAATCGATTCCTTCTTATTTACCTCTACGAAATTCATCAGGTCTTATAGATTACTGATCAAAAGTTAAGAAATGATCTGAGCAGGTTTCTCATGGGAAGGCAACCCATGATAATCGTAGCAGATGCAGAGCTTTGCAAAGAGGTTGGGATAAAGAAGTTCAAGGACATCCCCAACAGAAGCATCCCTTCTCCAGTGGCTGCATCCCCACTCCATCAGAAGGGTCTCTTCTTCACCAAGTAATGTCTCATCCACAACATTTTCACAAGAAACTCATGTTCTTTTTCATATGTTAATTTTGTGAAAACATGCCTAATGCGCTGGTACAGAAGAGGGTGTACGGGCATTAGTTCAGTTCCGTAATTACTATCGAAACCCTGTTGCAGGGACTCGAGGTGGTCGGCAATGAGGAACGCGATCCTGTCTGGTTACCAGCTGTTGCACCTGCGAACTTAGTCCCCATGATGCAGAACTACATTGAGTCAGCAACAGAAAATCTCTGCTCTTCCAAAGAGGAGGACGTCATGTTCTCCAACCTCTCTCTCAAGTTGGCCACGGATCTGATCGGCCAGGCATCCTTTGGCGTGGACTTTGGCCTCTCTAAAGGGCACTCCAAGCAAGATCATGGGAGTAGTGCTGATGAAAAAGGCAACAGTGACGGGGACAATGAAGTCAGCGATTTCATCAACAAACACATCTACTCGACCACGCAGCTCAAGATGGACTTATCGGGCTCATTCTCGATCATACAGGGCTTGCTTGTCCCAATACTCCAGGAGCCTTTTAGGAGCCTTTCAGGCAACTACTCGAGAATTCCTGGCACAATGGATTGAAAAGTTTATCAGACTAATAAGGAATTGGCAAGTCGGCTTGATGAGATCATGTCGAAGAGAATGAAGGAGAAGGAGAGGAGCTCAAAGGATTTCCTGTCGCTCGTACTCAACGCAAGGGAGTCGGAGATGGCCACCAAGAGTGTATTTACCCCGGACTATGTGAGTGCAGTCATGTTTGAGCACTTACTTGTCGGATCATCAACGATGGCTTTCACACTGTCTTCAGTGATCTATCTTGTTGCTGGACACCCAGGAGTTGAGAAGAAGTTGCTTGAAGAGATTGATGGCTTCGGTCCACATGATCGATTGCCGACTGCTCAGGATCTCCAGGACAAATTCCCCTATCTTGATCAGGCAAGATCTAGAAAACTTGTCATTCGTTGTGATGATATGGCCTCGATTTCCATGGCAATCTCAGCTTCTCACCTCCAACATTTGTTTGTTTGGTCGCAGGTAATCAAAGAGGCGATGGGGTTAGACTTGTTTACGCCTTTACTTGCAAGAGAAACATTGAGAGAAGTAGAGACAGGCGGCTATCTTCTCCCAAAGGTACATCCAGTTCAAATTGTCTGCGTCCAACTTGCACTTGCGTGCTTTTGTGAGCTATAGAATTTGGAATGTAGCGTAACAGCTCGTATTGCAATGTACAGGGCACATGGGTCTGGTTGGCACTTGGAGTTCTAGCTAAAGACCCGAAGAACTTCCCTGAGCCGGAGGAATTCAGCCCAGAGAGGTTCGATCTGAACTGCGAGGAGCAGAAGCGGAGGCATCCTTACGCTCTCACACCATTTGGAATCGGTCCTCGCGCCTGCATAGGCGAGAAGTTCGCCCTCCAGGAAATCAAACTCACTCTGATCCACCTATACAGGAAATACATTTTTCGGCACTCCCCCCATATGGAGAAA
Organism: Corymbia calophylla; assembly: GCA_014182845.1. Lineage (NCBI taxonomy): Eukaryota > Viridiplantae > Streptophyta > Magnoliopsida > Myrtales > Myrtaceae > Corymbia > Corymbia calophylla. The sequence continues at coordinate 4,487,271 of CM024695.1, forward strand.
CCGCTGGAATTCGAGTACGGCATAGTCCTCAGTTTCAAGCATGGCGTGAAGCTTAGGGTCCTAGAGAGAAATTGAAAACTGGTTTGCAGGTAAGTGTATTGAGGAGGACTCCTTGAAGTTTTAATGTGAACAATAAGACTTTTGCCGTTTCACCAAATAAGAAGCCAAATGCCATTTCTACTAACAAAAATAAGGATTCTATGGTCGACAATATTCATGTTGCAAACAAAAAAGATTAGATGCCATATTTACAAGGTTCGATTAATTTGACTTACTTCTACAAGGAGAGCAGCATATAATTTTATTATATATCAGGAGAAACAATGGAAATTATAAGTTACAACTTGACTTGAGTGGCTTAAACACTCTCAATGTTTCTCTTCCAATTACACTCAATTTCGCAGAGCAATACACAAATTTCTAACATAATATTTTCACGGTTTTGGACACTAAAATGTAATTCACGAGCACAAGCTCCTTTTGAATAATCTTCAGACCCATTGCTTATGTAGACAAGAACGTGATCCTCAAATAGGAAACTAACGCTGCCTAGGAAAACAATTCAAATTATGAAAGTTTTCTTTTTGGGCTCAAACTAGGTAATTTGTAATCTAATGAAGGTATCGGGCTTCTATCGCGCATTCTCAATAATTGGTATTAGAGCTAATGGTAGATTGGTGGGCCCTAATTGATTCCAGTATTTCGTGAATATTTTAAGGATCTCACGACCTATGCAATTTCTAGGCAATGAGCATTTTGGTGTAGCAACATAGTCCCAATGGTAACCTCCATGATTTAGTCTAGAGAAAGAGACTAGGGATGAAGATGGGTATTGAAAATTCAAGTTGAGATATGTTGATGCAGACTTGCTCACATGTGAGTGAAATATAATTAAAATTTATGTGTATGTTGTGGTTTAAAGTAATGAATATTATTGGGGTGGGGTTCATACTCTTTATCGAGATGAAGGCATGAGCCCCTGCGATGCAATGAACATTGTTAGGATGCAAAGTCTCGGGAAGGTTGATCCATGTCGGTGGCAGTTTGCCAACGAAGGGTTCTTAGGAGGGCATAAACACCTCTTGAAGCCCATGAAGAGGAGGTAGCACGTCTTGCAAAGTGCACGCCAAAAAGGAGGCGCATGTGTCGAACTAGGTTATTGTGGGCTCAACAACGAGCTCGAGAGGTTGTTGAGAGATGGGGCCTTGCTGGTGGCTGAGTTTGAGAGATGGAGGCGACGGCAGCGGCAGCAGTAGTCGAGGGACCATATCTTCGGGATGGAGCAATGGATGTAGTGTACCGAGAGGAAGCAACAACAGATGTTGTCTTTCCTCACTAGAGTGTGCATTAGCCTGTCTTTCGTTCAGCAACTCATATAGTGTGTGAGATTCTTGGTGGGGCCACAACTAACCGTTCTAAAAGTTTAAACTATTAGATGAATGTGTGGTTTATTATTTAAATATTTCAACACTCTCTCTCACACTTAGTTTGGCCTTTTGCCAAGTACTAAGCGTGGAAATTTAATTGGGAAAGTAAATAAGGCCTGGAAAAATTCAAACTCAGAATCTTTAACTCTAATATTAGGTAAAATTTTGTAGGATCATAGTTGACTGTTCTATATTTTAAAAGTTTAAGCTGTTAGATAAATATGTTATTTATATCTAAGTATTGTATCATAGTGAGATGCTTGTGGAAGAGATATCAAAGGAGTTGAAATTGGACACTGCTACCCCAAGCCTAGAGAATTTGCAAGATTTAGTCATGGTAGCTGCTCTAGGCCATGGTGGAGTAGGAGATAGTGCAATTCGCGAACAAGAGGAAATGGTCACCTTGGAATCAGAAATGCGGACAATGTTTTTGGCTGCTTTGGATGACGAATCGAGCAGTGACGTGAAGGAACCAAGTACGGCTCCAGTTCTTGTTACAAGAGGCTGTAAGGCAAATGCGGTCGATTAGACGATTCTAGAAGAATTGTTGAGCGAAGATCTTATAATCGAGAATCCAGAGGAGGAAATATTGGTTGGCGACTTGCCTGAAATTGACATGGAGGCCAAGGGTCTCATGCATAGGGGTAGGAATGTGGGCAAGGGATCAAAAGACCTTGTGAATCAATAGGGTTATCTCTGATCGAAGCTGTGACTTTGCCCAGCTCTTTCTGGTAGGAGAAATTCATGGGAGAGTGGCGAGAGGTTTAATATTAGCAGTTGGCATGGATGGTTTTATGTTTCGTACATAGTGCAAAAGTAGAGCAGTATGTAAATATTATAGCTCAATTAAAAGCCATAGCGTGACTATTATGAATTCTTAGTTCATGAAATCTACACAGACATATTGGACAAGAATTTTGACTTTGTCACTAACTCTTATTTGATTGTCGAGTCAAAGATAGAAGATAACGGGGTCAATTCACTTGTTTAATAAGATACTCGGCAAGATCCTGTCGGGACGCACCAAATTGATGAAGCCAAAGCTAAGAGAGAGAATCATCAAAAGGGAGAGAAGGAAAAATGCCACGCTTTCAACGATTATATTTGTCATATGATCCCTATTCGAGGATCGTTAATGGCGAGGGGAGTATACATACATAAAAACTGTGGAAGGAGACAAAACATGCAATTGGGGAATCTTCGTCCTAGGAATGCTTCCAGGAACAGGATTATTCCAATACTTGAGGACAAAGAAGAGAATCTCTTCTAGTAGCATTGCTGAACAACGGCCGGACAAACTCTCATTTTAACATTTAGGATGAGTTTATTTGGAGAAAATTTTCATCATAAAGAGAAATACTTTTCGAATAAAATATTTCCTTGAAAAATGATTTCCTCTTTTTAAGTTAGGGAATTGACTTTCCTAACTTAAGCATACATATTTCCATTATTTGTAAATGGGTTATTTCTTTACTGATCAATTTCTGTAAACAAAATATGTGAAAGTCTAGAAAACTAATTCATGGAAAATTTCTTTCATTCAAATTTAGGATGAGTTTATTTGGAGAAAATTTTCATCATAAAGAAAAATACTTTTTGAAAACTCTCATTTTAACATTTAGGATGAAAGAAAATTTTCATCATAAAGAAAAAACGAATAAAAATTCATGGAAAATTTCTTTTTTTCATTTTCAAACTAACATTATTTGTAAATGGGTTAATCTTTGACTAGTGGTGAAAAGTGGTTCTGGAAAAGTTCCATATATAACTTTTAGTGGTTGGAAATTTGAAATTTGGAACCTATCCGTTGGAATAGGTTTCTTATTTTTTTGAACTTGGAACCTATCAGGCATACCCTGAAACTTGAAAATTACCCGATCACAAGTTTTAGGGTCTATCCAGTTCCACCTATATTATTAAATAAACAACTACAATGAATTCTTACTTTTAATAACCATCACTTATTTCTACAATCCATTAATCACGACTTATATTAAACACATGAAAAATAGAATCATTAACAAAGTAGAAGTCTCAGTTATAAAATAAAAGTTTGGATTAGTGATTCCAAATTATACACTTATTATTAGACGCCATGGAATAATATAGGATAGTGCGAAGACATAGGCCAAGAAAAATACAAAACTTGTTTCAAGTTCTAGGTCATGGATTCCATTTACTTAGTACTTGAAACTTACTCGTCGAATTAGATTTTTTAATTTTGGAACTTGAAACCTATTCTACATACCTTAGAATCTAGAACCGGACAAGTTTTCATTAGTCCATCAATCCGATTCTTCGATTCCAGTTTCTATCTTAGAACCGTGCTAATCCTACCTTTGACGAGGCTTTTTTTCAAGATACTGCAGAGGAGCCAAGAAGACTCAAAAACCAGCTATCGTGCCCTGGTTCCCTTCCCTCTAGAGTCTCTACCTCCTTATAAATTGCTTCAAGGGGATTTTCTCATTCCAAATATGTAGATGCTGAAACGGACAAGAAAAGGAGGGAACTTTATGAATGTTTAACATTGATCCAAGGTGAAATTGTTGAAGATCAAGTACATCGTCGAGACGACAATGAAATTAGTGATTGGATTTTTCTCTCCACGTGAGAGAGCGAGGGAGGTACCATAGGTAACTCTATTTGGAACTTAAGCGAGTTGATTCGAGAGTTTGGTGGAGTCGACAAAAGGTTACATATGACACCTTACCCATCACAATCCCCCTCGACGTCTCATGGTAAATGCGCGCCATTCAGGATCCAACTTCCGATTTCGACGATGATGACTTAGCTTCTGCCTTGCCTTTTTGAGCCCATGATCTAGTGCGTTGGAAAATTAGAACAGGGACGCACAACTCGTCCACATCACGAATAAAAAAACAAAGGGGCAATTCGTAAGCTGAAATCAATGAATCCCACGACCGAAAGGAAAGACAATAAAAAATGATCTTCACCATCCCGAAAGAACCAACAAGAAGAAGACCAGGAAGGCATAGGGAAGCCCCCACTTTCTCCAATATCCTAATCATGCACGTACCGACAAGCACCGAGCTCCCGATAAATTGTTCTGGTGCTGAGTCTGCTGACACCCCCCAACTCCACACCCCCCTCACACCATTTGGAATCGGTCCTCGCGCCTGCATAGGCGAGAAATTCGCCCTCCAGGAAATCAAACTCTCTTTGTTCCACCTATACAGAAATTACATTTTCCGGCACTCCCCCCATATGGAGAAACCGCTGGAATTCGAGTACGGCATAGTCCTCAGTTTCAAGCATGGCGTAAAGCTTAGGGTCCCAGAGAGAAATTGAAAAGTAGTTTGCAGGTAAGTGTATTGAGGAGGACTCCTTGAAGTTTTAATGTGAACAATGAGACTTTTTGCCATTTCACCAAATGTTACGTGAATTGCAAATGTACAATATCAACAAGTAATAAAGTGATGAGTGAGTGTCATTCCTACAAAGATTGTTTTTTAATTATCCAATTACTTACTGAAAGTGATCAATCCAAAAATCTAGCTAACCAAATTGAAAAGACGAATAAAAAATAAACTAAACCAATTAAAAGACAAAAATATAAAAAAGTCAAAACTTAAAGGATTCAAAAGCTAATTAAAATTGCAAAGTAAAAATAATCTAAAGCAAACTGAAAATTAACAAGGCAATTTATCAAGATTTTAACCAAATCACAAAGTGTTAGAGTATCAAGCTTCACTTAACCATTTATAATCAATTTTCTTAATTTGCCATATAACAAATTCCAATTGTGTTGACAAAATTTTCCAAAGTTGAATTACAAGCCGACCTCAATCTAATAATCCCTAATTAGGTATGTTAACCCACACTAACTTTAGGTAAATTTAAACTACTTAAAAGCATTAAATTCTTGTGGAAATTTTTGGATTCAATCTAAGTAATCCCAATCTAGATCTACTACTGCAACCACACAAATAACCTAGTGTACCTTGACCTAGATTTAATTTATGATTCAATATCACTAATGCGCATGCACACAATCTCCACCCGGTATGATGCATACATAAAAAATCATTCAAAATTTGGCCAAATTTCTAAAAGCATCAAGATCATGATAGAGAATGTCACAATCAAAACAATTCTATTACATGAGAAAGTTTTTCAAAATCAATTAATCATGAATAAGATCCATTGTAACTCTAACAAAAGAAATTTAGAACATAGTAAAAGCTAAACTAACAAAAGATAAAGAAAGCATAATATTAAATTAAAATAAATTTGCCAATTTGAGATACAAAGAGATTCGGGTTTGTATCTAACTAAGAAAACCCAAAATCTTCAGCAGATGGTGTCTCTAAGGATTCTCTTCTCCCCTTATATACGGCACAAAAGTGGTTTATATAGCCTCCAAAAATCTATCCTAGGTCAACTCTCATTAGGATTTGAAAAAATTCATCATTATCTCCTTGATTTTCTTTGAACCTTATCCTCAATTATAATCAAATTCTCCAAATTTCTTATCTGAGCTGACTTTTCATCAAGATAAAATATTCTGAAATATATTGCAATATTTTGGAAGATTCGAAAATATTTCCTACAAAATAAAATTACATAAGTAGCAATTAAATTCACCCAAAATTCATCAAAATTTAGCTAATATCAAGTCTAAATTAGTATAAATATTCTATTAAAAACAGAGTTATCACCAAATAGATCGACAATATTCATGTTGTGAAAATAAACAATTGTACAATAAAATAAACAAAATGACCAAAAAGATTAGATTCTATATTTACGAGGTCCGATTGATTTGACTTACATCTACAAGGAGATCATCATAAAATTTCATTATATATCAGGAGAAACAATGGGGATTATAAGTTACAACTTGACTTGAGTTGCTTAAACACTTCCGATGTTTCTCAATTTCCAATTACACTAAATCTTGCAGAGCAATACACAAATTCTTAACATAATATGTTCACGGCTTCAAACATTCAAATGTAATTCATGAGCACAAGCTCCTCTTGAATAATCTTCATAGAAAAGACTTGCTACTTATGTAGACAAGAATGTGATCCAAAAAAGGAAATTTACTTAAACTAGGTGATCACACTCATAGGAAACTAACGTTGCCTAGGAAAACTATTCAAACTAGGTAATTTGAAATCTAATGAAGGTATCGGGCTTCTGTCGCGCATTCCCAATAATCGGTATTAGAGCCAATAATAAATTGGTGGGGCCCTAATTTGTTACATTATTTGGTGAGTATTTTAAGTATGTCACGACCTATGCTGTTTCTAGGCAATGAGCATTTTGGTATAGCAACACAGTCCCAACGGTAACTTCCATGATTTGGTTTAGAGAAAGAGATTAGGGATGAAGATGGGCATTGAAAAATTCAAGTTGAGATATGTTGATGCAGATTTCACACTGAGCTCACATGTAAGTGAAATTTAGTTAAAATTTATGTGTATGTTTTGGTTTAAAGTAATGAATATTATTGGGGTGCGGTTCATGCTCTCTATCAACACAAAGGCACAGGCGCCTGTGATGTAATGAATATTGTTGGGATGCAGAGTTTTGGGAAGGTCAATCCATATAGGTGCAAGTTTGCCAATGAAGGGTTCTTAGAAGGGCAGAGACACCTCTTGAAGACCATCAAGAGGAGGCAGCACGTCTTGCAAAGCGCACACTAGAAAGGAGGCACATGCATCGAACTGGGTCATTGCAGGCTCAACAATGAGCTTGAGAGGTTGTTGTGAGACGGGGCCTTGCTGGTGGTTGAGGTTCAGAGATGGAGGTGGAGGCAGCGGCGGCGGCAGCAGTCGAGGGACCATATCTTTACGATGGAGCAAGGATGCAATGTACCGAGTGGAAGCAACAATAGATGTTGGCTTTCCTTGCTAAAGTGTGCAATAGCCCATCTTTGATTCGGCAACTCATGTAGTGTGTGAGATTCTTGGTGAGACCACAGCTAACTGTTCTAAAAATTTAAGTTGTTAGATAAATGCGTGGTTTATTATTTAAATATTCCAATGCTCTCCCTCACGCTTAGTTTGGTCTTTTGCCAAGTACTAAGCGTGGATATTTAATTGGGAAGGTAAATGGCCCTAGAAAAATTCAAACTCAAGATCCTTAACTCTAATACCATTTAAGATTTGTTAGGATCACAATTGACTATTCTATATTTTAAAAGCTTAAGTTGTTGAATAAATGTATTATTTATTATTTAAGTATTCTAACACAGTGAAATGCTTATGGGAGGGATATTAGAGGAGTTGAAATTGGACACTGCTACCCCAAGCCTAGAGAATATGCAAGATTAGGTCATAGCAGTTGCTCTAGGCCGTAGTGGAGTAGGAGATAGTGCGATTTGCAAGCAAGAGGAAGTGGTCACCTTGGAATTGGAAATGTGGACAATGTTTTTGACTGCCTTGGGGAACAAAGTACAGCTCCCATTCTTGTTACAAGAAGCGGTAACACAGATGTGGTTGGTCAAACGATCCTGGAAGAATTGTGAGCGAAGATCTGATAACTAAGAATCCGGAGGAAGAAATATTGGTTGGCGACTAGCCTGAAATCGACATGGAGGCCAAGGGTCCCATGTGCGGGGGTAGGAATGTGGCAAGGGATCGAAAGACCTTTTGAATCAATAGGGTTATCTCGGATCAAAGCTGTGGCTCCGTCCAGTTCTTTCCAGCAGGATAAATTCATGGAAGAGTGGCAAGAGGTTTAGTATTAGCAGTTGGCATAGGTAGTCGTATGTTTTGTACAAAGTGCAAAAGTAGAGCAGTATGTAAATATTATAGCTTCGTCAAAAGCCATGGTGTGGCTATTATGAATTCTCAATTCATGAAATCGACACAGACATACTGGACGAGAATTTCGACTCTGTCACAATTTTTAGGTTACTAACTCTTATTTGGTTGTTGAGTCAAAGATAGAAGGTAACATGGTCAATTCACTTGTTCAATAAGATACTCGGCAAGATGCCGTCAGGACGCACCAAATTGATGAAGCCAAAGTTAAGAGAGAGGATCATCAAAAGGGAGAGAAGGAAAAATGCCACGCTTTCAACGATTATATTTGTTTTATGATCCCTCTTCGAGGACCGCTAATGGCCAGGGGAGTATACATACATAAAAACTGTGGAAGGAGACAAAACATGCAATTGGGGAATCTTCGTCCTAGGATTGCTTCCAGGAGCAGGATTATTCAAATACTTGAAGACGAAGAGAATCTCTTCTAGTAGTATTGCTGAACAACGGCTGGACATTATTTGGAGTAAATTTTCACGACTTTTCGAAAAAAAAATCTTTTAAAAAAAATGATTTCTCCTTTTTAAATTAGGGAATTGATTTTCCTAACTTAAGTATACATATTTCCATTAACTGTAAATGGGTCATTTTTTTACTGATCAATTTCAATAAACAAATATGTGAAAGTCTATAAAACTAATTCATGGAAAATTTCTTTCATTCAGACAAACATACCTTTGACTAGCAATGAGTGGTTCTAAGTTTCATACATGTTCCACTTGAAACCTAGAACTTATCCATTGGAATAGGTTCCTCATTTTTTGGAACATAGAACCTATCTTACATACCCTGAAACTTGGAAATAACCCGATCACAAGTTCTAGGGTCTATCCAGGTTCCACTTATATTATTAAATGAACAATTACGGTGAATTATTATCTTTAATAACCATCACTTATTGCTACAATCCACTAATCACGACTTTTATTGAACACATGAAAAATAGAATCATTAATAAAGTAAAAGTCTCAGTTATAAAATGAAAGTTTAGATTAGTATCTCTAGATTATACATTCATTATCGAACACCATGGAATAATCTAGAACAGTGTGAAGACATAAGCAAAGAAAAATACAAAACTTGTTTCAAGTTCCAGGTCATAGGTTCCACCTACTTAGTACTTGGAACTTACTCGTCGAATTAGGTTTTCTGATATTTGAAACCTGGAATCTAATCTACATACCTTAGAACTTGGAACTAGGCAGGTTTCCATCAGTCCATCTGTCTGATTCTTCGGTTCCAAGTTCTATCTTAGAACCATGCTAACTCTACCTTTGATGAGGCTTTTTTCCAAGATACGGAGGAGCCAAGAAGCGTAAAAAACCAGCTACTGTGCCCTGGTTCTCTTCTCTCTAGAGTCTCTACCTCCTTATAAATTGCTTCAAGGGGATTTTCTCATTCCAAATATGTAGATGCTGAAACGGACAAAAAAAGGAGGGAACTTTATGAACGTTGAATGTTGATCCAAGGCGAAATTGTTGAAGATCAAGTATATCACTGAGATAACAATGAAATTAGTGATTGGATTTTGCTTTCCACGTGAGAGAGTGAGGGAGGTACCACAAGTAACTCTACTTGGAAGTTAAGCGAGTTGATTCGAGAGTTCGGTGGAGTTGGTAAAAGGTTACATATGACGCCTTAACCATCACAATCCCACTCGACTTCTCATGATAAATGCGCATGTCATTCAATGTCCAACTTCCGATTTCAATGGTGATGACTTAGCTTCTGACTTGCCTTTTTGAGTCCATGATCTAGTGCGTTGGAAAATAGAACAGGGACGCCCCAACTTGCCCACGTGACGAAGAAAAAAACAAAGGGGCAATTCGTAAGCTGAAATCAATGAATCCCACGACCAAAAGGAAGGACAATCCGAAATGATCTTCACCAACCCAAAAGAACCAACAAGAAGAAGACCAAGAAGGCAGACGGAAGCCCCCACTTTCTCCCAATATCCTAATCATGCACGTACCGACAAACACCGAGCTCCCAATAAGATGCTCTGGTGCTGAGTCTGCTGACACCCTCCAACTCCACCCCCCCTCGAATCCTCCATATATAAAAAACCAGCAAATGCTCTCTATTCTCTCTCTAAACCACCACCTCTCTCTCTCTCTCTCTCTCTCTCTCTCTCTCTCTCTCTACTGTGGAAACATGTTGGAGTTCAGTTTGCAGAGGGTGATGGAGGTAGGAGCCACCTCCATCGCCAGCCCTCCTGCTCTGTCAACGCTTGTCTTCACTGGGTTGGCCATTCTGATGGGGCTGGTGAGCTACCTGTACGCGCCCTACTGGGGAGTGAGGAAGGTCCCCGGCCCGCCTGCCTTCCCTCTTGTGGGCCACCTCCCCTTGATGGCCAAGTACGGCCCTGATGTCTTCTCCATCCTCGCCAAGCGTTACGGCCCTATTTTCAGGTCGGTGCCTGATCATCATCATCATCATCATCACGATCAAATCATTTGTTGCTTCTTGTTATTCTCGCTGAAGATTGGACGTTGATGTCTGTTTTACTTGGTCGAACTGCCGAGAAACCGGTCGGATCGGTTGAAATTCAACGAAAAGGAACATGTTGGAAACCAGAGGGGCCTCCAATCGAACCAGCAGGTCGGGTTTGGTTTTCGAGACCCCTGCAAAAGCTTGAGAAATCCATGTCCTCGTATGTTTTCAGAGGTTTTTGAGGGGCAAAGTCTGGTTTTTATTTGTTGTCCACTCATGCGTGCTATGCAAAGATGTTTGGGGCCTTTTGAGTTGGTTGATGAAGTCCTGTGAAATCTTGGATCGCTGTAGGCTCTCAAGTTGTCATCTTATATATGTGTTTATGTATAATTCTTAATTCTTACTATAGGTACAATAGGGGAAATACCATGCGAATTCAATACGTGTGAGGCGCTACATCTTGATATAAAAATCTGACATGTTCGCATGATGCTGATTTATAGGTCTAGATATATGGAGCTTGATTATCCGTTGTTGCAACGACATCTTCATGAATAATTGTTGGTTTAGTTTTGGATCCATTGCTAGCAAATGGACAAGTTATTTGGTCGTTGTGGGATGAGTGATTTGTGCACGTGCAATTAGTTATGTAATTCAATACTTCCATATGTCAATCATCCAACGGTGGCGAATGAATCATTTTTCACATCAACAACGGACCTAATAAAAGTCCTAATTGGGCTCTTCACCATGAGAGAATAGAATGAAAAGGAGCAAGAAGCATCTTGATATGGATAGCGTTGAATCAGTTCAAGTCTTGAATGACTAGACCATAGCCAAAAGTAGTGCTCAAAGCTTGGACAGATGATGTAGACGGGTCCTCTGCATTTTGGATGGTCGGAAAACATTCCATTTACAAATGCAGCCTGCAGATAGCATATGACTTTGCCACTTTTCGCTAGGAATAGTTCCCTTTTGATGTTTCTAGGAATCGATTTTTTTTTTTCCTAGTTTGAAATTCAATGCCAACTATAGGTCTTTTAGATTACTGATCAAAAGTTAAGAAATGATCTGAGCAGGTTTCACATGGGAAGGCAACCCCTGATAATCGTAGCAGATGCAGAGCTTTGCAAGGAGGTTGGGATAAAGAAGTTCAAGGACATCCCCAACAGAAGCATCCCTTCTCCAATTGCTGCATCCCCACTCCACCAAAAGGGCCTCTTCTTCACCAAGTAATGTCACATCAACAACATTTTCACAAGCAATTTATGCTCTTTTTCATATGTTAATTTCGCGAAAACACCCCATTTGACCAATACAGGAGAGGGTTTACCTGCATTAGTTCAATTCCATAATTACTAATAGAAGTCCTGTTGCAGGGATGCGAGGTGGTCAATGATGAGGAACACGATCCTGTCTGTTTACCAGCCATCGCAC